>CM053786.1:854393414-855720914 GCA_028749045.1 Cupressus sempervirens | reverse complement strand
CTACTCTCTCTCCCATTCCCTACTCTCTCTCTCTCTCACACTCCAATCCCATTCTCTCTCTCCCCTACTCTCTCTCTCTCTCTCTCTCCCTACTCTCTCTCACTCTCTCTCCCATCCCCTACTCTCTCTCTCTCTCTCTCCCCCATCCCCTACTCTCTATCATGAACACTCCAATCCCCCTCTCTCTTTCCCACTCCCTCTCCCTCTCCCACCACCTACTCTCTCTCTCTCAATCTGTCTCACATCGCCTACTCTCTCTCTTTCTCCCACCCCCTACTCTCTCTCTCTTACTCTCTCCCATCCCCTACTCTCTCTCTTTCTCCCACCCCCTACTCTCTCTCTTACTCTCTTCCATCACCTACTCTCTCTCACTCTCTCTCTCTCTCCCATCCCCTAGTCTCTCTCACCCACCCCATACTCTCTCTCTCTCTCATCTCCTACTCTCTCTCTCTAACCCCCTACTCTCTCCCATCCCCTTCTCTCTCTCTCTCCCTCTCTCTCCCTCTCTCTCCCTATCCCATCTTCTTCGATCCCCTACTCTCTCTCTCTATCCCACCTCCTACTCTCTCCCTCTCTCCTTCCCTCTCTATTGAAATTCAAGCTTTAAGAGTGTGTGTACACTAAAGCACATACATGCTATGCAAGCCTAAATGTAAAAAAAATTTAAATAGCATGCACACTATTTAAAGCTTTGTAATCTACCAAGCCTAAATGTTTGGTCTTTCCTTGGGGATCCAACCAAAAAAATGATTAATTTTTCATGTGTGCTCTTTGTTAAGTTTCCTCATGGTGGAGCATCGATAAAATTAGGTTACATGACATTGTAGATCTCTATGTTAGTTATATAACGATATAATTTGGTTTTTATTTGAACTATTGCAAGCCTTTTAACTATAATTTATTTCAAATTTATGTCCATTTTCTATCAAAAACCAACATGTACTAATTGGGCTATAGATTTTAGCTCGTTCATCAAATTTCACAACTTAGTTTTTTAGAAACTAGACTCCATTCTGGACACTTTGAAAGTAAGAAGTTTTGATTTTAGATTAGTTTTCAGTCATTTCTAGGGAGATCACATAGATATTTCATATTTTTTGGATGTGTCCAATTAAAATATTCATTAAAAAAATACACATTATAAAATTACGCAAAAAATCTAGGATAAACTACACAGTGTTAGGTAATTTTTGACTAGAACAATTAAAGAATTTCAAAAAAAAAGTTCAAATTTTAGGGGGGCACACTTTGTACTATGTTATGTTTTTTTTGAATAAATAGTACCACTTTTTGTGGCCCCCTTTTTTGAGAACCTAAAACTAAACCATTTTGAAAAAAAAAAAATAGTGTAGAAACTAGATTCAAAGGACTAGTACTTTCATTTTTGTCATATCTTAAAATTTTGAGCATAACTATCTTCAAATTCTTGTCAAAGTTTAGAAATTTTTTATTTCAAAAAAAATATGGCCACTTATAACCCCCTTTTGGTACCACAACTTGGTGCACTTACCCAGTAGTGAAGATTTGTGAGTGTCATCCTCATCCCTGTTTTACCTTCTCATTAGAGGGTTTTTGAGTAACTAAATTTATTGTGTTATGACTTATTTACTTTATTCTACGAATGTGATGCATGTTAAGTTATTTTAGTTTATATATTAAGTTATGAGATGGATGTTGGTGATACATTTTAGAGGAAAATGTTATAAATGTTGATTCACCCCTCCTCCCCACACTCAAAACCTACTTTCCCATTGTTATTTCCAACAAATATTTTTTGGTAGGAGATCCAATTAGAGAAAAATAGAAAAGGGAAAGACAATATCACTAGATGGGATCAAATGATAGCTAAACTAAAGTGATAATTCATTCTTGTCAATTATGAGCTTGATCTATTAAAGAAAATGCAAGGGTTGAAGTAGGTGGGAAGATTTGTTTAGGAGTATACCAAGGAGTTCTACCGAGTTCTCATAAGAACTAGTTATGTTGAAGTTAATAAGGAGAAAGTTACTCATTATCTTAATGTGTTTAGGCCAAGCATTTAGGATGATTTGAGTCTAGTTTGAATGACCAATATTGAGGAGTCATACCAATTTTCCATAAGAGTTGAGAAGAAGCTAAGAAAAAAGTTTGATAACAAGAAGACTTGAAGAGGTCATGGTGGAAGATCTAGCAGATGGTCTTATAAAGACAAAATGTTGATCAAAAGAGCAAGGATGACACAAGTAGTACCAGTCAGAATAAGATAAGAATTAATTCCAACCATTTACAAGATTAGAATAATAGAGATCAGAGATGAAGAGGAAGAGGACAAGGATTAGGAAGAGGACACTTCCATGGGAAATGTTTTCATTGTGAAGAAGAAGGGTATAGGAAATTTGAGTGTTCCCTATACCAAGGAAGAACAGATCAAAGAACCAAGGGCTAGGCTAGAGTTGTGCATGTTGATTTTATTAGCATGAATGTTGATGGTATTCCTTTGGGGGAGTATCCTAAGCACTAGAGAACATGTGGTAGTATTGACATGTTACATTCATGACTTTTTTTGTCATTGATGTCAAAATAATAATAATTATGTGAAGACTAGTAAAGTAGTGGATAGTGATCATGGTCATACAGATTCACATGATTTGTGATTAAGGGCATGTTCTACATTGTGTCTTGATTTTGAGGTTGACAATGCGTGATGTAAGTTAAAGAACTATGAAAGATATACATGATTTACAGAGAGAACCATAGAAATAGAGTATCAAAAAAATAGTTATACTATGATAGAGGATGGTCTGATGATGACATTAGCAAGTGGGAAAGTCCTGAAGTTGCATGCGTAAGAAGTTGTATAGACAATGAGCCAACAGTGTTATGTGATTGAAAAATAATTAATTATCTTATTGTGGTCCTATTATGATTAATTGGGAAAGCCTTAAGGATGACTCAAATAATTTTTTTGAGGAGTTGGTATAAAATAAAATATTTTCCTCAACTGTGAAAGGAGGTATGCAATATGAAGTGATTGAATAAGTGTGAGCAAGAATAGAGTGTTTGATAAATGTAAATAAGTGATCCAAGGGATTATTGGATGTGAATTTTTTGATTGGGTATCAAGATTAGAAGGAGCATAATTATGGTTGATAAGAAAAAGAAAGAGGAAGGAGAAGTATAGTTCAAGTTTATTATTCTACAAGGAACAATACAAAGATCATTTGGAAAGTGAGTTCATTGGTCTTTCTCCTGAAGCTATTTGAAGAGTGGGTTCATTTTCCTTCTAAAACTCCTAATAAGGTAATGGGGTTGGCATGACTCCTAATAGGCTTGGAATCTCCTAATAGGGATTCAAAGTCTCCTAATAGAACCTAATATGTACTGAATGTTTTCATAGACTCCTGATAGGGTCCATCCTCTAACAAGGAATATTTGTATTAGTACATCACCTTATGGGTATCATTCCCACATGGGTTTTCCCTCTAGACAAGGGTTTCCCTAGTTAACTTATCTGGTGTTATTGTGCATGGGTATCTTGTTGTAGTTTATAGTTATATTTTTCATGTGGTGAATAATTACATAGCTAATTCACCCCCCCCCCCCCCCCTCTTAGCTATATTGGTGGACTATATATTCTAACAATTGGTATCAGAGCATAAAGTCCTTGAAGGGAAAGCTTAACATCTTTGGGAGATCAATGGCAAGTCATTTAAAAAAGGATGGTCCTAGATTTCATGGGGTCAACTATTTTAGCTAGAAAGAGAAGATGAAGACACATCTAGTATGTATGGGTCTAGGATATTGGCTTTTGACTAGGGACAACAAAAATATTGTGGAAGAAAGAAATCTTGAGGAATGCAATGAAGCAAAAAGAGAGTTGTTCATGTGTAATATGAGAGCAAGAGAAGCCTTATTGATAGATCTTCTTCAGAATGAATATAGTTAGGTTAAATCACTTGAAACTTTTCATAATATTTGGAAAGCATTATAATCTACTTTTCAAGGAGATAAACATATAATAAGAATAAGATTACAGAATTGGATATGTTTGTTTCAAGATGTTAAAATGTTAATAGATGAATCTATAAGAAGCTATGAGATTGTTGTAGGAATCAAATCTTGTGATTGATCTAAGGATGAAGATGAGATTGTATGGAAATATTTTAAATTTTTGACACCACCATTTAGGAAAGTAGCACAAATGATTGAGATTTTGATACCTTGTACTAAGAAATTTTCTAGAGAAACTTTGCTTGGAAGATTGGAAGTAGTAAAGGAAAGTTTAAGATAATTAGGAGAATTGACAAGAGTTGAAATAACTTTCAGTAATTTAAGTGTTCATCCATGCCTATCCATAAGTGCAAGTTCACATGGAGATTATGCTAGCAGCAGTAGAATTAGATCTAAGGAGGACAAGAATATTAAATAATGCATAGAACTACTTGTGAGGCAATAAGTAGATGGTAAGAGAATTGTTAAATGTTGAACTTGTAATGAATTTATTCATTATGCTTTTAAGTTCCCTTAAAAAGAGAAAAGTATAGAAAAAAATTGAAGTCTAGAAAACCTAGAGACTGTTTATATGCTAATGAAGATGAAGAATCTGAAGAAAGGAATCAAAATGAAAGTGATGATAAGTTAGGATTTTTATCCATAAAAGAAGATGATCTTAACAAGGAAATTAGAGAAGAAAAGTCTCTAGTGTCTCAAGTAGAGAAAAAATCTGATTAGATTATTAATAATGGTTGTTTACATCACATGATTGGTGATATGAATAAGCATTTTAAATTTAAGGAACATGATGGAGGCATTGTTAGAATTGGAAACAATGCAGCCTATCACATCACAGGGATATAATCTATTACTCTTGATGGAAAAACTAACATTGATGATGCTTACTTTGTTGATGGTTTGAAGCATAACTTGTTGAGTGTTGGACAGTTGGTGGATAAAGGTTTTCAGTTGCGATTCACATAAAATACTTTCATTATCAAAGATAAATATGGTAAGTTGGTTGGAATAGGTACAAGATCTAGAGGTAATGTATTTCAATTGAATTCTATTGAGATGACATGTTTGGTTGTAAAAGTGGATAATAGTTGGTTATGACATATGAGGTTTTTCATATAAACTTTTATAATATTGTAAAGGTTAGTAGCTCATTTGCAGTTAGAGATTTTCCTAAGATAATCAAGCCAACTAATGTTGTTTACAAAGAATGTATCATGGCTAAGTAGAAGAAGGTATCATTTCCTAGCAAGAAGTTTACAAATAGAGAAAAGTTGGAGATTATTCATACAAATTTGAGTGGCCCTACTAGGATAAGAGGATTCTATGGAGAGAGATATTTTATGAGTTTTGTTGAGGATTTCACTAGAATGATGCGGGTAGAATTTCTCAAAGAGATATCTGAAGCATTTGAGAAGTTAAAAATATTTAATAATAGAGTTGATAATGAATCTAGTGCTAATATTAAATATTGAGATCAAATAGATGAGGAGAGTTCACTTCTAGAGAGTTTAACATGTTTTGTAAAGAGAATAGAATTAAGAGACAAGTATCTTCACCCAAGACCCCTGAGCAAAATGGAATAGTAGAAAGGAGAAATAGATCAGTATCAAAATTAGCAAGAGCAATGTTGTTTGAGAATGATGTATCCAAGAGCTTTTGGAGAGAAGCAGTGAATATGCAATTTATACTATGAACAGAGTATAGATCAAGAAAGGTAAAACAAGATCCCTTATGAATTATGGTTTGGTTATACACCTTCAATGAAGTATTTGAGAATTTTTGGAAGAAAGTGTTACATTAAGAGAGGTGATGATGTTGGTAAGTTTGATCCAAGAAGTGATGAAGGGATGTTTCTTGGTTATTCATTGAAAAGTAAATATTACAACTATTTTAATTATAGAATAAAGACAATAGTTAGAGAGAATGTACAAGTTTTCCTTGAAACTAATAATGATTTACACAATGATGTAAAAATTGTTGAGCAGAGAGGAGAACAAATATTTGAACCAAGAGAAGAGATAATAGTTGAATTAGCAACTCCTACTTCTAATAAGGACTTGACAAAGAATCACCCTCTAGAGAACACAATTGAAATCAAAGACAAAGGAGTGATAACAAGAAACATAGTGAATGAGGAATTATGTTTGATTTCTCTCAAGTTAAACCTAAGAGTTCACCCGAGGCATGAAAAGATGATCATTTGATTCAAGCAATAAAAGAGGAACTAGATCAAATTGTGAAGAATGACACATGGGAATTGGTTTCTAGACCTAAAAACAAGAATGTTATAGGAACTAAATGGGTATTCAGAAACAAGATGAATGAAAAAGATGAAGTTGTAAAAAATAAAGCTAGACTAGTATGCAAAGGATATTCACATAAAAAAGGAATAGACTATGAGGAAATATATGCCCCTGTAGCCAGAATGGAACCAGTGAGAATGTTCTTGGCTTATGCAACAATTAAAAGTTAAAGTGTATCAAATAGATGTCAAATTAGCCTTCTTGAATAGAGAACTTGAAGAAGAAGTATACATTGAGAAGCCTAAAGGTTTTCCTCTTACAACAGAAAAAGATATGGTATGCAAATTGAAGAAATCTCTATATGGTTTAAAGCAAGCACTTGGACCCTGGTATGCAAGGTTGGAAAAGTATTTGTCAAAAGCTTGGATTCGCTAAAGGTATGACAGATAGTAACTTGTATCTTTAAAAAATTGAGAATGGTTTTTTGATAGTAGTAATATTTGTTGGTGACATAAGTTTTGGAGTTAATGATGAAGCAAGTGATAGGTTTTTTGAAGAAATTAGAATGAAAATGAAATGAGCATGATTGGAGAAATGAAGTTTTTCCTAGGTTTGGAGATTGTGTGAAATAGTGATGGCATTTTCATTTCACAAGCTAAGTATTTGAAAGACTTTTTGAAAATATTTGGCTTGGAAAGTTGTAAGCCTATTGGATCACCAATGAAAACTAGTCATTAGTTATCTCCCTCACACTAGACTAGATATAGAAAACATAGTTGGGATTGTAGCTATATTTCAAGCTGAACCTAAGGAGTATCATTATGCAGTAGTAAAAAGAATATTCATATATTTGAAGGGAATATCTAATTATGGGATATGGTCTAAAAGATCGAGTGATTTCACTCTATGTTCCTATACTGATGCAGATTGGGTAAACAATATGGTTGATAGAAAAAGTACCACTATTGAAGCATTCTTTCTTGGAGGAGGATTGGTTTCTTGGCTAAGCAAGAAACAAGATTGGATTTCACAAAGAATAGTTGAGGCAAAGTATATAGTAGTAGAAAATAATTGTACTCAGGTAATGTGAATGAAGCAGATATTGAAAGATTTTGGAATAGAATTTTTAGAACCTTTTATCATATATTCTGATAATACAACTGAAGTTAGTATGTCTAAGAATTATATATTTCATTCTAAGACTAAGAATATATCTATTAAGTATCATATTTTGAGAGAGAAGGTAGAAGAGAAAGATATCAGATTGGAGTATGTTAGTTCTAAAGATTAGATTGTAGATATATTTATAAAGCCCTTGCCTAAAGATATATTTAAGTACTTCATAGGTATGCTTGGGGTTATGCCCCTGTCTACTTTAGAGTAGATGATGTTGAGATTTCATCAGTCTAGTGGTACAGAGCACTATTGTTTGATTGGACTAAATTTTGATGCCTCCTATATGGGGGAGTATTTTTTATGAGAAGAGTCATTAAGGACTCTTGGTAATTGATCTTGAATAGTGTCTTTGGACACTTGAGCTATTTGAAGACTTGAAGCAAGTAATTGACATAATGAGACCTTTTCATTGATGTCAATGGGGGATAATATGCATCAAAAACATCTCCTAAGTACGAATAGGGAAGAGATTGATGTATGGGGGAATAGGTGAGAATTTTTAAGTGTGTGAATAAATAATGCTATTTAAAAAGAGTTATAAATTAGAGTGGTGTTGTAGAGGATTTTAGATTTGATCAATGAAGAGAGTTTTAAAAGATGAGATCAGTAGTAGCAAAATGTTGTTTGGTATTCTTGTAACTTAGTTATTTCGTCTATGTTTCCATCAATGTCAAAGGGGGAGATTTTTAGCCTGAATATTTATGGTATTCCTTTAGGGGATTATCCTAAGCATTGGAGAACATGTGGTAGTATTGACATATTGCATTCATGAATTTGTTTGTCATTGATGTCAACATAAAAATAATTCTTCAAAGAATAGCAAAGTATCAGAAAGATCATGTTCATACAGATGATGTATGAATATTTAGGTGATGCATGATTAAGGAAATTTTCTATATTGTGTCTTGATATTGAGGTTAAGAGCACGTGATTTAAGTTGAACAAATATGGAAGATATACATGATTTAGAGAGAGAAGCACATAAATGAAGTATTTGAAAAGTCATTTCTAGTATTCGGATTATATTTCCTAAAAAATATAGAATCAAGGTTTATGAACTTATATAGCAATAGAGGATAGTTTGATCATGACATCAACAAGTGCACAAGTCATGAGGTCACACATATAAGAAGTTGTATAGACTATGAGCTAATAGTGCTATGTGATTGCTAAATAATTAATTATCTTATTGTGGTCCTATTATTATTAATTAGGAAATCCTCAAGAATGACTTAATTAATTTTTTTGAGTGCTTAGTATAAAGGAAAGTATTTTCCTTGATTGTGAAAGGAGGTATGCAATATGAAGTTATCAAATAAGTGCAAACAAGATCAGAGTGTTTGGTAAATGTGAGTAAGCAATCCAAGGGATTATTAGATGCAAATTTTTTTGATATGGTATCAAGATCAAAAGGAACAAAAGTATGGTTGATAGCTCTAAGAAAGAGGAAGGAGAAGTATAGTTCAAGTCTATTATTCTCCAAGGAATAATATTACAAATATTATTTGGATAGTGGGTTCATTAGTCTTGCCCCTAAATCTATTTGGAGAGTGGGTTCATCTAACTTTTATAACTCCTAACAAGGTTGGGATCTCCTAACAGGGATTCAAAGTCTCCTAAAAGGGATTGATATGTATTGGATTTTTTTATAGACTCCTAACAAGGTCTGTCCTTTAACAATGAATATTTATGTTAATACATCATCTTGTGGGTATCATACCCACCAAGGTTTTCCTTCTTATCAAAGGTTTCCCTAGTTAACATATCTAGTGCTATTTTTCATGAGCATCTTGTGGTGGATTTTGATTATATTGCTCATATGGTTAAGATTTAACAAGGTTGGTAATTATGATAATAAGTGCATAACTAATTCACCCCCCACTCAGTGATATTGGTGGACTATGTATTCTAATAGATGTAGATGTCAAATCATCTCATTCTGAAGATGTTGGAAGAGGAAAAGACCTAATTAATAAGAGAATCTTGCTGAGTGGAGAGAATGAACTTAATCTAAGGAGAAGTTTGTTTTGCACTAGGTGCAAATATGAAGATAATTATTGTGATGTAATCATTGATGGTGGAAGTACTGACACTTTGATGTGTTAAAATATGGTAACAAAGTTGAAGTTGAAGTTGAATTTGAAGAGTTAGAAATATCCACAGCCATATCATATTTCTTGGGTACAAGATGACCACAAGGTCATGGTCAGTGACTAATGCTTAGTGAAGTTCAAGATTGGAAGCTACCAGGATGAGATGTTGTGTGATATTATACCTATGGAAATATGTCATATGTTTCTAGGTAGGTCATGACATTTTGATAAGCATCTTTTACATGATGGACAAGAAAATGCCTACACTTTGACAAAGGATGGAGTGAAGCATAAGTTGAATCCATTACAAGTGAAAGAAGAAAAGGTATATAGTGCTACCAAAATATTTTTTTTTTGATGGAAAGGAGTTTCTCCAAGGTATGAAGCATGGACATATTTGTTTTTTTGTTGTAAATATAAGAGGAGTAACTAAGGGCGGGGGGGGTGAATTAATTACTACTAAAATAAATCTCAGATCCCTTAGATGTCAATTGTAAAATTTAGATTGGTAAAATTGGTTATTGTTGATACTCAGTAAACACACATTAAATTGTTGTAACTCGATAAATGCAGAGTGTGAATTACTTTACTAAATCTTAAGATGTTATCATTAATTAATTACAAGCATGGAAGAAATAACATTAACACATGAGACACCAAGATTTAATGTAGAAACTGAATTTAGGAAAAACCATCAATGTAACTAGTTATGATTTTTCACTCTTCTGAAGTGAGCCCTGTTAGGAGCCAACCCTGTTAAAGGTTACAAAATACACTGTTAGGTGTGACCATATTAAAGGATTTAATCATCCTATTAGGAGTGGCCTTGGAAAAGGTCTTTGAAATAATTCAATGGGATTTCCACCTTGTTAGAAGATTTACAAATAGCTATTAAACCAACTCTATTAAGAGATTTTAGTTCACTACTACAATGGTTAGAAAGTAACAATGAAATGACCTAATTGTGATGCAATTGAATTACTAATTATAGATCTCTATTCTAGTTTATGCTTGATCCTTCTTGATCAAATAATACATTTTTGCACCACAAGGATATCTCCTTATCCTTCAAGTTCGCTTCCTCTTCTTATCTCTTTCAACTTATTCAACTTGCATCACACACACACACCTTGAAATCACAACTTGACCTTTTACTTATAACTTTTAGATTGTCAAGTCAGCTCAAATAAAAATTAGAATAACCATTACTCATCACCTTAGTTGGCTAGAATCAATAGGTGAATTAATTGAGCTTTACATGCCAAAACAATAAAATCCTTTGGTAGCCAACCTAGCTTGGTAGAAATTAATTCTGAAGCGATTTCTTATGTTAACCAACAGAAGCTCGGTTAACACTATGAACTAAAAAAATTCCTTTGGTAACTAAGTGAACTTGGTTAACACTAAATCTACTCAACTTTCCCTTTGTTAACTAAGTGAGCTCATTTAACACTCATGTCTACTTAACTTCCTCTAACACTTGAGTGAGCTCAGTAGAAACTACCTTTTGCACAAAGTAAACTCAGGAATGCTTGGTAGACTAGGAAAACTATCTTCACTGACCAAGTAAGCTTGGCATGCACTGACTATCAATTGATATGATATTTCTATAACATATAAGAAAAAACATAATTAATAAATTGTATCCAACAATCTCCCTCTTTGGGATTGATGGCAACACAACATGTCATAGCACAATGAAATTTTGAGAACAAGACTCCCTCTATGAATGAACTACTTAACTTCCCCCTCTGTGAAATTTTAGAAAGATATGACAATAAACTTCTCCCTCTTTGAAAACACATGCCAAAGATAATTTTGATTAGTATCAATGTACCTTGTGTTAGAATTCTTTTAGAATAATATAGAGGGGGGGGGTGTGTGAATCAATTATCCAAGGTCCAATGATGTCCAATTCAAACTTTCTAATAAAATAGGAGTGAATAAGAAGTGTTGTCCTTCTTCTTTCTTATCATGCACACAATTAAACATTAAACAATCATAAAAACTAAACATGCATCACCACATAACACAAAGAATTTTGGTAACCTAGAAACCCTCTAGGAATAAGAAGGTAAAATTGGAGTGGGGATGATACCCACAAAATAATTGCGCAGTTGATTTCAACCACTTTTGATGGTCTACCCTATTAAAGGCTTGTCTTGTTAAAGGCTACAACACATTGTTAAATGTGACCCTATAAAAGGATTTCTACACCCTATTAGGAGTGTGCCTTATTAGAGGACTTACAAACATTCAACTTAGAATGCCACCCTGTTAAAGGATTTACATAGAGCTATTAGGCTCACCCAAGTCCATGGGATTTACAGTCACCTTCTCAAAAGAATCTTTCATCCCTCTTTAAGGATCTCCTATCCTCCTCCTAAGGATCTCTTATCCTTCTCCTAAGGATCTCTTTATCCTTCTCCTGAGGATCTCTTTATCCTTCTCCTGGGGATCTCTTTATCCTTTTCCTGAGGCTTATCCACCTAGCTATTAAGCTAACCTAGCAAAGTAGGATTTCAATATCTACTACAATGGTAAGAGAGTATTAGAAGGGTGATATAGATTGCAACTCTAACCTTGAAAATTTCATATCACTCTTCAGTTCTTTTCTTAGCTTGGCTTTCCTCCCTTGCAGTGCTAACACCTTTTTCACCCTTCAAGATCTGTCTCCTTGAGTTCTTCCACTCATTATGCCAATGCATTCCATGGTAACTTGATCAACTCAGAGTCTTGATGCTCTGTTCTTACTCCTCTTGGCTTCTTCGCATGACCACATTTTATGACCAACTCCCTCTTATACATGCACATTTGATCTCTGACCTGTAACTCCTTATAAAGAAGTTATGTTCTTCATTTCCTGCTCAAATCTTAATTTGATCTTGAGAAAATGATATTGTTTTCCCTCCAAATTGCTTCTTTTAGAAACTTCATGATAAATCCATTAGCATTCACCTTGAATTGATTTTCATGGTTTACATAAAATTTTGTGACATCTACTCATCATCCTTATCATCCAACTAATTCATAAAATTTGATGTAACAAACTTATCACTGCTGATGTAGCAAATCTTTGGCTTAAAAAATAATGCAGCAACTTGGCATCATTGATTTATTGATGCTTGGCTCCTTCTGTGTTACTTAGCTTCTATTGTTATACTTAAAAAATAATGCAACAACTCGGCATCATTATTTTAATGATGCTCAGCTCCTTCTGTGTTACTCAGTTTCTATTGTTATTTTACTGGCACTAGGCACCTATAGCATTTTTGCTTTGCTCGACACTTGAAGACTCGGCACTTAAATATCACTTGGCTCCTATATCATGCTAGGCACCTGAAGTCACTCAGCACTTGGTCTTTACTTAGCACCTGAAGGATTGCTCAGTATCTAAAGATCACTCAGTACACACTAAAGTTGATCTTGCTTAGCTTCAACTGAGAATCTACTTGGCTCTAACTAGCTTGCTTGGCTCTCTGCAATGAACTTAGTTAGGCTTTACAAATGACTTAGTTAAACCTTACATCTTTGATGTGTCTTAGTGTGTCCAATCTTTTAGAGTATGTCATCAGTACACTATTTCATCAATGGCTTAGCTGATCCTTATACTTCATTACAACATCATAACTTCAACCTTTCTCTAGGTACTCTAGTTACATCTTATTGATTGCCACCTCCTTGTCAATCAACCAATTAATACTATTTGGATAAATTAAGCAATTGTCATTCCTACAAGTAGCAAGTTTGACATCAATGAAAAAACAATGATTGAAAACATTTTTTACCAGTTCCATTACTCTTCATTCATGATCTTTTCAATAATTTCCAACAATCTCCCTCTTTGGCATGATGGCAAACCAAACTGATCAATTGATCAACTTAGTTACCACCAAAATTACATACATTTTCTACTTGGTATATAACTCCTTTTACTGATACGAACTGAATCCTTGGTATATAGCTGCTTGTTGATTCTTATCTCTTCTGAATCTTCTTTTGTCATCTCTCCTTTCATACATATACATCTCCCTCTTAGCTTTCTTTGATCAGTTTCTCATATCTCCCTCTTTGATATAAATGCCAAAGATGTAGCATCTTCAATGTGCTAAATAGAAGCTTTTCATCTTCATGTTTTCTCCCTCTGTCACCATGCTTGTGACTAATCTGGAGTTTCTACACCTATTTTCATCCTTTGCATCATTCTTCTAATATTTCAATGATTTACTCCTGTTGATGTACGACAGTTTCTCTATTGCTTTAGATTGCTTGAGTTAGGGGTATTACCCCTAACTTGCCTCTAAGATATTCATAAGAATCCTTGGGCAATGGTTTGGTGAAGATATCTGCAATTTGTTCCTTTGTGTGAATGTACTCCATCTTCACTTGTTTGTTTTCCACCAATTCTTTGACATAGTGATACTTGATTGCAATATGCTTGGTTTTGCATGCATTACTAGATTCTTAGATATGTTTATAGCACTTGTATTATCACAGGTTTGGTTACCACTTCTTTCATTCCTTTCAATAGATGTTTAAGCCACACAATGTTTGTGCAATTGATTGTTGCATCCACATATTCTGCTTCTATAGTGGATTGAGATGTGCATGTTTGCTTCTTGCTAGTCCAAGTAACTAGCCTTTTACCTAAGAATAATGCTCCTCCACTTGTGTTTTTCCTGTCATCAATATTTCCTCCCCAATTTGCATCTGTGTATGCATTGAGCTCAAACTTCTCATTCTTTTAGGCCAAAATCATCAATTCCTTTGAGATACCTCATTATCCTTTTTACTGCCATGAGATGATTTTCTCTAGGATTAGAAAAGAATCTAGCCACTATTCCAATTGCTAATGCTATGTCCAGTCTACTATGTACAACATATTGTAGTTTTTCAATCATAGATCTATACATTTTTTGATTGACTTCAGCTGATTCATCATTTTTGGATAGCTTATGTCCTATTGCCATTGGTGTATTGATTGGTTTGGAGTCTTCCAATCCATACTTCTTGAGTATCTCCTTGATGTATTTTGATTGTATCACAAATATGCCATGTTTTAGTTGATGTACTTGCAATCCTACAAAGAACTTGATTTCTCCAAACATTGACATCTCAAACTCATGTTTCATTTTGTCAACAAAACTTTTGGAAAGTACTTCCTTTCCTCCAAAAACTATATCATCCACAAAGATTTTAGATACAAGGATATCCTTACCTTCTTCTGATTTGATGTACATGTTGTTGTTATCATTAGTTCTTTCAAATCCTATTTGCACTAGATACTTGTGAAGTCTCTCATACCATTCTCAAGGGGCTTTCTTTAATCCATATATAGCCTTGTGTAATTTGCATACCTTATTTTTGTTCTTTTCATCAATAAAACCTTCTAGTTGCTCTATGCAGACTTCCTCTTCAAGTATACCATTCAAAAATGTGGACTTTACATCCATCTGATAGACTTTAAATCCTTTGAAGGCTGTATATGCCAGTAGGGTCCTTACTCCTTCCATTCTAGCAACTGGAGCAAAAGTTTCTTCATAGTCTGGTCCTTCTTCTTGTGCATACCCTTTGCAAACTAGTCTTGCCTTGTTCCTTGTGATTTCACCATTCTCATCTAACTTGTTTCTAAACACCCACTTGGTTCCAATTACATTCTTGTCAGCTGGTCTTGAGACTAAGGTCCACGTCTTGTTCTTCTCAATTTGTTCTATTTCTTCTTTCATAGCATTGTACCAGTCATCATATTTTATGGCTTCACTTACTATTTTTTGTTCATTTTGCTAGGCAGACATGTTTCACTTCTGATTCTATTCCTTGTCATTGGTCCTACCTCTTTATTTCAAATAATTTGATCTGTAGGATGATTTCTTCTCACATACTTTGCCAATACTGGTTCTTTCCTTGCTTGCATGTTGTCTCTTTCAGAATTTGAACCCTCATGCATATTTTCATCATGTATTTGTTCATTTCCTTCATGTTTGCTATTCTCAAAATCTAAATGAACATTCTTTTCATTATATAGCTCAGCTTCTGAATGTATTTGTTGCTCAGCATTCACTATCTATGATTTGGAAGATACTAGATTTTGTTGTTGATTGTCGTTTTGAGTTGCAACTTCACCATTATTAGGTATACCTTCCTAAAAGTATACAAAATTTTTGTATTCTTCTTCTTTCTTGGTGTCCTCAATACTTTGAACTTCTACAAGCTCATCAAACTTCACATTTGTGCTTTCTACTACTTTGTTAGTATTAATATTCAAGCACTTATAAGCTTTGCTTCTAGTAGAATAACCAAGAAATGTGCCTTCCTCACTTTTTGCATTAAACTTTCCATTTCTAGACTCTTTATATATATAGCATTTGCATCCAAATATTTTGAAATGTTTTACATTAGGAGAATTCCCATACCATAATTCAAAAGGTGTTGCATTATTACTTTCTTGACTTGAACTCTGTTGGGTGTGTAGATTGCAGTACTTACAGATTCTCTCTAGTACTTGAGTGCAACATTTTTCTCCATCATCAAGGTCCCAGCACAGTCAATAACTGATCTATTCCTTCTCTCTACAATACCATTCTGAGGTGGAGTCCTAGGTGTTGATGTCTACCTTTTGATTCCTCTTTCATTGTAGAATTCTTCAAATTCTCTTGATGTGAATTCACCTCCTCTATCAGATTTGAGACATTTTAGACTCTTCCCAATCTCTTTCTCAACTCTGGCCAAGTACCATTTGAACATTTGGAATGCATCTAATTTTTGTTTCAGGAACATGATTGTCATCATCCTTGAATAGTCATCTACAAATAACATTATGTATCTATCACCTTTGTAGCTTTATACTTCAATAGGACCACACAAGTTAGTATGAACTAGCTCTAATACTTCATTAGAAGTATAGGTCTTGCTTTTGAAAGTTGACTTGGTCAACTTTCCTAGTTGGCATTATTTGCACATGGTGTTATCAGGCTTCTTCAAATTTGGTAGACCTCTGCCTTTCTTCATTTTGCTGATGCTTATCAGATTGTCAAAATTTAAATGACATAGCCTCTTGTGCCATAACCATACATCATCAATTTGAACAATGAGACAAGAAGCATCTTCCATGTCTAGGTAAAATAAATTACTCGTAGTCTGGTCACCTTTTCCTATTAGACTTCCTTGAGAATCATAGATCTTAGCAATTCCATTTCCAAATTCAACCTTGTATCCTATGTTGCCTAACTATGAGACACTTAACGATTTATAATTCAAGCCTTCAACATAGTATGCATTATCACATGTTATCCTTTTAGTAAGCTTGATACTACCTTTCCCTTTGATCTGACATGGTGCATTGTTACCAAATCTAACACTATTTCCTTCATATTGAGTAAAGGTAATGAACTTACTTTTGTCTCCAGTCATGTGATGAGAGCATCTACTATCTATGATCCATTTATCATTCTTGTTCATGCAGGTTACTAGGGCAATTGCTTCATCTTCATCTGATTCATCTTTTATAGCCACATAGACTACTTCATCATCATTCTCATCAGAGTCTTCTTCAACAATGTAGCATCTTTTGCCTGTACCTCTATAGTCCTTGTTGTCCTCTTTCTTGTTCTTGAAGTTGCCTCCATCCTTGCAATTTTTCTTTTGAGTGCATCTTGCTACAATATGACCAACTTCATTATAACTAAAACAAATGATTGGCAGCTTACTTTTGAATTTGCCTCTTCCTCTATGAAATCTTCTTGCTAGTAATGCCTCCAATTGGTCTACATCATCTTCATCAGTGTTGCTTTCACTGGATACATAATTTCCTTTCCCATTCTTTTTCTTTGTTTGCACCTCCTCATTGTCTTTTATTTTCATCTTGGCTTTGAATGCAGATTCAAATTTTTTTGGCTTGTAGTTGTCAAAGTTGGATAGCTCAAAGGTAGTGAGTCTTCCAATTATTCCTTCAAATGACAATGCATTCCTTGGTACATACCTTAGTTCTTGGATGGCTGATACTCTTATAACATAGATAGGAAGAAAAGTTCTCAAGTATTTGCCACATACTGTTTCTTCTGCAAACTGTCCTCCTAGGCATCTTATGGCACTTACTACTTCCTTCATCCTTGCACCGTATTGAGCAGCATTCTCTCCTTCTTCCATTTTCATATCATCAAATTTTCCTCTTAAGCTCTCTCTTTTGGCTCTCTTGAAATTATCATCTCCTCCATAGATTCTTGACAATGTTTTCCACATCTAATGTGAAGTTTCACATCCTTTGACATCATCATACTCGACATAGCTTAGTGCTGATGCAATATCTAACATCGCTTGATTATGCATCTTCTTCTTGCTCATGTCATTTGTAGTGAGAGGTCTTGCAAGGTCTACATGATCAACTATGATTAAGGTCTGTACATAGTCACATATTGACTCAAGGTGTAGCTTCATTAGACTTTGCCATGCAAAAAATTTGTCTTTGTTTAGCTTGGGAACTTCTCTCTTGGACATCTTGATCTTCCTGCTACTAGTACCTTGAAAAAAATCAACAGTGAGCTCTAATACCAATTGTTAGAATTCTTTTAGAATAACCGAGAGGGGGGGTGAATCAGTTATCCAAGGTCCAATGATGTCCAATTCAAATTTTCTAATAAAACAAGAGTGAATTATAAGTGCTATCCTTCTTCTTTCTTATCATGCATGCAATTAAAAATTAAACAATCATAAAAAGTAAACATGCATCACCACATAACACAAAGAATTTTGGTAACCCAGAAACCCTCCAAGAATAAGAAGGTAAAACTAGTGTGGGGATGACACCCACAAAATAACTGCGCAATTGATTTCAACCACTTCTGATGGTCTACCCTGTTAAAGGCCTACCTTGTTAAAGGCTACAACACATTGTTAAATGTGACCCTATTAAAGGATTTCTACACCATGTTAGGAGTGTGCCTTTTTAGAGGACTTAAGAACATTCAACTTAGAATGCCACCCTATTAAAGGATTTACATAGAGCTGTTAGGCTCACCCAAGTCCATGGGATTTACAGTCACCTTCTCAAAATAATCTTTCATCCCTCTCTAAGGATCTCCTATCCTTCTCCTAAGGATCTCTTTATCCTTCTCCTGAGGATCTCTTTATCCTTTTCTTGAGGCTTATCCACCTAGCTATTAAGCTAACCTAGCAAAGTAGGATTTCAATATCTAATACAATGGTAAGAGAGTATTAGAAGGGTTTTGACCTGATACAGATTGCAACTCTAACCTTGTAGATTTTAGATCACTCTTCAATTCTTTTCTTAGCTTGGCTTTCCTACCTTGCAATGATGATAGCTTGTTCACCCTTCAAGATCTATCTCCTTGAGTTCTTCCACTCATTATGCCAATGCACGCCATGGTCACTTGATTAACTCAGAGTCTTGATGCTCTATTCTTACTCCTCTTGTCTTCTTTGCACAACCACACTTTATGACCAACTCCCTCTCATACATGCCCATTTGATCTCTGACTTGTAACTCCTTATAAAGAAGTTCTGTTCTTCATTTCTCACTCAAATCTTAATTTGATCTTGAGAAAACAGTATTGTTTTCCCTCCAAATTGCTTCTTCTAGAAACTTCATGATAAATCCATTAACATTCACCTTGAATTGATTTGCATGGTTTACATAAAATTTTGTGACATATAATAATCATCCTTATCATCCAACTAATTCATAAAATTTGATGTAACAAACTTACTGTTGCTAATTTGGAATATCTTTGGCTTAACAAATAATGCAGCAACTCTGCATCATTGATTTACTGATGCTCGACTCCTTCTGTGTTACTTGGCTTCTATTGTTATACTTAAAAAATAATGTAGCAACTCGGCATACTTGATTTATTGATGCTCAACTCCTTTTGTGTTACTTGGCTTCTATTGTTATTTTACTGGCCATTAGCACTTGAAGACTCGACACTTAAATATCACTCAACTCCTGTATTATGCTCGGCACTTGAAGTCACTCGGCACTTGATCTTCACTTGATCCTTAAAGGATTTTCGGCACCTAAAGATCACTCGGCACACACTAAAGTTGAACTTTCTCAGCTTCAACTGAGAATTTGCTTGGCTCTAACTAGCTTGGTTGGCTCTCTCCATTGAACTTAGTTAGGCTTTACAAATGACTTAGTTAAACCTTACATCTTTGATGTGTCTTAGTGTTTCCAACCTCTTAGATTATATCATTAGTACACTATTTCATCAATGGCTTAGTTGATCCTTATACTTCATTACAACATCATAACTTCAACCTTTCTCTAGGTACTCTAGTTACATCTTATTTATTTGGATCACTTAAGTAATTGTCATTCTTGCAAGTAGCAAGTTTGACATCAATGACAAAAAAATGATTGAAAACATTTTTTACCAGTTCCATTACTCTTCATTCATGATCTTTTCAATCATTTCCAACACCTTGAGTATAGATTCATCTACAATATGTCCTTGTCAATACTACATCAACTGATTGATTTTCGACTCGATTCTTATTGATGCATCACTAAACTTTATTTAGTGAGCTTCAAATAGGGGAATGACCCCTAGCTTACCTCATAGATACAAAAATACATCCTTAGGTAATGGCTTGGTGAATATATCTACAATTTGTTCTTTTGTATGCACATATTTCAATCTGATTTCTTTGTCTTGAACTAATTCTCTTACAAAGTGATATTTAATAGTCATGTGTTTTGTTTTGGAATGCATCACTAGATTCTTTGATATGTTGATTGCATTGGTGTTATCACAATACATCACTATTGGCTCTTTGATTTCAACCTTTATTCCATCCAACAACTATTTGAACCAAACAATGTTAGAGCAATTCACTATTGCTACTACATATTCTGCTTCTACTATAGATTGAGATGTGCAGTTTTGCTTGTTGCATGTCCAAGATACCAACCTTTTACCAAGAAAGAATGCTCCACCATTGGTGCTCTTTCTATCATCAAGATTTCATGCCCAATCAATCAACATCAATAAATACTTTTAGGTCAAGGTTACCTCCAATTTTGTACCATAAGCCATAGTCTTTAGTACCTTTCAGATATCTTAAGATTATTTTTATTTCCATCATGTGGTTTTCTTTGGGTTTAGCTAAGAATATTTCCACTATCCCAACTGCTAAGGTAATGTCAGGCCTTGTATGTACCACATACTATAGTTTCCCAATCATTGATCTGTATAAGGTCTGATCTACTCCTTTGGAGTCATCATCTTTAGTAAGCTTAAGTCCAGTAAACATGGGGGTTCCAACTAGTTTTGAATATTCCATTCCAAATTTCTTGAGTATCTCTTTAATATACTTAGATTGAGTGATATAGTTACCATTTCTATTCTATTGCATTTGCAATCCAACAAAGAATTTTATTTCACCAAACATGGACATCTCAAATTCTTCATTCATTTATTCTGAAAATGCTTTTCATAAGTCATCATTTCCTATGAATAGAGTATCATCCACAAATATTTCTACCAACACAATCTTCTTATCTAGTCCTTCCTTGATGTATAAGTTGTTGTTATCATTTGTTCTTTGAAAACCAATCTTATCAAATACTTATGTAGTCTTTCATACCAAGCTCTAGGAGCTTGTTTAAGACCATATAGAGATTTTTGTAATTTGTAGACCATGTCCCTTTTGTCTAGATCAACAAAACCTTATAGTTGTTCAATGTAGACTTCCTCATCAAGAATTCCATTTAAGAATGTAGATTTAACACCCATCCGATATACTTTGAATCCTTTGTGAGATGCATAAGCAAGTAAAGTCCTAACACCTAATCTTGCAACAGGGAAAAAAGTTTCACCGTAATCAATACCTTTTTCTTGAGAATAGCCTTTACATATGAACCTTTCTTTGTTTCTTGACACTTTTCCATCTTCATTCAGCTTATTTCTGAATAGTCATTTTGTACTAATTACATTTTTATCTTTGGGCCTAGGTACAAGAGTCCAAGTTTTATTTTTTTCTATCTGTTCTATTTCTTTATTCATAGGCTTAATCCAACTTTCATTTTCTAATGCATCTTTAACACTTCTAGGTTCAAATTCACCAAGTAAACATGTACCTTTTAGTTTGCTTCTTGTCATTGTTCCATTTGATTTGTTTCCAATTATCTGATCAGGTGCATGATGCCTTCTGACATATTTAGCCAACCTGGTTCTTTAACTTTTGAATGAATTGTATTGTCTTCATTTTGAATTTCAACTTCTGGCTCGTGTCCTTCTATATGTGACTTGAGTTATTTAAACTCGATATGCACTAACTTGGTAGCCTCTAAATGTGACTCAGGTTCCTATGACTTGGTTTGAACTTCCAACAACTTATTAGTTGATGGAGATTTGGAGAGCTTGGGAGATGAAGTCTCCTTTTTTTCAAGTGTGTTTGGAAATGTATTAGGTTTGTAGTAGACAAATCTTCTATAATATTATAGTTCCTTTTTGCTTTCTTCTTTAGTCTTTTCTACAAACTCATCAATTCTCACATGTGCACTTTTTATGATTTTGTGAGTAGATAAATTTAGACATTTGTATACTTTACTTCCATAGGAATAGCCTAGAAATATTCCTTCATCACCATTTACATCAAATTTTCCTTGTCTTGATTCTTTCAAGATATAACATTTTTTGCCAAATACTTTCAAGTAATTTACATTAGGTTTGTAGCCATAACATATTTCATAGGGAGTTTTGTTTGAGTCCTTCAACTAAACTCAGTTCAGAGTATGAACTGTAGTGTTGATAGCTTCCTTCTCGTATTTGATAGCAACATTCTTCTCAATCATTAGTGTCCTTGCACAATCAATGATGGATCTGTTTCTTCTTTCATCTATTCCATTCTGCTCAAGAGTACCAGGGGCTGATACTTGTCTTTTCATTCCTCTTTCAATGCATAAATTGTTGAATTCATTTGAGATGAATTCACCATCTCTATTTGATCTTAAAAATTTCAATCTTTTTCTAGTTTCTTTTTCTACTATAGCAAGATACTGGTATTTGAATTTCTTAAAAGCTTCCGACTTTTCTCTCAGATAAATAATAGTCATCATTCTAGAATAATCATCAACAAAAAGAATGAAAAACTTTTCTCCACTATAAATCTCTATTCTAATGGGTCCATATAAATTAGTATGCACAATTTCCAAAACATCTTCTAATTGATAGTTTTTTCATTTAAAACTAGTCTTTCTCATTTTACCAATATAGTAGTTTTTGCATAATCTAACATCAGGTTTCTTCAAATTAGGAAGACCTCTTACTCTTCTAAGTTTGCTAATCTTGATCATATTATCAAAGTTTACATGACATAGTCTTTTGTTCCATAGCCAACTTTCTTTTACTTGAAGAATGAAACATGAACAATCACCAAGATCAAAATAAAATAAGTTACCTTTTGTTTGCCTACCTGATCCAAACAAATTTCCTTGGTTATCTTGCAGTCTTGCCTTGACATTCATGAATTCTACCTTGAATCCAATGTTGTTTAGCTATGCCACACTCGTTAAATTATGTTTTAGTCCTTCAACCCAATAGGCATTGTCACATACAAGTTCATTGGTTAATGAGATTCGATCTTTCCCTTTTATGCAACAACGTTCATTATTTCCAAACTTTACACTACCTCCATCATAGAGTTCAAAATGTTCAAAATTAGTTTTGTCTCCAATCATATGATGAGAACATTCACTATCTATGATCCATGTGTCATTTTTGCTAACATGAGAGACAAGTGTCATCTTATCTCCTTCATCATAAAATTCATCTTTTATAGCAATATACACTTTTTCATCTTCACTGTTATCAGAATCTTTAGGCATAAAACAAGTTTTCTTACCTTTTTCTTTGTAGGATTTGTGACCTTTGAATTCCTTCTTGCCTTCTTTGTTTGGGCACCTAGCAGCAATATGACCAATTTCTTCACATGAAAAACATATTAGAGGGATTTTAACTTTGTACTTTCCTCTGCTCCTAGAATATTTATTTGCAAGTAAAGCTTCAACAATTTCAAGATCACTGTCTAAACTTTCTTCAGTTTCTTCATCACTTTTTGATTGATTATCTTTTATTTTCTTTCCTTTTTATTTGAGTGAGAGTTTAGCTTCAAATGTAGATTCAATATTCTTGGAAGTAGGAACATAGTTATCAAACTAGTTTAGTTCAAAAGCTATCAATCTTCCTACTAGGGCATCCAAACTTAACTTTTGATTTGGATCACATCTCTTTTCTTGAATAGTAGATACTCTAATTGCATAGATAAGAAGAAAAGCTTTGAGTACTTTTCTTACAATAGTTTCTTCTTTGATTTCTCATCTAGATGCTTTGATTGCACTAACACTAGCCTTGATTCTTTTCACATATTTTGCAACATTTTCATCTTCTCTCATCCTCATTTGATCAAATTGTCCTCTAATGCTTTTTCTTTTAGCTCTTCTTACATTTTCATCACCTCCATAGATTTCTTTCAGCTTGTTCCACATATCAAAAGAAGTCTTACAGTCTTTGACTTCATCAAATTTAGCATAATTGAGAGCAAATGCAATGTCAATCATCATGATGTTATTGTTCTTCTTCTTAGCAATATGATCAACTGATAATGTTCCAGTGGGAGTTTTATATTCTTCATCAATATATTTGCATCCTGAATCACTAATGGTAGCTAGATGAAGCCTCATAAGTCCTTGCCATGCTATAAAGTTATCTATGTTTAGTTTTGGAATCTCTCTCTTGTAAGACATCCTAATCTTTGGCTTGGGTCCTTAAAACCAACTCTGTTAAGAGATTTTAGTTCACTACTACAAATTGTTAGAAAGTAACGATGAAATGAGCTAATTGTGATTCAATTAAATTGCTGATTACAAATCTCTATTCTAGTTTATACTTGATCCTTCCTAACTGAATAATATGTTTTTGCACTACAAGGATATCTCCTTATCTTTCAAGTTCACTTCCTCTTCTTATCTCTTTCAACTTATTCAACTTGCATCTCACACACACACACCTTGAAATCACAACTTGACCTTTTACTTATACCTTTCAGATTATCAAGTCAACTTAAATACAAATTAGAATAACCAATATTCATCACCTTAGTAGGCTAGAATCAATAGGTAAATTAATTGAGCTTTACATGTCAAAACAAGAAAATCTTTTGGTAGTCAACCTAGCTCAGTAGAAACTGATTCTAAATTGATTTCTTGTGTTAACTAATAGAAGCTTGGTTAACACTGCAAACTTACAAAATTTCTTTGGTAACTAAGTGAACTTGGTTAACACTAACTCTGCTCAACTTTCCCTTCGTTAACCAAGTGAACTTGGTTAACACTCATTTCTGCTTAACTTCCTTTGATGCTCAAGTGAGCTGGGTAGAAACTACCTTTTGCATAGAGTAAACTTAGGAATGCTCGGTAGACTAGGAAAATTGTCTTCACTAACCAAGTGAGCTCGGCATGCACTGACTGTCAACTGATATGAAATTTGTGTAACATTAAAGACAATACACAATTAATCAATTGTATCCAACATTTTTTTTGTAATTCCAAAAGATGGTAAATAAGATATAGAGGAGCTACTAGTATAAGCTGTAAATTTGTTGGGAGACTTTCCTAATATTGTGTCAAATAATGTACCTAATGGATTACCCCCAGTGAGGAAGATTAGTAACCATATGGGTTTGATTCTAGGAGTTAGTTTTCCAAACAAGTTGGCACATCGAATGACACCAACAAAAAGTGAAGAGTTCAATAGACAAGTGCATGAGTTATTGCAAAAGGGGTTGATTTGAGAAATTTTTAGTCCATGTACTATACCAACAATATTAGCACCTAAGAAGAATAAAGAATGGACAATGTACACAGATTCTCATGTTATCAACAAGATCACAACAAAGTATAGATTTTCATTACCAAGGATGAATGATATTATGGAAGGTTCCACTTATGTCTAAATCAACCATCTCATAGGTTGAAGATAGTGACATTATTGTCATTTTTTGTAACTACGCTTTATTAAAGGAAAGTTGTCCTTTTCTCTAGGGTATGTGCAGGATAATGCTGTGCCAAAAAGTGGCAATGTGAAAAAAATGGAGTTTGAACATGTCAAAAAGTGCTTCAAAATCCGCTCTGACTTTTTTCCACCTATCCAGGTACCAAGCCTGGAAGGAAAGCCTGAGCCTTATCAGATATCCGATAATATATGACATTATTATTATAATATTATAATAATATAAAAACATTATATTATAATAGTATAATACATTATAATATAATATTATTATAATATTATAATATAATATTGTTATTAAATATTTAATATAATATAATAATAATAATTATTATACTATAATATAATAATAATATTATTATTATATTATAATCGTATAATATTATACTATAATAATAATATTATATTATAATGTATTATATTATAATAATATAATATAATATTTAATATTATAATATATAGTAATGTAATATAATATATATATATATATATATATATATAATATAATATAATAATAATAAAGTATAATATATTATAAACTATAATAATATAAGATAAAATAATACATTATAATAATATAATATAATAATAATATTATATTATAATAATATAATATAATATATTATATTATAATATATATTAATGTAATATAATATATATAATATAATATAAAAATATATAAAATATAAGTGAATATAATATTTCAAAGCTATATGTTATATGTTATATATCTTATATATAAAATGTAAGATATGCGGGCAATCGGATATCCGATTCAATATCGGATATTCCATACCTATAGCATTACATTAAAAAAAAACCAGACCCGCAGGCCCTTATTTCTCACATTTTGGGGGCCAGTATTAGCGCACAACTAGATATCGGATATTAGATATTAAGGTTTTTTTTGTTTTGTTTTTTTAACTAATTTTTAATCTAAATTCAATAGATTTTAGCATGATTTTGTTTGTTTTAGTTGAATCTAGGGTTTTTTTGAAAAAAAAGTTTAAAATTAAGGTTTTTTTTTAATATATATTACATTTTGCAATTCAATAGGAATGGCTGATCAGAATGATGACACTGAGTTAGGGAATAATATTCCTCATAACCTCCCACCAAATGATCTAGTACCCCCACAAAATCATCCACCAAATGATCCTCTACCCCCTCAAAACCCTCCTTGAATTGACGATTTGATAAATGAAAATCTCAACGAGTTGAGAGGTTTGCATAGAACATATAATAATGTACCCGCATTGGCTCCTATGTTATCCATGTTAAACACCATAATGGATAACATTGAAACCCTTACAAACCAACAAAATACCACTCTTCATTGGCATGATCAAACGCACGAGATGTTTGATGATGGTTTGGATGATGATGAGGTTGCAACCCTTAACATAAGAAAAGACAATTTGGCCAGCCTTTTTGCAAACCTGAAAATGGGTTTACGAGTTGACCCAAAAAAATCAAAACTATCGATTAAATGGTGCACAAATGATGCCATATGTGCAAACTTTTGGGATCATTGGTGGATGGTCTTTGATATCCCTCCACATGGAAATTTATACATACCATTTTATTTCCTTAGAAAATTATATGCTAAATTTGTGTTGAAACTTAAAGTGAACTATTGGAGCATGAAGCCCAACATGGGCTTAGGACTAGGAGCTCCTCAGGATAGACCCTCTTCCCAGCAGAAGAAAGCTAGCACTTTTGTCCCCCCCACTGATATCTCCCCTCCTCCTCGAGTGCAGCATCCAGATATTATGATAGAGGCTAGCTCTCAGACTATCAGAGCCATTCATAGGCTAAGTAGCCTAATGATATCTCAAGCTAGGTCAATCCTGCTTGCTTGTGTTGATGATGTTGGTGCTAGTTCATCACATGTTTGTGTGTCTCACACTTGCATTACGTGCAAGAATATTTGCTTGGGTCCCATAGGTTATCTTCGTGAGTATCATTTTGTATTAGAAAGGGATACACCAAACACACACGTAGAGGCCACAGACCCTGATGCGAGAGAGGAGGGGAATGCAGAGGCATGGACTCCTTTGGTGTTGGTACATGTATATATATTTTTCTTATGAAATATGTGATTTAAAGTTAATTTTTATAATAGAGTAATTTTAATTTTTAAGCCATATTGACTTTTATATGTATGTGATCTTCATTCATGTTTAGTTGATGACTAAGGAGGACCTCAGATAGATTGATGATGCTATGCTCTCGACCATTTCATTTGGCCTTGAGACATCTATGGTACATTATGTTGTGTTTGCATTTTTTTTTTCTATTTGATATTGTAGCAAATATGGTTGCTATTCTTTCTTTTATCTTGCAAGTAACACCTATCCCGAAGGGACAAAGTGCGAAGGGTGAGCCAGTACTGCGAAGGGTGAGCCAGTACGCATTGAAAAAGGAAAGGTAATTAGGTGCTTTCTATTTGATTAAATATTGATGCATTCTTGTACAAATGTTTGTGGTAATACCATTTAATTACATTCTTTATTGTATATAGGGCGTCGCTACTGGTGATGAGCTTGTACAGATTCCACGTGGCAGACCATCAGGGATTTCCATTCGCACTAAGAGCCCCATTGTATGTATAAGTATCATTTATTTTTTATTATCCTTATCTTCATAAATAAATTCAAAACTGATTTTTGTGATATTAACTACTACTATTCTGTATCTCATAGGAGACTCCTAGTGCACATGAGGTCTAACGGGAGAGTTATGTAGATTTGATGATGCAGCCACTCACTCCTGAGGAGGACCCTTTAATAGTAAGTTGTAGTTTTAATTCATGATTAAATATGTTATAAATTTAGCATGCTATGAATTATAATGTAGATTCATCTGACAAAGGTATTTGAACATATACAACCCACAATCAGAGATGTACCAACATTGCTGAGGGCATATGAGAGGACTCCTGACCAGTGCAGGAGGTTGATGAGAGAGGTATTTATTATGAAAATTTGATAGTATTAATCTCCATTACAAAAAAGATCATTATGCATTTGAGTAATTCAATGTCAGATACGTAGAATCATATAAATTTAGTAGTCTAACTTTGGGTTTTCTTTTTTTGTTTATGTAGGAGGCATCCGATCCACGTAGTGTAGCAAAGAGGTTGCATTTTGATCATCCACTAGCACCCTAGGATAGTATAATTTTTGTAGGATGCATCATGAGACATTTTGAGATGGCAGATGTCACATTGTATACAGAAACATTGATATTATACACATTCTGATGGCATGATCAGCCAAATTTTGTATATGGATCTATGTAATTTGATATATATTTGAGTACTTTTTCTATGGATACATGATCTTTGATATATATTTGTGTAAAATTTTGTCTATGGATACATGTATTTTGATATATATTTTTGTCATTTATGTGCACAATGATATACATATTAATTTAGTATCTAGTATTGTTCAATTTATCGTGGATCATGTGTCATGCCCTAAATTTTACTAGTAAAAACACAACATTTTTTTTTTTTTTTTTGTAGCTTATGAAGTTGCATAAGAAATTACATATTGTAAAACAAGGTTATCATTGAATAGGAGTTCAAGACTCATGTGGATAGTGTCATCCAGTTGTAACATTTTAATCACAGCTGGTTTTCAAATAGATTGGATGATAGTCTAGTTCAAGTTAGCATCACGAGTCAAAAGAGAAAGTTCAAGATACAACACTCTTAAATTAGTGAGTTAATTCATATCCTAACAAGCCTTTGATACTAATATTCTATTAGGGTCTGTCAGTTGTATAATACGGACTAGGTTGTGATTCTAGCATGTAAGGGAAGGGGATCAGAATTACTTATTATCCTCATTACCGATGTGCACACATTCATTAATCATTACAATATATATTAATGTGACAATTACTATATGGTGTGGAAGTTTAGTATATCTTAATCGATTAAACACACGTATCTAGAGAATTTAGATTTAGTACTCATCACATGAGCACCCTTAGTTAAATAAGAAAATGTACACTTATCTACCACACTATATCGGATCTAACCATTGGAAATTACAAAAGATATGCCCCAAAGGTAGCTTCGAAGTCTACATGATGGATAAGGGGCCACTTGTATTGATAGCATCCATCATTCAACACATACTATACACAACTTATGGAATAAATAATTTGTTTTATGTGCCAAACGTGTATCATGTGCTTGCATCCATATCTTACTGGTTACAGGTCCTCTCAAAGATTGGACCAATACTGAGTCATTTTCTCCCTCTTTACTCTATTTAGTCATCCTTATGCATTCTATCAACATTGCTTCCTCACCAAACTATCACTCACTACAGTTTCCTAAACACAAAAATTACTATTTCAATACATAAATTAAACTCACTCTAACAAAAGACAATTACTAACTATCTAGCTCATCAACTACTAACTAATCTAGCTACATTGCCATGGTTTTACATTTACTATTTTAATTACTATAATTACTATAGTATTACATTTACTTTTTACATTATTACATCTAATTATTCACCATAAGGTTACTTTCTCACTATCAATATTATTATTATCAAAGCATGTTAAGATTCAAAGTAGTTTCATAGTACAAATTAGTAAGCACATAAAATGAGGAACTCTTAGTAAGTCTAAGGGCCAATTCAAAGTACTTAACTCAATAATAATTCATGATCAGTATTTAAACATATCCTACTACATCATCGTATTGAGTGTGTCAATTTAAATTTGTTAGATGAATTGTTTATGCAAGGATTAGGTGCAAGCATATAAATGAGGTTTGTATATAACATACCTTGTCGTTCTGACATATATGTATTCATCATTTCATGCAACTAACATAGTAAAATGTGGTCTACATGAATCATATTATCATTAATTATATACATAGGGTACATGAGCTGACGAGCTACCTCTAATGACATGCATATTGACCCTTATTACATACTAGCTAACTAATGCTTTATTCCTACACTACATTTTCAAATTGGTATATATATTCTATCGACTTTGATATTCTACTAATATCTTCAATCGAATACACAACATTCATTATCTAACTAACATTCCCTCAAGCCAAATATAAAATTCACTTGACATTAAATCCAACATCTACACAAGTTTTTCATGCATTCAATTCTATCTAGTAACTCTTATCTATCAATGTGCTTTATTGACTAGATAAAACTAGATTTGAGTTATTATTTTAATCCACCATCCATCCTTATCCTTGATTCTCCAATCCCATCATCCCGACAACTTACTTCATATTAACCCTATTATATCTAATCCAACTATCCTAATTTACAATCTTAACACTAATTTAATTAAACCCTCCGTACTTAACATCATGTTCAATTATATATGCATTCTTGTAAACTTATTTATTTCATTTAATTTATTTTCCTATATTGAGATTTTCCATTACTATATGGTTTAATTGTTACATGTTTCTAAATGATCCCCTTGATATAAACATTACCTTTAAACTAAGCTCAAATACACTAAGTGTCATTATCCTATACTCAAGACTTGAAATGATTAAATAATTATCTGATAAAAATAAAAACAAATCTAACGGGTGAATCTCCTATCTATCTTAAATCCTCATCATTCCCTAACTCTTACCAAGGCCACATTTCTTCTTACACGTGGTCCCCACAAGGTCCCATGTGGGTCATGTGCAGAATTTTGACTAATCCAAGCCTTAGGACATCTTTTTGCCATCCCTCCAATCAGCAATCCTAATGTGAACAAGTCATATTAAATGTCAACTTGACATTCTCCTAAGTACAAATCACTTGGGATTGCTATCCCACTCCCCCTTAATTTTAAGTCGACTACCAATGCTAAGGAACACATGACCACTGCTGCAAGAAATTTCAAGTTGACTACCTTTGCTTGGGAACATGTGACCACTGCTACAAGGAGGGGACGACTAGTGCATAAGGCAAGGATGTGACATAAACCCTTTCTCCTATGCACCCAAGTATATTAATGGGGATGAAACCCCTTTTCAAGGAGGCAAGCTCAAGGATAAAAGTTTTGACATGACATGTCAGAATGAATGTCAGATTTAACAATATGCCTTGGGGAGCGGAGAATTTTTTTTGCATTATGATAGCTTAGGAAATGTTGGGGGCTACTCTAGAAGGGCGGTCAAGATCAATCTTGGCTTTTATTTTATTTTTGAGTTAAATATTTAATTTTTTCATATTCTCTGACATGCACACTAATATGCCTTTATTTATTTAATTACTAATTTATTATTTGAGTGTTGGATGTGACTTAGAGGTCACAAGATTGTAATGTGTACCATTCTATCACTTAGAAAATATATTAGTCTAGGACACTCATTAGTCTCTATATGCTATTATTATTTTTATTTTTATTGGATAATAGTCTAGAATCTGGGAATATTCTTTAATATTTTATTGCTCTGTATTAAGGAAGGGATTTATTTTCCTTTACCATACATTTTCTAGAGAGGAAAATGCATGCCTACAGCAATGTATCTCATAGATTTTATTATGTCCTCTCTTACAACAAACTTCATTTTGTTATATCATGAAATTAATTTGATGATTTCCTTGCTTAGAATTGCATTAAGCTTGGTAATTAAAATCAATGTTATCCATTCATGTGATATGAACATAAAATTTTCCTTCCAAATTATTGAGTGCACAACAAGATTTTAAGCAATCTACTAAGCTTTAAATTTATATAATCAATGGTATCACATAACATCTATGGATTGTTATTATCAACTAGTCATTTACAATACCACAAGGAGAAAACTTTCTTTCACATTTTCAAATGATAACAATGATGTCAAAGTAAATTTTCAACTCATTCCAATGCTTTCATAACAATATAAAATCCAAATGAAACATGCATATACAACCTTATCAATTATTTCCTCTACATGTACATTAGGTAACAATGATACAATCTCCTTCCATCACAATGGGGCAACATAAGGGACTTTTCAAAATCATAAGGAACATAAACATTGAAAGATATGGACAATGAGTAGCATGAACATTGTCCAACATGATCGTTGAGAACATGAACATGTTGGTGAATCCTCCTTCACAAATGAGGGCACGATGTCAATTTTTCTCATCCAACATCAATCTGCAAGATGATCATTGCAAGCCATTTCTATTGCTCCCTTGGACACAAATCTGCATATGTAACACAACAAAATAACAAGGACCATGGGTTCTTTCCACCCAACCATATGCCTCAAAGAGACCACCCCTGTGCTAGGGAACAAGGCTCAAACTGGGATACACATACAATCTTTCAATGCATAAACATTACATTTCAAACTTGAACAATTTACCCCCAAGGCTATTTCACAATGGCTTCATAGATGGAACCATAAACATAGGGTGAAGGTGTGTTCTAAAATTGAGACTTTCCATACCAAACCATATCTACAATAAACAATTTTCACGCCCTCTCGGGGCTATCATAATTCAGAAAATTTCATGCCCTCTTGGGGCTATCATAAATCAACAATTTAATGCCCTCTCCAGGCCTCCACATTTCCTCCTCCAAACCCACTACCATCAGCTGTAACTCCTCAAACTTCCTTTCTACACCATAATTTCCTTATCACCCCCAACAAGATATGAATGGTTATGGCATACAATGTAGCCCATACTCCAAGGTTCTCAATACATTTTTCGAACCCAACTTAAGTCCTTCACCCTAGACTTCTCTTCCCTTCCCACAAGGGTGAGTGTAAGTCCCACACCCATAACAACACTAAAGCACAAAACAAGAAAAAAAAACCAAGTAGAAATAAAACAAGAAATTTTCAAGAGCACATCACATTTTCACAACACAATATCAACACCCATAATACAACAAGGAAATAGAGGAAATCCAAACCTCATACTCACAATACTCCACACAATACAGCAAGAGGCACACTGGTGTCACACTAATCTACATGGAATGAACACCATTCAAGCACTCACATGAATGCTACTTCACAATGCAATGAAATGCATACTCCATTGATAAACTCCACACTTGCATATTTTCTTAACCATGCTAAAAGAAAGAAAGGAAGAAAGTTTGAGATACCAACCTTGGTTCAAGCTAGGGTAAGGATAGTTTTAGTAGAGCTCCCCTAATCTCCCTCCAAAACCTAACTGTCTCTAAAATTAGAGAGTGGGTAGACATCCCACTAGTTTGGCCAAGACCCTCTAATAAAGCCTTCCCACTAACTTATTTTAGCAAAAACACTAAGCCACTACTTCTTACAAACTTGTCTCCTCTAACATTTCATTGATAGCCCTCACAAGCTCTAAGTTATGACCCTCAAAATATCGACCTCAAAATGCACTTAGAGCACCTTGGAGACTCCTCGGTATGGGGTGGCTGTGGATGATGGATGGTCTCTGTGGCTAGAACAAGGGTGTCACTAAGGTTCACCTGCCCACCCGGAGCTAATGGCACTGATAATTTGATGCCAAGATCAATGATTTCAAAATTACGCTATGGTGCACCTATGAACTAAGGCACACTATGAGTTTTGGCATCGAGCAAGATCGCTATGTCGAATCCAAACGGAATGTGATCTCTAAAAAATGAGATACATTATTTTAGGTCTCAACATCACCATCCTGTAACATTTGACAGTTTATCGATAGCCCTCACGAGGTTTGAGTTATGACCCTCAAAAGATCGACCTCGAAATTCACTTAGAGCACCTTGGAGGCTCCTCAATACGGGGTGGCCACAAATGATGGATGGTCTTCATGGCCATAACAAGGGAGTGACTAGGGTTCACCTATCCATTCAGAGCTAATGGCATTGATGATTCGATGCCAAGATCAATGATTTCAAAGTTACGCTGTGGTGCACCTATGAACTGAGGCACACTGCGAGTTTTGGCATCAAGCAAGATCGTTGTGCTGAATCCAAATGGAATGTGATCTCTCAAAAATGAGATAGGTTATTTTAGACCTTAGTATCACCATCTTGTAGCATTTGACATTTCATCGATAGCCCTCACGAGATTCAAGTTATGACCCTCAAAAGATCGACCTCGAAATGCACTTAGAGCACCTTGGAGACTCCTCAGTACAAGGTGGCCAAAAATGATGGATGGTCTCCATGGATAGAACAAGGGTGTGACTAGGGTTCACCCTCCCATCCAGAGCTAATGGCACTGACAATTTAATGCCAAGATCAGCGATTTCAAAGTTACGTTGTGGTGCACCTATGAACTGAGTGAGATTGTTGTGTTGAATCCAAATAGAATGTGAACTCTCAAAAATGAGATAGATGATTTTAGGCCTCAGTATTACCATCCTATAGCATTTCATAGTTCATTGATAACCCTCACAAGCTTCGACTTATGACCCTCAAAATGCACTTAGAGCACCTTGGAGACTCCTTAGTAGGGGGTGGCCACAAATGATGGATGGTATCTGTGGCCAGAACAAGGGTGTGACTAGGGTTCACTTGCCCATCCAGAGCTAATGGTGCTGACAATTTGATGCCAAGATCAGTGGTTTCAAAGTTACACTGTGGTGCACCTATGAACTGAGGCACACTGTGAGTTTTGGCATCGAGCGAGATTATTGTGTCGAATCCAAATGGAATGTGATCTCTTGAAAATGAGGTTGGCTATTTTAGGCTTCAATATCACCATCTTGTAGCATTTGATAGTTCATCGATAACCCTCACGAGCTTCGAGTTATGACCCTTGAAAGATCGACCTCGAAATGCACTTAGAGCACCTTGGAGACTCCTCTATATGGGGTGGTCACAAATGATGGATGGTCTCCATGGCCAAAAAAAGGGTGTGACTAGGGTTCACCCATCCGAAGCTAATGGTGGTGACGATTCGATGCCACGATTAGCAATTTCAAAGTTATGTTGTGGTGCACCTATGAACTGAGGTACACTACAAGTTGTGGCATTGAGTGAGATTGTTGTGCTGAATCCAAACAGAATGTGATCTCTCAAAAATTAGATAGGTTATTTTAGGCCTTAGTATCACTGTCCTATAGCATTTTACAATTCATCGATAGCCCTCATGAGCTTCGAGTTATGACCCTCGAAATATTGACCTCGAAATGCACTTAGAGCACCTTAGAGACTCCTCTGTATGGGGTGGCTGCAAATGATGGATGGTCTTCATGGAAAAAACAAGGGTGTGACTAGGATTCACGCACCCATCTAGAGCTAATGGCACTGATGATTTGATGCCATGATTAGTGGTTTCAAAGTTACGCTGTGGTGCACCTATGAACTGAGGCACACTACGAGTTTTGGCATCGAGCGAGATCACTGTGCTGAATCCAAATAGAATGTGATCTCTCAAAAATGAGATGGCTTATTTTAGGCTTCAACATCACCATCCTGTAGCATTCAATAGTTTATTGATAGCCCTCACAAGCTTCAAGTTATGACCCTCAGAATATTGACCTCAGAATGCACTTAGAGAACCTTGGGGAATCCTTGGTACAGGGTGGCCATAGATGATAGAGTGTCTCCGTGATTGGAACAAGGGTGTCACTAGGGTTCACCCACCCACCTAGAGCTAATGACACTAACGATTCAAATAGTTCTAGCCATTAGGAGTTAGATTTTGAAAAGTTGTCAAGAAAATTGCAAAAGTTGCTAAGGAACTTTTTGCAATTTTTGCGCTAAGACAAGTTTTATTGCAAATAGACTCTACAAACTCCTAGGGACCCTAATAATGTTCTAAACATCTAGACTTACCTTAAAAACATGGAATTTACCAAAAATTCACTTTATTGGACCAATTGATGGCCAAGGTTTATAGCTGCACCATGGGGTCTTGTGTCCATTACAAATGTTGATGGTCTCAGGGAGATCATTAGATCTATCCCTAGAACTTATTACATCAAGAAAAGAAAAATGATTAAGTTCTTTGCATTAGTGTTCCCTATATTTCATTAAATTTAAACTATAGAGTTTCCTTGCAAAATGCTCATGTAGCTGTTACATTCAAGATTTGAATTTTCTAAAGCAATAAGCTAATTTTTAATTGACTTATTGAATGTTTCAACTTATGAAATGACTTGAGATTATTATGAGACCTTATTAGGACCTATGTAATGACTCACTTACCCTATGAAAACCTAGACATTACTGTTACATATTGTACCCCCTGCCAAATATTTGAATTTTAAATACTGCCCGCCTAACGGTCACTTCCCTATTTAATATTATTTTAAACATCCCTAGGAATATCGAAAAAATTTAATGATTAGACCTTATGATTTATTTATGTGGGCCCACAAGTTCCTCATCATTGGATCAATCTGGATCAACGGATGGCGCTATCTCACTATGGGCAGTTGCACGTTTTTTTTCCATAGTGACATAGCACCTTTTGACCACATGTCTAGTGGGTCCTCCTTTTCCCTGTTATTTCTCCAGTGCCAAGTTTTGACAGATCCACAATGGGTGCTATGGCACTATCATAAAATCTCTATTCCTCGCTGTTAGTGACATAGCGCCTAGATGAAAAGTGATACTGCAACAACATCAAAAGGAAGGTGGGTCCCAAGTATGCCCCATCAGATATCAATGATGAATTTTGTCAGACACGTTGGTAGTGGACAATTTTGTCATTAGCTGTGGTATGATTGTGCAGAATGTGGGCCCTGTGAGGACTTTTCAGATAGGTTGGCACGTGGTTAGTTCTCATTGGTTGGTACACTAATAGATTGGATACATCTTTCTCATCATCAGATCTAAGGAAATCAAGAGAGGGTGCTATCTCACTATGGGAAGCTATGAGGAAATTATCCATAGTGACATAACACCTCGACGATGCGTGGCATAGATGACATCGTGGGTTAGCCTTTCTCCAAAGTGATATTATAGCTCATCCTCAGTGGTAGTTGTCAGGTGGGTCACAGTACAATGGTGGTTTTTCATTGGTCCATTCAACCAACGTAGTGTGCAGGCATACAATTTTGTTGATCACCGTAGATCTAAAGAAAATCCATGGTAGGCGCTATCTCACTATGAAAAGTTGTGACAATGTTATGCATAGTGACATAGTGCTATTGTGCCACGTGGATCAGTGGGGCCAGATCTTGCCAAGATGAGGATGCCAAGTTATGCCAGGTGGTTTCCAAGTGGATTCATAGACCAAAAACTTATGGAGGCTAGCAGAGTATTATGAGGATCTTCCATGATCATTGATCTTGCAAAGATCAAGGGTGGGTGCTATCTCGCTATGGAAAGTTGTGAGAATATTACCCATAGTGACATAGCACCTCAGTGACATGTAGTAGGGTGGGGCCAAGTGTTATGAAACTATAGGGATGGTACCAGTTTGGGCCGAGTCAGATGCTAGGTGTGCTAAGCTGTTTCATGGGCCCAGAAGTTTTAAGGGCAAAGCGCGGTAATATGGTGAGTCTTCACGATTGTTAGATCTAAGGATATCGATGGTGGATGCTATCTCACCATGGGAAAGTGCTCGAAGGATACACATAGTGACATAGCACCTCAAAAACATGTGTCCCAGTGGCTCAAGCATCATTGATAGTTAATGATAGTGGTTAGAATAATTGCCATGGTCAAAATTTTAGCAAGAACACCGCAGTCAAGGTTGAGCTGGCATAGTTAGTTAAAATACATGGTTAACTCTAGGAGACTTTGTAGGGTGGTGAAAAGATAAAAGACTATTGGTCCACGTGGCTCATCCTAGTGCCAAGATAGGTGGATTTGTTGACCTTGCTGATTCATGAGATAGAAACAAGGAAAATCAAGGGTTTTGCATGAATTTGATCTTCATGATCGATTTCAACCACCCTAGAGTAAATGCGAAACAAAGAAGAATAATCTACCACCCTGATCTATCCATCTACCTAGTCAGAGCACAGTTATGGCACTATTTCCATCTTCTCAGGGCCTTGTTCCAACCAAGTTCAGATATCATTACATCTAGATCCGTATCTAGATCAAATTTTCTCCATGATTGTTCCTTGCAGGACTTAATGGCGGGTAGTTGCGAAGTAACTACAGTTAGAAGACATCTTAATTATGTCTTCACTATAAAGAAATTTTTTTGTGAATTCTATAGGGTCGACCTTTCTCTATTTTCTCTGTTACTACTTTGCAAATTCTAAGTGTAAATTCTCTTATACCTCTGAACTACATGATTTTCTTTCTTATCTCCTTCAGCCATTGGTATGAAAGTGCAAGAACTCTTTGCCTCTTATTGGTGTTTTGTAGAGATCTATGATCTACATGACTATATCTCTTTGGCCTATGAATGATAATATAAGCGAATCTTTCTTTCCTTGTGTCATTCATCTTGGTCTTTTGATCTGCATGTGATTATTAGATTAAAGCAAGTCTGAATGTGTATATCCTTAGTTTCATTCTGGTTCAATAGTGCATATATGGGTAGAGCTTGATCTAAACACTCTATTTTGGTACATCACTTCTTTAGATTAGATCAGGTAGATTTTCCTTCATGCTCTTCTTCTCCCTTTTCCTCTCCAAGAGTAGTTAGGTGCATCTTTATAGTAAGAGGAAGCCAACCTTCTCCAGAGACTCAATGTCATAGTTCAAGTCCCATAGCTTGGAGGTTGTTTTCATTTTTCACTAGGTTGTCCTCATGCATAGGCTTTGGACAAGGGTGCAAACCTAAGTGATAATAGTTTCTGACATGCTCGGTCAGACAACTTTTCAAAAAAATTCAAGTTTACTAGTGTCAAAAGGGAAGATTTCAAGATCAATACCAAGGACATAGTACTGGCTTCACTTTTTAAGCCTTCAAGAGGCTCATTCTTCAAAGTACTTGGCAACTTTGAGCTTCAAATACATATCTAGTTCCAAACCAAAGTTGCAGTGATTCATGCTCAGAGCTAGAACAAGGGCATCTTCTAGAGGCAAGTTTCAATATCAAGAGCTTTCATTTTCAAACCCTAGAAGAAGGAAGACTAGAATATCTTTATCACCAGTTAGGAGTGCAATAGTAGAAAATACACCTACAAGATCTATCTCTACTCCTCCTGTTGTTAGATCTCAGCCTAGACTGCCATCAATACATATCAATAGATCACTTGTCTATATTGCATTGCCTAGAGCTCATACTTTTGCCACCTTTAATGGTGGGAGCCCTCTCTTATTAGCCCAAAGACATGACATACCAGTAGCTACACTCAAAAGTATACCTGAGTTTACTAGTGAAACTTCTATCTCCCCTTCAGAACACATTCAAGAGGTTGTAAATGTCTACAATATCCATGGTATTACAGAGGATGATGTTACAGTTAGGCTCCTAGCCTCATCCTTGAAACGAAAAGTACTACAATGGTATAGGGGCTTAGCTCATGGTTCTATAACAGATTGGGATGGATTAGGAGCAGGATTGTGCAAACATTTTGAGGATAAAAGTGGTTATTTATCACTTTTAGAGTAGTTTCCTACTATAAAAAGTGCCCCCCATGAATGTATGACTGATTTTAATTATAGATTTCAAAAGACATGGGATAGAATACCTACTTCAGTGAAGCCTACCCGTGGTAATGCCTTCTTGCATTACCTTAGAGCTTTCAACAGTGGTATTGCCACTACAATCCAAACTATGGGAGGAGATACCTTTCCTAATGCTTATGAAATAGCAATAAAATTAGAGAACATCCTAATATAAGGAGGTAAGCTAGCTCCAAGGCCTCTTATGCCTTTCTTCCCTGATGTTCCAAATCATCAACCAGCAATGGCTCCTCTTCCCACAATTTCTACATCACAATCCCTTGTCCCAGTCCCTCAAGCTTCCACATCTTCAAATGGGATAGATGAAATCAAAGAGAAGATGCAATCTCTGATGCAGAACATGGATAAAAGAGAGAAGAACCTTGATAATAGATTGCAAGATCAAGGAAAGAGGCTGGAGGATAATTTCTCTATGATGCATAAAATGAGCAACAAGGTGGTGACTTTAGAAAGACAACAAGCTCAAGGTAGTAAGCCTCATCAATTGCAATATCAAACTCCAAATAGTGGCAGGCCTCCAAATCCTAATCATTGGAACAATTCTTTTGATCAGAGTAGGAAGGGTGGCCATGCTTCAACCTCAAATGTAAACCAAAGTAGGGCCATAGTCCCTCAAAACAATATGGCTCAAGATCAAGATTTATGTCCCTCATGTAACTACTCCTATGCCTATTATATGTGTTAAAAGGTTGAATCTTTTGTGGCTTTGATAGTCCAAGAACTTGTAGCAAAACAATCATACAATGAGGACCAATTTAAAGATGCCTCAAATATGCAAAGACAAGGTGATTGCTCTTTTATGAATCATCAGATGGGGGAGCATTGTAATGTAAACCAGGATTCCATTTCTCATAATACTAGAAGGAAAAGAAGAGCTATGGAATATTCTATCTCTCCTCCCAAGTAGGCCTCAACTTCAAATGCAATATCTCATGAGCAAGCAACAAATAATTAATCAAGTACCTTTCAACAACAAAGGCAAAATCATGGCAGAAAGGATGCAAGTGATCCTCAGGTTATTCCATCTCAACCTCATATGATTGCAGCTCCCAAAGCTTCTACCAAAACACCTGCTATGCCATTCAGTGTGGTAGAGAAAATGAAGAAGACAAATGTGAATATCTCCATGTGGGATGTTGTTGCTACTATACCCATGCAAAAGAGGTTGTTGCAGTAAGAATTGGAAAGAATTGAACCAAAGGATCAGACACTCAACATGGAAAGTGCCACAAGCCTAGTACAACCATCAAGGGAGGTAGAAATAAGTAAAAAGGTTAGACCTTCTCCATTATATGTTTTTCTAATCATAAGGGGCAAACTAGTCCATAATTGCATGATTGATTCAGGGGCTAGCAGTTCAGTGATGCCTAGGAGATGAGATATGAGCCCATTGTTAGGGATGTATTACAGTTGGATGGTAGTACTGTCAAGACTGTAGGGATCCTTAGGAATGTGGAGATGGCCTTACATGCATGCCCTGGTTGTACTGTAACCCAAGATATCTCTGTTGCTGAGGTCAAGCCATATTTTGCCATCTGTCTGTCAAGAGACTTCACTACCCAAATAGGGGGTTTCATATCTTCTAATTGGTCATATATGTCTTTCAAAATGAGATATGGAGCCAATGCTTCAATCAGAGTAGAGCCTCAAACCCTCCATCATACTGAATCTTACACCCCTAATTCCATCAACATGAATTGCCCTATCCTAGAGATGGATGAGAATGACATAGTGAATGAGCCCACCACTTCCCTAGCAGAGATACCTAATTTTTTATTCGATGAATTGGCTGATGCATATCAATTTGATTCTACATCAGAAACCCTTGAGACAGGTCTCAGTACATATTGTATATTGGATAAAGATGCCCTAGTTCCCAATCCTGTGGACACTAAAGAAGATACAAGTGGGATATGGAGTATGTACTTTGATGGATCAAGGAATAAAAATAGATTAGAGGCTAGTGTGATGTTAATTTCTCTTGCACAAGTAAGGTACTATTTGTCCTTTAGGCTCCAATTCAATTGCACTAATAATGTGGCTGAGTATGAATCCTTGATTCAAGGTCTCCTACTTGCTCAAAAAAGAGGAATCCAAGCCTTAAGGGTGTATGGAGACAATGAGTTGGTGGTTAATCAAGTGGGAAATTAGAATACCACCAAGAATGGTTTGTTCAAGTCTTATAAAAATAGGGTATGGGATTTTCTTGAAGGTTTCAATACATTTAATATTCAAAGCGTCCCTAGAAAAGAAAATAGACATGTTGACAAACTTGCAGCAATAGGTGCATCTTATGATGTGCCCGAAAATCTTGAGGAGGAGAAGAAGCAACAAATCAGAGTGGTAGTAAGGCCTTCCATCCTTGATAACAACATCCATTGGCAATTTTTTGAGTCTAATGAGCAAATTGTCAAATTCTTGCAGAATGAGGCAAAATTTTTAGAGAGAAATCAATCAAGACTGCAGGATCAGTATGGTGACCAAATTATTAACCTCAGCTCCAACAAGCTGCCTAAAGGTCTCATTACTCTAGAGAGTGTTTTTAATCCTGATGATCAAGCAAGAAGTGAGGCCATGAACCTAGCTCCTGATGAAGATGACTACATTCCAGTCATGATTGCTAATGGAAAGTCCTTAAACATGGGGAAGGTATGTTCTGAAATTGAACAAGAAAATTTTATTCATCTATGTCAAGAATTTAATGATGTATTTGCTTGGACATCTGATGACTTAAAAGGCTTTGACCCAAGGTTGTTTTAGCATACCATAGATCTAATTAATGATGTAAAACTAGTAAGACAAAAAAAAAGGCTACTGAATCCTAAAATTGAACCCTTAATGAGAAAGGAGCTATCCAAGTTGATTGAGGCCAATATAATTTTTCCCATCAAACACTTATCATGGGTAGCAAACCTTGTCCCTGTTAGGAAGAAGAACAGAGAAATTAGATTGTGTGTAGACTTTAGGGACCTTAATCAAGCTTCCCTTAAAGATCACCATCCTCTCCCTTCTATGGAGCATATTTTGTCCAAGGTCAATGGTTCAAAGAGATTTTCATTTCTTGATGGATTTTTTGGCTACAATCAAGTGCTGATTAAAGAGTCTGATAGGTACAAGACTGCATTTACCACTAAATGGGGTACCTATGTTTATTGTAAAATGCAATTTGGACTAATCAATATAGGTGCTACATTTCAAAAGGCAAAGAAGTTTTTATTAGTTTACCTTGATGATATCACTGTGTATTCAAAGGATGTGGAAGATCATTTTGATCATCTGTGACAGGTATTCCTAAGATGCAGAGAGTTTCAAGTTTCCCTTAACCCAAACAAGTGTGTCTTTGCTATTAACCAAGAAAAATTATTAGGACATATTGTATTTGAGGATGGCTTAACCATTGATCCAAAGAGAACAAAAGCAATACTTTCATCCCTCTTCCCAAACACAAGAAAGGGCTGCAAAGTTTCTTGCGCAGGATAAATTTTGTGAGAAGATTTATCCCTAATCTTGCTAATATGGTGAAACCTCTTACAACTATGCTCAAGAAAGGTATGATCTTTGCATGGACCAAGGAAGGGAAGGAAAGTTTTGAAGAGATCAAGACAGCCATAGCCTCAGCCCCTACTCTCATGAATCCAAATTTTGAGAAAGATTTCATCCTTTATACCCTAGGTGGTGAGTCAAGCATTTTTGCTGTCCCGACTCAAAGAAATGATAGAGGTGATGAGTAGCCCATAGCTTTCTTTAGTGAAGGGCTTAATGAATATGAAGATAAATACAACTATGTAGAGAAGCAAGCCCTTGCAATAATCAGAGCTTTAAAAAAATTTAGACATCTCCTATCCCATAATAAGATTCATTTGTCAGTACCCCATGCCAGTGTGAAGGATTTCCTTTTGAGCAAAGATGTTAGTGAGAAAAGAGCTAGCTGGATTACTAAAGTGATGGAATATGATATTGACATTCGAATTAACAAGTTGGTAAGAGGGAGGGGGTTGTGTAAATAGATGTTATCATCTCAAGAACCTGATGAGGAAGCTGCTATGATACTGATAGAGAAACAAGAGGTAAGAAATAGTGACCCAAGGAGTTGGATGGATGACATGATGAATTTCTTATTAGGAAATGGATACCCTGAAGGATTAGATAGAACTAAAAGGAGACAATATAGATTACAGTCAATTCTTTATGTCATAGTTGATGGTGTCCTCTTTAGAAAAGATTTTAATGGAGCCCTATTAAGATGCCTTAATACAAACCAGGCTGAAAGAATGATCAAATAACTTTATGATGGTACTAATGGTAGCCACTTCTTAGTAAGGACAACTATAATGAAGATCATGAGGGCTAGTTATTATTGGCCGTCCCTGTTTCATAACTGTCATAAGTATGTAAGGAAGTGTGGAAAATGTGCCTTTGTCTTTGGCAAACAAAGACTTTCAACTCTTCCCCTTCATCCCATTCAAGTGGACCAGCCTTTTGCTCAATGGGGATTGGATTTCATAGGCCCTATCAATCCTTCCTCTAGTTTTGGTCACAAGTGGATTCTAGCTACTACAGATTACTTCACTAGATGGATAGAGGTAGTTGCATTGAAGGATGCCACTGAATCTTCAGTTGTTGAGTTCCTTGATGGAATTGTGACCAAGTTTGAAGCCCCTTCAACCATTATTTAGATAATGCAAAATCTTTTGTTGGAGCTCAGATTTGTGCATGGGTAGTGGATCATAATATCTATTTGAGCACATCCTCAAATTACTATCCTTAGGGTAATGGTTTGGCTAAGTCCTCCAAGAAGAACCTGATCAAGATCATGAAAAGGACAATAGAAGATAACCATAGGTGTTGGCATAAGAAACTAAGAACTTGACAATGGGCTGACAGAATAATGCCTAAAAGGTCGATAGGGAATTCACCATTTTTGTTAGTCTATGGTAGAGAAGCAAGGCTTGCAATTTCATTAGAGTTCCCATCCCTAGAGCTAGCTCATTAGCTTGAGTCGATTGAAGATGATGCCATGACAGTAAGAATGGCAGAGCTGATGGAGCTAGAAGAGAAGAGAAGTAAATCCATGTAGACCCTGGAGACACACCAACAATAGGTAAAAAAGAGTTCTGATAAGAAGGCTAGGGTTAGAATCTTCAAGGAGGGAGATTTGGTTCTAAAATGGGATACATATAGGGAAAAACTAGGAAGACACTCAAATTTTGATGCATTATGGAGTGGTACCTATTTGATTGAATGTTGTAAGTAGGCCAATGTTTTTCAGTTAAGTAGGCCTGGTGGTGAGATTATGTCGATCCTAGTCAATGGTATCTATCTCAAGCCATGTTTCTAAGGGTTTGAGATTCCATGTACATAGTTAGCTTAGTTTCATTTCTAGTTTGCTCCTTGCTTTTCCATGAAGTGCACGAGCACAAGAGTGTCTCCGTGAGACAGCAAGTTTTGAGATTTTGAAGGGTGCAGAGGAGGAGCTTTCGTCTCTAGTTCCAGTTGTAGAGATAGGGGTTTCAAGGTGTTCCTCCCAGAGGTAAGGTTAGGGTTTCACAATGCTCAGAATCTACATATTTTTTATGACTCAGTAGCCCAATGGATGCTTCAGGTCACTAGTCTTATGCATAGTGGGCTAGCATTCCCTGTGAGTCGCCAAAAATGTTACATATTGTGCCCCCCACTAAATATTTGAATTTTAAATACTGCCTGCCCAATGGTCACTTCCTGATTTAATATTATTTTAAACATACCCAAGAATATCAAAAAAATTTAATGATTAGACCTTATGATTTATTTCTGCGGGCCCACGAGTTCCTCATCGTTGGATTAATCTGAATCAACAGATGGCACTATCTTGTTATGGGAAGTTGCACATTATTTTTCCATAGCGACATGGTGCCTTTCAACCACGTGTTCAGTGCGTCCTCATTTTCCCTGCTATTTCTTTGACACCTAGTTTTGACAGATCCACAGTGGGCACTATGGCGCTATTGAAAAATCTTTGTTCCTCACCATTAGTGACATAGCACCTAGACGAAAAGTGATACTATGGAAACATCAAATGGAAGGTGGGTCCCAAGTATGCCTTGTCAGATATCAATGATGAATTTTGTCTGACATGTTAGCAGTCAATTTTTTCATTAGCTGAGGTATGACTATGTAGAATGTGGGCCCTATGAGGACTTGTCAGACAGGTTAGCATGTGGCTAGTTCTCATTGGTTGGTACACTGATAGATCAGATCCATCTAACTCGTTGTCAGATCTAAGGAAATCAAGGGAGGGCGCTATCTCGCTATGGGAAGCTGCAAGGAAATTATCCATAGCGACATAGCAGCTCAGCGATGCATGGCACAGATGACATCATGGGCCCGCTTTTCTCCAAAGTGATATTACAGCTCATCCTCAGTGGCAGTTGTTAGGTGGGTCATAGTACAATGGTGATTTTTTATTGGTCCATTCGGCCAACTTAGTGTGAAGTCATACAATTTTGTTGATCACCGTAGATCTAAAAAAAATCCACAGTAGGCACTATCTTGCTATGAAAAGCTGTGAGGATGTTATGCATAGCATAATAGTGCTATTGTGCCACGTGGATTAGTGGGGCCAGATCTCACCAAGATGAGGACACCAGGTTGTGCCAGGTGGTTCCCGAGTGGATTCATAGACCAGAAACTTATGAAGGCTAGTGGAGTATTATGAGGATCTTCCACGATCATTGATCTCATGGAGATCAAGGATGGGCGCTATCTCGCTATTGAAAACTACAAGAATTTTACCCATAGCGACATAGCACCTAAGTGACACATAGCAAGGTGGGGCCGAGCATTATGAAACTACAGGGATGGTACCAGTTTGGGCTGAGTCGGATGCCAAGTGTGCTAAGCTATTTTGTTGGCCTAGAAGTTTTAAGGGTAAAGTGCGGTAATATGGTGAGTCTTCATGATCATTAGATCTAAGGATATCGATAGTGGGTGCTGTCTCGCCATGGGAAAGTGCTTAGAGGATATGCATAGTGACATAGCACCTTGACGAAATGTGTCCTGGTGGTTAAAGAAACATTGATAGTTAATGAAAGTAGTTAGAATAATTGCCACGGTTAGGGTTTTAGCAAGACCACCACAGTCAAGGTTGAGCTAGCATGGTTAGTTAAAAGACATGGTCAACTCAGGGAGACTTTGCAAGGTGGCAAAAAGATAAAAGATTGTTGGTCCACGTGGCTCATCTAGGTGCCAAGATAGGTGGATTTTCTGACCTTGCTAATTCATGAGATAGAAACAGGGAAAATCAAGGGTTTTGCATGAATCTGATCTTCATGATCTATTTCAACCACCCTAGAGTAAATGAAAAACAAAGAAGAATACTCTACCACCCCGATCTATCTATCTACCTGGTGGTCAGAGTACAGTTATGGTGTCGTTTCCATCTTCTTGGGGCCCTATTCAACCCAAGATCAGATATCATTGCATCTGGATCTGTATCTAGATCAGATTTTCTCCATGATTGTTCCTTGTGGGACTTAATGGTAGGTAGTTACAAAGTAACTACAATTAGAAAACATCTCAGTTATGTCTGCACTATAAAGGCAAAATTTTGTGAATTCTGTAGGGTCGACCTTTCTCTATTTTCTCTATTACTACTCTGTAGATTCTCAGTGTAAATTCCTCTATACCTTTGAACTACATGATTTTCTATATTATCTCCTTCAGCCATTGGTATGAAAGTGCAAGAACTCTTTGCCTCTTACTGGTGTTTTGTAGAGATCTATGATCTGCATGAATGTATCTCCTTTGCCTATGAATGATAATATAAGTGAATCTCTATTTCCTTGTGTCATTCATCTTGGTCTTTTGATCTCCATGTGATTATTAGATTAAAGAAAGTCTGAATGTGTATATCCTTAGTTTCAATTTGGTTGAATAGTGCATATATCGGCAGAGTTTGGTCTAAACACTCTATTTTGGTGCATCACCTCTTTAGATTAGATTAGGTAGATTTTCTTTCATGCTCTCCTTCTCCCTTTTCCTCTCCAAGAGTAGTTAGGTGCATCCTGATATTAAGAGGAATCCGGCCTTTTCCAGAGACTCGACCTCACAGTTCAAGTCCCACAACTTGGAGGTTGTTTCTATGTTTCACTAGGTTGTCCTCATGCATAGGCTTTGGACAAGGGTGCAAACCTAAGTGATAACAATTACTAAAGTTAAAATCTCATGGTCCTTTACAACTTTTCAATATGAAAGTCTTTCAAAACATTATACAATATTATGACTCTTTATGCTTTCAAATGCCATGGTTGCAAAATGGAAGAAATCAAGTATTCTAATTGTTCATCCATACTTTGTAGATTTTTCTTATTTGATTAGTTTGATAAAAATAATTTTAATAATCATAATGTCAGCTTTATGTCAAATAAGAAAAAAACCAAATTTGTAATAAGATATCCGCAAGCAATTATCTTTCATATAGTTATAAATGCTCTTAAAATTGTCCTTATAGCCTTGTATAAAATGCAAATACGATTTGCAAGAACTTGTTGAATATCTTCCTCTTATAATTCCTTACAAAGAACCTACCAAAATACAAATTAGAATGTGCAACTAATTTAACCTATCTTTTTCATTATTAGAAAAACCATTTACAAAAAAAGTTCATATTTTACATCATAATACATCATAAATCTTTCCCCAATACCACCCCCCCCCCCAACCCAACTCTTCAAGATGTACCTATATTCCAATATCATAAAAAAATTAGTAACTTATTGTATTAAACAAGATAATCATTAGTTCATTGAATCATTATGAAGAAAATAACATAAGAAGTAAATATACCTAGTCGAGTGTTCCAATAGGGTCCTCTCTTTGTTTTAGGGTCTCCAATAGGGCTTCATGATCAAAATTAGCAATAGTAAAAAGTTCTTTTACTTTTGGTCTTCCTTGATGCTTCAACAACTTTACATTTGTTGCTATAATAAGATGCAAATATATGAGAATTATTTTGTGCTTCTGATAGTCTTCGAATGCAGGAATTCCATTCCTTTTAAGCATGTATGTCTATAGCCATGTTCCAGCGACAACCACTGAACCAATAGGATATGTGAATCCATCATCATCTATGATTGGTTGTACAAGTTTTTGTTTACCTCTTACACAATGTGCTAACCAATAGTCAGATTTCTCATCATTCCCTTCTGGTGCAACCAATGTAAAAACATGTCCTGGCTAAAGTAGATCTGATAGATGGTTATGCTCAAGTGAACTTTTCATGTCATCATTTCTGATAAAGGATATGATAGACAATGGACTAAGATAATGTGGAGCCCATGTGTCCTTCCACTCACTTGACTCACAGTGATCCCAATCACACTGAAAACAACTAGGACAAAAGCAAGCTAGTTGTCATGTCCAAATGGTCCATGTACTAGAATCAGAGCTTTGGAATGAATGCATTTTTGATGAGTCTCTCACTATAGCACAATCTAATCAATCAGCTATGAACCCTTCCTCAACAACCCAAAAGAACCTGCGTACCACTGAATCAAGAGTCCCCCCTTGTAATAATGCTAAACTACACCAATCAACAATGCTATGAGCATAAGAAGCTCTGTTGCTGAAATCTTTAGTTGCTTCTTGACTAGAGCTCTCTTCACACATGCCCCTGCTCCATCATGTTCCCCTTTTCCATGGCTAGACTCAAAAAAACTCCAAATATGAGGCACCCCTCTCTCTACGTGCATCCTACACAACCAATAAAATATGCGAGCATTCTTGAATTGACCTATATAGTTATCTGACCAAATGATATGTCTATCCATAGCAATTGCATGCTCATGTAAGAAATCAAAATAATTCTTGAAACAATGTTGCACAAACTCATGAGAGTGAGATCTATCATCACTCATATAAAAACGATACTCTCTAATAATCTTTCGATTATCTTCCACACTATTAGGGGCATGTCTATATGATATGTGAACAAAAATAACAATCTGAATAGAGATGTAATATTGAGATTGTGTCTCATTTTGAAGTTACAATGTGTAGTTCTCAGCAAAATCAACAACTGATATAATAGTGTCAATGGGAAAAGTCTCCTTGCACATTCTAAATTGTTCATCCAACCACTAAGACCTATGACTATGTCATATATACTTGTAAAAAAGATTTTCCTTGAAATCTGAAATAAAACTAGCCATACTGATATCTTTTCCAACCAATTCACATCTAGAGCTCTCACCTCCACTCTTCAATGTGTATTTCACTATTTCATATACCTTTTTTTTCACTATTTTCTTTCCAAGATCTTGTTCACACCCCTCATGGAAACATGTGTCAAACTTGGATAAGCCACCACATTTTGAACAATTCTTATTTAACCAAGCATTTCTATAAAAGAAACAACCATCAGCTCTACGACATAAAAGTTGATCTAGCAAGTCTCTTGATAATTTTGGAAGCTCACTAGCACCACAATCCTCCAACATTTCTTTACTATGCAAAGTAGAATGGATGGAGCGTAATAGTTCATAGTGCATAGAAAACTCAACATGATATTTACAACAACATGTATTTCAAATTTTGAGTGGCACACAATAAAAAGGCTTCAAAGATTCAAAAGCCCTTTGTGATATATGAAGACTTGGATGACTCTCTCTAAATTGTTTGAACAACATAGTTTGACTTACCTCCAAACAATGTTTAGGATGTGGCGTGTAGTCTCTGATGCCAATTCTCAACTTTAACATGTCTTTAGCATTGGGTGATACTCGTGAGTTAGAGTGCCAAAATTGTGTAATTTCTTCCTTCACATCATCAGATAGCTTCTTCTTATCAAAATGTAGAAGTCTCCCACCAAATGCCCATGTTTCATTTTAAAGAGGATCATCAATTTTCTCTCATCGACTAAGTGTTCTTCTCAAAGTAGTACGATTTAGATTCAAATCAATACAAGTTTGTCTCATATATCTACCCTTTCTCAAATGATGACTTACCAAAGAAGTTGTAATAACCCTTCGAGCAACTCTGCTATCCTTCTCCCTATTATTTTTCCCAATGCTATTGAGAGCACTGAAAAGATTCTTCACAATAATGGCATTTCTTTCCAACTTTTTATTGACACGAATCTTCAATTTGGAAAGCATAGGTCTCATCTTTTGCATCTTTAATAAGTGCATTAAAAGCTAACATTACTCTACCACTATCTTGTTGCTGAAAAACATCTGATATAGTCTTGAAGCCCATATCCGAATGGTTTTTTTTTATTTTTTCCCTTCCAAACTAGTAATAATCATTTCATCAATTTCAATTATCCATTTTGGTGTTTTAGAATCTTCATGTAGATTATAATTAGGAGATATATAACATTCTTATGCATTACGTTCATGTGGATTGTCATGTTCGACATGGTCAATTATGCAATTTGGATTATGACCTGGTAGCATTTCATCTTCAAAATTTTCATTCTCTAAATTTTCAATTTCGACATTATTATTTTCAATATGTACATTTTTATTCCCCGACTGTACATATTCATTATTTGACTCTATGATTTCACCTTTGACTAATTCATCGTCAACTTGACTGATATTTAGCATACCTTGTCTTTTTCTTCGGTGTTCCATTTTGTCTCTTTCCCTATATGCCGCAATGTCTTCATTGGATATCTTCCTTTTGCATTTATCCTTTCGATGATTGCTGCTCCTCATTGAGATGACAAATTCGAACAACTAAGGTTATATTTTTGAATTTTTTTCAATTGGTTGGGCCCTAAAACGCACTTTTTTGCAAAACTTGTGAAAAAAAATTGAAAAAGTGATGTTGTCGAGTTTGCAGGGACAGGGATATGTTGGAAACTGGTGCTAGGAAAAATCAGATATTTGATTTCAGATTGGATATCAGATTTGAGATCGGATATTTGATTCAAAATCAGATATCTGATTTTCTCCAATGACATTTGGAGGGAAAACAACCTTTGCTATAATAGTATTAATATTAGAATAATTATTGGAAGGAAACCGACCTTGGTTTATTAGTATTAATATATAGTATCAATATTATTATTATACCTATAATAGTATTCTTGTTATTACTATAGATATAATAGTATTAATATTTAGAGTTTATTTATATTATTATTTTTATTATGCTACAATAGTATTAATAAATATATTAATACTATGCCATAATAGTGTATATATATATAGCCATAATAGTATTATTATTATTACTATAGATATAATAGTATTAATATTTAGTGTTTATTTATATTATTATTATTATGCTACAATAGTATTAATAGTATATAAATATGTCATCATTTAATGGGTCAAAGGGGGTCATAGGTCACCCTATGACCCCCTTTCACACATATTAAGCATTCTAATATGTTCCTAGGGGTCCTTGTGTCATCATTTAATGGATCAAAGGAGGTCATAGGTCACCCTATGACCCCTTTTGACCCATATTAACCATTTTAATATGTCCCTAGGGGTCCAAGGACCCCTACAGACATGTGTCATCATTTAATGGGTTAATCTATGACCACCTTTGACCCATATTAACAATTCTAATATGTCCCTAAGAGTCCTTGGACCTTTAGGGACAAATCTTATCATTTAACGGGTCATGGGGGGTCACAGGTCAACTTATGAACCCCTTTGATCCATATTAATCATTCTAATATGTCCCTAGGGGTCATAGGACCCCTAAGGACATATTTTGTCATTTAATGGGTCATGGGGGTTCATAGATCAACCTATGACCCCCTTTCACACATATTAACGATTCTAATATGTTCGGTCATTTAATGGGTTGTGGGGGGTCATAGGTCAACCTATGACCCCCTTTTACACATATTAACCATTCTAATATGTCCCTAGGGGTCCTAAGACTGCTAGGGACACATGTTATCATTTAATGGGTCAAAAAGGGTCATAGGTAAACTTATGACCCCCTTTGACCCAAATTAACCATTTTAATATGTCCTTAGGGGTCCTAAGACCCCTAGGGACATATGTCATCATTTAATGAATCGAAGGGAGTTATAGGTCACCCTATGAACCCCTTTGACCCATATTAACCATTCTAATATCTCCCTAGGGGTCTTAGGAACCCTAAGGACATATGTCATCATTTAATGGGTCAAAAGGGATTAGAGGTCACCTTATGACCCCCTTTGACCCATATTAACCATTCTAATATGCCCCTAGGGGTCCTAGGACTCCTAGCGACATATCTCGTTATTTAATGGGTTGTGGGGCTTCATAGATCAACCTATGGCCCCCTTTCACACATATTAACCATTCTAATATGTCCCCAAGGGTTATAGAACCCCTAGGGATATATCTTGTCATTTAATGGGTCGTGGTGGGTCATAGGTCAACCTATGACCCCCTTTCACACACATTAACTATTGTAATATGTCCCTAGGGGTCTTAGGAGCCCTACGAACATATGTCATCATTTAATGGGTCAAAGGGGGTCATAGGTTGACCTATGACCCCCTTTGACTCATATTAACCATTTTAATATGTCCCTAGGGATCCTTGAACCCCTATGGACATATGTTATCATTTAATGGTACGAAGGGACCTATGACCCCCTTTGACTCATATTAACCATTCTAATATGTCCCTAGGGATCCTAAGACGCCTAGGGACATATGTCATCATTTAATGGGTCAAAGGAGGTCATAGGTCACCCTGTGACTCCCTTTGATCCATATTAACCATTCTAATATGTCCCTACGTATCTTAGGACACCTAGGGACATATATCGTCAATTAATGAGTCGTAAAAATTCATAAATCAACCTATGACCCCCTTTCACACATATTAACTATTTTCATATGTTCGTAGCTGTCTTAGAAACTCTAGGGATAAATGTCTTCATTTAATGGGTCAAAGGGGTTCATAGGTCACCCTAGAACCACGTTTGACCCATATTAACCATTCTAATATGTCCCTACGAGTCCTAAGACCCCTAAGAACATATCTAGTCATTTAATGGGTCGTGGAGATTCATAGATCAACCTATGACCCCCTTTCACACATATTAACCATTCTAATATGTCCCTAGGGGTCTTAGGACCCCAAAGGACAAATCTCATCATTTAATGGATCAAAGGGGGTCATAGGTCATGCTATTACCCCCTTGACCCATATATACCATTCTAATATGTCCCTAAGGGTCTTAGGACCCCTATGGACATATCTCATCATTTAATGGGTCGTAGGGTGTCATAGGTCAACTTATGACCTCCTTTCACACATATTAATTATTCTAATATGTCTCTAGGGGTACTTAGACCCCTAGAGACATATGTCATCATTTAATGGGTCAAAGGCGGTCATAGGTCACCCTATTACTTTTTTTAACCCATATTAACCATTCTAATATGTCCATGGGTTAAAGGGGGTCATAGGTCACCCTATGACCCCTGTTGACCCATATTAACCATTCTAATATGTCTCTAGGGGTACTAGGACCCTTAGGGACATATGTCATCATTTAATGGGTCAAAAGACCCTATGACCCCCTTTGGCATATATGAACAATTCTAATATGTCCTTAGGGGTCCTAAGACCCCTAAGGACATATGTCATCATTTAATAGGTGAAAAGGGGTCATAGGTCACCCTGTGAACCTCTTTGACCCATATGAATGATTCTGATATGTCCTTAAGGGTCCTAAGATTCATAAGGACATATCTCGTTATTTTATGGGTCAAAAGGGGTCATAGGTCAACCTATGACCCCATTTGACATATATTTACCATTTTAATATCTCCCTAGGGGTCCTAAGACTCCTAGGGACATGTCATCATTCAATGGGTTGAAAGGAGTCATTGGTCACCTTATGACACCCTTTGACTCATATTAACCATTCTAATATGTCCCTAGGAATCCTAGGACCCCTAGGGACATATGTCATCATTCAATGGATCAAAGGGTGTCATAGGTCACCCTATGACACCCTTTGGCCTATATTAACCATTCTAATATTTTCTTATGGATCCTAAGACCCCTAGGGACATATGTCATCATTTAATGGGTCAAAGGGGGTCATAGGTCACCCTATGAACCCCTTTGACCCATATTAACCATTCTAATATGGCCATAAGAGTCTTAGGACCCCTAGGGACATATGTCATTATTTAATGGGTGGTGGGGGGTCATAGGTCACCCTATGACCCCCTTTGACCCATATTAAACATTCTCATATGTCCCTAAGGTTACTAGAACCCCTAGGGACATATCTCGTCATTTAATGGGTCAAAGTGGGTCATAGGTCAACCTATGACCCCCTTTCACACATATTAACCATTCTAATATGTCCCTAGGGCTCCTAGGACCCCTAGGTACATATGTCATCATTTCATGGGTCAAATGGGGTCATAGGTCACCCTATGACTCCCTTTGATCCATATGAATGATTATAATATGTCTTTAGGGGTCCTCGGACCCATACGGACAAATGTCAAAATTTAATGGGTCAAAGGGGGTCATACGTTACCCGATTACCCCCTTTGACCCATATTAACCATTCTAATATGTCCCTAAGGGTCTTAGGACCCTCAGAGACATATGTCATCATTTAATGAGTCAAAAGGGATTATAGGTCATCCTTTGACCCATATTAACATTCTAATATGTCCCTAGGGGTCCTAAGACCCTTAGGGACATATGTCATTATTTAATGGGTTGAAGGGGGTCATAGGTCACCCTATGACCCCCTTTGACCGATATTAACCATTCTAATATGTCCCTAGGAGTCCTAGGACCCCTAGGGACATATGTCATCATTTAATGGGTCAAAGGGGGTCATAGGTCACCCAATGACACCATTTTACCCATATTAACCATTCTAATATGTCCCTAAGGTTCCAAAGACCCCTAGGGACATATGTCATTATTTAATGGGTCATGGGGGGCCATAGGTCATCCTATGACCCCCTCCACACATATTAACCATTATAATATGTCTCTAGGGGTCCTAAGACCCTTAGGGACATATGTCATCATTTAATAGGTCAAAGGGGGTCATAGGTCAACTTATGATCCACTTTAAACTAGATTAACAATTTTAATACGTCCTTAGGGGTCCTCGAACCCTACGGATATATCTTGTCATTTAACGGGTCATGGAGGGTCATAGGTCACCCTATGACCCCCTTTGACCCATATTAACCATTTTAATGTCTCGAAGGGTCCTAGGACCCCTGGGGACATATATTTTCATTTAATTAATCGTGAGGGTTCATAGATCAACCTTTGACCCCCTTTCACACATATTAACCAATCTAATATATCCCTAGGGGCCTTAGGACCCCTAGGGACATATCTCATCATTTAATTGGTCGTGGGAGGTCATAGGCCAACCTATGACCCCCTTTCACAAATATTAACCATTCTAATATGTTCCTAGGAGTCCTAGGACACCTAGGGACATATCTTATCATTTAAAGGGTCAAAAGAGGTCATAATTCACCCTATGACCCCTTTTGACCCATATTAACCATTCTAATATGTCCTTAGGGGTCCAAGGACCCCTAGGGACATATGTCATCATTTAACAGGTCGTGGGAGGTCATAGGTCACCCTATGACCCCGTTTCACACATATTAACCATTATAATATGTATCTAGGGGTCCTAAGACCCTTAGAGACATATGTCATCATTTAATGAGTCAAAGGGGGTCATAGGTCAACCTATGACCCCTTTTGACCCATACTAACAATTCTAATATGTCTCTAGAGATCTTCGTACACCTAAAAAAAAATCTTATTATTTAACGAGTCATGGGGGGTCATAGGTCAACTTATGAACCCCTTTGACCTATATTAACCATTTTAATATGTTCTTAGGGGTCCTAGGTCCCCTAAGGGCATATCTCATCATTTAATGGGTCATGGGGGTTAATAGATCATTTTATGACCCCCATTCACACATATTAACCATCTTAAAATATCTATAGAGGTCCTAAGACCCCTAGGGACATATTTTGAAATTTAATGGTTTAAAAGGAGTCATAGGTCACCCTATGACCCCCTTTGACCCATATGAATGATTCTAATATATTCCTAAGACTCCTAAGGACATATGTCATCATTTAATGGGTGAAAGGGGGTCATAATTTGCCCTATGACCCCCTTTGACCCATATTCACCATTCTAATATGTCCCTAGGGGTCCTAGGATCTCTAAGAATATATGTCATCATTTAATGGGTCGAAGGGGGTCATAGGTCACCCTAAGACACCCTTTGACCCATATTAACTATTGTAATATATCCTTAGGGGTCCTAAGAACCTTAGGGACATATGTCGTCATTTAATGGGTCGTGTGGGGTAATAGTTCACCTTATGACCTTTCACACATATTAACTATTATAATATATCCCTAGGTCTCCTAAGACCCCTAGGAACATATGTCATCATTTAATGTGTCAAAGGGGGTCATAGGTCAACCTATGACCCCTTTTGACCCATATTAACAATTTTAATATGTCTCTAGGGATGCTCAGACCCCTAGGGACGTATCTCGTCATTTAACAGGTCATGGGGAGTCATAGGTCAACTTATGAATCTCTTTGACCCATATTAACCATTCTAATATGTCTCTAGGGGTCCTAAGACCCCTAGGTACATATGTCATCATTTAATGGGTCAAAGGGGGTCATAGGTCAACCTATGACACCCTTTCACACATATTAACTATTCTAATATGTCTCTAAGGGTTCTAGGACCCCTAAAAACATATGTCGTCATTTCATTGATCAAAGTGGGTCATAGGTAACTCTATGACCCCCTTTGACCCATATGAAAGATTTTAATATGTCCCTACAGGTCTTAGAACCCCTGAGGACATATGTCATCATTTAATGGGTCAAAAGAGGTCATAGGTTACCCTATGACCCCTTTTGACCCATATTAACCATTCTAATATGTCCCTAAGAGTCCTAAGACCTCTATGGACATTTGTCATCATTAAATGGGTCGAAGGGGGTCATAAGTTACCCTATGACACCTTTTGACCCATATTAACTATTCTAATATGTCCTTAGGGGTCCTAGGACCCCTAAAGACATATGTCATCATTTAATGGGTCTAAGGGGGTCATAGGGTGACTTTTGACCCATATTAACCATTCTAATATGTCTGTAGGGGTCCTCGGACCCCTAGGGACATATGTTGTAATTTAAATGGTCAAAGGGGTTCATAGGGTCATAGGTCACCCTATGACACCCTTTGAACCATATTAACCATTCTAATATGTCTCTAGGGGTCCTAGGACCCTTAGGGACATATCTCGTCATTTAATGGGTAGTTGGGGGTCATAGGTCCTTTCACACATATTAACTATTCTAATATGTCTTTAGGGGTCCTAGGATCCCTAGAGACATATGTCATCATTTAATAGGTCAAAGGGGGTCATAGGTCAACCTATGACACCTTTTGACCCATATTAACCATTCTAATATGTCCCGAGGGGTACTAGGACCTCCGGGGACATATGTCGTTATTTAATGAGTTGTGGGGGGCATAAGTCAACCTATGACCCTCTTTAACCCATATTAACCATTCTAATATGTCCCTAAGGGTCCTAGGACCCCTAAGGACATATATCATCATTTAATGGGTCAGAAGGGGTCATAGGTTTCACACATATTAACCATTTTAATATGTCCCTAGGGGTCTTAGGACCGTGATTGACATATGTCATCATTTTATGGGTCAAAGGGGGTCATAGGTAACCCTATGACCCCCTTTGACCCATATGAATGATTGTAATATGTCCCTAGAACCCCTAGGGACATATGTCATCATTTAATGGGTCAAAAGAGGTCAAAGGTTACCCTATGACCCCCTTTGACCCATATTAACTATTCTAATATGTCCCTATGGGTCTTAGGACCCCTAGGGACATATGTCATCATTTAATGGGTTGAAGAGGGTCATAGGTCACCCTATGACACTCTTTGACCTATTTTAACCATTCTAATATGTCCCTAGGGGTCGTAGGAACCATAAGCTTATATGTTGTCATTTAAAGGTTCGAAAGGGGTGATATGTCACCCTATGACCACCTTTGACCCATATTAACCATTCTAATATATCCCTAGGGACATATGTCGTCATTTAATGGGTCAAAAGGGGTTATAGGTCACCCTATGACCCCCTTTGATCCATATTAACCATTCTAATATGTCCTTAGGGGTCCTTGGACTCCTAGGGACATATGTTATCATTTAATGGGTTGTAGGGGGTCATAAGTTGACCAATGACCCACTTTCACACATATTAACTATTCTAATACATCCCTAGGTGTTCTATTACCCTTAAAGACATATGACATCATTTAATGGGTCAAAAGGGGTCATTGGTCAACCTATGACCCCGTTTAACTCATATTAACCATTCTAATATGTCTCTATGGGTCCTAGGACCCCTAGGTACATATGTCATCATTTAATGTGTCGTGGGGGGTCATAGCTCAACCTATGACCCCCTTTGACTCATATTAACCATTCTATTATATCTCTAAGGTTCTTATGACCCTAGGGACATATGTCATCATTTAATGTGTCAAAGGGCGTCATAGGTCAAACTATGACCTCCTTTTACACATATTAACCATTCTAATATGTCTCTAGGGGTCTTAGCACCCGTAGGGACATATGTCATCATTTGATGGGTCAAAGGGGGTCATAGGTCACTCTATGATCCCCTTTGACCTATATTAACCATTCTAATATATCCCTAGGGGTCCTAGAACCCCTACAGACATATGTCGTCATTTAATGGATCGAAGGGGGTCATAGGTCACCCTATGACACCCTTTGACCCATATTAACCATTCTAATATGTCCCTAAGAGTCCTAGGACCCCTAAGGACATATGTTTTCATTTAATGGGTCAAAGTGGGTCATATGTCACCCTATGACACCCTTTAACCCATATTAACCCTTCTAATATGTCCCTAGGGGTCCTAGGACACTTAGTGACATATGTTGTCATTTAATGGGTTGAAAGGGGTCATAGGTCACCCTATGACCCCCTTTGACCCATATTAACCATTCTAATATGTCCCTAGGGGTCCTAGGACCCCTAGGGACATATGTCGTCATTTAATGGGTCAAAAGGGGTCATAGTTCACTCTATGACCCCCTTTGACCCATATTAACCACTCTAATATGTTCCTAGGGCTCCTAAGAGCCCTAAGGACATATGTCATCATTTAATAGGTCATGGGAGGTCATAGGTCACCCTATGACCCCCTTTCACACATAGTAATTATTATAATATGTCCCTAGGGGTCCTACGACCCCTAGGGATAGATCTCATCAGTTAACGATCATGGTGGGTCATAGGTCAGCTTATGAACTCCTTTGACACATATTAACCATTCTAATATGTCCCTAGGGGTCTTAGGAGCCTAGGGACATATCTCATCATTTAATGGGTGCTGGGGGTTCATAGATCAACCTATGACCCCCTTTCACACATATTAAGTATTTTAATATGTTTTTAGGGGTCCTAGGACCCTTAGAGACATATCTTGTCATTGAATGGGTCAAAGGGGGTCATAGGTCATTTTATGACCCCCTTTGACCCATATATACTATTCTAATATGTCCCTAGGGGTCCTAGGACCCTTAGGGACATATCTCATCATTTAATTGGTCATGGGGGGTCATAGATCAACCTATGACCTTCTTTTACACATATTAACCATTCTAATATGTCCCTAGGGGTCCTAGGACCCCTAGTGGCATATGTTGTCATTTAATGGATCAAAGGAGTTCATATGTCACCCTATGACTACCTTTGACCTATATGAATAACTTTATTATGTCCCTAGGGGTCTTAGGACCCCTAGGGACATATGTCATTATTTAATGTGTCAAAGGGAGTCATAGGTCACCCTATGACCCTCTTTGATCCATATGAATGATTCTAATATGTCCTTAGGCGTCCTAGGACCCTTAGGGACATATGTCGTTATTTAATGGGTCAAAAGGGGTCATAGGTCACCTTATGACCCCCTTTGACCAATATGAAGGATTTTAATATGTCTCTAGGGGTCCTAGGACCCACCTATGACCTCTTTTGACTAATATAAATGATTCTAATATGTCCCTAGGGGTCCTAGGACCTCTAGGGACATATGTCATCATTTAATGGGTCAAAAAGATTCATAGGTCACCCTATGACCCCCTTTGACCCATATTAACCATTGTAATATGTTGCTAGGGGTCATAGGAGCCGTAGAGACATATGTCATCATTTAATTCATCAAAGGAGGTCAATGGTTGACCTATGACCCCCTTTGACTCATATATATTAATAATATACATATATATTAATAACATATATGTATGTATGTATGTATGTATTACGTTATTATAGTTAATGAAAATATTACATTATTATGTACATATTAATAACATACATATTAATATAATAATATATAATACATATTATATATATATATATATATTACCTTATTATATTTAGTAAAAATAATAATAATATAAATTATATTTATAGATTGTAATAAGATTAACATAATATATTATTATATATTAATAGACTATATCTTATATCTTTACATTACATTATTATAAATATATAATATACTAAAATATGTCTTAACATAGTAATATAAGTGAAATAATTTATAAATCATAAGCTATAAATTTTAAACGCAAATTTTCCTCCAAAATGGGTTGAGATTTGAAAATTTTCACCCAAATTTTGTCGAAGCATATCGGATATGCAATTAGGCTTGGTATTTACCAAACCTATCTGGTCAACCCAGAAGACGTGTTTGAAGAGGGTTTTAGTGATACTCAAACTTCGGTTAGTCATCTGACAATGTTATTTTGATCGAAATTGAATGAAACGAAAATAATTTTTTAATATCGCTCTCGATATTTCATCAATATAATTTTTGTCAAATTCTGAGATCGATAAGTATTTATTAGTTATTTATCAATGAAGATTATTGTAACGTGTTGATTGACATACTAACTAAAAAATCGCTATAATTTTCAAACGGTATAACATTTTTTAAATCTAAAAGTTGCATCACATTCTATGCTTCGCCTAGTATAAGAAAAAAAAACAATTTGGTAAAATTTTCTATTAGTTAAGGTGGTTAGACATGGGATTTTTTCTTTTTCAAAAAAGTTTTGGTAGAAAATTCATATTTAATTATTTATTTGGAATAAAAATACCGAAAAATATGCATCACATCTGGGCATGAGTCTATTTTTCATATCTATAATTATATTAAAAAATATTATGATTTGATTTTGATTAAGGTGGTCAAACATACACCTACTTTTTATTTTTGCCCTGAAATGTTTGTAGTACTGCACTAAAATTCAAACTTTTGACCAATCAATTTTTTTTTTCTTCTGATAAGGCCTAGTATTTTAGAAACTACATTCAATTTTCTACAGATTATTTTCTTACAACTTTTTGATATAAAGTCCATAACCACTTTAAAATTATGTGTCAAGTTGACATAACCCTGATTTGTTAGTTTTTCATTGCCACTTAAGGCCATAGTTTGGTTGACCATGATCCTGCACATACCATCTATATGAATGAAGCTTGTTGAAACTCATCCTATATAAATGATTTCACATGGCTATAGGAGGGTATGAGTAATAGAAAAGTATTTATAGTGTGGATACCCAATCTAGATCGTGTCTCTTCTTTTTGTTTCTTTTGATTTACTAGAAATCATTGATTATGTCTATTAAATTTTAGTTATAATTCATTTCAAATTATATCTTGTTTCATGTTTTGCAGATAAACTACTAGGTTATGTAAATGCTTGATATGAATTTGGGAGGACTAAAAGTTGTTTAAAAGAAGATCATGATAAGAATGAGATTTTAGATTGAGTAATGTTCTCCTTTTCACAAAGTGATAGGCTAGATCCAGTTCTATGAGTAACACCCCAATGGATAAAGAACTTGTCATATTTTAGGAAATGATGGATTTAGGAGAAATTATACAGTGAAAACTTATCAATCAAATCATTACTTTTCAATATTATGGATCTAAAGAACAATCCTACACTTGATTCAATGATGGGGACACGACCCAAGCATAGAATGGACACAACAGGAAAGGGAAATTTTTATTAACTGTTAAAATATGCTAGTACACTTAGTGTAGATAAAATAGACTTCAAAACATGCCCTATGGGCTTACAATAGCATAAAACTAGAGATAATTTCTTCTCCCAGTACCTTCTCTCAAACTCCACTTCTAACTGCCTTTTATAATGCCAGAAATGTTCTTAAAATAGACTCCGGAGGGTTAAGGATGATCAATTACACCTTCTAGTTCACCAAAATGATGGCTCAATTACATACTCCTATTTTTTCGGCAATTTATACATATCCCAAGGTGATTAAAAACTCTAACCTAGAACACTAATAGTAAAACTATGAGAGTTGGAACCTTTATTTGACCCAAATGGGTATCCAGAAATGAAAACACATGAAACAAAAACTAAGTCTAAGTAAATTTTTTTTATGTGACACAGGATTGCTCTTATACCTCTGGATGCTCCTGCATCAGACACCCAGGGTAGATTGAAAAGTGACCTTGTCACTTTATGAATGGTAGAGGAAATCCCAAATGGGAAACCTTAGCTGCTGAAATCCAAGTTGAGTCCTCTATCGGCCATCCTTTCCACTTACCAAATTATCTTCTTACTGCCTATTTTTGGTGCTCCTATCCACACGATGATCTAGAATGTCTTCTATCTCCTCCTTCTTAGAAGCAAGAATTAGACATGGCTCTAACATCGGCTCCTCATCTGCACCATCATCATGATACTCTGTTAAGTCTGCACTATTGAAAATAGGAGAAATGTGAATACCATCTGGCAACTCCACCTCATATACATTTCCTGAGTCATGTTTCTTCAAAATTTTGAAGGGGCCAAATTTTTTCATTTTCAGCTTGTAAGTACCGGTTGGAAATCTTTCTTTTCATAAGTGTACCATGACTAGATCTCCCACTTGGAATTCCTTATGTCTTCTCCTTTGATCAGACCTAGCTTTATACTCTTGGTTCATCTTGGTAATGTGTGCTTGAACTTTTCCATGTAGACGCTTGATATGTTCAGCAAATTTTTTAGCTTCAGCACTTGTCCTCTCCCCTTGCTCTATCTTCCTCAATTCTAGTGCAGTCCTTGGGATACTTCCATATACAATTTGGAATGGTGATCTTCCAGTAGTCCTGTTTATAGAGTTATTATAAGTAAACTCTGCTTATGGTAGAATCAAATCCCACCCCTTGGGCTTATCCCCAACTAAACATCTCAGCAAATTGCCCAGACTTCTGTTTACCATTTCTGTTTGGCCGTCAGTCTGCGGGTGATGTGTGGAACTGAATTTCAAGTCTGTTCTCAACTTTTCCCACAATGTTCTCCAGAAATACCTTACAAATTTAGTATCTCTGTCAAAAACTATACTCCTTGGGAGACCATGTAGTCTTACCACCTCTCTGAAAAACAAGTCTGCAATATGGACAACATCATGAGTTTTGTGGCATGGAATGAAATGTGCCATTTTGGAGAACTTATCAACCACCACCAATACTGAGTCATTACCCCTTTGTGTCCTCGACAATCTAAAAAAAAAATCCATACTTATGTGCTCCAATGGCTTTGATGGAATAAGAAATGGCTAATATAGTCCAATATTGTGACTAAATCCCTTAGCCACCTCACAAATCTAGCAACTCTGTACAAAATTCTTCACATCCTGTGAAATCTGAGGTCAAAAATAATATTCTCTAAGAATGGCAATGGTCTTATCTCGACTAAAATGTCCTGCCATCCCTCTACTATGTTTCTCCTTAATCAGATTTTCCCTCATGGAACTCCTTGGAATGCATAATTGACTACCCTTTAATAACATACCATCCTAAATTAGATAGTCTAACCACTTAGTTCTGTCTATAGCAATAGGCTCTTTACAAGCTTTCCATGCTTCAGTAAAATTAGGATCCTTAGGGTACAAATTCTTGAGTTCATCAAACCCAACTACTTCAACCTGCATTACAGTAAGCAACAACTATCTCCTACTTAGTGCATTTGCAACGCTATTAGATTTTCCACTTCTATGCTTCAACACAAATGCATAGCTCTGCAAGAACTCTATCCACTTCATATGTGTCTAATTCAATTTACCTTGGCTATTTAGGTACTGTAATGCCTGGTGATCAGGATATAAAACAAATTCCTTTGGCAATTAATAATGCCTCCATTTCTTTAAGGCCTGAACTATTGCATAGAACTCTTGATCATAAACATAATACTTCTTTTTCCCATCATTCAATTTTTCACTAAAATATGCAATAGGCTTACCTTCTTGGCTTAATACAGCCCTAATAGCACTGCCACTAGCATCACAATCCACCTGGAACACCTTTCTAAAATCTGGAAGTGCCAACATAGGTTGTTCTATTAGCTTCTTCTTCAGCAATTCAAAACTTCTCATAGCTACCGCAGTCCATTTGAACTCTTTTCTATCCCCTCTTATTGTGTCAGTCAGGGGTGCACATATGCCACTGAAATGCTTAATGAACTTCTTGTAAAAACTAACCAGACCATGAAGTGATCTTACCTTAGTAGCAGACCTTGGAGTAGGCCATTCCAAGATGGCTTTTACCTTCTCTAGATCTATTTTGAGACCTTCAGGTGATATAACAAACCCCAAGTAGACTAACTCCCTTTTTGCAAAGATACACTTCTTCAAATTAATTAATAGTTTCACTTCCCTTAACCTTTCAAGAACACTATGAATATGCAATAAATTTTCTTCCAAAGTCTTACTAAGAATTAAAATATCATCCAAATAGACAATAACATTTTTTCTCAAGAACTTCTTAAGTACCTCATTCATAAGCCGCATGAAGGTGCTTGGGGCATTCATCAATCCAAAGGGCATGACTAACCACTCATTAAGACCCTCCTTGGTCTTGAAGGATGTTTTCCACTCATCTCCTTCTTGAATCCATATTTGATGGTAGCCACTCTTGAGATCTATCTTTGTGAAGTACTAAGCTCCACTCAAACAGTACATAAGATCATCCATTCTTGGCAAAGGAAATCGATACTTGATGGTTATCCTATTTATAGCTCAAGAGTTTGTACACATCCTCCACTCTCCATCCTTCTTTGGTGCCAGTACTATAGGTACTACACATGGACTCAAACTCGCCTGAATCAAGCCCTTCCTCAATTTCTCTTGAACCTGTCTATTTAGCTCCTCAGTTTCAGTAGGAGTCATCATATGAGCAGCCTTGTTAGGAAAACTAGCTCCTAGGATTAAATCTATCTAATGACTAATTTCCCTTACTGGCATCAATCCTTCTGGAACATTATCAGAGATGATATTTCCAAACTAACCTAGTAAATCTAAAACTTCAAGTGGTATTTCACTACTACCTTCTTTATCTTCCCTAGGGATCAAAGCATAGCACATACACTGATGTTTCATGCCATCTAAAAACTTCCTTCCATCAACAAGATAAATCGTAACACTACTACATACCTTTCACCTTCCGTTTTCATGGGCTTCAGTTTGTGGTGAACTCCATCCTTTGTTAGAGAGTATGTGTTTGCATGACCATCATGTATTGCATGCCTATCAAACTGCCACGGTCTACCCAACAATAGATGGAAAACATCCATTAGAATAACATCACAGAGAACTTCATCATGGTAACTCCCAATTTTGAATTTCACTAAACATTGTTCACTTACTAGGACCTTATGATCATCCTTCACCCAAGCAATCTGATAGGGCTCGGGGTGTTTCTCCCTCTTGAGCTTCAGCTTAGAGACCATCTCCTCTGATACCAAATTATCAGTGCTACCACCATCAATGATTACATCACAACATTTATCCTCACACTTGCACTTGGTACGAAATAGACTCCCTCTTTGTCCTAGTTCAATCTCACCACTTAGTAGGACCTTTTCATTTACTAAAGTCTCTCCTCTTTCTACATCCTCTGAATGTGATGATTGTGCATTCTCATCCACATGAGCAACCCTAGCTTGACGCTCAGCTCTCCTATCTATCCTTCCTTGTTGTTGAGGGCATTCAAAGGCACGATGACCTTCTTCATTGCAATGGAAATAGGTACCATGGAAGCCTCCTCTTCCTTGTCCACATCCTCTATCTCTTCCTCTTTGATTTACAAAGTCTTGATCACGGGAGCAATTGAAAACCTTGTTCCTCTGATTCGTGCTAGTACCCACATCTTCATTTTTCTTTTGGGTTCCATTTCAGCCTCCAGATGACCTACCACTACCCCTTCCTCCTTGACCATGCCCTCTTTGTCTCCCTTCAAACCTCTTATTTAGCTTCTCTTCAACTCGTAGGGAAAAATGGTAGCCTCTTCAATTCTGGTCATTCTTACCAAACTTAATTCCTCCTCGATGCTAGGTCACAACCCATTGATATAGCGAGCAACCTTCTCCTTATTTGCTTCTGCATGCCCTGCTCTAATCAGAAGTTGATAAAACTCCTCTGAATATTCTTAGACTGATTTTCCTGCTTGCTTTAACCCATGCATCTTCTTAAACAAATCAAGTTCATAATCAACAGGAATGAATTGCTTCTTCAATTTGTCCACCATACGATCCCACCTTGTGATCTTCTCCTTTCCTCTTTTGTTTCTTTCTAATTGAACCTCTTGCCACTAGATTTTGGCATGGCCTTTTAGTTTGGCCTTTGTAAACTTAACCCTATCTGTATCCTTGATATCCTTATACTCAAAGTACTCTTCTAGTTCATTGATCCAGTTGATCAACTCATCTGGTTTCAAATTTCTTGAAAATACACCCACATCAATTGTAGGTCTTTTCCCAAACTTAGTAATGACTCTAAAAAGCCTTTTCTCTACCTAATTTAGAACTTCCCTATCAAATTTCCCTTCTGATCCAATTTCTTCTTCTTCATTGTCATCCTCACTTTCGTCACCTACGGCAACATTTGTTCCTCTACGAAGCTCCTCCTGCAATGCTTGTACCTGCCTTTGGAGGGCTCTAACCTCCTCAAGATTAATAGCTATGGCCCTTCCACCATGCTTTCTTTTTGGAGGCATCTTCTTAACTCAAACTCACAACCACACAGTCCTGGTGCAAATTGCCTCACAGTCAGCGCTCTATCTACACACTCAAGAAAATCGGCTCTGATACCACTTGATGGGGACACGACCCAAGCACAGAATGGACACAATAGAAAGGGAAAATTTTATTAACTGAAAAAATATGCTAGTACACTTAGTGCAGAGAAAATAGACTTCAAAACAGGCCCTATGGGCTTACAATAGCATAAAATTGGAGATAATTTCTTCTCCCAATACCTTCTCTCAAACTCCACTCCTAACTGCCTTTTACAATGCACCAAATGTTTTTAAAATAGACCCTGGAGGGTTAAAGATTAGGAATACATTATAGAAAGTGCTATTTGGCATCCACCGATCAAATAGAAGGTCTAGAAGTCACATTAGAAGTCGGCACAAAATTAGAAGAATCCAGAAATGGTAATCGAACTTCTGGGAGGCATAACTTTTGAATCGTAGCTTCGATTGACTAACCGTTTATATTTTCAGAAAGCTCTCAAAGCTCTCTGTAGCCCTATGGACCAGCTTTTCTCATCCCCCAATTTTTAGCCTTATTTGAGGTCATTTAATTCCCCTAACCTGACTTTGAAGCATTCTTAGGAGGTCTCCAGAAACTGAAAAACTACAATAACTTTCAAACCATGGAGCCTTTTGACCTGATTCTTTTTCTGGAATGCTCTAAATTTTAATTAAAATCATCCAACCAATTTACACCTTCTAGTTCACCAAAATGATGGCTCAATTACATACTCCTATTTTTTTGGCATTTACACGTATCCCAAGGTGATTAAAAACTCTAACCCAGAACACTAATAGTGGAACTATGAGAGTTGAAACCTTTATTTGACCAAAATGGGTATCCAAAAATGAAAACACATGAAATAGAAACTAAGTCTAAGTACATTTTTTTTTAGTGACACATGATTGCCCTTATACCTCTGGATACTCCTGCATTAGCTTCAGCACTTGTCCTCTCCCCTTGCTCTATCTTCCTCAATTCTGGTGCAGTCCTTGGGCTACTTCCATATATAATTTGGAATGGTGATCTTCCAGTAGTCCTATTTATAGAGTTATTATAAGAAAACTCTGCTTGTGGTAGAATCAAATCCGACCCCTTGGCCTTATCCCCAACTAAATATCTCAACAAATTGCCTAGACTTCTATTTACTACTTCTGTTTGGCTATCAGTCTGTGGGTGATGTGTGGAATTGAATTTCAAGTCTGTTCTCAACTTTTTCCACAATGTTCTCCAAAAATACCCTACAAATTTAGTATCTCTATCAGAAACTATACTCTTTGGGAGACCATGTAGTCTTACCACCTCTCTGAAAAACAAGTCTGCAATATGGATAACATCATGAGTTTTGTGGCATGGAATGAAATATGCCATTTTGGAGAACCTATCAATCACCACAAATACTGAGTCATTACCCCTATGTGTCCTCGACAATCCAAGAACAAAATCCATACTTATGTCCTCCCATGGATTTGATGTAACAGGAAATGGCTGATATAGTCTAGTATTGTGACTAAATCCCTTGGCTACCTGACAAATCTGGCAACTCTGTACAAACTTCTTCACATCTTGTGAAATCTGAGGCCAAAAATAATGTTCTCTAAGAATGGCAATGGTCTTATCTTGACCAAAATGTCTTGCCATCCCTCAATTGTGTTTCTTGAGTTCATCAAACCCAACTACTTGACCTGCATTACTATAAGTAAGAACTGTCTCCTACTTAGTACATCTGCAACCCTGTTAGATTTTCCACTTCTATGCTTCAACACAAATGTATAGCTTTGCAAGAACTCTACCCACTTCATATGCCTCTGATTTAATTTACCTTGGCTATTTAGGTACTATAATGCCTGGTGATCAGTATATAATTCAAATTCTTTTGGCAATAAATAATGCCTCCACTTCTTTAAGGCCTGAACTATTGCATAGAACTCTTGATCATAAACATAATACTTCTTTTTCGCATCATTCAATTTTTCACTAAAATATGCAATAGGCTTACCTTCTTGGCTTAATATAGCCCCAATACCACTGCCACTAGCATCACAATCCACCTGGAACACCTTTCTAAAATCTAGAAGTGCCAACACAAGTTGTTCTGTCACCTTCTTCTTCAGCAATTCAAAACTTGTTGCAGCTACCGCAGTCCATTTGAACTCTTTTCTATCCCCTCTTACTGTGTCAGTCAGGGGTGCACATATGCCACTGAAATGCTTAATGAACTTCCTGTAAAAACTAACCAGACCATGAAATGATCTTACCTCAGTAGTAGACCTTGGAGTAGGCCATTCCAAGATGGATTTTACCTTCTCTGGATCCATTTTGAGACCTTCAGGTGATATAACAAACCCCAAGTAGACTAACTCCCTTTTTACAAAGAAACACTTCAAATTAATTAACAGTTTCTCTTCCCTTGACCTTTCAAGGACACTATGAATATGCAATAAATGTTCTTCCAAAGTCTTGCTGAAAATTAAAATATCATCTAAATAGACAATAACAAATTTTTCCAAGAACTTCTTAAGTACCTCATTCATAAGCCGCATGAAGGTGCTTGGGGCGTTCATCAATCCAAAGGGCATGGCTAACCACTCATAAAGACCCTGCTTGGTCTTGAAGGCTATTTTCCACTCATCTCCTTCTCAAATCTGTATCTAATGATAGCCATTCTTGAGATCTATCTTTGTGAAGTACCGAGCTCCACTCAAGCATTCCATAAGATCATCCATTCTTGGCAAAAGAAATCGATACTTGATGGTTATCCTATTTATAGCTCGAGAGTCTATACACATCCTCCACTCTCCATCCTTCTTTGGTGCCAGTACTGTAGGTACTGCACATGGACTCAGGCTCTCCCAAATCAAGCCCTTCCTCAATAGCTCATGAACCTATCTATTTAGCTCCTCAGTTTCAGTAGGAGTCAGCCTGTGAGTAGCCTTGTTAGGAAAACTAGCTCCTGGGATTAAATCTATCTAATGACTAATTTGCCTTACTGGTGGCAATCCTTTTGGAACATTATCAGAGATGATATCTCTAAACTCACCTAGTAAATCTAAAACTTCAAGTGGTATTTCACTACTACCTTCTTTATCTTTCCTAGGGATCAAAGCATATCACATATGCTAATGTTTCATGCCATCTAAAAACTTCCTTCCATCAACAAGACAAATCCTAGCACTGCTACATACCTTTTCACCTTCCTTTTCATGGTCTTTAGTTTGTGGTGATCTCCATCCTTTGTTAGAGAGTATGTGTTTGCATGACCATCATGTACTGAATGCCTATTAAACTGCCATGGTCTACCCAACAATAGATGGCAAACATCCATTGGAATAACATCACAGAGAACTTCATCATGGTAACTCCTAATTTTGAATTTCACTAAAAATTGTTCACTTACCAGGACCTTATGATCATCCTTCACCCAAGCAATCTGATAGGGCTGGGGGTGTTTCTCTGTCTTGAGCTTCAGCTTAGAGACCATCTCCTCTGATACCAACTTATCAGTGCTACCACCATCAATGATCACATCACAACATTTATCCTCACACTTGCACCTGGTACGAAATAGACTCCCTCTTTGTCCTAGTTCAATCTCACCACTTAGTAGGACCCTTTCATTTACTAAAGTCTCTCCTCTTTTTGCATCCTCTGAATGTGATGATTGTGCATCCTCATCCACATGAGCAACCCTAGCTTGACCTTCTTCATTGCAATGGAAACAGGTACCACAAAAGCCTCCTCTTCCTTGTCCACGTCCTCTACCTCTTCCTCTCTCATTTCTAAAGTCTTGGTCATGGGAGCGGTTGAAACCCTCATTCCTCTGGTTCCTACTAGTAACCACATCTTCATTTTTCTTTTGGGTTTCATTTCAGCCTCCAGATGACCTACCACTACCCCTTCCTCCTTGACCACACCCTCTTTATCTCTCTTCAAACCTCTTATTTAGCTTCTCTTCAACTCGTAGGGAAAATTGGTATGCCTCTTCAATGCTATTCATTCTTACCAGACTTAATTCCTCCTGGCTGCTAGGTCGCAACCCACTGATATAACGAGCAACCTTCTCCTTATTTGCTTCTGCATGCCCTACTCTAGTCAGAAGTCAATAAAACTCGTCTATATATTCTTGGACTGATTTTCCTGCTTTCTTTAACCCATGCAACTTCTTAAACAAATCAAGCTCATAATCAATAGGAATGAATTGCTTCTTCAATTTGTCCACCATATGATCCCACCTTGTGATCTTCTCCTTTCCTCTTCTATTTCTTTCCAATTAAACCTCTTGCCACTAGATTTTGGCATGGCCTTTCAATTTGGCCTTTGCAAACGTAACCCTATCTAGATCCCTGATATCCTCATACTTGAAGTACTCTTCCAATTCATTGATCCAGTCGATCAAGTCATCTAGTTTCAAATTTCTTGAAAATACACCCACATCAATTGTAGGTGTTTTTCCAAACTTAGTAATGGCCCTAAAAAGCCTTTCCTCTGCCTGATTTAGAACTTCCCCATCAAATTTCCCTTCTGGTCCAATTTCTTCTTCTTCATTGTCATCCTCACTTTCGTCGCCTGCGGCAACATTTGTTCCTCTACGGAGCTCCTCCTACAATTCTTTCACTTGCCTTTGGAGGGCTCTAACCTCCTCAGGATTAATAGCTCCAGCCCTTCCACCACGCTCTCTTCATGGAGGCATCTTCTTAACTCAAATCCACAACCATACAGTCCTGGTGCAAATTGCCTCACAGTCGGCGCTCTGTCTACACACTCAAGAAAATCAGCTCTGATACCACTTGATGGGGACATGACCCAAGCACAGAATGGAAACAACAGGAAAGAGAAAATTTTATTAACTGTAAAAATATGCTAGTACACTTAGTGTAGAGAAAATAGACTTCAAAATAGGCCCTATGGGCTTACAATAGCATAAAACTGGAGATAATTTCTTCTCCCAGTACCTTCTCTCAAACTCCACTCCCAACTGCCTTTTACAATGCGAGAAATGTTCTTAAAATAAACCCTAGAGGGTTAAGGATTAGGAATACATTCTAGAAAGTGCTAGTTGGCATCCATTGACCAAATAGAAGGCTCTAGAAGTCGCATTAGAAGTCGGCACAAAATTAGAAGAATCCAAAAATGGTAACCGAACTGTCGAGAGGCATAACTTTTGAACCGTAGCTCCTATTGACAAACTGTTTACATTTTCGAAAAGCTCTCGAAGCGCTCTATAGCCCTATGGACCAGCTTTGCTCATCCCTCATTTTTTGGCCCTATTCAAGGTCATTTAATGCCCCTAACCTGACTTTGAAGCATTCTTAGGAGGTCTCCTGAAATTGAAAAATTGTAATAACTTTCAAACCGTGGGGCCTTTTGACCTGATTCTTTTCATGGAATGATCTAAATTATAATTACAATCATCCGACCAATTTAAACCTTCTAGTTCACCAAAATGATGGCTCATTACATACTCCTATTTTTCACGCATTTACATGTATCCCAAGGTGATTTAAACCTCTAACCCAGAACACTAGTAGTGGAACTGTGAGAGTTGGAACCTTTATTTGACCCAAATGGGTATCCAGAAATGAAAACACATGAAACAAAAACTAAGTCTAAGTAAATTTTTTTTGGGTGACACAGGATTGCCCTTATACCTCTGGATGCTCTTGCATCATTCAAGGAGTTAGAAGTAACAAGGACTAGCCACTTTCTCATTCCCTTTTTAATTCCTTGAATTAGAAGAAGTAAAGGCATATAAAATGGGGATTTATATAATAAAGTGTTAATGTTAAAGAGGTCATAAATTTATGTGTGTGCCCCCATGAATTTTGTAGAGTTCAAAGGGAAGAAGACTTAAGAAAACTTATTAGTTGGCCCTTTCAAATTACTTCTTGGAAAAACCCATTATTCTTTCTTTTGGTTAACTCCCAGGTTTTCCTTTGTATTTTGATAGGAAGGTTAAATCTTGTCAAATCAACAGCTAACATACCCCATCATGACGATGCCCCAAATCTCTGTAGAAAAATATAGAGAGAAACCACACCAATGGAAGTGGGAAAACATTAACCTCTAAGTAAGGTTAGACTCTACATATGATTAATTAATTAATTGAGATCTTTGTATTTTTGAACTTGGATATAGTGCAGATGATATTCAATCCTTCTATGCATTGTTTTAGTATTGATCTTGTGATGTAATTAAAATATGAAAAAACTATTACTCCATATAGTAAAGTTTAAATTGTAGCATCAAATTGCTACAAAGATTTAAACTAAAAGCTTATGTGCAATGGCTTGTGCTTTATCTATCTTTTAAGGTTTTGCAACCATGTTTTACTTATCATGTATATTTGGAGATTGAGTGTTCTTTAAAATATCCCATAGGTATCTCACATTTCTCATTATGGACTTATCACATATTTTTTATTTATATTTTTTAATTCATTAAAAATATAAACATTTATTATTAGAGGTCTAGTTTAGCATGTCAAAGATAGTTGAGGTGTGCTGATATTAGTTATTTTTAATTGTTGTCAACATATTTTTTTTATTGCAAATAATGTCTTATAAAGTATTTAGTTTGGTGGTTTTAATGGTTCAATTTATATATTTTAGATCTATTATTTCTTTCCATATTTAATGTTCTAAGACATCAATAGTTGATTCTCATTAATTTATAGAGGTTTTCATGATGGTTTGGATGAGTTTTGGTCAAGTTATAGTTAAAAGTACTATGTATTTGGTTTGGTATAAGCTGAATTTAATGATTGTGAGGTTGCCAAGATACTATTAGCATTGTATATCTAGTTACCATTTCTCATGATTTTGAGTACGATAAATAATATTTTGATGTAATAGAGTTTTATGGTATAGAGTTCTTGTTTATTAGTGTTTAATATGGCTCTGGATTTTGAGTTGGAATCCTTGTGAAGGTTATAGATCATGGTATTCTTGTTTCTTGTTGGTATTCTTGGATCTTGTTATGATCATTTTTTTGGTTTGAATTGATTAAGGAGATCAAATTTGTTATTTGGTAGCATATGTGGGTTTGTTATTTTGGTCCTAAACAAATTAATGGATTAATGTGTTACAGTTATTGACGATAAATTGGTAATGGTACAACATATTTTTGGTTGTAGATCTAGATCCTAGGATCTAAGCCTTAACTGGCTTGATTTTGGACCACATTGATGTTTAACCATATAGAGCTTTTATCTTTTTTTATATTGCTTCGACTTCTACGCTTAGTAAATGTTTGTTCTTTGTAAATTTTATAAATGAGAGATCATTTTATATATGAGAGTGTGGAGGGAGTGTGAGAGTAAAATGTATGTGAGGAGATGTGTATTTTATTTCATTGGAATTGTATAGGCACAAAAGATGCTATTTGTCACTTTGGTTGTAAATGGACTACTTGTCCATCTTGGTGTAATTAAGAAGTGATTAGTTAACATAATTGATAACTAGATCTAATATTGTATTGTGCAAAGTGTACTATTGGCATTGTGCACTTGTAGATTGGGTTGTAAATCTAAAGGTGTAAGTAGTTCCTAATTTTTAGGCTCTTAACTAAGTACTACTTTTGGAGAACTAAATCATCTTGTGGGTTTGATTCCCACTCAAGTTTTCCCTAATAGTTTTCCTCAATAACAAATATTGGGTTCAACTTCTATGTATTGGTTATTTTGCATTTATTATTTATCTTTCCAATCTATTTTATATAGTAGAAGTTTTGAGTTTTAATTGTTACATATGATTCACCCACCCAATTGTTCTTGAAATCTTTGGGCCTAACATTTATTTTTTAGTTAATACAATGAACGATTTGTATTTGTTAAAAAAGAGAATATAGTTTGTACGGAAGAAAATATCTTTAGATATTTAATGAATTATTTACTAAGGATAATGGATAGGAATTCATGTGCATTTATATCTTACTTATAAATGTCTTATGTAAGAATAATTAGTTAGCAATCTATTGAGGAGATAGTGTTGTATGTAATGACTAGAGATCTCACTAGTTGGAAATGAGATTTGGTATGAGTGTGTTTTCCTTTCTCCATATTTTGTTTCTTCTAACCTACATGGGAGGGGTGTTAAATATGGATCTATCAGTTTAAAATTAGTATTATTGTTTTTGGAAAAATTTATTTTTTGTTTATATATATTCTCTTTTATGCATGGTTAAATGTTTTGTCTCCCTACCACACCCATTACTATGATCTACATGTTAGTCATATATTCTTTGTGATTTATTTCATGGCTATACCAGGCTATGATGGATAGGGACTTGTAGATGAATAATTTTTTGAGGACACCTATGTATCATGTATCATGTATCATGTATCATGCATCATGCACCATGCATTGTGCATCATGCATCATGTATCATTATGTATTCATTTATACTTGATGAATATTTTACCCTATGTAATGATGATTTATCATGTTGTATTATGAGATGTTTGATGAGTAGGTCAACATCATAGATTATTCATTGAATGTTATGTTATGAAATTGTGATAGTAAGGTCCAGTTTTATGTAATTTATAAGATTTTATGTTTCCTTGACTACTCTATTGTGTATATATTCTTGGACTATTATTTAACATTCTATATTTTATGGAATTTTCTAATGTGGCATGGTTATGATATTCTCAAGCTTTAGATTGTAAGTGTTAAGATGAACCTTCTTTATTAATCCCAACTCTTTGCATAGAAGGTCGATGACTAGAATGGTTTGCACATAAAGATGATCGCTGACAAGATCATCATGGGTTGAAAGCCTCACCACATTCAATAATTAATTTATTGCAATAAATCCTACATCTAAATTATCCGAGACAATGTAGAGATGTCCTCCTGATCAATCTTTACAATACACGTAGATGGGTTGATTTTAAGAGTTGAATAAGGTAGAGTTATCATTTCCTACCTTCTAAATTGGCTTCAAATTATCTAAGAGTTCTATGATACCATATTATATTTGAGTATGATCTAAGAGATTAAGTCAAGCACAATAATGAATAAAACTATAAAGTTGACCATCCGTTGATTGAAGAATCAAAGGAGAAGAAGAGTATATATAGAGTGATTGGGTCAAATTAGAAGTTGAATCCAACACTTATTCCCTCCCAAAAACCTAGAATGAGGTGTTAAAATTGAATCAACACCTCTTTGGATGACTCCTAAATGACAACAACTTGTCTAAATAGGTTTAATAAGCGCAAGTATAATAAATGAAGTATACTAATTCTAAACTTTAATTAATTAACATAATTGTTAATAAAAAATATAATTACAAATAATTTATTCGCACTATCTAAACATATATTTACTTAAAAGCTCAACACAAGAATATAAAAAAGTAGATTCTTAGAAACTATATATAGATAGATAGATGTGTGTGTGTGTGTGTGTGTGTGTGTGTGTGTGTGTGATGGTTTATTTTTTATTTTTTCGTATGAAATACCATGAGATGAAAAAGACAACATTGTTACATGATACTGAAAGATGGGTCAAAACTAGAATATTTAAAATTCTTAAAATTTTCTACTGATTCTATTGCCATATTATTTGACCTACCTGATCAACACATATATAAATTCTTTATAAAAAAAACTATTAATTAAACACATTCAAACAATTTAAAATTTTGAAATGGCATTTATATTAAATAAATAATATCTCACTTTTCCATACAAATCCAATACGGGTAACAAGTAAAATTAAATCAATCAATCTACACTCTCAACCAAGTCATGCTTTTATGATAAAGAGATAACAAAGCACATTTTTGAATCTTGAAACAACAATGTGTAATCAAACATCATCTAGCCACACATGAAGCTAAGTAGCAGTACATCTCTATCATTTAAAATATGTGCTTGTACCAAAGTACAGTAGATCACTAATTGGAGTTCTGCCAAAGTGAATGAGTGAGAGAGAATTAACATTCTAAAACTAATGAATGTGGAGAAATTTATTGGTCCAAATCAGCGCCCGGTTCTGTTTGATGCCTGTTGAGTGCACTCGGGAGGAGGGTCCACTGGATACCTTTTGGTGTCAGAACAGTAATCATAGATCATGTAATTCTTGCGCGCCCATTCGAGTTTCTCCTGCTCACTTGAATCTAATGCTGTTTTACTGTACCATGAAATCCCAGAACAATCAGAGGAAGAAGTGCAAACCTCTGCACTGAAACTCTGGAATGATGCCACAAATGGTGCTTGGCTCCAGTCGATCTTCACCGCACCACCTCTGGTCGCCCAATCATCAGCATTCCAGAGGCTCGAATATATTCTCATCGATTGATTCTTCGGATACGGCACGCCCAAACTCTCGATGTTCTTAAACACTCTCAACGGAGTTCCATCCACAGAAAATCTGCACATAACTAATAATTCTTTTTTATTTGTGAAAAAATTATTGATTTAATTAAATTGAGTAATATAAAAAAGTGAATATATATTAGAATTTATTGTACACAATTAACTAGCCAAAAATATTGTCAGTATACTATACTGGATGTACAAAATTAGTTATAATGACAATAATACACTTCCCTGATTCATAAATTATAGCCTATATCTTAAAATTGGATACCCATTCCAAATTGAAGCATGAGCTAAGATTTAATCATTACTTACATAATTAGTTTGGGATTCCAGATGATAGAGTATGTGTAGAAATCTGTCGTGGGATCAAACCAGGGATAGAATTGCTGCTCCCGATTGCCTTGGCCTAGAGAGAACAAATTCGTGTGCAAGATGTACGGATCTCCAGACAGGTTTCCCAGAAACTCAAAGTCTATTTCGTCATGGCTATCTCCTTGAGACGACAACTGCACCCATCAATCACAATATAATTTCATAAGAACCTGCATATCATATGTCAAAATTTGTCAATTTTTCAATAAATCTTCAGAGTTCAAAACTAACTTTTCAACTTTCTCACTCACATTTACAAGTTCTAATTGGAAAGAAACAATAGCATAAACGTGACAGAAATACAAACATGAACTAGAACTGGTCAGGGCTCCCCTAATCCTGAAGATATAGAAAAATACTTTTAAGGATTATAAAACATTTGAAGAGACGAGACATACATAATAAGCAGTGACAGTGCCTGCCGAATTACCGGGCACCAACTTTATTTGCATATCAATTTTGGCAAACAGATATTCATCGTTCGATTGGAACCCTGAACCTGTTTGAATTCGCAAAGGAAGATTAGGAATACTCTTTGAATCGAACAATAAACAAATGGATTGAATATATAATAATATACCCGATGAATTGTCCAGAGTTAGTTGCAACTGCTGGCCGTTGTCAAGGATCTTAACGTGGTCATTACCCCACGAGATATTAAAGTCGGTGTAAAAATCTGCAGAGACATGGTGGAGAAAAGCAAGGTGGGTTAAGACTAAACAGAAGAAAAGCAGCTCCATGGAGAATGTGAAGCTGTAAAAGCAGAAGTCGAACGTAAATGTAATGGAAAACACAAGTCAAATGGAGGAGATAAATGGAGTGCAGGCATGGAAGCGACAGTTTCAGGGTTTTGCATCGGAAGCGACGTTCAACTTTGGTGTACATTGCTTTAAAAATCCGCCACCGATGTCACATATGTCGAATTTGCTGTCGGCTTAGAAGGCAATAGTTGTACTGCAAACAATGTGATTGGATTTTCTCTGTCTGTCTACAATGTGAAATATGTAGATTGAAATTTTATATCTTATTTATGAGGAAAATATACATATTATGGCATATTTTTTTGCGATTCATCAAATTGAAGATTAAGTTTTTTTTTTTAAAAATTGTACATATTGTTAGAGTCGATGTTTTCTATTATCACAAAGATGACTTATGGATTACTAAGTGTGATTTACAATATTACAAAAGAAAAGCATACATATTTTATTAAAAATAGTTAGTTTGTTAATTTAGTCGATAGGTTATACGTGGGTCGTGTAAAATTACTTTTTTGACTTTTGATCATTAAATTGTTCATTTCTTTAATAATTTTCTGATCGATTTCATTTCTTACCACTTTTAACTCTTGTTTTATCTATTTATTTAATTTAATTATTTATCATCTACACTATTAATTATTTCCATTTCTTATTTATTTAGCTTAATTAGCTATTATCTCTATTGTTAACTCTTATTTTTTAAATTTATTTATTTATCTTAATTAATTATTTATTTTTTAAAAATAAATATATGTTTTTTTAATTTATTAAGATGAGATTTAATTTAATTTATAATTTATAATTTATCTCTAATTTTAACTCTTCCTTTTTTTCTTATTTATTTAGAAACTTAATTAGTCATTATATCCACTTTTAACTCACATTTTTCTTCCTTTTATTCAACTTTTGAGAAGAACCTCCTTATAGCAATATCGTGAGAATGCTCGAAATAATAGAATACAAAGTGATAGCAGAACTCAAAATAAATCTACTGATCGCAGGCCACTTCGAGGGGGTAACCTCCTTTGAGCAAGCTCAATACAATAAATTCGTCCGTACCCATCAAGGGCCTCAACCTATTCTTATATACTGGGTACGATCTAGAAAAGTAATACTACCTATGCATGTGGGATAATAAAATAAACTCACGGGACGACTTACAAAGCATATGCGTCTAACAACTCTACTCTAACAAAATAAACAGAAGGAACACACAGGTTCCTAACATCCCCTCTCCCTTAGAAAAAAGCTTTGTCCTCAAAGCTTAAGGTGTGGAAATTGTTGTTGAATCTGAAGAAGGGGTTCCCAGGTAGCATCCTCTGGTTGCATGCCATGCCACTGAATCAAGACCTCAGAGATGGAGCGAGAGCGAAGCTGGCGAGTGCGCTGGTCAATGATTGCTACCGGCTCCAGGATAATGGATCCTTCCGTATCCATTTCAGGGAGAGTAGTTTGTGCTCTGACAGTGGTACCCAGAACTTTCTTTAGACAAGAAACATGAAAAACTGGATGAATGCGGGAAGAAGGAGGAAGTTCCAGTTTATAAGCAACTGAACCAATCTTCTGCAGAACCTGATAAGGCCCATAAAATTTTGGGGCCAGCTTATGACGCCCTTTCAGCTTTAGGGAGGATTGTTTGTATGGCTGTAGACGAAGAAAAACCATATCCCCAACTTGAAATGAGCGCTCAGAACGGTGTTGATCTGCTTGCTGTTTCATCCGATTACGGGCCATGTGAAGATTATCCTATAAGGTACGAAGAATCTGATCCCTGCTGCGGAGAACTATGTCAACTGCCTGGACTGGTGAGCTGTTGGGAGTGTAGGGAAGGAGCACTGGAGGTGCCTGACCATAGACTGCTTCATATGGAGTCATTTTAGAGGCAGTGTGGTAAGAGGTATTGTACCACCATTCAGCTAAAGGGAGCCACTTGGCCCACTGATGTTGCTGTTCGGAAGTGAAGCAACGAAGATAAGTTTCCAAGCATTTATTGACAATTTTCGTTTGACCATCAGTTTGTGGGTGATAGCCCGAACTCATCTTCAGTTTGGTGGCATCTATTTTTTGTAGGATCCACCCGCACTCCATGGTGTGCAACAATATGCCCGAGATACTCCACTTCCTCCTGGCCAAACACACATTTAGATAGTTTTGCACAGAGTTGATGATCAGAGAGAAGTTGCAAGACAAGCTCCAGATGATGGAGATGCTCAGCCCAAGTTTTGCTATATATGAGGATATCATCAAAGAAGACCAGAATGAATTTCCGGAGGTATGGTCGAAATATGTTATTCATCACTGCCTGAAATGTTGAAGGAGCATTCGTGAGGCCAAAGGGCATGACTAAAAATTCATAGTGACCATCATGTGTGCGGAAGGCAGTTTTAGGTATATCCTCCTCATTAACCCGAATTTGATGATACCCAGAACGAAGATCTAACTTGGAGAAAAAATGAGCCCCATGAAGTTCATCAAGAAGTTCATCAACAACTGGAATGGGAAACTTGTCCTTTATAGTGAGATGATTAAGTGCTCGGAAATCAATGCAGAGTCGCCATGACCCATCTTTTTTGCGAACAAGCAGAACTGGAGAAGAAAAAGAACTGGTACTAGGGCGAATAATACCTTGCTTCAGTAAGTCACGGACAAGTATCTCGATTTCGGTCTTCTGATGAAATGGGTAGCGGTAGGGCCTGATGTTGGGCGGAACACTGCCAGGAAGGAGCTGAATACGGTGGTCCTCTGGACGAGAAGGAGGTAATCCCACAGGTTCAGCAAATATACCAGAATACTTGTCCAAAATGTGTTGGAGATCGGCAGGAGTGCTAGAGACTGCTGATGGCTGCATCTGAATGGAATGGAGCTGAGCGATGACACCATGTGAATTCTTCTTAAGAAGTTTTTCCATACGGTGTGAACTGATGATGCTGAGAGACCCTGGTTGTAAGCCTTTCAAAGTGTGTTGGTGCCCCTCGGCTGAAAACTGCATCCAAAGTTTAGCAAAATCCCAGAGAATGGGGCCAAGAGTGCGTAACCATTGGGCACCCAAAACCACATCACAGCCACCTAAGGGTAAGGCAAACATGTCAGAGCGCATGTTATAATCTCCAATAGAGAGACGCACATTGCGACATTTCCCTTTACAAGGTAAAGTGCCCCCATTGGCAATCATGACTTCAAAGCTAGAGCAGGGATGGATAAAGCAATCAGCCTGTTTGGCTATGCGTGGATCAATGAAGTTATGAGTGCTACCAGAATCAATGAGTATAGTAAGAGGGATCTTCTTGAAGAAACCCTGGACCCGCATGGTTTGTGGAGTAGTGACTCCTGCCAAAGCATGGACAGATATCTCTGGTGGAGCTTCTGGGGAAGGAGGTTCAGGCTGGTGAGGCTCAACCTCAGCATCCACTGTTTCCTGAGCATCTACATATTCTTCCAGTTCCGGTGGAGAATCCACATCCAAGAGATAGAGCTTTTGCTGAACACATCTATGGCCCCGAGACCATTTCTCATCACAATTATAACAAAGCCCTTTGTCTCGCCTAACTCGCATCTCTGTTTCAGACAAGTGCTTGATCGGAGTAGTTCTGGGAGCTGGTATGACTGGAGGGTTGTGAGAACCTGTATTTCTGAATGGAACAAAATTAGATCTGGAGCGTTGTAGAGCACTAATCTTGTCTTCCGCTAACTTAGCCAATCCAAGGGCTTCCATCATTGTAGTAGGTCGAAACATTTTGACTTCTGAGCGAAGTGCATCCTTCAGACCACTGACAAAACAACTACGGAAGAATTCATCAGACAAGCCCTCTGTGTGATTAGCTAATTTTTCAAACTCTGTCTGGTATTCTCTTACAGTGCCTGTTTGACGCAGTTTAGTGAGTGCTCCTGTGAAATCATCAAAGGAACTAGGGCCAAAGCGCTCCAAAATGAGGGTGCACAATTCGCTCCACGTTGGGCCTACATTAGCCTTGATGTACCAACGGAACCATTGAAGAGCTTCATGTTCCAAATGAAAAGATGCAAGGGAGACTTTGTGGTTATCCAAAGTATTATGCAAGCTGAAATACTGCTCTGCCCTATAGATCCATCCAGTCGGATCAGAACCATCGAAGCGTGGAAAATCAAGCTTTGGTCCACGGAAATTGCCAGAAGAGGACCCAGTATCTCCTGAATGGTTTCGGCTCATGGCTGACTGCTGAAAGTTAAGACCCAGAATTTTGTCATCCAGATCTTGAAGTCTGGTTTTGAGGGATGCAATTTCCTCTTCCATGATTTTTGCTCCTGTACGCGTAACAACCATAAAACAAGGTTTTTTTTTTTTTTTTTTTTTTTTTTTTTTTTTTTTGAAATGGGTAGAAGATGAGAAACAAAAACTTTTTTAGTTACGGCAAACTTGGATTTGGGTAAAACTCATATAGGAAATGGGTGTTCGACGGGTGGTGGGAGACTATCTGGGGACAAGGGAAAAAGAAAAATGAGGGTTTCAAGGGTAGGGAGGCGAAATGAGGCGAACAGTCCAAGAGGGATAAGGGAGCAAAATGAGGAATTGAATCTTGTGGCTCAGTTTGGTGGCGATTGGATGAGAGGTGAAAAAGATAGGGCAAACCCTAAAATTAGATAAATGAGGGTTTTAGGGCTTTGATATGTAAAATTTGGGGTTGGGTCGCCAAGGAAGGAAGTATGCGAAATGATATTGCAGACAGAACAACTGAAAAGAGTTATTGCAATAACAAGAGATATTAGAAGTGAGAGGAACCTGAAGGCCACGACAGAAAAAAATTTGATGTAATTTCCACCCAGCGAGCCCAAGAGAGTGCTCTGATACCAGATGAGAAGAACCTCCTTATAGCAATATCGTGAGAATGCTCGAAATAACAGAATACAAAGTGATAGCAGAACTCAAAATAAATCTACTGATCGCAGGCCACTTCGAGGGGGTAACCTCCTTTGAGCAAGCTCAATACAATAAATTCGTCCGTACCCATCAAGGGCCTCAACCTATTCTTATATACTGGGTACGATCTAGAAAAGTAATACTACCTATGCATGTGGGATAATAAAATAAACTCACGGGACGACTTACAAAGCATATGCGTCCAACAACTCTACTCTAACAAAATAAACAGAAGGAACACACAGGTTCCTAACAACTTTTGATTTTTAAAATTGATTAAAGTTTTAGTTTTTAAATTATTTTTATTTTTGATCGGTAAATGGTCAAGACCTTGATAAATTTTATTAATTTAAATAAATAAATTACAACAACAGGCACTGGTAGGAAAGAACGGAGAAGAAAACCTCCAGTCCAGCCCGGAACAAACGTCCTTTATTATTACATTGTAAAAGGGGCATACCCCAGTCACATTATGTCATATTAATTAGTCTAAGGACTTCGTATAAAGGAAGGTAATTTTCCTTTTGGTTAAGTGTGGTAACTAATTGTACAAGCAATTGTAAGAATTTTTTTTGTAATGCGAGTGAGCAAGCTTGGATGTAAGATCCAACGAATTTGATATTGAGTATTTGGAGATCAGAGAAGTGTTTGGTGTAGATAAGGCATGGTGAGTTGATAGAGAGATTGCATTTGGAAAAGAGATAGCACTAGATAGTTGTTTATTGGCATTATTCTATGAGAAATGGTACAAAGGCCAGTTAGAAAATGAGTCTAGTGGTCTTTCCCCTAAATTTGTTTGGACAGTGGGTCATTTTTCCATCCACAACTCTTAACAAAGTTGGTACAACTTCTAGCAAGGATGGAATCTCCTTACAAGGATTAAAAGTCTCCTAACAGGAAATAATATGTACTAAATGTATTTTGATGACTCCTGACAGGGTCCATCCTCTTACAAGGAACCTACATATTAGTACATCATTTTATGGGTATCATCCCCATTAGGGTTTCCCTCTGATCAAGGGTTTCCCTAGTTTAAAAAAATGGTGTTATTGTGTATGATTATCTTCTTGTGGTTGTTGCACTTGTTTATTACATGTTTTAGATTTAATAAATTTAATAAGAATTTTTTTAAATTAGATAAATGATTCATCCCTCTCTCTCCCCCCCCCCCCCCCCCCCCATTATCTTTGTGGACTTTTCATTCTAACAATTGGTATCAAAGCATCATACCCTTGAAGGAAAATCTTAACACTTTAAGGAGATCTATGGCAAATCATTTTAGAAAAGAAATTTTTAAGTTGAATGGAACCGACTATGACAAAACTTAGAAAGAGAATATGAAGACACATTTTCTATGCATAGGTCTAAGATATGGTTGATCACTAAAAAGGAGAAAGAAGTGGTTGAAGAAGATAAGCTTATGGAATGTAATAGACCATACAGAGAATTATTTATGTGCAATATGCTTGCTAGGGAAGCACTTTTGTCAGCACTTGCTGAAAATGAGTACAGTTTGTTAAAATATTTTAAATTGACACATGAAATTTGGAAAGCTTTAGAATCTACTTATTAAAGTGATAAGCATGCTAAGGAGGTTAGATTACAAAATCAGATATGTTTATTTCATGAAGATAAAATGATGGAAGATGAATCTGTAAGAAATTATTTTTGTAGAATATCAAAAAAAATTATAGCAATTAAGGCTTGTGATGGAACAAAAGATGAAGATGAAATTTTATGTAAGATCTCAAAAATTTCAAAACCTATATATAAGCATATAATTCAGATGATTAAATAATTTATACCTTGCATAGAGAAGTTCACAAGAGAGACTCTTCTTGCATGATTGGAATCAATTGAGATCAGTCTGAGAAAAAATGGTGATTCACCTAGAGTTGAGATTGCTTTCAACACTTTGAATGTTAGACCTATATTGATAAGGAGTGTGAGTATTAGTGGAGATTATGCCAGGAGCAACAGAGGAAGATCTAAGGAAGATAGAAAATTTGAGGAAATAATTGCCTTACTTATGAGATGAGAACCTAAAGGTACAAAAATATTTAAATATTAGACTTGTAATGAATATGGTCACTATACTTCTAAATGCCCTGAATAAGAGGATTTTCAAGCCTAGGATACTTAGACAATGTCTTTATACAAATGATGAAGATTTGGAAGCCAATCAAAAATATTCTTGAGTGAAAGTGATAATAAAAGTGATGAAATAGGATTTGTTATAATTAAAGAGGAGAGTCCTAAAAAAGAAGAAATTGGAGAAGAAAAGGCATTCGTGTTAGTTGGATCATAGATAATGGCTATTCACATCATATGACTACAAATATGAGTATGTTTGTTGAGTTCAACATTTGTGATGTAGGAACTATTAGAGTTGGAAACAATGTGCATGTCCAATAAAATGAATAGGATCTATTACTCTTGATGGGAAAACTAAAATTGATGATGTTTATTTTGTTGACGGTTTGAAACATAATCTTCAGAGTGTTGGGCATTTAGTTGGCAAGGATATTAGTTGAGATTCACATAGAAGACATGTATAATCAAGGATAAAGATGGTAAGCTGATTGGTACTAGTACAAGATCAGGAGGTAATTCTTTTTAATTGAATCCTACAAAGATGGCATGCTTAGTTGCTAAATTTGTAAGTGTTAGTTATGGTATAAAAGGTTTTGTCATATAGATTTTGATAACATTGTGAAAGTGAGCACTACACTTGTTGTTAGAGATTTTCCTAGAATTGTAAAACCTACTTGTTGGATACAATTGGTTAATTGAGTGTTGTCTTTGATGTTACAAAAATGTCATATCAGTCATCAGACAGAGTCTACCGAGCTCAGAAGGTAAGCATAGTAGTTTACAGAGTCTACTGAGCGTTGCTATATATTACACTGTAAAGATAGCTTCTACTGAGCTAACTTGGTTAACGAAGGAAGTTCAGTACTTACCGAGCTCACTCGGTGATCGAAAGAAACTGTGACAGAGTATTTACTGAGCTGGGAAGGTAAGTGAAGAAAAGTTAGTGTTTATCGAGCTGGGAAGGTAAGCGAAGAAAAGTTAGTCTTTACCGAGTTGGGAAGGTAAACGAAGGAAAGTCAGTGTTTACCAAGTTCACTCGGTGTCCAAAGGATTTTTGCACAATTCGCAGTGCTTACCAAGCCTCACTTGGTTAACACTAAAGATCATTATGGTACAGTGTTTACCGAGCTGGGTTGGTTAGCGAATGATTTTTGAAAAGTGTGGAATTAAGGCTAAAATTGATTTATGTGATGAATGTAGCCGACTCACGGTATAATTATATATAATTTTAACTTGTATTTAAGGCCAACTTGATAATCAGAAAGGTATATATGAAGGATCAAGTTGCGAATTCAAGTGTGCATGTGTGGATAAGATGTATGTGCGAATTGTGAAGGTGCAAGCAAATTTTTGAAGGATCAGATATCCTTGTGGAGCTACAAAGCGTTTATGTGATCAGAGAGGATCTAGTGAAGTAGAACAGAGATCTGTATCAGCAAAGATAAGTTGCATTATATTAAGATCATTCATTGTTACTTTCTAAAAATTGTAGCCGTGATTTCAAATCTCTTAACAGAGTGGGTTTAACAGCCTTATTGTAAATCCTCTAACAAGGTGACAGTTCAGTTGAATTGTTCTAAAGACCTCTAGCAAGGCCACTCCTAATAGGGTGATTAAATCTTCTAACAGGGTCACACCTAATAGTGTGTTTTGTAACCTTTAACAGGGTTGGCTCCTAATAGGGCTCACTTCAGAAGAGTGAAAAACAGTAACTAGTTACATTGGTGGTTTTTCCCATATTGAGTTTCCACGTTAAATCTAGTGTCTCTGGTGTTCATGATTGCTGAATTGTTTTGGTTATCAATTCTTAATAATTATTAGTATTTGCTGCATTATCAAGTTTCAGTAATCTGTAACTAAGATCAAGATTTTAGACATCTAAGGGATTGTGAAATGTTTTTGTGGTAACCGATTCACCCCCTCCCCCTCTCAGTTACTCCATTCTCATTTCCAACAACTGGTATCAGAGCTTTTTGGTGCTTGCAGGAAAGGATTTCAAGGTTCTAAGCCAAAGATCAAGATGTCTTACAAAAGAGAAATTCCAAAACTTAACAGAGATAACTTCTCAGCATGGCAAGAATTGATGAAACTTCATCTGGCTACTGTTGGTGATACTGGACTGAAATACCTTGAAGAAAAATATGAAGAACCTTCTGGCACATTGTCAGTTAATGATATTGCTGAAAAGAAGACTCACAACAATACGATGATAGGCATAGCATCTGCTCTCAGCTATGAAGAATTTGATGACATTAAGGACTGCAAAACTACCTTTGACATGTGGAACAAGCTAAAGGAGATCTATGGAGGGGATGATAATGTGAGAAGAGAAAAAGCAGAAAGTCTAAGAGGACAATTTGATCAAATGAGGATGAGAGAGGATGAAAACATTGCAAAGTATGTTGAAAGAGTTAAAGCATGTGTAAGTGCAATTAGGGCAGCTGGAGGTGACATCAAAGGAGAAACAGTTGTAAGCAAAGTTCTCAAAAACTTGCTTCTCGTTTATGCAATCAGAGTCTCTGCAATACAGGAAAGAAGGTGTGAAGCAAATCATAAGATAAATCTTGAGGCCATAGTCGGAAGACTAACTGCATTTGAACTAGATAACTTTGACAACTATGTTCCAGCCTCCAAAAACATTGAATCAACATTTCAAGCCAAGCTCTCACTCAAAGAGAAAAGCAAAAAGATAGAATCACAGTCAGAAAGTGAAAATGAATCAAGCCAAAGTTCAGACAGTGATCTCAAAGTGATTGAAGCTCTACTAGCCAAGAAATATTCTAGAGGCAGAGGAAAATACAAAGGTAAAGTTCCTCTAATCTGTTTTTTCTTGTGATGAAATTGGTCATACTGCAGCAAGGTGCCCAAACAAGCAAAACAATGATGAAAAGAAAGATCAAAAATGGAATGGCAAGAAAGACTTTAAATCATCCAAGAACAAAGGTAAGAAATCATGTTTCATGGCTGAAAATTCTAAGGATTTTGATAATAGTGAGGATGAAATTGTTTATATTGTTGTTAAAGATGACTCTAATAGTGATGACGAAGATAAAATGGCTCTTATCTCTCATGTAAGTAAGAATGATACATGGATTATAGACAGCGGTTGCTCACATCATATGACTGGTGATAAAACTGAGTTTGATCAGTTTGAAGACTATGATGGTGGCAGTGTGAGGTTTGGTAATAATGAACCTCATTTCATAAAAGGAAGAGGAAGAATCTGTCTATCCAAAGAACTTATATGTAATAATGCCTACTGGGTTGAAGGTCTCAAACATAATTTGCTAAGTGTTGCACAGTTACTAAATACCAGATTCAAGGTAGAATTCATGCATGGAAAGGCGAGACTGTTGAATGAGCAAGGAAAACTGATAGGATCTGGCACCCAAACTAAAGGTAACTTGTTCTATCTAGAACTTGGTGAATGCTCATGTTTTATTGCTCAAATTGAAGAGAGTTGTTTATGGCATAAAAGGTTGTGTCATGTCAATTTTGATAATTTGGTAAAAATAAGCAAATTCAAGAAAGTAAGAGGCATTCCTAACATTAAGAAACCTGTGGTTGGTCTATGCAAGAATGGTCAGATTGGTAAAATGGGAAAAACTAGTTTCAAAGGTAAAAACTATCAGTCTGAAGATATATTAGAAATTGTGCATACTAATTTATGTGGAGCCATTGGAATAGAAAGCTATACTGGAGAAAAGTTTTTCATTCTTTTTGTTGATGACTATTCAAGAATGATGACTGTCATGTATCTAAGGAATAAATCAGAAGCATTTGAGAAATTCAAATGGTATTTGGCAAGAGTTGAAAAAGAAACAGGGAAAAGGCTAAAATGTTTAAGGTCAGATAGAGGTGGTGAATTCATTTCACATGAATTCAATAACTTCTGCATTGAAAGAGGTATTAAAAGACAGGTTTCAGCACTAGGAACTCCAGAACAAAATGGAATAGTTGAAAGAAGAAACAGATCCATTATGGATTGTGCAAGAACCCTGATGATAGAAAAAAAACATTGCTATCAAATACTGGAAGGAAGCCATCAGCACTGTAGTTCATACCAGGCCAGATATTGCTCTTGCAGTTGGTATTGTTGCAAGATTTTCAGCAAAACCAAGAGAAACTCACCTAATGGCAATTAAAAGAATAATGAGATATTTGAAAGGAACTGAAGATTATGGACTATGGTACAAATTTGGAGGTAATTTGGATCTGAAAGTTTTTACTGATGCTGATTGGGCAGGGAGTCTTGATGAGAGAAAAAGCACAAGTGGAGGAGCATTCTTTCTTGGAAAGAGATTGGTTTCTTGGACAAGCAAAAAGCAGAATTGTACATCCCAATCTACAGCAGAGGCAGAGTATGTTGCTGCAGCAGTAAACTGTTCCAACATTGTTTGGTTTAAGCAGCTATTACAAGGAATGAAGATGGAAATCAAAGAACCAGTTGTTATGTTCTGTGACAATACTAGTGCAATCAATATATCTAAGAATCCAGTGATGCATTCCAAAACCAAGCACATAGCAATAAAATATCATTTTGTCAAAGAATTGGTGCAGGACAAGGAGAACAGAATGGAATATGTGCATACAAAGGAACAAATTACTGACATATTCACAAAGCCATTACCTAAGGATACATTCTTGTATCTCAGAGAAAATTTAGGGGTCACTCCCCTATCTGAAGTTCACTAAAATAAAGTTTTAAGTGATGCATCAACCTATGACAAGTTGAAAATCTATCAAGTTGATGCAGCAGAGTATTGAAGTCATTTCATATGAATCTGTACATAAGGTACATTGTAATCCAGTTGAGAGTACTTTTGGCATACAAGAAGAGCTTTTAATGTGTTGTATTGTCTTTGGCATGCGTTGTCAAAGAGGGAGAGTAAAACTGTAATATCTATTCTAAAATTTGTAAGCATTTGTAAAGGGAGAATAAAACTGTCATATCTTTTTGTTATACAATTCCTTCACAGAGGGAGATTACTAAAAGAGGGAGAAGTTTCTATCTAAGAGGGAGAAGTATTATGTTGACATATTGTGTTGCACTATAAGAGAAAGACTTGTTTTCAAATTTCATTCTGCTATGACATGTTGTGTTGCCATCAATGCCAAAGAGGGAGATTTTTGGATACAATTGGTTAATTGAGTGTTGTCTTTGATGTTACACAAATGTCATATCAGTCATTAGACAGAGTCTACCGAGCTCAAAAGGTAAGCATAGTAGTTTACAGAGTCTACCGAGCGTTGCTGTATATTACACTGTAAAGATAGCTTCTACCAAGCTAACTTGGTTAACGAAGGAAGTTCAGTACTTACCGAGCTCACTCGATGATCGAAAGAAACTATGACAAAGTATTTACCGAGCTGGGAAGGTAAGCGAAGAAAAGTTAGTGTTTACCAAGCTGGGAAGGTAAGCGAAGAAAAGTTAGTGTTTACCGGGCTGGGAAGGTAAGCGAAGGAAAGTTAGTGTTTACTGAGTTCACTCAGTGTCCAAAGGATTTTTGCACAATTCGCAGTGCTTACCAAGCCTCACTTGGTTAACACTAAAGATCATTATGGTACAGTGTTTACCGAACTGGGTTGGTTAGCGAAGGATTTTTAAAAAATGTGAAATTAAGGCTAAAATTGATTTATGTGATGAATGTAGCTGACTCACGGTATAATTATTAATAATTTTAACTTGTATTTAAGGCCGACTTGATAATCAGAAAGGTATATATGAAGGATCAAGTTGCGAATTCAAGTGTGCATGTGTGGATAAGATGTATGTGCGAATTGTGAAGGTGCGAGCAAATTTTTGAAGGATCAGATATCCTTGTGGAGCTACAAAGCTTTTATGTGATCAGAGAGGATCTAGTGAAGCAAAACAGAGATCTGTATCAGCAAAGATAAGTTGCATTATATTTACATCATTCATTGTTACTTTCTAACAATTGTAGTCGTGATTTCAAATCTCTTAACAGAGTAGGTTTAACAGCCTTATTATAAATCCTCTAACAAGGTGACAGTTCAGTTAAATTGTTCTAAAGACCTCTAGCAAGGCCACTCCTAACAGGGTGATTAAATTCTCTAACAGGGTCACACCTAATAGTGTGTTTTTGTAACCTTTAACAAGGTTGGCTCCTAACAGGGCTGACTTCAGAAGAGTGAAAAATAGTAACTAGTTACATTGGTGGTTTTTTCCATATAGGGTTTCCACGTTAAATCTGGTGTCTCTAGTGTTCATGATTGCTGAATTGTTTTGGTTATCAATTCTTAATAATTATTAGTATTTGCTGCATTATCAAGTTTCAATAATCTGTAACTAAGATCAAGATTTTAGACATCTAAGGGACTGTGAAATGTTTTTGTGGTAACTGATTCACCCCCTCCCCCTCTCAGTTACTCCATTCTCATTTCCAGCACTACTAACATGGTATGTAAGGAATGTGCTATGGTAAAGAAGAATAAAAGTTCATTTCCAAGTAAGAAGTCTACTACATTAGCAAATTTGGAGATAGTGCATGAAGACTTGAGTAGTCCTACAAAGACAAGAGCATTCTATGATGAAAGGTACTTCATAATTCTTGTTGATGATTTTACTGTTATGATGTGGGTAGCATTTCTTAGAGAGAAATTTGAAGCATTTTTATAAATTTAAGGTGTTCAAGAATATAGTTGAAAGTGAATCTAGAATGAGAATCAAATGCTTAAGATCTGATAGAGGTGGAGAGTTTACTTCAAATGAGTTTAACAATTTTTGTGAAGTAAATGGCATTAAAATATAGCTTTCTTAAGTTCAAATGAGTTTAACAATTTTTGTGAAATAAATGGCATTAAAATATAGCTTTCAACCCCTAAGACACCTAAGCAGAATGGTATGGCAAAGAGGATAAATAGGTTAGTAACAAAGGCAACAAGAGCTATGATATTTGAGAATAATATTTCAAAGATATTCTAGAGAGAAGTAGTTAATATAGTAGTATATACAATGAACAGAGTATAAATCAGACAAGGGATTGGTGAGATTCCTTATGAGGTTTGGTTTGGACATGCACCCTTAGTTAAGTATTTCAATATCTTTGGGATTAAGTGTTACATTAAGAGAGAAGACAACATTGGTAAATTTGATGCAAGAAGTAATAAAGGTATTTTTCTTATTTATTCATTGAAAATTAAATTATGCATATGTTTTAATCGAGGAACTAAGAATATTGTTGAGAGAAAAAATGTTAAGGTTGATGAGAAGTTTAGAATTCAAGAAAGAATTATTGATTATAATTCTAATGAAGAGATTAATCCAAAGGATAAATAAGAGAATGACTGTTTTATGATACTGATACTAATTTTTAGAGTGACATATAGATTACAGGACAAAGAGAACCAAGGAGTGAACCTAAAGGTGAAGTAAGAGTTGAGACAATGACACCTAATAAGAACCTGATAAAGAATCACCCTATTGATCATATTATTGGAATCAAAGAAAAATGAGTGATGACAAGGAACACGGTACAAAGAGAAGACGATGTTTAGTTTCTCAAGTAAAGCCTAAAAGTGGAGATGAAGCTAGTAAAGATGAATTTTGGATTAAATCTATGAGAGAAAAATCAGATTAGATTGAGAATAATGATATATGGGATTTAATTCTAGACCTAAGGACAAGAATGTTATTGGAGCTAGGTTGGTTTTCAAAAATAACATGAGTGAACAATGTGAGGTTGTGATAAATAAAGGGAGACTAGTAATAAAGGTTACCCACAACAAGAGAGTATTGATTATGAGGAAAAATTTGCATCTGTTGCTAGAATAGAGGTAGATGGAATGTTTTTTCATATGTGGCTAACAAGAAATTTAAAGTATATCAGATGGATATAAAATCAATGTTTTTAAATGGAGAAGTTAAAAAAGAAGTTTACATGAGCAGCTTGAAGGTCTTCCTTTGACTAAAGAAGAAGACATGATCTATAAACTAAAGAAAGATTTGTATGGATTAAAACAAGTACCTAAAACCTAGTATGCAAGGTTGGGTAAATATTTCACAAAACTAGGATTTGCTAAGAAAACAACAACTAATATTTGAAGGAGATTGAAAATGGTTTACTAATTTATGAAGTTTTTGTGGATGTATAATCTTTGGAGGTAATGATGAAGCAAGCGAAGCATTTGCTAGTGAAATGGAGAAGTAATTTGAGATGATCATGATTGGTGAGATGAAGTATTTCTTGGGATTGCAGATTGTGTAGAATAGTGATGGTATTTTCTTATTGCAGACTAAGTACTTCAAATATTTTCTACAAATATTTGGTTTGGAAATATGTAAACCTGTTGGAATACCTATGGTAACTAGTTATAATTTTTCTAAAAAAGATGAGACACCTATTAAATTCAGCAAAAGAAGTACAGATCTATGATTGGATGTTTGCAATGTTTGACTCACACAAGATTAGATATAGCTAATGCAATTAGCATTGTTGTAAGATTTCAAGTTGATCCTAAAGAATCACATTATGTAGCACTAAAATGGGTTTTCATATATTTGAAGGGTACACCTAATTTTGTGTTATGGTATGATAGATCAAAGGACTTTATCTTATGTTCATATACTGATGCAGATTGGGAAGGTAGTATAGATGGGGAAAAATAAAGTATAAGTAGTGGGGAATTTTTCTTAGGAGGAAGATTAGTTTCTTGGCTAAGCAAGAAAAATTACTATCATTATTAGTGTACAGTAGAAGAATATCACATAATGGTAGTGAATAATTGCAATTAGACTATGTGGATGAAGAAAATGTTGAAGGATATTGGATTTGAGTTTACAGAGCCTATTATCAAGAATTATGCTAACACAAGTACAATGAGTATTTGTAAGAATATTGTGTTAGATTTTAAGACAAAGTACATATCTATTATGCATCATGTTTTGAGAGAGAATGTTATAGAGAATAAGATCATATTAGAGTATGTCAGTAGAAACGAACAAATGGAAGATATATGTACAAAGACCTTTCCAAAGGATACATTCAAGTATTTTTGAGGTATGCTTGGGGTTATGCCCCTACCTATATCTAAGTAGTTGATGCAAAGATTGCACCAATCTAAAGGTATAAAGGCATTATTATTTCTCTAGATTGGATGTCATGTAAAGCCCCACCTGGAGATCCTTGGAACAAGGATTTAATTCAAGCCAAGATTATTATTTTTTAAAAGTATGAATTCACATGTCAACATCATACAAGGATCACATTGATCACAATGAAAGACTTCACCAACAATCCGAGCAACCAATGAATCCCCAAATGCCACTACCAAACAAAATGATTGACAACAAAAGACACATAACTGAATCTAAATCGAAACACTATGAATTCCAAATGAAACTCCAAAGGATTGAAGAAAACCTAAGAGGGTACCCAAAATGCTTCCCAAAAAGTCCAAGTGTTACTGAAAAGTGCCCGCTATCTGCCCGCATAGGTTTTTGCAAAAGCCAAGCGATACTTTAACTCAGCATTGGGTGATACTTTATAGTATCATGCGATATTTCTCAAGGAGGGTGACACTTCGAAGCATTGGGTGATATTTCTCTTAAGGAAGTTCAGTACAATACAAGTATCATATGACAATTTTTTAATGGGGATGTAATACTAAAAAGTATCGCACAACATTTCTCTAAGAGATGTATGATACAATTAGGGATTGTATGACAGATCTCTATTGGATATGTAACAAAAAATTGTATTGCCCCAACCTGACACATGGTCACCTAGGAAAAGAGAAAAAAATTAAAAGGGTCAAAACAAGGAATGAAACAGGAAAGAAAACCTCCACACCGGGGGTTCCATATTACATAAATCAAGGAATGGACACTTAACTGCATGATCAACAATATGCTATGAAACAAGAAATAGGAACATCTATCCATCTAAACCAAAGTAGTAAAAAATGTACTAAAAGCAACATCGCAGTGAACATAAGCAACATCAAAATGTACAAAACAACTAAGTACGTAGTTCCTCCCAACTGTCAATAGCATCATAAAACCATCATGGGTTCTAGCCATCCCCCACATGTAACATCCCAAGCCACCGACTAGATCGTCAGTACTATCATAATAGGGATGTCACTACTAAAATATGCTACAATATAAGCATAAGGAAATCTAACATGCTAGTAGTAAAGTATAAGATAATCCTACAAGTAGATAACATCACCTATCACATGTTGATCATCATAATAAGGAAATCTAACATGTTAAACCAATAAGCAATAGATAATCCAACAAAGCAATTCACACCATCTAGTCATACGCTAAACATCATAATATGGGAATACATCAAATAAACTAACATCATCAAAACATGATATACAAGCATTCTAATGAAAGAATAAATCACAAGAAAGCATATTCCCAAACCTGAAGTATCAAGTGAAAACATCCAACAATGGTCGTACTAAGACAAACAACCATCTCTATACATTGGTCCCTAGTATTGGTGTAGGTAGCTACGCCTCCCAACCACATGGTACCCATAGGTCCAAACCCATCGTGCTAAGGGAGATAATGATCAAACACTCAAAGCAAACATCTAAGGCTATCACTCATGCCAAACAGTAATGATGACTATAACCAAGAACCTAAGACAATGCAAGTAGTATAGGTCTTGGTCAAACACTCAATAGGCTACTAAGTAGGGGTTGACATCATGGAGAGTTGTTGGGCATCAACAAGACAAAGCTTAGATTGTGTGTCCTCAAACTTAAATAGGTGATCACATATTGTGTCCTCGAACTTAATCGGGTGCTCACACATTTTATTATCTTAAGTTTTATTACCACTCACACATTTTATTTAGTTATCACTTATTTAAAACTCCCTTTGCCAACCCATAGTGCCATGATCACCAGGCTGCAAGATAGAAGCCCCCTCCATATGCTACCCTACCCTACCCATGCTCATCCAATAATGAGTGCCGGTAGGCAATGCAAATTCCCAACCCAACCCCAATGATCATAACTTCTAGAAGTACCATAGAAGATCAAGACTCGCAAGTCACCCAACAAATGTACATGCACGTACTCATGTATGGCACACCACCATCATGAAGATCATAAAACAAGGACTAGATGAGAACACAAGAAAAATATCACACAATTGAAAACAACTTGGGAGGACAGATTCTCCACGAGTCCCCAAAGAACAAAAAAACTATACATAATGAAATCACTCGACCAACCTCAATCTGGAAGTATGGACTACACAAATCCCAATGATGCAATAAGACCAAACATCATGAACTCACTCAATCAGCCTCAATCTAGGAGTATGGATTCTACATGAATCCTAGTGTCTACAAAATAATAACAAAGGTCCAAGAGAAACCATAACAATAGGTATGAAATCACTCAACCAAACACAAAGTCTAGAGTACAAGTGTGATATGCATCCCAATGCAACATAAAATTTCAATAATGGTCTAACTAATATCCAACGGATCATCTTGGTCCACCACCCACATTGTTCCAAGAAAACCTGAGAAAACAGGGTGACACACAAAATGAGGTAAAAACTTCAAAATTAAAACCCATTTGACCTTTAGGTACAAAAGTTGTAAAAATCCAAAAATAATCGAGTTTGGAAATTGTATGCAAAAATGGCCAGCATAACGATGCAAAACCCCAAACCCTCAACCTAAAAAATAGGGAAATGCTCATACCTACCCAACCAGGTAGAGCAAGCATACAGAAATGGAGGGGAAGACTAGTTCTCAACCTCCAAACAAATGGCTACCAAAAATAAAAGTAGAAATGGAGCCAAAACAATAAAATGGGAAAGCCCTACCTTACAGTCAAAAGGGCAATAATGGGAATCTGAACCATAAAATAAATAGACTGCAAAAGTAGCTAAAAATTGTGGCAATCCAAGGTTTCCCCAAGCTAGATCCAATGAGCTTGATCGCGTGATGATCCCACATCCATAGCTCCCACAATGAACAAAATAGTAAATCCTCATGAAGAGGATTTTGGGTTTTACGCTCCAACTTTCTAATTCAAAAGTGAGAAGTGAGGAATTAAATTTCTTTTTGGATATTTATTCATTTTTTGAGTGAATAATCAATTAGGGCAAATAAACAACCAACCTAGTGAAACCCCAAATTGACCCAAATGAAAATAGGCTATTCCTAGACATAGGTATTCATGTATGGAAAAGCTGCCAAAAATTAAAATAAATCAATTAAAAAGCCCAAAAACCCAAAAACACAGAAATATTCTTAACAACTTTCGCGACAATGTGAAACTCTAAATGCATAGACACACATACTAGTCTAATCACATAATGCAAATGAGTTCAGATTTAATCATCATTGAAAGGTTTAATTAAACAATTAAAATAAGGATACATCAACCATACAGGGATGACATTAGTAAAATATGGACAGTTGAATCACTAACTCCATGTCCCACTGCTAGGGATGTAAATCCTGCACACTAAACAACATGATTAAGTGCAATTACATATAATAACTTAGTTGAAGTAATAAATGCATTAAATCACCTAATTTAACCATTTATTTAATTATATCAAAATAATCTATTTACATAACTCACGTTCACATAAAGCATAACAATGTAGGAATGAAGTAAATAACCATAGCATTAAATCTATCACATAACATAATTAGAGATATGTCCAAATACTAGATAACTAGATATCATCATAAAATACACTGTCATCTCAAAATGGCATCATTATGCAATATGATTGACTGAACAACATAGTAATCTAACATCTATGATATTGAAATCAAGGTATAACATTTGACCCTTGGGCCATCTCAAATGTAAAACATAACATAAGTAGATATTTGTAGCACATAACCAATGAATCCAACATGGACAATCCATTTCTAACTATTTAAACATTTAATAATGGTTGTTTAAACAACATAAAAAGGAACTTAAAGCACAAAAGTGAACACTATTAGAAACATGACTAACCATTGCTACAGGAACCTAGTCCAGTCTAACATGGTACTAGCACACAGTGCAATCTCTACACACATCTCAAGGTAATCATGGAACAACTGCATGATACCACATTGATCTTGGTAACCACTGGTACAAACCACAATGAACCATAAACCACATCATAAAATTATAAATCAGCCAAAGCATAATCAAAGCAATTGATACAATAACATAAATCTAATCACCTCAATGGTGTAGACCACTCATGGTCTCAATCATGATCCATCACAACCAAAAGATCAACAAGGTTGCATCCATCAGGATGACTTATAGAAGTCAAATGGGAGAGGCACTACATCATCCCCCTCCAAAGACTAGGGTTACTCCTGGAAGCCTGCAATCCAAGAATAGAAACCAAAACACACCAAGAGAAAAATCAAAACCAAGCAATTGGAATGACTCACTGATTTCTTTACAAGTCCATCCAAATCACTCCAACATTCTCAAACCATCACATCAACCCCCAAATAGGTCAACCACAATAGAAAGGTGTCACATTGACACAAGATCCTCCATCTAAGGAACCTTCTATGTGCTAGGAAAAACCCATCTAGCCAAAAAGTCAACAATACAAAGGAAGGAAAAAGTCACTCTACCTCATTGAGAGTTGCCCAACTACGAAAAACACCTACCATATGAAAACAAAACTAGGTCAAAACATTACACACTTCCAACAAGCATTAGAATCATGGTAAAAAACCATCCCAACTTCCCAAGAACACTATCATGTCACACACGAGCATCCTTGAATCCACGTAAACTCACCCTTAGAATAAAGAAGATGACGGTTTACTAACAAAATTACAAACTCCACAAAGGGAACTCACCGCTACTAACCATCAAGCATAGGAGCACATAACCTCTAAGATACAAAAGCTTAACTAATAGTGGGAACTTGGATTACATAACCCAATCAAACAAAATATCACCTTTCCATAAGGTAGCAAGGAATTCAATAGTGGACACAACCATGTAGCCTTTGTATACCAACTCATAAGATGGTAACATGTGTCCAACGATACCATGTCCCTCTAGCACCATGCTGAGAATACTACACCCAACCTACTGCTAAACTCAATCTCCAACCTCAAGTCAATAGTCAATGAGAAAAATTGACTGAGATAATCCTCTTGAAGAAATAAGCTTAGGGAGAGAGAACTATAAAGTATTAGGACTGAGAGGGAGTCTCTCTCAACCTCTACACTAAATCAGCCTAAGACATGTTAGGGAATTCACAATTCTCGCAACCATCAACATACTCATTTGAAAACACTAACTGAGCTAGTGGCATAACCATGCTAGCCTACTCTCTCAAGAGAGAAAAGGATACAAAGATGCACCAAAGTCAACATCCAAAAAGCAGATCTAGAATCATCAAAGAACTGAGTCACTTCCAAACAATAAGGAAACATCAACCTTGAGCAAGGTACGCTTAAATGCTATAGTTCACCTCACGAAGGTGGATCAGTGCAATAGGAAACACACAAACCCAAGCATGAACTCCAACAGGTACCTAGTAGATTATGAAGACTAGATAAATCTTCCATTACCTATACCATGAAGAGTTAAACTTCTCCAAAGGCCATAAATATAATATGTCATGATTGAATTGGCCTCTACTTGACAAAGGGTACTCAAAACATCGACTAACAACTCCAAAAGTGCAAACGAGATGCCTATTGTTCCCTAGGAGAAATTTTACATTAGCACAATCTCGCATGAATTTTCTCAATAAATCAGGAAAAAAAGTGCAATGAACCAAGTCAAAAAGTGCATGACCACCAGTTTCTTGCACAAAATTTCAAATTAGCACAAAAATTGCCTTTACTCCAGAGGCCATGACTTTTACATCCGAACTCGGATGGACTCCATTCAAAAAGAATTAGAAATATATTGACAAGGAATACAACTAGATGGAGCTTAGAAGTCCTAAGATCTAAGAGTTTGAGTCACCACTCAAGAAAAAACCACATAGGCAAAAACAATAGTCTCAGTTACCAAGACAACTGATGAACAAAACATCCAAAACCATTCAAGAACACACATGCCCAAAACAACATAAGAAATGGAATGAAAGGTAGTTCACACACTAAAACCATCATTACTTATCTTTCATAATTTCATTAATTAAACATAATATAAGTAGTAATGCACAATGAAACTAAAATATTTTCAAAGCAAGGGTTCAAGAGTCACCATAAAACAGTTACATATATTTCAATTTCTTTCAAGAATAACATTACGTTTACTCATCTTTTAAACCATCCAATTAAATTAACAACTTTAAATCTAATCTATGAGATTTCCACAATCCATGAATATGACTTTTAGTTTCTAGTTTTGATTGTGTTTAGTTTTTTTGTCATCAACGTTTCGGATGTCAAAGAACATGAAGAACAAAAAATGATAAGATGCAGATCTACCATACCCCTAAAAAGGAACAAGAGAGAGGGGGGAGTTAGGTTGAGGAGAGAGAGAAAAAAGTACAAGGGGTGGCAAGACAAGACCCTAGTCTACTGATTGAAAGCCACTCCTCCAAAAAAAGGAGAACTAAAAAGTCAAAACCAATATAATAAAAATAATAAATAATTATCTTTATAGTATCAAGATATATATATATATATATATATATATATATATATATATATATATATATATATATATATATATATATATATATATATATATATATATATATATATATATATATATATATATATATATATATATATATATATATATATATATATATTAGTAAACTACAAAAATTTAATACATATATTTGCATCTTATCATTTTTTGTTCTTCATGTTCTTTGGCATCTTGATGATGGATCATGTAGTATGATCTAAAATGTTGATGACACAAAAACTACACATAATCAAAATCCAAAAACTAAAAGTCAAACTTTAAATCTATCAATGACACACTAGCATGTTCTCCATGATATTATCTTTTCTACATACTACCAGAGGTTCGAGATCAACATGGTAGAGTCACAACACACAATTGGGCAGAAATTAAAACACATTAAGAATAGTCATCATGAACCAAAATAAAAGCTCAAAAGGGGAATTGTCAATTCCAATAGTAAATATCAAAAAGTGCATGTTTCAACAATAAGTCAAATGTGACAACTATCACAAAGAGATTGATAGATAAAATTTGATAACTATTGCAAGAGAGGAAAAATAGTGAAAACCAATGCTAGTCCAACAACATGAGGAAAGTACCTCCAGCCAAATAAAGTAAGGCATCAATCAAATCACATTACAAGTGGTGACTAAGGACAGTCACACAAGAGGGATAAATCACCACACAATGCTAAGGAATACATCATCCTAGTAATGTTAGAGAACACACTCACACACATCAAGCAACATACCATTAATAACTTCATGCATTTGCAGACAATAATAATTTCCTTAATTATTTTCCATGTAATGAAATATTTAATAATTCATCAATTTAATACAAATTTCCATAAGCTTATAAAGCATTCAGATTGGGGACTTAAGTCATTAACCCAAGGATATAATGCAAAACCTACTTCTTTGCAATGATTCACAATAAACACTTATTTCTCCATGAAAGGAACCATTTCATTTCTATAATGTAAAAACACATAATCAAAAATAAGATTCATTTATTTACTTATAATTAAGAGAAAATAGGGAAACAGTGCACCAAACTCCACAAGGAGAAACATAAGAGACACTTAAGCCAACACATCGACACCAATCAATGGTTTCATCCAAAAAGGGTCACACAAGCAATCAACTAACAAGGCACATTGATTCTGCTAACAAAACTAGGAAGACTCACTTCCTTCTCCTCACAATGCTCTAGCCACATCCACTGGACAAGAAAGTCCATCACAAGTAGATACCAAAGAAACGAAGATCATGAGCTCTCACCAAGACACTCATACTCACACAACACAACACCAACCATATGGGAAACATATACATAGATATCCCAATTTTTGAACTAGGCTTTGATACCAGATGTAATACTCCACTTGGAGATCCTTGGAACAAGGATTTAATTCAACCTAAGATTTTTTTTTACAATTATGAATGCACATGTCAACATCATACAAGGATCACATAGATCACAATGGAAGACTTCACCAAATATCTGAGCAACTAATGAATCTCAAATGCCACTATCAAACAAAATGATTGACAATGGAAGATGCATAATTGAATCTAAATCATAACATTATGAATTCAAAATGTGACTCCAAAGGATTGAAGAATGCCTTAGAGGGTACCCAAAACACTTCACAAAAAGTCTAGGTCTTACTAAAAAGTGCCTACGGTCTGCTCGCACAGGTTTTTGCAAAAGCTAGGTGATACTTTAACTCAACATTGGGAGATACTTTATAGTATTGTGTAATATTTCTCAAGAAGGAGGCTGACACTTTTAGGGATTGGATGATATTTCTCTTAAAGGAATTCAATACAATACAAGTATCGTATGACAATTCTTCAATGGGGATGCGGTACTGCAAAGTATCGCATGACATTTCTCTAAGAGACGTATGATACAATTAGGGATTGTACAATAGATCTCTATTGGACATGCAACACAAAATTTTATTGCCTCATGCTAACACATGGTCACCTAGGAAAAGCGGGAAAAAATCAAAGGGTCAAAACAAGGAATAAAATGGGAAAACAAACCTCCACACTAGGAGGTACTGGATCCACATAAATTGAGGAACGAACACTCGAGTGCATGATCAAAAATATGCCATGAAACAAGAAAGAGGAACATCTATCCATCTAAACCAAAGCAGTAAAGAATGTACTAAAATCAACATCATAGTGAACATAAGCAACATCTCAATGTACAAAACAACTAAGTATGCAGTTCCTCCCAACCATCAATAGCATCATAATGTTAGGAATAAGGTGTCTCAACCTTGGATAATTCCTATTCTTTTTTTTTTTTTGTAAAATGTATTTCTTGCAAATAATGTTGATGTGTTGGCATCTTGAATTGTGTATAAGGAGATCATAGCTAAAACGGTTATGACAGATTCCTATGACACGTAAGAGCTATGTTAGGAAAATTCAATGATAGGTGAAGACATGTGGAAACTGATAAATTTGAGTACTGTACACTCTACCCCAATACGATAAAACCCTAATATGGTTACCTTTGGGAGTAGCCCTAAAAGTGAAGCACATGTTATAAGCATTTTTAGGGTTACGAAGAGGGGTATGTGAGAAAGTGTATTGTTAGTACTGTGAGTTGCTACTAGAGTCTTTTGTTGTCACTATTGAACTTGCATTGCAAGTTTATTGAAACTTTGTGTTGAAGATAATACATTGTACAGGTTCTGGAGGGGTGGGGTTGTTTTACCAAAAGGTTTTTCCCCACCAAAAAATCTTTGTGTTATGTGTTTCTTTCTCTATCTATTTTCTTTATGCTTGGTTTACTGAAATATTGTTGTCTACATGATATTGAACCTGTAAGTGTAAAATATTTTAATAAGATTTGCACCATACTTCTCTTAAGAGATTAGTGTAGGAAGCTATTTCCACACTTGAGTTTCCTTACACATAAGACCATCGTTGGTCCTAGCCATCTCCTGCGCATGACATCCCAAGCCACCAATGAGATCATTGGTACTATCATAATAGGGACATCACTACTAAAACATGCTACAATATAAACATAAGGAAATCTAACATGCTAGTAGTAAAGCATAAGATAATCCTACAAGTAGATAACATCACCTATCACATGTTGATCATCATAATAAGGAAATCTAACATGCTAAACCAATAAGCAATAGATAATCCAATAGAGAAATTCACATCATCTAGTCATATGCTAAACATCATAATATGAGAATGTGTCAAATAAACTAACATCATCTAAACATGATATGCAAGCATTCTAATGAAAGCATAAATCACAAGAAAGCATACTCTCAAACCTAAAGTATCACTAAAAACATCCAACAACAATTGTACTAGGACAAAAGACCATCTTTGTACACTAGTCCCTAGTAGTGGTGTAGGTAGCTATGCCTCCCAACCACATGGCACCTATAGGTCCACACCCACTATGTTGAAGGAGATAATGTTCAAATACTAAAAAAAAATCCAAAGCTATCACTCACGCCAAACAATAATGATGAGTATAACAAAAAACATAAGACAATGCAAGTAGTATGGGTCCTATCAGACACTCAATAGGCTACTAAGTAGGGGCTAACATTATGGAGAGTCACTTGGCATCGACAAGCCCAAGCTCAGATTATGTGTTTGCAAACTTAAACGGGTGCTCACACATTGTGTCCTTGAACTTAATCAAGTGCTCACACATTTTATTATGTTAGGTTTTATTACCACTCATACATCTTATTTAGTTATCTCTAATTTAAAACTCCCTTTGCTAACCCATGGCACCATGATCATTGGGCTGCAAGATAGAAGCCCCCTCCATATGCTACCCTACCCTACCCATGCTCATTCAATGATGAGTGTCAATAGGGAATGCAAATTCCCAATCCAACCCCAATGATCATAACTTCTAGAAGTACCACAGAAGATCAGGACTCGCAAGTCACCCATCAAATGTAGGTACACGTACTCATCTGTGGTGCACCACTATCATGAAGATCATAAAACAAGGATTGGATGAGAACATAAGCAAAATATCACACAACCAAAAACAACTTGAGAGGACGGATTCTCCACGAATCCCCAAAGAACAAAAAAAACCATACATCATCAAATCACTCAACCAACCTCAATCTAGGAGTATGGATTTTACACAAATCCAAATGATGCAACAAGACCAAACATCATGAACTCACTCAACCGGCCTCAATCCAGGAGTATGGATTCTACATGAATCCTAGTGTCCACAAAACAATAACAAAGGTCCAAAAGAAACCAAAGCAACAGGTATGAAATCACTCAACCGAACACAAAGTCAGAAGTACAGGTGTGACATGCATCCCAATGCAACATAAAATTACAATAGTGGTTTGAATGATATCCAAACAAATCATCCAGGTCCATGATCCACATTGTGCCAAGAAAACCTAAGAAAATATGGTGGCACTCAAAACAAAGAAAAAACCCCAAAATTAAAACCCATTTGACCTTTGGGTTCAAAAAACTCAAAAATTGAAAAATAATCGAGTTCAAACATCGTATGAAAAAATGGCTAGCATAACGGTGCAAAACCCTAAACCCTCAACCTGAAAAATAGGGAAATGCTCATACCCACCCAACCAGGTAGAGCTAACGTATAGAAACGGAGGGGAACACTAGTTCTTAACCTCCAAAAAAATGGCTACCAAAAATAGAAGCAGAAACAAAGTTGAAACAATAAAATGAGAAAGCCCTACCTCACAACCAAAAGGGCAAAAATGGGAATCGAAACTATAAACTAAATAGCTTACAAAAGTAGCTAAAAATACCAGCAATCCAAGGTTTCCCCAAGCTGGATCCAACAAGCCCAATCTCGCAATGATCCCATGCTCGTAGCTCTCACAATGAACAAAATAGTAAATCCTCACAAAGAGGATTTTGGGTTTTACTCTCCAAATTTCTAATTTGAAAGTGAGAAGTGAGGAATTAAATTCCTTTTTGGATATTTATTCACTTTTTGAGTGAATAATCGATTAGGGAAAATAACCAGCCAACCTAGTGAAACCTCGAATCTACCCAAATGAAAACAAGTTATTCCTAGAAATAGGAATTCATCTATGGAAAAGCTGCCAAAAATTAAAATAAATCAATTAAAAATCCTGAAAACCCAAAAACACAGAAATCTCCTTAACAACTTTCATGACAATGTGAAACTCTAAATGCATAGACATGCTCACTAGTCTAATCACATAATGTAAATACGTTTAGATTTAATAATCACTGAAAGATTTAATTAAAAAAATCAAATAAGGATACATTGACCATACAAGGACGACATTGGTAAAATATGATTAGCTGAATCACTATCTCCATGTGCCATTGCTAAGGATGTGAATCATGCACACTAAACAACATGATCAAGTGCAATTGCATATAATAACTTAGCCAAAGCAATAAATGCATTAAATCACCTAATTTAACCATTTATTTAATTATATCAAAATAATCTAATTTACATCACTCACATTTGCATAAGGCATAACAATGCAGGAATGAAGTAAATAACCATAGCATTAAATCCATCACATAACATAATCAGAGATATGTCCAAATATTGGATAACTAGATATCATCATAAAACACACTGTCATCTCAAAATGGCATCAACATGCAATATGATCAATTGAACAACATAGTAATCTAACATCTATGATATTGAAATCAAGGTGTAACATTTGACCCTTGGGTCATCTCAAATGTAAAACATAACATAAGTAGATATCCGCAACACATAACCAATGAATCCAACATGGATAATCCATTTCTAACTATTTAAGCATTTAATAATGGTTGTTTAAACAACATAAAAAGGCACTTAAAGAACAAAAGCGAACACAGTCAGAAACAAGACTAACCATTGCTATACGAGCCTAGTCCATTGTAGCACGATACTAGCACACAGTGCAATCTCTACACACATCTCAAGGTAATCATGGAACAACCTCATGATACCACATCAATCCTAGTAACTAGTGGCACAAACCTCAATGAACCATAAATCACATCATAAACTCATAAATTAGCCAAAGCATAATCAAAGAAATTGATACAATAACATAAATCTAATCACCTCGATGGTGTAGACCACTCATGGTCCCAATCATGAACCATCACAACCAAAAGATCAACAAGGTTGCATCCATTAGGATGACTTACAAAATTCAAATGGGAGAGGCACTAAACTTGATGCCTCCTCTATGGGAGAGTATCTATGTTTAAGCTAATTCATGAAGAACTCTTTGTAACTAGTATTTAATAGTGTCTTTCAACATTTAAGAATGTTGAAGATATTTTGTAGAAAAATTGACATTATGATGCCTTTGTTATTGATGTCAATGTGGGAGAATATTTTTGGAAATATAAGAGGAGTAACTAGGGGGATGGATTAGTTACCACCAAAATAAATCACAGATCCCTTGGATATCAACTATAATATTCAAACTGATAATATTGGTTACTATTGATACTTGATAAACACACAGAAACTGATGTAACACAATAAATGTAGAGTGTGAATTACTTTAGTAAATCTTAATATGTTATTAGTAATTGCTTGCAAGCATGAAAGAAATAACATGAACACATGAGACACTAGGATTTAATGTGGAAACCCAATTTGGGAAAAACCACCAATGTAACTAGTTACTATTTTTCACTCTTCTAAAGTGAGCATTGTTAGGAGTCAACCCTATTAAAGGTTACAAAACACACTATTAGGTGTGACCCTATTAAAGGATTTAATCACCCTATTAGGAGCATTGCCTTGCAAAAGGTCTTGAAACAATTCAAAGGAATTGTCACCTTGTTAGAGGATTTAAAAATGGTTGTTAAACCAACTCTGTTAAGAGATTTTAGATCACTACTACAATGGTTAGAGAGTAACAATGAAATGATCTGATTGTGATGCAACTAAATTACTGATTAGAAATATCTACTCTAATTCATACTTGATCCTTCTTGATCGAATAATGCTTTTTTGCACCACCAGGATATCTCTTTATCCTTCAAGTTTGCTTCATTTTTTTATCTCTTTCAATTTATTCAACTTCCACACACCACACACTTGAAATCACAACTTGACCTTCTACTTATATGTTTTAGATTGTCAAGTCAGCTCAAATACAAATTAGAATAACCAATATTCATCACCTTAGTCAGCTAGAATCAATAGGTAAAATAATTTCCTATGTTAATGATAAAGGTACGCTCTGATACCACTAATGTAGATATGATTTGATACCACCCTTACCAAATCACAACCAAGAATGCAACAATATGAAGACAATTTTATTATACTTGAAAATCCAATTACAATAACATTTTTGCAAGATCTCTCAAGATCCAATCCAAACCCAAGCTAGTCTAGATCCACACTCTGGTAGAAACCTCTGAGATCTCAACTTGTGCTCGCAAGCCACCAAGCAACCTCCTTGTTTCTAAACTGTAGCCACTAGCTCTTCTCAACTTTATCCAAGATCCAAGTGTAAACTGCCTCACATTCGACGCTTTGTATACACACTCACAACTCCATCACAATCCTGCTGTAAACTACCTCACATTCGGCGCTCTATCCATAGACTCAGGAAAACTCACTCTTCACTTTCTCCTTCTCTTTCAAAAATTCCAAGCTTTCCAAGCTTCTACTTCTCGAGCTTCTCCTTCTCAAGCTTCTCCTTGAGCTTCTACTCCTCAAGCTTCCCCTTGAGCTTGATTAGAAATGCTCATATGCCTTGCTTAGATAGGCACTTACCACCCCATGCATGACTTATCCACAAGCTTCTAGAATTCTTCCACAACCTTCTACAATTTCCACAACTTTCTACAATATTCATAACTTTCTAGAATTCTACCCACACACCTTGATAAATGAAATGACAACCATTTATTTTTATTTTTTTTCTATTATGGCACCTATGCACCTCGAAAATAGAAATCCCCTTTTCCTTTATTTTCTCCTTTTTCCCCTTTTTAATTTTTTATTATTTCTCCTCTAATTTTTGTCACTTTCTCTCCCCAAAATTTTTTTTTTTTCCCCAATAATTTTTTCATGCAAGATGCTCCTGCATCAGACTCCCCCACTAGATAGAAAAGTGTGTCCCACACTTTGATGCCAAAAGAAAGATCTACCACCATCTTCATCTTCACCAAAGGTTTCCACCTCAATAGGGACAAAAAAACCACCATGCAAATCCTCCACACCAACATCTCAACCATCCAATCAACAAGCTCATGCACAAGAACAAACTGAATGTAATGCTTCATTACCAAACTCCCATTCACATCAGCAACTAGTGAATTCACACCCATAGCAACAAACCCCACATCAATAGCCACATGTAGATCTCCATCAACACATGCCAAACTCTCAACACCAACAACCTCATTGATCACAACAAGATGCTCTACAATACATAACTCACCTCCAACAACCGGATCATCCATGACCAAGTGCTCTACAACATTCAAGTCACCACCAACATCAATTAGATCATCCATGACCAAATGCTCTACAGTCTCCATGTCAGACTCAACCAACTGATCATGAAAATCAATCTCCATCCCAACATCAACAACATTAGGAATATCTTTAGCAACAACCTCTAGTTGCTCTGCAGGTTCTGCATTAGGCTCCACAAACTAATCAGCAAAACCAACCTCTTCCACCTCAACCTTGCGATGCCATCTTCTCTCATGAACCTCCTTAACTTGATCAGCCAATCTAGCATCCAACCGAGAAATCATCTTAGAAAAATTCCTCTCCACTATATCATGGATTTTTGCAATCATCTTGGGGTCCAATCCTCTTGGAGCCATCTCCCAAGATCTTCGTAAACCCTCTGCAATAAATCCTTCCCACGCTCCTTGTGACAACCTCGAATTGTTTGCAAGTCAGATCGCAACTTGCCACCTCGCACAAACAATCAAGAACCACATCACAAGTCTAGGAAAATGGATTTGCAATCCACCAGCTCTGATAAACTTTGCCTAACCATTCCTGGTACAAACTGCCTCAACTTCGGCGATCTGCTTGTACACTCAGGATCTCCTGCTCTGATACCACTAATAAAGGTACGCTCTGATACCACTAATGTAGATATGCTTTGATACCACCCTTACCAAATCACAACCAAGAATGCAACAATATGAAGACAATTTTATTATACTTGAAAATCCAATTACAATAACATTTTTGCAAGATCTCTCAAGATCCAATCCAAACCCAAGCTAGTCCAGATCCACACTCTGGTAGAAACCTCTGAGATCTCAACTTGTGCTCGCAAGCCACCAAGCAACCTCCTTGTTTCTAAACTACAGCCACTAGCTCTTCTCAACTTTATCCAAGATCCAAGTGTAAACTGCTTCACATTCGGCACTTTGTCTACACACTCACAACTCCATCACAATCCTGTTGTAAACTGCCTCACATTCGGCGCTCTATCCACAGACTCAGGAAAACTCACTCTTCACTTTCTCCTTCTCTTTCACAACTTCCAAGCTTTCCAAGCTTCTACTTCTTGAGCTTCTCCTTCTCAAGCTTCTCCTTGAGCTTCTACTCCTCAAGCTTCCCCTTGAGCTTGATTAGAAATGCTCATATGCCTTGCTTAGATAGGCACTTACCACCCCATGCATGACTTATCCACAAGCTTCTAGAATTCCTCCACAACCTTCTACAATTTCCACAACTTTCTACAATATTCATAACTTTCTAGAATTCTACCCACACACCTTGATAAATGAAATGATAACCATTTATTTTTATTTTTTTTCTGTTATGCCACCTATGCACCTTGAAAATAGAAATCCCCTTTTCCTTTATTTTCTCCTTTTTCCCCTTTTTAATTTTTTATTATTTCTCCTCTAATTTTCGTCACTTTCTCTCCCCAAAAAAATTTTATTTTTATTTTTAATTATTTTTTCCCAATAATTTTTTCATGCAAGATGCTCCTACATCAGTTAACCAATAGAAGCTTGGTTAACACTATGAACTTACAAAATTCCTTTGGTAACTAAGTGAACTCAGTTAACACTAACTCTGTTCAACTTTCCCTTCATTATCCGAGTGATCTTGGTTAGCACTCTTTTCTTCTTCACTTCCTTCGACACCCAAGTGAGCTTGGTAGAAACTACATTCTATATAGAGTAAACTCAGGAATGCTCGGTAGACTAGGAAAATTGTCTTCATTGACCAAGTGAGCTCGACATGCACTATCTATCAACTGATATGACATTTGTGTAACATCAAGGGCAACACACAATTAATCAATTGTATTCAACAATATCCCTCTTTGGAATTGATGGTAACACAACATGTCATAGAATAATGAAATTTTGAGAACAAGACTCCCTCTTTGAATGAGATTATTAACTTCTTCTACAAAATTTTAGAAAGATATGATAGTAGAATTCTCCCTCTTTGACAATACATGCCAAAGAAAATTCTAATTAGTGCCAATGTACCTCGAGTATAGATTCATCTGCAATATGTCCTTTATCACTACTGCATCAACTGATTGATCTTCAACTTGGTTCTTGTTGATGCATCGGTAAAATTTATTTAGTGAGCTTCAAATAGGGGAATGACCCCTAGCTTACCTCTTAGATACAAAAATGTATCCTTAGGTAATGGCTTTGTGAATACATTTACAATTTGTTCTTTTGTATGCACATATTCCAATCTAATTTCTTTGTCCTGTATTAATTCTCTTACAAAGTGATATTTGATAGCAATGTGCTATCTTTTAGAATGCATCACTAGATTCTTTGATATGTTGATTGCACTTGTGTTATCACAATACATCACTATTGGCTCTTTGATTTCAACCTTCATTCCTTCCAAAAATTGTTTGAACCAAAAAATGTTAGAGCAATTCACTACTACTACTACATATTCTACTTCTGTTGTAGATTGAGATGTGTAGTATTGCTTCTTGCTTGTCCAAGATACGAACCTTTTACCAAGAAAGAATGCTCCACCACTAGTGTTTTTTCTGTCATCAAGATTTCCTTCTCAATTAGCATCAATAAATAAATTTAGGTCAACATTGCCTCCAAGTTTGTACCATAAGCCATAGTCTTCAGTACCTTTCAGATATCTTAGGATTCCCTTTATTGCCATCATGTGGTTTTCTCTAAGTTTAGCTTAAAATATTGCCACTATCCCAACTACTAAGGCAATATTAGGCCTTGTATGTACCACATACCATAGTTTCCCAATCATTGATCTATTTAAAGTTTGATCTACTTCTTTAGGTTTATCATCTTTAGTAAGCTTGAGTCCAGTACACATGGGAGTTACAACTAGTTTTGAATCTTCCATTCCAAATTTCTTGAGTATCTCTTTGATGTACTTAGATTGGGTGATATAGATACCATTTCTTTTCTATTGTATCTATAATCCAACAAAGAATTTTATTTCTCTAAACATGGAGATCTCAAATTCCTTATTCATTTGTTTGGAAAATGCTTTGCATAAATCATCATTTCCTATTAATAGAGTATCATCCACAAATATTTTTGCCAACACAATCTTCTTGTCTGGTCCTTGATGTATAGGTTGTTATCATTTTCTCTTTGTAAACCAATATGTATCAAGTAGTTATGTAGTCTTTCATGCTAGGCTCTAGGAGCTTGTTTCAGACCATATAGGGCTTTGTGTAATTTGCAGACCATGTCCCTTTTTTCTGGATCAACAAAACCTTCTGGTTGTTCAATGTAGACTTCCTCATCAAGAATTCCATTTAAGAATGCAGATTTACCATCCATCAGATATACTTTGAATCCTTTGTTAGCTACATAAGCAAGCAAAGTCCTAACACCTTCTAATCTTGCAATAGGGGCAAAATTTTCACCATAATCAGTACCTTCTTGAGAATAACCTTTACATACCAACCTTGCTTTGTTTATTGACACCTTTACATCTTCATTCATCTTATTTTTGAATACCAATTTTATACCAATTACATTTTTATCTTTAGGTCTAGGTACAAGAGTCCAAGTTTTATTCTTTTCTATTTGTTCTATTTCTTCATTCATAGCCTCAATCCAACTTTCATTTTCTAATGCATCTTTAACACTTCTAGGTTCAAATTCAGCAAGTAAACATGTACCTTTTAGTTTTCTTCTTGTCATTATTCCTTTAGATTCATCTCCAATGATCTGATCAAGTGCATGATGCCTGCTAACATATTTAGCCAATACAGGTTCTTTGGCTTTTGAATGAACTGCATTGTCTTCATTTTGAATTTCAACTTCTAGCTTAGGTCCTTCTATCTATGTCTTAGGTTCTTTAAACTTGATATACATTAACTCAGTAGCCTCTAAATGTGACTGAAGTCCCTATAACTCAGTTTGGACTTCCTGCAACTCTATAGCTGATGGAGATTTGGTCAACTTGGGAGATGAAGTCTCCTTTTTGGCAAATGTGTTTGACAATGTATTAGGTTCATAATAGAAAAATCTTCTATAATCTTCTGGTTCCATTTTGTTTTCTTCTTTAGTCTTTTCTACAAACTCATCAATTCTCACATGTGCACTTCCTATGATTTTGTGCGTGGATAAATTCAGACATTTGTATGCTTTACTTTTGTAGGAATATCCTAGAAATATACCTTCATCACCTTTTACATAATTTTTTTCTTTTCTAGATTCTTTCAAGATATAACATTTTCTGTCAAATACTTTCAAGTAACTCACATTAGGTTTGTAGCCATACCATAGTTCATAGGGAGTTTTTTTTGAGTCCTTCTTCAACTGACCTTAGTTCAAAGTATGAACTACAGTGCTAATAGCTTCCTTCCAGTATTTGATAGCAGCATTCTTCCCAATCATTAGTGTTCTTACACAATTCATGATGGATTTGTTTCTTCTTTCAAGTATTCCATTCTACTTAGGAGTACCAAGGGTTGATACTTGTCTTTTGATTCCTCTTTCAATGCAGGAATTGTTGAATTCATTTGAGATGAATTCACCACCTCTATCTAATCTCAAGCATTTTAATCTTTTTCTAGTTTCCTTTTCTATTCTAGCAAGATACCATTTCAATTTTTCAAAAGCTTTTGATTTTTCTCTTAGATACATAATAGTCATCATTCTAGAATAATCATCGACAAAAAGAATAAAAAACTTCTCTCCACTACAAGTTTCTATTCCAATGGGTCCACACAAATCAGTATGCACAATTTCCAAGACATCTTCTGACTCAAAGTTTTTTCTTTTAAAATCAATCTTTCCCATTTTACCAATTTGGCAATTCTTGCATAATCCAACATTAGGTTTCTTCAAATTAGGAAGACCTCTTACTCTTTTAAGTTTTCTAATCTTGACCATATTATCAAAGTTTATATGACATAGCCTTCTATGCCATAACCAACTTGAGCAATGAAACATGAAAAATCACTGAGATCAAGATAAAATAGGTTACCTTTTGTTTGCCTGTGTGATCCAATCAAATTTTCTTGGTTATCTAGCAATCTTGCCTTTCCATTCATGAATTCTACCTTGAATCCAATGTTGTTCAGCTATGCCACACTTAGTAAATTATGTTTTAGTCCTTCAACCCAATAGGCATTGTGATGTAGGAGCATCCTAGGTTGCCTTGTTATCCTGCTCACTTTTATTCTTTCTGTTAGTTATTACCGAGTTCCAATTTCCAATTTTTACCAAGTTCCAGTTTCTAATTCTTACCGAGTTCCAGTTTCCAATTTTTACCGAGTTCCAATTTCCAGCTAATGTTGAGTGACCAGTTTCCAGTTGATGCTAAGTGACCAGTTTCTAGTTGATGTTAAGTGACCAGTTTCCAGTTGAAGTCGAGTGACCAGTTTTCAGTTAATGTCGAGTGACCAGTTTCTAGTTAATGTCGAGTGACCAGTTTCCAGTTGGTGCTGAGTGCCAATTTCTAGTTGATGTCGAGTGATGCCGAGTGCCAGTTTGTAGTTGATGTTGAGTCATCCAATGGGTGCCAATTTTTTTGTGTCTGGTTCCTGTTTGGGCCGACTTTGCTCACATTTAATTTTGGTATAGGTAGTTATATTTGTTGAGAGCCGACTTGTGGCTTCTCTATGTTCTAGAATGTTCTGTAAGCCATTTTGGCAAGTATAAATAGAGTGCTTAGGCTTAGATTAAAAGAAAATTTTGGGAGCGTTTAGAAAGAGTAGGTTATAATTCTGGAAATGCAAATTTGAAGCTAGATTATGGATTTGGAAGTTGTATTCTATATCTGGCTGTAACCCAAAAAGCCTTACAGCTGGGCATGTATGTTGTTTACTTGATGAATTAAATAAAGATAACTTGTCCTCTCTCCTTGGTGTTATGTTTGTGTTGTGTTTTTTGCTATGTTAACTCTTGCAGGGTGGTTTGGATAGCTGGATGAGCCTTTGGCCCTAGTTATTCCTCCTCTTACTTGCATCAGTTGGTATGAAAGCTTGAGGTTCATCCTTGTGGAGATTGGATCGTGTAGAACCTTGATTTGGATTTGGTTGTAGGGTGGTAGATCTGTGGATTTGACCTATAACTTTCAAAGGGTTACGATCTTGCAGGAACTTGATTTGTAAAGATGGTTCATGGTAGAGTAAATAATGTTGATAATGCTAAATTGGATCAATTGAGACAAATTGCATCCAAATTAGATGCTGTGGAGATAGCCTAGAGGAGAGGAGCACATCTTGATGATGAAGCAACAACACCAAACCCTAATCAAGAACCTAAAGAAGACCAAGATGAAGCAAGATTGTTGAGAGTATTGTGAATTCAAAGCTTATTGTAGAAGTTGTTCCTTATGATGGAAATTGGACACCAATGCTGTGTTGGATTGGATCTCTGATATGGAGAAGTTCTTTGAGTATGAAAACACTCCTAATAATATAAAGGTGAAGATTGCAGTCACTAGGTTGAAAGGTCATACATCTCTATGGTGGGAGCACTTGCAAACTAATAGAAAAAGGAGAGGAAAGGAGAAGATCAGAACTTGGCCGAAGATGGTGAACAAGGTAAAGAACAAATTTCTTCCTGCTGATTACCAAGTTAGCTTGTTGAGAAAGATGCAAAATTTGAAGCAAAAAGACATGACTATGAAAGAGTATACTGAGGAATTCTATAGATTAGACATCAAATTTGGACATGTAGATGATGATGTTGAGAAAATTGCAAGGTACATTAATGGATTGAGATCTAGAATACAAGATGAAATAAGTTTTGTGAATCTGGAAAGTGTAGAAGAAGCATATCAATATGCCTTGAAAGTCGAGGAGATCTTGACAAAGAAGCATGAACAAAGATAGAGAGGTAGAGGTGATAGATTCTAGAGAGATAGAGGTAGATCTTATGGAGAAAGTGGTAGATCTGATAGTTCTATGTAGGATAAAGGCAAATCTGAATGGAAGAATGATGACAAAGGAAAGACTGAATAGAAAAGTGGTAATTCTTATCGAGGAGGCACTAATTCTTATCAAGGAAGAGGTAATTCTTATTCTAGAGGTGGATTTCATGGTAATTGTTTTAGATGTGACAAAGAAGGGCATGGATCCTTTGAATGTAGATCTTCTAAAGGTGGGCAGAATAATAGAAATGCTATGATTCAAGAAGACATTGAGAGTTCACCAAGTGGACTTGAGGTTAGAGAAAATTTGATGGTGAGAAGAACCTTATGCAATAAGGGAAGTGATGAGGAACCTATTTTAAGGAGAAGTCTTTTCATGACAAGATGTAAGATGGCTGGAAAACGATGCAAAGTGATCATTGACAGTGGAAGTTCTACAAATCTAGCATCAGAAGAGTTCGTTACCAAGTTGTAGTTGTAGAGGCTGAAACATCCCAAACCTTATCATGTTTCATGGATCAAAGATGAGCATAAGATATTGGTAAGTGAGAAATGCCTTGTGAAATTCAAAATTGGACATTATGTTGATGAAGTTTTGTGTGATATTATGCCCATGGATTGTTGTCATATTTTTTTGGGTAGACCTTGGCAATATGATAGATATGTTGTACATGATGGAAGATTGAATCAATATACTCTTTGGGTAAATGGGAAGAAACAAACATTGTTTCCTTTAATTGAAGTTCCAGATGAGGTTAATTGTACTGCTATAAAAATTTGCATGGTTAATGGGAAACAATTTGAAAAGGAAGTGAAGAAGAATCAGGTTTGTTTTGCTATAATTACAAGAAAACCAAATTTTATCAATGGAGACCGAGTGCCAGAAAATAATGTTAACCAAGTGCTAGTCAGTGGTGGCCAAATGATAGATGGTAGTATTGACCAAGCACTAGGAAAAATTGCAGAGTTGATGAATGAATATAAAGGCATTAAAACTGAAGATATTCCTGATGGTTTACCTCCTATAAGAAGTATAAGTCATTGTATAGATCTGATCCCTGGAGCTAGTTTGCCAAACAAAGCACCATATAGATTAACACCTGTAGAGAATGAAGAACGTAACAGATAAGTGCATGAGTTTTTGCAAAAAGGTTTGATCAAAGAAAGCTTGATTCCATGTGTTGTACTTTCTATATTAGCACCTAAAAAGAATGGAGAATGGAGAATGTGTACTAATTCCAGAGCCATTAACAAGATAATAGTGAAATATAGGTTTCCTATGCCAAGGATGGATGACATAATGGATTGTTTGAATGGAGCAAAGTATTTTACCAAGATTGATTTGAAGAGTGGCTATCATCATATCAGAATCAGAGAAGGTGATGAATGGAAGACTGCTTTCAAGATTAAAGATGGTTTGTATGATGGTTGGTTATGCCTTTTCGTTTGACTAATGCACCCAGTACTTTCATGAGGTTGATGAATGAAGTTTTGAAAAGATTCTTGGATAAATTTGTGATTGTTTATTTGGATGATATTCTGATATTCAGCAAGACTAAGGAAGAAAATCTTAAGCATATTAGACAAGTATTGTAGAAGTTGAAAGAGGAAAAGTTGCTAATTAATCTAAAAAAGTGTTCTTTTATGCAAGAGGAGATTGTGTATCTAGGATTTGTGATTTCAGCTGATGGATTGAGGATGGATCCTGAGAAGGTTAAAGCAATTTTGGAATGGCCTACACCTAAGAATGTGGGCAAGGTAAGATCATTTCATGGTTTGGCTAGTTTTTACAAAAAATTTATAAAGAATTTCAGTGTTGTTTGTAATTTTATGACTAAAACAATGAGGGGAGATAAAAAGGAATTTAAGTGGACACATGGAGTTGATAAGAGTTTTGAGACTTTGAAACAAAAGGTTGTTGAATTACCTGTATTGGCTTTACCTGATTTCAACAAAGTATTTCAAGTTGAATGTGATGCAAGTGGTAATGCAATAGGAGCTGTATTAAGTCAAGAAGGTAAGCCTGTTGCTTTCTTTAATGAAAAGTTGAATGATGCTAAAAGGAAATATTATGTGTATGATCAAGAATTTTATGCCATTGTTCAAGCATTGAAGAAGTGGAGACATTATTTGATGCCTAAGGAGTTTGTGTTGTATACTGATCATAAAACTTTACAATACTTGGGAAGTCAACATAAATTGAATCAAAGACATATGAAGTGGGTTGAGTACTTGTAGATTTTTACATTTGTGATCAAGCATAAGAGTGGAGTTACTAACAAAGTTGTTGATGCATTAAGTAGAAGATTTTCTTTGTTGACTGAAATGAAGGTTGAAGTTTTTGATTTTGATGAGATGAAAGAGTTATATGATGCTGATCCTAATTTTTCTAAGGTGTGGAGAGAGTGCAAAGCACCAAATCTAACAAATCACATAAGTATGATGATTATTTCATTCAAGAAGGTATGTTTTTCAAAGGTATTCAATTGTGTATTCCTAGAAGTCCTATGAGGTTGAATTTGATTAAGGAAAAGCATAGTGGTGGATTAGCTGGACATTTTGGAATTGATAAGACATTGAGTTTGCTAAAAGAGAAGTATTAGTGGGCCACAAATGTATAAGGATGTTTAGAAATTTGTAAAGAGTTGTAGAGTTTTTCAAGTTGCAAAAGGAGTGAGTCAAAATACTAGTTTGTATATACCTATTACTATTCCTAAGAAACCTTGGACTGACATTAGTATGGATTTTATTCTTGGATTGCCTAAAATAGTGAAGGGGTATGATTCTATATTTGTTGTAGTGGACAGATTTTCTAAGATGGCTCATTTTATACCATGTAAGTAGACATTAGATGATGATTATGTTGCTAAACTTTTCTTTAAAGAGATTGTGAGATTGCATGGATTACCAAGAAGCATTATTTCAGATAGAGACAGTAAGTTTGTTGATTATTTTTGGAAGACTTTGTGGAAGAAGATGGGTATTGAATTGAAGTTTAGTTCTACATTCTATCCACAAACAAATGGATAGAGAGAGGTTGAGAATAGAAGCTTGGATAATTTAATGAGATGTTTAATTGGAAACAAGCCAAGTAATTGGGAAGTTGTGTTAGCACAAGCTAAATTTCCATATAACAATTCTGTGAATAGAAGTATAGGGAAGACACCTTTTGAGATTGTTACTGGAATGCATCCTAGAGGTATATCAGATTTGAGAGATGTTGCTAGTGAAGAAAAGAGAAGCACTGTAGGAGAAGAATTTGCTAATTTTATGGAGTCTTTGCATAAAGAAATGAAGTTTAGGTTGGAACAAAGCAATCAAAAGTATAAGAAGAATGCTGATAAGTCTAGAAGACACCATGATTTTCAAGTTGGTGATGAGGTGATGGTTCATCTAAAGAAAAGAAGATTCCCAGTTGGAACATATAGCAAGCTAAAGATGAAAAAAATTGGACCTTGTAAGATCCTGAAGAAGTTTGACAGTGGTAATGCTTATGAAGTTGAGTTACCTGATAACATGGATAGATCTCCTATATTTAATATTGCTGATTTATATAAGTATCATGAGTCAAAGGATGAAGTTGTTATACCAGATGACTATCCTAAGAAATAGATTGAGGAAGTTGAACATATATTGGATCAAAGGTTGGCAAGAGTACAAGAGGAAAAGATTACTATGAATATTTGGTGAAGTGGAAGAACAAACCTATTGAAGATGCTTCATGAATTTCTCAATTTGAGTTGGATTTAGCTCAGGTTGGGGCATCTCAATGATTCAAGAAAATCATTTCATTCAACCCCGGTTGCCTGATGCAAGAGCATCCTGGGTTGCCTTGTTATCCTGCTCACTTTTATTCTTTCTGCCAATTATTACCGAGTTCCAATTTCTAGTTTTTATCGAGTTCCAGTTTCTAGTTCTTATCGAGTTCCAGTTTCCAATTTTTATTGAGTTCTAGTTTCCAATTGATGTCAAGTGACTAGTTTCCAATTGATGCTGAGTGACCAGTTTCCAGTTGATGCCAAGTGACTAGTTTCCAGTTGAGGCCGAGTGACCAGTTTCCAGTTGATGCTAAGTGACCAATTTCTAGTTGATGTCGAGTGACTAGTTTCCAGTTGGTGCCGAGTGCTAGTTTCCAATTGATGTTGAGTGATGTCGAGTGCCAATTTTTAGTTGATGTTGAGTCATCTAGTACGTGCCATGTCTGGTTCTTTTTTGGGCCAACTTTTCTCACATTTAATTTTGGTATAGGTAGTTATATTTGCTGATAGCTCACTTGTGGCTCCTCTATGTTCTATAATGTTCTGTAAGCCATTTTGCAAGTATAAATAGAGTGCTTATGCTTAGATTAAAGGTAGATTTTTTGAGAGTTTAGAAAGAGCAGGGTATGATTCTGGAAATGCGAATTTGAAGCTGGATTGTGGATCTGGAAGTTGTATTCTAAATCTGGCCATAACCCAAAAGGCCTTACAGCTGGGCATGTATGCTATTTACTTGATGAATTAAATAAAGATAACTTGTCCTCTCTCCTTCTTTTTGTTTTTGTGTTGTGTTTTTCGCTATGTTAACTCTTGCAAGGTGGTTTGGATAGCTGGGTGAGCCTCTGGCCCTAGTTATTCCTCCTCTTGCCTATGTCACATTATCACATGCAAGTTCATTGGTTAATGAGATTTGGACTTTTCCTTTTATGTAGCAAGGTTCATTGTTTCCAAACCTTACACTACCTCCATCATAGTGTCCAAAATGTTCAAACTTAGTTTTGTCTCCAGTCATATGATGAGAACATCCACTATCTATGATTCATGTGTCATTTTTGCTAATATGAGAGACAAGTGCCATCTTATCTCCTTCATCATCAAATTCATCTTTTACAGCAATATACACTATTTCATCTTCATTTTTATCAAAACCTTTGAATTCCTTCTTGCCTTTGTAATTGTAGCTTTTCTTCTCTTCCTTGTCTTCTTTGTTTGGACACTAGCAGCAATATGACCAATCTCTTCACAAGAGAAACATATTAGAGTGATATTATGTCATGCCATAGGTTTTACAAGGTGAAAACATAACCAATAATAATTTTTTTTAAAAATTAAGAGAGTGATAGTAAGAGCACAATCAATCTTTGAATCAAGATGGGACGAGGAATGCTAGTAGTACAAGTGGTTCACTCATCAACGGATCTCAAGATCCTCTTGTGGTGGTTCCCTTAACTAATCTCCAAACTATGCAAGATAAAATAGTTGTGAGCTTTCATCCCTTGTACCCTTCATGAACATCTCGAATACCTAGGTGGTTTCCAATTTTTGTTATTGAAAGTTTCGAAGTTATAACAAGGAGATGCTATATCAAATTTACTATTTAAATTCTATTTAATTTTAATATTATTATTATTATCATTAGTATAATTCCCTTAAATTTTTCCCTTCTTTGTATCCACTATCTTTATTATTCAACTTACTATTAGACATACACCCTTCAAAAATCTAAGGTTAATGTATAACATAATCAGGTGATTTATGAAATAATATAGATATTCATTGGAATTAACCCCAAAACTTATTATATAACTTAATTTAAATCCCCCCCCCTTACTTGTCATTTTCTAACCAAATACCATATGGTAACACTTAATATACATTAATATTCCAAAACAACATTATCCATTTTATAATAAAAATGATAACCAAAACTACTTTAAACCTTTTTATGTCCTATTAATACATTACTACAATATCCTATTCCTATTTAACCTATACTAATATTTATCCTAAACCCAACTAAATATTTACATAGCTCCTATACTCATGAATTAGGCATGGGTAAAAGGTCTTACAAGATTTTCTTTGGTTAATATTCTAGCTCATGCTATGCGCTGACAAGGATAGTGGAGGGTGACAAGACTTAAACCATATAAAGTCTTCCTACATGTTTCATTTTTTTGATGCAAATCTGCCTCTTAGTACTTTGCTTAGTTTTTTGTGCAGAGTGGAGTTGGACAAGGTTGCCAAGTAGCTGATGTCTAATCATGTATTTACCCAAGATCAAGTATGTGATATATTTATTTCTTTTTTTATCCTGCAAGCTTAGGTTGACAAGTTCCATTTATAACATTGGTGGCAACTTACCCCTCCTTGGCAAATTTTGCATGGGAAAACAAGGTATTAATTGCAAAGTCAACAAGGTGCCTAGACATGAGTAGATGGTTCTTGACATGTGTCAAATGTAGGATTGTAATCATCTTGCTAAGGTACTTGTAAAAGTTGACTAGATAGGTAGATTTTTTCCATAGTGCTTTCATTGTTTTGTGTTTAAAAGATTTATATATGCTTGTTTTCATTTCAAGCTTGGGAAGGAAGCATAAATATGATTGTCTATATTTATCATGTTATTTATGAAGGTAGGTTGACTAGGGAGATATGCAACATTTTTTTGTTTCATCTTTTTTTGTTTTAGATTATTATATTGTTTTCTTTTTCTCCTAGAGTCATATCATGGACTACACTAAATCTAACATTTATTTAATAAGGAAGGGTGAACTTGACTTGTTTTAAAAAAAAATTTACCAATTCAAATTAATATTTTATATTAAGGCTATTAATTTAATGGACTATAATATAGTGGTTTTTTTTTGGTCGCCCATATATTTTCCAGAGAACAAAAAACAAACATCTTCAGGTCCTATTTAAACTTAGCTAATTTGCCTAGTTCCTTACATACATTCTTTAAAGTCATTAAGATTGAATTGGAGAAAGACTATTGTTACACCATACATTAACATTATCTACTCAAATAAACAATTTAACATGAAGCAACTATTGTGTCATCCTCAAAATTAAATTGCCATAAGGAACTCGAAATTTCTTGAAGCTAGATTTTAGAGCATCAAATATACATTAAGAAAACTTTAATATCATCTAATCTCAACAAATATACTTTCTACAGCTCCATCACTATCTAATGCATTTCTTACAATAAATTTTACCTCCAATTTTGAACATCTACAACTAGTTTTGTTCTCATGCAATTCTGAAAAGATAAAGGTAATAACTAATAATGCTCAGTCCATTCTCATGATACTAATTCTTTTCTCAACTTATACCAAAATTTAAACAATGAGAACCCAAGATCAAAATCAACACAATGTCAATAATCACAAGGTGATGGAAACATTACTCAAACTACACAATTAAGAAGCACACAACTAGATATCTCAAAACCCTTCTACATGAAGCCATTGATAACACATTGTTGCACAATGAATGCTCATCATACGATGGAGCTCACTTCTCCATTTTAACACCAACCATAAAGGTGTCTTCCTTTATGCAAATAATGAACTTCTTGATCAATCAATTTCCAAACTCTAAAAATGAAAACTTGCAAGAAAGACAAATTGGGAACCATGGAGGCTCAACTCCCAACCTAGGCCTCAAGGAGGCCACCCATCAAGCTCAGGGAAACAAGGTATAAAAATTTTCATGCTACACATTCACATGCCATGCATATTCACAATAAATTGACAGGATTTTCACAATATACTCTCAACACATCCCATCCCAAGGCTTTGCACAAAGATTCAACAAATGAATCAAGAATAGGGTGAAGGTGGGCTCTCATCATGAGGAGGATTTACACAACCTTTATTCACAAAATACACATCTCTTTCAATATCAAAATGCCCTTTCGGGCATCCTCCCTTCTACATACCTCCCAAGATGCAAGTGAGCAATATCATTCACATTCCATAGAACATATACAACCATCTCCACACAAGGGAGGATTCCTCAACTCCATGTGTGAGCCCAACTAACCCCTTCACCCCAGGCATCTCTTCCCTCCCAAGGGTGAGTGATGCCTCACACCCAATTCGCAAGACATATAACATGAACAACAAAATCAAGAAATACTCACACAACACTACCCACATGCAACACACAACAAGCTCTATTCACAAATACACCATAAGACACCACAATTCTGCCATGAAATGAAGAACACCATTTCTAATCTACATGCAGAATGAAAAAGCTTCATGGATCATGATACCAACTTTCCTCCAAGCAAGGCAATGAATAATTATGTAGAGCTCCCTCCTCCTTCTTCAAACCCTATTAGTCTCTAAAGGTAGAGAGTTGCCAAGTGAGGTTCATTTTTGCCATGCCTCTATTTATAACCCTCTTATTTTCGGATTCAATGAAGAATGTCATTTTCATGGGGTCTCCTAGGTCCACTAGACACCATAGAGGTCATTAATAACTCTCTAACCTATAGTACTAACATGGGTAAGGTTAATTTTAATCAAAATTTACCTTAAAGTTACTTTATGACCCTCCTAAAGCTAGGTAATTCAAATTTCAAATTATTTTTTACAAAGGTGACAACCTTGTCCTCTTCAAACTAAGGCAATAGTCAAATTCCTCACTTGAGGCATATAACATGGAACAAGGTGGCCACATGGTCCACTGATGAATAACATGTCATTTCACATAACAAGTACAAGTGTCAAGTGTCACACACAAAATGCACTAAAACATCACCCATAACACATTCACATACCACACACATACATCATACGTTCACAAAATAAGCACATCAGAATGAGGTTTACAAATCTTACAAAGATTCACTTTGGTAGAGTCATTAAACATGTGTCTATACCTTGTTTCCCCGTTAAGTTTCCATGGTTCCACTTCCTACACATCAAACTCGAGCATCAATAGTCCAAGAAATCAAATAAACATACATAACATAAATGCAATTAACAATAATATCCATATGAGTATAATTCAAATTAAATATCCTTTCTTACACCTTCAATTTATTCCACTCAAAATTTTAAGGTATCCAAATTTGTATATCATTAGCATCATAATCAAATTACTATTCATCCTTACACTAAAAATTTTCAGAAGCAAACTAACATTTTGCATTACATCAAAATCTGATAATATCATGTCATAAAACTACACCCAAATATATTCGAACATTTCCTATACAATAACAAGTTTCTTTGTGCATATAACCATATGAGATGCTACTATAGTATCAAATCCATAGATAAGGAAAATTCACTATCTATCTAAATCTGTCAAAATATCAAGGTCTCAAATATCAAAATGTACATAAAACATCCAGGCTATAATGGGTCGGAGTGAGGCCTCACATATTACCTTTGTACTTTCCTCTACTTCTAGAATATTTCTTTGCAAGTAAAGCTTCAAAAATTTCAAGTCACTATCTAAAATTTCTTCAATTTCTTCTTCACTTTCTAATTGATTATCTTTTATTTTCTTTTCTTTTTCTTTGAGTGAGAGTTTAGCTTCAAATATAGATTCAATATTCTTGGAAGCAGGAACATAGTTGTCAAAATTGTCTAGTTCAAAAGCTATCAATCTTCCTACTAGGGCATCCAAACTTAACTTGTGATTTGGATCACATCTCTTTTCTTGAATAGTAGATACTCTAATTGCATAGATAGGAAGTAAAGTTCTGAGTACTTTAATTACAATAGTTTCTTCTTTGATTTATCCTCTAGATGCTCTGATTGCACTAACACTGGCCTTGATTATTTCCACATATTTTGCAGCATTTTTCTCTCCTCTCATCCTCATTTGATCAAATTGTCCTCTAAGGCTTTATTCTTTGGCTCTTCTTACATTGCCATCACCTTCAAAGATTTCTTTCAAATTGCTCCACATATCAAAAGTAGTTTTACAATCTTTGACCTCATTAAATTCAGCATAACTGAGAGCAGATGCAATGTCAATCATCATGATTTTATGGTTCTTCTTCTTAGCAATATCATAAATTGATAATGTTCTAGTGGGAGTTTTATATTCTTCATCAAGATATTTGCATCCTAAATCATTGATGGTAAGCCAAATGAAGCCTCATAAGTCCTTACCATGCTACAAAGTTATCTTTGTTCAGCATTGGAAGGTCTCTCTTGTAAGACATCCTGATTTTAACTTAGGTCCTTGAAACCTTCTCTGCAAGCACCAAAAGCTTTGATACTGATTGTTGGAAATATAGGAGGATTAACGTAGGGGTGAATCAATTACCACTAAAATAAATCACAGATCCCTTGGATGTCAACTATAAAATTCAAACTGATAAAACTAGTTACGATTGATACTCAATAAACACAAAGAAAATGTTGTAACTCAATAAATATAGAGTGTGAATTACTTTAGTAAATCTTAATATGTTATTAGTAATAGCTTGCAAGCATGAAAGAAATAACATGAACACATGAGATACTAGGATTTAATGTGGAAACCCAATTTGGAAAAAACCACTAATGTAACTAGTTACTATTTGTCACTCTTATGAAGTGAGCCTTGTTAGGAGCCAACCCTGTTAAAGGTTACAAAACACATTGTTAGGTGTGACCCTATTAAAGGATTTAATCACCCTGTTAGGATTGGCCTTGAAAAATTTCTTGAAACAATTCAAAGGAATTGCCACCTTGTTAGAGGATTTACAAATGGTTGTTAAACCAACTTTGTTAAGAGATTTTAGATCACTACTAAAATGGTTAGAGAGTAACAATGAAATGACCTGATTGTGATGCAACTAAATTGTTGATTACATATCTCTTCTCTGATTCATACTTGATCCTTCCTGATCAAATAATGCTTTTCTGCACCACTAGGATATCTCTTTATCCTTCAAGTTCACTTCCTTTTCTTATCTCTTTCAATTTATTCAACTTGCACACACCACACACTTGAAATCATGACTTGACCTTCTAATATACATTTTAGATTGTCAAGTCAGCTGAAATAAAAATTAGAATAACCAATAGTCATCACCTCAATCACCTAAAATCAATAAGTAAAATAATTAAGCTTTATATGCCAAAACAAGAAAATTCTTTGGTAGCCAACCCAACTCATTAGAAACTGATTCTAAACTGATTTTTTGTGTTAACCAATAGAAGCTTGGTTAACACTGCAAACTTACAAAATTCCTTTGGTAACTAAGTGAACTTGGTTAACACTGACTCTGTTCAATTTTCCCTTCATTAACCAATTGAGCTTGGTTAATACTCTTTTTTGCTTAACTTACTTTGACGCCCGAGTGGGCTTGGTATAAATTGCCTTCTATATAGAGTAAACTCAAGAATGCTCGGTAGACTAGGAAAACTGTCTTCATTGACCAAGTGAGCTCGGCATGCACTGTCTGTCAACTGATATGACATCTATGTAACATCAAGGACAACACACAATTAATCAATTGTATCCAAAAAATATGTACATGAAAAATATCCTATGGAGAGAGTATTAGTGGGGGAGAAACACATAGATGAGTAGTATTGTTGAGATTCATATTTGATTGATGAAGAGGGTTTGAAAAGAAAGAGTACAGTAGCAGAGAGATATATTTTGTACTCATAGAACCTACATGTTTTTCATCTATATTTTTATCAATGTTGAAGGGGGATATTTTTAGCATGAATACTAATGATATTCATAGTAGGGAGTATCTGAGCATTGTTGGGGTATTTGCGAGACTTCTAGCATGATTTTGTGTTGCATTCATGACTATGTTTGTCATTAATGTCAACATTATTATGATTCTATTAAGACTCACATAGCAATAGAAAAAGATTGAGATCATGAGATTTGAGGACATATTCTATAGAGTGTCATGATGATTTGGCTAAGAGCACATGAACAAATATGAAGCAAGATGGCATTTATTAAAGATTTATTAAAGACAAAGTTTTGGCAGAGTTCTTGAGAAGAAGTTTTTGATAATTGGAATATATATCTTAATAGAGATTGAATCTTGTTAAGTAGAGTTAGATAGAGGAAGAAGACATGAGAGTGATAGTATGGTTGATTGCACTAAGTCTAGGGTTACACATAGTAATTATGAAGATTATGAACAGACAATATTATGTAGTTATGAAAAGATGTATTGTAATGTGTATTGTATTATCTTAATGTGGTCATATTGTAATTTTAAATTGAGAAAGTCTCAAGGACATCTCAATAAATTAGTTTGAGGACTTAGTATAAAGGAAATTTATTTTTATTTTGGTTAAGTGTTTTAAGTGGTTGTATAATAAATTGTAAGAAAAGTACGTGTAACACAAGTGAGTGAACCTAGATGTAAGATCCAACAAATCTGATATTAAGTATCTTGATATCAAAGAAGTGTTTGGTGCAAGTAAAGCATGATGAGCTAACATAGAGATTAAAATTGGTAAAGAGATAAAAGTGGAAAATTGTTTATTAGTATTATTTTTTGAAAGATAGTACAATGGCTAGTTGGATAGTGGGTTTGGTATTCTTTCCCCTAAAGTTTTTTGGATAGTGTTTCCTTCTGCCTTCCACAACTCCTAATAGGGTTGGAATCTCCTCACAAGTATTTAAAGTCTCCTAACAAGAACTCATACATACTAAATGTATTTAATTAACTCTTAATAGGGTCCATCCTCTTACAAGAAACCTATATATCAATACATTGTATTGTGGGTACCATCCCCACTAGGGTTTTCCTTCTGATCAATAGTTTCCCTAGTTAACAAATCTAGTGTTATCATGTATGGTTATATTTTTATGGGCATTGTACTTGTTAATTATATGTTTCAAATTTAATAAGGTTAATAAGAATTATTTCAATTAGATGACTAATTCACCCCCCCCCCCCCCGCCCAACCCCACTCAATTATCTTAGTGGACTTCAGAGTCAATCTAGCTAGGTTTTTTATTTTAAAAAAGGAAGATAAGAGTCTTAAACCCATGTAACAATATTACCATGCTGCCTTAACTTCTATGGGCCATTACATCTAAACAAAATGAAAGAGAAACTCAATGTGTAAACAACATGAGTCCCACTAAATCAAAATTAATCAAATTTAATCAAGTTCAAAGAGTGATAATAGTATTCGAGAAAACTATAGGTAACTAGAAAAGTTCAAGAATGTTTTCTAACCCTAACAGGGATGAGAATAAATATAATACATATAATTTTTAATTTTGTGTCTCAAAATTACAACTAGAGCACAAAAACCAAGTATAAACTCAAGAAACACATAAATATTGCACAAAAATAGAAACCAAAAAAATTAAAGTAGGGAAAAAGAACTAATTATTCTTAATATTTTCCAAGTCTTCAACCAAGAGCTTGAGGTCCTCCATCTAGTTGGTAACATCCTTTAGGATCTTTGCCTCCTCACAATTTTTGTTTTTGAATAGGCCAACCTTCTTGAGTTTTCTCTTTCCAGTAATGATGCCAAGCACAACCTTCCTCACCATTTTCTTTTGAACCTTGAAAATAGAAGAAACTAACACCTTGAGATCCATACCAATTATAGCACTAGAAAACTTATTGTTTAGGATATCAACCTTATCCTGAAGCTCTATTATCTTGGTAGAGATGTCCCTTTCCACATTATCTATCATGTTTTTCACATTGGTCCAAGGATTATCTTTTTCTATACTATTTTCTTTTGTCAATATTTTTGAAAACTAGGCCTCCTCTTGAATTCTCAAGTCAACCTTAATATGATCCTCTTGGCATCATTTTCCTCATCTATAGTCTCTTCAACATCATCTAATTCAAAGTCCTCATCTTTAGTGGATCTATTTCCAATTTCTTTGGAGTTTCCTCCACTTTAGTATCATAATTTGCCTCTCCATTATGAGTATCCTAGATTTCCTCATTGGTTTCCTCCTTTTTATTCTTACCTTTTTTGTTTCTCAATCTAGTATACCCCCTTTGAACTCGATTCAACTTTAGGGTTTTTAGGTTCCTCTTTACTATCTGAGTTACCTTTTGAGTTTTTCTTATCCACTTCAATGATCTAAATTATACACCTCTTGGGAGTTCTTGCAGGGGTGTACATAGTAGATTCATTCTTATGCTTAGCATGGATTTCAAATAACAAGGAATCCTCAAGGTATTAGTTTTTGGCCTTAGAAGTCATGGTTTTTTTGTGATTTTTACCCACAATTTCAGTGTCTAGAAGGGCTTTTTGAGGATATTTATTTGTTTTAATTTTTTCAATGATGATAGAGGACCTATGGTTATGGTAAGGACTAGCATGCCATTGAATACATCTACATAACTCAACATAATGCGAGAAACATGGGGATACAAGAAAAAAATGAGGCCTTGTTGAGTAGGAAGAGTATATACCCATTAGCAATGTTATTAACCAGAGAAGAGTATAGAAAAAAGAGAACATTAATCATCCTAGAATACCTTAATATATTTAGTAGAGGAAAATGATATCCATGGTAGGTTGTGAAGTGATTTTCTAGGATGATATACTTCATAACTCACTTACGAATGATAGAAAAAGAGATAGGAAGAGAGGTGTTCATACCCATTGTTCAATTTAACCCTAACTAACTATTTAGTGCCTTTGAAAAATATGTGCCTAAATTTTCTAAAATTAGTAGAGGCCTTTCTTTCCACTTTGACTCCTTCACAAGTTACACCAACTACTTCACCAACTAGTTCCAGAGTCATAATAAACTTAACACTCCCAATAGTCATCTAACCTTGTGCCAAGAATTGGCAGACTTTAAAGAAAGCAAAATATTGTGGTTGTGCATCACAAGAATGTAATTATCTAGAACTGTCCTTTCGAATCAGTTCCATATTTCTTTATTTTGCAACAACTCCTTGCAACTTCTCAGCTCAACATATTTTGGAGGGCCACCTATAATATAGGCTTTGTTGAAAACCCAATTTCTCATCTCCAAGTCATTAACAATACTCACAATACTCTGCATATTATTTTGTCTTTGCATGATAATCTTATCACTTAAACTAGAACACTTAACAAGGATTCTATGAAGATTAGCATAGAGTCAAGAATTTCCAACTAAAGATATGAGGTGAAGGGAAATAATTATAAAGATAATTATTAATTTAACATCCCCATCAAAGCCCCCCTCCTTAGTTCTCAAGGTACCCCTATTGACTAATTTGTTAACTTTCAATCTTATGATGGGACATCTGTATTTAATGAAAGGGTTGAGCTTGTACTTCCTCATTTTTAAAAGGTACTTCAAATTCTTCAGCCGTATTTCCCTCGCATCAACATTATTACTTGTCTTAAGTGTTATCATAACCAGAGATGGGTTCATTACCACTAAAAATTTAATCATCTCCTCTAAAAATGTGGTCTTCATAATTTTAGGAAGACCTCTAAAGAATAATTAAAAAGGGTTTAAATAAGCACTATCACTAAAATTTCTACCTAGATTCATTCTAACACTTAACCACTCTTCTCTATGATTTTGATGCATATATGACATATCCTTTTTAGAGAAACTTTTAAAAATATATATTTTACAGCTATTTCCATATAGAATATTCCCTCATATTACCTTATCAACCTCCTTGATTTTTTGTTCTTTCATTATTAACAACATCTTTTAGTTCTCATGTGCAGTCCAAGGAAATAACATGTTACTAATCTTCATAGGCTATGCCCCAAGTATCTAGAAGATTGGTCACATAGTTTCCTTCCCTTAAAGTATGCTAAATTATCAGCTTATCAAAAGAGAGAAGGTGTGTTCTATAGTCAAACACTAGACAATATAGATTTTATGGGCATTTAGCTTTGTTGTGCAATATGTCAATAATCATTTTTTAGTCTCCCTCCATCACTATATTATCTACCCCACAATTTTGTAACATTTTGATGTCATGCCACAATTCATTCTACATTCTTATTAGAGTTTATTCCTAGATTCTTAGTGAATCCTATAATCAAATCCCTCTATAATTTCTAATTAGACCCCTAGCTCCTATTATCCCTAGGTTTCCCTTCGAAAAACCATCCACATTACACTTTAGCCAACCTTCTTCTAGTGTTTTCTAACTACATTATTTCCTATTCCATATGATTTTCTAGTTTATTTTGATCAAGATATGGTTGATATTCTAGTTCTATTTAATTCTCAAGTCCGGTAATCTAAGGAAAGTAAAAAAAAATAGGAAAAGTTGCATTATTTTTTTTTTTTTCAATTATGGTTCTTTTGATAATATAAAAATTTGAAAGAACGTCCTTTTTTTTATTCTCTTAAAGTTTTATTATTTCCTTCATTCCAGATACACCAAGACATGGTATGTAATATTAGCCTCCAAAGATTCTTTGAAATAATGTGATGAAAAGGGTGAAAATTCTAGAGAGAGATGAAGCTTTTTATAGATCTAGGCATCACCAAATTAAACTAAACTTCCTACAAAACTAATCTCCATAAATCACAAGTGTAAGAATAGTACATGAAAAAATTCTAAATTTACTCTATGCCTTTTTCACATAACACACATATATTAGAAATTAGAAATTCTATTTTTGAAAGGTTATCTAAAGTAATAATTCTCTCATGATTCACCTCCCACCAATAGAAATTTATCCTAAGGGAGAAGAATTACGGTCTAGAAATCATTCCAAAACTTATCTTTACCTCCTAAAGTTTCCATAGCTAAGTATATTGAGATAACAAAGAATAGACCATTGTTGTTATGTCTCCAAACTCATTTGTCTTCCTCCCAAAGTTTATATAAACTTGGGTCAGATAATATATCCCTTAGAGAGAAGACATCCTCTCTTCTTATATGAGCCATTCTTTTGGCATCCATGTGTCTTTATCATATATCAAGAAGGTCTACTCATTTAGCTTTACCATTATTCCACTCTAAATAATTCTCCACCATGTTTCTAAGAGTAGAACTTAGCCATTTGACTAAACCTTGGTCAAATATGGGCTTCTTAATTTGAACTTTCTCTTTCCATATCAATACCTAGATAAGAGATTTTTTACCATTCCCAATCAAAATTCCATTACATTTTTTAATAGTTCCATTTGTTTTAAAATATTATTTCATAGATATGAGCAGCCATTAGAACTATTCCTATTTTGAAAGAGACTAGTAGGACCATATAAAACTATTTAGCTCTTAGAATCTTAGTCTACTCTTTATTTCCTTCAAAAAGTAACCAACCCACCTTAGAAACCAAAGCTTTGTTCATACCCTTGATACATATGATTCCTAGACCCACTTCTCCTTTACGTTTGTAGACTTGATTCCAACTGACTAATGTCATTTTCCTCTTTTCCTCTACCTTGGACCATGTTGGAAGTCTTAATTGGGAAACCAAGATATTGAGAGGGGGGTGGTGAATAAAGATCTATAAAACTTTAACCTTTTCATCTTTTAACACAACTTTAGTGCGTTCACCATATGTACCATCTCGAGTATCTAATGCATGCATGACATAAATTGTATATTCAAACTGTAGTAACATGTAGATTTAATCTATCAATGACATGCATGAAATTTAAGCACATAACACAAATATTTGGTTACCCAGAAACCCTCCAAGGTGAAGGTAAAACTGAGGTGGGGATGACACCCACAAATCTTCACTACTATAGTAATAAAGTTAACCTATTAAGGTTATAATCTTCACTTCTAATGATCTACACTGTGAGGGTTCTACCCTATTAAAGGTATTTAAGACTATTAGGTCTTACTCTATCATAGGATTTTCCACTTACAATAAAGTAAGGAATTGGTTAAGAGGTTTACAAAAGATCTGTTAAGACAACTCTGTTAAGAGATTATCACTGACTCAATCTGTTAAAACTTATTCAGTACCTAGTCCTCAATCTTCCCTAAAAAAATAGCTTTGGATCTCCTCTCTTCAATATGATCTGATCTCTAATTTGATATAGCTTTACTAGCCTTTACTACTTGGTAAGATTACTTCAGGTCTATTCTGCAATAACACAACTCAACTCTTTTTCCTTCTTTTCAATGTTTGCACTTCCACACTTGATCTTCTTTTTTATCACACGAATATCTTTCTTGCTCCTTCTCACCATCCTTAACATACATTAAAATAGGCTTTGATCTACACTATTTAAAGATTTTTTAAAGATTTTTCTAGATGTTTCTCTTTTTTACCTCTCCATCTGATTAGTTAATCACCTCCCATAGGGATTCATGATCTGCATCACAAAATACATAACAACCTCTATAAATATTAAATATTATGTCAATATCAGCCTAGAATGGTTTACATCAAAGTTTACATCATTCCTAACTTTAATATCAATCCTAGGTTACTTGGCACTTACTATCTCTAATACTCAGCCTTTGTTATCTACGTTGTTATTGCTCAGTCTCTACTGTTCTCGACACCTTCTACATAACTTGGCAATCAATATGTTCATACTATTCATAAAACATTAGGCTCAGCTTATACTAAAAATACTCAGTGACCAAATACTTTCTCAAATCCTATAGAGCTCGGCATATATAAGTTTGTTTACAAGTCTTTATATGACTTGGCCTATATAAAGTTGCTTGATTGCACTAATGAACATTTGACTCTACCTAGTATATGACTAAGTGTTTGACACTAATAGACAACAATATTTATAGATACTAAAAATATCCCCCTTTGACATTAGTGAAAAAAAAAACTTTTTCATAATTACATCCTTACAATGATAATATGAGTACCCCCCAAGCCTATGACTTAGTTCATATAGAACTATTTAAATTGTCCTAAATGAATAAACAATACAACAATGCATATACTTACATGACTCTTAGTAGTTTTATTATTTCTTACTATTTTTCTTCTAAACTCTAACTCTAAATTCTTATTCTAAGATTCCTCTTATGATCATTTTCTATTCAAAATATGTAATCAGTATTATATTCCCCCTTGTTTTCATCACTTATGGCTGATGATAGGGTTGAATGAGTGGAATCAAACATATTTCTCAATGAACTAGTTGTTAACTTGGTTAATCATAGCAAGTGAATGATCCCAAGTGGTTCTAGTTGATTCCAAAATATGATTGTGCAACTCCAATCTAGCTACCAAATCAATCAAACTATCAGCAACTAAAAGATTGTCATCTTCTTGAATAAGATTTTGTGCTAACTCCAATTCTCACTGCATAACCTTCAAATGAGGTATCAACATAGATTGAATAGAGATAGATTTTGAATTCATGTTTCTATTATATATTAAGCTCAATCAATTTTTCTTGTGAAAATAATAGTTTATTGCAATGGCTTGAGCTGGATTTAGCTGACTGTGAAATGGTGTTTCTTGTATGTTGTATTTCAGCTTGAAATAGTTGGATGTTTTCCTAAAGATCAATTGTAAATCTTGGCACATCAAACAAAATATTGTATCCTTTATATAATCTGATTGATATTTTCTATAGATCCCTACAATTCAACTTTTTTCTTGGCAATGGTTGTTGAGATTTTCTCCACAACCTTATTCTCAAATTTCTTGGCTGACCATGCCATCAAATTTTCATTCACTTCAATGTCTACAGAATTTATTTGTTCAACTATATGTAAAAGCTAGGAAATAATTGGTAAAAGCTATATGTAAAAGCTATATGAATTTATTTGTTCAACTATATGTAAAAGCTAGGATCTCCTCTCTTCAATATGATCTGATCTCTAATTTGATATAGCTTTACTAGCCTTTACTACTTGGTAAGATTACTTCAGGTCTATTCTGCAATAACACAACTCAACTCTTTTTCCTTCTTTTCAATGTTTGCACTTCCACACTTGATCTTCTTTTTTATCACACGAATATCTTTCTTGCTCCTTCTCACCATCCTTAACATACATTAAAATAGGCTTTGATCTACACTATTTAAAGATTTTTTAAAGATTTTTCTAGATGTTTCTCTTTTTTACCTCTCCATCTGATTAGTTAATCACCTCCCATAGGGATTCATGATCTGCATCACAAAATACATAACAACCTCTATAAATATTAAATATTATGTCAATATCAGCCTAGAATGGTTTACATCAAAGTTTACATCATTCCTAACTTTAATATCAATCCTAGGTTACTTGGCACTTACTATCTCTAATACTCAGCCTTTGTTATCTACGTTGTTATTGCTCAGTCTCTACTGTTCTCGACACCTTCTACATAACTTGGCAATCAATATGTTCATACTATTCATAAAACATTAGGCTCAGCTTATACTAAAAATACTCAGTGACCAAATACTTTCTCAAATCCTATAGAGCTCGGCATATATAAGTTTGTTTACAAGTCTTTATATGACTTGGCCTATATAAAGTTGCTTGATTGCACTAATGAACATTTGACTCTACCTAGTATATGACTAAGTGTTTGACACTAATAGACAACAATATTTATAGATACTAAAAATATCCCCCTTTGACATTAGTGAAAAAAAAAACTTTTTCATAATTACATCCTTACAATGATAATATGAGTACCCCCCAAGCCTATGACTTAGTTCATATAGAACTATTTAAATTGTCCTAAATGAATAAACAATACAACAATGCATATACTTACATGACTCTTAGTAGTTTTATTATTTCTTACTATTTTTCTTCTAAACTCTAACTCTAAATTCTTATTCTAAGATTCCTCTTATGATCATTTTCTATTCAAAATATGTAATCAGTATTATATTCCCCCTTGTTTTCATCACTTATGGCTGATGATAGGGTTGAATGAGTGGAATCAAACATATTTCTCAATGAACTAGTTGTTAACTTGGTTAATCATAGCAAGTGAATGATCCCAAGTGGTTCTAGTTGATTCCAAAATATGATTGTGCAACTCCAATCTAGCTACCAAATCAATCAAACTATCAGCAACTAAAAGATTGTCATCTTCTTGAATAAGATTTTGTGCTAACTCCAATTCTCACTGCATAACCTTCAAATGAGGTATCAACATAGATTGAATAGAGATAGATTTTGAATTCATGTTTCTATTATATATTAAGCTCAATCAATTTTTCTTGTGAAAATAATAGTTTATTGCAATGGCTTGAGCTGGATTTAGCTGACTGTGAAATGGTGTTTCTTGTATGTTGTATTTCAGCTTGAAATAGTTGGATGTTTTCCTAAAGATCAATTGTAAATCTTGGCACATCAAACAAAATATTGTATCCTTTATATAATCTGATTGATATTTTCTATAGATCCCTACAATTCAACTTTTTTCTTGGCAATGGTTGTTGAGATTTTCTCCACAACCTTATTCTCAAATTTCTTGGCTGACCATGCCATCAAATTTTCATTCACTTCAATGTCTACAGAATTTATTTGTTCAACTATATGTAAAAGCTAGGAAATAATTGGTAAAAGCTATATGTAAAAGCTATATGAATTTATTTGTTCAACTATATGTAAAAGCTAGGATCTCCTCTCTTCAATATGATCTGATCTCTAATTTGATATAGCTTTACTAGCCTTTACTACTTGGTAAGATTACTTCAGGTCTATTCTGCAATAACACAACTCAACTCTTTTTCCTTCTTTTCAATGTTTGCACTTCCACACTTGATCTTCTTTTTTATCACACGAATATCTTTCTTGCTCCTTCTCACCATCCTTAACATACATTAAAATAGGCTTTGATCTACACTATTTAAAGATTTTTTAAAGATTTTTCTAGATGTTTCTCTTTTTTACCTCTCCATCTGATTAGTTAATCACCTCCCATAGGGATTCATGATCTGCATCACAAAATACATAACAACCTCTATAAATATTAAATATTATGTCAATATCAGCCTAGAATGGTTTACATCAAAGTTTACATCATTCCTAACTTTAATATCAATCCTAGGTTACTTGGCACTTACTATCTCTAATACTCAGCCTTTGTTATCTACGTTGTTATTGCTCAGTCTCTACTGTTCTCGACACCTTCTACATAACTTGGCAATCAATATGTTCATACTATTCATAAAACATTAGGCTCAGCTTATACTAAAAATACTCAGTGACCAAATACTTTCTCAAATCCTATAGAGCTCGGCATATATAAGTTTGTTTACAAGTCTTTATATGACTTGGCCTATATAAAGTTGCTTGATTGCACTAATGAACATTTGACTCTACCTAGTATATGACTAAGTGTTTGACACTAATAGACAACAATATTTATAGATACTAAAAATATCCCCCTTTGACATTAGTGAAAAAAAAAACTTTTTCATAATTACATCCTTACAATGATAATATGAGTACCCCCCAAGCCTATGACTTAGTTCATATAGAACTATTTAAATTGTCCTAAATGAATAAACAATACAACAATGCATATACTTACATGACTCTTAGTAGTTTTATTATTTCTTACTATTTTTCTTCTAAACTCTAACTCTAAATTCTTATTCTAAGATTCCTCTTATGATCATTTTCTATTCAAAATATGTAATCAGTATTATATTCCCCCTTGTTTTCATCACTTATGGCTGATGATAGGGTTGAATGAGTGGAATCAAACATATTTCTCAATGAACTAGTTGTTAACTTGGTTAATCATAGCAAGTGAATGATCCCAAGTGGTTCTAGTTGATTCCAAAATATGATTGTGCAACTCCAATCTAGCTACCAAATCAATCAAACTATCAGCAACTAAAAGATTGTCATCTTCTTGAATAAGATTTTGTGCTAACTCCAATTCTCACTGCATAACCTTCAAATGAGGTATCAACATAGATTGAATAGAGATAGATTTTGAATTCATGTTTCTATTATATATTAAGCTCAATCAATTTTTCTTGTGAAAATAATAGTTTATTGCAATGGCTTGAGCTGGATTTAGCTGACTGTGAAATGGTGTTTCTTGTATGTTGTATTTCAGCTTGAAATAGTTGGATGTTTTCCTAAAGATCAATTGTAAATCTTGGCACATCAAACAAAATATTGTATCCTTTATATAATCTGATTGATATTTTCTATAGATCCCTACAATTCAACTTTTTTCTTGGCAATGGTTGTTGAGATTTTCTCCACAACCTTATTCTCAAATTTCTTGGCTGACCATGCCATCAAATTTTCATTCACTTCAATGTCTACAGAATTTATTTGTTCAACTATATGTAAAAGCTAGGAAATAATTGGTGCTTTCCCATCAAAATTATGTATATCAAATACATCAACAAAAGTATCCTTTAGATCATGCAACAATTTCTTTTCTTGTAGCTCTCTACTCATCTATTCATGTTTCTTCTTTTTCACCAAAATCTCTTACAACATAATTGTTTTTTCAATAGTAATATTTTCCAAATTTCATTGTGGCATCTTGATAACTTCATCCAAAAAAACTTGAACATATGAAGAGCTATCTTTTATTGTTTTCCTTTTTCTTAAGGATGGAGTGTTGCAACTCGACACTACTTTTGGAGTTGATGAGGGGGTGTCACCACTCAGTCTTTCTTGAATATCAGTGCTTGAGACAATAATTGTAGCACTTGGTACACCTTTATTTTCCTTCTTATTTTCCTCAATTTGAGGTTCTAACATATTTGGTCCTACCTAATCTTTGGTAGAAATGTCTAAACTTGTGTCTTTATTTGATTCCTCTACCTCTTGCTTCTTTTTATCTACATTTGAGGACTTCTCTTGCTTAGAAACTATAGTGTTAGGTGTGGTGGCGTGAATAGGTGAAATGTTGCCTTACAAAATTGGAACTCTTGAACTTACTCCATCACTTTGATCATCTTATATGGTCACAGTCTCAATGTCTTTCTCCTATATCATTTTTTTGGTGATGAGACCAAATTAAAATACTCTTCCATGGTAACTCATTTTGTTGAACTATAACTTCAATCTTATTTTGTAAAATCATAAAGATTCAAAACTTAGGAACAAATTGGTTTTTGTACTTCTCCAAAAATGTTTGCTTCTACTCTTTTGATAAATTAGGCATAACCTTGGCTAATGTTCCTTCTCTAATAAATTTCTCTACTATGGATGCATGTTGTCATCTTTTGGATAGTCTATTGTACAAATAAATAGGAATATTATTCTCTACTTTATTAGGATTCAATATATTATTTTACATCATATCTATCATGGCCTCCTCAACTCTAGTTCTATCAGCATGATCCAATATCTCATATTTTAAAAATCTAAAACTAGATAACCCTATAGAGCTTGGTAGATCAGCACATAACTTATCAATATTCTTTGTTCCTCTAGGTATTGTAGCCAGTTCATCTGATTTTATCCTCTCTACATCATTATCTTCAACTTATTTCTTCTTTAGTAATCTTCTCTTCTTTGGTTGGCTAATAGGAGCTTGTGATTTCTTCATTTCCACACTTGGGCCACTTGGTTTGGTAATCTTCACTACTCCTTTCTTTGTAGATGGCTTGGCACTTGCTAATGCTACCTTGATCATTAGTTTGGTTGGTGGTAGAGGAGAGAGAGGTGTCACCACTATTTTCTTTGCAACTTTCTTTTCTTTAGGATTAACAAATTTGGCCTTCTTGATGGGTGGTGTAACAACAACTAGGGCTTTACCCTGATCTTCTTCTTCTTCTTACTCTTCCTCATCACCACTATCTTTCTCTTTATCTTCTCCAAGACCTTGTATGAGTTGCAAAGGTTATTTTCCTTTACCTAGTGTGCCAACTTTTTCTTCTAGGCCTTCAATAATTTTATTATGTTTCTTCTCCTTAGAATCTATTTTGATATCAACAATAATTCCTAACTTAGCTTCCTCATACTTTCCAAAAGATTATGCTTTAGTATCAATCTTCTCTTTGAGTAGTGCAACAATGTTTTCACTCACAGAGTCACTATCAATTTCATAGTCAAATACTTTTAGCCTTTCCTTCCTTAGATTTAATGCATGCACAAATGTGTTATCTATGTCCACTAAAAAGCATACATCATTATAGTATTCCATTACTAGTTCTTCTGGTATTCTCATCCTCATCTTCATTTTTTCTTTGAATTCTTCAAAATATATGTCCATGACATTTTCAAAATTTTCTCCTAACTGAGTTATGTAATCATTGATTTATCTTGTCACTAGTTTTCCTTACTCCCAAACAATATTACTAATACAAGGAAAAAACTTCTAAACATTAAACAAAATACACACAATAAGAAATCCAAACTTACTCATAGAATTATTTTCTTTTCTTATGGATATTAGGTTTTCTACTAAGTGTAGTTTCTACAACTCGACAAGATCATATTCATGATCTTTCATGACAATCTTCCATGCCTAGTCGGCTACCATACATGGTACACTATTTAGTCTACTTGATTAATAGAATTTCTAAGAAATTACTCTCACTAAAAATTCAATCAGTGGATTAGAGATGTTCGAGATGGACAACCCTCATCCATTCCACTCAACCTCTATGTTTTCCTTAATTTATTCATGAACCAAACATCATAGTATTTTTCTTATCTAAAGTGTGATATCCCACAACCTTGTTACTCATTTTCTTGGTTATCTTTGTAGTTCCATTATCCATCCATAGTTTTATGTCATGAATCCTTCTTAGTATTGCCTTAATCTATTCTATCTTAAAGTTCCTTGAAAAGTCTAGGGAATGAGTTAACCCTTTCCTTTCTCACACAATTTTTCATATGCCTCTTGAATCTCATAGTCACCAATTTCTTGAATTTTGTACATATAACAACTTTGTGCATCGTGAATCATGATTATTTTAGATTCTATCAATGATAATGCACCCATCAAGTCATCTTTCATCCAAATCTTAGGAATAGCATGAATTTTTTGTGGAGGACAAGTGTCCCTCCTTAAAAATTGAATGTTACTTACCTCTACTCCTTGATTCTTTCCTATAGATGATGAAGCTTCCATATAACTCAACACAACTCTAATCTTCTCTCAATCAAACTTCTATTCCAAATTTTCTCTTAAACACATTATAATCTCTTTTGCAAATTGCTCATATTATATTGTGTTCTCATAATATTCATGCCAAGTGTGAATAAATGGCTTCAAAATTCAATATACACTTCCTTTTACTCAAATTAGGGTCTCCATTAATTTTGAGGTCACTGGTAGGTAGAAGTTAGCTATCTTGGTCAACATTTTCCCTTTTGAACTTGGTTTCCACTATACAGCTTGATTCATTCCTTCTAACTCAGTTTGTGTACTATTTTAGCATCTAAAGTACTTGATCCATATTGCAATGCTTAGTCAATATAGAAAACTTTACTGATGTTTGACACCCATCATATAGAGCTTATTTTATATCTATACTCTTCATAGATCTATTAGAATATATAGTCCACCAATATAACTAAGAGGGGGGCTCAAATAGTTATCCAACTAATATCAAAATTACTAACCTTATTAAATTTTAACTAGATGAGAAATATAATCAAAAATCACAACAACATACTCATGCACAATAACACTAGATATGTTAACTAGGGAAACCCTTGATTAGAGGGAAAACCCTGATGGAGATGGTACCCATAAGATGATGTAATAATATAAATATTTCTTAATAGAGGATGGACCCTGTTAGGAGTCTAGAACAACATTTAGTACATATCAATGCCTGTTAGGAGACTTTGAATCCCTACTAGGAGATTCCAACTTTGTTAGGAGTTGTGGAAGATAGATGGACCCACTTTTAAAAAAGCTTCAGGGAAAAACCAATGAACCCAATGTTCAAATGACCTTTGTATTATTCCTTGCAAAATAATAGAAATGAATTATTATTCCTTCCTCTTTCTCTATCCTATCAACCAGACTTCTCCTTTTGATCTTGTAACTAGATCAAAAAACTTGAGCACAATAATCCCTTGGATCACTTACTCGCATTCAGTAAACACTCTGCAACTTTTTATAGTAGTGTGTTTTTAAAAGTATTGAAGTGAAATTAATTAGGTGTGATTAGAATTGTGGGTTATGCGATCTAATCAAAAGCTTATGTCTATTTTCTATTAAAAATTAGGGAGTGATTTTATCATTATTATTGAGTGTGCAATTTTCTATTTCGTAGAATAGTTTTTCTTTTAATAATTGTAGTTTAGCTCCTATCACCATGAAGTGACAGTTCCTATTGCCAATTTGTTGTAGGCTTCCTTCCACATGTTCTAGCTACATGCATCCCCACTTGGTTTTCTATTTCATCCCTTGATAAAATAGCCACTATACATTTCATGAGTTTACAACCCTAGGTTGATATTTAAATGCAAGATGAACTGGCTCTTAATCTTATCAATTATCCTTAACACTTGAACCACAATTTCACCCTACATTTTTTGTGTTGTTTCTAGGGAAAGGTAATAAAGGTGTGAGATCATATTAAGTTAAGTTAGGAATAGTGTGCCTTCGGGAGTATTTGATCATGTTGACCTTGCTCAATTTGATACCTTGGGTTTATGTTATAGTAAATCATTTAGGTGCATTTTTTGCAAGTAGGTCTTAGAATTTAGATCCATTATTTATGTTATCATTTTTTGTTGTGTGTAATTGATAAAGAAATGGAAATTTGAAGAAAAATGTTTAAAATGATGCATTTTCAAGGTAGTCCAACATTAAATTTGAAAACAAGACTTTGTGGAGGAATTGCATCAACAAAAGGTGATGTTTTTACATGCTCACTACCTAATGAATGAAACTTAAATGATCTTGATCTTCCATTGTCATAGGGATGTCCAATTATTATTTCTAAGTCTAAACAGGAGGATATAATTGATGAATTTTTAGAACAATGTGATTTTGAGAGTGACATATTAACTACTTTTTTTTCTATTTGTCACAGACAAGGTGATAAATATATATGCACAAACAATAAATAACACATGGTGAATGATGTACTAGATCCTTGTGGGCGTCACCATGCTAAGAATGTAAGTGAAAAATTCTTCCTTGTAAGTGGTGAGTAATTTCAAACACCAAATCAAGGAGATCAAAATATGGATTACTCTATTGCATTGAAAAGACAACATGTTTCTCCATAACATAATTTTCCACATAGTATGCATAATGAATATAATCATGCATACTCACAAAAACCTATATATCCATCTTATATTCTACCATCTCCATTATTCCCATCCTACTCATATCCACCTAATCTATATCCAATACAACCTTTTCCATTATCCTTATTCCATTCATTTCACCCAACATATCCACCAATGGATTTCACAATTCCTAATAAACATCACATAATAAGGTGGATCAGATTGCACATCGTGCTAAGATTTCACTTATCCTTTTTAATATGCATGACATTGATGACATGAATAAAGAATGTGATTTTGGTTTCAAAGAAGTAGAGGAAAATATTTACCAATTTAAAAATCATCAATTTAGTTCTTCTTATCTACTTCTTAAATCACAAAATTTTGAAATATTTAATACACATAAGGAAAAAAACCATTATGATTTCATCATTGAAAAGGTATTTATGTGTGTTGGAATTAATCATGCACCAAAAGATGGTCTATTGTATACCTTAATCATTCAAGTGTTGTGTATGATACCAAATGATATCTTACAAGACCTACCCTTTAAAAATCTTTTAATATTCAAATATATAGATCTTGGGAGGCCTATGATAAAAATGCATATTCCTCACATACTTATTGATTTGGGTCTAGCTGATTAAACAAAATGTGAAGGATTTGAATGCATTAATGACCAAATAACATGTGTTGCAAATGGATGATCCTTATTCTTCATTGTTGATTCTTTACATTATCCTGATATGACTAAATACAATAGGGATGATTCATTCATTTAACAAGAATCAAGGTATTAATAGCTATATATTTTTCATTCTTGATTGTTGTTTATTAAAATTATCATTCACAAATAATAGGTGCTAAATTGCTTTCTTGATTCTTTGGATGGTTTGAATGCTTGTGACACATTAAGAATAAATCCATAGAAATACTAAAACTCAAAGATATTCTTAAATTTGCTTGCTCAAAATTTTCTTATGATCTTATGATCTTATAGAATGGAGTTAAGTTTGGGGGAAATCCCTCCAATTCTGTCATTATTGGATAATTTCAAATAAAGCTTCATTAATCATTCCATTGGTCCTTCCAGTAAACCTCCACATGTGGGATCTCAACCAATTCAAGGTGTGTTATTGTGTTCATTTTCCATGATATTATATATATACAAGCATTTTTAGTTATTTATCCATTTTTTACTATTATCAAGTATCTCTTCATATTATTAACTCTACCTATCATTTGCAAAAATAAATTTCCTACTTAATGGTAGAATTATTGAATGAATGATCCTTTTTACTATAATTGATATGCTTGGTCTTGAGAATGTGGTTACAAGTCTCTTATCGTGGAGAGATGATATCAATTGGTACTATTTCTTTGAGTGAGTGTCAAGTAACATTCTCTCTCGGCTTTTCCTAGCTATATGGAGTATGGTGGTCTCTAACTTGGTCTATGAGATTCTTGAATCTCTTAGTACCATTTTATATAGCTACACATACAAAGACAACTTGAAGAATTACATAAGGATCCTGGATGTATTGCAAATCATCACATGCCTTCCTAGAGATGTGTCTCTATCTGCCTCTAGTTTTATGAACACATTGGTGACTACAATTGGTTTTTTTACTCTACTACTTGGCCTTTGGTAATGACGGTGTGTTATTTCACACAATGGATACCTCATATTCTTATCAAGATAAGATAACTGTTGGCATTATGTTGTATTTTTCATTCATGAAAAAAATTATTCAATTTTAAATTCTTACCAAGCTCATCACTCAGTCTACAGTTTATACCGAGCATTCAGTGGTTACCTTGTAAGCTTAGCAGTTAAGCAGTTTACACCGAGCATTCCTAAAGCTACTGAGTAAATACAGGCAATGTGAAGACCAGCAACGTCTACCAAGATTCTTAGTAGCTACCGTGCTCCATAGTGTTTATAGAGAAGTAAGTTTTTGTCATGGAGATTCAATATAAACTGAGTGTTGGAAGAAGTAGTGTTTACTAAGTGAAGCAAGGTAAACTTAGTGTGTAGTATCTACCGAGTGACACTACATCTACCAAGTCACCAGTGGTTATTGAATTCAGAACTACATTGAGTGATTAGTATGGAACAAGCCTTCACTTCTATCAAGTGCATGATGATGTCGAGTAATGCAGTGGATATCATGTATCAGAAGGTCACCGAGTTAGTTCAGTGAACTTGAGTTATTTGTTGTTGGGCCAACTTTGTAATGTATGTGTTCACTTATGTTTTGGCTGACCTTGCAATTTTGTAAACTTGAAAGGTATATATGTAAGATTTATTACAAGATATCATATGTATGTATGAAGAAATAGCAAAGTAATGAGAAGGATATGCGAAGAATTTTCAGCAGTAGTTCAAGGAATACAACAAGGTCCATACAGAGGCAAAAAAGTTATATCCATCACATAAGGTGATCAGTGTATAAAGGATATTATTAGAAATTAGTTGTAAGTAGATCCACTACTTCATCTTAATAGGTGAATCAATTTTCTAAATCCTCTAACAAGGTAGACTTAACAGTCTTTGTATAAATCTCTTAACCGCGTGTATACTTCATTGTATGTTTGTAAATCCTTTAACAAGGTGGACCTCACAGTCCTTTGTGCTCCTAACAGGGTAGATCACCAAAAGTGTCAATGTAAGCCTTAATAGGCCAACTTTATGTTGCAGTATTGAAGTTTTGTGGGTGTCATCCCCACCCTAGTTTTACTTTCTATTTGGAAGGTTTTTGGGTCACCAAAATATTGTGTTCTTTTGTGTGATGAATGTTTTACCTTTTAGTACTAATGTATATAGTAGTACAAATGGATGTGTGGTAAATTTAAAGGAAAGTTTTAAAGTTACTGATTCACCCCTCCCCTCTTAGTAACTTGTCATATCCTGAATATTTCCAACAATTGGTATCAGAGCTTTGTGGTTCTCAAGATAAAAGTTTTGCAGCTTGAGCAAAGATCTAAGGTGATTGAAAATGAAAAACTAGATCTGGAGATGGCCATAGCTCAACTCAAAGAAGCAAAAGAGCACCTTTCTCAATCCCTGAAAAGAAGGAAGGAACTTGCAAGACAAATAGATGACCATCAGTATGTTGAAGAGAAGATTGAATAATTTTTCCATCAAGCAACTCATATGAAGCTATTGAGGCAATCAAAGAACTCCTAGCAAAAAGTAGCTCTTTGTAAGAAGAAGTAAGAAAACTTAAAAGAGAACAAGAAATTCAATCAATCAGGCTATGTGAAATTTTGGAACAAAGGAATAAGGAAAATGAAGACTTGGAGGAAAGAAACAATGAAGAACAGAATCAATCCAATAAGCATGAAGACCTCATTAATCAAATCACTAGAGAAAATGAAGAAATCAAAATTCTCAAAGCACAGAATGAAAGAATAAGAAGTGATCTAAATTATGAAAGGGAAATCAATGAAAGAAAAATGAGAGAACTAAGATGTGAAAATAAAATCATTGAAAAATTGAAGGATGACCTAAATACTTAAAAAAAAATCAATGAGAGAATGTTGAAATCACAAGAAGACATGAATCAATTGAACCAACAAAATGAGCAAAATCTTCATAGGAAAAAGGGTAAAGCGGGACTAGGATACAATGAAGAACAAGGTGAATCTTCCAAGAAAGGTGCAAAAAGGAATCTAAAACCCTCATGCAATCATTATGGGAAAATTGGTCATACATCAAACAAATACTAGAGTAATGGAAAAGGAAAATTCAATGAAAAGTGCTATAACTGTAATCAGCATGATCACAAAGCCAATGAATGCAAGGAGAAACCAAAATTTGAAGGTAAATTTCACAAATACAAAAGGCATGGTCACAAGGCATCTCAATGTAGATCCAAATCATTCAATCCAGCTGAACAATTAGTAAAGGCAATATTTTTATGGGACTACAATACATGGTGTAGATTCCATTATTGTGGAGAATATGGACACACTGGTATAAATTGTGTGAGGCATCACCTAAGGAAGAAGGATACTACTATAAGGTGTTACACATGCACTGAACTCAGTCATATAGTTAAAAACTACATGAATATAGGCAAAGTTGAAGATCAAAAGAAAGCAAGGGCTGACAACATAAGGAAACAAATGAAGCAGCAATGGATTCCTAAATCTACTAAAGATACAAGCTCAAATCATGGAAGTGAAGTCACTCAAGAAGTGGGTGACTCCATCCCCTCAAACTAAATTCCTAAGAAGGTGTTGGAGTTGTACTCAGCAAGAAAATCATAAGCAATTCCAAGAAATATGAGGAATGTAAATGATCCAATCAATATTCCAGATACACCAGGATCATAGAAAGGTTATCTTTTATCGAGTTACATCAAACTTCACCAAGGAAAGTTGGTTAAAGACCTTATCGAGCGAGGTCTGGAGTAAAAGGAATTTGGCTCGTCTATCGAGTTGATACTCTTACTTAATTAGGTCAGTGGATGATAGTCTATCATGCACTATGTCAGTATGGTAGCTAGCATTAATTGCAAATTTTCATCAAAAATGGTAGAATTCAACTTCATTTTTCACCATGCCTTCAAGAGTAAAGAGATATCTAGGTGCATTCAAGAAATTTCAAGCAATTCCAAGTGATTTTGAATGAATTTGCAGTTAAGGAATTTGTTTGAAGACTTCCATCACTTACTGAGCAGAAATGGCATCTAGAAGTACCAACAGCAGCAAGGTGAAAAGAGGATCAGAGATATTGGTCAAGAGTGTAGAGTGGAAAGCACCAAATTTCAAGTTAGTTAGAGTAGTGGCAGAGGCACTTGACCCTAATGGCACGCAATCATGGATTCCACCAAAGGTACTTCTAATTAACGATATCCACACTCATTTTAAGTGTTCAATTCAAGAAATAGGAACCCTAGAAATGGATAGTGCTTTAAAATAAATGTGTGTTGATGGCTAGCTGAAACCCGAGCACAAGCATTTGGAAATAAAAGCGTTGACACACATATCACACCTGCCAAGAAGCTTTCAGATAAAATGGATTAGGTATATTCTTATTCATGTTCACAATGGTCAATTATGGTTGGAGCAACCCATGTTGATCACCAAAAAGATTATTCACAAGATTACTGGCCTTCCCATTCTGAGCAAAGCTAAATCCACCAAAACCCTAGGTCAAGATGAACTACAAAAGAAAATCCTAGCTGAGTGGGATGGTAGAGGTTTGAAAATTAGCACCATTACTGACATGGAGCTGAGGTTCAAAATTCATGCAATTGCTCACAAGATTTACAATTTTAGTCATTTGAACAGCATGCCATGTGAGGTAGTAGACTTAGCATTCAAAGGTTTGAAGAAAAACTTGGAATTTGACCTATCAGAGCTATTGCTAAAGCAACTAAATAAGAATATAGATAGCATTAGGTCATCAAAGAACAATCCCTACAAATTTGGTTCTTTATTAATATGTCTCTTCTTTTATATGCAAAAATTATTTCCATCCAAAGGTTCTATTGTATGGAGAAAGGATGTTCTCATTTCATATTAGATAAATGAGTTTATAGCAGAAATGGGTGTAAACTTTGACAATATAATGGATAATTATTTCGAAGACTTCAAAGAAAGAATGAACAATAGGTTCAAGATTCCTTCTAAACTTGTTGAGGACTATAAAGATTATGTATGTTTCATGGTAGACTATGATAGAGTATACATTTAGGTAGTCAGGCCCCAAATTGCATGGGTGAAACCTCTCCCTTATGAGGTCAATATTGATGAAAGTAGGGACATCATTGAAGCACTGGTAAATCAGCTTGTAGATCCCAAGCAACCAGTGTTTGGTACTTATGATGAGGCAAAAGCTAGAATTGAATTAGAAATTAAGCTACCTCAAGAAATTAGCAAAGGTAAGAGGAAGATTGCTAAGATGAAAACTATCACTAGTCCCTTAATGTTTACCAAGTGAAAAGGAGAGGACAAAGAAGAGGATCAATAACAAGAAGATGAAGAGCAAGAATTAGAAAAGGAGGCAGAGCTAGCAAAGAAGAAATGGAGGGTTATCATTACTAAATCTCCAAAGGCCTCCATAGCTATTTTCACCAGGAGAGGTAAAGGCAAAGATAAAGGTGAAGTAGTATTCAAAAAGCCCCAACCTACCTTCCAAGAAAGGCTGAAACAAATGGAAGAAGGAGCTAGCATCACAAACTTTAAGGCTTTAAAGTTTGAAACTAGAACTAATGCCGAGAAGATGAAGATTGAGGAGCTGGTACTCACCAAAATGGGAAAGTGGAAGTATTCCCCTAATCAAATTGCTCCTTAGATTTCAAAAGAATTACTAGTAAGACTACAACCAAGGTGAGAGTCAGCAACATAGATAGTCAAGGACATCAATGAACAATCCTTGAAGAAACTATTGCCAAATATCACTGAGGCTGAAATAAAGTTAGGCATGAAGAATAATGAAGGTAAAATGATAATCAGATTTCACACATGTTTGATCCTAATTAAGGACATTAAGCTTGTTGTAAGAGATTCAACAAACATGTGGAGTAATATCTATCATCTACATAAGCCTAGTGATGATCTAGTTGAGATCAAGGATGATGATGGTGATAGTGGTGATGAAGAAGATGACAACACTCCATGTACTACTTTTGATATTGAAGATTATCAAGCATTAAGGGATGATGATGAAGAGATAAGGGAAGAAGCTAAAGAGGAAGACAAGGAGGAAGTGGATGAAGAAGATGATCCAATGAAGATTGTAGCAAAATTTTTTGCTTCCCTTCCTCACTCTCCATCTAAGTTGGCATCATCATTAGGGTTGGAGTCAGCTTTAGCAGGATTGATTGCATCTACATCAGAAATATCATCTGCTCCTACCACCCCACACCTCCAGGTATCTTCTATGGAAGTATTAGTTACTTTATCTACCAAGTTGTAGCCCTCTTCATTAGCACCCGAGCAATCCATCACAACAATATGCATAGTTGTTAGTTCCACAACTTCATGTACAGTAAATCTACCAACCCATTCTACAATTTTGTCTACCACAACTCTAACTGCACCAATTTCTATTAGTTCTTCAATTTTAAATATTCCAGCTTGTACATTTCATATTGATACATTATTTTTGGGAAGCACATCAATTTTGGATACAATTGGTACTTCTCTCAGTTTCCCTCCAGTTGGATGAATTCAAGTTTTTTCTTCTAGTCCATCTACATCAACTATTGTTTCTATTTCTAAATCCAAGGAAGTAAGCACTAAAGTAAAACCAAAGATTCCTCTAAAACTTCTACTTACAGGTAAGGAAATTAATGAAGATATAGACTTGGATAAATAAATTATTATTCCCAAGATATATTTGGACACTGCCTTAGCCAATGAAATGAGATTGGTCAGTTAGCTTCTAGAGCAAAAGGAAAGGCAAAAGTAGCTAAGAGAATAGAGGGACAAAGAATTCACAATAATTGAGAATGCCAAAAATATAATTACTGAAGCTATTGGTGTTGATGTTGATCCATCTCAACACATTTTGTTACAATTAGAAGAGGTTGTAAATAAGTTCAATGAGGACACCTCTGGTCAAGAGAAGCTCATTGAAAAGGTAGAGAAGAAATTTGACAATAAGGTTCTTGAGTACATTGCTCAGCACATTGCAATAAAGCAGGTAGAATTATCCACAATTTTGAGCAACCTTGAGAAATATTTTACAAATGTAACATTACTTTTTGGCAATCTTTGTGATGTTACTGAGTACACCAAGGATGTTAAAGAAAAATTAAATAATATTGATGTGGATATGAAGGGTAGTGCTCAAAAGTTACAGCTTGACCATAGTTCAACTTCATCACATCACATGAAGGTGAAATTTTTGTTAGAAATGCAAGCACAACTACTTAGAGAAGAAGCCAGGATTAGGTCTACACTGATTAACATCCAGAATATGATTGTTCCAGTCATGGATCAAATGCAGAAACATATTGCCTATTCAAAAACATTGATCCAAGACAACAATTTTTCTATAGCAAATCTTATGATTGAACTTTCTACAAAAGTTCAAGTGGCACTCTCCACCTGCAAAATTTTGCAAGGTAATTGGGATAAGACATTGTCTCTTATTCTCAAGGTACACTCTAAATTTCTCTCACATTTTAGTGTCTCTATTTGAATTTATTGTATATACTCTTTGGCATTATTGTCAAAAAGGGAGAGTATGAGATGAACAAGAGAAGAGAGCAAGGGGAGTAAAAGAGACTTGTGGAGAAATAAGAAAGAAAATAAATTTACATATGTATAGATAAAAGCTATGTATATATTATGCCATATGTATGGGGGAAATATGTAATATATGTATATACAATAGCTTTACAAAGATCAATTTTGAAAAATCAAAATGTTAGTTAACATAAGTTTTGGTCCATAAGTGTTTTTGTCACTAATGCCAAAGGGGAAGATTGTTGGCATTATGTTGTATTTCTCATTAGTGACAACACTTATTTGATTTTGAATGCTTACTGAGCTCATCACTTAGTCTATAGCTTATACCAAACATTTAATGGTTATCTTGTAAGCATAGTAGTTAAGCAGTTTACACCAAGCATTCCTGAAGCTACTGAGTAAATAAAGGCAATGTGAAGACCAACAATGCTTACCGAGCTTCTTAGTATTTGCCATGCTCCATAAAGTCTATCGAGTAGTAAGTTTCTATCATGGAGATTCAATGTAAACCAAGCGTTGGAAGAAGTAGTGTTTACCAAGTGAAACAAGGTAAACTCAATTTGTAGTATCTACTAAGTGACACTACATCTACTAAGTCACCAGTGGTTACTAAGTTCAGAACTACATCGAGTGATTAGTATGGACCAAGCCTTCACTTCTACTGAGTGCATGATGATGCTAAGTAATGCAATGGATGTCGTGTATCAAAAGGTCATCGTGTCAGTTCAGTAAACCTAAGTTATTTACTATTGGGCCGACTTTGTAATGTATTTGTTCACTTATGTTTTAGCTGACCTTGCAATTTTGTAAACTTGAAAGGTATATATGTAAGGTGTATTTCAAGATATCATATGTATGTATGAAGAAATAGCAAAGTAATGAGAAGGATATGTGAAGAATTTTCAGCAACAGTTCAAGGAATACAATAAGGTCAATACAGAGGCAGAAAAGCTATATCCATCACATAAGGTGATTAGTGTATAAAGGATCTTATCAAAAATTAGTTGTAAGTAGATCCACTGCATTATCTTAATAGGTGAATCAATTTTCTAAATCCTCTAACAAGGTAGACTTAACAGTCTTTGTATAAATCTCTTAACCGAGTGCATACTTCATTGTATGTTTGTAAATCCTTTAACAAGGTGGACCTAGTAGTCCTTTGTGCTCCTAATAGGGAAAATCACCAGAAATGGTCAATGTAAGCCTTAACAGGCCAACTTTATGCTGCAGTATTGAAGTTTTGTGAGTATCATCCCCACCCCAATTTTACTTTCTATTTGGAAGGTTTCTAAGTCACCAAAATATTATGTTCTTTTCTGTGATGAATGTTTTACCTTTCAGTACTAATGTATATAGTAGTATAGATGGATGTGTGGTAAATTTAAAGGAAAGTTTTAAAGTTACTGATTCACCCCTCCCCTCTCAGTAACTTGTCATATCCTAAATATTTCCAACAGATAACATAGCTTCATGTGGTGTCATCATAGAGAAATATATCTTTTGAGAATCATCCTCATTATCAGTAATTCTTTTAGCCAAGTGTTCTAGTACATGTTCCAAAATGTTGGTGTAAATAAGTATTTACTTATTACACTTACTTAAGTTTACTTAGGTTAATGCATTATTTAATTATTTTGCATTATTTTATTATTATTTTAGGTGAGACACTTAGGATTTTGTGAACTCTCATTGAGTTATGCAACTCTAATTATGCACATGGTGTCTACAACACAAGAGTATGCATTATTACTTGAGTTTTCATGATGACAACACAGTTATCTGCACTCCTCATTTAGCACATGTTGTCTACACCACTGATTTGCGTGCTACACCATTGTAGGCTTATCCTCACATCATTGCACTTAATCTTGTGCTTAATGGAAGATAATCCATATCTGGTGGACATGTGCCCGATTGTATGACATATCATGATGCTAACTTCTATGCATTCTAGAAGCTCTCCTAAGGCCTTTATATTTAGGCACTCCTAGTGTACTCTCATCCAGTTATTGAATGAATATTGTTATTCTGATCATACTCTATCTATTTTGGTCTACTGTGTGTTCGTGTTGAGTTCTTTAGTTCTTGGGTGAATTCTGGCCTAAGCCAAATTCTTACATGGTATCAGAGCTGAGGGGGTTTCTCATCATGTAGCCATTCGACACCGTTCATTCTTCAGTACCTTAACACGAATTTGGAGGATCCGTAGAAATTGGGAGCATCTAGAGCCAGATTTGACCTCACCATCATGTTCGAAGTGTCAATTCGGTGAAGATTGACTATAAACTTGCCTATATTGGTTGAAAGTTGATCGTGAGGAAAAAAAATTTGCCAATCGGAACCTGGAGGCCTTGATTTGCAAACCGGGTATGGTCATTTTCGGATCTATTTTATTGTATTTTTAGATCTAATTTTCATCCCTGTGATCTGGTTTTTTTCAAAATTATTTTTCAAATTCTAGTTAGAGAAATTTTTTTATAGACCCAAGCTATCAAATCCTAGATCCGCATTTTGGTGGCAGAATTATATTAATTTAGTAGGATATTATATTTTAATTGGTAAGCATATCGGCTGTACCGTGCATTGTTATGGCGCAAACTATGTCCTACCAATCTCCTGTTGCCACATCACCATTTGACACAACAGGCTAGTTAGCTGATCATACGCCAACAAGGAGTACACATGGAATTTCCATATGGATCCGTACAATACAGATTCCACATCAACTGCCACATCATCTAGTGGGCTTGATTTTCGTTGACGTCATCATATTTCGAGCCTAAAATTGATGCTCATCAAGACATCATCATAGGCCAAATTACAACTGCTGAGATGGCCATATGACCATCAAATTTAACCCCATATTTTGCTGATGCAACTCCTCTCCAAATTGATTTTGGTTTTTGCAGTCCAACTTTAGGAGGAAATAACTAGCACATTCAGACTCCAAATTAGGTGCAATTTTTTTTTGAAATTAGGTAAAATTTTCTAAATTTTTTAGTGGTGCAGCTATTTTCTAGTTTTGTTGCACGGATTGTTCAGAAATTGCATTTTTTGGTGACTAAACCTACATAATCCTACATTTTGCAACTTCAAATGCTCCGTACGGGCACATCTGGAGTCGAAAACAGGTTCTATTTTTTTTTGAAAGTGCACATTTTTTCATCTAGTTTCCAAATCTGGCATCAGATTATAGTGTTTTGTGGACAAAATTGTCACTTTTAGCAATAGGGCCTTTCTTTGCTTTGTAATGCTTCAAAATTGTAGCACATTGTAAAGTTTCAGATTTTTACTCCATCAAGAAGTTGTAACAAGCAAAATTAGAAGTCCGAAAAGGCCAAAATTGGTAAGTGGCCCATTGTAATCGCACTACTAATAAAGTGCCCAGAGCATCTATTTTGGGGGGTTTCTTGATTTAGTGAAAAGGGGGGGTGTTCTTGGTGTTGTGTTCTCTCTTTTCTACACTTTTCTTTCATTTTCTACATTATGGGCAACTTTAAGTTTCCTAAATTAACTCCTCATAACTATGCTTCATGGTCAATCAAAATGTTGTATCACTTAATGTATAATGGAGTTTCACAATTTGTAGATGGTACTCTTTCTAAACCAGGGGGTGATAATGTATCAGCAAGTGAAATTTCTAATTGGGTAGCAATGGATAGGAAAGCCCTAGGTGATATATGTTTGGGGGTAGATGATAAAATCATGTATCAAAACAAGAAATGTACTACATCCAAGGAAGCTTAGGATACCCTCAAAAGCCTTTATGTTAAAGTGTTTGAAGAGGATGTTTTCAAAATTGAAGATGAGGTTGTTTCCTTAGATCCTAAGTCATATGACTCAATACAAGACTTCATCATCAAGGTGAATGAATTAAGGACAAAGCTTACTGATTGTGGAAGTTCTATCAAAGATGACAGACTGATCCATCTCATTCATAACAAGCTACCATAAGAATATTACACATTTGTATCTTCTTTTAATACCTCAAAGACAACTTTAGGGTCTGCCTACAAGAAAGTTACTTTTGATGAATATGCTAAACTATTGGATGATGAAGAAAGGAAGTTGAAATCAATGGGGATTCTCAAAACACCTTAGTCCAAAGCATTGGTGGCCAACAATGAGGGTTCTCAACATTCAGCTAGACAATCTTCAAATAAAGTAAAGGTTAAAAAGAAATGGAAGAGCAAATCTAAGGATGCAAAAAAGACAACACCTCAATCCAATCAATAATGCAAGTCCTCTAATTCCAACAAGAAAGGGGATAACAATAAGAAGAAGAAGTATTGCAAGAAAATGGGTCATGAAGACCATGAGTGTTATCTTAAAAAGATTGATGAGTTGACTCACATCATGAAGAAACATAATGTTCCATTGCCTAATGCTTACAAGGATAAAGGATCATCTTCAGATTCAAAGGGCAAAGGGCAGGCATTCATGGAAAATGCAAAATCTTCAAAGAAATGGATATTTGACTCAAGTGCCTCATATCACATGGGTTCTTCAAAGGAGGATTTTTCTTCAATGAAATAGTCCAAGGTACTGCACATCTTCATGGGAAATGATAGCAAAATGGAAGTTGAAGGAAAAGGAAATGTGGAGATGGAAAATGGAGATTTTTAAGAGTTTCTCTATGTTCCAAACCTAAGTTCAAATCTCCTTTCAATCTACCAAATCACTCACCTTGGAGATGGACATAGAGTTGAGTTCCTTCCAGACTCAGTAAAAGTGCACAGTCTTAAAGACAATTCCTTGGATGCAGTGGGGAAAGTGAATGATCACAAGAGGTTGTACTCTTTCTCGCATTTTGTACCCAAGTCTTCTTCAAAAGCCTTGTTATCTCAATCACATTCACACATGTAATTATGGTATGAGCGGTATGGTCATCTTGACTACCACTATCTTTAGCAACTTTGCACATACCACATGGTGAAAGGTCTACCTCAAATCAACTTTTCTAAGGTTGAATGTTCAACAGATTCAGTGGATATGCATCTAGAGGGGAAGTTACAAAGAGGAAAGTCTTCTAGAGAGAACAGTGTTCTTCAAATGGTTCACATGGTTTTAGCAGGTCCTTTTACATTCAGCCAGGGTCACTACATACTCACTTTTGTTGATGACTTTTCAAGGTTCACTTGGGTCTACTTTCTGCATAGTAAGAATGAAGTGTTGGACAAGTTTCTAGACTTCAAGACTCATGTAGAACGGAAATCCAGGAAAGCCATCAAAGTACTTCGAATGGAAAATGGAAAGATGGATGTGAACAAAAGAGTTAAAGACTTTTGTAGACATGAGGGAATTGATCTTCAGACTCCACTAGCATTTAGTCTGCATAAGACAGATGTTGCAGCATTGAGGATCTGAACTCTTAAGTCTATGGAAAGTTGCATGATTCATGCCAAGTCTCTCGATCCATCATTAGAAGTCGAAGCAATCTCAAGTGCCACTCACATTCTTAATCGTTCTCCTCATCTAGCCTTAGATGGAAAAACTCCTTTTGAGGCATGGTGCAGTAGAAAACCTATTGTGACACACTTCAGAGTCTTTGGTTGTCCTACATGGGCAAACAGATCTTCTAGGGGATGCAAGGCACATACATCTCGACCTTGTACCTTCATTAGTTATGAAGATAGTGTGAAGGCATATAGACTTCTAGATCCTAAGACACATCAGATATTTGTGCAGAAGGATGTATACTTTGAGGAAAGTTCTCCAAGTTTTTCCTCTACTCCTCTTTGCACTCATACAGTGTGGATACTGATAGTGATTTCAGCAATAGTGCTTCAATAGATTTAGACATGTGGGGTTCTATCAAAAGTTATAGTGAGATGTCACTTCATCAATTCAGTCCACATGCATACATTGCCACAATGATAGGTCCAGCACAGCAGGGTACATTCAGTCTTCCACATACAAGTTCAGTGACAGATTTGGGGGATAGTATTGATGATCTACCTCTTCTTCTTGATGCAAAAATACCTTCTTCAGTTGTCACAAGAGATCCATCTGACTCTCTTGTTCATTCTCTACATGATCGATCCTCATAGGTTGTATTGATTGTGGATACTTATGACCAACAGTTACAGTAGGGTTCTTCATTAGTTGCAGAGTTAGATAGTTCTTTGGGACAAGTTCTTCAGCCAGTTGAGCAAGTTTTAGAGACATCACTTATCCATGGGATACTTTTCACACATAGTGGAAGCGTCTCATTTGTACCCTTGGCATTGTTTCTTCCTAAGGGGAGGAACACCATTCTGTAGTCTTGGATCAGCTTCTTTATTGGAGTAGTCACTGTTCAACATTCTTCTTTGGGGGGGGGGGGGGGGCGGGAGACCATCTGGTCTCTCTCCCTCTTCTCATCATTCTCTTATGTATATATTGGATGTATGTCATAATGGGGGGGTCTTGATCACTCCATCCATCCATGCATCCTATTTATCTCTCTTTTTGGAGGAGGGTTTTTCCCATGAGGTTTTCCCTCTTTCCCCGTTTTATGGGAGATTTGCATATCATTAAATACATGGGTACCTAACATGGCCTAGTAGCCGGGACCCATAATGCATTTCATCCTATATTTCGTAAGCTTAAGGGCATTCCCCTAAGTTGCACTTAAGGGGGGGTGTTGGTGTAAATAAGTATTTACTTATTACACTTACTTAAGTTTACTTAGGTTAATGCATTATTTAATTATTTTGCATTATTTTATTATTATTTTAGGTGAGACACTTAGGATTTTGTGAACTCTCATTGAGTTATTCAACTCTAATTATGCACATGGTTTATACAACATAGGAGTATGCATCATTCACTAACATAGTTATCTGCACTCCTCATTTAGCACATGTTGTCTACACCACTGATTTGCATGCTACATCATTGTAGGCTTATCCTCACATCATCGCACTTAATCCCATGCTTAATGGAGGATAATCCATATCTAGTGGACATGTGCCTGGTTGTATGACATATCATGATGCTAACTTCTATGCATTCTAGAAGCTCTCCTAAGGCCTTTATATTCAGGCACTGCTCGTGTACTCTCATCTAGTTATTGAATGAATATCATCATTCTGATCATAGTCTGTCTATTTTGGTCTACTATGTGTTTGTGTTGAGTTCTTTAGTTCTTGGGTGAATTCTGGCCTAAGCCAAATTCTTACACAAAGTTCTACAAGAAGATTCCATAATCAGTGGCATTAGAAACATGGATCAAGATTGGTTTTGTGGCAAAGTGGTTATCCTTTCTAGGTTATTCTTCATCATTATTTCAAGTTCATTATGCAATCCATTTTCAAAGGTGCCTTTTTGTCAAGACATGGAAAGAAATTAGGTTTTTGATGATATAATTCTTCATCATGCATATAAGGATCTGTTTGGTCATTCTATGTTGTTATTCAAAAATGAATTTTTTTTTAAATGAAAAAAGAAAAAGGAAAAAGAAAAAAAGCAATAAAAGATCCAACAATGAAAACCTTTAGGCATTGTTGGCTAGTTAATATCTGACAACCAATTTTTGGCAGATATTAATTGAAAAATAAATTCTTAATGGTGAAAACTATTTTTACAGCACCATTAAGTAGTAAATGATTGAAAATTAGCTTGCCAGTGGTCCCTTATCATTATCAAAATTTGAAAAAAAAAGAAAAAAAGAAAAAGAAAAAAAGAAGACAAAAAATAAATGAAAAAATGCAATAATTAGGTTGAGCTAACCATTTTTTTTCAAGGACACCTAGTTACTTCTTTCATTCTTTTTCTCTTAGTGTTTCTCGCATCTCTTGTTTCTTCATTGTGTGGTTGTGCTTAAGTTTCTAGTGATCACCATGATTTTGATCACATATCCTAAGTACTACATATTCAATTCTGATGCTATGGAAAATGGATCAAGCTCCCTTCAGTGTGCTTTATATTGCTTCTTTCAGATGGTGACCTTTTCTGCAACATCCATTCCAGTCAACATTTGTGGTTCTTTCTCAATTTTAGCTTCACAGTTACAATGATCTTTTAGCTTCTAGACCTTGGCATCCGTGGACATGCATGTCGGTAAAATAATAAATTTTATTTTCCATTGGTTTATCTCCTAACTTTGTTAATGTTTCTTATATTATATTGATTATTATACAACACTCATATCTAGCCTCTACTTATTTCTTAAAGATGATCAACCCTTTAAGTTGGGGGGAGAAATGTCATCCTATTATATATCTTCCATCCATCACCCTTAATCATACCATCATACTATCTATTACATCCATCATACAACATCCTTTGTTTGTCTCCCATTTTACCCATTTCAAATCATCTTATGCAAAGTGAGATACATTGCTCATATATGTAGCCATTTGAACCATGAAGCTATAAATGAAAAGAAAAGGAAACAAAGAAGAAAAAAAATAACAAAAATGAAAAATAATAATAAGAAGTATCATTATTGGATTTTTTTTTTAAAAAGAAAAAAAAAGCCAAGTCTATCATATGAGTAAAAAAGGGAATTTGTGTTCATACATGAGTTATCATGGTTCAGGATGGAGACAAAGCCAAATCCATAAATCCAATGTGCTACTAGTTCAAACTAAAGGCATCTTGATCATTACTACTTACACAAGGACGTGCAATATGCTAAGTTAGGAGGAATGATGAGAGTTAATTATGACCCATTTTATACCATCTTGTATAGCTTCATACTCATTCCCATACTTTATTCCATTCTATCTTATCATATTTTGCCACCTTTTGTTGCATATGGTTAAATATATATAAGTAGTATTTAATAGAGTTTTGGTATAAAATTATAGGAATTATTTATTGATTATTTTTACTAATCAAAATGATTAATGTCATGGTATATATAGTTTGCAACATTCTAATTTGTAGGTGCAGATCTTCCTATCGTAGTCTAGAATTTTGCAGAACTTCATGCTACCTATCATACTTCCTGTAGCCTGACAAATTGCTTGTCACCTGTCATATCTTTATGTCCCCTCTTAGATCTTCCTATCACCTATTTTTCTACTACAAGTGGCTGGTTGATAAATAAATCAACTTTCTACCAACCATTTTAAACTCATGGAAAATTTTCTATATTATGGAAGTAGAAAATAATGTACTTCTTATTTTGAGTTTGTTGTTGTAACTAAATCATTTTAATATGAGGACTAAAATGAAGATCATCATATTTTTTAAGATGGCCAAACCAAACCATCTTCTTTTAGCCAACTATTGTTGTAATATTCAACTATATATTTCAGCTCTATTGTAGCTTTAGAGAGTAGATTTTTATATCAGAAAAATACTTCTGCACACAAATCTTCCTATAGCAGAATTCTATTTGAGTTCAATATTATTTATGGCTGAATAAAAATATCACTATTTTGATCAAGGAAGAGTAGAAAGTTGTTCATATTTCATCACCAAGAATATTGAGGAGGCAGGATCCACTTCTTGGGATGACTGGTGATATAGTTTAGATTGTTTGTGTGTTTTTGTTTTTGTTTGATTAATTGTGTGATTCTATTTTTTTTTATGCAATTGATATTTCATTAGCGTGTTCTGTTAGATTAAGCCTTGATTGTAAAGGAATAGAATCTATAAGTGCATGAATGTTGATATATTTTATTTACATATTAATGTCTATGATAGGAGGAATATAATTCATAGAATCCTTATCATATTAAAAATCCTAATCATTTAGTATTTTTCAAAGAATTATTCATTCTCCAAATTATTGATCTACTCTTATTTCACTTTCATATATTTCACTCTTCCCATCTTTTGCATGTAGCAAACCTAAACTTCATGTTTCACTTCATTCCCTCACCTACCAGCTAAAGTTCCTATCACATTCTTTTCTCAGTCTTATTTATTTCTGACTTCTTGTAGTAGATCAACCTCCTATTGCAGATTGTGCCATATATTATTTTACATTATTATTAAATATTTTGGAACATTAAGGGTATGATTTTCATTTCATAGTAGTGTGTTTTTAAAAGTATTGGAGTGAAATTAATTAGGTGTGATTAGAATTGTGGGTTATGTGATCTAATCAAAAGCTTGTGTCTATTTGCTATTAATAATTAGGGAGTGATTTTATCATTATTATTGAGTGTGCAATTTTCAATTTCTTAGAATAGTTTTTCCTTTAATAATTGTAGTTTAGCTCTTGTCACCAGAAAGTGATAGTTCATGTCACTAGTTTGTTGTAGGTTTCCTTCCACATGTTCGAGCTCAATGCATCTGCACTTGGTTTGCTATCTTCATCCCTTGAGCAAATAGCCACTATACCTTGAATCATGAATTTAATACCCTAGATTGATATTTAAATGTGAGATGAATTGGCTCTTAATATTATAAATTATCCTTAATACTTGAACCATAGTTTCACCCTACATCAACGTACTCTACTTGTATAGTGGATAAATCATTAACCTTCTATAACCTAGAAACCTAGCTCATGACTGCCCCATCAATAGTAAATAGATAACATATAGTACTCTGCCTAGTATCAATATCCCCTACCAAATCTGAGTCAACATAACCCTATAAATCAGTAGTAGAGCCCCCAAAGTGTAAATACTTACTAGATGTTCCTCTCAAATATCTGAGAATCTAGTTAACTGCATTTCAATGCTCAAGCCCTAGATGACTCATATACCTACTAAAAACTCCCACTACATGTGCAGTATCTGGCCTTGTACATACCATAGCATACATTAAGCTTCTTATAGCTAAAAGATAAGGTACCTTGGATATCTTGTCCTCCTCTTCTTGTGTCATGGGACACATCTCCTTATTCAACTTCAAATGACTAGGTAAATGTGTGCTGACAGCTTTAGCATTCTCCATAGGGAAACATTGCAATACCTTCTCAACATAATTAGCTTGAGATAATGTCAATTTCATGTTCTTCCATCTCTACAAATCTTCAAACCAAGGATTTTTTTTTTTTGCCCCCAAATCCTTCATAGAAAATGCATGTGCTAACTAGCATTTTAGCCCCATAATGTGATCCATGTTAGACCTAGCTACAAGCATATCATCAACATATAAACTTAAAATAATGTAGTTTTCATCATCCAACCTCTTAAAATAAATACAATGATCTGAATGACACCTACCATATCCATGCTCATGAATAAAATTGTCAAATTTTAAATATCATTTCCGAGGTGCTTTCTTCAAGTCATATAAACTTTTTTTCAATTTGCACATTTAGTTCTCCTTACATTTGACCTCAAATCCCTATGGTTGAACCATATATATCTCTTCATCCAAATAACCATGAAGGAAGTTTATTTTAACATCAACCTACTCAAATGCAAATCCTCAATACACTACAATACTTAAAATAGTGCAAATAGAAATCATTTTAACAACAAGAGAGAATATCTCATCAAAATTGATGCATTTGTTTTCTATGCAAATCCTTTTACAAATAACCTGGCTTTAAATCTTTTCTTACCTCCATCCTCTTCTTTGAACCTATAAACTCACTTATTTTGTAAAGCCTTTTTACCTATAGGCAACTTGCATAAATCTCATGTCTTATTTTTCAACAAAGAGTCCATTTCTTCTTTCATTGTAGACTCTTACTGAATCTTTGTATCCATCTGCATAGCTTCATCATAACATTTAGGTTCACTAGCATCAATAAGTAAAATAGAATACAAGGAAAGAGAAAATCTTTCTAGAGTTCTACTCATCCTTGTTGACCATCTAACATTCACTAGGGTGTGTGGTATTTGTTGTTCCAATTGTTTCACATCATGAGGAACCGCTAGAACATCATATTTTGGAGTATCATCTAGCACTACATAATCATTTTATATCTTCTCATGTTGCTGCAACAAATCTTTGTACAACACTTTCTCATTGAATATGACATTGCTACTTCTTATAATTTTATGATTTTCAAAATCCCAAAGCCTATAACCAAATTCATTAATGCCATATCTAAAAAATATACATTTCTTTGACTTAGCTTCTAGCTTGGTTCTATATTTAGAATCTATAAGAGAAAATGCTTCACAACTAAAGGTTCTGAGAAAATAATAACTCACCTTCTTGCTAGTCTGTGCTTCCTCTGGAATACCACAATCCAAAGGAGTAAAGAAACTTCTATTAATCAAATATAAAGTAGTATTAATAGCCTCCACCAACATGCTTAATGGAAATGTTGCATGCAACCTCATGCTTCTTGCATGCTCCATTATAGTTATGTTCATGTGTTTAGTCACTCCATTTTTCATGTGGAGTCCTTGGAATAGTTTTCTATCTACAAATACCCTTAGCAAAGCAATAATCTACAAATTCATGACTACAAAACTCAACACCATTATCTGATTTGAGACATTTTAATTTCTTTCCAATCTCATCTTCTACCAAGCATTTCCATTTCTTAAAATTTTGAAATACATCAAATTTTTGTCTAAGGAAATAAACTTGTACTTTTCCAGTTGCATCATCAATAAGTGAAACATAATAATGAGAGCCACCAAGGAAATATACCTAAACTATTCATCACATCTATATGCACAAGCTCTCACTTCTCACTTTTATTTTCCTTCCCAGTCTTCACAAAACTCACTCTCTCTTTTTTTCCATACATGCAACTTTCACAAAAATCCATATTAACACATTTCCAACCTAGTAAAACTTTCTTTGAATGAAGTACATTCATACCTTTCACACTCATGTGCCCAAGTTTATTGTGCCACATCACTGTATCAAAATCTAAAGTAGTTATTTGTTCTCCCTACTCAACTACAAAAACTATTCCTAAACATTCATTTTTCTCTAAAATAATCAAAGTAAAAGGAACAATGTGACTTGTACAAAGATATAAGATGCCTACTTTCACATATTTTCCTACTACAAGGGAACCTTTTGAAACTTTCCAATTTTTATCATTAAAACTAATTATACAACCCTCATCACCAAGTTTTCCTATTGAAATTAAATTTCTACTCAGCCTTGGAACATGTCTTACCTCATGTAGTAGCCAATGATTCCCATTCTACAACTTAACTTTTCCCTTCCCAACAATCTAATAGGGTTCATTATCCCCCAAATAAATAAGCCCAAAATCACCTCGAACATATCAATGAAATAACCTCTATAAGATGTAGGATGAAATGAAGTACCAAAATCTAAAACCCATGAATCATCAACACTTTCTAAAGAAAAAAGGAAAGCATCCTCTTTGGATTTGTTACTTAGCACATTTGCCTCCTTGTTCCCTTTTGGTTTATCTCTTTCATTTTTCTTTTGAGTCCAACAATCTTTCTTCTTATGCCTTGATTTCCCATAGTACCAGCAATCTCTCAATCTTCTGAATTGAGACATCTTCCCATTTGACTTTCCTCTTGATTTCCCATGATTTCTAGAATTATTTCCTCTCTCAATTGATCTACCTCTGCTTTGTGTATTCAAAGCACTCCCCGATGTAGATCCACTTGAGGTTTTCCTACAATTGTCCTCACTCAAAATAACACCGATCACATCATCATATTTTAGGGTACTAGATCTAGAAACATAATTACTCACAATCATTACTAAGCCATTCTAGCTTTCAGGAAAAGAACACAAAATCAAGAGAGCCCTAATTTCTTCATCAAAATTTATACCCATAGAAGATAAATGACTAGTAATACTGTTAAACTCATTTAAATGATCTGTAATAGATCCACCTTCTATCATTTCACATTAAATAAATTCTTCATAAGAAATACCTTGTTTGAAGTAGAGGGCTTTTCATATAGTTTCAATAGGGTTTGCATCAACTCTTCTGTTGTCTTCACTTTTGTAATATTAAATGTCACCAATGGTGCTAGGCATAATCAGATGCTTCCAAGCACCTTTTTATCTAGAAGATCACAGTTGTCATTTTTCATAGATCTCTAATTCTTGGTTTTTCCTTCTAATGGCTTCCATAAATCCTTTTGATAAGATAGTCCTCCATTGTCATTTTTCATAACTAAAAGTTATGCCCATTACACTTGTCAACCCTTAGCTTACCCTTGTTTTCCATCTCTCCCACTCAACTATGAGACTACCACTCAACTGCGAGACCTTCCTACAAATGATTGCTAAAAAAAAATGATGAATGTCTCACTCTGATACCAATTGTTAAGATTAACCTTAGATAGAAATAACAATTACATACAAATATACCAAAAAATAGTGGATCGCATAAAAGATAACAGAAGACACCAAGATTTAACATGGTTCACCCAATCCTTAGGCTACGTCTCCCAACAAGAAGTCCAATATTATTATTATTCAGTGATTACAACTTAATTACAATCTATAATGCCTTACAGCTCAATACCACCGTAAGAAGCTATGATATCACCATTCATAATGAAATCCCTAACCCTAAGCCTTTTTATACAAGTTTTTTCCACTTACAAAATTAGGACTAGAATAATAGAAAAGTTAGTCACCAAAACCTTTTACAATATAAGGGCATTTTTGGCTTTAGGGGCACTGCCCTCTTAAACCCCCATGGCAACATTTCCCTTTAACCCCATCATGTATTGTGACAGGGAGTGCACCTTGGGCATTACCCTAGGACCCCATAAGGGCACTACCCCTTGACCCCATCTTAAGGGCGCTACCCCAAACCCCTGTAGAAATAATCTTGAGAGAAATCATGTTGAATAAACCTCTAAGTCTAATTAGGCTCCACATCACAATAGTAAAGAAATATAGTTGTACTAAATCTTTGAAGAAGTGATCAAAGATTGATCAAATGCATAGGCTTGACCAAGAAACAAAGAAAAAGATTATTGAACTTGAAGATTGTGTTGAGTGTTGACTGAGCCACTAATGTCGGGATGAGTAGATTCAAGAGGAATTAATCCAACTTAAACCAAAGAACATCCCCTACTTAGAGTTAAATATGTTTGGCTGTGAAGCCTTTTAGGTTACGACCATATGCAAAGAATTATAAATTTAAGTCCAAGATTGCATCTTTCCTACTTCTCTAGAATATTCTCTTGATCTATCTTCTACATTATCTCATCTACCATCTCATAATTATTTCCTACATCAATCCAAGCTCTTTATATAGCCAGCTAAGCCACAAGTTGACTATTTAGGCATTTAATTACATTATAGGTCCTCCTTGGAGGAGTAAACCAAAAATATCACAAATAGGACTCAAACTTAATACCAAGTCATATTTAGGTCCACACATGATCCAAGAACATGGCCCTATATTTATAAGATCTCATTTCATCCTACAAAACTGTGCAAGATGAAAACTCCACACATTTCATGCGAAACTATCTGAAAATTGATACCCAAGAAAAATCATGATATCTCCTAGTTCTTCGATTAAATTATAACTTTTTCTTTGAATTAGAGGTATTAATTTAGGTCCTCTACAATACCTTAAGTTCAAAAATGTTTATTTCTCAAGGATAACTATGCATCCATCTCGAAAGTCATGCATAGAAACCCATTGCAAAACTGGAAAAAAATTGATGTGTTAGTAAAATGGAGTGTTAGTAAAATGGCCATATCTCCCAAATCATGATGAATTAGGACTTGTTCCTTTAACCATAGATATTAATCTAGGCCCTCTTAGATCCCTAAAATTTTAAGCCTCTAATGATTGTGAAAAATTAGCTACATTTCTCACAATAGGCACACAGAATATAGAAAAATGCAATTCCAATAACAATGTTACTTTACAAATAGAGAAATGTTTTGGTTGATGCAAGATTGCTCCTAGACCCAAGATGCTCATGCATCACACACTTGGGATTAATAAAGAACTAATGTGCACATCAATCACTACTCGTATTCTTACTTGAATCATGTAGATCCAACTCATCTTGTGTAATCCATGAACTATCTTCAACTAGCTTATCTTCCCATCGAACTAGGTATTCCAAATAATATTTTCCTCTAGTACTTTTTCTTATCCTAGTATCTAGAAACTCTTTCAATGCCATCAACTTTCTTCTTAGGATAATTTGGTGTATCAACTACTTCATGATCTAATTCATGGTACTCATATATGTCCATAATATTAAATATAGGTGAAATATCCATATCCTCTAGTAATTCAATCTCAAAAGCATTACCACTTTCAAACTTCTTTCCAACTAGAAATATGTTCTTCTTCAAGTAAACCATTACCTTATCTCCAACTTCAAAATATTTATGTCTTCTTTTCTTATCAATTCTTTCCTTATTTACCAAATTACTATTATTCAAGTTATCTTTGACTTCTTGATGTAATTTCTTCATAAAATCAGAAAATTCTTCAACCTCAACACTCCTATTTGTTTCCATGCTCAAGTATCTTAGTTTTGTAGTTCCCTTAGGATGAAATCTAGTAATAATCTCAAATGGTGTTTTCTTAGTACTTCTATTCATAGAATTATTATATGTGAAATCTGCTTGTGCCAAAACTAAATTCCAATTAGAAGGCTTATCCCCAACCAAACATCTCAACAAGTTACCCAAGCTTTTGTTCACAACTTTAGTTTGTCTATCTATCTAAGGGTGAAATGTAGAACTAAACTTCAACTCTATATTCAACTTCTTCCAAAATTTCTTCCAAAAATAACTAGTAAACTTAGTATCTCTATCTAAAACAATAGATTTAGGTAAGCCATGCAATCTTACCGCTTCCTTGAAGAATAATTCAGCTACATGTAATGCATCAAATGTTTACTTACAAGATATGAAATGAGCCACTTTTGAAAATATATCAACCACAAAAAATATAGAATCATTACCCCTCTAATTTATAGGTAAACCAAGAACAAAGTCCATATTGATTTCTTCCCAAGGCTTGTCAGGTATAGGAAAAGGTGAATACAATCCCAAATTCTAACTAGTTCCTATTCTTGTTTAACAAATTTTGCAACTTCTTACCATTCTCTATACATCCTTATAAATCTGTGGCCAAAAGTATCTCTCTAAAATTAGTTTCACTATCTTATCAATCTCAAAATATCTAGCAAGTCCACCACTATGTTTCTCCTTCATCATGTTTTCTCTCATAGATCCTCTAGGTATGCATAATTGAACTCCTTTAAACAACATATCTTCCTAAATGAATAATCAGCCCATTTATTACTTATTGTTTGTTCTTTACAAGCTTTCCAAGGTTTTGCAAAATCAAGCTCAGTCTCATAAATTCTTCAAATCATCAAAACCAAGTACCTCAGCTCTCATTCTTATCAACAACTTTCTTCTTCGGCTCAAGACATCAACAACTTGATTCAAGTGTCTGTATCACCTAAGTTTAGTAGTGCAAATTGAAAACTAACTATTAAATAAAAACTCTAACCATACTAAACATGGAAAACACTTATGATAGGACCATAGAAGACATAATTGAGGAAAGTAGACTAAGAATGGTAAACTCCTCAAATGCTTCTCATGATGACGAAGCTATGTCCCTAATGGGAGGGGATGTATGCTCACTTTGTGCTCAAGTTTCCAATGGATGGGAGTTTTTACCAAGTGTGTGTATGGGTGAGGGTTTCAAACAAGGAAGTCATGGAGGTATTTCAGCATTATAATGGTATTTTGGTAGTTTCTAAGCTCTCAAAATAGCATTATAACTTTGCATGAAAAGGTGGATGCTTTTGTGAAGGGAGGAGGTTCAATTTATATGCCAAGGGTTGAAGGAATGGATGGCCAAGATGCCAAGATGATGAGATAGCGAGGGAGGGTTAGGATGCACTCAAAAGGGAGCACAAGGATTGTGCTAGTTTAGCACCAATGAGGAGGTGACAAGTGTCACAAGGAGAGTGCATGTGAGGGGATAGAAAATGGGTTGGTCAAAGGCTTGATGAGGGGAGGGTGTGTATGTAAGAGTCATGAATGAAGGTTTAAGAGCCATTACGAGGAGTGTAAGAGATATTTGAGGGTCATTTGTGTTGGAGGGTGAGGGGAAGATATTTTTTGACTTTAGCTTGGGTTATCAAGTCTTAACCCATGTTTATGATTGTGCACATTATTAGAAGAGGTTTAGGATTAGCTTAGAAAGGGGGTTAGGTGGTGAGTGATTTGGCTTTGATGGGATGGGTTAGTTAGGTGGCGAAGTGAGTTTAGTATGTGTGAATGGATTGGATTAGGGGTTAGGATAGGGTTTAGGAAGGCTTTTGGATTTTAGATATTTTATTAAATGTTTTATTTAATATAATTGGGAGTATGGAATTAAATTGAATAGATTTAATGATTTATTCAATTTAATAGGGGAAGAGGGATTTAATTGATAAATTGATTTTGGGTGATCATTTGATTTTATCAATTGGACTATAGTTAATTAAATTAATTAATTAACTAAGGGATGATGATTAATTAATTAAATAGTAAATATTTAATCAATAATGTCCTAGGAGATGACTAAATATGATTACTTATTGATGTAATCCTATTTAGGTGTCTACAGTGTCCACTTTTGTACTTCAATGAAAAGGAAAAACTCTACAAAAACCCAACCCACTTCATATGTCACTTATTCAACTTATGTTGACTTCCCAAATACTGCAAAGCTTTATGGTTAGTATATAACACAAAATCTTTAAGAATCAAATAATGTCTCCATTTCTTCAGAACCTCATTCATCAATCTCATTAAAGTACTAGGTGTATTAGTCAAACCAAAAGGTGTAGCCAACCATTCATACAATCCTTCATTATTCTTAAAATTAGTTTTCCATTCATCTCCTTCTCTAATTATAATTTGATGATAACCACTTTTCAAAATTAATCTATGTAAAATACATTTCTCCACTTAAACTATCCATTATGTCATCCATCCTAGGCAATGGAAATCTATACTTCACCACTATCTTGTTTATAGCTCTAGAATTAATGCACATTCTCCATTCTCCATTATTTTTAGGTTCTAACCCAGTAAGTATTGTACAAGGATTTAAACTTTCTCTAATTAGACCTCTCTCCAAAAATTCTTACACTTGTCTATTCAACTCAATCTTTTCATTAGGTGTCAATCTATGTGGTGCTTTCTTAGGTAAACTAGCTCTAGATATGAAATCCATACAATGACTTATACTTCTCATAGGAGGCAAACCATCAGGTACATTATCAGAAATGATGTCATAAAATTTAGTCAACAAAGGGTCAATCTCAGGTGCATGTTCCAATTCATCTTGTTTCTCTATCTTTATAGTAATCAAACCATAACAAACATTTTGTTCTTTCATTTCCTTTGCAAACTTATTACCCTTTACCAAACATACTCTAACTATAGTACAGTGACTTTCATCAAACTTTTCCACCAAAGGCAACAATACTTGTTTCTTTCCTTCCATCCAAATAGTATATCGATTCAATCTACCATCATACAAAGCTTTTCTATCATATTGCCAAGGTCTACCAAGAGAATATGACAAAAATCCATAGGCATAATATCACACAAGACTTCATCATGATAATTGACAATTCTAAATTTGACAAGGAATTGTTCACTTACAATTAAATTATGTTCCTTTTAGATCCAAGTAACATGGTAAGGCTTAGGATGTCTCAATCTCTACAACTATAATTTGTTGACCAACTCTTTGGATGCCAAATTATCTAAACTTCTACTATCAATGATTAGTTTGCAACATTTTTCAGTGATCTTACACTTGGTTTTGAAAAAATTTCTTCTCAAAATAGGTTCCTCATTAACTTCTTCATTCCACAAGATCCTTCTTAACATTAAGTTCTCACCATTTTCAGCTTCATTGGATGTTTCAGCAACTTCTTCACAAAATAAAGTATTTTTATTGTTACCTCCAATCTTCTTTCTAGAGTTAGTACATTCAAAGTCCTATGTTCTTCACCACATTTATAACAAATAACTTTAAACCAAGATCTCTCTTCTCTTTTTCAAATATTATTATTCTTACAGTAACCATTATAGCTACCTCTAGAGTAATTAACTCTTTTAGCATGTGTTGGTGTTTTTACACTACCAAGTAATAAGATACCTGATACCGAGATGGTGAAAATAAAAATAACCTAAGGACTAGCTACTTCCTATAATTAGCTAGATGCTCTTTAGATCTGGACTCGACTTCAACAAAATCATACAGATTTTCTACTCTTTTCACTCTACAAAACCAAAAAGGGTACACTTGAGGGATAAAAACATTGAAGGATTGATACTATCTTCACATTTCATTCATTTAATGACACTATATTACAAAATTCATCCCCTATAGAAGATTGGTCATATTTCTTCTTACATTTACAAGTAATTCTAGGTAACAATAGCTAACTAAAACACAAAGGTTAAATGCAAATAAGTATTGACCAGCCATGATACTCTTCATACATTTAAATTAAAATTGATATTGATTTTAAGATTTTCTTGATGTCTATATATGATCTCCTCACATGCAAACTAAAATAATTGATGAGTGCCTCATCCATTGGGATTCAGAGTCTATCCAACTATTTTGACCTAACTGATTACATTATTATCAATATTATCAGTAATCTTCCTTAAAACTCATTCTTATGCATATCTTTCATACTACCTAGAAATCCTATCATATTCACTAAATAACTTACTTAATCAATTGAATTAAAAGCAATAGTGAGCTGATATACAACCTATCCTAGTTGCATTAAATTGAACAAGCTTTGCCAATGCAATCTCAAAATAACCAGTCAGTAACAACGCAGACAAGATTCAGAGAGAAAAGATATGGTAATGGTTCATCTTTGTATTAATTCTCTTTGAAAATTATGTAACATTGGAATAGTACTCAAAATAACACAAGACAAGACACCATGATCTCAAAAAATTAGTATATTCTCGTACTTGCAGAGAAAATACATCACAAAATTGGCATCAAGGAAACTAGACCAAAATAAAACTAGCAAAATAAAAAGTTATACAATAGTTCAAGCTTCTTCTCTAGCCTTGGAATCTCACTTATATAGTATGAGATGAAATAAGCTTTAGGCCTAGAGAGTACTAATAGCTATCCTTAAGACGAAAAGATATTTATAAAAGTTACTATCATAAAAGACAAAAATTGGTGCAACAGAGTGGTTTACATCATAAATACTCTCTTGTGGGACCCCTTCCATTGCATTCTTTGTTGATCAAGATATCTTGATTGGATTTTTCATAATCATCATTCATCAAAGCATGTGGCTTTTAGACTTGCATATGATGGGTCATATTTTGATACTTGAAAGCTGAGCTGAACTTGGGGTTCTCCATCCATATCATCCTATACTAAGAAATTGATAGCCATACTTGATTTTCCTATTACCAAGTCATTTGTTTGGGCCTATATGCTTGTGACTATAATTGGTTTCTTACCATTTTCTTCTTCTATTTTTATCAATGTGTCACTTATTTGTAATTCATCTTTTTCCATGTCATCATCATCGGTTTCACCAAATTATAACTATTTTGCATGTGCAAAATCTACCATCTACTTGTCAAAAAGTGTGTCATTTGGCTAATTGAAATTTAGAACATCATGTTGTTTCTTCATAACATACTCTCCCAATTTATCTATCTTAATAAAATCTTCTGTCAAAGTGCAATGCTCTACCAAGGGATCCAAAAGAATTAACGTAAAGTTTTAACTAAGTTTTCAAAACATTCTTTTTTTAAAGATAGAATAACATACACATCAATCATAAAGTAGCAGAACCAATAACATACAATCTTACATAAGCAAACATAACAAATTACATTCTTTAAGGATCCTAAGACATTGAATCGCATTTAAAACTAATTAATACTAAGTCTAACAATTACCACATCCACATGAAAGAATAATTAAAAGTCCATAGTCCATTTAAATAATATATATTTGTTTTGAATGCCACTTGGAAATAAAATTTGGAATGCTCAATCATCCAATGTACATGTCATAGGATATGAAAGGCCTAAAAAATGGTTTACTTCATCCTTTTTAGATCCATGAAAGAAAGCATAATACAATAAGTGAAACCATCCATCATAAAGATATAACTATCCATCATAAAGATATAACCATCCATCATAATACACAAAAATAGAATGAAAGGGGATGTAGACAAGGAAACTCTAGCCATGTTATCAATGGATGGATCTCAATGGTAAGAGTAAAAAGCAATACCACCCAACCACATGGTAACCCAAAAAGGCCCACCCCCACCATGTTAAGGAGATAGTCTCAAGTCCCAAATAGTATATCAATCCAAATATAAAAAATACTCTCTAATTCTGGGAAATGCTAAAAGTAATTGTTGTCACAAAAGTTTTCACCCTTGCTTGAGGTTTTACCCTCAAGCAACCTTGTGCAACATGGAAATAGCCTCCAAGGGTGGGACTTGTGCTCTAAGGTTGAATCTCCAGAGAAGGTTAGTTTTCTTACTATCAAGGTGCACCTAAACTACTGCTTGAGAGGGCGAGGGAGAAGGAGATTGAAATTAAGATGCAGAAAGGGAAAGGGAGGTGATATGCCAAGATATAATGGTGGTTATGACTCTATCCATGCATGCACAAAAAACTAATTAAAAAAATTAGAATACACTAGTCTCAACTCTATTCTATCTCCAAGAATCCACATGCAGGTTTGGAACTGGTTGAAGTGTTGAAAGGAAAGACATCTTCACTTATACAGCAACCATCAATAGTTTGGACACAACATATAAACCTTGAAAACTAGAAAGAAACACCCACCAAAAGGCAAGATACAAGAACATTTGACAAATGGAAAGAAGATGTAAGGAAGGAAACTATTTCATCAATGAAAGGCAAGAAATTGCATAGCATAGTACTGCTACAAAAAATGCAAACAGAGAAGAACCCAGAAAAAGTATTTACAATTGCCTTTTAAAGAACTCAAGCATAACTCTTATCAAACTTGAAGTTCAAATGCCAACCAAAGGTGGAGTCAAGTTACAGAGAGCAGAAATGAATGAATATCAGAATTAAATCTGATAATGAGATACAATATGTTATAGAAGTGATAGGAAGGGCAAAAAACAAATGCATCCAGATGTAAGAAATCAAATCCCATGAGATTTGATCATTACAATCATTAATGAGGCATGGAGATGCATAGATGTTGTGTAAACAAGGCCAAAGAATGTCACTCAACATTAAAGAACAATCTTTGTAACATGCCATGGCTGCAACAATTAAATCTGCACCACTGTCAAAGAAAACATGAGATGGGATAACATGTAAGTTAACTCGCCATAAAAATATAGAGTTGACCCATGTGGAATAGAGCTAATCTAACCAAAAAATGGATGAACCATTGATGTAGATCTTAATTTGAATATGGATGACCCAAATGCTACAAAAAGATCCCCAACTGATGAATAAAACGCAACCATAGATCAAGATCTTTACCTAACCACATGGATGGCTGAGATGCACTCATAAATATCCAAAGAAGCCCCAAGATATAATATCCATCATATCTTTGCAAGAACAAAAAGAAGCAATGTGAAAATACAACTACTATCTGATTAAATATAACCCAACATTGGAAGGATCCACCATGTGGCATGCAACAGTTGGTCAGTACATTTCTTGAATGTTCGCTTGAAGAGATAGTAGTGATTTTGTGATTTCAAAAAGGACAGAAAATTCACTCTCCAAAATGAAAAAAATGGTTCACGTGAAATGTTAACTCCAATAGAAAATGTGTGTTAACCCATGACTAAGCACATGAAGAAAAAATGAGCTAACTTGGCACATGAACAAGCTAAACTAGCTCGGCACATGAAGAAACTGTGTTAACATGAGATGTTAGCCTGACTGAAAAACATGTTAACCCACATCAAAGAATCCAGCCCATTGAAGATCTCTAAGATCGATTATCAATGATGGGTTGAATGGGGGCCAAAAATGGCCAACATTCTTGGTGACTCAGAGGGGATGCTTGTCTACTAAGCATAGACTAGTGGCCTTAAGCAATCCATTGGGCATAGAGTCACTAGCAAGAAATGACACATTATCCCACCTATAACCACACAAAATGTTGTAACCAGCAAAAAATAAAAACTCCAAGAAGCTCCAAAAAGCTTAGAATAACTCCAAAAAAGGAGCAAATGTGCTTGTGCACTTCTTAGAAAGAAAACACACCTACTCTAATATGTACAAGTATTTACAAACAAAACTATCAAACAAAACCATTGATTGGCTTGTTGGAGTAGCTACCCTTCCTCACAAGTTGATTTCTTTTCCCATGCACATGGGCAGCTTAAAATGGTAGTAAGCATGACAAACATGTTGTTGCATGGAATTTACCTCTTTCCCAATGCTAAAGATAATGAAGTTGCTCTCCATCACTGAGAAACCTTGATTCTAAACAAGACAAACTTGCTCCTTCTTGTGGTCCTCACCATCATGCTCTGGAATAGGCATGACTGAGGGCAACTTGTATTGTTGCAGAGCTAGATGCCTAATGGGGCATCCTCTTGATAGCTTTAAGTTTAAGAAATTAGCCTTGACCTCACTATTGTGCTCTACAATAGTTGTATCCTCTTGGCTAGTAACAGTTAGCACTGATGGTATGGCTGCTAGTGTGTGTTATTCATGGTGTAATTGCAACATGTATTCCTCCTCAAGCCCAACTAAATCCTTGTAAAAAAGGGGCTACACCTCCTACACTTGTGCAGGCTCTTATGATGTGGGAAGGAAAGGTAGTCATATTTTTTCTACCTCTGATGTAGTACTCATCATGCTCATCAACCTCTCTTGTAGCTCCTTCTCACACCATTCCTTTTGCTTAACCAAATCCCTTGCAAGAATTTCTTCATGCTCTTATTGTTGGGCTTCTATCCTCTTTGCAACTTCCACCTCAAGCCTCCTTGAAAGCTCTACCTCAAATTTCCTTTGTTGTGCTTGTAGCTACTACAACAAGGTTTCTACCTCTAGAGTGTGTGGTGGTTCATGAGCAGCAACTGATACCTCTTGAACTTGGGGTAGTAAAGGAAAGACTTCCTCCTTCATTTTGTGGGAGACCTCCTACTAAAAAACATGGTCTACATTTTCTTCCTTTTGCAGCAAGCCCTTAGGTTCCATCCTAGGCTCAAAAGCCAAATTTTTCTCCTCAAGAATAGGAACAACCTCATTATTTTCTTCTTCCTTAACAATAGAGGGAAGCTCTTCAAATAAGAGTATTGGATCCTCTTCCTTCTTCTCAATAGAAACCTCCTTTGCCTCCTTAGTAGGCTGCAACTCCTCCATTTGTGGTTCTACTTGCTTCATTTCATTCTCCTATAATTCCATGTTTGGGCCATCAGGAGTCCACACAACTAGTCCACCCTTAAAGAGTGAAATGGTGATAGGTGTAGAAGGCTCATGACCCAACCATCTTTCTCGCACAGGGAGAGGATGAGTTACAACAATAGGTTCCTATAGTGGAGGGGGCTTCTTAAAGCTTGGAATGATATATTTTGGAGAAGGGGTTGCCTCTGCTTCTTTGGTCTGAAAATGTGCCAAATGTAGCCTCATTTCCTCTTCTCTTGCTACAACAACTTTCCTTGCAAGATTATCCTCAAAATGTCTATGTCTCTCCTTCTCTTCTTTTTTTTGTTGCATTCTAAGGGGGACATGATGAGCTAACTCAAAAATATCATAAACCTCAAACATCATCCTACAAACAAGAGGGTCATCCTCCCATGTCTCTTTGTCATTTTTCCACTTTTTATTCCAAATAGTCATAATGAGTTTAATGTGAGAAAAATCCCCATAATATATATCTGGGTAAGGATTTTCAACATAGCTGAAAAATCTTCCAAGTTCAGCAAACTTGAAACCCAAGCTATCTAAATGATCATAGAGTAATCTTGCCTTGATATGCGAACACTATGAGGTTCTAAGGGAGATTGGGCAAGTTGATGTAGGGGGTAAGAGGGATGAGGAATATCCTCTTCATGATATGAGGAAAAATGGGAAGGATCTCTATGAAAAGAATCCATGATAAATCATTCAATTAACTAATGTCATAGAAAATCTTGAAAACATAATAGATTAGAGATGATCTTTCCACATACCAGCACTTGGTCTAAATGAAACTAGAAAATGCATAGAGTTTCCATGGTGTTGAATGAATGCCTCCAAATATTGATGGCACTAAGAATAACGCCCAAATTCTTAGTGGATAAGATCGCAACTAGCTAACCAGCAGACTTATGAGGTTGAATCTATGTCCCACCGAGCGTATCAAAAACTGTTGTCATAAAATTCTACACCCTCGCTTGAGGTTTGACCCTCAAGTGACCTTGTGAAACATGGAAATAGCCTCCAAGTGTCGGACTTACACTCTAAGGTTGAATTTCCAGAGAAGGTCAGCTTCCTTACTATCAAGGTACACCTAAACTACTATTTGAGAGGAAAAGGGAGAAGGAGACTGAAATTAAGATGCAGAAAGGGAAAGGGAGGTGATGCATTGAGATAGAATGGTGGTTACAACTCTATCCATGTATGCACAACACATCAATGAAAAGTTCAAAACACACTAGTCACGGCTCTATTCTATCTCCAAGAATCCACATGCAAGTTTGGAACTAGTTGAAGTGTTGAAATGAAAGACATCTTCACTTAAATAGCAACCATCAAAAATTTGGACACAACATACAAACCTTGAAAAGTAGAAAGAAACACCCACCAAAAGGAAAGATGCATGCACATTTGGAAAATGGCAAGAAGAGGTAAGGAAGGAAAACTATTTCATTAATGGAAGGCAAGAAATTACATAGCATAGTGCTACTACAAAAAATGTAGATAGAGAAGAACCCAGAAAAAGTATTTACAATTGCCTTTTAAGGAGATCAAGCATAACTCTAATTAAACTTGAAGTTCAAACCCCAACCAAAGGTAGACTCAAGTTGTAGAGAGTAGCAATGAATGAATATCAGAACTAAATCTAATCATGAGATACAATATGTTGTAGAAGTGAAAGGAAGGGAAAAAACAAATGCATCTAGCCATAAGAAATCAAATCCCATGAGATTTGATCATTATAATCATTAATGAGGCATGGAGATGTATAGATTTCATGTAAATAAGGCCAAAGAATTTCACTCAGCATTAAATAACAATCTTTGTAATGTGTCATGGCCGCAACATTTAAATCCACACCATTGTCAAAGAAAACGTGGGATGGGATAACATGTAAGTTAACCTGTTGCAAAAATATAGAGTTGACCCATGTGGAATAGATCTGATCTACCCAAAAAATGCATTAACCATTGATGTAGATCTTTCTTTGAATATGGACAGTCTAGATGCTACAAAAGATATCCCCAACTGATCAATAAAATACAACCATAGATCAAGATCTCTACCTAACCACAAGGATGGCTGAGATGTGCTCATAAATATCCAAAGAAGCCCCAAGATCTAATGGCCATCATATCTTTGCAAGAGAAAAAGGAAGCAATGCAAAAATATGATCACCATCTAATTAAAAGTAACCCAACATCAGAAGGATCTACCATGTGGGCTGTAATAGTTGGTCAATACATTTCTTGAATGTTTGATTCAAGAGATAGCAGTGATTTTGAAATTCTAGAAAGGGCAAAAAAGTCACTCTTTGAAATGATGAAAATGGTTAACATGAAATGTTAACCCTGGCAGAAAACATGCATTAACCCATGACTTAGCACATGAAGAAAAAATGAGCCAAGTCAGCACAAGAACAAGCTGAACTAGCTCAACACATAAAGAAACCAAGCCAACTTCACACATGAAGAAACTATGTTAACACAAGATGTTAACCTAACTGAAAAGTGTGTTTACCCACATCAAAAAATCTAGCCCATTAAAGATCTCTCATATTAGTTATCAATGATGGGCTGAATGGGGGCCAAAAATGCCCAACAAAAATCCAACTCAAAGGCTCCAAGATAAATTGACATCTAGACCCAGAGGCACACAAAGACATGTAGGAAACCTACTATGTAAAAGGGTAGGTGTCTACACATGAATCAACATGAGAGTTACCCTAGTAGTCTCTTAGAACCCCAACCCCCTAGTGACCCTATTGTAGTTGTATTCATGCAACCTAATCTGAATACTAGGTAGAGGTGTTGGATGGAGTTTCTTTGCAAGTATGACTTCAAGGTAAAGTATATTCAAGGGAAGAATAACGTGGTAGCTAACACTTTGAGTCATAGGAGACATGAGACATTATCTATGACTCTTAGTGTGGATTTGAGGAGCTAGATTAGGCACTCCCTATAGATATTTGGTATCAAGAGGTGAGCAGAGAGATTGATACAGGGATACTGTTGGAGGGTAGGTTTTCAGATTATGTTCTAGAGTCAGATGGCCTTTTAGACGTTTAGGAAGGATCTATGTACTACTTCTAGATGAGCTTTGTGTGTTGATCCTATTAGAGGCTCATTGTGTACCTTACTCAGTACATTGAGGTGTCAAGAAGATGCATGCAAACTTATGACATCTATTCTATTGGACAGGGATGAAACATGATATCACTAATTTTTGGTTAGGTGTCTTGAGTGTTAGAGAGTCAAAGAAAAACACCAACATCAAGCAGAGCTTTTATAGCCAAATATCATTCCTTCATGGAAGTGGGACATCATCTCTATGGATTTCATAGTAGGATTGCCTATGACTACTCATCAACATGACACTATCATGGTCACCGTTGATTGATTGACTAAGGTGGCACATTTTTCATTAATGAGGTCATCTTACACTATAACTTCTATAGCTAATGTCTTCATGCATGACATTGTGAGACTACATGGTATTCCTTAGAAGATCATTTCAGATAGGGATCCTATATTCACTTTTGTATTTTGGACATCATTGCAACATGATCTTGGAGCATAGTAGAACTTCAGCTTAGCATATCACCCAAAGATAGATGGGTAGATAGAGGGGGTGAATTAGGTTCTGGAAGATATGTTGAGGATGTATGTGATGGATAGATAGACTCTTTGGGAGGACGATCTCTATCTAGTGGAGTTTTCCTATAACAATTGGTATCATAGTTCTATTGGCATGGCACCCTTTCAAGCCTTATATGGTCATCTTGTTGGGTCCTAAGATGCTTCAAGATATGGAGCAATAGGTAGTGCACATCCGAAAGCACATGTCTACAACATAGGATAGGCAGAAAATGTATGTCGGTGCTCATAAGATAGATAAGTAATTTGCTATGGGAGAGAAGGTTTTCTTAAGAGTGCATCTACAGAAGAGTCTGGTCCATTATGGAAAGGTTTTGAAGCTAGCACCTCACTTTGTGGGCTTGTTCAAGATTCTTGAGAGGATAGGTCTAGTTGCTTACAATCTGGCTTTGCTGCCCAACCTAGCTTGTGTTCATGATTCTTTCCATGTTTCTATACTTAAGTAGTATATTCCTGATGTGGTACATGTTCTTGATTGGAATGTGTTGCATGTAGAGGATAGGTAGCTAGCTTTGGAGTTGGTTCACATTCTGGAGCAATGAGAGTTGACCATCAAGGGGGTAAGGGTCCAGTGGGACCCTACTGATGATTCATCAACTACATGGGAGGATGCATCTAGTTTATGGGATTTATATCCATACTTATTTATAGATATTGTTTCAGATTCAAGTGATTTATGATGAGATTACTTGGTACTCTATACTTCATAAATGCATGATGATTATTATAGTGATTTCAATCATTAATGATGATTAGTTGGATTATCATATGTGTTTTCTTATGGATACTTACCCCATACTGCATGTGTATGGTGTGTGTGTATGTTTTATTTATGTATGACATTTCTGATGTGGTTAAGGAAGGGAGTCATAGTCACCTACTAATCAAGATCTACACAATGCACCACTTTCTACCATTGCCTAATTAGTTTAGAATATATGTGTTTGTACATGCATGGATTTTATACAAATTGCAGGTATCAGGTATCGACTTCCTTGAATTGCCAGGATGAGTATACCCTATCACATTATCTCAATGGTAAGAGAGGGGAGATAAATTATTAAGTCCAAATCCTAACCTTAGAACCCATTTTTCCTAGAAAATTAGGACAAATATCTGAATTTATTACCTTCTAAATGCGTCATATGATGTAAATTCATGATTATAACCCTTTAGTTTGATCTTGTATATGTTTTTCTATGATGGGTTTTTGTATTTTGTCCTATTAGTCTTTGGTGATTTTTCTATTAATTAAGTCAAATTAAATGATTTAATTAATGATTTGATTTAATGGAAAATTTTTATAATATTTTTAATATTTAATTATATTTAATTAATTTGGAGAATTAAATAAATAAATATAATTAAATTTAAAGATAAAAGTTATAAGTTTAATTTTAGAACATGATAATATTTATTTAATTTACTAATAATATATTTAGAGTTTATTTTTAAACAAATGCTAAATATTATTATTTAAGTTAATAAATATTTTATCAATTAGCATTTTGAAAATAAATTAAAGAGTGAAAAAGATATTAATTTATTAAAAGTTTTAAGATTGCATAAAGTGTGCATGAGATCAAAATTTAATAAATTAATTAAAAAGAGAAGTCAAGTGAAATTCAATGAAGTTATTTTATATTTCAATAAACATGCATGAAAAAGATAAAGAAAAGATAATAAAGAGTTAAAGACTAGTAAGCAAGGAGTCCTCTTAGGTGATCGCACAATTAGTGCCCCAATTTTAGGAGAGAACTCCTTATCACGATTAAGGGTTCATTTTCAAAGGACTACAAATGTTTGGAAGAAGGAAAATTTTGGAAGAGAGAAGATTTTGAGGGGAGAAATTTCTCTCACAAATCTTTTTGGACATAGCAATTCAGCATCAGATTCCAAGTAGATTCTTATGATTAATTTGCATAGTTAATTACGCTATTTCTTTTCCCGTCTTCTTCGTGCCTATGAAATGGTTATCTGAATAATTCCTTGTGACGAGTATTTCCTATTGTGAATTTTTGGTATGCATGTTAATTCTTCTGTATATGTAGAGATTGAAATATCTTAGAATCCTCATCCAGTAATTTTAGAAATTACATATTAAACCAAGAAGGGTTTTGAAATTTAAAAAGAAAAATTTAAAGAGAAAATTTGACTGGTTGATTGTATTTTCCCTATCAGATTAATGTTGGAACTATTATTAAAAAATTATATATTTTAACAAAGGAAAGTATTTTCTTTCTTTAAAATTTATATTTATAAAAAAATTATAAAACAAATTAATCAAAAAAATAAAAATTTAAAATAATAATAATAATTTTTTTAAAAATTAATATAGGAAGGGGTGGGAAAACCCCACACCCCCCCTTCTTTATTGCCTTTTGGTAGAAGCTGTAGACTATTGTTGCAGGTACTACAACAACAGTGGTATAGAGTACCACTACTAACACGGGCCCTGCGGTAGCAGGGTTGCCATATTTGAAAGGTCGGTAGGCCTTGTAAAAATAAATGCTTTTCCATGTTATTTAAAAGTTATAAAATTTATTTTGTTTTGTTTTGTTTTATTGGTAAACAGCCAAGGCCTTCATAATATTTATTAATAAAAATTAATTACAATAGCATACCACCATTCAAATGAGCTCTGGTAGGAAAGAATGGGGAAGAAAACCTCCAGTTGAGCCTAGGACCATGGTCCTTTATTATTACATCATAAAAGGGACATACCCGAGTTAGATTATCATCAATTCTTATTGTTACAATATAAGGATGTTATGTCAAATGAGTAAATAATTCCTAATTATAGCTGAGACCTTGTTGAGAATCATTCCATCCACTTCTCATTACTTCCTTCCATCGTTGAAAGATACACTCACCCTACCTAGCTATCTTGTCAAATAGACGGGTTAATAATAGTATTGCAATAATCTTTAAAACATGAAAGCTATCTTGAACCAAATAAATAGTTACTCATAGCTTTTGAATTAACATAACACTTACCGATTTGTTAGTATAGTTGTTATCCCTTCTTTTATAACTACAAACTTATCAATAAAATTGTTTAGATTTAATCTCTTTCAGAAAATTATATTTAAATTGTAAATGTCAAAACACTATCCTAATACTTAACTATTATACTTGGTATTATTGAAATACCAAGATTGTGATTGAGTAAACATTGTCCTGATTCTTACCTAGTATATTAGACATTATTGTAATACTAAGATCTAATTACAATACCTAAAGTGACCAAAAGTAGAAACTAAATCCCAGCTATCTCAAATGAAACTTATTTAGTACTCAATCTACCTTAACAAATCAGCTACCTCTCAGTCAAAACAAAAGGGATATCCAAGGTTAGCCTAGGCTAAATAAGATTAGACATAATAACTAGTAGAAACCTTAAAAAATACCTCCTCTACTCAACATTCCATTCTCAATATATCATTAAAATGAAATAAAATGAAACTGATATCCACACCCTCGGTACTTTCAAATTAGGAATTCAAACATAGTAAGCCCTACTGAATACAATTATTTATCATATCTAAAAGCTAGATAGTATGGAAAAAATCTCTAATTTGCTAGTGAAAAAATAGAGAGCCATATCTGTAAATACAAAATAAAGCTACATTACCATAGCAAATATACAGTTCTTAATAAATTTGAGATCTTGTTGACCATATCACATACTTGAAACCATCAAAGAGAAATAGTTATGCTTTGATTATAAACTGTTCATACTAGACATAGGTTTACATTTATCCATGACTATAAAGAACAATAATAGAAACCCTTCCCTGATAGTATACCGATGTCAACTTTTAAACCATTTCCACTTAACCCAACCCCTGGTATATTTTATTTGAGACATAACTATTGCAGTAAGCTAAAGGGTACATAAGCATGTAAGCTATATACATTTTTAGATTAAAAAAAACCCTATCAAAATACATCTAGTCTCTATAAGATATGATGAACCAAAAACCTAACATCAAAATAGTTTAAATCATATTGAAAAACTAAAATAGAAGATTGCACCACACTTTACTTTTTCCAGTATACCATGATTACTTCTGAAATATCATTTGGGGATTCTAACTGAAAATGTGGGGGAAATTCAAATGTGGACCTATCTCTGTTGGACTTCTCAATGTTGGGGGTGCATAAGTCCACCAAATCAAGGTTCTTGAAGCTCACTCTCAGATGAAGATGCACTTTGAAGATGCGAAGATAGTTGCTCGGCCAATCATTATCAGTGTCCACCGTAATCTTTCTCCACCTAAGTAAGAAGTGAAAGAAAGACTCCATCTTAGGCTAGACAAATTTAAAGCTACCAAATCCCTAATAATTAAGCCAGGCCTCCTAGGCATAGTTATAAAATTTCTTTTATTATTATTTTTAATTAATAAATTTTATTAGTAAGTTAATTTAAATATTAATAAATTTATATATATATATATATATATATATATATATATATATATATATATATATATTTAAATTTGGTTTTTTTTAAATTAATGAATTTATTATTAAATTTGTTAATTAATGATAAAATGTTAATATAGTTATTTCATTTATATAATTATTAATTAATTATGAAATTAAATTAAATTTGATTAATAAATGGAAGTATTTAATGAAATTTAGATTTATTTTAATCATAATGATATTGACTTTAATAAAACTGAAATTATTTTTATTGGAAGATTAATAGTTATTATTTTAATAAATAATTACCCTTAGAGTATTTTAGAAAATTGACTTAAAATATTATGGGGGTAATTCTATATTTTATTCGAGTATAAATGAACGGGTTAATTTGTAAGGGTAAACTGTGAATCTCATTTACTTGGAACGTACATTGAAACAAAAATCTGAAACCTTACATTTAACTAAACAATATGTTTTCAAAATCAAACCAAACTATAAAACCTACACTATGTTGTCTATGTTTTGGGTTTGGGTTGATTAGAGTGTTGACCAGTTTTAGGATGTCTACCAGAGGCTTGGGAGTTCTATGATTGTGGCATTATGCCGATTTGATCTTTGATCTTTTAAATTCAACCATGGTAATGTGTTGGTATGCTCTATGATGAGTGTGATTATATTGTTGGTTATTATTTTCATTATCACTATGGGATAGCAAGATGAATGCTATAATATATTTGACTTAACCATTTTGAGTCTTTGATCAGTATTTTTGGGATACTTTCTAGTTTCTTATAGAGAACTGATGGGTTATTGTGATTTATCTTATGATGCTTTCCAGTCTCTTGTCTAGGACTAAGGTGATATAATATGATTCTTTGATTTATGATTTCATGAGCTTAGGGTAGGTTATCTATATGTAATGTAGAGAAGTGGCTTGCAATGGAGGTCGGGGCCCTAAGTGGTTGCCAAGGTAACCCATTGTAAGTTCTTTAATAAGTGAAAACACTACACTAAATGAGAGTAAAATGAGCCTAATATGAGTCTTTGTATGTTCTCACCCATGCCTTGAGTGCTAGTACAAACTATGATGGGAGTAGAGAGAATGCTTGGTGATGACCATGCATCATTAGTATGCCTTGTTAGTACAAGAGGATACTACTATCGCATAGGGTCACTAGGGGGTCGGGGTCCTAAGAAAATGTCAAGGTAACTCTATTGTTGATTCATGCAATGACACTTTTCCACTTACATAGTAGGTTTCCTATGTGTCTTTGTGTGCCTTTGGATCTAGATATTGATTTATCTTGGAACCTTTGAGTTAGATTACTTTTAGGATTTCTTGGACTTAGAGAGTATTTTTTATATTTGGATTGATATCCTATTTGGGACTTGAGACTAAGATAATCTCCTTAGTGCGGTAGGAGTGGGCCTTTTTGGGTTACCACATGGTTGGGTGGTAGTGCTTTTTACTCTTAGCATTGAGATCCATTTGTTGATATCATGGCTGGAGTTTCCTTGTCTACATTTCCTTTCATTCTATTTTTGTGTATTATGATGGATGGTTGTATCTTTATGATGGATAGTTATATCTTTATAATGGATGATTTCACTTATTGTATTATACTTCTTTTCATGGATCTAAAAAGGATGATGTAATCTATTTTTATAAATGTATATTTTTTAGCCTTTAATACCCTGTGACATGTATAGTGGATGATTGAGCATTCTAAATTTTATTGCCAAGTGGCATTCAAAAAAAATGTATATTATTTAAATAGACTATGGAATTTTAATTTTTCTTTCATGTGGACGTGCTAATTGTTAGACTTAGTATTAATTAATTTCAAATGTGATCCAACATCTTGGGATCCTTAAGGAATGTAATCTGTAATGTTTTCTTATGTAAGATTGTATTTTATTGCTTCTGCTACTTTATGATTGATGTGTATGTTATTCTGTCTTTAAAAAAAAAATTTGGTAAACTTAGTTAAAACTTTAGATTAATTCTTTTAGATCCCTTGGTGGGGCATTACACAAAATCATAAAATATTTCCACCTTTACAACTTCTTCTATTGTATTTGCACACCATGCATGCCCTTTTTCATTTATGACTCTATTCATCCTAAGACATAATAGATCACAGGCCCATTCTTCTTTATCTTTTATTTTATCTTTTCTACCCAAGGCATGGGGAAGAGTCCAAAGTTTTTACTCTTATACTTTGCAAGATAAATTATGATTCTCCTCTATAATGCAATTCTTTTATCATCAAACTCAAAGATATCATTAGTCATGTCATAGGTCTTTCTATATACTCACAAGATAGAGTGATAACTAAAAAACATAAAAGGGTGACATTTGTATCCCTATTATTCCATTTATTAACAATTGGCTTCAAGGCCTCCTCATTTTCTTTTAGCTCATTCCATATATTTATTACCTTTTCCAATTGTTCATAGAATGTAGGCCAATCAATTTTATCTACTAAATACATAATTGCTTTCATCAACTTATCCTCATATTGGATATCTAGTTCCACATGCAATGCCCACAATTTTCTCTTTTCTTCTTCAAAATCCTTAGCAGTATAATATCGAGGCCTCTATAGTGTGTCTAGAATTTCAATTAGAGGAGCAGATTTAAAAGGATCCATTGCTAGATGAGGATAAGTAATCCTAGGCCTACTAGAATTTCCTAGGTGCTCCATCACCTTATTCTCAACTTTTATTCTTTTTTGCACTTCTTTACTATAAGTAGCCAAAACCTTCTTATACTTTTCCTATAGCTCTAGTCTATCTTTTTTCTCCCTCAATGCTATGGATAGGATCAGGTTTGCTATTCCAACATTTAGCTCTATGGCCTCCTCATTTGGAGTGTCCTCTACCATTTTTACAATCAAGTTTCCAATCAAGCTGGTATCATCAGGATGGGTAGAACTAGCTCTAGATCCCTTTCTCGTAGACCAAATGACTAAGGTAGCATGATCTTCACTAAATTTGGTACCTTTCAACTCTTATTTTACTTTTTCATCTAAATTCAACTTCTTATTAATAGAGTTAAAGACCATTGCATCTATAATGTCCCAATTTGGTAGTAGCAAGACCCTAGATGATTTTATCATTTTTCTTCCCACTTCAAGGGTCAAGCTCTTAAACTCTTGCATCATCTCATCTTTTATTTGGTCTTGTATGGAAGTCTCTTCCATCTTAGGATGCTCTACCTTTTTCTTATTGAATCTTTCTTCAAATAATCCAATATTGGTTCTCCATGCAAATTGATAAAAAGATCTTGTTTTAATAAAGTTCTCATCAGAAATAAATTCATGACTAGCTTATTCTACAATAAAGTCCAATTCCCTTCCTCTATAATTAGCAATAGTTAACTCAAGGCTTGGCATGGGAGGATCTTGAGGATTTCCTTCTTCTAGTTTAAAAGCAGTAATAAAGACTCCCCCTTGGGATCCCAGTTGTTTTATTTTCTCCTTAGTATGTTGTTCATCTCCTATATGTAGTGGGGACTGGGTGGGTCAGTACTCCTCTATTTGGGGCACCTATCTCTCTTCTATATTTTTCCTCTTGAGCATGGGCTCATTAGGCCTTTACTTCATAATAGCACTGGTTGATCCAATTATTTGTTTACCTTTGTCAATTACAGACCTTTTATTCTAAATGATATTGTAGCTAGGTTTCCTATGAATAATTAGATGCCTTGATCCTACTGAAGGGGTAAAAGATAACCTTTTCATGACCTCTTGGGCCTTATCAAGACAAGAATTAATAAAAAAATGTCTTCTTCTCATTCATTGCTTCCATAACCTTAGGAAAAGTAATCATCAATTTATTTAGTTTATCTACCTCTATCTTGGCATCTTTTAGAGGCTTATAGTCTTTATCAAAATAATTAATAAATTCTAGAACCCTAGAATAAAATCTCCACTTCTCCTTCTTGATCTCTTGCTCTTGAAGAGATAAGTCATTTCTTATTATGTCTTTACGGAAGCAAGCTTGATGATCCTTGGCACCATTCTTAGCCCTTCATCTGAAAATATCAAAAAAACCTTCACTATCATTGAAATGGTCATGAGAGATAGCCATTTTGTATGGGTTTAAGAATTTGTACAAAAACAACCAACCACCCTTGGTGATTATGAACCAGTGAGCCATTGTACAAGATGGGAAAATTGAACCCTTGGACTGACCAGTCAATTGTACTTCCTCTAATCCACCTACCTGTCATAGCATTTCAACTATTCCCACCTTCAGAGTTACTTGGTAAGGAATTAAATGGGGAGTCCCTTGGAATACATGCAGTCTAAAAACTATATACATTGGGTATGGTATGATATCTACCTAGTTATGGGAAACCTTTAAACCAGTAGGGCTATCCATGGGCCTGATGAAATCCAATAGTGACTTAGGTATTTTAGGATTATCCCTTAATATAAGTCTCCATAACCTGGATGGAAAGTATCTATCAAATCTCACAAAGCTAGCCACTTCTGCATCCCAAGTCATATTTGCACTCCATAATTGGACTAGTAGAGCTTCTCCCTCAAATTCTTTGTTCAATACCATTTCTTTTTCAAAGCAAGTAACACCTTTATACAAGAAGACATGCATCAATAATGAATAATGGCTAAATGTTTTCTCAACTTTTCTCTTTGCAATTCCAATCAATCCTATGTGAATCTCCTCTGCTAAATAAGATGCAAAATCAAAGATGATATCCACACCAAAAGAAGATATTTGTGTCATCATATACATGAACTTTATTGGCATAAAATGTTTTTCATCTTTGCCAAAAACCCTACATAAAGTCATGTAAATATCAATGGCCCTAGAATTGAAAAAGTTCTTCTTGAAAGGCTCTTTAGTTGATGTTGTGACAAAAGTTAAATTGCCAATTGTGGTCAAGTTTCCTCTCAATGCACCTTTTTTGATTTGATCTTTTCTAGAAAAATACTCCTTTTCCAATCCCTAAAAGTCAATTATCTCATGGTAATTTTTGGTTGGATCCAATCAAAAAACCTCTTGAATCTCTTCTACATTGATTTTTATTAAACATTCCTCATCTATTCTCCTCACCATCCTAGCTACTAGGTTGTAATTTAGGGACACTGTTGTAAGAAGGTTTGAATCCATGAAAACCCCAAGGACTACTAGCTTTCCTTGATCAAAGTTCCAAATATTTCCATGGGGGGGAACAATTTTCTTTCTGAGAACCATTTCTTGAACAATTGGAGCCCTATTTTAGAGGTTATGGCATCCCTAGTCCAATTTCCCTTATCATACAAACCATCTACAATCTAAAGCCTAGGCTTTACAAGAACTATCTTTTTAATTTGGGTTGATTCATTCATGGATATTCCTACTAGCCTTTCCCTAAAAAACCCTTCTTTAGAGGCATATTTGATAATAATGCAAAAAAACCAAACCTCCTTCAATGATATACAGACTGAGATACTTACTTGGCTCTCTGTTTTCTTCTTTTTTAATTTTGTAGTGAATCACTAGTATAGAAAATTCTTGACAATTTAACCAGGCAGGGAAATAGCTCTTCAATAGGTTCTAGCTCTCAAAAAATTAGAAATATATTTGCAATGAACAAATTCTTGACTGTCTACACTATATTCCCAATTTTACTTCACATAGGGAGCTTTAATTCTCATAAATGGATCGCAAAGAAATTGAGTGGCATCACCTTTCAAATTTGAAAATAGGTCGTCAATTTTTGAAAAATCTGGCAATTAAGGAATAAAACCTTTAATGACTCAACTTCAACCCTCCAAGTTGGTGGTCAATCCAATTGAATCCTTCCACATAAACCTCTTCCTTTGCAGCTGGTGACTTACATTAAACCCACTTACACCTTTGAACATGTGTCATGTTCTCGCTATGTCACCAAGGGTAAAAGTCAAGCAACTCTCCTTGGACATAGCGACCATCATTGATCATCCTTATATCAGATGGTAGAGTTCATATGACAATTTTGTTATAAAAAGAGTGGGCCCATGGTATTCCTTTTGGTCACTAGTCACCAAGGATAAATTTCTTGTAATTTTCTTTGGCTACAAGGAAACCACCCTCTATCTTGAGAAGATCTGATCGTGTGGATCGATGTTTCACTTCCTTCAATGCGAATCCTCTGTGGCATCTAACATCTTGATAGCCTAGCATCTTGATGAGTTGTTCATGATGTGGAAATTTATGGTGCCATCTTCAAGGGTTGGTCCTACCACATATCCACATGGTGGGAAGTTGTTATGTTGCCAAGGATAAAAACCTTGAGATTTCCCATGGTGACAAAGTCACCACCGTAGATTTTGAGATGATCTGTTGGTGTGAACTTCATGCTTAAATCTTCATTCCTTTAGTGAATGGGTCCCATGGATTAGTACTACTTGGTCACTATGTCGCTAAGAATAAATAACATGTGATTTCTTATGGTGACATAGTGACAACCCTTGATCTTAAGGAAGATCAAGGGTTATTATTATTCGATTGATTTTTCAAATGGAAAGTTAAAATTGTAGAAAATTAAAATGGAACCTTAGGTTAAGGAATTATTTTGGAGACTTAGGAAACATAAGATAACGCAAAAATAATTAAAATGTGCCTGAGAAGTAATAATAGGGGTATTTTAAAAGATTTTTCCTATGCACACCTTTTTTGAAAGGGGATGCTATGCAAATGTAAATTCGAAGGCTTTCTAGGGAAACATTTAATGAAAATAAAATTAGGGGTTATTCTAGGGTTAACAAAATTAAAAACACCAAACTCTAATTTTTGCAAAAGGAACTTGGAACATTAACTTAGAGATACATTAAGATAAATTTGAAGTGAAAGCTAGACTAATAGCAGGTTCATCTTTCCACCCTTTATATTGCATTATGTCGTCAGATTTAGTACTTTCTTCATATGTTCTACCTCTTCTTCTTTAAAATCTACCACCTCTTCCTCTTTGGCTTTGATCATGTCTCTTTGACAACCTTTCTTCAAATTTCAAAGAAAATTGATATGCCTCTTCCATGTTATCCATCTTAACATAGCTAATCTCATCTTGAATTGATACTCTCAAGCCATTCAGGTATCTTACCACTTTCTCAACTTCATCATCAACATATCTAGGTTTGATATCTAGCTTGTAGAATTCTTTAGTATATTCCTTCACACTCATGTCCTTTTGTCTCAAATTTTGCAATTTTCTCAACAAACTAACCCAATATTCTACTAGGAGAAACTTCTTCTTCATCTTTCCAAGTGCAAATGATCCCACCAAAGAGATGCATGGCCTTTCAACTTCATGACTACAATCTTAACCTTATTATTATTAGGAATACCTTCATACTCAAAATATTTTCCATCTTTGAGATCTAATCTAGCAATGCATCAGTCTCAAGTCTTTCATCATAGTGAGCAACTTCAATAGCATGTCTAGAATTAGCTTTAGACAAAAGTATCAAAAGACTTTCCTCATCTTGTTTAGCTTTAGGTATTGGTTTAGGATTAGTTGTTGCCTCTTCTTTATCATTAAAATCATCAAGATGTACACCTCTTCTTTGCATTATCTCTACAACTTCAAGTCTAGTTGCAGTCTATATCAACATGTCCATTATAGTATTATCAACATTTCCTTTACCACAAATCATCTTGATAATAGTTCCTACAAGATTGTAACCTTCTACAAGTTATAGGTCAGATTTTAGATCTATCACCCTACAACTAATCCAATAAGGTTCTCCAAAATCCAATCCATAAGAAAGACTCTGCTCTGATACTACCTGACATAGGGATAGGCAAATTCAAGAGGAATTGATCCAAATCAAATAAATGAACATCTCGTGCTTAGAGTTATGCACAAAAGCAACATATAAATTAAATAAATAAAAGAGAAATAGAAACTAGATTTTGTGTAATCATTTTGGTATAATCAAAAAAAAAATCCAAAAATGCCCAGCTGTGAGAGCTTTCAAGTTATAGCCATATACAAAGAATTGTGAATTCAAGTCCACGATCACATCTTGCCTTCTTCTCTAGAATCTTTTATGAGGCTAATTATTGCCTCTATTTTATGATAATTTTAAAATACTTTGTTTTAACACTACCAAGACATTTGTGAAATTATGTTTAGTTGACCTTATGATTAAGTCCAAATAGAACCGTTAACCTATGGGTAGATAGTATGTCATATTTTGCCAATATTATACATATAATTCAGTATTTCATATAACCATCAGAATATGTGTTCTAATATTTGGATTTAATTTGATTATGCTTGTTTGCAAATATTTTTGCATCATAACTAACTTGATAGGGAAGAAGCTAGAGATGGTTAATAGCATTCAAGGAGGAACATTAAAGTCCAGTCATGGTAGAAGAACCATTACAATATCAGGAGACACAACCGCTACAAAGGAGGAGCTATTATTCTAGGAATACACCGATGAAAAGTTGCTTTTTTCCTTATGTGTTTACTATTGTGTCGAATTGGTTATCTAGACTTTATTGTTTGTACCACTATTATATTTCCTCCTTTTCCTCTAGCAAATTTGTAGTCAGTTTGTTTTCTTTCTTATTTTAGACTAAGTGTCGATTCTCTATTTATAGGGATTGGATTGATAGTTTTTTAAGGTTGGAAGAAAGTTTATGAAAAGAAACTATTGACTCTCATAGTGAATTGCATTACAGTTTTATGTATTGTTCTTATGTAAGGAACTTTAGAATGTAATGAAATAATTCTTGGTTTACATTCTATGTTAGTAGATTAGCAGAAGCAGATCAAGGGGGGCCACTTGGGAGGTGGATTAGACTAGAATAGTATATATTTACTTCCAACATTTGTAGTATTTTAAGTAGAAGTTGTAAGTTTCTTCCTACAACATCATACTTTGTGAGTGTTCTTGTAGAATTTGTGAGAATAGTTGTAGTGGATGATTTGAATTGAAATATAAGTTAGCATTTAATTTCATTTCTAGAATTCATTTTAGTGAAGAGTTAAGTGTGTTAATTTCCTATAGCACTAGTGTCAGTTCTTTCCTTGCATTTTACTTTCTCGTAGCATAAGCATAATGGCCCTTTAAGAAACCTAGTGCACATATTGTGCTAACCATTTCAAGTATGCATCCCTAGGTTGACAAATTAAATGCACCTTATGGTAGAAAGAATAATCCTTATATTGAATGTACTATTCCTAAGTAAGGTCATGGGCATGATTATCACACACCTATTATAAGGCAGAACATTTTTGGCACCATTTTCGTGGATGGCATCAAGCTAGAAATATCTTTTTGGACCATAGTTTTTTAGTTTTAGTTTTTTTTTAGAGATTTGTAGTCCTAAAAGTCTATTCAAAAGTGTGAAGAATTCAATTTCATGCATCGAAGAGCAAGACAATGAGATGAATATGGAAGATTACTTCCATAGGAGTCTATTAATTTGAATGAATAAATTAAAGAAGAAGTTGAGTTTCCTTTTGAGGATGAAAGTCCTTTTTTTCCTACAGAATCTTCCTCTAGAGCACAACCCTTGGGCACAAGTGGTCTTCAACCTTTTTCTAAAAATTTGGCTAGCTTTCTTGGTAGTTCTGCTCCAAATCCACCTGTTGTTAACAATCCAGTACCCAATGTTCCTTTTCAGCAGCAACCCCATAATCAAATACCTCCAGTAATGGCACATCCTACTTTTCCATTTCCTCTCCTAAACCTCATAACCAATGTTAATCTCAAAAATATACCTATAGCTACTCTTCCAAAGTTCTATAGCCTTGCAACTAAAGATCCTAATACTTTATTGTTTGAGTTTGACATACTCTCTCATAGTTTTGACTATAACATTGATGCCCATAAGCTCAAGTTTTATCCAGCAACACTAAAAGAATCAGCTTTATGATGGTTCATGGGTTAAGGAGCCAATGCAGTAGGTACTTGGGTTGAAATGCAAACTTTTTTTCTGGATAAATACAAAGATTATTGCAAGGAAAATGATTCAAGAGGAGATCATATCTTTAGAATATCACAAAAGGATGATGAAACATTGGAAGAATATGTTTCATGTTTCTTATATACAGTGTAGAAGAACCCCCGGCATGTACTGGTAGAGGATTCACATAAACTAGTCTTCTTGAGAGGGGTGAATGATAATTGTCTAGAAGCACTAAACTTGATGGCTAGTGGTGATGTATATCAGTCTTCTTGGGATGACCTCAAGAAAATCTATCTTAACTACTCAAGGTCAACTATGAAGAAAGGTAGAGGGCACCAGACCACAGCCACTAAAAGGATCAATTGGGGTATTTCAAAGCTTGAGATATCTAATCTACTCTCAGATTTTAAGTAGTGTAGGGCCCATTTGCCATTGCACCAAAAGCCATGACTGTTAGTGAACATGGAACACCACATAATTAACCACCTGTGGGTAGGGGAGCGCGTCGCATCACCCAACAATCTCCCCCTCGACGTGCATACCAGGTGCTTACACGGGTCGGGTGGGCACCGGGGAGATTTGAACCCATGACCAAGCCAAAACCAGGCTCTGATACCAATTGTAGGGCCCATTTGCTGTTGCACCAAAAGCCATGACTATTAGTGAACATGGAACACCACATAATTAACCACCTGTGGGTAGGGGAGTGTGTTGCATCACCCAACAAGTAGGACATCATAAATGATGTCGCTACACATCTCAACACAATGAATGCAAAGAAGAAGCATGTAGAGGTTGACACACAATTAGCCGAGTATTGTCCACACTACCAGAAGCAAAAGAAATATTGTCAATGCAAATTGGTTGCTAGTGTGGAGAAGCAACATCTTCCAACTAAGTACATCAAGATAGAAGGAGAGGATGAGCAAGTATTCTTTGTTGCTCAATGTCGGCCATGGGCCTCACATCAAGGTATGCCTCAAGACCCTTTACAAAATTTAAATCTATATGGTAATTAATGGAAAAATTATAGTACCCAAGGTCCTCCACAATATAGTCAACCTAATTGAATAATGCTTGGCAAAATAATCCACAACAACCTCAATGGCCTTAGAATTCCCAACCTTCCTAGCCAAACTAGCAAAACAACCAATGGTCTAACCAGCAAAATAATCAATGGTAGAATTAGTAGAGCTAATGCCAACCACCCCAAGGGAATTAGCAGTCTACAAACCAATGGAGATGACCTCAGCAATAGCCTAACCAAAATACGAGTAATCCACAATCACAACCTCCAGTCCAACAACCTGCACTAATGCCACCACCTACAAGTTCTGGACCTCAAAAGCAGACTCAGTTGCCTACACAACCTTAGTCAACTCCAAATAACTAGCAACTACAATAACCCATGTATTCTATTGATGCTCAAGAATACCTTGGTTGTGGTCTAAATGTTACAAATATACATTTAAGATCTAGTACAACCCTACCAGCACCTAAACTGTGTCACATAACTAAAATACCAAATAGTCTCGCAACATCAGAAATCACAAATTTTTAGCCACAAGTGGTTGACCCAACCAATGTAACTAGCTTAGCTCAAACTCAAACAATAGTTGAATCTCATTTTTCACAAAAGCTCATACAAAGTAAACCCACACAAATGGAGGAACAATCCTTTGACATCATCAATCAGCTGAACAACATGCATGTTCAAATTCCTTTATTTCAAGTCATTAAAGATGTTCCTATTTATGGTAAAGCCATTAGATATGCCTATCTAAAAAAGTCTGGGAGAAAGAAAAAGGACCCAACTATAGTCCATGTTGTAGGACAATTGGCTGACATTATGTTAGGAAAATTGATTATTCCTAAATACTGTAATCTAGGAATTCTAGTTGTGAATATGATTATAAATGGTCAATATATTAAAAATGATTTGATTGATCTTGGTGCTGCTACAAATATTATGAATAAGGATACTATAAAAAAGCTAAATATAGAAGGGTTAAGAGCTACCCCAACAATTTTGTAGCTTGTAGATAGTTCTACTATCACTCCTGATGGGATGATAGAAGGCATAGTAGTAACCCTAGACTCTCTATAGTACCCTGTAGATTTCATGATTCTATCCCCAAAAGTCAATTTATCTAATTACCCTGTCATTTTAGGATGACCATGGTTAGCTATAGCTGATGCAAATATAAGTTGTAGGTCAGGTAGTATGACCATATCAGATGGATAGGCAACAAAGAAATTTGATATGTATCCTCTAGTGCAACCACAACTAGATTAGAGTACATCTGTATGGATAGATTTAGGGGATGGAGAAGAAGAGTTAAACTCTATAGCATAGCTTATGATGTTACATAAATAGTCTTTTCTAAAGCTATAGGAAGAAGACTCACTAATTTAGAGTATTCTTACTAATACATGTGTGGTAGAAAAAGATGTATCTAATAGTTCTGTGTTGGAATTAACTACATACGAGGAATTTAATGGGAAAAAAAAATTCCTAAGGAACTAGATATTATCCATCAGCTTTTACCATGTGAACTAGATACAAGTCCAATATCTAAAGCTACTATAGTTGATCAAACAACTACTATTGAGTTGTCAAAAGGTCATAATCTCCACGTCAACCACAAACTGCCTCCCAAATAGATGAAATAACTAAAAGAGCTTCTTCAAAAACATGAAAAGGCTTTTGCATGGGATTATGAGGATATAAAAGGGTTAAGTTTGACATTATACACTTATAGAATATATATCAATGAAGAGTGCCTACCACTCTATCAACCCCAGAGGAGGATTAATCTAGCACTCAAAGAAATAGTTAAAATTGAACTACAAAAGTTGCTTGATGTTGGTTTTATATACCTTATATCTAATAGTAGATGGGCCTCACCTCTTATCATAGTGCCTAAAAAGGGGGGGAAATGGAAGATTTGTCTAGATTACAGAGAATTGAATAAGGTAATCAAGAAGGATCACTTTCGTATACCCTTCATTGATCAAGTTTTGGACACTCTGGATGGTAAGAAATATTTTTCTTTCCTAGATGCATACAATGGTTATAATCAAATAAGTGTAGCTCCTAAAGATCAAGATAAACCCACATTGTAAGGAAACTTGGCAATAAAGAATATAACCGTTTCCACATAACCCATAATAGATCTAAAATAAACACGGAATTAAAATCCACATGCAAGAGAATAGAAAACATACCCACAAAATTGTGACACAAGATATACCCTGGAAAACCCTCATTGAGGGAAAAACCCAGCCTCCAAAAGCATCCATCACCATGTATTATTCAGCAAAAATACCATTGCGATACAACCATGGAAGCCTTCATGGCCATAGCCACAACCAAGAAAACTATGTGAACAAGCATGAATCCACACATCCCATGCCATGCTTTCAACCTTCACAAATGCTCCCTTGGCTAACCTATTAAGCCTTGTCCCACTCGACTCTTGCCTTTTGTCTTCTCCTTGTCACTCTCTACAACAACTACAACAACTACCCTTGTGGCTGCTTATATAGTAGCAAGTCTCACAAAACCACTAAGTGGTATTACATAAACCATGTGCTAAAACCATGTGCTACCTAACCCACTGACCCCACATTTAATATTGGGCATTTAATTCTTTTCCCCAATATTAAATAATTACATGAAATATTATCACAATGTTACAATACAACTCATCAAGAATATTCCATGGGAATCTTTACATGTTGCACGTCCATCTAGGCACAACATTACATAATAAAAATAAAATAATAAAATAACGATATTATGCAATGTGTGCAACACCCATTATCTCAACACACATTTACATGCCCATGGGGTACTTTTTCATATTTTGTCTTGCCATTTGGTTTCAAAGAGTTGTGATTAGCATTTTTGTTGATATATCACATGACTGTATGGAAATATACATGGATGATTTCATAGCATTTGGAGTCACCTTTGAGGATGCCTTGATGAATCTAGAAATGGTTCTTGTCTGATGCAAAGAACATAATCTATCACTCAATAGTGAGAAATTTTTCATGCTCATATAGGAAGGAGTGGTGCTTGGTCATTTTATATCAGCTACAGGAATACAAGTGGATCTGACTAAGATAGAGGTAGTTATAACATTACCCATACCTACAAAACCAAAGGATGTAAGATCTTTTTTAGGTTATGTTGGCTATTATAGGCATGTCATTAAAGATTTTAGTAAAATAGCTAGTCCCTTGTCTACACTGTTGACTAAAGAAGATAAATTCAATTAGACACTCACATTTCATGAAGCCTTCCTATAGCTTAAGAAACTCCTCACTATGGCACCAGTTTCAAAAGGACCTGATTGGTCAACTCCATTTCATATCCATACTAATGCATTAGACTATGTTGTAGGAGTTGTATTGGGCCAAAAGCTTGCTAAACTTAAAAATGTCATCTACTATATTACTAGAGGCCTTCATGGTCCTGAACTGAATTACATAGTAATTGAAAAAGAAGTTTTAGCTATAGTCTACATTGAACAAATTCAAACATTATTTAACTAGATATCCTATTTTTGTTCATAGTGACCACTCATCTATAAGGTACTTCATAAACAAACCTACCATAAGGGGTAGATTAGCAAGATGGCTCTTGTTGTTGTAGGAATTTGATATTACCATTATTGATAAGCTAGGCAAGTCCAACATAGTTGCTAATTATTTGTCTAGGCTACACATTACTGATGAAGATTGTAACACCCCATTCGGGAACCCAAAAGAAATAAACCTAATATGTTACAAAGTTTACTAAAACAATTTATTTTTATTTTGACAACATCAAGATAACATTAATTCCAAAGCAATATGAACATACACATCAAATACACATAAGCAATTACAGATACAGTTTCAATTCCTCAAGGGTTCCTTTATGTTGAGTCACATTTAAGAAGTTTAAATTAATTAGTTTAAGTTTCAAGCATAATGTCTCCTAAACATAAAGAAACAATAGATACATAATCACATAAGAAAATGTACAAGTATAAGTAATACAATGAATGTATACCCAATAAATAACATCCATTACACATGCCACAGGGTATGTGAGAATAGATACAATACATTAGAATACATGATAACATATATATATTAATTGAAAAGAAGTCTCTAAGATAGGAAATAACAATGATAAAGGTACAATTGCATCATTGAACATCCAACAATTGGAAATGTGAGGGGGACCCAAATTGTAAGAAGACACTACTTCCTAACTACATGGTTACCTACTGAGGCTTCCACTCCCATCATGTAGGAAAGATAATGAACGATCTACAAATGGCTAATCAAACATAAAGCATTCCTAGGATAGAAATCCTAAAAGCCAAAACTACCTCAAAGGCAACTCATACTACTCAAGAAGATAAGATACTCCAAAAGAAATAACACTTAATCAAATACCAACATCGCATAAAAAATATCATACATATACCAAGAATATATCAAATCACCAAAATCATAAGATAAAGTCAATGAAAGATATCCACCTCAAGTCAAGGACCACATGAAAAAAGTACAATATCCATAAACCACCAATTACCATCAATGAAAGTAAATAACCATATTAAATGCATCCAAAAATAAGTACACCACCAGAGGTACAAAAAAATCTACAGAGGAGACTCAGGCTACATTCTAGGGAGTGTCATCACATGGTTAAACTATTTGAGTTACCCTAGACTGGTCTCTCAATAGACCCTAGACTGGTTACTCTAAACCCTGGAGCCTCAACATGACATATGTGGAACTAGAGAACCCTCTCAAGAAGATGAGGCAAACGAGTCATACTATCATCCCATTCCCATCCTTAGTCTATACAAGCACTCAAGGCATGGATGGGGTAAATAGCTCTAACTTATCTTTTTAGTGTGTTTCCTCAAAATATTAATTACTAGATTATCACTTATTACATAACTTAAAATAGGTTACCCTAGCACTGACCACTTTGGGTCTCGGACCCCTACTGCAAGCCACTCCCAAAGACATGTACCTAGACAACCTCTCCTAAGTACATAAAACACATTTGTGTCCCATACCATAACACCCGTAAAGATCAAACCTGGTTCCTTAACAAGCAACCCAAAAATAAGTTGGTTCTCCCAACCCAAGTAGACATAAATGCACCACATAGAAAAACTTATAAATGCTCTTTTATATTTAAAAGAAAACACAAGCTCATCATAATATTTAGAATAAATATATGTCATAAAAAACTCACAAAGACAACCTCTAGTGCACATCCTAACTTGGCCAACTAAACAACCCACAAAGAAAAATGATCAAGAAAATAAACATCACAAGACTATAAATAGACTATTAGAAAACACATAGTTTTCAGCCACATGATTTAATTCCACCAATTTCTCTTGTTTAGTTTGGGTCATAAGGATGTGTTTAGAAATAAAATAAGAATATACATGTTAATATAAATTGTTATGTTAAAAAAACCTATTTAAAACAATAAGTATTTAAATATCCAATCTTTCTATTCATATAAAATGTCATGCAATATTATCATGTTATTAATTTAAATAGTCTTAAATCATAAATGGTTTAATTAATAACATAAAGGGTGTTGGAGCTACAAGAAAGGGTGTTGGCATTGCGGGTGGAGTGTTGAGAAATGGAAATGGTTAAGCGTTGTTAGTCTATTTTGGGAATGTTAGTGGAGGAAGTAATAATAGGGTGGAAGCAATGGCTCTACTTTGGGGCCTACAATTGTTTAGGGAGATGCAAATTAAGGAAATAACTATAGAAGATGATTCTAAATTAATAATTGATATGCTGAAGGGAATTTCTTAGCTAGGTTGGAATATTCAAAATATTATCACAGATATTAGACATATTGTAAATGGGATGGAAAAAGTCTAGTTACAACACATATACAGGGAAGGTAATAAGGTGGCAGATTTTTTTGTTGCCATGGGGTTTGATTTAAAGAAAATTGTGTGTTGGAGAAGCATGGATATCCTAAATGAAGAAATTAAGACCCTGATCTACAAGGAAAAGGGGGGGGGGGGGGGGGGTGGTGGAGAACGAAAATTGAGCATGGCTAGACAAATTGTGATCAATGTCAAATTTGGAAATATCATATTTAGGAAGGTGAAGCTTGTCAATTTTAATAAAAATTGTTAAAAAAAGATGACAAAACACTATAGTACAAGTCAGATAATAAATAGATGCAATTTGAGGCAAGAGTTACGTCACAATTATGGTAACATAATGTGAAAGTTTAAATATTTTCTTTTAGAAAGTATGAATAATATCATTACAGATGTTGTCAGAGATTTCAGGGATGTTGGAGTTATGATGCAAAGTATGCAAAAATCCCATAATGAAAAGGGATGGGATATCGAAGCACCTCAAAAAAATTCTTATAGGATGATTAAAAGCCCTAGAGATGTTGTTTTCAACACCGCAGTGTTGTCATTGATGAAAAATATCTCCATTGTTAGTGAGCTTGAGGCTAAGAAGGTTTAGATGAAAATTACTAAGGTTGGGGGGACAAGAGTTGGCGAGGAAGAAATGGGTGGAGACTTGAACTGACTAGAGCCAACAAAGATAGAAAACTTTAAGGATAGAATGGCGACCTAGTTCTTGTTGAAAGAAGGGGAATTTCTTCCATATATGCAAGCAATGGCAGGTTATGATAAAAATTTCTCTTCAGTTTGTGAATGGATGGAATGACCAAAGAGTTATCATAAATGGTATCACATTTCAAGTGAAGGAGGAGGTTATTGCGATGGCCACTAGGTTGTCCCTAAAAGGGAAAAAATGGAAGAACACTACGAAAAATGGAGGACGAAGCCAACATGAATAGCTTTTTTTGCTGAGGATGAAGAACCTATTCACTACAAGGGAGACTTCCAAAGGGATAAGCTATCGGATCCTTGGGATGATATTTGTTTGGTGATCATGACATGCCTTACATCAAAGGAAAGTTTGGAGTTTACTATTATTATCACTTCCCCATACCAAACCATTTTAGAATTAGAGATTTTATTTCTATCTGGTTCTTTCTGTTACACTCTCTTGAGGACATGATAAGTGATATGAGGGAGAAAAGAAGGGTAATAATTTCACTATCATTTACTAGGGTCTGATCTATGGACTTTACCAATTTCATCTTACCCTCTATCCCCCTAGGGTTGTTGTTGTGAACAATCAACATCATCATTAGAATTCCCCTTTGAATACCAGCATTAGAACCAAAATTCACATGTTGCATCCTTCCCCTAGTAGGGATAATAAGAAAAAGAAAAACCCAAACCCGATAGTTGAACAAAAGGCTTCTAAAAAAATCAAAATTGAAAAGCCAGCTGAGGTGGACATTAGGGAGTCAAAGGAGGAGGAGGGAGGAAATGGTAGGAGAAGGTCAGGAAGGTTAGCCAAAACACAAGCAAGATAATGATAAAAAAAGGTTAATAGATTTAGGGTTGAGGAGGTGAAAGAGGAGAATTCTAAAACTAATGAAAGAGAACTAGAGGAGGAGAAACTTTCTGACTCTAAGAGAGAAAAGGGGAATGAGGAGAAAGAAAAAATTGAAAATTCTGTTGATAACATGCAGGTGTCTACTAGTATTGTCAATACCACTGAGATGATGCATCTGTCAACTAGTTTTACCTTGTAGCTATTACCTTCTATGAAGACAACAATAAAGTGGATGCCTCCCCCATTACCATCTCCTCCCTAGCTAAGGAAACACCAATGTTTTTACTAACCCCTAGGTTTTGCAAGATGAAAACCAACCATTGGCAAAGACTAAGGAGGCGCATAAGAATGTTGAAAAAGGAAACAAAGAGAAAGAGGAGGAGTAGAATGAGAGGAATACACAAATAGAGAGAAGGGTCAAATCTTTAGAGGATGCATTATACTCCTCTAAATTTTCCTTGAAGGTTACCCATGTTGCTACTACCACCCTTCAATTATTAGCACAGGAGAAGGATGAGTCGGGTTTGGACATAGAGGACAACAAGCTCCTGTATAAGTTCCTTGTTGAGGATTGGGCTAGAGTGCTTCTAGCTAGGAAGGTAAAAGATAAAGAAGAAAAATAGTGTGGTGGTTCATAGGGGGTTTTTAGCCCTAGTTGTTTATTGGTTTATGAAGCTACTTCGTTTGCTAGTTTACAGTTTATTCATAGACTTGGGTTGGCTTGATTATGCAAACAGTTTTAAAAAATTGAACTTTAATAGTAGGTTTGGTACTATAGTCTTTGGTATTAGTATAGATATTATGTTGATAGATGTAAATGATAGTGTGATGTTTTTGGACTGGATTGGTTTTGTTCATGTTTTGAACAATCATAGTATGCTTAGTACTATAGTTTCTGTTTTAGTTAGTTGTTTCTTTGTTAGCTGTGTTTTGGTTATTAATTGTAGTCTATTGTTGTTTGTGACTACTATCTACTTGTTTTGTTGGTAATATGGTGGTTGACAACTTTTTGGTTGTAAGGGCTAACCCCTTTCTTTTAGTCACTTTTTATTTCAAACACATAAATGTATATTATTAGATTAAATACTAATATCAATTTCATTTCTAAAATTTTAATTTGACTTCTATTTAAGTCCAATATTAACATTTAATTTTCTTTTAATTCATAATGCAAATAGAGATAAAATTATCAATTTAATTTAATTATTTATAATTTCTCTCATAAAGTCAAATAGTTATTAACTTAATGATTACAAAGTGAACTCCACCACAACTTCTCTTAAAATGTAATAAAATTATAAATATTTATTTATTAACTTCCCACTTGCATTAATAATTATAAAATTATTTATATGCAACTAAGAGTTTAAGTAGACTTAAAGAATCACTAATACTAATATTCACTTTAACTAAATGACTAGTATTAGTTTAATTTTTGAAATTAATTAATTATTATTATTTTTTTAAATAAATAAATCTAAAAATTATATTATGTTTTTATAAAATTAAAATAAATATGCAATTAGTATTTTCACATGTCTTTGGTCTCTCAAATTATGCAAGCATACTATATTTAGTTTTTTTCTATTTTTAGCATATTTGTTTTCACATGCATGTAACCATACTATACTTACCTTTCTATTTTCAGCATATTTGTTTTCACATGCATGTAACCTTACTATACTTAGCTTTCTATTTTTAGCATATTTATTTTCACATGCATGTATATGTTTAGTTACAACGTGCTTTCCTCTCAATTGATCTTTTGTTTTCCAAATAAATGTTGCAATCAAATTAATTTAGATGTAAGAATAATATTCATCTATATTTAGAAAATTCATGATAATCACATAGTTCTAATGACAAATTTAAAGTTGAAACCCTAACTATTCAATTTAAAGTTTTCTTCCAATTTTTAATAATCAATTTTTTTGTTATATTAGAAAGGGGTTTATAAGAATATGGTCACAATAATTTTCTATAGTCTTTTCTAGAATTTTCCTCAGTCAAGTTTTCTTGATTTATAAGTTTTCCTTTTTCAAAATCTACAACATAATTCTTTATTCAACAATCAATATAGTAAATTAATAAGTAATATGCAAAGACCCAAGAAGATATGAAGTACACAGATCTTTCAATGAAATTCTACAATGGGTTTTCAAATCCTACCTCAAAACTCCAACTAAAATCAGAGACAATGTGTGAATGCATGCAAATCCAAACCCTCTGAAACTTTCAATAATTCTTTTGATCTCATTCTGAACTTTGCTCCCCAAAACCTGTGTAATTGCAAAATGAGCTCTAGATCTCTGATAAAGAGTTCTCCCTAAATTGGGGCTCTAATTATGCAATCATGAGAGGGAACTCATTGATCAATTACTTATTATTACTTTATTACCTTTTACCTTTTTATGCACAACTCTTTTAGATATTTAATTACAAAATATCTTAATTTAAATAATTAACTTTCTCTCTTTAATTAATTTTCGAAGTGTTTTAATAATATATTTATTAATTTAATTAATAACATTATTTAGAATTTATTATTAAAATAAAACTCCTAAATAATTATCATTAAATTAAATAAATTTAACTACACCACAATTAAAACTATAACTTTATCTTTATATTTTATTCTTTTATATTTTATTTTTCTCTGGTTATTTATTAGTGCAAGCACTAATTAAAGCATAGTTTATTATTTAAATTAATAATAATAATCAAAGCTCCTTGTTTAAATGCAACTCTAATTTAATTATTATTAAATAAATAATTATAATAAAACAATATTAAATCTTTAATATTTTAATATTTTCATTCTCTTTTTGTCCAACTTTCTAAATTAAAATTTTAAATTAAATTGTTTAAACTGAAATACGTATTTAATTAATGAAAAATTAATTAAATATCATTATATTATAATTTCTCTTTAACCAATTTTCTAAATTTAGACTTCTAAATTAAAGCATATATTTAATTATTTTTTAATTAATTAAATATTCTAATGTTTTAATATTTTCTTTTTAATCCAATAATATTTAATAATTCTCAATATTATATGATTAACTGAAATATTATAATTAAATCATTTACCAAATAAATCGCATAGTGAAACCCACATAAAAGCAACATTACCAAAATAGAACGAAATTCAAAATCAAACATAGACAAAGATAAACTCACAAGTTTTTAAAAAGGGTGGAAAGTCAGTTATGAGTCCTCTTTGCAAGGCAAGTATTTAGGCTATGGTTGGGATTGAACCTGAACATTATCTCCCTATTCTTATCATTGAGTTATTGTGATAGGGCACGCTCATCCTAGCAATTTAGGGAAGTCGATGCTCGGTACCTACATTCTGCATAAAAGGTGAGCATGTACATGTATATAAATATATCTAAACTAAACAAGCAATGGTAGGGAGTAGTACATCATGCAGATCCTGACTAGTAGGTGACTATGACTCCCTCCCTTAACCACATCAAACACAAAAAAAAAAAAAAAAGATAAAAGAAACACACACACCATACACATGCAAGTATGGGGTAAGTACCATAATAATTATAAGTCAAACATCAAATATTCAAATAAAATAATGCATCGTTATGAATATAAAGCAATCATCATTAAAGCATCATCTAACATTGCAGTGAAAGAAATCACATTTATTAACTACGAATCATTAAAGCATTGTTAATGCGCTAGTAATCATAATCAACAATCAACATGTTAAATATAATAAACTAAGTTATTCTTTGTTGCTATACATGTAATCCAAGTCATGAAATAATGTCATAATTACAAATCCAATCTCCTTGAAATAACATTGCATTAAATAGGAATAAATGAGTTTGATAAGTATAATGGAAAAGAAAACTATAGGTGGGCACTACAAAGATCCAACTCCAATTGAAGATGTCTTCCCAAATGAGCACTTGATTGACATAGCAACTCATACACCATGGTATGTAGACATAGCAAACTATCTAGCTGCAAATAGAATGCTCCCACACTTCTCTCACAAGGACAAAAGTAAGTTAACAAAGAAAAGTTTTCATTATTCATGGATAGATAACAATCTCTTCTATATTGGACCGGATCAGGTCATAAGATGTGTTAGAGAGGATGAGATATATGATATACTACATACTTGGCACGATGAACCATGTAGAGGCCATTTTGTAGGAAATATAATAACACTAAAGGTACTTACTACATGATATTATTGGCCAACATTACATAAGGATGTAGCAAATTACACCACCAAGTGTGACAAATGCCAAAGGATGGGCCAACCAAGTTAGATGAGATGCCACTCAATCCATAGATTATTGTAACAACCTTTGATAAGTGGGGTATGGACTTTATAGGTTCAATTGACCCACTATCCAATGGTAAATTTTAGTATGCACAGATTATTTAACTAAATGGATGGAAGTCAAGGCAATGAAAAATGCAAGAGATGAGAAAGTAGCTAAATTCTTATATGAAGAAATATTCACATGCTATGGAGTTTCCAAAGAACTTGTCATAGATCAAGGCGCTCAATTCACTTCAAACTTGATCACTGAAGTTATGAAAGAATACAACATAAGGCACTAAAAATCCAATCCTTATCACCCTTTGGCAAATGGGCAAGCCAAGGTCACCAATAGAGAACTTGAAGCCATTCTGACTAAGACAGTGCACATACATAGATGGGATTGCAGCAATAGATTAACTAAAGTTGTATGGGCATACCAAACTAGATGGAAGACAACCACTAGATTTACTCTGTTTGAACTTGTGTATGGCAAAGCAACAATGTTGCCTATTGAATTTGAACATAAAACCCTATGCACTACTTTGGAATTGAACATCAGTCTTTCTATAGCACAACATGAGAGACTTCTCCACTTGAACTCACTAGATGCAATGTGCAAGATAGCATTAGAAAGAATAGAGCTCATTCAAAAATAGAAAAAGAAGTGGCATGATGCACACATTAGTAATAAAAAATTCCAAGTGGGGGATTAGGCCCTCCTATATGATTTTTCTGTCAAACAGAATCTAGGAAAGTTGTAGACTCGATGGCTAGGACCTTATAAAATTCAATATGTATTTGACCATGGAGCAGTCTAGCTAACAACCATTGATCTTGTCCACTTCAAATTTCTTGTAAATGGCCATAGGTTGTGCCTCTATCATAAACCATAGACCAAAGATGAGTTCTTGTAACAGTTCCAACTACATAGTTTCCCAGCTGACATGCTTCCTACAATAGAAGGTGCCAACCTCCTTCCTGCAGCTCTTCAATAACAACTCCTTCGAGCATGCCCATAATAAACACTTGATGTCCACATAAAGCTCAAATTATTCACTCACTTTCTAATTTCTTCTTTTTCAACTCATCTCATTTCTTTCTCTACCATCTACCCATCTTCTACGTCTTCATTTTACAATGCTTTCAATAACATGATGAATTTTTTGATGCATGTTGTCACTGCTGACCTTCAACTCTCACCACCTTTTGAAATATGCAATGATCAATTATTACGTATAATCTTTTTAAAATTTTATTCATTTATAGTATATAGATTTTTTTGGTTATATCTATTACTGCATTAAATATATTGTTGCAGTGTTATGCTAGTTCTATACCTCATGCCAATTATGACAAGTGAGGACACTTTTCCATGTTTCATAGGGGGTAGGGAAGGTTACTAATTCCCAATGACATTTATATTTATTTATTAGATATCATCAAATCTATACATTCTCTTTGATTTATTAAAACCCAATTGCCATAGTACACAAGTATCATGTGTCATACCCTTATTCCTAAATAATTCCTCACTATCAGGCTATGATCTGATCCAAATTCAATTTTGGGACTATTCTTGCATGTCTATGATTTATTTTCATTAAAACCACATTATTGCTCATGATGTATTGTTCATGATGGAAATTAGCAAAAAAGAATGTGAAATACGAAAAGGGTCTATAATTTTCAAAAACAAAAGAAAGCCTAAATTTATAGAAGGGAAGAAGGTAATAGTGCAAGTAGAGAAAAGATTGAAATTGGCAAGCACAAATGGGAGGACAATTGCAGTGATGAGAACTAGTGGATCATAGTGTTTTACTTTCAGATGTAGAGGTAGTGAGAAGATTTAATGCATGTGGCTAGTTAGGGTATTTTTTAAAACTAACAGAGTTTGATGATGAAGTAGCTATTGAATTTATACATACATTTGAGGAAGGTGAAGCAATAGTATGGGGATTGATAGTTGTTGCCACAAAAGAGTGGATAGCAAAAGTAATTGGGTTACCAACTGTGGGAAAACACTACCCTAATGCACATGATGCAAGGTCAGCTAGGGCCTATTTTTTCATACCATTTGACCCTCCATTAGATATAACCAAGCAAGGTTGCACAAGAATGTCTCTTCTGCCACCATACAATGAGTTGGCCATACATATTATTTTACCTATGAAGGAAGATTTTCATATTTACATGCACATCATTTTAGGTTTTTCAATTATGTAAGGCATGATTCTCCAGTGGATGTTCCCAATTGATTGTACAATATGTTATGCATTAGAGTTGAGGAAACCCTAAAAGGGAAGGACAACTCTATTACTCACCATGCCCTAATCATATTTCTTATAGAGAGATCTCTTAGGGATGTCTCTCCCATGTCATGGGTAGAATTTTTTCAATGTAAAACCCTGCAACCTCAAGCTACCCCTAATGAACAACCTAGGGAAGACAATGTAGTTCCAATTGACACAACTATTGAGCAAAGTACCCAAGGTGCTAAAACCATAAATGTGCAAGAAAATTTGCATTTACCTGATCAAAAGAGTAATGTACCTACTTATACCCAAGCAAAGAGGAAACAAAAATTACAAGAAGAAACCTCAGCTCTAGTAGCAGAGAAAAAAAAAAAAAAAACCCTAAAGTCTCAAAGAAAAAGAAAAAAAGTCGGGTCCTGTAGTAATCACTCCTACAATAGAGACACCAAAAAGAGGTAGTAGGAAGAAGGCCATGGTGCTTGAGGAGCCCCCTATATAAAGAATCCCTAGAATTAAAGGATAAACTTCTAAAGTGTCAGTAGAAACTCAATCTACTTCACTCAAACCATCTAATGAAGAATCCCTAGTACAAGTTGTCCTGAATGATTCCCCCAATCAACCTAAAATTCTAGACATTCCTCAAAACCCTGATGAGGAAGGAAGGGTTGAGGTAAATGAAAGCCAAAATAATTACTCATTAGGTCAACAAGATACTCCATTCCATAAAGATGAAAAAGCCCCAATAATGCATCAGTTAACTTGTTCGAAAAATGACCTAGTTCCCTACAAGTGAATATGGTTTACAAATTTCTTAGAATAATCATGGAGGGAATAGAGGAAGAAGAATAACTACTATGAGGAAGAAAGTGGCCCAACTACCCTGCAAATACTTCTTTTCAAGTTGTATAATAAACATGTGTTGACAACAGGGTAAGTGCACAAAGTTGTGGTGCCAAAAGGGGGGTATAAGTGGACACCTTTTTCCTGAAATCAGCAAATTCTGGACTTCAACAAGAATTTGAAGATAGTTACGCTCAAAATTTTAAGATATGACAAAAAAAAAAGTTGTAGTCCTTTGAATCTAGTTTCTAAACTACTAATTTTTTTTCAAAATGGTTTAGTTTTAGGTCCTCAAAAAAGGGGGCCACAAAAAGCGGTACTGTTTATTCCAAAAAAACATAACATAGTACAAAGTGTGGCCCCCCTAAAATTTTAACCTTTTTTTTGAAATTCTTTAATTGCTCTGGTCAAAACTTACCTAACACTATGTAGTTTATCCCAGATTTTTCGGGTAATTTTATAATGTGTATTTTTTTTTAATGAATTTTTAAATTAGACCCATCCCAAAAATGTGAAATATCTGTGTGCTCCCCCTAGAAATGATTGAAAACTAATCTAAAATAAAAACTTATTTTTTTCAAAGTGTGTAGAATGGAGTCTAGTTTCTAAAAAACTAAGTTGTTACAAAATTCGATGAATGAGCTAAAATCTATAGCCCAATTAGTACATGGTGGTTTTTGACAAAAAATGAACATACATTCAAAAGAAATTATAGATGAAAGACTTAAAATAGTTCAAATTAAAAATAAATTATATGGATAGATAGCTAACACAGAGACCAATAATGTTATGTAACCTGATCTTATCGATACCCAACCACGAGGAATCTTGAAGGGGAGCACACAAGAAAAATCAATCATTTTTTGTATGTTTGTTGGAAAACACATCTCAGACCTGTTTATAAACTCCAAACCTTTGGATTGGATCTCTAAGGCAAAACCAAGCCTTAGGCTTGGTTTTAATGCAAAGCTTTGAATAGCACGTGTGCCCTATAGCGCGCACACGTTATTAAAATGCTAGTGAATTCAAGGTAGTGCGCACGCGCTATAGTGCACATGCACTATTGAGACCTAAATTGCAAACCAAAACCAAGAGAGAGCTAGGGGGGTGGGGCAAGGGAATGGCTATTTGTGTGTGTGAGAGAGATAGAGAGAAAGTAGGGGATGGGAGAGGGGAGAGAGGAAGTGAGAAAGAGTAGGGGTGGCAGAGAGAGTATAGGATGGGAGATAGAGGAAATGTGAGAGAGTAGGGGTGGCAAAGAGAGTACAAGATGCAAGAGAGAGGAAGTGTGAGAGAGAGAGTAGAGGTGGAAAAGAGAGAGTACAGGATGGGGGAGAGAGATTGAAAGTAGGGGATGGGAGAGAGAGGAAGTGTGAGAGAGAGTACAAGTTGGGAGAGAGAGATTGAGAGTAGGGGATGGGGGAGAGAGAGAGTAGGTGGTGGGAGACGGAGTGGGAGAGGAAGAGTGAGAGAGAGGAGGATGGAAGTGCATGTGTGTGAAAGAGAGAGAGAGTATGGAATGGGAGAGGGGGAAGATAGAGTAGCTTGAGAGAGAGTAGGGGATGGAAGAGAGAGTAGGGGATGGAAGAGAGAGTAGGCGATGGGAGAGGGAGTGGGAGAGGGAGAGGGAGAGAGGGGGGATGGAAATGTGTGTAAGAGAGAAAGAGAGAGAGTGTAAAAATGTGAGAGAGGGTAGGGGGTAGCAGAGAGAGAGTAGAGAGGGAGAGAGAGAGAGAGAGAGAGAGTGAGAGAGAGTGAGAGTAGGAAGTGGGAGAGGGAGAGTGAGTGAGAGAAAAAGTAGAGGATGGGAGAGGAGAGAGGGGGGATGGGTGTGTGTGAAAGAGAGAGAGTAGGGAATGAGAGAGGGGAGAGAGAGATAGAGAGAGTAGGGGATGGGATAGAAAGAGAGTAGGCAATGGCAAAGGGAGTGGGAGAGGGAGAGAGAGGGTGGATGGAAGAGAAAGAGATTAGGCAATGGCAGAGGGAGTGGGAGAGGGAGAGAGAGGGGGGATGGAAGTGTGTGTAAGAGAGAAAGTAGGGGATGGGAGAGAGTGTGAGAGTGTGAGAGAGAGTAGGGGTGGCAAAGAGAGAGAGTGAGAGAGAGATAGTAGGCGATGGGAGAGGGAGTGAGAGGGAGAGAGAGAGGGGGAATGGAAGTGTGTAAGAGAGATAGAGTTGGGGATGGGAGAGAGTAGGCAATGGGAGAGGGAGTGTGTGAGAGAGAGAGAGGGGGGGGGAATGGGAACTTGTATAAGAGAGATAGAGTAGGGGATGGGAGAGAGTGTCAGAGTTTGAGAGAGAGTAGGGGGGGGTAGAGAGAACTTGTACAAGATGGGGGTGAGAGAGAGAGAGAAAGAGAGAGAGAGAGAGTAGGGGATGGGAGAGAGTGTGAGAGAGAGTAGGGGATGGAAGAGAGAGAGTGAGAGTAGGGGATGTGAGAGAGAAAGTAAAGAGGGAAAGAGAGTACTTGAGAGAGAGAGAGAGATAGTAGGTGGTGCAAGAGGGAGTGGGAGAGGGAGAGAGAGGGGGGATGGGAGTGTGTGTGACAAATCTAGAGAGTACGGGATGGGAGAGGAGAGAGGGGGGGTATGGGAGTGTGTGTCTATGAAAGAGAGAGAGTAGGGGATGGGAGAGGGGAGAGAGAGAGTAGGGGATGGGGGAGAGAAAGTAGGCAGTGGGAGAGGGAGTGGGAGAGGGAGAGAGAGAGGGGGGAAATGGGAATGTGTGTAAGAGAGACATAGTAGGGGATGGGAGAGAGTGTGATAGTGTGAGAGAGAGTAGGTGGTGGCGGAGAGAGCTCGTACAAGATGGGAGAGAGAGAGAGAGAGAGAGAGAGAGAGATTAGGGGATGGGAGTGTGAGAGAGAGTAGGGGATGGGAGAGAGAGAGAGTGAGAGTAAGGGATGGGATGGGAGAGAGAGAGAGAGTAGAGAGGGAGAGAGAGAACTTGAGAGAGAGAGATCTAGTAGGTGGTCGGAGAGGGAGAGGGAGAGAGATAGGGGGGATGGGAGTGTGCGTGACAGATGTAGAGAGTAGGGGATGGGAGAGAAGAGAGTGGGGGGATAAGAGTGTGTGTGTCTATGAAAGAGAGAGAGTAGGGGATGGGAGAGAGTGTGAGAGTGTGAGAGAGTAGGGGGTGGCAGAGAGAGAGTACAGGATGGGAGAGACAGAGTGAAAGGATGGGAGAGATAGAGTGAAAGGATGGGAGAGAGTGAGAGAGAGAGTAGGGGGTGGTAGAGAGAGACAGAGTACGGGATGGGAGAGACAGAGTGAAAGGATGGGAGAGAGTGCAAGAGAGAGTAGGGGATGGGAGAGAGTGTGAGAGAGAGTTGGGAATGGGAGAGAGAGAGAGAGTAAGAGTAGGGGATGGGAGAGAGAGAGTAGAGAGGGAGAGAGAGAACTTGAGAGAGAGAAATAGTAGGTGACCTGGGAGAGGGAGTGGGAGAGGAGGAGAGAGAGGGATGGGAGTGCATGTGACAAATCTAGAGAGTAGGGGATGGGAGAGAAGAGAGAGGGGGGATGGGAGTGTGTGTGTGTGTGTGTGTCTATGAAAGAGAGAGAGTAGGGGATAGGAGAGAGTGTGAGAGTGTGAGAGAGAGTAGGGGGTGGCAAAGAGAGGGTACAAGATGGGAGAGATAGAGTGAAAGGATGGGAAAGAGTGTGAGAGAGAGTAGGAGGTGGCAAAGAGAGAGAGTACGAGATGAGAGAGACAGAGTGAAAGGATGAGAGAGAGTGTCATAGAGAGTAGGGGATGGGAGAGAGTGTGAGAGAGAGTTGGGGATTGGAGAGAGAGAGAGAGAGTAAGAGTAGGGGATGGGAGAGAGAGAGAGTAGAGAGGGAGAGAGATAACTTGAGAGAGAGAGAGAGATAGTAGGTGGTGGGAGAGGGAGTGGGAGAGGAGGAGAGAGAGGGATGGGAGTGTATGTGAGCAATCTAGAGAGTAAGGGATGGGAGAGGGGAGAGAGAGAGTAGCCCAAGAGAGAGAGAGAGAGAGTAGCGGATGGGAGAGAGGGGCGGATGGGAGTGTGTGTAAGAGAGAGCAGGGGATGGGAGAGAGTGTGAGAGAGAGTAGGAGGTGGCAGAGAGAGAATAAGAAGTGGGAGATGGAGGATGGGAGTGTGTGTGAGAGATCTAAAGAGTAGGAGATGGGAGAGGAGAGAGGGTGAGAGAGATAGAGAGAGTAGGCGGTGGGAGAGGGAGAGCGAGAGAGAGTAAAGGATGGGAGAGGGGAGAGAGAGTGTGTGTAGGGGATGGGAGAGGGGAGAAAGAGTAGGAAGAGAGAGAGAGTAGGGAGAGAGAGAGAGAGAGAGAGTAGGGAGGGTGGAGAGTGATGTGTTCTCATATAGTGCGTACGTGCTATGTGAAATCACCTAAAAACTGTCAAAAAGCAACTTTGGGGCCTGTTTCATTCATTCTCTACTTTTGTTCTGTTCTGCACTCTGTTAGCCCGACAAAAATTGCGGGTTTCAACATAGCAAACACTCTTTCAAGGTGGCAAACACTATTTCAAGCTAAAAAACACTATTTCAAGGTGGCAAACACTTTTGGAAGCTAGCAAACACCAAATTCAATCATTGGATACACGATTTGAAGACTTTTTGAATATTCTTTGTATAGAAAAGGTTAGTGCAATCTATTTTAAATATTGTTTGTTGATATATAGATACAAATTTGATTATAATTTGACATGTTGTTTAATATATAGTGAATTCATTGAAATTTGTATGTTTCAATGAAATGTTATTTCGAAATGGTTAGAAATTTGACAAGTCATTTTATATATATATTGTGTATTCATTCAAATAATTATAATTTTTATATGTATTTGAATAATTTGTAATTTACACATTTTAAGTAATTCAAATGTTTGAATAATTTGACATGTAGAAATCATCATCATGCCAAGGAAGAAACCAAAAAATCAAACAAATGAAGATAGGGAGAGAGATTTGGCAATTAAAAGAGATAAAATGAAATTACTACATGAGCAAAGAAAATTGCAAAGAAATAATGAAGAATTGACTTTTGAAGAGGATCAAGAACCACCGGTACCAAGAAACAAAGAGGAAGAATTTGAAAGACAAAGAGAATGAATGAGACTGTTACGCTCAAGAAGACAATTGAATTGTGAAGCTACACCATCTTCTAATGTTGGAGTCATATCGTCTGCTACACCATCTTCCAATGTTGAAGTCATATCATCCTCTCATGTTGAAGAGACACTGATTTGTAGATCCAATGATATACACACTCCATCATGTCATGTTGAAGGCATAACATCAACACATCAAGTAGGTGATATTCCATCTTTTGCATCTTATTACCAAGGCACATCATCTTTGGTTCAAAGTACGCAATACACTCAACTTTATGTTGATGTTCAAAATGTTGAGAGAATTGAAGAGATTATAACACCTTCTAGAATTCATTTTAGAAGACCAAAATATTTGATTGATATTGATAGTAACATTTTGAAATTAATGTCTGACAAGATTAGCAAGCATACTTGTCAAAGAAAAGTTAATCGTATGTGGAGATTATTTTTTGATGAATTAAATATTACAGGTCAATGCCAATTATTTGTTGAAATGATGAGGAATTTAAAATTTAGGCCTATCATGAAGATTCTTGGGCTAAGAACGATGGATGATTCAAATGAAAAAAACATTGTAAAGAATCTAATGAATGCTTATGACAAAGTGGGTTCTAAATCACGCACCAAAGATAGTAATATTGCAAGACGAGTACTTACATTGATAATAGTAAGTAGCCAAATGAAGAAAGCTTGACTCATGAGAAAGACAAGCAAAACATTAAAAATTGGTAGAGGTACTCTAAGGAGAGCCATGCTAAGGCGTGAGAGATTGGAAGAAATTTAGCAGTAGACTACCGCGAAAGGATAAAGAAATTAGTGAAGCCTTGAAATCATTGATCGAAGATTTTTGGAAAAATAACACACGTGTTTCCTCTAATCAAAGAGATGTTGTAAGAAGGAGGATTGGTAGCCAAAATCGTGAGCCACATGCGAAACATTTTTTGGACACAACTCAGACACAATTTTTTGCAAAATTTATTGGTATGTATCCTCAAATTTGAATAAGTCAAAGATTTTTTGAGATGGGTAAACCTTTTTATGGGAAGATAAATCACACACGCACAACTTGTTGTTGTAGGATACATATTGAATTTTCTAACCATTTTGATGTTTTTAGGCATATATGTGTAATTTTGCATTCTCATTTTGTTTTGCAAGATTGTGACATAAATGAGCTACCAAGATCTTCAAGGGAATTCATATCCAACATTTTATGTGAAATAAGGGACGGCCAACAATTTTACAAGACATCATGCTTGGATGGTGCGTGCTTATTTTGTGGTTCTTTGCAACTTTTATCAACTTGTCAACATATGGATAGTACACATGCAATTGGAAATGAAATAGTAGATTATGGAAAATTTAAGATAGTGACATATGCTCTAAAAGATGGGAAACATGGTAAAAGATGTGATTTAGTCATTGAAAAGATTCTAGTGTATGATTTCATGAAGATTTTTCGTGAAAACATTATTTACGAGTATGCAAGGCATACCCATAGAGCTCGATGGCTGGATTTGCAATTCAAGTTGTGCAAGGATACGTTTCCACTGGATACCATTGTTTTGGTTGTAAATTTTGCAGAGAACTACACACTACAACCACAAAATGAGGTGCAAGCAAAGTATTATACTTCTCAACAGGTTTCCATATTTGTTCACATAACATTCATGCATTCACCTACAAGTACAGAGGATGATAGGAAGATTTTGAGGGAGTACCATTTTTACATCAGCGATGATCGATCACATTCTACGGAGTTTGTACATGGTTGTTTTCAACTATTTTATGGAGATTTGGCTAACAGGGGCATCACATATCATCAGCACATTATTTGGTCAGACAATTGTGCATCTCAATTCAAGAATGCATGGATGTTCTATTGGTTGAGCAGGATGCACAAGTTGTGTAGAATTCAATACACGTGGAATTTCACAGAGGCTGGTCATGGAAAGGGAGAGCACGATGGTGCAGGCGCATGCATCAAAAGAGCCTTAGCTTGTGAAGAACTAAAGTACAAAGATGGAGCAATATTGATAGATGCAAAATCCATCGTCCAGTGGTGTAACGCTACAATGGGTCCAGGTAAGGAAGGTGAGTCTACAATTTGTAGATTTTTTTGGTTGATAGATAATACTAACATTGCACCATATCAGGATTGTTGCACACTAACAGGATCCAGTGAGTTGCACTCTTTTAGAAGCTCTGATGTAGGTTCATGGAGTATCCACACACGAAAAATGGCATGCTATTGTCCATCATGTGCAAAGGAAAATTGGGATGACTGTGAGTCGACTAAATGGGTGGATAAATGGGATATACGGGTTTTGGACCCAATTGACACCTATCGTCCCCCACAAGCACTGGAAATGGTACATATGGAATTGTCTATTGACTTTGACTGCTTGTCTGATCTAGTGCAACCTGGTAATATATATATTTATATATCTTTGTAATTTCAATATGTAACTTTATAACTTTTATGCAAGTATTTTCTGAATTAATGACCGCATTTTGTACATTTGTAACTACAAGCCATGTTTTTGCTATTATTGCACCTAAAGACAATGAAGAAGGGATAGATTATTATTTGTGTCATTGTGTTCAAGCCAAACAAAAATTGGATCACTCGGTTATAGATGGTGAAGGTTTAGAGTACCATGTCGGTGCGGTGGTTGTAACCGGCACATGGCTTAGACGATATTCTATGAAGAACCCTAACTTGTGGTTATTCAAGGATTGGCAAACAAAGAGGAAGATTCTTCATTATTCAAATCTTGTTGTTGCATAAAATGTCCACTTGATAAAATATGGTGGAAAACCACATAATAAGAATCTTTGGAGAGTTCGCGAGTCAGACCACAAGGCAATACTTGAGACATTAAAATGTTGAGCAGATCCAGTTGGCTCATTAGATTGAATACAGAGAGAGGGAGAGAGAGAAAGAGTGATCAACTAGATCCAAATACATTTTTGCAACCTCTTCCCCAAGACTGTCCACGTGACTAAGGTGGACTGTATTGTTATGATGCGTAAGTGATGAGATTTAGTTTAAATCATAGATTTTATGTTTTGATTTGTTTAGAATCTAGATTTTATGTTTTGATGTCTCCAATTTTTTTAAAGCTAGAACAATATTTTTCATATTTTCTTATTGTGATGATATTTTTCTTTCATTGCATGTTCTCTTGGATGACAGGAGGGAGAGAAGAAAAATAAGTAGATTTCCAAACAGCCAGCCACCCTTCTTCATGTAATTTATTCATTTAAGGTAAAAGTCTCATTTCCTTTGTTTGGCTTTGGTATTTGGTTATTTAAAGTCATTATTCTAGTTGTACCTTCGTATGTTTGAATTTGGGATTGTTTAGTGTCTATTTGTTATGATTATACTCAATTATTAATTCTACGATGTTTCTATTGTTTAATTATTTAAAATAAATTAAAACTTTTTGTATAAAATTATTATTTTTTATTTCTATCTATTTGTTATGATTATTTCTATTATTTAAAATTAATTAATTATATAATATCTCTATGATGAACTATTTATATTTCTAAACTTTACATATTTTACACCATGATCAACAATCAAACTATTATAACAATACAAATACATTTAAATAGTAATGTAAGAATGGTTTAGTTCACATAAAAAATAAGTCTATCTTAGATATTCTAAATACATCACAAAACTTTATCGCTTCAAAAAAATTGGAATTTCTCCCATCTACTTGAGTTCCCATCAATTTTCCATAAAACTGGGAAAGGGAATAGGTGCTATGCTCCCAATCCCAACATCCTCCTATCCACTACTAGGAGATGTGTGTAATGTAGGATTCAGCTCCATCAACCTAATCATTTTTTTCACTAGTTGATTGGGACTCTCACCATTTGTTGCCAACTATGGTGACAATGCTTGGGGTTACACTTATTAAGTAATAATATTTCCTAATCTAGGGATTAGAGCATTGAACATATCAGAATGTGATTTATGCTATGGGAGAAGAGGTATGTTGGGTTCCAATATTGATTTGAGGGTTCCTAGCCAACCACACATTCCAAATATGTTTTAAGTAAGATTTTAATGGTGAGAAAAAACTAACATCTAATTATTGACACCTATAGATGGTATACGCTACAAGTGACACACAATCTATGCCCAACTTCTTTGCTTTATCAATTATTTTCCATGTCATATGGATTCCATGATCATCAAATACTAGAAGACACCTTTTTGAGAGAAACACCCCACATGGAATTGTTCTTACAAAGTGGTCTAGCCAATTCAAGAATAATTATTTCATCATCCATCCATGTACTTGGACTGCCATGCAGGCCTTGAGATCATAATTGAAAATGTAGTTTTTTATATGTCTCTTAGCCTTGAACAAATAAAAATTGGAATTCTCTAACCAACAGTAATGTAAGGAGACCCACCCTGCTAGTTTAGGCCGCTATGCCCAAACTAACCAATGACTTCTTTTGATCCTATAGGGTTTCTTCTTGACCCTATTCCCAAGAGGATATCTCCCAACTATCCCCTTCCCTAGGATCTATGCACACCAATTGACTATGTGACAAAGAACTCATGGTGGATAAATCTCAAGGAATTTCGTAGGAATACCTTTCTTTCCAAAATCACTCTCGTCTATCCATGTTACTTCAGATTCTGGTTGATCCTTCCATTTGATAGGATGCTCCATATAGGTGCCATGACAAGTCTTCTTCTTGATTCTTGAATCCATAACCTTTTGAGCTTTTGGTTGAGATTATAATGGGATAGTGACTTCTTCAACCTTTGATTTTGTTTGTCCTTCTATGAATGTAGGCCCTTTATATTGAACTTAGTCCTTGACGTTAAAGATAAGTTAAATTTCCAAGTTTGGTGGGAGTTCTATTTTTTCGGCATTAGAACCATAATTTGCAAGTACCTTACAAGGTCCTATCCTATGCATTTGTAGCTTGGTTGGAACACCCTATGCAAGTACCAAAACTCATCCTTGGCATCATATCATGGCCTCAACACCTTGGATCATCTCAAAACATCTCATCTAACATGTTCCAACTCCTTGCACACTCTCAGCAACTCATCTCTTACACTTTCTCAATTTTGGCTCTTCTAGGCTTGTTCCAACTAGCCCTTACCAGTCACTAATTTTTTGTTTTCTCCAAAATTTTCCACATAACTTCCTAAAATATTGGGTGATTAAAATACCCTTTTCCTCACTCTAAAATATACTCCAAAACCAGCTACACTTGTTTTGTAAAATATCACTCAAAACTAGCTATTTCAGTCTGCCAACTAGGCCTAGTTTGAGGCCATTTACAAAGAAACTCAAAATCCCTTGACTTTTGGAACTCCCATGACCCAAAAAAGTCTTAAGACACAACTCAAATGCAAGGATTCTTCTATTTTTTTGGTCTCATGATCAACTTTACAATGGTTTTTACAAAACCCTCCTTTCTAGCCCCTTTACCCTAGGGCTTTCTAGAACTCTTACTTTGCAACGTCTCTAGAACCCCAAAATGGTTCAAACACATTCAATTTTGTTATATTAGATGACTTCAAACATAAAATAAAACTCTTTTTTGGAGAAAACACTAAATCCACCTTGGGAGAAATCACATACCCCTTTTTATGCACTCAAATTTTAGGGAAAACTATGCAAATACTTCTTAAATGGTTTCAACACTCGGCTTTTCAGATGGAAATGGTTATTATAGACTCAAACCAACAAGAGAAATCCCAAACTTGAGGTTTCTCAACACTCAACAATCAAATTTCAAAACTATTACCAGCACTTACTACTAGGACAATTTCTAGTTTTAATGGTCAAACTCCCAAACCATACAAAGGACCCCCCATTGTTTTTGCATTTTTAAACACTCTTTTTGGAGACCTACAATAACCTCTCTCACTTTTTGGAGATCACACTCCGTTTTCATTTTACGACGCCATCTCGGTTGATGCTGAAACTTGCAACGTCGACTAGTACAAAGTTGCCAACTGCCAAATCTCTCTCACCTTTCCTCGTGGGATCGAACTGTCTGCTCTGTTAGCTCCCCATGGTCAAGTAAACCCTATCCCCAAACTCATCCTATCCCCTTCAGTGCTCAAACGTTCTCAGGCACGCCAATCCAAAATGTCCCCAAGGGTCACTAAATGCCATAGCGCTGCAATCTTTGATGGGGCATATCTCAAAGCTCGTGCAAGGTATGGATGCGATTCCAATTCCTACAGGACCGTGTTGCAGAGACCTACAATAACCTCTCTCTCTTTTTGGAGATCACATTTTTTTTTCATTTTACAATGCCATCTCGGGTGATGCTGAAACTTGTAGTATTGGCCAGTACAAAGTTGCCAACTGCCAAATCTCTCTCATCTTTTGTTGTGGGATCAAACTGTCTTCTCCATTAGCTCCGAGTGGCTAGGTAAACCCTATCCCCAACCTTTTCTTGTCCCCTTTAGTGCTCGAACATTCTCAGGCACGTCGAACCCGAATGTCCCTAAGGGTCACTAAATGCCACAGGGCTGCGATCTTTGACGGGGCATATCTCGGAGATCGTGTGACATATGGATGAGATTCCAATTCCTACAGGACTGTGTTGCAGAGACCTACAATAACCTCTCTCTCCTTTTGGAGATCACATTCCATTTTCATTCTACAATGCCATCTCAGGTGATGCTGAAACTTGTAGTGTTGGCCAATACAAAGTTGCCAACTGCCAAATCTCTCTCATCTTTCATCGTGGGATCAAACTGTCTGCTCCATTAGCTCCAGGTGGCTGGGTAAACCCTATCCCCAACCTCTTCCTATCCCCTTCAGTGCTCGAACGTTCTCAGGCACACTGAACCAAAATGTCCCTAAGGGTCACTAAATGCCATAGGGCTACGATATTTGACGGGGCATATCTTGAAGCTCGTGCAAGGTATGGATGTGATTCTAGTTCCTACAGGACCATGTTGCAGAGACCTACAATAACCTCTCTCACTTTTTGGAGATCACATTCTATTTTCATTTTACAACGCCATCTCAGGTGATGCTGAAACTTGTAGTGTTGGCCAGTACAAAGTTGCCAACTGCCAAATCTCTCTCATCTTTCGTCGTGGGATCAAACTGTCTACTCCATTAGCTTCGGGTGGCTGGGTAAACCCTATCCCCAACCTTGTATTGTCCCCTTCAGTGCTCGAATGTTCTCAGGTACGCCGAACCAGAATGTCCCTAAGGGTCACTAAATGCCACAGGGATGCGATCTTTGACAAGGCATATCTCGGAGCTCGTACGAGATATTGATGAGATTCCAATTCCTAAAGGACTATGTTGTAGAGACCTACAATAACCTCTCTCACTTTTTGGAGATCACATTCTATTTTCATTCTACAATGCCATCTCGGGTGATGCTAAAACTTGTAGTGTTGGCCAATACAAAGTTGCCAACTGCCAAATCTCTCTCATCTTTCATCATGGGATCAAACTGTCTGCTCCATTAGCTCCGGGTGGCCGGGTAAACCCTATCCCCAACCTCTTCCTATCCCCTTCAGTGCTCGAACGTTCTCAGGCACACTGAACCAGAATGTCCCTAAGGGTCACTAAATGCCATAGGGCTGAGATCTTTAATGGGACATATCTCAAAGCTCGTGTGAGGTATGGATGTGATTCCAATTCCTACAGGATCGTGTTGCAGAGACCTACAATAACCTCTCTCACTTTTTGGAGATCACATTATATTTTCATTTTACAATGCCATCTCGGGTGATGCTGAAACTTGTAGTGTTGGCCAGTACAAAGTTGCCAACTGCCAAATCTCTCTCATCTTTCATCGTGGGATCAAACTATCTACTCCATTAGCTCCGAGTGGCCGGTTAAACCCTATCCCCAACCTTGTCTTGTCCCCTTCAGTGCTTGAACATTCTCAAGCACACCGAACCAGAATGTCCCTAAGGGTCACTAAATGCCACAGTGTTACGATCTTTGATAGGGCATATCTTGGAGCTCATGCGAGATATGGATGAGATTCCAATTCCTACAAGACTGTGTTGCAGAGACCTAGAATAACCTCTCTCTCTTTTTGGAGATCACATTCTATTTTCATTTTACAATGCCATCTTGGGTGATGCTGAAACTTGTAGTGTTGGCCAGTACAAAGTTGCCAACTGCCAAATCTCTCTCATCTTTCGTCGTGGGATCAAACTGTCTGCTCCATTAGCTCCAAGTGGCCGGGTAAACCCTATCCCCAACCTTGTCTTGTCCCCTTTAGTGCTCGAACGTTCTCAGGCATGCCGAACCAGAATGTCCCTAAGGGTCACTAAATGCCACAGGGCTGCAATCTTTGACGGGGCATATCTCAGAGCTCGTGCGAGATATGGATGAGATTCCAATTCCTATAGGATTTTGTTGTAGAGACCTACAATAACCTCTCTCACTTTTTGGAGATCACATTTTTTTTTCATTCTACAATGCCATCTCGGGTGATGCTGAAACTTGTAGTGTTAGCCAGTACAAAGTTGCCAACTACCAAATCTCTCTCATCTTTCGTCGTGGGATCAAACTGTCTGCTCCATTAGCTCCAGGTGGCCGAGTAAACCCTATCCCCAACCTCTTCCTATCCCCTTCAGTGCTCAAACGTTCTTAGGCACCTTGAACCAGAATGTCCCTAAGGGTCACTAAATGCCATAGGGGTGCGATCTTTGATGGGGCATATCTCAAAGCTCATGTGAGGTATGGATGCAATTCCAATTCCTATAGGATCATGTTGTAGAGACCTACAATGACCTCTCTCTCTTTTTGGAGATCATGTTTCATTTTCATTTTACAACGCCATCTTGGGTGATGCTGAAACTTGTAGTGTTGGCCAGTACAAAGTTGCCAACTACCAAATCTCTCTCATCTTTCATCATGGGATCAAACTATCTGCTCCATTAGCTTTAGGTGGCTGGGTAAACCCTATCCCCAACCTTGTCTTGTCCCCTTCAGTGCTCGAACGTTCTCAGGCACACCGAACCAGAATGTCCCTAAGGGTCACTAAATGCCACAGGGCTATGATCTTTGATGAGGCATATCTCAGAGCTCGTGCAAGATATGGATGAGATTCCAATTCCTACAAGACTATGTTGTAGAGACCTACAATAAACTCTCTCTCTTTTTGGAGATCACATTCCATTTTCATTCTACAATGCCATCTCGGGTGATGCTGAAACTTGTAGTGTTGGCCAGTACAAAGTTGCCAACTGCCAAATCTCTCTCATCTTTTGTTGTGGGATCAAACTGTCTGCTCCATTAGCTCTGAGTGGCCGGGTAAACCCTATCCCCAACCTCTTCCTGTCTCCTTCAGTGCTCAAACGTTCTCAGGCATGCTGAACCAGAATGTCCCTAAGGGTCACTAAATGCCATAGGGTTGCAATCTTTGACGGGGCATATCTATGGGCTGTCAATACTTTGACTATACTTTAAGTCAACGATTATCAATATGTGAAAAAATGGAACTCGTTGTATTTTGAAGTACTGAGAAGATGGCCTTGCCCTTCCCCAGGAGTTTCAGAAATGGGAGACATTAGGTAAGAGAGTGAAAATGTTACTATCGCTTCAACGCACATGACGCAATTGGAAATGCAAATTTTGATGGTAATCATTTTGTGATAAGGGAGAGACTAGGGATGATCATTGTTACTATCTCTTTAGTAGTGGAATTTTGTTTTCGCTTTAATTTGGTGGTGGGGGATCAGTGGTAAGACTCCTTGGATATTCCTTCTTATGATGTTAGTGACAAGTGTTTCTCTTTGAATACACTTGTACAATCTTTTTTAAGAACATTCCTTAGCTAGCAGACCTAATTCCACATTCCATAAGACTGTCATTGCGCTAAAGATTTAGGAAACCAACTGCTCTAAGATAAAGCTTCCCGGTCAATAATAATCTGGCCTATTGAGGTACATAATACTTCGCAATTAAACTTGTGTTAATTCAGTATTAATTTTGTAATTAACTACAATTTCAGTATCTGTGTACAGGGGGTGACTGAGAAAACTATTTGAGGTCCAATTTGAAAATATATTTGTAAGGATCTCGACCAAGGTTCACAACTTCGATGATTAATACATTCATTCAAGCCAGAACCTCACTACAAAAAAATAATATATATAAAAGGTAGTGAATAACGTCATGTCTAGACCCAAATCAACCAATGAAAGTCAAATTAGCATAATGTGGAACAACAATATATGCATTGAGTGGGTTGTCATAAAAAAGCTTCATAATAAAATTCATGTCTAGAATTAAAAGACCTTAAAGAACATTTATGCTTGTAACACAAATGGCCATTCAAAACTGAATATGATTACAATATGTGAAATAGCATTACAAGAACTTGTAATGCTCTTGTGAACATCATGTTAATTCTTGTAAGAATCCCTAAGATGCTTGTTATACTCAAAATTTTGTTGAAATTGAATTAATTTTTATCCTGTTGGTTAATTGGCTTAGGGTGATATATGCTTCTTGGATGGAATAATGAGTTCGTGATTAACTCTATATTAAGATTCATAGTATCTTCTAGTTATTTGCAAAGGAAATTTGCAAATTACTTGCTAATGTCATATGGCTTGCTTGAGAAAGATGTCTGTGTTCTTATTGATGGGTACTAATGACTATCCACATTTAGTTCTTCAATATCCTATTTGACAAGCTTTCCATAGACATTTCTTTGCCATACCAAGTATTTTTGAAAACATATTTGAGTAGAAGGACTACAGTAGATACTACGTGATGTTTTAACAAATAAAGTAATGGGTTAAAGACTATTATTTCCAAGGTATTATGTCATAGTATTTTAATTGTAATGATCTTAGACTAATGATATTCTTGAAGGTAACTTCGACATGCAACAAGAAAGACAACCTACAACCAAGGCTATATTGTGCCTACAACCAAAGCCATAAATGCTCACAGCCAAAGCCACTAGTGCAAATAGCCAAAGCCATGGATGCTTATAGCCAAAGTTACAAGTGTTTGCAGCCAAAGACATGATTACATGAAGTCAATGATCACAATTGTTTACAACCATTCACCAGAAATAGCTTCTTTGCAGATATGATATGAAGAAGGTCATAGCATATCAAGGTGAAGAAATTGTAGAATTGAGAGAACAATTGGAAAAATAGAAATAAAAGATAGATCATGCCCTCAAATTGGCTGATCAAATAATTACTTGCATACCACCATCAAGAATCTATGTTATTTGTTTAGTTTATACCAAACTCTTCCATACTGGCAGAAAAATGTACTCTGTGAATTGTAAGTGCACAATTTCATTATCCATGTAGGACCTCAATGGAATCCTTTACCTTACATAGGGGATATACATTTGAGGGCCCTAATGTCTTGGATGCACAATGAAACTAATTATGATATACAATTGAATAATTACAAAGATGAGGAAAGAACAAAACCCTTATCATTAAGAGTCAAGAGTGATAAACTACAAGAAATCCTTAGGGATTGGTTTAGACTAACCTATGGGGATAAGCACAAGGAGACAAGAAAATTAATCTTTGAGGCTAGAACAAAGGTGTATGTGGAATATAATAACCTACCTTACTTTACCTTTTAGAGAGCCATGGCTAGTGTTAAAAGTAGATGAGGGAGACTATTTGAAGGACTCAAAAGATCAGAGCCACATAGTCCTATCAACTTAGAGTAAGCCCTTCATTGAGCTTCGAAATACATATAGTTGGGAAGAAGACTAGACTAGAACTATGGTGCCCACTAACCATGTAGTCACCAATGCTCATGTGGTCCCTACATGATATCAATTTTGAATGACTTGACAGGTTGTAGGAGGACCATAGAAGGGAAGTTTGGGAGAGAATGTGAGGATTCTACTACACCTTCAAAAGTAGCAAGAGAGGGAGGACTAAAGTTGGAGATTTTTGATCAATGACTAAAAGATGCAATGCTTGAGGACAAGCATCAAAGTTACCAAGGGGTAGATGATGAGGCTAATTATTGCTTCTATTCTATGATAATTTTAAAATACTCTATTTTAACACTATGAAGACATTTGTGAACTTATGTTTAGTTGAACTTATGATTAAGTTCAAATAGAACCATTAACCTATGGGTAGATAGTATGTCATATTTTTCCAATATTATACATATAATGCAGTATTTCATATAACCATCGGAATGTGTGTTCTAATATTTGGATTTAATTTGATTATGCTTTTTTGCAAATATTTCTCCATCATAAATAACCTGATAGGGAATAATTTGGATATGGTCAATAGCATTCAAGGAGGAACATTAAAATCCAGTCGCAGGAGAAGAACTATAATGGTATTAGGAGACACGACTACTACAAAGGAGGAGCTATTAATCTAGGAATGCATGGATGAAAAGTTGCTATATTCCCTCTGTATTTACTATTATGTTGAATTGGTTATCCAAACTTTATTGTCTATACCAAGAGCTATTATATTTCCTTCTTTTTCTTTGGCAGATTTGTAGTCAATTTTTTTTCTTTCTTGTTTTAGAATAAGTGTTGATCCTCTATTTATAGGGATCAGATCAATAGTTTTTGAAGGTTAGAAAAAAGTTTATGAAAAGAAACGGTTAACTCTCGTAGTGAATTGTTTTATAGTTTTATGTAGTGTTCTAATGTAAGGAATTTTGGAATATAATGAAATAATTCTTGGTTTACATTCTGTGTTAGTAAATTAGCAAAAGTTGACCAAAGGGGGCCAATTGGGAGGTGGATTAGACTAGAATAGTGTAGATTTACTTCCAGCATTTCTATTATTTTAAGTAGAAGTTGTAAGTTTCTTCCTATAGTATCATACTTTGTGAGTGTTCTTGCAGCATTTGTGAAAACAATTATAGTGAATGGTGTGAATTGAAATACTAGTGTAGGTTCTTTCCTTGCATTTTACTTTCCTACAACATAAGCATAATGACTCTTTAAGAAACCTAGTGCACATACCATGTCGACCATTCCAATTATATGCCCCTGGGTTGACAAATTAAATGCACCTCATGGTGGAGAGAATAATCCTTGGATTGAATATATTATTCCTTAGTAAGACCTTGGGCATGATTATCACACACCTATTGTGAGGAAAAACAATCTTCTCATGATCTATCTTCTACATCATCTCATACACCATCTCATAATGATTTCCTACATCAATCCAAGCTCTTTATATAGCTAGCTAAGGCACAAGTCAGCTAGTCAAGCATTTAATTACATTATAGGTCCTTGGAGGAGTAAACCAAAACCATCACAAATATGAATGTAACTTAATACCAAGTCATATTTATGTCCACACATGATCCAAGAACATGGCCCTATCTTAAAAAGATCCCATTTCATCCTATGAAACCATGCAAGACAAAAACTCTGCATATTTCATGCGAAATTCTTTGAAAATTTATACCCAAGAAAAATTGTGATATCTCCTAGATTTGATTGAATTAGATCTATTCTTTGAACTAAGGTAGTAATTTAGGTCTTCTACATGACCTTAACTATGCATCCATCCCAAAAGTCATGCATAGAAACCTGTTGCAAAATTGGCAAAAAATTATGTATTAGAAAAATGGTCATACCTCCTAAACCATGAAGAATTAGGACTTGTGCCTTTAACCATATATAGTACTCTAGGCCCTCTTCAATCCCTAAAATTTTTAGCCTCTGAATCATTGCAAAAAATTAGTTATAGTACCCATAAAAAGTATGCAGAATTTAGGAAAATACAGTTCCAACAGCAATACTACTTTACAAATAGAGAAATGTTTTTGGTTGATGCAAGATTTCTCCAAGACCCAATATGCTCCTGCATCAGCCAAATATGTGTCGAGTAGAAGTAATTTTGATTTAGCATCAGTATTGACCAAGTGTTATTATATGTGTTGAACATAAAGTGAGTAGCAACCAATTAATACAATAATAATTGAGTGTTAAAACACTATGTTGGTTGAGGGACAATATTTTGATAGTTTATAAGGAAATCATGATTTCCAACTGAAAGAGTTAATTTATAGGAATATTTAAAGTATTTTGAAGATAAGGATGTATGGCCCAAAAAAATAAAATCAAGGGAACCACGTTTGTACATTTCTATGCAAGGATTCAAGGAGAACTTTGGACAACTTTGGAGAATTTTGTAGAAGAGAAAATAACAGATGAAATAGTGGAAGGATTTGATGAATATGAACTAATCCTATGATCTATGGTGGTGTTTAAGTGGAAAAAGATCAAAATTACCTATTTAATGAGTTACAAGGGCTAACCTAGTAAGGTTGGAGTAGTCATTGATGCTACTAATTTGTGAACTTAAGAAAAGGGATGAGAAGAGTTCAGAAGAGGTGAAGAGTGATTGCTTGAAGGGTTACCACATGAATCAAAGACTAAGATGGAAATGAATGCCAATCATTGGATCAACATTTGAGCCAAATTATGATATGTATTTCCAAAGTGAGATGTATTTTCTAGATCAAAACTTGTGTTGGATACAATTGTTAATTGTGTATTGTCTTTGATGTTACACAAATGTCATACCAATCATCAGACAGAGTCTACCGAACGTTCCTGAACATTACACAGTAAGTTAGCCCTTATCGAGCTCACTCGAGCATCAAAGGATCTTGTAGTAGAAAGTTAATGTTAACCGACCTCCCAAGGTTAACAAATGGAAAGTCAATGTTTACCGAGTTCAATGTCTACTGAGTTCACTCAGTCATCGAATAGAAAGTTAGCTTTTACCAAGCTCACTTGGTAAGTGAAGGAAAGTTAGCTTTTACTGAGCTCACTTGGTAAGCAAAGGAAGGTTAGCTTTTATTGAGCTCACTCGGTAAGTGAAGGAAGGTCAGTGTTTACCGAGTTAACTTAGTCTCCAAAGGAAGTTGCAAGGTTTGTAGTGTTTACCAAGCTTTACTTGGTTAACACTGGGGAAACCATTCTGGAGCAGTGGTCACTGAGCTGGGTCGGGCAGTGAAGAATTTTATTGCTCTAAAGAATTAAGTTTAATTGTTTTGTGCAGTTGACTAATTTAATGTTTTCAGTTGTTGTAACTTGTAATTGAGCCGACTTGACAATCTGTAAGGTATATATGAAAGGTCAAGATGTGAATTCATAAGATGTAAGTGTGTGTATGAATAAGAGTGAAAATGTATGGATATGGAATGAGTGAATATTGAATATATGAGCAAATGTTGAAGAAGGATTAGACATGCTTATGGAGCTGCAAAGTTGTATTCGATCAGTGAAGATCTAGTGAAGTAGAAGAGAGATCTGTATTCAGCAAAGATAAGTTGCATATATTTCAAATCACTTCATTGTTGCTTTCTAATCATTGTAACACTGATTCAAAACCTCTTAACAGAGTTGGTTTGATAGCCATTTTGTAAATCCTCTAACAAGGTGACAATTCAATTGAATTGTTTTAAAGACCTCTGACAAGGCCACTTCTAACAGGGTGATTAAATTCTCTAACAGGGTCACACCTAACAGTGTGTTTTGTAACCTTTAATAGGGTTGGCTCCTAACAAGGCTCACTTCAGAAGAGTGAAAATTGGTAGCTAGTTACTTGGTGGTTTTTCCCAAATTGAGTTTCCATGTTAAATCTGGTGTCTCTTGTGTTCATGTTATTTCTTTATGCATGCATGATAATCACTTAAAATGCTCAATAAGTTAACACAACATCTATCAAGTTTTAGCATTCATTTGTGTGGTTACCGAGTATCAGCAGCAACTATATTTTAAGACATCTTAGGATCTGTGGATTTATTTTTGTGGTAACTGATTCACCCCTCCCCTCTCAGTTACTCCATCTCTATTTTCCAACAATTGGTATCAGAGCTTTTGGTGCTTGCAAGAAAGATTTCAAGGATCTAAGCTAAAGATCAGAATGTCTTACAAGAGGGAAATTCTAAGGCTTAACCGGAATAACTTCTCAACATGGCAAGGGTTGATGAGACTTCATCTAGCTTCTATTGGAGACACAGGACTTAAATACCTTGATGAAAAATATGCAAAACCAGCTAGTACACTATCTGTTAATGATATTGTTGAAAAGAAGACTCACAATATTATGATGATAGATATAGCATCTGCTCTGAGTTATGAAGAATTTGATGATATCAAGGATTGCAAATCTGCCTTTGAAATGTGGGAAAAGCTAAAAGAGATCTATGGAGAAGATGATAATATTAGAAGAGCCAAAGTAGAAAGTCTGAGAGGAAAATTTGATCAAATGAGGATGAGAGAGGATGAAAACATTGCAAAATATGTTGAAAGAGTTAAAGCATGTGTCAATGCAATCAAAGCTTCTGGAGGAGATATCAGTGAAGAGATAGTTATAAGTAAAGTTCTTAGAACTCTACTTCCCATTTATGCAATCAGAGTTTCTGCAATTCAAGAAAGAAGATGTGAAGCAAATCACAAGATAAATCTAGAGGCTATAGTTGGAAGATTGACTGCATTTGAACTGGACAACTTTGATAACTATGTTCCAGCTTCCAAGAACATTGAATCGTCATTTGAAGCCAAACTTTCACTCAAGGAGAAAGGCAAAAAGAAAAAGGAATCTCAGTCAGAAAGTGAAGATGAATCAAACCAAAGTTCAGACAGTGATCTTGAAGTAATTGAAGCCCTTCTAGCAAGGAAATATTCTAGAGGCAGAGGAAAATACAAAGGTAAAGTACCCCTAATCTATTTTTCATGTGAAGAAGTTGGTCATATTACTGCTAGGTGTCCAAACAAGCAGAATAAAGATGAAAAGAAATATCACAAATGGAATGGCAAGAAATATTTCAAATCATTCAAGAATAAAGGTAAGAAAACATGTTTTATGGCTAAAGATTCTAATGATTCTAATGATGAAGAAGAAGATGAAATTGTCTACATTGCTGTGAAAGATGAATCTGATAATGATGAGGAAATGGCACTCATTTCTCATATGAGCAAAAATGATACATGGATCATAGATAGTGGTTGTTCTCATCACATGATTGGTGACAAAACTAAGTTTGAATACTTTGAAGACTATGATGGTGACAGTGTAAGATTTGGTAACAATGAACCTTGTTGTATAAAAGGAAGAGGAAGAATCTCTCTAACCCAGGAACTTATATGTGATAATGCCTATTGGGTAGAAGGACTAAAACATAATTTGTTAAGTGTGGCACAGCTACTCAATAATGGATTCAAAGTAGAATTCATGCATGGTAAAGCAAGACTGTTGGATGGCAAAGGAAAGCTGATTGGATCAAGTACTCAAACTAAAGGTAACTTGTTCTATCTTGAACTAGGTGAATGTTCATGTTTCATTTCTCAAGTAGAAGAAAGTTGGTTATGGCATAAAAGGTTGTGTCATGTAAATTTTGATAATTTGGTAAAAATAAGCAAATTCAAGAAAGTAAGAGGCATTCCTAACATAAAAAAACCTGAGGTCGGTCTATGCAAAAATTGTCAGATTGGAAATATGGGAAAGACTAGTTTTAAAAGTAAAAACTATCAGTCTGAAGATATATTAGAAATTGTGCATAATGATTTATGTGGACCCATTGGAATTGAAAGCTATACTGGAGAAAAATTCTTCATTCTTTTTGTTGATGATTACTCAAGAATGATGACAGTCATGTATCTAAGAAACAAATCAGAAGCATTTGAAAAGTTCAGATGGTATTTGGCCAGAGTAGAAAAGGAAACAGGGAAAAGATTAAAATACTTGAGGTCAAACAGAGATGGAGAATTCATTTCACATGAGTTTAATAACTTTTGCATTGAAAGAGGAATCAAAAGATGGGTATCAGCCCCTGGAACACCCCAGCAAAATGGAATAGCTGAAAGAAGAAATATATCCATCATGGATTGTGCAAGAACTTTAATGATTGAAAAGAGCATTGCTATCAAATATTGGAAGGAAGCTATCAGCACTGCAGTTTATACCTTGAACCGAGTACAGCTAAAGAAAGACTCATTCAAAACCCCCTATGAGTTATGGTATGGCTATAAACCTAATACAAGTTACCTTAAAGTATTTGGAAGTAAATGTTACATTTTGAAAGAATCCAAAAAAGGAAAATTTGATGTGAAAGGTGATGAAGGTATATTCTTTGGATACTCATGCAAAAGTAAGGCATATAGATGTTTGAACTTGTCTACTCACAAAGTCATAGAAAGTGCACATGTGAAATTTGATGGGTTTATAGAAAGGACTGAAGAAGAAAGCAAAAGGGAACTAGAAGATTATAAAAGGTTTGTCTTCAATGAACCTGATACAGTACCAGTTACATCAGAGAATTAGGAAGCTTCTACTCCCAAGTCATTTGTAACTGAGTTATAGGAAGTTCGAACCGAGCCACAGCAAACCAAGTTAAATTCAGTGTCTACCAAGCAAGTGTCTACCGAGCAAGTATCTACCGAGCCAGAACAGATAGAACCTGAAGTTGAAATGCAAGAAGATAATAATGAAATCCATTCAAAAGGCAAGGAACCTATATTAGCTAAGTATGTCAGGAGACATCATTAAGCAGATCATATCATTGGAGATAAATCTGAAGGAACCATGACAAGAAATAAGTTGAAAGGTACTTGTTTACTTGTTAATTTTGAACCTAGAAATGTCAAAGATGCATTGAAAAATGATAGTTGGATTGAGGCTACGAATGAAGAAATGGAGAAAATAGAGGAAAACAAGACATGGACTCTTGTACCCAGGCCTAAAGATAAAAATGTGATTGGAACCAAGTGGGTATTCAAAAACAAGTTGGATTAAGATGGTAAGGTATCAAGAAACAAAGCTAGACTAGTATGAAAAGGATATGCTCAAGAAGAAGGAATAGACTATGGAGAAACTTTTGCTCCTGTTGCAAGATTGGGAAGAGTCAGAACCTTACTAGCATATGCTTCTCACAAAGGATTCAAAGTTTATCAGATGGATGTCAAGTCAGCATTCCTCAATGGTATACTGGATGAAGAGGTTTACATTGAACAACCTGAAGGTTTTGTTGATCCAGATAAGAAGAACATGGTCTGCAAATTACACAAGGCATTGTACAATCTAAAACAAGCCCCTAGAGCATGGTATGAAAGATTGCACAACTATCTTATTCATATTGGTTTTCAAAGAACTAATGATAACAGTAGCTTGTATATTAAGGAAGGACCAGATAATAAGATTGTCTTGGCAGAAATATTTGTAGATGATACTGTTTTCATAGGGAATTATGATCTGTGCAAAGAATTCTTAGAACAAATGAACAAGGAATTTGAAATGTCTATGTTTGGTGAGATCAAATTCTTTGTTGGTCTTCAAATTCAATAGAATAAAAATGGTATCTACATTACTCAATCAAAATACATCAAGGAGATATTGAAAAAGTTTGGAATGGAAGATTGTAAACCAGTTGGGACTCCTATGTGTACTGGATCAAAACTTACCAAAGAAGATGAATCAAAAGAAGTAGATCAAACATTGTATAGATCTATGATTGGAAAGTTGCAGTATGTAGTTCATACTAGGCTAGATATTGCCCTTGCAGTTGGTATTGTAGCAAGATTTTTAGAAAAATTAAGAGAAAATCACATAATGGCAATCAAAAGAATAATAAGATATTTGAAAGGAACTAAAGAGTATGGTTTATGGCATAAGTTTGGAGGAAATTTGGATTTGAAAGTGTTTACTGATGCTGATTGGGTAGGAAACCTTGATGAAAGAAAAAGTACAAGTGGAGGTGCATTCTTTCTTGGAAAGAGGTTGATTTCTTGGACAAGCAAAAAGCAAAATTGTACATCTCAATCTACAGTAGAGGCAGAGTATGTTGCTGCAGCAGTAAACTATTCTAATATTGTTTGGTTTAAACAGTTGTTGGAAGGCATGAAGATGGAAATCAAAGAACTAGTTGTTATGTTCTGTGATAATAAAAGTGCAATAAACTTATCTAAGAATCTAGTGATGCATTCCAAAACCAAGCACATTGCAATAAAATATCATTTTGTGAGAGAATTGGTGCAAAATAAAGAGATTAGATTGGAATATGTTCATACAAAGGAACAAATTGCTAACATATTCACAAAACCATTACCTAAGGATGCATTCTTATATCTAAGAGGTAAGTTAGTGGTCACTCCCCTATCTAAAGTTCACTAAAATAAAGTTTTAGTGATGCATCAACTCATACCAGATTGAAGATCTATCAGTTGATGCAGCATAACCAGGAAATATTGCATATGAATTAGTACTAAAGGTACACTAAAATTCATTTGAGTTGATTTGTCTTTGGCATGTGTTATCAAAGAGGGAGAGTTTTAGTGTCATATCTCTCTGAAATTTTTTCAAAATATAAAGAGTTTGCTATGTAATTCCTTCACAGAGGGAGATTACTATAAGAGGGAGAGTTTTCTATCTTAGAGGGAGAATTTTTATGTTGACATGTTGTGTTGCCATATAAGAGAAAGACTTGTTTTCAAATTTCATTTCTGCTATGACATGTTGTGTCGCCATCAATGCCAAAGAGGGAGATTGTTGGATACAATTGTTAATTGTGTTGTCTTTGATGTTACACAAATATCATATCAGCCATCAGATAGAGTCTACCAAGCTCAAAGCAATTTACAGTGTCTACCAAACATTCCTAAACATTACACAATAAGTTAGCCCTTACCGAGCTCACTCGGGCATCAAAGGATCTTGTAGCAGAAAGTTAATGTTAATCAAGCTCCCAAAGTTAACAAAGGGAAAGTCAATGTTTACCAAGTTCAATGTCTACCAAGTTCACTCAGTCATCGAAGAGAAAGTTAGCTTTTACCGAGCTCACTCGGTAAGCGAAGGAAAGTTAGCTTTTACCGAGCTCACTCAATAAGCAAAGGAAGGTTAGCTTTTACCAAGCTCACTCGGTAAGCGAAGGAAGGTCAGTGTTTACCGAGTTAACTTGATCTCCGAAGGAAGTTGCAAGGTTTGTTGTGTTTACCGAGCTTTACTTGGTTAACACTGGGGAAAGCATTCTAGAGAAATGGTCATCGAGTTGGGTTGGGCAGCAAAGAATTTTATTGTTCTAAAGAATTAAGTTTAATTGTTTTGTGCAGCCGACTGATTTGATGTTTTTCAGTTGTTGTAACTTGTAATTGAGCCGACTTGACAATTCGTAAGGTATATATGAAAGGTCAAGATGTGAATTCATAAGATGTAAGTGTGTGGATGAATAAGAGTGCGAATGTATGGATATGGAATGAGCAAATATTGAATATATGAGGGAATGTTGAAGAATGATTAGACATGCTTATGGAGTTGTAAAGTTGTATTCGATCAGTGAGGATCTAGTGAAGCTAAACAGAGATCTATATTCAGCAAAGATAAGTTGCATATATTTCAAATCACTTCATTGTTGCTTTCTAATCATTGTAACACTTATTCAAAACCTCTTAAAAGAGTTGGTTTGATTAGCCATTGTGTAAATCCTCTAACAAGGTGACAATTCAGTTGAATTGTTTTAAAGACCTCTGACAAGGCCACTTCTAACAGGATGATTAAATCCACTAACAGGGTCACACCTAATAGTGTGTTTTGTAACCTTTAATAGGGTTGGCTCCTAATAGGGCTCACTTGAGAAGAGTGAAAATTGGTAACTAGTTACTTTGTGGTTTTTCCCAAATTGGTTTTCCATGTTAAATCTGGTTTCTCTTGTGTTCATGTTATTTCTTTATGCATGCATGTTAATCACTTAAAATGCTCAATAAGTTAACAGAACATCTATCAAGTTTTAGCATTCATTTGTGTGGTTACCGAGTATCAGCAGCAACTATATTTTAAGACATCTTAGGATATGTGGATTTATTTTTGTGGTAACTAATTCACCCCTCCCCTCTCAGTTACTCCATCTCTATTTTCCAACAACTTGTTTTACTTTCTAACCACTATATTAGTATTGAAATCCTACCTAATAGTCATATGAAAAACATTTAATCAAGGTGGCATTCTAATGGAATGTCCTAAAGTCCTCTAACAATGCCACTCCTAATAGGATTATTAAAGCCTTCAATAAGGTCACATTTAACAGCATGTTTTGTAACCTTTAATAAGCTTGGTTCCTAATAGAGCTCACTTCATAATAGTGAAATGATTGGTGACATGTTACTGGAGGTTTTTTCCAAATTGGGTTTCCATGTTAAATCCTAGTATCAAACTTGTGTGGATGTTATTTGTGATTATTTATTTTAAATGCTTACATTATATAAGTTTGTAATATTTAGGACAATAAACTACTAGTTTATGTTACTAAAAGTTTACTATAGAGGTCAGGCTAATGAATGTTAAGATATGAAATAGTTTAAGTGTTTGATTGTTCAAATGGTACATTTGGACCTTGGATAATTGATTCACCCCCCACCCGCTCCCCCCTCTAAGTTATTCAAAATATTCTAATAACTATGTGGAAGATTAGTTAAGTGAATAAGGTATGAAATGGATTTAAGTTTAAGTAGGTGGGAGAGGGAAATGTGGTAGGAAAGTGGGCTTGGACTTGAGTAAGGAAAACTTAAACTACACCTTGATTAGTGCAAGTGATTGGGAGATGTATTTAGACTTAGTTAACAAGGGTGATGTAGTTGGTGGATGGATTTGTTAGAAAAAGTTAAGTGGAGGATTTAATTAAATAAAGGATTTATTTAATTTAAAAGGTTAATTACTAGTGCATGAGTTTGGTTGAGGCTAACTATTGAATTGAGGATTAGTTTGTGGTTGAGGGATTTAATTAATCTAATTAATCAAGTAATAGGGGAATTTGGAATTTGGAATTAAATTAAATTGACTTGTGTAATTTATTTAATTTAATAGAGGAAGGGGTTTAATTAATAAATCAGACTATTGGTTGTCATCTGATCATTAATTGAACTATAATTATTTAATTAAGGGATAACATAAATTAATTAAATATTAAATATTTCACCAATAATGCCTTAAAAGATGACTAAATGTGATCATTTATTGTGTGATCCAATATAGGTGTCTACAATGTGTACAATTTTTTCTTTTAAAAGAGAACTAATCTAAATAGTTGGGAGAGTAGTTTGGGTTTTAACCTCATTGTTTGTTCCATCCTTGATCTTTTTTCTATAAAGGCCAAAAATAGTCCTCTTCCAACCCTTTTCAATAACACTAATACCAAAAGGACCTAAGTTTCCATTAGAAGCACCATAAAAACTTATTTTCACTCATCCCTTGCTTAGGAAAGTTTGCTAGGCAACATGCTTTGACCTCCCCTCTAACTTATCAAGAGTTCCATCAATCATCTTTTTCATCCTTACACTAGGAAATTCATTTTAATTTCTAAAATTCTCTTTGTTATATATAGCATCTTTATATTTCTAGTAAGAGGCATCATTTAGAAGCTCCACAATTCTGTGTTTATCCTCTATTTAATTCACTCAAAGGATTTAACTTTCCCCTAAAATATCCTTCTATTTCTTTATTTCTAGATTCCCCAAATCACCAATGAAGGAAATATAGTCCACACTATAGATAAAGCCAATTTCTTCACCCTCCTTGACTAACTCAAGAAAAATCTTTAAGGTGATGAGAGAAAGGACCATATCCATTAATTTTAGCTATGACCATGTCCCAACATTCTTGTGCAAAGGTACATTAAAAAGGTAAATGATCAACATCCTTAGAGGCTTTCTCATACATAACTCATATTTTAGGTCAATAAATCCATATTTCTTTTTTGTCTTTCCTATTAGTATTATTTCTCTTACACTCCAACATAACTTTACTAACAATTTGATTATTTCATATCCAACATCCAAAATATTATAACATATATTGACTAAATATATGTCACCCTTTGTTGCACACTAAATAATCTTATCTCTATGGTTGGTTCTTACAAACTTCCTATCGTTTAACAATGAGTTTTGTATCTCTAAATGCTCAGGGCCCAACCCCAAACATGGAGTGTCTTTTACTTTCCATATGGGACCTACACTTTTTTGTTATTCCTCAATATAATGTGCAACTAACTCCCTACATTTTCTCTTTTATTTTTTCATTATTATCTAAATATTTTCTTCATTTCTTAGACTAGGGTGGACATTCCATGAATCCTCCCAACTATTCACTTCTTCACCTTTCCCTACCTTCCAAGAGATATGATAAGTAATTAAGCTTTTGTAATCTAAAATTAAATTCCATATTTTTTACCCTTTGGGAGGGTTCTATGTAGCCATAATCTAGTTATTCTCCATAAATCTCGTATATTTTTCTTTTATAAGCCATACCCATAATAAATTAGGGCTGGTAAAGGTACCACAATTCAAATTTTCTCCTAAGACCATGTTCATCTTATGTTAATCTCTCACCCCTACCTCACCATCACTTTTATGATAGAAAATCCTACCCCAAGCCAGATTTGGGAGTTTTGTCTTATCCCTTTATCCATTACAAAAGAATTTTCTCAATCTTTCTTCAATGAATCTTAGGGTCTTCATTTGAAGTCTTTAAACAACTCATGCAGAATATTGGAATATCATAAATTATTGATTTCAATATCAAAATTATCCCTATCAAAGTAAGCTATTCTCTTAAAACCATGTCTATCTCCCACTTATAAGAGAGGGACTCCTAATTAATGACTAGTTAATTTCCTTCCTTTCATTCCCATGATTATACATGTCTCCTTTTTCCCATCTACTATTGTATTGAAAAACTAAATCTTTTATTTGTACCAATTTATACATTGACAAATTAATTTCCCATAGCTATCTAGAGTTTTTCTCAAAATTTGAGCTTCCCTAGTTGAAGCCTCTCCCACTAGGTGAGTATCATCTATAAATTATAGATGGGAAAGTGTTGGTGTAAATAAGTATTCACTATTTACATTTTACTTAAGTTTACTTAGGTCAATGCATTATTTTATTATTTATTAGGTTGAAACTTAGGAGTTTGCATACTTTTATGAGTTGTCATATTGACAACATAGAAGTAAGCAACTCTAATTCAGAACATGGTGTCTACAACACTGGAGTTTGCATAATTAACTAAGTTGTCATGTAGACAACACAGTTATTTGCACTCTTAATTAAGAACATGGTGTCTACAACATTATTTTTTGTGCTACACCTTTGTAGGCTTAATGGAGGATAATCCACTCCTAGTGGACATGTGCTTGGTTGTAAGACTTATCAGTATGTTGACTCCTAGACATTCTAGAATCATTCTAGAGGCCTTTATATAGGCACTCCTAGTGTACTTATATATTGAATTGAATACTATATTATTATTCTGATCATACTCTGGTCTATTCTATGCTTGTGCTTGAGTTCCTTGATCTTGGGTGAAATTTTCCCTAAGGAAAATTCTTACATGGTATCAAATCTAAGGGAGATTCTCTTCACATAGCCATTGGAGACCTTTGTTGCTTCATCTCTCAAAGGGACCCAATTCAAATCCAGAGCATCTATAGTAATTGGGAGCATCTAGAGCCAAAGAAAACCTTGCCATTATGTCCAGAGCATCAATTTAGTAAAAATTGACTATGAATTCACCTATATTGGGCCATAGTCAATTTTGAGGCAAAATTTTTTTGCAAATCGGCACCTGAATTAGGCCAATTCGACCTGCAGAGAAATTTTGCAGGAACTAGGTGGTGAAACCCTAGCCCCTGTAGGAGGAATATTCCTTCAATTGGCCAAATATTCCATCCACATATTTACTTCATAATTTGGTACCTTCAAAAATTATTCTAGTAGCTGCATCAAATCTGGTGAGCCACACCAAAAACTAGCATATTTTTGGCAACAAATACCACTCATTGGCCAAGCTGCAACAACTAGAGGAACCACTTTTGTTTGAGTTTCGTAGCCTTTTCTTTTTATTTACTAGGCAAGGCTCACCCCACATGCATGTGGGGTTATTTCCAACCAACATTTTAATACCTAGCACCCATAGCAATTAACCTACCACCATGAAAAGTACCTTTCAATGGCCATTAAACCTAACTGTCAAACTTCCCAACTCCCAATGACACAGGGCCTCTAGTACAACCACACACATAGACTCCCTGATGTGTGACAAGTGGATACTCTCTACACAGTCATTAATTTACAATGTGGCCATGTCAGTGTTGGATCCTCCATGGTGGACCCATATTTAGTCATTGTTGACATGTCACTATGACACCTCAACTGCACTGTCAATGGCCCAATCACCACCACACGGCATCTCCAATGACCAGCCATGTAAGCAACAACTATCAGGACACATCATCCTAGTCATACATGCAGTCAGCCTCACATGTGGCCATGCCATACTACCAACTCATCCTTCTGTACAATGTTGACGTCACCTACCACATCACCAAGGAAGGTCATTTTCATTGACATTAGCATTTGTCTATCTTAAATTTGACAATCATCTGACCATCATTTTTAGGGAATTGTGAACTATTGCTATGGTCATTTGACCATCAAATTTAGCATAGTGTTTTCCTCTGCATACCCCTCTTCAAATTTATTTTTTATTTGACAATTTGACTTTGGGAGGCCATAACTCAATCATTCGGACTCTAAATTAGGTGCAATTTTTTTATTTGGGTTAAATTTCTTGAACTTTTTAGTGGTGTAGTTATTTTCTAGTTTTGGTGCATGAATTTGTCAGAAATAGCATTTTTTGGCAACTATACCTATCTAATCCTATATTTTGCAACTTCAAATGCTCCATACAAGCTCATCTAGACTCGAAATCGGGTTCAATTTTTTTTGAAAGTGCATTTTTTTGGTCTACTTTCTAGATCTACAATCAGATTATAGGCATGTGTGGACAAAAATACCACTTTCAAAAATAGGTCCTATTTTGCATTGTATTGATTCAAAATTGTTGTATTTCTGAGCTACATTGTAAGATTCCAAATTTGAACCCCAAGAGGAGGTTGTAAATAGCAAAATCAGAAGCCCACTTTGTCCAACTTGACAGATGGCCTATTGTAAATGCACTACATATAAAGTGCCAAAATCTTTCATTTGGAGGGAGGGGATTTTTTGATTAAGTGAAAAGGGGGGGTGTGTTTTTTTTTTGTGTCCTTGATATTGTGCTCTTGCATTATGGGTTGTTTTTCAAAGTTAACTCCACATAATAATGCTACTTGGAAAGAAAACATAAAGGAACCATTGGTTGAAAAAGGTTTACTGTGTTATGCAACTAAAGTAGCAAAGAACCTTCGACTGATGCTAATGAAGCTAGAAAAGAAGAATGGAAATCCAAACAAGAAATGGCCCTAGGAACCTTGCTCAAGAATATCTCAAATCCTATCAAATATCATGTTAGGAAACTTACCAATCCAATAGAGGTCTAGGCTAAACTTGAAACATTGTATGGGACCGTAGATGAAGATATGGCCTACATCGTTGAGGAAAAATTTCTCAAGTTGGATCCTAGGAATTTTGACACCATCAAAGATTATCTTACCCAAGTAGACATGTATAGGGAACAACTTAAGGATTGTGGTGAATCCATCAAGGATGGAAAGATGATCAAACATATAATTACTCATCTTCCACCTAAATATGCTCCTTTTCTTTCCAATTATAATACTCACAAATTAACAATGGGTAGTGCCTACACTAAGCCTTCATTTGAGAAATTTTTAGAAATTTTGGTCTTAGAACATGACAATTTAGTGATTATGGGAATTCTCAAGTCTTCCAAGACCAAAGCCTTAGTAGCTAAAGAAGGGAATTCAAGTGGTAAAAACTCCAACAAGAAGCATAAGTAGTGGAAGGCTAAGCCACAAGATGACACGCAAAAATCCTCCTCTAAACAAAAATCTTCCTTGAATTAATCTTCTCCCACTCAATAATCTTCTTTACAATAAGGTAAGTCTTCTTCCAAAAATAATCAGAAGGGGAACAACTCCAACAAAAGAGAGAATAAAACTTGTGCCTATTGTAAGAAGAATGGTCATGATGAACATGAGTGTAAGTATAACTAGATTGATGAATTGGTAAACCTAATGAGGAAACACAAAATTGATGTACCAAATGCCTATAAGGATAAGGGATCTTTAGCCACTTCAAAAGGTAAGGGACAAGGCTTGGTAGCAAGTACAAACAATGCTAAGGAATGGGTTCTTGATTCAAGAGCTACACATCATATGGGTGCTTCAAGGGAGCATTTTTCCTCTTTGAAACCATCAAATGTACCTTACATCTATGTGGACAATGACACTCAAGTGGAAGTTGAAGGGAAAGGGAATGTTGAGTTAGACAATGGCATCTTCAAAGATGTTCTTCATATTCCTAACTTTAGCACCAACCTTCTTTCCATCTACCAAATAACTCACTATGGATGTGGCAAAAAAATGGAGTTCCTTCCTGATACAATTATGGTGAAAAATCTCAAGGATGATTGTATTGTGGCAGTTGGAAAGGCTAATCATGAGACAAGACTTTATTCTTTTTCTAATTTTGTGCCTAAGTCCACTTCCCTTGCCTTGTTGACTCATTCAAATTCACAAAGTAAACTATGGCATGAGAGATTTGGACATCTCAATTATTGCTACCTTCAACAACTTAGCAGCAAGGATATGATCATTGGTCTACCTCAAGTCAAGTATTCAGAGGTGTATGTCCAGGTTGTGAAGTAGGAAAGCATCTCAAAGAGAAATATGACAACGGGAAGTCTTGGAAGGCTACTACTATTCTTGAATTGGTTCATAGTGATGTAGCTGGCCCATTTCCAGTACCATCATTTGGAAGGGCTCACTATGTTCTCACCTTTATTGATGACTTTTCATGCTACACTTGGGTCTTTTTTCTTGCTCATAAGAGTGAAGTATTTGATAAGTTTATCACCTTCAAAGCTCAAGCTAAGAAGCAATCAAGGAAAGCCATCAAGATTCTACAAACAAACAATGGCAGGGAATATTTCAACTCTAGGCTTATAGACTTTTGCACTAATGGGGGTATTAATCTTCAACATTTAGTTGCATACACACCACAAAAAAATGGTGTTTCTAAAAGGAAGAATAGAACCCTTAAAGAGATGACCACTTGTATGATTCAACATAAGTCTCTAGATCAAGTGTTTTGGGTAGAAGCCATGTGTTGTGCCAATTACATCCAAACTAAAAGTCCCCATAAGGCCTTAGATCAAATTACACCTTTTGAGGTGTGTTGTGGTAGAAAACCAAGTGTAAAGTACTTTAAAGTTTTTGGTTGACTAGTATGGGCAAGGATACCTCCACAAAAGTGAAAGGAATTAGAACCTAAAAGAAAACCTTGTATATTTTTTGGATATCCTAACCATCTTAAGGCTTACAAACTCATGGATCTAGAGACACATGAAATCTTTTTTGAGAGGAGTGTTCACTTTGAAGAAACTTGTCCAAGTTTGGCCTCTTCAGCTCCTCCTTCTTCCTCCTTCGTGGAAAGTGATAATAGTGATGATAGTGACTTGGAAGATGAGATTCCTTCAACTTTGACTCGCAGGACACCACCTTCATAGGATCCACAAATAGTTGAGGACATTCCTTCTTCTTCTACTAAACCTCATTGGGCATAGAAAACCCTTAATTTAGTAGGTTTATTGGTGGGGAATCCTTTAGACACTTCGAGAACAAGGTCACAGCACAAATCATTTCCATGTGCTTATATCACCATTGTTTCAAATCTACAGTCATTTAAAGAAGCATTAGGGAATCCAAAATGGGACAAGGCCATGGAGGAAGAATATAACTCTTTGATGAAAAACAACACTTGGGACTTAGTTCCCCTTCTTAAGGGAAGAAAGTTGGTTCAGTGTAAGTGGATCTATTGAACCAAATTTTTAGTGGATGGAAGTGTGGATAAGCATATATCCAGACTAGTTGCCAAAGGTTTCTCACAAGTTCTTGGTATTGATTATACTAAGACTTTTGCACCGGTCAACAACATGAACTCCATTTTCTTGACACTAGCTATTGCTGCAACTCATGGTTGGGTTGTACATTAGATGGATGTAAAGAGTGCCTTTTTGAATAGTGATCTTCACAAGAAGATTTATATGAAGCAGCCACAAGGGTTCATATAGGATTCCACTATAGTTTTTAGATTAAAGAAGTATATCTATGGTCTTAAGTAGGCTCCTCAAGCTTGGTATGTGAAGATGGATTCCTTCCTACTCTCAGTAGGATTCACCAAGTGTCATTCTAATTCAAATGTCTACTTTCTTCAGAGGGATGACTCACACTTGATACTCATGCTCCATGTAGATGACTTGATTATTATAGGAAGTACTTCATCCATCATTACCAGTGTCAAGATCTCTTTGTAGGATAGATTTGCTATGAAAAACTTAGGTTTAATACATTAATTTTTTGGTATTAAGATCATACAATCTTTAGTAGGGATCACACTTTCTCAACCCAAGTATGCTCTTGAATTGCTTTCTTGATTTCACATGAGTGACTGCAAGCCTACTCCTGCTCCCTTTCTTTCAGTTGTCAAGTTAGAGGCCAAGTGTACCACTTCACTTGTTGATGCTACAATATATAGACAGTTGGTTGGGAGTCTCATCTACTTGACACATACACACCCTAATATAGCTTTTACAGTTGGCATGGTTTCTCGCTTCATGCAAGAGCCACATGAGCTTCATTGGAAGGTTTCCAAGCACATCTTGCACTACATACAAGGTATACATACACATGGGATATACTATGCAATAGGTATAGGACTTCAGTTGGTTGGATATAGAGACTCAGACTATGCAAGGGACCTTGATTCTCACAAGTCTACTTCAGGTTACATGTTTCACCTTGGTTTTGGCCCTATCTGTTGGTAGAGTAAGAAGCAAAATAATAATGCTCTTTCTTCAACTAAGGCTAAGTATCGAGGAGTTGCTAATGCAACTATAGAGGCTCTTTGGTTACAGAACATCCTGAAGGAGTTTGGATTTGATCTCCCTAAACCTACAGTCATACATTATGACAATTAGCATGCTATTGAGATCTCTAAACATCCAATTACACATCAGCAAACCAAACACATTGAGGTTCATATGTACCACATCAGAGAGCTAATACATGAGTAGATCATTGCATTAAAGTATTGTCCTACAATAGAGAAAGTTGCAGATATCTTCACCAAATCCTTGATTGAGGTCAAGTATATTCATTTGTGAGATCTCTTGGGGGTGTGGGATGTTGCAAAAAAGGGGATTCCCTTGACTTCTCTCTTCTTTCTTTTGGGAGGGATCTTTTCCTCATCTGAAGTCTTCTTCTTCTCTCATCTTCTTTATTGTACTTATGTCTCTTCTTGGAGGAAGGTTTTTCCCATGAGGTTTTCCTTCTTTCTCTACTTTATGGGAGATTGCATTGCATCTCATTTTATATAGAGCATTGCTTTTGTACATGGGTACCTAACATGGCCTTGTAGCTAAGACCCATCATGTATTTTTGAGCTTAAGTGCAATCCCCTAAGTTGCACTTAAGGGGGGATGTTGGTGTAAATAAGTATTCACTATTTACACTTTACTTAAGTTTACTTAGGTCAATGCATTATTTTATTATTTATTAGGTTGACACTTAGGAGTTTGTGTACTTTTATGAGTTGTCATGTTGACAACATAGAAGTAAGCATCTCTAATTCAGCACATGGTATCTACAACACTAGAGTTTGCATAATTAACTAAGTTCTCATGTAGACAATAGGGTTATTTTCACTCTTAATTAAGCACATGGTGTCTACAACATTATTTTTTGTGCTACACCTTTGTAGGCTTATCCTCTCATCATCGCACTTACTCCTATGATTAATGGAGGATAATCCACTCTTGGTGGACATGTGCTTGGTTGTAAGACTTATCAGTATGCTGACTCCTAGACATTCTAGAAGCATTCTAGAGGCCTTTATATACAAGAACTCCTAGTGTACTTGTACATTGAATTGAATACTATATTGCTATTCTGATCATACTCTAGTCTATTATGTGTTTGTGTTTGAGTTCCTTGATCTTGGGTGAATTTTTCCCTAAGGAAAATTCTTATAGAAAGTTTATCTACACCTTCAACCACCTTTATTCATTTCCATAGACCATCCTTTCTCCTTTTCTTAATAAGGTGACCCAAGAACTCTTCCAAAAAAATTCTAAAAAAGGGAGAAATAAGATCACCCTTCCTTATCCCTTTTGATGTTTCAAAGAAACCTTAAGTGGCTCAACAATATCAAAAATCTTAGGGCTTTAATAAAACATTCCACCCAATTGGTCCATTTTTTATATAAACCAAAATTTCCAAGGAGATTGAGTAAGAAAGTTTGATTGACATGATCATAAGCCTTTCTTATGTCTAATTTAATCATTATCCATTCCAATCCAAAGATACTAATCAAGTGCATTGCCTCATAAGACACTATAATTTTTTTACAAATCGATCTATTAGCAATGTTGATGTTTATAGCTTTAGTTGGATAAACCATTGAATATATACAATTATATATTAGATGCAATTTATATATTTATTAATTATATATGATATATTTGTGTGTGTGTGTGTGTATTTTCCAAATGACATCGATCTCTTATTTATATTGAGAATATACCATGAAGAGACATGTCCCTTCACGAGACCTATCTATTCATTAATTAGATTATATATATATATTCCAAATGGCATCAATCTCTTATTTATATTGAGAATATATCATTAAATTGATGATTAATGTGTGTGTGTGTGTGTACATATATATACACACACATATATATACATATATATACACACACACATATATATACATATATATATCATCTAATTAATAAATAGACATGTTTCATAAAGGGATATGTCTCTTCATGGTATATTCTCAATATAAATAAGAGATTGATGCCATTTGGAAAATGCATACCAATACATCTGGCAATGCTCAGTGCATTTGGAGTGGTCCTCTAAAAAACATGATATTGGAGTAGGCTACAAATGGAAGATAAAGAATAAAGAATAGAATGGAACAAAGAATATAAATCATGTAAAAGTATATGTTTTGATTATACATACCACCAAGGAGTTGTCTTTAATTCAACCTAAGTCATTCACTAGTTGTAGTTGAACAATGATTTGCAAAAAAATTGGATGTTCAAAGTTATATTCTGGAGATCATTTCAAAAGCATATTATTATTGACATTATTGGTGGTTTAAACAAATCAATATACTGATTGAAAAAATCAACTGCTTCAATCAATGACAAAAATAGATGGAATAATCATGGAAACCGTATACCTTTGTTCAATGATCAGTTTGAAAAATTATTAGAGCCTACACATCATTAATTAAGTATATTGTGTTTGGCATAAATAGGCTTGGCATCTACTTTAGTTAGTAGAGAAAATTATAGCAATTGGTCACATTAAATTGTTGAAGAATATAAGTATAGTGGAAGAAAATCTATATAATATCTTGGAAATTATTTTGGCATTAGTTCTGTATGACAAATCTTCCTTGGCCAATTATTTATAAAATAGATCTCCAAATTTTTTGCCTATCAATTGATAGTATATTTGATACAATTTTGTGTTTTCTATAATATATTCGAATATATGTATATTAAGGGTTGTAAATATCTTATCACTTGGTAACCCACGTCATTATACAAAATAAACATAAGTTAATTGCCATTTTGGGTGGGCCATTTTCTTTGTATGCCTTATATTTTTAATATTTCTTATGGCCCTCATTTTGGAGTGTACATGTGGGTGTACTTTAAATAAGGCAAACCAAAGACTATTACATGTCACCTTCCAATGATGGGAGATTATCAAATAAGAAGGAAAATGAATACTAATTGTAATAGAGTCAGGTAAAGTTAAAAAGCGAGGCTTGTATCACTTGGCGAGTGTGAGACTTGAGTCCTAAGGTGGTAAATACACCTAACCCACCAATTCATTAAGATGAGGACATAATGTATATTAAGTACTCTTTATATAATTATACATACATATGTGTGTGTGTGTGTATGTATAAGTATAGATATATATACACATATATATACATATATGTATATACATATACATATAAATATATACTTATATATACATGTGTATTTATGTGTGTATGTATATATAGATATATGTGTATACATATATACATATACATATATACACATATATACAGTGCATATATATGTATATATACATACATACATACATATATATATATATATATACACATATACATACATATATATATATATATGTCTGTATGTATGTATGTATGTATGTATGTATGTACGTATATATGTGTGTGTGTGTGTATGTATATATTTATATATGTATTATTACATTTGAAATGATGTTTAAAATTTCATAATGAAATTTGATATTTTGATAGCATAAGTACCAAAAATTAATTTATTTATAACAAGATAGTAATATAATTCCTTATGGTTTCTAAATATCGTGTGTGTGTGTGTGTGTGCGCACGCATTGTATGAGCTACTTTCCTTGATCTTTTCCTCTGATTATGTTATTGTAGGAAGAGGGAGGTTGAGATTCACATGGAACCTAAATTTTAATTAGAGACAACCTTAATAAGAGGGAGTAGATAGAGGATGCGATTAAGCTAACCTTCGGTGATCTCAATTGTATTGATTCAAAGGGAATAGATCATGTTGAACATGGATTATCCACTTATCAATAAATTGTAGCAATCAAGAGGACTTTGATTCATGAATATTTTAGTTTACGTACCTCCTATGTACATCATGAAGAACTGATGACTTCCAAATGATTATCATTTTTATTTGTATAAGTTACTGAAAGGTGGCGATCTTACAATAACTTTATTTTTATTATGATGGATATCTTATGATGTCTATGCACATCATGATAGATTATACTTTTCATGGTGGTTGTTTATATGGTGTGCATTATAAGAATTCCTATGCACATACCTTATAAAAAAAAATTAGTACATGGTGAAAGTAATGAAAATTGATGTTCTAGAAGCCATTACTCACAACTTGGTGAATATCTTGCATTTCAACATTTTGGAGGTCATTACTCAAACAGTATTTGGTGAATATCATATGTTGGTATTCTAGAGGCCAATACTCAAATGTGATATCAAAATGGTGAATATCATATGTTGATATTATGCAAATCATTACCTTATTGAGTACATGGTGAATATCAAGTGTTGATATTTTGGAGGTCATTACTTAGGGTATTTGGTGAATATCATGTGTTGATATTCTAGAGACCAATACTCATAATATCAGATATGGTATCAAACCTTATTGAGTAATTGGTGAATATCATATGTGAATATCAAACCTCTCTAGACTTTTGCCTCCAAAAAGTTCTTCAAAAAAAAATTTATGCATACTTCTTGGACAGAACATTTTCACATTCAAAGTATTGTTTAGTCATTCCATGGTTTAAAATTCTAGAATTTAAATCCTATAGTTGAGACTCGATCCTGAACATTTTAGTAAATATGTTCATGTTTAAACTTCCATTTTCCAAATCTCTAACTTTTCCTTTGGAAATTAGAGCTTCTTAAATAACACAAAGGTTTTATTCCCTTATCTAAATGGGGTAGACTGGCACCATTGTTTTATTAACTACATAAAATTTGCTTCCCTTCACTATATAGATTCAAATTTAAAGGGAGACATGTCTAGATGGGAAAGTGATGTGGAATCATCATGTATTCTAAAATGGATGGGGAAGTGATCTAACCTTGAAATTAGAAGATCTCAAAGCAATATGCCCATTCTCTTAGTTCTCAATCTCTAGACAATAAAAACTTGCCTAATTTTTCAACTATGTTATGGAATCCCCCTAACCAATTTGTCAATGTGAAGTCCCCATTATTGAATTCCACATTACAAGTCTATTTCTTATTATAAAATCATTAAGATTCTTCTGACTAATTCCAATCCAACCTTTACTACATTTCTTCTCACTAAGGCTCGTAATAGAATCAAAGTTCCCTCCTAATAAGAAAATACCATCCTTCCATTGATCCAAAATGGAATACATTTTTTTTTAGCTTCCTTTTGTTAGAAATGTTTCAGAATAACTGGGGGGCTGAACCAGTTATTCAAGGCCCAAATGTCCAATTCAAACTTTTCATCAAGTAAAGTGTGCCCATCTAATTATTTTCATCCAAGCTTTAACTTTCCTATTCAGCAAGTTACTATAAATTAGCATGCAAACATAACACATGAAAAGATCAACACATAACATAGTGATTTATGCAAAAACCCAATTTGGGAAAAACCACCAGTAACATGGTACTCAATTCTCACTCTTCTGAATTGATACCTTGTAAAAGGCATGCCCTGTTAAAAGCTACAACACACTGTTAAATGTGACCTGGTTAAAGGATTTAACCACCATGTTAGAAGTGGGCCTAGTTAGAGGACTTTAGAACATCCACTTTGAATGCCACCCTATTAAAGGATTTACATATGGTTGTTAAACCAACCTAAGTCCATAGGATTTTCTTTTACCCTAACTGATACAATTGCTAGAGAGTAACAATAAGGGGTTTTGACCTGATTATAGCATACAACTTATCTTGCAGATTTTAGATCACTCTTCAGCTCATAATATTTCCTAGATTCCAATCTCTGCAATTCTAACAACTTGCCCTCCTTCCAAGATTTTCCTACTTGAGTCTTCATGCTCAATGTACCAGTGCAATCCTCTCTTTTTGACCACTAATCGAAGTGGAGTCTCTTTGCTCTATTCTTCCTTCTCCTAGATGTCTTCTCCTTGACACCCTTTCAACCACTTTGCAATTTAGCACTCTAGCAGCTCTTGCTTCTTGGCCTATGACTTCTTAAATAGAAGTCTAGAATTTCTTTTCCCACTCGATTCTTCCCTCTTTTAATTTCTATTCAAATGTGTTAGGTAGGATTCATTGAATCTAATCCATATTTTTTTCCTTCTAGAAACATCATGAAGAATCTCCTTGAATTTTCTCAAAAATAGTTTACATAGAATTCCATACCACTAGCTCATCATCCTTATCCTCCAACTGGTTCACAAAATTCAAGGTAACAATCTTCTCAGCTCAAATTTAGCAAATCTTTGACATTTTCAATAATGCAGTAGCTCGGCACTATTGAAATATTGATGCTTAATACATACTATGTTACTCAACATCAACTACATTTTACTGATGCTCGACACCTATTTTGAATTTTCTCAGCATTTGAAGTTTACTCGGCTCACACTAAATTTTGTATTTGCTCAGCTCTAATTGAAAATTTTCTCGGCTTAAACTAGCTTGCTCGACACTCACTAATGAACTTAGTTTAAGCTTTGTAATCAACCTTGTTTGAACTAATTCCTTCAATGTTTCTAAGTCTATCCAACCTCTATGTCTTCAAGTATGTTATCAATACATCATTTAACCACTATATTAACTGATCCTTGCACTTCATTACAAAACCATAACTCAACCTTTCCCTTAGGTGGTTTTGTTACGTCTTGGTGATTAAATCCTCTTCATCAATTGACAGGGTAAAAGCATAGATCTGTGTCACCGTTTGTGATACAAAAACCTATTTTGGTCAAATCTCATTACTCTATCAAAACTCAATTTTAAAAAAAAAACTAAAAATACCCTTTTATAGATTTTAGATTCAATATCATGATTATATAAATTTTTGAGTGTTTTGATCAGTTATAATATGCTATAATCTAAAAATATTATAAGTTGATACTTCAACATTTCAGAAGATGCTCTCTCAAAAAATGAAAAAAAATAGTAAATCATATCAAAAAAATAAAAAAAAATATATTTATCACTAGAGGAGAGAATCCTCTTCATGAATATGTAATTTTTTTTCAAGAAGGTATAGATTTGATAGGGAAGTTTTGACAGGAGGAAAAAACTGTTGGATTCTGACAAGGTCGAACTTGAGTACTTATAACAAAGAAAATATACATCAAAAATAATTATTTCTTTTTTTGTGCACTAGCTATACATGTCATCTATAAAATATTTTCAAATCATTACAAAAAAAGATGATTTGCACATACTTGTTAGACGGGAACTACATCCTATATTTTTTACAGTTAAAAAAGGGACTTCAAAATAAAATAAAATGAATAAATTCTTAGTCAAAAAAATAATAAAAATTATAGGCATAAAATTCATACAATTCTACACATTTCATCAATTTACATCATCTTCATATTTTAAACGCAAATACCATTTTTTTGTCATTAATGTTGAACTGTCACATTCTGATACCACTTTTCTTTATAAAAGGTGACACAGGTTTGTGCTTTTACCCATAAACTAAGTGATAGTACTTGGATCTTATAAGAAATTGTCACTCCTACAAGTAGCAAGTTTGATATCAATGACAAAACAATGATTGAAAATGTTCTTTATTAACAATCTCCCTCTTTCAATCAATCTTCTTCTTACATTGATCTTTTTCAATCAAATTTCCAACAATCTCCCTCTTTGGCATTGATGGCAAACCAAACTGATCAACCATCAGACCAAACTATTCAACCATGTAGATTACACAATTTCTTTCCTGATCTACTATCCTAATTTCTTTGCTTGTACTTCTCCCCCTTAACTATTGTATCCTTTTTCATTTTCTCCCTTTGTATGCATTGCTCATCTTATATTATTTTCTATCCATAAATCTAATTAGTTTCTTCATTCTTCTTCATCTTCTCTCTCAACTATTGATCAGTTTTTGATATTTCTCCCTCTTAGACAACAATGCCAAAGACATATTATCTCAGCATCTTTAGTATGCAAGTGTAGCATTTGCAGGTTCTTTCAATTTCTCCCTCTGTCATCTTGCTTGTGATTGATTTGGAACTACATTACTTTAATTAGTTCAGGAAAAATCTTAAAGTAAGTATCCTCTGCATCAATGTGTAATGTTTCAATAATTAATTCATTTGATGCAAGGCAATTCTTGTTTTCTCTTAAGTAGCCTTAGCTAGGGGTATCACCCCTAACTTCCCTCTAAGATACTCAAAAGCATCTTTAGGTAGAGCTTTTGTGAAGATGTCAACAATCTATTCCTTTGAACTGATGTATTATGATCTCACTTGCTTATCTTCCACCAATTCTCTTGCATAGTGATACTTGATTGCAATATGCTTGGTTTTGGCATGCATTACAGGATTCTTTGATATGTTGATAGCATTTGTATTATCATAATAAAGCATCACAGGCTCATTTACCTCTTCCTTCATACCTCGTAATAGATGTTTGATCCATACAATATTAGTGTAGTTGATAGCAGTTGCAACATATTCAGCTTCTGTTGTTGACTGTGAGGTACAACTTTTCTTTTTGTTGGTCCAAGTAATCAATCTTTTACCTAAGAAAAGTGTTCCTCCACTGGTTTTTTTTTCTATCATCAATATTACCTCCTCAATCTACATCAATGTAGGCTCTTAGCTCAAAATTTTCACTTCTCTTGTAGTACAACCCAAAGTCATCAATTCCTTTTAGGTATCTCAGTATTCTTTTTACCGCCATTAGATGATTTTCTCTTGGATTTGAAAAAAAATTTGCCACTATTCCAACAACTAATGCAATGTCTGGTCTACTATATACAACATACTGCAACTTTTCAATCATTGATCTATACAGTATCTAATACACTTCAGCTGACTCATCATTCTTTGATAACTTATGTCATGTTACCATTGGTGTGTTGATTAGTTTTGAGTCTTCTAATCCAAATGTCTCTAGTATTTCCTTAATGTATTTTGACTGGGTCAAAAATATGTCATGATTCAATTTTTGTACTTGTAATCCAACAAAGAATTTGATTTCTCCAAATATTGACATTTCAAACTCATGTTTCATTTGATCAGCAAAATCTTTGCATAGAACATCTTTTCCTCCAAATATTATTGTTAGTCATTTTGCCTTCCCACCAAAATCACCATATTTGAATTTGAAGTGGTAACGTTTACAAGTTTTAAAAATTCAAATATTCAAAGGGGTCACGAATTATTGGGAAAAATCAAATGATCCAACCTTATTATATTTTGTCCCTGCACATTTTAATGTTTCGTGAGCCCGCAAGTCCCCATCGTCAGATCTCAAATTGATCTACAGTTGGCACTATGTCATTATTGAGAATTGCACGTTATTTTACCATAGCTACATAGCACCCTTTTGCCACATTGCAAGGTGGGTCCTCCTATTCTTTATTGTTTCTCCAGTGCCAAGTTTTTTCTAAGTCTACAGTGGGCATTATGGCGCTATCGAAAAGTCCATGTTCCTCGCCCACAATGACATAGCGCCTAGTCGAAAAGTGGTACTATGGCAACATCAAGAAGGAAGGTGGGTCCCAAGTGCCCCATCAGAGATGAGTTTTTCAGACACACTGGCAATTGGTCATCTTCCCATTGGCTAAGGTATGACTATAGAATGTGGGCCCTGCAAGGTTTGTTAGACAGTTTGGCACGTGGCCAATTCTCGCTGGTTGGTACACTGATAGATCAATCCATCTTGCTCACCGTCAGATCAACTCGAATCAACATCGGACGCTATCTTGCCATGGGAAAGTGCTCGAGAGTTACCCATAGTGACATAGCACCCTGGCGAAACCTATCCCAAATGATGTCATGGGCCTACCCTCCTCATAGAAAGATACTTGATGAGCCCTCACCGTCCAATGTGATTTGATGCACAGTTGGCATTATGTCACCATGAAAAGTTGCAAGGATGTTACCTTAGCGACATAACGCTTTGTCAGCACATGTCTTTGCGGGACCAATTTCTCTGTGGATTGCCAGTTGGACACCATTTGTTGCCAGGTGTTTTGTGGGCCCAAAAAGTATTAAGGGCTAAGCGCGGTAATGGCGAGTCTTCACAATCGTCAGATCTATCGAGATCGACAGCAGGCATTATGTCGCCATGAAAAGCTATAGGAATTTTATCCATGGTGACATAGCACCCTTTTGCCACATGTCTCAGTGGGTCTGGTGGAAGCGGTAATGGTTAGAAGCACCAATAGTTAATATGACCATCGCAGTTGTAGTTTGAGAAGGTGGCGCGGTTAGTAACAAAGGAGGTGGTCAACCATGTAAGACCCCTTACGAGGTGGCAAAAATAAAAGAAATTATTGGTCCACATGGTTCATTCTGATGCCAAAGTTAGTTGACCTGCTGACGCCACTGATTCATGCACCAGAAAATGATAAGAAATCAGGTTTTGCTACGCGATTTGATCTTTGTGATCATTTCCAACCACCAAAATTAAATGAGAGACAAGAGGAACACTCCACCGCCCCAGCTGATCTATCTACCTAGTCAGAGCGCAGTTATGGTGTCATTCTTGTCTTCTCAAAGAATTGTTGACATAGAATATCAAATATGATTGCATCCAAATCAGATTTTCTTCATGATTATTCTCTGCAGAACTTGATGGCAGGTTGTTGCAAAGTAATTGTAGGAAGAGGACATCCTAGTTATGCTTGGACTATAAAGGCAATTTTGTGAACTTTGTAAAAGGTCAGACTTTTCTCTATTGTTCTCTGCTATTGTTTTTGCAATTTCAGTGTAAAACTCCCTTTGCCTTTGAACCAAATGATATTCTACCTTATCTCCTTCAGCCATTGGTATGAAAGTGTAAGAACTCTTGCTTCTCACTAATGTTTTGTGGATATTTGCAATCTGCATGACTGTATCTCCTTGGCCTATGAATGATAATGTAAGTGAATATCTCTTTCCTTGTGTCATTCCTCTTGGTTCTCTGATCTACATGTGATTATTAGATTAAAGCAAGTCTGAATGTGTATATCCTTAGTTTCATTATGGTTCAATAGTGCATATATGGGCAGAGTTTGGTCTAAACATGCTATTTTGGTGCATCACCTATTTAGATTAGATTAGGTAGATTTTCTTTCATGCTCTCCTTCTCCCTTTTCCCCTCCAAGAGTAGTTAGGTGCATCCTGATAGTAAGAGGAAGCTAGCCTTCTCTGGAGACTCAACCTCACAGTTCAAGTCACATAGCTTGGAAGTTGTTTCCATGTTTCACTAGGTTGTCCTCATGCATAGGCTTTGGATAAGGGTGCAAACCTAAGTGACAACAATTTTTGGCATGCTCAGTGGGACTCACTTTTCAAAAAATTTCAAGCCTACTGTTGTCAAAAGGGAAGATTTGAAGATCAATACCTAGGAGATAGTACTGGCTTTAGTGTTTAAGCCTTCAAGAGACTCATTCTTCAAAGTACTTGGCGACTCTGAGCTTTAATACATGTCTGGTTCCAGACCGAAGTTGTAGTGATTCATGCCCAAAGCTGAAACAAGGGCATCTTCTAGAGGTAAGTTTCATTATCAAGAGCTCTCACTTTCAAACTCTAGAAGAAGGAAGACTAGAATGTCTTTATCACCAGTTAGGAGTGCAGTAGTAACAAATACCCCTACAAGATCTATCTCTACTCCTCCTACAATTAGATCTCAGCCTAGATTGCTATCAATACATATCAATAGGTCACTTGTCTATATGTTGTTGCCTAGAGCTCATACCTTTGCCACCTTTAATGGTGGGAGCCCTCTCCTATTAGCCCAAAGACATTACATAGTAGTAGCTTCCCTCAAAAGTATACTAGAGTTTACTGGTGAAACTTCTATCTCTCCCTCAGAACATATTCAAGAGGTTGCAAATGTCTACAATATTCATGGTGTTACAGAGGATGATGTTGCAGTTAGGCTCCTAGCCTCATCCTTGAAAGGAAAAGCACTACAATGGTATAGAGGTTTAGCTCATGGTTCTATAATAGATTGGGATGGATTAGGAGTAGGATTGTGCAAACATTTTGAGGATAAAAGTGACTATTTGTCACTCCTAGAGCAGTTGACTACTATAAAAAGAGCCCCCCATGAATGTATGACTGATTTTAATTATAGATTTCAAAAGACATGGGATATAATACCTACTTTAGTGAAGCCTACCCTTGGTAATACCTACTTGCATTACCTTAGAGCTTTTAACAGTGATATTGCCACTACAATCCAAACTATGGGAGGAGATACCTTGCCTGATGCTAATGATATAGTGATAAGGGCAAAAAATATATTGATACAAGGAGGTAAACTAGCTCCAAGGCCTCATATGCCTTTCTTTCCTGATGTTCCAAACCATCAACCAGCAATGGCTCTCCTTCCCACAACTTCTACATCACAATCCCTTACTCCAGTCCCTCAAACTTCCACATCCTCAAATGGGATAGATGAAATCAAAGAGATGATGCAATCTCTGATGCAAAACATGGATAAAAGAGAAAAGAACCTAGAGAAAAGATAACAAGATCATTGGAAGAAGTTGGAGTATAACTCCTCTATGATGCAGAAAGTAAGCAACAAGGTGGTCACTTTAGAAAGATAGCAAGCTCAAAGTAGTAAGCCTCATCAATTGCAATATCAAATTCCAAAAAATGGTAGGCCTCCAAATCCTAATCACTAGAATAATTCTTTTGATCAAAGTAGGTAGGGTGGCCATGCTTCAACCTCAAATGTAAACCAAAGTAGGGCCATAGTCTCTCAAAACAATATGGCTCAAGATCAGGATTTTTGTCCATCCTACAATTACTCCTACACCTATTGCATGTGTCAGAAGGATGAATCTTTTATGGCCTTGACAGTCCAAGAACCTACAACAAAACAGTCACCCAAAGAGGACCAATTTAAAGATTCCTCAAATATGCAAAGACAGGGTGATTGCTCTTTTATGAATCATCAAATGGAGGAACATTGTAATGTAAACTAGGATTCCATTACTCATAAAACTAGAAGTAAAAGAAGAGCTATGGAAGATGTTGTCCCTCCTCCCCCTAATCAGGCCTCAACTTCAAGTGCAATATCTCATGAGCAAGCAGCAAATAATCAATCAAGTACCTTTCAGTATCAAAGGCAAAATCATGACAGAAAAAATACAAGTGATCCCCAGGTGATTCCATCTCAACCTCATACAATTGCAGCTCCCAAAGTTTCTACCAAAACACCTGCTATGCCATTCAGTGTGGTAGAGAAAATGAAGAAGACAAATGTGAATATCTCTATGTGGGATGCTGTTGCTACTATACCCATGCAAAAGAGGTGACTACAGCAAGAATTGGAAAAGATTGAACCAAAGGATCAGACACTTAGCATGGAAAGTGCCACAAGCCTAGTACAACCATCAAGGGAGGTAGAAACAAGAAAAAAGGTTAGACCTCCTCCATTCTATGTTTCTCTAATTATAGGAGGCAAACTAGTCCATAATTGCATGATTGGTTCAGGGGCTAGCAGTTTAGTGATGCCTAGGTGATGCTTTGGGAATGAAATATGAGCCCATTGTTAGGGATTTATTACAGTTGGATGGTAGTACTATCAAGACTGTAGGGATCCTTAGGAATGTGGAGATGGCCTTACATGCATGCCCTGGTTGTATTGTAACCCAAGATATCTCTGTTTCAGAGGTCAAGCCATATTTTTCCATCTGTCTGTCAAGAGACTTTACAACCCAAATAGGTGGTTTCATATCTTCTGATTGGTCATATATGTCTTTTAAAATGAGATATGGATCAAATGCTTCAATTAGAGTAGAGCCTCAAGGCCCCCATCATACTAAATCTTACACCCCCAACCCCATCAACATGAATTGCCCTATCCTAGAGATGGATGAGAGTGACATAGTGAATGAGCCCACTATTTCTCTAGCAGAGATACCTAATTTTTTCTTGGATGAGTGGGCTAATGCATATCAATTTGACCCTATGCCAAAAACCATTGAGATAGGCCTCAGTACATATTGTATAGTGGAAAAAGATGCTCTAGTTCCCAATCTTGTGGAGACTAAAGAAGATATGAGTGGGATATGGAGTATGTACTTTGATGGATCAAGAAATAAAAATGGATCAGGGGCTAGTGTGATGTTGATTTCTCCTACACAAGTAAGGTACTTTGAGTATGTACTTTGATGGATCAAGAAATAAAAATGGATCAGGGGCAAGTGTGATGTTGATTTCTCTTTTAGGCTCCAATTTAGTTGCACTAATAATGTAGTTGAGTATGAATCCTTGATTCAAGGTCTCCTACTTGCTCAAAAAAGAGGAATCCAAGCCTTAAGGGTGTATGGAGACAGTGAGTTGGTGGTTAATCAAGTGAGAAATTAGAATACCACCAAGAATAGTTTTCTCAAGTCTTATAAACATAGAGTATGGGATTTTCTTGAAGGTTTTAATGCATTTAACATCCAGAGCATCCCTAGAAAAGAAAATAGACATGTTGATAGACTTGCAGCAATAGGTGCAACTTATGATGTGTTAGGAAATCTTGAGGAGGAGAAGAAGCAACAAATTAGAGTGGTAGTAAGGCCTGCCATCCCTGATAACAACATCCATTGGAAAGTGTTTGAGTCTGATGAGCAAATTGTGAGCTTCTTACAGAATGAGGCAGAGTTTTTAGAGAGGAATCAGTCAAGACTGTAGGATCAGTATGGCGATTAGATCATTCATCTTAGTTCTAATAAATATCCTAAGGGTCTCATTACCTTAGAAAGTGTTTTCAATCCTGATGACCAAACAAGAGGTAGAGGCATGAACCTAGCTGCTAATGAAGATGATCATATTCCGATCATGGTTGCTGATAGAAAATCCTTGAACATGGGGAAGGTATGTTCTGAAATTGAACAAGAAAATTTTATTCATCTATGTCAAGAATTTAATGATGTATTTGCTTGGACATATGATGACTTAAAGGGCTTTGACCCAAGGTTATTTCAGCATACCATAGATCTAGTTGATAATGTAAAACCAGTAAGACAAAACCAGAAGCTGGTGAATCCTAAAATTGAGCCCTTAATGAGAAAGGAGCTATCCAAATTGATTGAGGCCCACATAATTTTCCCTATCAACCACTCATCATGGGTAGAAAACCTTGTCCCTATTAGGAAGAAGAACGGAGAAATTAGATTGTGTGTGGACTTTAGGGATCTTAACTAAGCTTCCCTTAAACATAACCATCCTCTCCCTTCTATGGAGCAGATTTTGTCCAAGGTTAGTGGTTCAAAGAGGTTTTCATTTCTTGATGGATTTTCTGGCTACAATCAAGTGTTGGTTAAAGAGTTTGATAGGTACAAGGCTGCATTTCCCACTAAATTGGGTACCTATGCTTATTGTAAGATGCCATTTGGACTAACCAATGTAGGTGCTACATTTCAGAAAGCAATGGAGATGGCTTTCAAAAGATTGATTGACAAGTTTGTCTTAGTTTACCTCGATGATATCACTGTGTATTCAAAGGATGTAGAAGATCATTTTGATCATCTAAGATAGGTATTCTTAAGATGCAGAGAGTTTGGGGTTTCCCTTAACCCAAGCAAGTGTTTCTTTGCTACTAATCAAGGAAAATTATTAGGACACATTGTATCTAAGGATGGTTTAACCATTGATCTAGAGAGAACAAAAGCAATACTTGCCCTCCCTCTCCCTAAACACAAGAAAGGGCTGCAAAGTTTCCTTGGTAGGATAAATTTTGTGAGAAGGTTTATCCCTAATCTTGCTACCATGGTAAAACCTTGTACAACTATGCTCAAGAAAGATATGGTCTTTGCATGGACCAAGGAAGGGAAGGAAAGTTTTGAAGAGATCAAGGCAGCCATAGCCTCAGCCCCTACTCTCATGAATCCAAATTTTGAGAAAGATTTCATTCTCTATACGTTGGGTGGTGAGTCAAGTATCTCTGCTATCTTGACTCAAACAAATGACAAGAATGAAGAGCAACCCATAGCTTTCTTTAGTGAGGGGCTTAAAGAGTATGAAGATAAGTACAGTTATGTTGGGAAGCAATCCCTTGCAGTTATCAGAGCTTTGAAGAAATTTAGACACCTCCTATCTCATAATAATTAGTACCCCATGCCAGTGTGAAGGATTTCCTTTTGAACAAAGATATTAGTGAGAAAAGAGCTGGTTGGATTACTAAGGTAATGGAATATGATGTTGACATTTAGATTACCAAGCTGGTAAGAGGGAGGGGGTTGTGTACCCAGATGCTATCATCTCAGGAACCTGATGAGGAAGTTGCCATAGTATTAATAAAGCAACAAGAGGTGAGAAATGGTGACCCAAGGAGTTGGATGGATGACATGAAGAGTTTCTTGCTAGGCAATGGATACCCTCAGGGATTGGATAGAACTAAAAGGAGACAATATAGATTACAGTCAATTCCTTATGTCATAGTTGATGGTATCCTATTCAGGAGAGATTTTAATAGAGCCTTATTGAGATGTATTGATACAGACTAGGCTAAAAAAATGATCAAAGAACTTCATGATGGTCCTGATGGTGGCCACTTCTTAGCTAGAACAGCTACAATGAAGATCATGAGAGCCGGTTATTATTGGCCATCTATGTTTCATGATTGTCATAAGTATGTGAGGAAATGTGAAAAATGTGCCTTTTTCTCTGGCAAACAAAGGCTTGCAGCTCTTCCCCTTTGTCCTATTTAGGTGGACTAGCCTTTTGCTCAGTGGGGATTGGATTTCATAGGCCCTATCAATCCTCTTTCTAGTTCTGGTCACAAATGGATTTTAGCTACTACAGATTACTTCACTAGGTGGACAGAGGAAGTTGTGTTGAAGGATGCCACTAAATCTTTAGTTGTTGAGTTCCTTGATGAAATTGTGACCAGATTTGGTGCTCCTTAACCTATTATTTTAGATAATGCAAAGTCTTTTGTTGGAGCTCAGATTTGTGCATGGGTAGTGGATCATAATATTTATTTGAGCACATCCTCAAATTACTACCCTCAGGGTAATGGTTTGGTTGAGTCCTCCAACAAGAACCTGATCAGGATCATGAAAAGGACAATAGAGGTTAACCAAAGGGGTTGGCATAAAAAATTGAAGACTGTGCTATGGGCTGACAGGATAATGCCTAAAAGGTCAATAGGGAATTCACCATTTATGTTAGTCTATGGAAGAGAAGCAAGGCTTCCAATTTCATTGAAGTTCCTAGCCCTGGAGTTAGCGCATCAGTTGGAACTAATTGAAGATGATGCCATGACAGTAAAAGTGGCAGAACTGATGGAGCTAGAAGAGAAGAGAAGTAAAGCCATGCAAACCATAGAGATACACTAGCAGCAAGTAAAAGGATTTTTGATAGGAAGGCTAGGGTCACAATCTTTAGGGAGGGAGATTTGGTTTTAAAATGGGATGCAGATAGGGAAAAATTAGGAAGACACTCAAAGTTTGACGCATTGTGGAGTGGTCCCTATCTGATTGTCAATTGCAAGTAGGCCAATGCTTTCCAGCTAAGCAAGCCTAGTGGTGAAATTTTGCCTATCCTAGTCAATGGGATCTATCTCAAGCCATGTTTCTGAGGGTTTGAGATTCCATGTACATAGTTAGCTTAGTTTCATTTCCAGTTGTTCCCTGCTTTTCCAAGAAGTGCACAAGCACAGCTACCTCACTATGAGATAGTAGGTTTTCAAAATTTTGAAGGTTGTAGAAGGTTTTTGTTCTCTAGTTCCAGTTGTAGAGACAGGGTTTTTTGGTGTTTTACTATCTCAGAAGTAGGGTTTGGTTTCATAGTGTACACAGGATCCACGTCTTTTTGACTCTGTAGCCAAATGGATGCTTTAGGCCATTGGTCTTACGCATAGCTGGCTTGCGTCCCCTTCGAGTCGCCAAATTTGTTAGTCATTTTGCCTTCCTGCCAAAATCACCATATTTGAATTTGAAGTGGTAACATTTACAAGTTTTAAAAATTCAAATATTCAAAGGGGTCACGAATTATCAAGAAAAATCAAATGATCCAACCTTATTATATTTTGTCCCTGCACATTTTAATGTTTTGCGGGCCCGTAAGTCCCCATTGTCAGATCTCAGATTGATCTATGGTTGGCGCTATGTCACTATTGAGAATTGCATGTTATTTTACCATAGCAACATAGCACCCTTTTTCCTCGTTGCAAGGTGGGTCCTCCTATTCTTTATTATTTCTCCAGTGCCAAGTTTTATCTGAGTCTATAGTGGACACTATGGCGCTATCGAAAAGTCCATGTTCCTCGCCCACAGCGACATAGTGCCCAGTCAAAAAGTGGTACTGTGGTGATGTCAAGAAGGAAGGTGGGTCCCAAGTTCCCCGTTAGAGATGAGTTTTTCAGACATGCTGGCAGTTGGTCATCTTCCCATTGGCTAAGGTATGATTGTACAACATGGGCCCTGCGAGATTTTTTAGACAGTTTGGCACGTGGTTAGTTCTTGCTGGTTGGTACACTGATAGATCAATCCATATTGCTCACTGTTAGATCAACCTGAATCAACGCTGGGTGCTATCTCACCATGGGAAAGTGCCCAAGAGTTACCCACAGCGACATAGAACCCTAGCGACACCTGTCCCAAATGAAGTCATGGGCTCGCCCTCCTCGCAGAAAGATACTTGATGAGCCCTCACCATCCAATGTGATATGATCCACGGTTGGTGTTATGTCACCATGAAAAGCTATGAGGATTTTACCTTAGTGACATAACACTTTGTCACCACGTGTCTCTGTAGGACCAGTTTCTCTGTGGATTGCCAGTTGGACACCATGTGTTGCCAGGTGTTTCATGGGCCTAGAAAGTTTTAAGGGCTAAGCAAGGTAATGGCAAGTCTTTGCGATCATCAGATCTATCAAGATCAATAGCAGGTGTTATGTTGCCATGAAAAGCTACAGGAATTTTATCCATGGTGACATAGCACCCTTTCGCCACGTATCTCAGTGGGTCTGGTGGAAGTGATAACGATTAGAAGCACCAACAGTTAATATGACTGTCACAGTTGGAGTTTTAGAAGGTGGCATGGTTAGTAACAAAGGAGTTGGTCAACCATGTAAGACCCCTTATGAGGTGGCAAAAATAAAAGAAAGTATTGGTCCATGTGGCTCATTCTGATGCTAGAGTTAGTTGACTTGTTGATGCTGCCGATTCATGCACCAGAAAATGATAAGAAATTAGGTTTTGCCATGCAATTTGATCTCTGTGATCATTTCCAACCACTAGAAGTAAATGAGAGACAAGAGGAACACTCCATCACCCCAGCTGATCTATCTACCTGGTCAAAGCGTAGTTATGGCACCATTCCTATCTTCTCAAAGAATTATTGACATAGAATATCAGATATGATTGCATCCAAATTAGATTTTCTTCATGATTATTCTCTGCAAAACTTGATGGCAGGTTGTTGCGAAGTAATTGCAAGAAGAGGACATCCCAGTTATGCCTGAACTATAAAGGCAATTTTGTGAACTTTGTAAAAGGTCAGACTATTCTCTATTGTTCTCTGCTATTGTTTCTACAATTTTAGTGTAAAACTCCTTTTGCCTCTTAACCAAATGATATTCTACCTTATCTCCTTTAGCCAATGGTATGAAAGTGTAAGAACTCTTGCCTCTCACTGATGTTTTTTGGATATCTGCAATCTGCATGACTGTATCTCCTTGGCCTATGAATGATAATGTAAGTGAATATCTCTTTCCTTGTGTCATTCCTCTTGGTTCTTTAATCTGCATGTGATTATTAGATTAAAGGAAGTCTGAATGTTCATATCCTTAGTTTCATTCTGGTTCAATAGTGCATATATGGGCAGAGTTTGGTCTGAACATGTTATTTTGGTGCATCACCTCTTTAGATTAGATTAGGTAGATTTTCTTTCATGCTCTCCTTCTCCCTTTTCCCCTCCAAGATTAGTTAGGTGCATCTTGATAGTAAGAGGAATCCAGCCTTCTCCAGAGACTCAACCTCACAGTTCAAGTCCCATAGCTTGGAGGTTGTTTCCATGTTTCACTAGGTTGTCCTCATGCATAAGCTTTGGATAAGAGTGCAAACCTAAGTGACAACAATTATATCATCAACAAATATTTCATATATCAAAATGTCTTTACCTTTTTCTACCTTGATATATAGGTTGTTGTTGGCATCTATTCTCTCAAATCCTATCTTCACAAGATACTTCTGCAATCTCTCATACCATGCTCTAGGTGTTTTCTTTAGACCATAGAGTGCCTTATGCAATTCACAAACCATATCCTTGTTGTTGTCATCAACAAATCCCTCTAGTTGTTGTATGTATACTTCCTCTTCTAGTATACCATTCAGAAAAGTAGACTTTACATCCATTTGGTAGACTTTGAAACCTTTGTAAGTAGCATATGCAAGTAGTGTTCTTACTCCTTCCATTCTTGCAATAGGAGAAAATGTTTTCCCATAATCTAGTCCTTCTTCTTGTGCATAGCCTTTGCAAACTATTCTAGCTTTGTTTCTTGTTATCTCATCATTCTCATCAAGTTTGTTTCTAAAGACCCATTTGGTACCAATTACATTCTTATCACCAAGTCTAGGAACTAGGGTCTAGGTTTTATTTTTCTCGATTAGGTCTATCTCTTCTTCCATAGCTTTATACTAGTCATTATCTTGTAGTGCATCTTTCACTATTTTGGGCTCAACTTTACTCAACAGACATGATTCATTCCTTAGTCTATTCCTTGTCATTGGTCTAACATCCTTATCCCTAATGATTTTTTCTATAGGATGATGTCTTTTCACATACTTTTCTAATCTTGGTTCTATCATTCTTTCCATATTCAATCCTTCAGCTTCAAAGTCATTTTGCTCTTCTCCATCTAGTATTTCATCATCTCTTTCATGTGTACTATTTTTAGAATTTGTATGTGCATTTTCTTCATTTTGCAACTAGGCTTTTGAATGCAGCTCAACATTCACTGGTTGTGACTCAACTAAGACTAAAATTTGTTGTTAATTTCCAATTTGATTGATAGTATTATCTTCAATAGTCATTCCTTCATAGAAGTATACAAAAGATCTATAGTCTTCTAGTTGCTTGGATTCATCAACTTGGACTTCTACATGCTCATCAAAATTTACATTTGCACTTTCCACAATCTTGTTAGTGTTAGTATTCAAACACTTATATGCTTTTCTTCTAGTGGAGTATCCAAGGAATATACATTCATCACTTTTTACATCAAACTTACCATTTCTAGTGTCTTTAAGAATATAACATTTGCAACCAAATATTTTGAAGTGTTTTACATTAGGTGAGTGACCATACCATAATTCAAAAGGTGTTGCATTTGTTCCTTTATTGACTTGGACTCTATTTAGGTTGTAAACAGAAATGCTTACAACTTCTCTCCATTACTTTAAAGCAACATTTTTCTCCATCATCAATGTTCTTGCATAGTCTATCACTGATCTATTTCTTCTTTCTGCAATGTCATTCTGTGGTGGAGTTCTTGGTTCTAATGTTTTCCTTTTGATACCTTTGTCATTGTAGAATATCTCAAATGCTTTTGATGTAAACTCTCCTCCTCTGTCTGATCTTAAGCATTTTAGACTCTTACCTGTTTCCTTCTCAACTCTAGCCAAATATCACTTAAACATTTGAAATGCATCAAATTTTTGGTTTAAGAGGATGGTGGTCATCATCTTGGAATAGTCATCTACAAATAGCATTATGTATATGTCTCCTAGGTAGCTTTGCACTTCTATTGGTCCACATAAATCAGTATGGACTAGCTCTAGTGCTTCTTTAGATGTGCAGATTTTTATTTTAAAGCTTGACTTGGTCATCTTTCCTAGTTGACATTGTTTGCTCATTGTATCTTCAAGTTTCTTTAGTTTAGGAAAACCTCTCACTTTCTTCTTTTTGTTGATGCTAATTAGATTGTCAAAGTTAACACGACACAGCCTTTTATGCCATAACCACACATCATCAAATCTAACAAAAAGATAGGTTGCATCTTCCATATCTAGGTAAAACAAGTTACTCCTAGTTTGTTCACCTTTTCCTATCAGATTTCCATCAGTGTCATAGATTTTGGCAATTTTGTTTCCAAATTCTACTTTGCAACCTACATTGCCTAACTGTGATACACTCAACAAATTTTAGTTCAATCTTTCAACATTTTATGCATTATCACATGAAATTTGTTCTATACGTTTAATGGAACCTTTTTCCTTTGATTTGACATGGAGCATCATTTCCAAATCTAACACTATTTCCATCATATTGAGTAAAGGTGATAAACTTACTTTTGTCTCTTGTCATGTGATGTGAGCATCCACTATCTATGATCTACTTTTCATTCTTGTCCACACAAGTCACTAGTGTTGTTGCCTAATCTTCATCTTCATCTAATTCATCCTTCATGGCTACATACACTACTTCATCATCATTCTCATCAAAATCTTCTTCAACAATGTAACATCTTTTGCCTTTGTCCTTGTAATCTCTACTATCATCTTCTCTCTTGTTCTTGTACTTGTTTCCTTCTTTTTAATTCTTCTTATGTGTACACCTTGCAGCAATATGACCTACTTCATTGCAATTAAAATAAATAATAGGAATCTTACCTTTGAATTTGCCTTTGCCTCTATGGAATCTTCTAGCCAATAGAGCTTCCAACTTTTCCACATCTTCTTCATCTGTGCTGATGTCACTGGATGCATGTTTTCCTTTTGTAATCTTCTTTGATTTCACCTCCTCAATGTCTTTCAATGTCAACTTGGCCTTGAAAGTAGATACAAGGTTATCAGGTCTATAGTTATCAAAGTTGGACAATTCAAATGCAGTAAGTCTTCCCACTATACCTTCAAAGGTTAGTGTGTTTCCTTGTACACACCTTAGCTCCTGAATGGCTAAAATTCTAATAGCATAGATGGGGAGTAGGGTCCTTAAGTATTTTCTATTGATAGTCTCTTCTTCCAATTGACCACCTAGACTTCTTATTACACTTGCCACTTCTTTCATTCTGGAGCCATATTGAGCAATATTCTCACCTTCTTCCATTTTCATGTCATCAAACTTTCCTCTGAGGCTTTCTCTCTTTGCTCTTTGAACATTTTGATCTCCTCCATAGATATCTGATAGGGCATTCCACATTTTGAATGCAGTGTCACATCCTTTGATGTCATCAAATTTAGCATAGTTGAGTGTAGAGGCAATCTCCAACATTGCCTGATTGTGCTCCTTCCTTTTGTTCAAATCATCTGCAGAGAGGGGTCTAGTTGGATCTACATGCTCCACTCTAATTGAGGTTTTTGCATAATCACCTATTGATCCAAGGTGCAATTTAATCAGACTCTACCATGCAACAAAATTGTCTTTGTTGAGTTTGGGAACTTCTCTCTTGGACATCTTGGTCTTCCTTCTTCTAGTACTTTGAATCTAAATCAGCAGATGGCTCTGATACCAATTGTTAGAAATGCTTTAGAATAATTGAGAGGGGGTAGGGGGGTGAATCAGTTATTCAAGGTCCAAATGTCCAATTCAAACTTTCCATCAAGTAAAGTGTGCTCATCTAACTATTTATTCATCCAAGCTTTAACTTTCATATTCAGTAAGTTACTATAAATCAGCATGCAAACATAACACATGAAAAGATCAACACATAACATAGTGATTTACGTGGAAACCCAATTTGGAAAAAACCACTAGTAACATGCTACTCAATTCTCACTCTTCTGAAGTGATGCCATGTGAAAGCCCTGCCCTGTTAAAAGCTACAATACACTGTTAAATGTGACTTGGTTAAAGGATTTAACCACCATGTTAGAAGTGGGTCTGGTTAGAGGGCTTTAGAACATCCACTTGGAATTCCACCCTATTAAAGGATTTGCATATGGCTGTTAAACCAACCTAAGTCCATAAGATTTTATTTTACCCTAACTAATACAATTGCTAGGGAGTAACAATAAGGGTTTTTGACCTAATTATAGCATACAACTTATCTTGTAGATTTCATATCACTCTTTAGCTCATAATATTGCCTAGCTTTCAGTCTCTACAATTCTGATAGCTTTTCCTCCTTTCAAGATTTTCCTACTTGAGTCTTCATGCTCAATGTACCAATACAATCCTCTCTTTCTGACCACTAATTAAAGTAGAGTCTCTATGCTCTATTCTTCCTTCTCCTAGATGTCTTCTCCTTGACACCCTTTCAACCACTTCACAATTTGGCACTCTAGCAGCTCTTTCTTCTTGGCATGTGACTTCTTAAATAGAAGTCTAGAATTTCTTTTCCCGCTCGATTCTTCCCTCTTTTAATTTCTATTTGAATGGGTTAGGTAGGACTCATTGAATCTAATCCACATTTTGTTCCTTCTAGAAACATCATGAAGAATCCTCTTGAATTCACTCAAAAATGGTTTACATAGAATTCTATACCACCAACTCATCATCCTTATCCTCCAAGTGGTTCACAAAATTCAAGGTAACAATCTTGTCAACTCAGATTTGGAAAATCTTTGACTTGTTAAATAATGCAACAGCTCGGCACTATTAAAATTTTGATGCTTAGCATTAACTATGTTTTACTGATGCTCCACACCTATTGTGAATTCACTCGGCATATAAAGTTTACTTGGCTCACACTAGATTTTGCATTTTCTCGGCTCTAACTAAAAATTTGCTTAGTTTAAACTAGCTTGCTCGACACTCACTAATGAACTTAGTTCAAGCTTTGTAATCAACCTTGTTTAAACTAATTTCTTCAATATTTCTAAGTCTTTCCAACCTCTATGTCTTCAAGTATGTTATCAATACATCATTTAACCATTGTCTTAACTGATCCTTGCACTTCATTACAAAACCATAAATTGACCTTTCCCTTAGGTGCTTTTGTTACATCTTGTTGATTAAATCCTCTTCATCAATCAACTAAGTGATAGTACTTTGATCTTATAAGCAATTGTCATTCCCACAAGTAGTAAGTTTGACATCAATGACAAGACAATTATTGAAAACTTTCTTTATTAACAATCGCCCTCTTTCAATCAATCGTCTTCTTAGAATTATCTTTTTCAATCAGATTTCCAACACTTTTTCCTATATGAGTTATTTGGCCCATAAATATTAACCATAAAAAAGGTATAGAAAAGTTGTTTTGATTTTACCTCCACATATTACCACTTTGTATTCTACATGACTAGTGAGATCTCCACCACATTCTCATCCCACATGATTCCTAGCCCTCCTAAAGCTCCATATAAACCCTCGAATATTAGTTGTCATTTACCAAAACAATTTCTAAAAGAATTATTGTCCTCCTCCTTTATCTTCATTTTGTGTAATAGAACAATGTCTAGTCTAGCTTGGTCAAGACATCTCTTGATCATGTGAATCTTGTTAGAGGATTTGTAGCCCTAGACATTGCATGATAAGAAACCAACTACTATTGAAAAAAGGAATATAATTTTCCTAATCTCAACAATTTTGTTTGGTCTATTGTACAACCAACTTCCTCTAATTTTACCCTATTGGTTTTTTGACCCCTTCTCTTTTCCCCCCACCTTTGGCTTGGTGATCATAGATGGAGTTTGAACAATCTTCCTTTCTCCCATGATTCCTAAGGATTTCAATAATCCTAACTCCTACTCATCCTCCAAATCTTCCTCTAATTCATATGGATTACCACCACTATCTTTCACCTCCTCCCATGTATCCTCTAAATTCCTAATTGAAGAGATCTTAACGTCCTTGAAAACCTGACTTGTTTTATCTACCTCTTTCCTTATAGAGAGGGGATGTGAATATACCTTGACCATAATTGATTATTATCATAGAGATTTTAATCACAAGCTTCTCTTGGAATTAGTTCCTTCTCCTATGAGAAAATCACTTGTTTAATATCAAGTTTCAAGATTGATGTAAAAATGTTTGAGTAAAAGGTTTTAACTTAGTTATTTTATTAAGTTAGCTCGTGTGCCTTCTTAAGATATCATTTTATGAATTGTTCACATTTAATAATTTTTTTAAGTTTTTTTTTTTCCTTTTAGATTTCTTTATGGTTTCATAATTTCCTTTTATAAGGATTGATCCTTTGTACTTTTTAATTCAATTCCATTATTTGAGAAATAAATCTTTCATATTTTTAGAGCCATCTTCTTGCCTTTTTCTCCATTCTTCTTAATGATAGTTTATTTTTCATGCAAGTGATTCTTTGACTCTATGAAGTTCATTCTGACAACTTCTACATGGTATCATAGCATAGAGTTGTTGCTACCTATTCTCATTTTTTCAAGAGTTTTGGAGTTTCAAGGGTTTGAAAGTTTGAGTTTTTTTATTGGATCTAGAGATGAACCATTTTTTGAAGCACCTTGGACCCAAATAGAACCCACAAATGACCTTTATTTTCATATAAGGCACATCTGGGTTGGACACAATTGTAACCTAAGGCAAAATAAATTTTGGCCCAAGTTTGTACAACCTTGGGTACAAGTTTTATTTTTTTATCAAAAAGACTTGTTCAAAATTTTATTATAACTTTTTTTTTTAAAGCATTGGGGTCTTTTATTCATTAAATGCCCTTTTTTTGGGTGGGGTAGGGGTGGTGGGGTGGGGTGCATGGGGGGTATGCCCCTTCGGAACTTGCGACACCAAAGTACCTCACTATTGAGCACTTGGAGGACTCCCTCGATAACTTCTCCTCTCATAAGGCATGTGTCATACAACTCGCACCATGAGACATGTCATGTGCCTCTGATAGTGTGGTAAAAGAAAAAAGTTGTGTCACCCTTTTGTAAAGGAAAAGGCTAACAAAAGTATAATTGTTCACCTTCAATGACATAAAACTGGTATTATTATTTAGAATTTTAAAATGAAGTAAACTAATGAAATGTGTAGAAATAGATGAAGTTTAGAATTATAATTTTTCATAATAATTTGGAATAAGAATTGATATATTTTTCAATTTTTTATAAATAATTTTTCAGTTGCTAAAAAACACTAAGAATTAGGAGTTTAGTTCCCACCTCAAAACTATATGATAATAAACTTATTTTGATTTGAACTCAAACTATTTTATAGATAACATATATAACTAGAACAATCAAAAATAAAAATTGACTTTAGACCTATATTTTCTCTTTTATAATGCTTGAAATTTCAATTCACTTGAAATCGATAGTTTTTATCTCCCACCAAATTTTTCAAAACATGTCTATTCTAACTAGAAGAAAAATTATACATTTTGGAAGAGGACTCTCTCCTCTAGAATGTCATATAATTTTTAAATATTTTTTATATGATTTAATATATTTTTTCTTTCTCAAAAATGTCATCTTTTCAAGTGTTAAAATACATGCTTGTAGAATTTTTTAATTACAATTTACTATATCTAATTAAAATATGATAAACTCTATATGAGAATATTCTTGACTTTGAGCTCTATAAAATGGTGTTTATATGTTACTAAAAAAAATCATAAAAACTAGTAAGATTTATTGAAACATCAATTTTTTGAAATAATTTTATTTCTTTAGTAATTGGATACAAACTAGTATAAAATATGCATTTAATAGACATTTCCAATTGGAAAAGTGTGAGACCATATATAACTTAGCTAGAATGAATTTATCTTAGATCATATGTTTGAATAAATTTTATTTTTGGATAGAAATACTCAAATTTAGTCATTCTGATAAGTCAGCCTGAAAGGAGACACAACTTTGTACTTTTACCCAGTGTCAGCTTTTCATTAGCTACCTTTTTTCCCTTTTGTACCTCCACTATGGGTCCCACCCAAACACATCAACACCCGTGTTGTAGTTTTAAGGCCAACCATTCTTTCAATAGGAAGGGATTTTTCCTAGTGGTTCTCATTTTTAAAATGATTGGTGTTTTGCCTCCAAATAGTAGTTTCATGAAAACACAAATGTGAAATTTTTGCCAATGAGAAAAAATGTTTTGGGCTTTGGCCCTAATTTCTAATCTTTTTTCTGGTGATTGGGGACTTTTTTCCAACAACATTTTTTCGCAAAGGGGGTCTTTTTTTGGTGTACTCAAATGGCCATCAAATTTAGCCCAATGACATGCTGACATCAACACTACATTAATATTTCTTCTAGCCCTTCTAGCTCTATTTGGACCTACATATGGTGTTTTGGTTGTATCTTGCTCATATGTACTCTATTTTATGAAAATAATATATCCCCAGAAAGCTAGTTCTAAGCTTGTCCCAATGGTGTAGGTATTTTTTATTTTGATGATTTTTCATGGTATTTTTTGCTATTTAATCTAAGAATTCTATTTAGCACTATGGGAGACATATCTTGAGCATCTAAATTCCTTCTTCTTTTTTAAATATCATTGGAAATATTTTCTTGTGCTCTTTCCAATGATCTTGGTATTTATTCTCAATTCTTTTCTAGGTACAATCTATTTAGTTTTTTTTCCATTTTTCACTTTTGTGAATATCTTGGTTGTTTTAGGTCTAGGGATCGTTTTCATTAAATGAGGTGACTCATTTTTCCCTATAACTTCTATTGTGTTATCCTTATATCTCTTTTGGTTTTTGTTGACATATTTCTCAAGCATGTTTTTGTAAACACAATGAGATAAAAGTAACTACATCTCCAATTCAATTGTTTTTTTTTTTTTTGCCTCCTTATTCAAGTACTGTCATATGAGGTAAGTCATACAAATTACTATCTTCTTGGACTCTATCATATCTTGTGCCTTATTATACATAAAATTCTCAGATTAAGTGCTATAGGGAGGCTGGATGAGGGGTTGATGTTTGTCTTTTATTTTCCATTTACCTTTGTCATGTGAGTGTTCCTTCCATGATATCAACCTCGTGATGTGTCCTAAGATTGATCACCTTATGACACTATTATGTATTTTGATCTTGGTTTTCCTGTCACCTCTTCCTTGTTCACATTAGGGGGGTTTTCTCTTGTTAGTTATTATGCTTCCTTGGCTCAATAGAGTGAGTTATTTATACCATATTTGTTCCTATATACTAAGCAAATGTAGTGGTTGGGTACATATGCATTTGAGTGAGATGGATCATTTACGATATAAAAAAAAAATTCATTCCTATTTTGGGGACAACCTTCCATGTTTGATTGATCAAATCTTTAGGATTTGGTATTTTATGCTCTCTATATCTTCAAGTTAAATTATTTTAGTGCCTGCACTAGTTTGCATTTTGCTTTGATGGGTTTTCATATTTTACTTTGGGAGTCTTTGGTGAATTTTCTATTAATTAAGTCTAATTAAAAGATTTAATTAAATGGAAAATTAATATGATATTTTAATATTTATTTTTATTTAATTAATTGAGAAACTAATTAAATAAAAAGAATTAAATTTGAAGCTAAAAGTTATACATTTAAGTTTGGAACGTGATAATATTTATTTAATTTAATAATAATATATTTAGAGTTCATTTTTAAATAAATGCTAAATAATACTATTATTTAAGTTAATAAATATTTTATCAATTAAGTTTCAAAAATAAATTTAAAAGTGGAAAAGAAATTAATTTATTAAAAATTTCATGTTAAGTGCATGAGATTTAAAATTAATAAATTAATTTAAAAATAGTCAAGTGAATATTAAATAAAGTAATGTGCATTATTTTAATACTTATTCACATAGGAGTATGCGAACTCTTGTGAGTTGTCATGTTGACAACATAGGAGTTTGCACTCTAATTATGCACATGTTGTCTACAATTAGGAGTTAGCACATTATTTGAGCACATGGTGTCTACAATATTCTAGATACCTCATCATGTTTATCTTCTTATCATGGAAGTTATGTGCTTAGTTGTGATGCTTATCTCCTAGTTCTTTCTAGATACATTCTAGATGCATCTTAGAGGCCTTTATATATAGGCTCTCCTAGTGTGTATGGACAAGCTCACATGCTTCTATAAGCTCGTATGCTTTGACAAGCTCATATGCTTCTACAAGCACTCCTAGTCACTTGGGGAATTTGGTTCTTGGAGGAACTATGAATGTTGAAGAAGGAAGAAATTTTTGAAAAGGAGAAGGATCAAAGAGGAGGAGCTTCTCTACAATTGTTTGAGTTGTAGCGAATTAGCATCAGTGCCTAGGCAGGGACTCATGATTATTTTGCATACTCTATTACATTCTTTCTCGTTCCTGTCTTCATCATGTATGCTAGATGACTGCTTGGGTAATTCTTGTGATGAATGTTTTATATTGTGGAATATTGGTATGCATGTTGATTCTTTATGTGTGCAAAGAAATCTAAGGGTAATATATAGCAAAGCTTGGATATGACATCATACTATATAGATCTTTAGATCTCTCTCATGGTGATCATCCAGCTTGACCTATTTCTTTAGCTCCCCAAGAGCATACTTAGGGAAGACATCCACCGTGAACTGCACTTATAAACATTTTCCATCAACCTCTCTAGAGATGGCATATTCTCTAGACTCTCACTGGTAATTAATGCCCTAACTATTATCATGTGGAAGGACACCACTAGGATGCAGACATTAGTTTCATTTTTGTTTGTAAATCAATTTAAATCTAGACTCAAGTAGCATGAGGATGAATAATGTGGTCGTAGATTAATATCGACCCTACTCATCGTCTTTCCTTGTTGCATCTACCTGTTTTGGCTTTTATCTCTCTGTTTTGAATTTCTTTGTTCCCTTTTATGGGAGTGCAGGCATATTTTTGGTGGGGTTTGTTTTTGTAGGGCCCATTTTTCGTTGCACCAAAAGCCACGACTATTAGTGAACATGGAACACCACATAATTAACCACCTGTGGGTAGGGGAGCGCATCGCATCACCCAATAATCTCCCCCTCGACGAGCATACCAGGTGCTTACGTGGGTCAGGAAGGCACCGGGGAGATTTGAACCCATGACCAGGCCAAAACCAGACTCTGATACCAATTGTAGGGCCCATTTGTCGTTGCACCAAAAGCCATGACTATTAGTGAACATGGAACACCACATAATTAACCACCTGTGGGTAGGGGAGCGCATTGTATCACCCAACAATCTCCCCCCTCAACGCGCATACCAGGTGCTTACACGAGTTGGGAAGGCACCGGGGAGATTTGAACCCATGACCAGGCCAAAACTAGGCTCTGATACCAATTGTAGGGCCCATTTGTCCAAAATCCATGACTGTTAGTGGACATGGAACACCACATAATTGACCACCTGTGGGCAGGGGAGCGCATCGCATCACCCAACAATCTCCCCCTCGATGCGCATATTAGGTGCTTACGCGGGTCGGGAAGGCATTAGGGAGATTTGACCCCATGACCAGGCCAAAACCAGGCTCTAATACCATTTGTAGGGCCCATTTTCCATTGCACCAAAAGCCATGATTGTTAGTGAACATGGAACACCACATAATTGACCACCTGTGGGCAGGGGAGCGTGTCGCATTACCCAACAATCTCCCCCTTGACGCGCATACTAGGTGCTTATGCGGGTCGAGAAGGCACCGGGGAGATTTGAACCCATGACCAGGCCAAAACCAGGCTCTAATACCAATTGTAGGGCCCATTTGCCATTGCACCAAAAGCCATGATTGTTAGTGAACATGGAACACCACATAATTAACCACCTGTGGGCAGGGGAGCACGTCGCATCACCCAACAGTTTTTGGTTGAAGTTTCTAAGTTTTGGGGAAGAGGAGCATTGGTCATTGATCTAATTGATGCTAGTCAGTGGGAGGAGGAAAATTTAAGCCTCTGTTGCATCAATTTTGGTGTGAGATTTGTAAATCCTTAGGAAAGAGATTGTTAAGGATTTTAAAACTTCAATGTTATATTTAAAGGACCACATTATGCAAACAGATGTGATCAACAAGATAAATCTAAGCATTCTTAAGGAGTTTTCTCATTGCGACTGGAGGGAGGATGGAGCTTTAGTGTTTTTGAACCAAGTCAAAATTGAATAGATAAATCTAACGAACAAAAGTCATGATTAGTACCTGAGATATAATTAAATTAAATAATTTTAAATAGTTTACCATATCAAATCTGAGGAATTAAAACACTATCCACCCAAGACTATTTTACTTTTTTTGCCATTTGAGTTTTCAAACTTCCCAAAAGTAAGCAAAGCTTTCAACCTTTTCCTGCGCCATAGATTGGGCATAAATAACATCGACCCACTTCTGTATATGTCCCTCTAGTATAGCATTAAAGACAAAATTATTTTATCTCATTCAATTGACAAGTTAGTGTATGAAAGACAAGTTAAGGGAGCCATGTAAAACATAAACTTTATTGATAGCAATAAAAAAATATATGTGCTTTAGAATTATATCAATGATAGACTATGGTAGATACCAAACTGCATATATTTTATTGTTTCCATTGCATGCACAAGTTCATTGTTTCCTCTAAACTAAACTCATAGTATGATTGTGGCTATCATATGTCTTATCTTAGTATGCTAAATCTGATTGTTGACCTGTGTATATTTTATCATCTCTCTTCAAAACAATTCTCAATATATTCCTATCCTTTCAAGAGAGAAGCCTTTTAGTTCTCTAAAAATTGAGATCTAATGGAAGGATTTGTGGCTTGTGATTTCTGTGAAGTATCACAAGCAATATTATATTGCGAAGCAAATGATTCAAAACTCTGCCTATGCTACGACAGTAGCCGTATAGGCTTCCGATGATTTGTAATCACTTAAGCATGTATTAAAACTTTAAAGTTGTAAAAGTTTTCTTATATTAGTTTTTAATATTAATTAGCATTTTAGAGTTGTAATAAACAGTCGTTATCAATAATGATAATAATTTTTATATGCTTAGTTCAGTGCAACGATTTGATAAAATTGCAGGGGTAAAGTATGTTTAAAAATTTAATAATATATATTTCGGGTTGGGCAGGGTTTATACCCACCACCCCCCACTTACCTTATTATCCTTAGCGGTGGCTTGTACTGCATTATTTGCAGTGTACTGTGAATTAGTGACCATTAAGAAGAGGCTCACACGGCTTATTAAGCCTGCAGCTATAATGTATGATGCAGGGATTTGATAATCGCTTAAAACCTTTATTATATGCCTTCTAAAATATTTGAAATTGAAATTCAATTTTTGTTTTAAGTTTAGAATACATTTTTATTATTATAATAACAATGTATTAATAAATGTTGGTTATTAATATTATTAAAATTAATTTTATATGTGTGTTTGTGTGTTTGTGTTAACCAATTTTAATGTTATTATTAATTATTACTAATGATATTATTATAATAAGGTTTTAGAATTATATGATTTAATAATATTTATTAAAACATGTGTTATTATTGGTTGTTGACTTAAACATTAGTGTAATTATATTTATTCAATTTTTAATTAATAAAATTATTCGTAATTTTATTAGTTATTAATGACTGATGTTAATGAGTTATTTCTTTAGTATTTATTATTACGAATAATTCCCTTATGGTAATATTTAACGAAGTTTTAATTGAATTATTATTATCATAATTTGGTTATGTAAATGGCGAATTCTATTTTTCATTAATTAATTTAATTAAGATTAATGAATAAAGGTAGTTGTTAACTTAAGTCTAAAAATTATTATAATATTGATTTGATAGATTCAAGATGAATATCTTTAAGATCAAAGAGCATTATTTTAATAACTCAAATTAATGAAATTTATATGAGGGAAAATTAAAAGAAAAGAGATATTAACATAAGTGTTTAGTATTCATTAATTAATTTAGTTAAAAATTAGTTTGACTAAGTATAATTAATGATGAATCTAGTTTGTTAGTTATATAATTGTTAATTAGCTTAATTAAATACAATTTTAATTAAGATTAATTAATTAGTGGAATTTTATAATTATTGAATTATTAATGGAATTGTCTTTATTGAAGTTGACGATTACTTTATTTTAAAAAATTGAGGAAGATTATTTTAAGTAAACAATTGCCCTTGGAGTGTTTTAAGAAAATAGTAAATTAATTATTCAAAAGTTAGTAAGTATTATTCTAACGATTTGAATAATGGGTGACACTTCTTGGAACTAAGGGAATTTTTTATTGAAATAATGAGAATGATTTTATGGAAAGTCAATGGGTGCTAGTGCAATGATTTAAATAAGTAAATAATTATCTTTACAATATTTTAGAAAATTGTTTTAGAATAATGGAGATGCAATTCTATGTTTTATTTGTTTTATTTGAAGAGATAAATGGGTTGACTTGGAGACTAAATGAAGAATCTTATACACTTGGAATATACTTGAAATGACAATTGAAACCTCATATTTGGCTTAACCATGTGATTGCAAAAGCAAGCCAAAACATGTGTTTGTATCTTGTTTCTTCATGTTATCCATGTTTTGGGGTTGACTAGATTGTTGACCAGTTATAGGACATCTACCAAAGGCTCGAGGGTTATGAGATGTGATGTCATGTTGACGTTATTTGATCTCGATTCTTTATAAACCCAACCATGGTAATGTGATGGTATGCTCTATGAGATGTTGTATTTACTATTCCTTGATGCTCTTTAGTCTACTTGTGTGACGCTAAGATGTATGTGTATAAGACACTTGACTTAACCATTTTTGAGTCATCGATCAGTTATACTTGGATTACTTTCCAGTCGCCTTAATGGGACTGAAGTGTTTGTTTTGATCTTGATGATGTCATGTTGTGACATGTTTGACTTGACCATTTTGGGGTCTTCGATCAGTACTATTTTGAGATATTTTTCGGTTGCTCATTGAGAACCGTTGGATATTGTGATTATCATTTGATGCTTTTCAGTTGCTCATAGAAAACTGATGTGATTATTTTGATTATCTTTATGATGCTTTCTAGTCACTTGTTCAGGACTAAGGTGATTTTATGTGATTATGGATTTGTGCTTTTATTGAGCCTAGGGTAAGTTATCTACTTGTAGTATTGGGAATGGCTTGCAATGGGGGTCGGGGCCCGAAGTGGCTGCCAGGATAACTCATTGTAAGTTGTATTAATAAGTGAAAACATTACACTAAATGGGGATTAAAATGAACCTAATAAGATAATTGTATGTTCTCATCCATGCCTTGAGTGCTAGTACAGACTAGGATGGGATTAGAGAGAATGCTTGGTTGCAACCTTGCATTCCATAGTATGCCTCGTCAGTATGAGAGGATACTAGTGGCCACATAGGGATCACTAGGGGGCTAGGGTCTATTGAGAGACTACTAGGGTAACTCTAGTGTGATTCATGTGATGACACTTTCTCACTTACATAGTAGGTTTCCTACGTGTCTTTGTTGTGCCTCTAGGTATATATGTCGATCTATGTGTTGGAACCTTTGAGTTAGTGTACTTTTAGGATTTCCTAGACTTAGAGAGTACTTGTGTTATGTGATTTGATATCATGTTTGAGACTTGGGATTATCTCCTCAGCACGGTGGGAGTGGGCCATTTAGGTTCCACGCGATTGGGTGGTAGTGCTTTTTCACTCTTACCATTTGAGATCCATTCGTAGTCGTCGTGGCTGGAGCATTCTTTGTTGGCATTCACCTTCATTCTGTTCTTGGATCTTATGATGGATGTTATTTACTAACATGTTTCTTTATATTGATGATTAGCATATGATAGATGATGTTATCTACTTTGGAGGATCATCTTATGCTTTGTTCTTGCATGTTAGATTTCTTTATGCATATGTTGTAGCATCTTTAGGAGTGACATCCCTATTACTATAGTACTGATGATCTCTTCGGTGGCTTGGGATGTTATGCATGGGGGATGGCTAGGGCCCACGATGGTCTAATGATGCTATTGATGGTTTGGTGTTTTGTGATGGATGGATATCTTTTACGATGGTTGTTATATCATTATTAATGGATGGATGTTTCATGTATGTTAATAGTTTGATTTACTTTATTTCACTTGTATCATGGTCGATGAGGATGATGTATCTTTATTTTTACATATGTTTAATCTTTTAATCATTTCATACCATGTGACATGTATAGTGGATGATTGAGCATTCTGAATTTAATTTGTCAAGAGGCATTCAGGACAAATGTATATTATGGACATTGGACTTTTTAATTGTTCTTTCATGTGGATGTGGTAGTTGTTAGACTTAGTATTAATTAGATTAAATGTGACTCAACGTCTTGAAATCCTTAAGGAATGTAACCTGTTATGTATGTTATTGCTTCTACTATTGTGTGTTGATGTGTATGATGTTATCTTTCTTGTTTCAAAAAAAAAATGTTTAGCAAACTTAATAAAACTGCAGGTTTATTCTTTTGGATCCCTTGGCGGGGTGTTACAATTATTTTCCTTTGTTTTCCTCCTAATTTGAATAGTGTCATTTGAGGGCACTTGTGTAGATTGTAGTCTTCTCTTCCTAGTCAATTTTTATTTTAATGGAGGTTCTCCATACCAGTGATTACTTTTTGGCAACATTTACAAGTTATATATGCTTCACTGGTGTTCTTCAAGATCATTCTTTTGTTCCTATTCTTTGGGACTTTCTCTGGTTTGGAGGCTTTTGCAATCCTTCACGAGTCTTTCAAAACTCTTTCCATCTCTTCTTGGAGTAGAGTTTTTCCCATGTGGTTTTCTCTATTTCTCTACTTTATAGAGATTTGGTTGTGATTGGGTATCTCATCAGGCCATGTTGCTAGGAACCAAGTTTTCTTTTTGCATTTTAGTTTTCTTTTCTTTTCAAACATTGTTTGTAGTTGCATTGTTACTCATCTTAAGGAGGCAGGGTGTTAAAGTAAAATATTTTAACTTAATTATTTTATTAACTTTACCTTTTATGCCTTCTTAAGATTTCACTTTATGCATTGTTCACATTTAATAATTGTTTTAATTATTAAATATTTTTTCTTTTAGGGCTTTTTTAGGGTTTAATGGTCTTCTTTTATAAACATTAATCCTTTGTATTATGTTCAATTCTATTCTTTGAGAAATAGATCTTTCACATTTTCCTAGCCATCTTTGTAATGTCTCTGGTTTATATGATATTTTTTATTAATAGATTTTATATAAATATTTTTAAGTATCTATTTAAATTGTTCATAACCCTATATATATGTTTTCATGTGATACAATGTGTCTTTTTATTTTGAATTAATCCTTATTAAATTAATATTATAATTATTTTGATAACTTCACACACACACACAATGTCTAAGGGGTTTAGCTTAGTTGGTTGAAGCAATGAGTTCTCATAGTGGAGACCATGGTTCAAATCCCAAGAGGGACGTCTTTGTGGAATTCTAAGTAGTGACTCTTCATCCTCTATTGGTTGTATTTATCTCATTGTAGAAGGTGGATTCTAAGTTGTGACTCTTGGTCTTCCAATTGTTGTTTCTAGTGTGATTGTTCATAAGGAGCTTGAATAAGCTTATAAGTCTCATATTGTTGCTTGAATAATTCAATATAAATATATATTATATATAATGTGCCTATTGTACACATTTAAAATTATATATTTTGATTGTTATTTTATCATAAAATTTATTTTTTTAGATTTTAGATATGATAATATTATGATTGGGTTATCATTTCATTCATTTTTATACTTAAACATTGATATTATAGCATAGTAGATATATGATGTTATAATGTGATTATAAAATTATATTATTATTAATTAATTACTTGTATTTTGTATCTATATATATATATATATATATATATATATATATATATATATATATATATATATATATATATATATATATATATATATATATATATATATATATATATATATATATAAACTTTATATTTAATAGTTGTTTATTATCAAATCTTATCTCAAGGTGGGGATATTACTGTAACGCCCCACCAAGCAATCCAAAAGAATTAACCTAAAGTCTTACTAAGTTTGCCAACATTTTTTTTTAAATAAGAAAGATTAATCATACATATCAAACACATAGTACCGGAAGCAATAACATACAATAAACTATAAGCATACATAACATATTACATTCCTTAAGGATCCCATGACGTTGAGTCACATTTAAATCTAATCTAATACTAAGTCTAAAAACTACCACATCCACATGAAGAATAATAGAAAGTCCAAAGTCCATAATATACCTTTGTTTTGAATACCTCTTGGCAAATTAATTTGAAATGCTCAATCATCCACTGTACATGTCACAGGGTATGAATGGCTAAAAGAATATACATATGTAGAAATAGAAACAAAGATACATCATCCTCCTCGAATCCATGATACAAAGTATAGTAAAATAAAAGAAACCATCCACCATACATGATACATCCATCCATCATAAAAGATATAAACATCCAATATGAAATACAACTATCCATCATAAAACACATTTAAGTGTGCAGTTCCTCCCAACCATCAATAGCATCATTAGACCATCATGGGCCCTAGCCATCCCATGTGTGTAACATCCCAAGTCATCGATAAGATCATTGGTACTACAGTAATAGGGACGTCACTACTAAACATACTACAACATAATCAAAAGAAAATCTATCATACAAGAATACAACATAAGATGATCCTACAAGTAGATAACATCACCTATCACATGCTAATCATCAATATGAGGAAATGCATCAGTAAATAACATCACTTGATCATGATAAAAAAGCATCCCAAGAAAATCGAGCCACAATGACTACCGACAGATCTCCATGGTAAGAGTGGAAAAACACTACCACTTGACCGTGTGGAACCTAAATGGCCCACTCCCACCGCATTTAGGAGATAATCTCAAGTCCCAAATAGGATGTCAAATCACATAAAAAAAGTACTCTCTAAGTCTAGGAAATCCTAAAAGTACACTAACTCAAAGGTTCTAAGGCAGATCAAAATCTAAATCCTAGAGGCACACGAGACATGTAGGAAGCCTACTATGTAAGTAGGCAAGTGGCATCACATGAATCACGTAGAAGTTACCCTGATAGTTAGCTTATGACTCCAAGGCCCCAAGTGATCCCCATGCAGCCACTAGTATCCTCTTGTACTGACAAGGCATACTACAGAATACAAGGTCATAACCAAACGTTTCTCTCTACTCCCATCCTCATCTATACTAGCACTCAAGGCATGGGCAAGAACATACTATTATCTTATTAGGTTCATTTTAATCTCCATTTAGTGTAATGTTTTCACTTATTAAAACAACTTTCAATGAGTTATTCCTAGAGCCACTCAGGGCCCCCGTCCCTCATTGCAAGCCACTTCTCGACACTACATATAGATAAACTACCCTAGGCTCAATAAAAGCACAAATCAATAATCTCATAAAAATCACCTCAACCCTATACAAGCAATTGAAAAAAATCAAAAGATAATCCACAATATTCACATCAGTTCTCCACAAGAACCTGAAAAGCATCAAAAGATAATCATAATAATCACAACAGTTCTCTATGAGAAACTATAAAACATCAAAGATAAATCATAATATCCATCAGTTCTCAACGAGAAACTAGAAAGTATCCCAATAATAATACTGATCAAAGACTCCAAAATGGTCTATTCAAACATGTCAGAACATGACATCATCAAGAACAAATTATTCAAAACACCTTTGTCCTCTCAAAGCAACTAGAAAGAAAACCAAAAATAACTGATCAATGACTCAAAAATGGTTAGGTCAGGTATCTCATAAACATACACCTTAGCCTCACACAAGAAGACTGGAAAGGAATAACAAATAGTAAATACAAACATATCATAGAGCATGCCATCACATTACCATGGTTGGGATGAAAAGATTGAGATCAAATTAGCATGACATCACAATCACATAACCCCTGAGCCTCTGGTAACAACCTAAGACTGGTCAAAACTAGGTCAACCCCAACACCCCAAAACATAAACAATACATAGAAAACATCATAGTCTCACAGTTGGTTTGATTTGAAAGTACAAAGTTGAGTAGATCAATAATGCTTAAGTTTCAATTTGTGTTTCAATGTTCATTTCAAGTATGTAAGATTCTCAGTTTATTCCTCAAAATAACCCATTCATTTATAGAATTACCCCTATTAGTTAAAAATCAATTTCCTAAAATAACCTAAGGGTAATCTATTTAATTCATTAAAATAATTCTTATTGATAGAATAATTTACAATTCTATTAAAGATTATTAATAATAGAAAGTTAGAATTTACAATTCTACAAATTTACTTTCATTAACTTAGTAAAATGTTATTTAATCAAATTAATTAATAATTATCAATAAAATTATATGTACACCTTTATCAATTATTTATTGATTTCCAAAAATCAATTGACCTTTTCTTTCTAAAAAACTCAATATTATTAATTAACCTTAATTAAACTAAATTTAATTAAGCTAATTAATAATTTTTTAAATATAAAACCATATTATTAATTATTAATTATTAATAAATATCAATAAATTTTATTAACAATATTAATCATTAATAATTTAAGTTAATATTAATACAAATTTGATAACATTAATAATTAATTATTTAAATTAAATACAGTTTTAAATTTAATAAAACTAAAATTTAATAAATTATATTAAATATAATTTAATTTTAATAATTTAATTATTAAAAATTTATAATAAAATTTTAAAAATTTTAAATAAATTATATTAAAATTTTATAAATTAAAAAAAAAACATCACTTACCTTAAAAACTTGAAGCAACTGAAAAAACATCAAAAGATAATCCATAATATTCACATCAGTTCTCCACAAGCAATTGAAAAGCATCAAAAGATAATCATAATAATCACAATAATTCTCTATGAGCAACTGTAAAACATCAAAGATAAATCACAATATCCATCGGTTCTCAACAAGCAACTGGAAAGTATCCCAATAATAATATTGATCGAAGACTCCAAAATGGTCTATTCAAACATGTCACAACATGACATCATCAAGAACAAATTATTCAAAACACCTCAGTCCTCTCAAAATGACTGGAAAGAAAACCAAAAATAATTGATCAATGACTCAAAAATGGTTAGGTCAGGTATCTCATAAACATACACCTCAGCCTCACACAAGAAGATTGGAAAGCAATAACAAACAGTAAATACAAACATATCATAGAGCATGCCATCACATTACCATGGTTGGGATGAAAAGATTGAGATCAAATCAATATGACATCACAATCACATAACCCTCAAGCCTCTGGTAACAACCTAAGACTGGTCAAAACTAGGTCAACCCCAACACCCCAAAACATAAACAATACATAGAAAACATCAGTCTCACAGTTGGTTTGATTTGAAAGTACAAAGTTGAGTAGATCAATAACACTTAAGTTTCAATTTGAGTTTCAATGTTCATTTCAGGTGTATAAGATTCTCAGTTTATTCCTCAAAATAACCCATTCATTTATAGAATTACCTCTATTAGTTAAAAATCAATTTCCTAAAATAACCTAAGGGTAATCTATTTAATTCATTAAAATAATTCTTATTGATAGAATAATTTACAATTCTATTAAAGATTATTAATAATAGAAAGTTAGAATTTACAATTCTATAAATTTACTTTGATTAACTTAATTAAATGTTATTTAATCAAATTAATTAATAATTATCAATAAAATTATATGTACACCTTTATCAATTATTTATTGATTTCCAAAAATCAATTGACCTTTTCTTTCTAAAAAACTCAATATTATTAATTAACCTTAATTAAACTAAATTTAATTAAGCTAATTACTAATTTTTCAAATATAAAACCATATTATTAATTATTAATAAGTATCAATAAATTTTATTAACAATATTAATCATTAATAATTTAAGTTAATAATAATACAAATTTGATAACATTAATAATTAATTATTTAAATTAAATACAATTTTTAATTTAATAAAACTAACATTTAATAAATTATATTAAATTTAATTTAATTTTAATAAATTAATTATTACAAATTTATAATAAAATTTTAAAACTTTTAAATAAATTATATTAAAATTTTATAAATTTAAAAAAAAAACATCACTTACCTTAAAAATTCGACGGCCTTCCCTTGAAAAGGGAGGCACGACTTGCGCGCCTGCTATTGCAAGCCTGCAGGCGCAGTGGCACGTGCCACTGTTGTCGTAGTCTATGACAACAGTTGCACATCTATCATGGCAGACATGTGGGGGGGTACAAGGTTAATCCCTCCCCGCCCTAACTTATATTTTTTTTTAAATTCTTTTGTATAAAAATTCTTTTATATAATTCTCTTTTTAAAATATTATTAATAAAAAAACCTCTCCTCCAATAATATATATTTATTATCATTTTTTTTAATATGTTTTGCAAATATGGTCTAATAGAAGAATTTCTATCAACCATATATATATATATATATAGAAGGTCCAATTTCAATTTCAAATCTTTTCCAAATCATCTGATAAAAAAGGTTCGTCTAATTTTTGAATTTCTAAATTAAATTTTCTTTTAAATCTCAAACCCTCCTTGTTTAAAAAACTAATTTCTTTTTACCTACGGACAAGGTTTTTAAATGGGTTTATTTTCCTTTCAATCTTATTATACAGATAGAATACAATGCAAATATCATAAGATTCAAACGAGAACAAAAGAATCATACAACGAAATCCAGAGAATTTGATCTCAACAATCACAAAGAAGATAGGATTATCTAAATAACATAATTTTAGCTAGGTGCATAAAACTCAAGAACCTACCTGATTCTGATGCTAAATCATGATGCCCAGAAGATTTGCAAGAGAATTCGCTTCTATCCCAGAACTTCTCTCTAACAATTTTCCCAAAATTTCCCTTCCAAAATTTGTTTCTCAAAATTCACATCCAAATTCATCTCTCTCGAAAATGAACCCTCAAATGGTGATAAGGAGTTCTCTACTCAAATCGAGGCACTAATTGTGCATTCACCAAAGAGGACTCCTTGCTCACCAGACTCAAACTCCAAATTAACTTTCTTTAGTCTTTCTTTATCTTGCATTAATCTTTTCCACAAACGTGAAATGAATTATTAAATAACTTTATTTAATTTTCACATGACTTGTCCTTTAATTAATTTATTAAATTTAATCTCATGCATACATCATGCAAACTTAAAACTTTAATAATTTAATTTCTTTTCACTTTTAAATTTATTTTCAAACATTAAATTTGATAACTATTTATTAACTTAAATAATAATATTATTTAGCATTTATTTAAAAATGAACTCTATATATATTATTATTAAATTAAATTAATATTATAACGTTCCAAATGTATACTATAACTTTTATCTTCAAATTTAATTATTTTTGTTTAATTAATTTCCCAATTAATTAAATTTAATTAAATATTAAAATATCATAATAGTTTTTCATTAAATTAAATCATTAATTTAATCTTTTAATTAGACTTAATTAATAGAAAATACACCAAGGACTCATAAAACAACATACGAAAACCCATCATAGAAAAACACATACAAAATCAAACTAAAGGGTTATAATCACGAATTACTGTCATCTGACGCATTTGGAGGGTACACGACTCAGATACTTATCTTAATTTTCAATTAGGACAAATGGCTTAAAGGTTTAGGATTTGGACTCAAGAATTTATCTCCCCTCTCTTACCATTGAGATAATGCAATAGGTTATGCTCATCCTGGAAATTCAAGGAAGTCAATACCCAGTACCTGCAACCTGCATAAAATCCACGCATGTACAAACACAATATTCTAAGCTAAACAAGCAATGGTAGGAAGTGATGCATTGTATAGATCCCGACTAGTAGGTGACTACAACTCCCTTCCTTAAGAACATCAGAAATATCATACATAAAGAAAACAAACATGCACACCATACACATGCAGTATGGGGTAAGTATCCATAAGAAAACACATATGATAATAAACTATCTAACTAATCATCATCAATAACTGAAATCACTGAATAATCATCATGCATACATGAAGTATAGAGTGTCAAGTAATCTCATCATAAAATTAACTGAATCTAAAACAATATCTAATAATCTTAAAATAATGCCACTAATCATAAGCATAAAACTAGCCTAAAAGAGTTCAACAATGATAACAAAAATTTGAACTAGGGGCACGTACTGCATCCACCCCTCCAAACTCAAGCTTACTCCTAGAAGCCTATAAGAATGGTAAAACTAAGAAACTCACTGTGCAAGTCCCATTAGACCCTTTCCCCTATAGGAGGATATGACTCACTAAGAACACTACAACAATAATATCTAACATAACAAGGTACTATGATAACCATATAACATACTACTTTTAAATTACTTAGAGGAATATGATTCTAGTTGAATAGTAAACTGAAAATCACATTGATCCAACATTCATTCTTTTAACAACTACTGAGATAGATCCCCTAAAACATGCTAAACAAGGATAACATAATGCTCGCAAAGACAATCAAAGGCATACTACCTTAAAGCATAGATAAAAGATACATGTTATGCAGATAGAATAGTTCAATTTTCAGTTTTGCCTATATTTAAGTTTACATATAATTTCAGTTTTGAAGTCTAAGTGTTGAAGTATGAAAAATATACAACTAAAAGTTTAAGTTTTGTTTTAGTTCAACTAGTTCAAGTTTTAGTTTTGAAGTAGATACATATAACAGTTTAAAGTTTCCATTTTTTGTTCAACTAGTTAACAACTAGTGGCGTTCCAATATACCCAGAGCTCCCAATGTAGAAACTCAGGCTTTGATACCAGATGTAACGCCCTGCCAAGGGATCCAAAAGAATTAACCTAAAATCTTACTAAGTTTGCCAACATTTTTTTTTTTAAATAAGAAAGATTAATCATACACATCAAACACATAGTAATAGAAGCAATAACATACAATCAACTATAAGCATACATAATAGATTACATTCCTTAAGGATCTCATAACATTGAGTCACATTTAAATCTAATCTAATACTAAGTCTAACAACTACCACATCCACATGAAGAATAATAGAAAGTCCAAAGTCCATAATATACATTTGTTCTGAATGCCTCTTGGCAAATTAATTCGGAATGCTCAATCATCCACTGTACATGTCACAGGGTATGAATGGCTAAAAAAATATACATATGTAGAAATAGAAACAAAGATAGATCATCCTCCTCAAATCCATGATACAAAGTATAGTAAAATAAAAGAAACCATCCACCATACATGATACATCCATCCATCATAAAAGATATAAACATCCAACATGAAATACAACTATCCATCATAAAACACATCTAAGTATGGGTTTCCTCCCAATCGTCAATAGTATCATTAGATCATCGTGGGCTCTAGCCATCCTCTGCACGTAACATCCCAAGTCACCAATAAGATTTTTGGTACTATAGTAATAGGGACATCACTACTAAACATACTACAACATAATCATAAGGAAATCTATCATACAAGAATACAACATAAGATGATCCTACAAGTAGATAACATCACCTATCACATGCTAATCATCAATATGAAGAAATGCATCAGTAAATAACATCACCTGATCATGATCAACAAGCATCCCAAGAAACTCCAGCCACAGTGACTACGGACGGATCTCAATGGTAAGAGTGAAAAAGCACTACCACTTGACCGCATGGAACCTAAATGGCCCACTCCCACCACATTGAGGATATAGTCCCAAGTCCCAAACAAGATATCAAATCACATAACACAAGTACTCTCTAAGTTCAAGAAATCTTAAAAGTACACTAACTCAATGATTCTAAGGCAGATTGACATCTAAATCCCAGTGGCACACAAGACATGTAGGAAACCTACTATGTAAGCGAGTAAGTGTCATCGCATGAATCACATAGAAGTTAGCTTAGGACTCCAAGGTCCCTAGTGATCCCGATTCAACCACTAGTATCCTCTCATACTGACAAGGCATACTACGGAATGCAAAGTTGTAACCAAGTGTTTCTCTCTACTCCCATCCTAGTCTGTACTAGCACTTGAGGCATGGGTGAGAACATACTATTATCTTATTAGGTTCATTTTAATCCCCATTTAGTGTAATGTTTTCACTTATCAAAATAACTTACAATGAGTTATTCCCAAAGCCACTTAGGGCCCCCATCCCCCATTGCAAGCTACTTCCTCACAATACATATAGATAACCTACCCTAGACTCAATAAAAGCACAAACCAATAATCTCTTAAAAATCACCTCAACCCTATACAAGTGACTGAAAAAACATCAAAAGATAATCCACAATATTCACATCAGTTCTCCATGAGAAACTGAAAAGCATCAAAAGATAATCATAATAATCACAACAGTTCTCTATGAGCAACTGTAAAACATCAAAAATAAATCACAATAGCCATCGGTTCTCAACGAGCAACTAGAAAATATCCCAATAATAATATTGATCAAAGACTCCAAAATGGTCTAGTCAAACATGTCACAACATGACATCATCAAGAACAAATCATTCAAAACACCTTAGTCCTCTCAAAGTGACTAGAAAGAAAACCAAATATAACTGATCGATGACTCAAAAAATGGTTAGGTTAGGTATCTCATAAACATACACCTCAGTCTCACACAAGATGACTAGAAAGCAATAACAAACAATAAATACAAAGATATCATAAAGCATGCCATCACATTACCATTTTTGGGATGAAAAGATCGAGATCAAATCAGCATGACATCACAATCACATAACCCCCGAGCCTCTGGTAATAACCTAAGACTGGTCAAAACTAGGTCAACCCCAACACCCCAAAACATAAACAATACATAGAAAATATCATAGTTTCACAGTTAGTTTGATTTGAAAATACAGAGTTGAGTAGATCAACAACGCTTAAGTTTCAATTTGCATTTCAATGTTTGTTTCAGGTGTATAAGATTCTTAGTTTATTCCTCGAAATAACCCATTCATTTATAGAATTACACCTATTAGTTAAAAATCAATTTCTTAAAATAAACTAAGGGTAATTTATTTAGTTCATTAAAATAATTCTTATTGATATAATAATTTACAATTCTATTAAAGATTATTAATAATAGATAGTTAAAATTTACAATTCTATAAATTTACTTTCATTAACTTACTTAAATATTATTTAATCAAATTAACTAATAATTATGAATAAAATTATATGTACACCTTTATCAATTATTTATTGATTTCCAAAAATCAATTGACCTTTTCTTTTTAAAAAAACTCAATATTATTAATTAACCTTAATTAAACTAAACTTAATTAATCTAATTACTAATTTTTTAAATATAAAACCATATTATTAATTATTAATAAGTATTAATAAAGTTTATTAACAATATTAATAATTAATAATTTAAGTTAATAATAATACAAATTTGATAACATTAATAATTAATTATTTAAATTAAATATAATTTTTAATTTAATAAAACTAACATTTAATAAATTGTATTAAATATAATTTAATTTTAATAAAATAATTATTAAAAATTTATAATAAAATTTTAAAACTTTTTAATAAATTATATTAAAATTTTATAAATTTAAAAAAAAATCACTTACCTTAAAAAGCCGACAGCCTTCCCTTGAGAAGGGCAGCGTGGCTTACGTGCCTACTACCACAGGCTTGCGGCTGCAGTGGCACGTGCCACTATTGTTGCAGTTTGCAACAGTAATCGCACATCTGTCATGGCAAACAAGGGTGGGGGTACAGGGTTAATCCCTCCCCGCCCCAACTTATATATATTTAAAAAAAAAAATTGTATAAAATTTATTTTATATAATTCTCTTTTTAAAATATTATTAATAAACAAACCTCTCCTCCAATAATATATTTATTATCATTTTTTTAATATATATGTATATATATATATTTTTTTTAATTTTTTTTTATTAATATGTTTTACAAATATGGTTTGATAGAAGAATTTCTATCAACCATATATATATATATATATATATATATATATATATATATATATATATATATATATATATATATATATATATATATTATTTTTTTATTTTTTTATTTTTAAATTAGAAGGTCCAATTTCAATTTCAAATCTTTCCCAAATTATTTGATAAAAATGTTTGTCTAACATTCAAATTTCTAAATTAAATTTTCTTTTAAATCCCAAACCCTCCCTGTTTAAAAAACTAATTTCTTTTTACCTACGGACGAGGTTTTTAAATGGATTTATTTTTCTTTCAATCTTATTATACAGATATAATACAATGCAAATATCATAAGATTCAAACAATAGAATGAAAGAATCATACAACGAAATTCAAAGAATTTAATCTCAACAATCATGAAGAAGATAGGATTATCTAAATAACATAATTTTAACTAGGTGCATAAAACTCAAGAACCTACCTAGTTTTGATACTAAATCATGACGCTTAGAAGATTTGCGAGAGAATTTGCTTCTATCCCAGAACTTCTCTCTAACAATTTTCCCAAAATTTGCTTCTCAAAATTCGCGTCCAAATTCGTCTCTCTTGAAAATGAACCCTCAAATGGTGATAAGGAGTTCTCTCCTCAAATCGAGGCACGAATTGTGCATTCACTCGAGAGGACTCCTTACTCACTAGACTCAAACTCCAAATTAACTCTTCTTAGTCTTTCTTTATCTTCCATTAATCTTTTCCATTCACGTGAAATGAATTATTAAATAACTTTATTTAATTTTCAGATGACTTGTCCTTTAATTAATTTATTAAATTTAATCTCATGCATACATCATGTGAACTTAAAACTTTAATAATTTAATTTCTTTTCACTTTTAAATTTATTTTCGATCATTAAATTTGATAACTATTTATTAACTTAAATAATAATATTATTTAGCATTTATTTAAAAATAACCTCTAAATATATTATTATTAAATTAAATTAATATTATCACGTTCCAAATTTATACTATAACTTTTATCTTCAAATTTAATTCTTTTTGTTTAATTAATTTCCCAATTAATTAAATTTAATTAAATATTAAAATATCATAATAATTCTTCATTAAATTAAATCATTAATCTAATCTTTTAATTAGACTTAATTAATAGAAAATACACCAAGGACTCATAAAACAACATACGAAAACCCATCATAGAAAAACAAATACAAAATCAAACTAAAGGGTTATAATCACGAATTAATGTCATCCGACACATTCAGAGGGTACACGACTCAAATAATTATCCTAATTTTCAATTAGGACAAATGGCTTAAAGGTTTTGGATTTGGACTCAAGAGTTTATCTCCCCTCTCTAACCATTGAGATAATGCTATAGGGTATGCTCCTCCTAGCAATTCAGGGAAGTCGATACCCGGTACCTACAACCTGCATAAAATCCATGCATGTACAAACACAATATTATAAGCTAAATAGGCAATAGTAGGAAGTGGTGCATCGTGTAGATCTCGACTAGCAAGTGACTATGACTCCCTTCCTTAATAACATCAAAAATGCCATACATAAAGAAAACAAACATGCACACCATACACATGCAGTATGGGGTAAGTATCCATAAGAAAACACATATGAAAATAAACCATCTAACTAATCATCATCAATAATTGAAATCACTAAATAATCATCATGCATACATGAAGTATAGAGTGCCAAGTAATCTTATCATAAAATTAACTAAATCTGAAACAATATCTAATAATCTTAAAATAATGCCACTAATCATAAGCATAAAACTAGCCTAAAAGAGTTCAATAATGATAACAGAAATGTGAACTAGGGCTAAGCACTACAATTACAATCCTCCCCTCTTGAATTTGCTTGTCCTCGAGAAAAGATCATTCATACATAAACTTTTTCATAACTGCAACATACAAAGTATATATTTAGATGCAAGAAGAACTAAAGGATTTATGAAGTATATATTCTAATGCATAAAAACACAAAGTAGACATGAAGTAGACACATTAATTCATGAAAACATGAAGTAGACACGTGAATGCATGAAAATATCAAGTAGACACGATGAAGACACATAACACATGCATTCTTGATTAATTCCTATAGACACTTAAAATTATCCTTAACACTATATTAATTAATTTAATATCTCCCTTGACACTATAATTAATTATTAATTAAGTAATTATATTTTGTCATATTATTCTACTTATTTAATTAAATATGTTCATCTTCCTTATGTATGTTGAACTTAATTCAAATACATCATCTCTAATGTATTCAATTCATTTAATACATATTTCCCTCACAAATCCTCTTTTAAATAAATTTCAATTTATTTAAATTCCTCCATGTTGTTAAGTCGTATAATCCTATGATTAAATTAAATTCTATTTGATTTAATTCTTATCCCACCTAAAGCCTAGCCTACCACCCATCACTTTTATCCTTCTAAGCCTAACACTTGCTAAACCCACTTTGATATTCCTAACCTCTCTTTTAACCACCTTTTAGCCCCTAAGTGGTGGCTCACAAATATGTAAACAACTCAATCCCTAGGAACCCCTCTTTCATTAACTTCTCCAAAAGGACTCTTACATCCTTGTCCTTGACTCCTTTCCCCAAAGTTTCTCACACATGTGTGAGCAAATCTTGGGCCACCCAAATCATAAAGGCTCATTTTTACTTTTGCATGGCTTGTCTTTTAGCCCATGTGTCTCCCTTGTGGCATCTATGTGAATGCCACACAAATGCCACCTTGTCAAGGTCTCCCTCAAGCCTATAAATAGAGCCCTTGTCTCAAGCATTTTCAATATCCTTCATTTCATTGTTATCATTCTAGTTTATGCTTAGAGGTTTCTGGTGATTTTAGAGATTTTAGCAATAACCCTTTGGTGGTTATTTACTTCTTGCATTGTTTTGTATATTCATGGTAGAGTTGCACTCTTAGATTTCCATTTCCTAAAATGCTTTTAAGAATGGCTTAATCCATAGCCTCCTCTTGAAGCATTCTTCACTCATATAGAATAGATTCATACTCATTTTCAACTTTAATCATATTGGGATTCATCATAGTTGTGTTTGAGGAGATTACATCCACATCTTTCAATCTTGAGCACATCAACAAGGTCTCATTTGGGTGCCCTTGTTTAGTTTCTCTAAGGTTGTGTAGGGATTCTTTCTTTTGGTTGCATCAATGTAGTAAAATGCAATGATAGTTAGTAGTTCTTTATTTTATTCAAATCTTGATATATGCACATACTACTAATGTTTTCTTGTTTACACATGCTCCCGACAGATTAGATTTTCACATATACAATTCCTTGCTAGAGTCAAAAAGATGATTAAATTCTTTTATAGAATCTTGCAACCACAAGTTATCATTAGTACATAGATGTATATATAAGTTTCAATAAAGTGTGAATCATGATAAATTACTCCATGGCATCCTCAAAAGATGGAAGGAGTTAATGTTATCTAAGTTGCATATATGCCAAATGTGCAAATAGATTCCCTCAAAGTTTACAAGTTCAAGCTCGTGTCCCAAAGAATCATGGATCGTTGACTCCTACCCTATCTTGGGACAAAGATCCAATTTCTTGGACTTGGACAAGCCTCTCCTTGGTAACATCACTACCTTATATTATTTTCCATATAGGAAGTGATATTAATTCTTATATATCTGGTAATATTATTATTTCAAATTAGTGAAAGATGGAGTATATATTATCCAAGTTGCCTAGATGCCAAATGTGCAATGAATTCCCTCAAAGTTTACAGGTCCAAGCCAATGTCTCAAAATATCATGGGTTACTGACCCCTACCCTATCTTGGGATAAATGCCCAACTGCTTGGACTTAGACAAGCCCCTCCTTGACAACACTATACTCCTCCTATAATTAGATAATAATAAAGTTAAAATGGATGATACTAATAATAGCTCAAATCAATAACATTATATTTATTTTATACTTAATATAGATGATATTTAGTTCTACTAGAAGTTATAATAATAGTAGAGGTTGGTCCTTCCCTTGTACAAAGAACAATATTCATCTTCTAAGTATAAATATGATTTATATATCATAAATCATTATAATATACTCTTCATTATATGTACTTAATTGCAACAATATTTATTCACCTTTATATGAAATAACATATTACTTTATTTAATATAAAATAAAATTTTTAAAATGATGTATAAAAATTAAAATCAATTCATACCTTAGATTTTACTTTTCATACCTTTATTTATCTTCCTTTTCTTTTTTCCTCTTATGACTCAAATCTTCATAAAGATTTATTTCCAAATCTTTCAAAAGGTTTTTCTAATATTTTTCTTCCTTTTAAATTCCCAATTCTCATGTATCACATTTCTTTCTTTCTTTATTATCTTCTTTTATTTCCTTTTTTGTTGTCTTTATATTAAAATGACCCTATTGAAAATGGATGTTCTTATTTCCATTTACTAGCTCTTGCCAATGTGAGCTTTTATTTTTAAGTTTTTTTCCACCAAAGTGTTGAACATGTGTTTAATCTATTCTATATTACTCTCCACTAAATAAGCATGGATAATAATAAGACATTGAATTTTACTTTTAACAGATATTTGACCGATCAAACCTTAGTGACCATATTCATCTTCTAAGTATAAATATGATTTATATATCATAAATCATTATAATATACTCTTCATTATATGTACTTAATTGCAACAATATTTATTCACCTTTATATGAAATAACATATTACTTTATTTAATATAAAATAAAATTTTTAAAATGATGTATAAAAATTAAAATCAATTCATACCTTAGATTTTACTTTTCATACCTTTATTTATCTTCCTTTTCTTTTTTCCTCTTATGACTCAAATCTTCATAAAGATTTATTTCCAAATCTTTCAAAAGGTTTTTCTAATATTTTTCTTCCTTTTAAATTCCCAATTCTCATGTATCACATTTCTTTCTTTCTTTATTATCTTCTTTTATTTCCTTTTTTGTTGTCTTTATATTAAAATGGCCCTATTGAAAATGGATGTTCTTATTTCCATTTACTAGCTCTTGCCAATGTGAGCTTTTATTTTTAAGTTTTTTTCCACCAAAGTGTTGAACATGTGTTTAATCTATTCTATATTACTCTCCACTAAATAAGCATGGATAATAATAAGACATTGAATTTTACTTTTAACAGATATTTGACCGATCAAACCTTAGTGACCATATTCCAATGAAAACTTTTCCCATTTTTAAATTGTCCACCACCCTCAAAGGAAAATGTATATGGGTGACCTATTAATAATATGGTTTCAACTTAGCTTTTATGCCATGTAATAATGGGTTCCACCCAAACATGTCACCCCTTTTACTAATGCTTTTTCATTGACTTTCCTTTTGTACTTTATTTTTGTGCCTTGTTTGAAAATGTAGCATAAATCATGTCTTTAGTTAGATCTAGCAATATATTTATTCCTTGGTGTAGATGTGGCTTATTGTCTCTGCATTTATTGATATGTTAATGCATACTGCTAAGTCTTTTGTAAATAATCATTAAAATAGAATAATAATTTATCTATTAGTTACTTGGTGCTTATTGCACTCTTATATTCCTAACATCCTCATTCTTTCCTTGTGATTCAAGTCAACTCTAAAATATTGATTGGTTGCACCCTCATATTCCAATGGTCCATGTTACTAATAAACAATAAGATTATTTGTATTTATTGCAATTTCAAAGATCGAGCTTAAACACTATAGTATTTTTGTAACTTGCTAGTAATAATTAATAGTAGGCATTGCACTATTGTGATGCCAAATGTTCATCTCTCACTTCCTACCATGGTGAATAAATATCTTGGGAGTATCGTTAAGTTTGGCAATGATGTTAGAAACTTATATCTCCTTATTTGGCAATTGTCAAATATGAGTATATTAATATATCTTTATTGGTTCCTTATCTTCCTTCATGGTGTTGGAAATATAAGAGGTGTTACTGAGAGGGAAGGGGTGAATCAGTAACCACTAAAATAAATCCCAGATCCCTTAGATGTCAATACAAATCAAAACTCTAATTAAACTGTATTTTGTTGTAACTCAAAAAATACAAATGCACTTGGCTTACACTTAGAAAATGTTGTAACTTGGTAAACATTGAAATAACTTGGTAACTACTTAACATGAAAATCTCTAAGATATTATTTGTGATTAATCTTACTTAACTTAGTTGCATACATGTAAAAGAAATAGCATGAACACAATTGACACCAAGATTTAACGTGACACCTAATTTAGGAAAAACCACCAATTACAACTAGTTACTAATTCTCACTCTTCTGAAGTGAGCCCTGTTAAGAGAAAACCTTGTTAAAGGTTACAAAACACACTATTGCGTGTGACCCTATTAGAGGATCTAATCACCCTATTAGGAGTGGCCTTGTTAGAGGTCTGGAGACACTTCAAATAGAAATGTCACCTTGTTAGAGGATTTACAAATAGCTCTTAAGGAAACATGGTTAAGAGATTTAGATCACTGCTACAATGGCTAGAAAGTAACAATGAGATGACCTGATTTCTAATGCAACTGAATTTCTGGTTATAGATCTCAATTCTAGCTTATATACTTGATCCTTCTTGATTGAATGTATCTTTGCAACTCAACAAGGATATTTTTCTTATCCTTCCAATTTGCTTCCTCTAAGCATCATCAAATCTTATGTTATGTTTTCACCCATTTGATCCTCAACTTGACCTTATATTTATATTTTATATATTGTCAAGTTAGATTGAATACAACTTAGAATAATTTATATTCATCTTCTCAGTTGGCTAAAACCAACTAAAAGAACTATTGAACTCAATATGCCAAAACAAGAAAATCCTTGATTAGTCGACCATGCTCAGTAGACACTAACTCAGAAAAAAAAATTTCTTGTTAACCAAGTAAACTCAGTTAACACTACATAGTCACAGAGTTCCTTTGGTAACCAAGTGAGCTCAGTTAACATTGGTGTCAAGCCAATATAACACCTTTTTAGTTGTAGGATTGGACATCCTTTACTACCAAAGTACTTTGTTGATCCTCATTAAATATCAATTCGGAAGCATGAACTTGAGATGATGTCTGCAAAGTATATGCTCTAGTTTTCGCTAAAAGTTACTACTACCTTGAATACAATAACTATTAAGGAAATCTAGTTTATCAAAAGGAAAGACAACTATCAAATGCTTGGAAGGAAATTCTAATTACTTAACCATACATCTATGCACCTACTACTATAGGAATAGTGACTAGTTCTATTTCCAGTGGCTGCAGGAACAACAGTTCTAAACTTAGAAAATTGAGTCTAACTCCTAATTGCTAAAGTAAACTCCACCTTCTGCGTGGCCCCCCATGGAAGAATGAAGAAAATATCAACTCAAACGAAAGTGTAGAAACTCAAAAAAATCATGTATTCATTCAAATATGTAGTATTACATTTTCTTAGAAAACAAGATGTCTATCAACTCTATTAATATGCTTACTACTCGACCTCATAGAGGCAAGGTCTTATTTAAAAGGAAGGGAATGACAGATTCCTACAATTACACCTTCCTCATGAAGGATAGTTCGTTATAGCTCAAGATTTATACAAGCATGCAATCATAAAAACATTAATTATCTCCTTAAATTCTCATAAATATAGAGCATAGTAGATGCTAGATCTGCTCTACTATTTGACTTAAACAGCTTCTAAGAATCCAAGTATTGTGTAACAGTTCCTTGCATGTTCAACCGATCACTTTGATGCTTGCTTTCCTGCTCAGCCACTTTATCGGGTCCCGCTTCACTATTCATTAAAATAGGTCCCTTCTAGTTTTTCCACCAAGACTCTGACTACAAGAGTGCCATTATATTTCTCTTTAATACAAGGATTCCTCAGCGCTAGTCCTTCACAATTGTTTGATCAATTCCAACTTGGCTTGGATACCTACAGACATTAAATGCATGCAAAACTTCCTACAGATATTTATTTATATTTATTAATTTATAAAGAAAAAGCATGAATATTCAACTAATATTTTTTGCAATCTCTTTAGCTGTAGCAAGATCTACCCATGCCAAACATTCATGAAAAAAGATTTTTACCAACAAAATGTACCCTTTTTAGACATAATTCTAATTATCATTCTTACTCCATATGTTCATACCTTATTCATCAAAAGTTTAAAATACTATACTTAAAGGATGATAAAGTTCAGTATGTTATAGACAAATGTTCACAAAAAGGGTCAAAAAGACATATATTTCTTCATGTCATCATTTTTCTCCCCAACCATCTTGATACTGTCCCTTCAGCATCTATAAACTTCTGATCCTTATCCGTAGCCTGAGATCATTAGCGATCTTCTCACCTAATTCATGAGCTCTGTAGTCAAAATATCCATGATTCTATTTTAACCTTTCCCATTTTTTCTCTTCAATGGCCATGTTATATCCAAAAAATGAATCATACTTTCCAAGCATAGGATGCAAGAGTATTGGTGGTTGGAAATGAAGAGGAACCCAATAATTCTTTTGATTTCTACCTACCATCATATACCTAGGCATCCTACTAATAGCCAACTCCAAATTTTGAGGAGAGTGCAATTCCCTTGTTTTTAGAGCTTTTGATAATTGGATCCATCTTTGAGTAGGAGCTCTTATGGCATTAGGAGCAATTGTAGAACAATGTTGCTCCCAATCTAGAAATGCATGTTCTTCAATAGGGTGAATTTAAGCAGCACCACTTTTATTATTATTAACAAAGAGCCAGTCAAAGAACATCTTGTGAGCATTTTTTACCTTAGGCCAAATGTATAGTGGTTCCAAGATTTCTTTTTCCCTATAAGGGGTGGCCTAATTCTCTCGACTAATCTCATTTTGCATCCAAGACATAATTGCTCTAGATTGTACATCTCCCACATATAACAATGAATTCCAATCCCTATCATCTAGAATAGCAAGGTTATGAACATATAACTCATAGCAAAGATTTTATAGATCCATCATGACTAATTTGAATGCTGCATAAAATTCTTGGGGAGTGTGCAAAGAAGGGTTCAACCCCTGAGTAATTCGAGATAATTAAAAATTAATCATTTTCTCTTTTAGGAATAGTGTATAAACTAGAGATTGTGACCTACAATTCACAAGCTCTGGAATGAGCTTTGTTACCTTTGTGACACGTTGCTGCAAGGCCATAATTTCACTATCTTTTTCTTCAATTTGTTGTGCCTATTCCCTTATAGTTCTAAGCAATTATTTCCTCTCTAGGTCCTAGTTTGCTTTTTCCCATTGAAACTGTTGGTACAAACTAAAGCTAGCTGTTAATGGAGTAGAAATGTTCGGTGGTGTATGATGATGGACAATAGGGCTATTATCTTCAAGGTGGTGCTCAGGATGATGATGGGTAGTAGGGTTGTCACTTGGACTAGTAGCAGTGTTGTCATCCTCAAAATGGTGATGATCAACAAAGCCATCATTTTAATGAGCAGCAATGTTGTCATCTTTAGGAGGATGATGAGCAATAGGACTATCAACCTTCTCTGAAGACACAATGGCTGCAGGATAGGGCACAATAGCCTTATTAATTTAAAATGTTTCAACAATTTATTAAACTATTTCTTGTGCAAATGATGGATATTCCTCTGGCAGTAAATTATTGGTTTCTTCCGCTTTTTGTTTAAACCTAGACACTATTTTTTCTGAAGAATCTGTGTCACTATCAATGTTAATAGGGCTATTTGGCTTGGGGGGAATTTCCTCAAGATTACTTTCATGCTCAAGAGTATGGATTGTATGCTTTGGGACTGCATAGGCATATGTACTAGAGCTTCTAAATCAACAGGTGGAATGGGAGGTTCAATTTTCTAGTCCACCCTAGACAGTCTAGTAACTCATCATGGAGTAGAGATTGTTTGCTTACCCATATCAATAGATTTCCCTTTATTAAGGTCAGGTGTAGGTTCCTATGGCACTAGAGATACTTCTTATGAACCTTCCTCTCTAGTAGTTGTGTGTGATTTTCTCTTTTTAGAGGTTGAGGCTTCTGAGGGTGAAATTTTCCTTTTCGTAATTTTTGGTGTAGACACACAAGCCGAATCTTCTTGAGCTATTTTATATACTACTTTCCTGATTCCTATAGCAATTTTCTTTCTTTTCCCCATTCCTTTCCCTTTAGGTCCACCTCTTTAGGGTCCCACTATTTTGAGTTTTACAAAATCTTGCCATGTCCCCAAGTGCTACCTAGTCAATTCCCTTTCAACTATGGCCCTAATTAGGAAATGGTGGGATACTGACTGGGTTTTTCCTTGTTGTACATAGGCAGCTTTCCTTTTGATAATATTATAAAGGAAACTCAGAAGATTTACAAGACAATCACCATGTCACAAACCACTCAAAATTTTGAAATGAACAACATGCAAATAGGAATACCTCCCCTCATAGGTAAAATACCTTATGATAAACTCAGCAAGGTGGATAAATTGAAAGGGAAGAGATAACCATAATGTACCTTGCTTTTTGTTTTCTTCCATCTAAGGATCTTCATGCACTAAAAATTTCTCCTTTACTACTCGTACATCCATGTCCTCTGTCCATCATTCCCCATTTGTAGGAAAAATAGTAACTGCTATCACCACCTCCTCTATAAACTCTATCGAAATACCTTAAATAGTTGCATATCCATCCCTTAGTGTATTATGAAATTGGAGTGCAATTTATTGATCAAACTGCTTCAGACTGAGACAGTAAGCTAGCCAACCTCGTTGAAACAAGCTACATGTTGCTAGGTTTGCCAGCAAGACTCTGTGATCTGTTGGTTCATGACACTAAGGTTCTCCACGCATGTTCTCTTTTAAAAAATACTATAATTGGTAAATTCACTATAAGTGATTGAAAGTGTGGGTGGAGATGGTTACAGGGGTTTCAACAATGGCATTTGGGAAAGGAAAAAAGAGTTTTAAAATACTTCAACACTTCCAAACATCACATCCTCCAGTACTTCATGACGGCATAATAAAAAAAAAGATTGTGCTCATATTCCATATTAATGAGGAGTTATGTACTTGTGAAATCATAGTTTAATGGTTGACTTTTTTAATTATTTCACACACACTTAAGAAGTACAAAGGGGTGCCAACTCATTACTAAGATGACCCTACCCCATACATTCTACATGCCAACTTAAGATTCACCTTGATTTTTATTTATGATTTTGATTTTCCCTCCCCTCAACCTATCAAAGATTGGGTCCCACTAGACCTTAAAGATTGCAAATTCTAAAAAATTGAAATAACAGGCTTTCTAAATAAATAATAAATTAAATAAATGTAGATGGGTCAAGTGTAACTAACCTAAGATGCAATAGGAAGGGTGCTCCAAGTAGTACCATACTATAGAAAGAAGATGAGATGGAGTGACGATGGAAAGACAAGAAGATTAGATGGAATGAGGTAGAAAAGAAATGAATTTCACATAAAATGTGAAATTTTTATTATGAAGGCCTTGAAATAAATTCAAGGGGTTGTAGGCATCTAAGTGGAAGACTTAGATGAAGTGGCTATAGGAAGAGATGCTTTTGTTGTATTGAACTATTGAAGAAATTCCTCTTGGGTTGCTGGGTTGTGATCTAACTTTTGGTGATGTCCATTAACCAAGAGTTTGAATTTGACTGAATCAATTGTTGACAGTTGAACTGCTCCATTGTTAAAAATTGCAATGATTTCATCTGGACCAAGCCATCTAGTCTGAAATTTTCCTTGGTGGTGCTAATATCAGGAGTTATCAGGAGCACCCAATCACCAATAGAGAACTCTTTGTCTTTAATGAATCTATTATGCCATTGCTTCTTCTGACTCTGAATTAATTATGTGTTATGAAGAGTTAACTTTTGCCATTCGTCCAACTCATTGAGATGTAAAATGTGTTCTTGTTGTCTTGTAGGAAGAGTAATATTAAGTTCCAAGGTTGTCCGTAGAGTCTTATGTTCAAATTCAATGGGCACGACTGCTATCTTCCCATATAGGATCTCACAAGGTGTAAACCCAGTAGTGGATTTCCATGTTTTTCTATATGCCCATAAGGCTTCAGGAAGTTGACCTGCCCAATCTTTCCTATGTAAGGACACTATTTTAGTGAGTATATTTTTTAACTCTCTATTTGTCACTTCAACCTATCCATTGGCCTGTGGATGATTCGGAGAAGATTTTCCATGCCAAATTTTGTATTCCTCCATGAGTGCAACTATCAAATTAGATGTAAACTGAGGCCCTTGATCTGATTGTAATTCTCTTGGAACACCAAACCTAGGAAAGATACATTCATACAAAAACTTTGCAACATTATTATCATGAGGGTGCTCCATTGGCTTTGCTTCTGCCCATTTAGTAACATAATTAGTGCAAACCAGGATGTAACTCTTCCCTGATGGTAGCTCAATAGGGCCAACAAAATCAATCCCCCATTTACCAAATGGTGCTACCACTATTTGTGGCCATAGGGTCATTTCATCTATTTTCATTGGTCGACCCATTCTCTAGCATTTGTCACTTTTTTTTATATTGAGTTGCATCCTTGTGAGGTGTGGACCAATAATAACCTATATTTAAAATCTTCAATGTGGTCCTTTTGTTATAAAAGTGGCCACCGAAGGGCTCATCATGACAAGCACGAAGAACATCATAAATTTCATCCTCTCTGAGACATCTTCGTGTCACTTGATCTGGTCCAATATAAAACATGAACCCAGAGATCCATGAAAAGTTAAAACTCTTTTCTGCCAACAACCATCTTTCCTTTGTAGAGAAATGTGGAGGTGTTCTACCAGTGGTTAGGTAGTTGGCAATGTCAGCATACGAAGGGTTTTGTGTTGACAAAAGAAAGAGATGTTCATCAGGAAAGCTATCTTCTATGGCTGCAGGATCATTAGGTATTTGAAGAGACAAGAAATTAGCTACAACAATTTCCTTATCTACTTTCTCAATAACGGTAATGTCAAATTCTTGCATTAATAACAACCATTGAGCCAATCATCTAAAGATTGATGGTTTGTTCATCAGATATTTGATAGTAAAGTGATTTGTATGTACAAATATTTGGTAACCTGTAATATAATGTCTGAATTTATTCAGAGCATAAATTATAGCAAACAGTTCTTTCTCCATTATAGTGTAGTTATACTCGGCTCCTTGAAGATTTTTGTTGATATAGTAAATTGCATGTTCTATTGAATCCACCTTTTGGCCAAGTATTGCTCCAATGGCATGGTCTAAGGCATTAGTATGTATGTGAAAAGGTAGCTCCCAATTTGGTCCTCGGAGAACTAGTGTTGTTGAGAGGACTTCCTTAAGCTATAGGAATATCTTTGTACAATTAGAATCCCGTACGAACTCTGCATCTTTTCAAAGAAATTTATATAGAGGGGCTGCAATTTGGCTGAAATCTTTAATAAAAAATTGATAGTACCATGCATGCCCTAGAAAACTCCTAACTTCTTTCAATTTAGCTGGTACAAACAATGTGCATATAACCTCTATTTTTGTTGGATCTACTTCAATTCCTTTGGGGGAAATAAAGTGTCCCAACACCACTCCTTCCTGCATCATTATGAAACACTTTTCACTATTTAAAGATGAGTTGTAGTCTTTACATCTTTGCAAAACCTTGTCCAAGTTTTCTTTGGCTTCTTCAAAGGTCTACCCATATGTGGTGAATTCATCCATTTACACTTCCAAACAATCTGCAGATATGTCAAAAAAAATGCTAATAATAGCTCTTTGGAAAGTTGCAGGTGCATTGCACAAACCAAATAGTAGGAGAAAATAAGCAAATGTTCCCCATGGACATGTGAATTTAGTCTTGTCCTAATCCTCTGGTGCTATCTAGATTTGATGGTAGCTGCTAAACCCATCCAAGAAGGAAAAATACTTCTTTCCTGCAAGATTTTCAAGAACCTAATCGACAAATGGCAGTGGAAAATGATCCTTTTTGGTAGCTGAGTTAAGTTCTCTATAATCTATACAAACTTGCCATTTTCCCCCCTTCTTTAGAACAATAACCAATTGAATATCTAAAATAGGATATATAAAGCTAGCATTGAGTAACTTTTGTAGTTCATTTTTGACAATATCCCATAATGTTGGGTTTATCCTACGCTAAGGTTGTCTCACAGGTTTGCAATTAGGACTTATATAGATCCTATGAGTACAGAGTGTGGGGTCCAAACCTTTCATATCTATATACTCCCAAGAAAAAGCATCTTTGTGCTTTTGTAACAGCTGCAATATATCATGATGTTGTGCCTGAGATAAGGATTTGCTTAAGTTTAGTTCTCTCCCTAGAACAATTGATGTTTTGACTACCTTTTCAGCCATTGAGATCTAAGCAATTGGTGGTGAGTCTATTTTATGTGGCAAGAGTGAATTTAGAAGCTATGCAGACTCAAAATAATAAAATTTAGATGGTAAAGGTAGAATACTTTGTAAAACACAATCATGTTTAGAAGTTGTCTCGGGTTGCGTTCATACTTATTCAGTATGATAGAAGAAATGACATCATCCTCTTCTTTTATGCTTACAAATGAATCCCTTGAGATCATCATCAATTGTTTAATAGAATATATCCATGTCAAAATCACCCATATTTGGCCAGACAACTTGATCATCCTACAGCAAAGGCTGAATAGGAGAATAAAAGGTTAAGTTTTTAGTGTTCATACCATCTAAAATGTCATTTTCCCTAAGCAGCATGCAATATAAGCATCTATTGTTGCTAACCATGGTTGTCCTAGAATGATAGGATACCCTCCAGTACTTGTTTTTGGAGAGAGTACTACAAAGTTAACTAGGTAATCCCATGAATGTAATGTGACAGTGACATCTTCTAACATACCATCAAGAATGATAGTAGAACTATCTACCAATTGCAAGATTGATGGTGTTTGTCTTAGACCAATGATTTTTAATTTGGACATTACATCCTTGGTCATTACATTAATGGATGCTTCTAGGTCTATTAAGACATTTTGCACTTGTATTGCTTGAATGGCAAGGGTTGCTACTAGACTTCTGGGGTCTGCATACTTGGGTATTTTAAGGTTATCAAGCATAAGATCAAAAAGTTGGCCACGGATGTGAATAGTCTTTGGGTCCTTCTTTTTCCTTCCTAGATTTTTAATACAAGCTTCTTTGATGGCTTTTGAATATATGGGTACTTCTTTTATTGCATCAAGCAAGGGAATTTTTATTGTCATTTTCTTGAGTTGTTCAAGAAAATCTAGTGCATCTTGATTTTCATTTGGCAGAATTTTCTCTGTTAACCTACTAGGAAATGGTGGTTTCTTGACTGCAGGAGAGACAATGGTTGTAGGCTCTTGAACTAACTTAGTAGTTGTATCATCTACTTCTGTTATAATGGGTTGTTGAGGTGATGCAAGCGTTGTTCCAAATCATAGATGAATATTATTCAAAGTGATGGAATGACTTTGTTGCTAGGCTAAAGGTTTTGCATTATTGGGTTTAGGTGTTGGTTGTGCAAGTAACTGTGGCTATTTTGGAGGGGTTGTATTGGTTGTAGGAGGCATTAAGGCTTGTTGTTGAGGAGTTTGTGTCAAGGTTGGTTGATGATGTTGCTACTGCCAATTCTAGGGTTGTTGTCATCCTTGGTGAGGTTGTTGCCAACCCTATTGGGGTTGTTGCCAACCTTGGTTAGGCTACTGCCACCCTTGGTTAGGTTGTTGCCAATTATTGTAACTACCATGTTGCTATTGCCATTGACTATTACCACCATAATTATGAAGAGGGTCTTGATGAATACCTAATTTTGGAGCCCATGGCCTTCATTGAGCAACATAGAGGGCTTCTTCATCTTCATTAATTGCCTTGAATTTAGTAGGTACATGTTGTGATTCTAGACTAGCAGTCAGTTTGCATCGGCAATTGTGTTTCTTCTCTCTACAATGAGGGCAATATTCTACTAACATAATATTACCATCCTCCTTCTTCCTTCGTGCTTGCATGGTGTCCAGTTGTGTAGTCTTGCTTGAAATTTGACAGGAGGTTTGATAGTTCTATCTTAGATACTCTAGCACCAGAGGTTTTTTGGAGTAAGTCCATCAAGCCTCGTCCTTTTTTTATTGTTGCTCTAGAATAGTTCAAGCAAATTTTTTAGATTTCAGCCCATGTCTTCTATGTAATGTCACCTAATCTAGCCATTAAGTCTAAGGCTTCCATACTCTGGTCATGCACTCCTTTTAGAAAGAGATTCTTTTGGAACTCCTTGTTTAGCTAATGTTGTGCATTGCGCTACAAGTTAAACATGAACCATGCAACATAGTCCTCCAAAGTCGCATCCTCCTTTTGTGACATCTTAAAAATGTCATCTCCCTTTAAGTCATTCCCTCTGCAATATTCCTTATATTTAATAAGGAACAAGTTACTCATAGTTGGCCAATCTATCACAGCATTGGCACCTAGAATCATAAACCATATTAAGGTAGCTTCTTTGAGAGTTGATGGAAACAATTTCAATTTATGAGCATCTGTGGTGTAATCATAATTTTGACAAAGAATGTCAAACTCAAAGAGAAAGGTTTCTAGATCTTCAGTAATAAGGCCATAGAACTTTGGTAGGGCAGTAGAGGGTATATTTTTCAAATTTTGATTACCCTGCTGAGTAGGGATTGTAAAGGGAAAGGTAGGCTAAGTAGCTATCATTTTTTGATGTCCTAGTGGTGGTTGATAAATGACTAGAGTTAATGGATTATCTTGATATTTTATCTTAGCAAAAAGATTATTCAAATGGAAGGATTCTTTAGATGTGGTTGGTGATTATACTTGATCAAGTACTTATGCAAACAAGTTCTCAAACAGTTCTTCTTCTTCTTCTTCTCTTTCTTCTCTTTCTTCTTCTTTAGGGTCAGGATAAAAAGGATCTTCCTGATTGAAGTTGGGAAGAAATCTTCCAAGGTGGTCTCTTCTCCTATGCATGCAAAATATTAAAAATGAAACTAACTAGGTGACTCAATAGTGAATACTAGACTGACACTATCCCTGACAATGGTGCCAAAAAATGTCGAGCCAATATAACATCTTTTTAGTTGTAGGATTGGACATCCTTTACTACCAAAGTACTATGCTAATCCTCATTAAATATCAATCCGAGAGTGTGAACTTGAGATGATGTCTACAAAGTATATGCTCTAGTTTTTGCTAAAAGTCACTACTACCTTGAATATAATAACTATTAAGGAAATATAGTTTATAAAAAGGAAAGACAACTATCAAATTCTTGGAAGGAAATTCTAATTACTTAACCATACATCTATGCACCTACTATTCTGGGAATAGTGACTAGTTCAATTTCCAGTGGCTATAGGAACAACAATTCTAAACTTAACTTAGAAAACTGAGTCTAACTCCTAATTGCTAAAGTAAACTCTACCTTCTACATGGGCCCACATGGAAGAATGAAGAAAATATTAACTCAAATGAAAGTGTATAAACTCAAAACAATCATGTATTCATTCAAATATGCAGCATTACATTTGCTTGAAAAATAAGATGTTTATCAACTCTATCAATCTACTTACTACTCGACCTCATAGAGACAAGGTCTTATTTAAAAGGAAGTGAATAATGGATTCCTACAATTATGACTTCCTCATGAAGGATAGTTTGTTATAGCTCAAGATTTATACAAGCATGTAATCATAAAAACATTAGTTATCTCCTTAAATTCCCATAAATATAGAGCATAGTGGATGCTAGATCTGCTCTACTGTTTGACTTAAATAGCTTCCAAGAATCTAGGTATTGTGTAATAATTTTTTTCATGTTTAACTGATCACTTTGATGCTTGCTTTCTTGCTTAGCCACTTTACTAGTTCCCACTTAGTTATTCATTAAAATAGGTCCCTTCTAGTTTTTTCGCCAAGACTCTAGCTGCAACGGTGCCATAATATTTCTCTTTAATACTAATGATTCCTCAATGCCAGTCCTTTCTAGTTGTTTGATTGATTCCAGCTTGGCTTGGATACCTGTGGACATTAAATGCACACAAAAATTCCTACAAACATTTATTTATATTTATTAATTTATAAAGAAAAAGCATTAATATTCAACTAACAATTTTTGCACTCTCTTCGGCTGCAGGAAGATCTACCATGCCAAACATTCATGAAGAAATATTTTTACCAACAAAATGAACCCTTTTTAGACATAATTCTTATTATCATTCTTATGCCATATGTTCATACCTTATACATCAAAAGTTCAAAATACTATACTTAAAGGATGATAAAGTTCAGTATGTTATAGACAAATATTCACAAAAAGGGTCAAAAAGACATTTATTTCTTCATGTCATCAATTGGTTCCATCCAACATATCCTTTATTAATTGAGTGAGCTTGGTTAACACTCAATTTCTATAAACTTTCATCTATCACCCAAGTGAACTCGGTAAACAGTGTCTTTTGAACTTGAAAAAATCTAGAATGCTTGGTAGACACAGGAAACTGTCTTCATTTCCCAAGTGGGCTTGACATACATTGACTAGCAATGATATGACATTTTTAGTAACATCAAAGACAATACATAATTAATCAATTATTTTCAACAATTTCCCTCTTTGGCATTGATGGCAGTTCAAAATGTCATAATACAGTGAATGTTTAGAGCAAGAATAAAGTAAGGAAAATATCATTAGTTTTATTTTGATTCTCAACCATGAGAACTCCCTCTGCCTTTAACTTCTCCCTTTGTCAGCAAAACCTTGTCTTCAACATCTTCTTTAGATAGCAAACTTTCCTTCTTTGATATCTCCCTCTTTGTCAAATTTTGAAGTGATCAAATTTCTATGAGATATGACAGAAAAATTCTCCCTTTTTGACATCTCATGACGAAGACAATGTTTAGTGAATATCAATGTACCTCATGTGCTGATTCATTTGCAATGTGGCTTTGTCAATACTACATCAATTGACTAATCTTCAACATGCTCTAGTTGATGCAACACTAAACTACATTTAGTGAGCTTCAAATAGGGGAATGACCCCTAACTTACCTCTTAGATACAAAAATGCATCCTTAGGTAATGACTTATTGAATATGTTTGCAATTTGCTCTTTAGTATTCATAGATTCTAATCTCACATATTTACCTTGTACCAATTCTCTCAAAAAATGATATTTTATAGCAATGTTCTTGTTTTTGGTATGCATCATAGGATTCTTCGATATATTAATTGTATTGTTGTTATCACAGAGTGTAACCACTAGATCCTTGATCTCTATCTTCATGCCTACCAACAATTGCTTGAATCAAACAATATTTGAACAATTAACTATTAATGCCACATAGTTTGCCTCTATTGTAGAATGAGAAATGCAATTATGCTTCTTGCTTTTCCAAGACACTAGTCTTTTACCAAGAAAGAATGCTCCACCACTTGTTCTTTTTTTTTCATCAACACATCCTATTAAAATTTGATTGAAAAAATTATTATGAAGAAAGGGAGATTGTTGATGAAGAATGTTTTCAATTGTTATTTTTTCATTGATGTCAAACCTACTATTTGCTGGAGTGACAATTGCTTATAAGATCCAAGTACTATCACTTAGTTGATTGATGAAGAGGATTTAATCAACAAGATGTAACAATAGCACCTAGAGGAAATGTTGAGTTATGATAATGTAATGAAGTACAAGGATCAATTAAGACAATGATAAGATGATGTATTGATAATCTACTTAAAGGTACAGAGGTTGGCTACACTTAGAAACTTTAGAAGAACAAGTTAAACAAAATTTTCTGCAAAGCTTGACTAAATTCATTAGTGGGTGTCGAGAAAAGTTAGTTCATGCCGAGCAGAAAAATCAATAGGAGTTGAGTGAAAGAAAAATCTAGTGTGTGCCAAGTGAAGTAGTTGGTGTTGAACAAGTTTAGGTACCAAGCCAGAAAAAAATATAATAGGTACTGTTGGTGTTTGAAAATGTTACCAGTTTTCAATTATCCCCATGAGAATATGACACATCTAGGGGTAGCTAGCTCCCATTATCAACATATCATTTTAGACATAGGGCCAACTATAAGGCATGACCCTTCTTCTACTTCAGGCTCTACAAAACCCAAGTGGGTAGACCTGTAGATTCTTTATATGGTACCAGTTATCAAAGCATACACTGAATCTAATATGAAGCAGATAAAACCCTTATTTATCCTGATAACTCATGAAATAATCATCAATCTACAGTAGCTAAAAGTAGATCTAGGAATCTCACAAGCTGAGTGAGGGTTCAACTTTTATAGCTCTTTCAACATAAAAGGGAAATACAATTGAATAATAATGTTGATGTTCAACAAATCCTCAAACATACAGAAGTATAACAAGTGATCCTATAACTGATTAGTGCCTAATTCATTGGGCAATTTCATGAATTCAAAACATACATCTATCACATTAGGACAATATTACATATACCTAGACATCCGATCTATCTAATCACCTTGTGATTCAGACATCTGTGTTCATTAAGACCTCATTCTTATGAAATATCCTTCTCAAGATAACCAGCAACCCTGTCAAACACATCAAGCATTTACTTAGCACTTTGTTCCAACAGCAAGATATATCAGACATATAACCTGAAGGGGAAGCAAATGGATCTCAGCTCTTTGTTCCAAGACCACATAAGACTACAGATTACTGAGATAGGAGACGAGAACTAGAATGAAACTAATGAAATGTTTGCTCATATGTATTCATTTCCTTGAAACAATACAATCAAATGCACGAAATTAAAACATGAAACAACCTAACATATTAGAACTATTTGTATTATCTGCACTACTACTGTTCACATGAGAGAAATTTGTTGAAGAATGTAGGTGGAATCATAGTTCTGGATCCAAAGAAGTGGTCTCACAGAATGATTGCAAATTTCCTACCCATAATGGTTTCTCAGTAAAAAAAACTAGAACCCCTAGAAAGAATGAAAGATAGAAAGATATAGCAAAGGAAAGAATCTTGGATCTGATCTCCAAGTGACAAGTGTCCATTTGAAATGCAATCCTCTATAACTGAATAACTTCTTCCTTCCATCTCCCATTTTGATCTGATCTTGTTTCATCATTTATGTTACTGACTTGCAAAATATCTTTGCCTAATGATGAAATCCCTTTACTTGCCAAAATATCTGATTTGCCTCATGAAGATGCCGGTGAAAATAAGTTTTTTACTGAGTAAATCTGAACAAATTCGACCCTAGCTGCATTTCCATTACCTTTTACTGATATTCAAGTCATTACCTCATTAGAAATCAATTCTAAGCTTTGATGCCTGAATTCAGTTGCAAGTTAGGTACCTAAGAAAAATCTCCTTATAGCTTGAACAGACTACTACTTGTGCAAAAAGTGACCTCATATTCAAAAAATTTAGATCTTCCCAGTTTTGGCAGTATATTAGAGTGCATATCTAACCTCCTGGAAATGCCCAGAAAGTCGATTTGAAAAAATGCTCCTCTGGTTGAAATGTTCAGGTCTGGACTTTGAAATTTTAATTTTTTTTGAAAAATAAAATTCTAAAGTTAAAACTTTAGAATTAATCCTTTTGAAATTTAAAACCTGACTTGCATCTTTAACAAAAAAAATAATAAAATATTATTATTTTTAACTCTGCAATATTTTCTTGACCCTTTAAATCCGAGGTCAACCTTCAGTTGATCGATTGCCACGTGGCAGTATTTGATTCGCTGAGCCCTCTACAACATTTGACATATCAGTGCCACCAGGACCCACACCACGTGTCATAATCTCGCTTTCTCGCATTTTTTAAATCCCTTGCATCTCCATAATGCGGGATTGCGTTGTTCATCTGATCTTGCCACATGGCGCGATCTTGTGTGCTCGCCTAAACTTGCATGTCCTCGCCACATCATTGCTTTCAGAGACCAAGTCACCACGTGTCAATTGCTCGCTTTCCCACATTTTTTAACTTCCTCGCATCTTGATAATGCAGGGAAGCGGGCACCATCAGATCCAAACACTTGTCGCCATCTGAGACTACTTTGTCACATCAACGTCTCTACATCTTCGATTAAAATTTTGGTACTCATCTCGCTAACGTCACCTGGGTCAGCTTCATGGGTCCCACTTACAAACTGCAGCCTTTCCAAAAGCTCTCACTTGAATTCACATTGAGTAATGTGTTGTGTAGTATTTAAAAACTACATTTTTCCCTTCCATAGTAAATGTGGGATTAAAGTTTATAACCGTTCTTTTCTTTTTTGACTGTGTTTTCCATATTTCATGGAAATATCCAATGATGAGAATGGGGTTCTCTACTCAAAAATGTGGGAGATCCACTTTAAAAGGCTGCGGCTTTTTCTATTTGTGAGGGAGCTCTGTTTTATTGGCACAGATTTATTGATTAAACAACTACGCAGGGTGTGTCTACTTTAACACTACGGCTACTCCATACTAGGCATCTACCTTTAAACTTCTTTGCCTATAGCTTTTATTTGTTGTGTGAGAGTTTCATCTCAAAATTGTGGTTCTCTTTTTTCTAACACTGGATTACCATACTCCAAAGCTAAGTGTGAACAACTATATCCTTTTGAACCTTCGACTGGTGTTGGAGAGCTCTTTGATACCACGTTGACCACTACTTTTTATGGATGTGTGGGAGCTTCTCATTTGTGGAATGCATGACTACAACTCTATTTGGTGTTGTCCTTGCCTAATTGCTTGGGGTCTTTGTGACTGGCAGTTGCATCATTTCAAAAACACCTTCTTCATTTGCTCACATGGGCTCTCAAGGCTTTTGGCATCTCTGCCTTTTTCATCATCACACCAGTTAAAATACTTATACAAAAACTAGCAGCAATTCCACCATGTGACTCGCTAAATTACTATGTTGATGCTTTTGCAATAAAAATTTGGTGCTCAGAAAAAAGAATGAGTCAAAACACTTAAGTTGTGACTTCACTTTTTTCCACCTCATAAACTAAAATAAAGACAAACGATATCAACATTGAAGTCTTCCCTATTCCAAGGGAACCTAAATCAACTTCATATCAAAGGGAAGTCTAGATTCCATAGCGTGATTCACTTCTACACATGCTTCATAATGGTCTTCTGTATTTAGGCATATTGTTTTATAAAGCATGGTACCTTTTCCTTTAACTCCCAACTGAGTATGTAAAGCATTTCAAATTCTCCAACATGTTATAATACTATTGAGCTAAAAAGCATATAATGTAGTATTTTTGTTGTAATTTGTTGATGTATGGTTCCCAGTGATAGTTTCGCCCATGGTGCCCCTGCTCTCAGAAGAAACCCTAGCATTTCATAATGATCAATGTCATTTTAATCTCTAAATATCTTCAATTTCACGTCTTATCAATCTTATCAATATGGTATAATCAGTCAGACCCCAAAGCGGGTCCGGCTAAAAAAAATTTTGTTTCTGGACAACTGAAATGCTAACTTGATCCATCGAACCCATCAGACTGATTAGAATCAAATTCAGCTGCTAATTAATCAATTTGAAACTCATTTTACATAATCTACAAGTTGTGAATTTCATGTCAGAAGGTCTATTGACTGGCCTTAAAAACTGACCCAAACCTCTGACTAGGCTCTAAAAATTGGCACACTAACTCTCCATACCACATTCTTGCACCTTGTTAGATCTCGTCTGATGAGGACTCCAGGGTCAAAAGATATTGACCATCAAAGTTGCCCCTTCAGAATTACTTGCACAAGAACATGTCAAAAAGGAATAAACTGGGTTCGAAATCGGCTTCAAAAACTGGGCAAATGAGCACATGGAAGGATGGAAACTGGGGCATTGGTTCTTTGTCACGAGGACATCATGAATCTGTGATTTGGGCTCATGAAAAATAACAGGATGCAAATGGAAATCAGTCAAAATAGGCTACTCAGAATATGTAAACTGGAAACACTGATAGAAAGCATTTTTTGCGAATGGAATTGACCTGGAAAAGTGTGCAGACGGATCCCTCAAGACCTAAAAACTGGCACACTTAAAAGTATTTTTGAAGGAGAACACAGTGGTACAATCCATTAGATCTTTCCAATCACGAATTTCAAGTTATAATGCCATGAACAGGGGTACTGACAAATCTACAAGTGCTGACACCAGTAAAACTTTAGAAATCTCGTTTGGAATTGCATTTGAAAACATATCAAGCAGATTCGTCAAGACTTGAAAATTGAAACATAACAAGTCTCTGACGTCTACAATGCAACACAAATTTTTTTTTAAGATTTTAGTCAACTGGGTCAAAGTTATAGCACGTCAAACAGGGCCTCCCAGAATTAGGTGCGAAGTGCATCAATCATAAAAATAGTAACTGACCAACTTTGAGGGATTCAAAACCTAGTCAAATGAACTCGAAACGACTCAAAATCTGAAACATAGGTTCTCAGTTATGGACATAGACACTCCCAAAGTGGAAAGTCACAAAAAATTTCTAGGTGCGAGATATTCACTTGCAAACTTAGCCTCCTGTCGCTATTTGACACTTAGGGTAAAATGCAGATTTGTTGGATGCTCAAAACAAGACTTCACGAAATGGCTCATAATGTCAATTTAACTTCATGGAACACTTAGACAAGCTAAATGAAAGGTGTTAGAAACATTGAACATCTTTGGGGCTTTACAAGTACAATTAGGTACACAAGCATTTATGGGGCTTGATTTCTCAAAAATTTAAAATGGGACTAAAAATGAAGCATGTAATTTTTCATCCCAACAGGTACCAAGCATCAGTAAAAATTAGTTGATGCCAAGTGAATTCACAATTGGTGCTGAGTAACACAGTAAGTGTCATGCATTAGAAGATCAATAGTGTCGAGCTGCTGCATTATTTGAAAAGTCAAAGATTTTTCAAATCTAAGCTGATAAGTTTGTTATCTTGAATTTTGTGAACCAAGTGGAAGATAAGGATGATGAGCTGGTGGTACAAAATTTGAGGTTAACTATTTTAAGGCGATTACAAGTGGATTTTGCATGAAGTTTCTAGAAGAAACAAGATAAAGGGTAGATACATTATATTTGACCTAATCCATTCTAACCCTAATCTAAGAGAGGGAAATTAGAGTAGGAAAAGAAATCTAAATTCTTACTTAAGGAATTATTGGTCATGAAGCAAAGTAAGTGGTTGGCAAGAGAATGTGTTGAAGTGTGTAGAGGAGTGAAAAATAGAGAAGGTCAAGAGGACCTAAGGGAGAATAAAGTATAGAGACTTTACTTCATCAAGTGACCACAAGAGTGACTACATTGGCACAATGAGCAAGGAGACTCATGGAGACAGAAGCTTGAGGAGTGAACAAGCTGTAAAAGCTGCAGAGACTAGAAACCATGTAGAATTGTAAACTAAATTGAGATCTAAAATCTGCAAATGAAGTTGTAAGTTGTATCAGATCAAAAGCATTTATTGTTACTCTCTAACAATTGTATCAATTAGAGAAAAATCCTATGGACTTAGGTTGGTCTAATAACCATTGAAAAATCCTTTAACAGGGTGGTATTCCAAGTGAATATCCTAAAGTCCTTTAACTAGGCTCACTTCTAACAGGGTGATTGAAATCCCTTAACTAGGTCACACTTGACAGTGTGTGTTGTAATTTTTAATAGGGTTGGCCTTTTATAGGGCATCACTTCAGAAGAGTGAGAAAGAAGTAGCATGTTACTAGTGGTTTTTCCCAAACTGGGTTTTCATGTAAATCACTGTATTATGTGTTGATCTTTGATGACTTATTGTTGCATGTGGATTTATCAATAACTTGCTAGTTAGATTGTTTAGCTTGGATGTATGAATTGTTTAATGGGCTCACTATGCTTAGTGAAAAAGTTTTATTGGGACATCTAGACCTTGAATAACTAATTCACCCCCCCTCTTAATTATTTGACTAAAAGAATTTCTAACAATTGGTATCAAAGCCATTTGCTGATTTAGTTTGAAGGTATTAGAAGCACAAAGATCAAGATGTCTAAGAGAGAAGTTCCCAAGCTCAATAGAGACAACTTCATTTCATTGAAATTTCTAATGAAGCTACATCTTGGATCAATAGGTGATCATGCATAGATCTCAATCACAGTGGAACATATTGATCTAGTTGGTGCGCCTATTGCTGAAGATATGAAGAAAAATAAGGAGCATAGCCAGGCAATGTTGGAAATTGCCTTTGCCCTCAGCTATGAAAAATTTGATGACATCAAAGGATGTGACACTACATTCAATATGTGGGAAGCCCTATAAACTATCTATGTAGGAGATAAAAATGTCCAAAGAGCCAAGTTAGAAGCCTCAAAGGAAAGTTTGACAACATGATAACGGAGGAAGGTGAGAACATTGCTCAATATGCCTCCAGAATAAAAGAAGTTGTAAGTATAATTAGAAGTTTTTTTGGTCATTTAGATGATGAAGTTGTTCTTAGCAAAGTCTTAAGAACCTTGCTACTTATATATGCTATTAGAGTCTCAACTATTCAAGAGCTGAGGTGCATACCAAGAAACAAGCTAAGTCTTGAAGGATTAGTAGGAAGACTTACTACATTTGAGTTATCCAACTTTGATAACTACAAACTTGAGAGTCTTGAATCTGCTTTCAAGGCCAAGATATTGTTGAAAGACTCTAAAGAATTGAAACCAAAGAAGAAGAAAAGAAAGATAAAATATGGATCTAGTGATAGCAATATAGATGAAGAAGATGTTGAACAACTGGAAGCACTACTAGCTAGAAGATTTCATAGAGGAAAAGGTAAATTCAAAGGTAAGTTGCCTATCATTTGTTTCAATTGCAATGAAGTTGGTCATATTGCAGCAATATGTACACAAAAGAAGAACTACAGGGAAGGAAACAAGTACAAAAATAGAAGAGAGGATGATGGCAGAGATTACAAAGACAAAGGAAAGAAGTGCTACATTGTTGAAGAAGATGATTCAGATGAACATGATGATGAGGTAGTCTATGTTGCTATGAAGGATGAGTCAGATGAAGATGAAGCAATAGCACTTGTAACCTATGTGAACAAGAATGAAAAATGGATCATAGATAGTGGATGCTCATATCACATGATAGGAGACAAAAGTAAGTTTGTTACCTTAACCCAGTATAATGGAAATAGTGTTAGATTTGGAAATGATGCTCCATGTCTAATAAAAGGAAAAAGTTTCATTAAGCTTACAACAAATATTTCATGTGATAATGCATATTATGTTGAAGGTTTGAACTACAATCTACTGAGTGTGTCACAGTTAAACAATATAAGTTGCAAAGTAGAATTTGAAAATAAAACTGCCAAGATCTATGACACTAATGGAAATCTAATAGGAAAAGGAGACCAAACTAGAAGTAATCTATTTTAGCTAGATATGGAGGATGTTTCCTATCTTATTGTAAGATTTGATGATGTGTGGCTATGGCATAAAATGCTATGTCATGTCGTTTTGACAATCTAATCAGCATCAAAAATATGAAGAAAGTTAGAGGTTTGCCTAAACTGAAAAAGCCTGATAATGCAATGTGCAAACAATGTCAGTTAGGCAAGATGACCAAGTCAAGCTTCAAAAGCAAAACCTATACTTCCAAAGAAGTATTAGAGTTAGTTCATACTAACTTATGTGGTCCAATAGAAGTACAAAGTTATAAAAGAGACATATATATAATGTTGTTTGTTGATGATTACTCTAAGATGATGACTGTCATGTTTTTAAATCAAAAATCCAATGCCTTTCAAATGTTTAAGTGGTATCTGGCTAGGGTTGAGAAAGAAACAGGAAAGAGTCTAAAGTGTCTAAGATCAGATAGAGGAGGAGAGTTCACATCAAAAGAATTTGAGATGTTCTGTAATGATAAAGGAATCAAGATAAGACTTTAGCACCAAGAACCCCTCCACAGAATGGAATTGCTAAGAGAAGAAATAGATCAGTGATGGATTGTGCCATAACAGTAATGATGGAGAAAAATCTTGCTTTAAAGTATTAGAGAGAAGTTGTAAGTATAGTTGTCTACACCCTGAACTGAGTATAAATCAAGAAAGGTACAAATGCAACACCTTTTGAATTATGGTATGGTCACTCACCCAATGTGAAACATTTCAAAGTATTTGGTAGTAAATGCTAGATTATTTAGGATACTAGAAATGGAAAATTTTATGCAAAAGTGATGAAGGTATATTCCTTGGTTATCCCACAAGAAGTAAAGCATATAAGTGTTTAAATATTAACAGTAACAAAACTATGGAAAGTGCAAATGTAAGTTTTGATGAATACAAAGAAGTTCATGATGATGAACCCATAAAAGACCAGAGGAATGCATATCATTTGTATACTTCTATGAGGGAATGCTAGTTGAAGAAGAAGCTACCAATCAAATTGGGAATCAACAACAAGTTTCAGTAATTGTTGAGTCACAACTAGTAAATGACGAGTTGCATTCAGATGTTGAGTTGAAAAATGAACAAAATGCTCATTCTGATTCTAAAGTTAGCACACATGAAAGAGATACTAAGTTACCTAAAAGAGATACACATAGTGACTCTAAAACTGAAAGACCAAATGTGGAAGCAAGGACAGAACCAAGATTATCCAAGTATGTCAAAAGACATCACCTTGTTGAATAAATCATTAGAAATAAGGATGTTAGACCAATAAGAAGAAATAGACTAAGGAGTGAATCATGCTTGCTAAGTCAGAAAAAACCCAAAATAGTGAGAGATGCACTAGAAAATGATGATTGGTACAAGGCCATGGAAGAAGAGATTGAACAGATAGAGGAAAACAAAACTTGGAGCCTAGTTCCAAGACCAGCTGATAAAAATGTGATTGGAACTAAGTGGGTGTTTAGGAAAAAACTAGATGAGAATGGTGAAATCATAAGGAACAAAACAAGACTAGTTTGCAAAGGATATGCTCAAGAAGAAGGAATAGATTATGGGGAAACATTTGCCCCTGTTGCAAGAATGGAAGGAGTAAGAATATTACTTGCATATGCTACCTACAAAGGATACAAAGCCTACCAGATGGATGTTAAGTCTTCTTTTCTGAATGGTATATTGGAAGAGGAAGTCTACATGGAATAGCTAGAAGGATTTGTGGATGACAACAACAAGGATATGGTGTGTAAACTACATAAAGCACTATATGGATTGAAACAATTGCCAAAAGCATCATATGAGAGACTTCACAAATATCTTGTGAAGATTGGATTTGAGAGAACTGATGATAACAACAATGTATACATCAAAACAGAAAGAGGTAAGGACATACTATTATCAGAAATCTTTGTTGATGGCATAATATTTGGAGGTAAAGATGCTCTATGCAAGGATTTTACCAATTAGATGAAGCATGAGTTTGAGATGTCAATGTTTGGTGAAATCGAGTTATTTGTTGGCCTACAAGTCTATCAACTGAAGCATGGCATATTTGTTACCCAATCAAAGTACATTAAGGAGATACTAAGAACTTTTGGACTACAAGACTCAAAACCTGTGAGTACACCTATGATAATAGGACATAAGTTATCAAAGAATGATGAATTAGCTGAAGTGAATCAAACACTATACAGGTCAATGATTGGTAAGTTACAATATGTTGTGCATAGTAGACCTGATATAGTATTATATGTTGGTATAGTTGCATGATTTTATGCAAATCCAAGAGAAAACCATCTTATGGTAGTAAAGAGAATCATGAGGTGCCTAAAAGGAACATATGACTTTGGCCTATACTATTAGAGAAGTGAAAAATTTAAGTTAAGAGCCTACACCAATGAAGATTGGGGAGGAAATATAGATGATAGAAAAAGCACCAGTGGAGGAGCACTCTTTTTGGGCAAAAGACTAGTTACTTGGACTAGTAAAAAGAAATGTTGTACTCACAATCCATAGTTGAAGCAGAATATGTTGTTGCTGCCATCAACTACACCAATATTGTATGGATTAAGCATCTACTCAAAGGTATGAAGGAAGAAATAACTAAACCTCTGATACTCTACTGTGATAACATAAGTGCCATCAACATATCAAAGAATCCTATGATGCATGCCAAGACAAAGCATATAGCAAAGAGATCTAATTGAAGACAAACAAGTGAAGATGGAATATGTTAATTCTAAGGAAAAAATTTGTTGACATCTTCAGAAAACCATTACCTAAAGATGCATTTGAATATCTTAGAGGTAAGTTAGGGGTGATCCCCTATCTAAGGTTGTTTGAGCAATAGCAAGATTGCCTTGCATCAAATTGATTGATTGTTGAGATGATATAAATTGATGTAGAGGATACTTACTTCAAGATTTTGCCTGAAGTAATCAAAGTGCTGAAATTTCAAAATAGTCACAAGCAAGGTGGCAAAGGGAGAAACTAGAAGTTACTACAAATGCTAAATTTGCATGATTAAGATGTTGAGATTATGTCTTTGACATTGTTTTCAAAGAGGGAGAAATAGAAGAAACTAGTCAAATCTACAGGATCAAATAGATGGAGAACTCTTGAGGGAGAAATAGCAAAAAGAGAGAAAGAAGCAACTAAGAGGGAGAAGATCAAGAACTCGAAGGGAATAAGCAGAAACAAGTTCAAGATAAAGATCTATCTTCTAAGAGGGAGTAATAAGGTTTGATAAGAAGCTGATAGTAAGAATGTTGATAGAAAGAAAAAAAATTTCTTTTTGGAATTCGACCTTACTATTTTAACCTAGTTAATTTGTAGGCAACTTGGTTGATTAGTTTGGTTTTTCATCAATGCCAAAGAGGGAGATTGTTGAAATCTGATGAAAAAGATCATTATTAAGAAAGGGATATTGTTGATGAAGAATGGTTTCAATCATTATTTTACCATTGATGTCAAACCTACTATTTGCTGAAATGAAAATTGCTTATAAGATCCAAGTACTATCACTTGGTTGATTGATGAAGAGGATTTAATCAATAAGATGTAACAACAACACCTAGAGGAAAGGTTGAGTTATGATAATGTAATGAAGTACAAGGATTAGTTAAGCCAATGATAAGATGCTATATTGATAATGTACTTGAAGGTACAGAGGTTGGCTACACTTAGAAACTTTAGAAGAACAAGTTAAACAAAACTATCTGCAAAGCTTGACTAAATTAATTAGTGGGTGCCGAGCAAAATTAGTTCATGTCGAGCAAAAAAATCAATAGGAGCTGAGTAAAAGAAAAATTTAGTGTATGCCAAGTGAATTAGTTGGTGCCAAACAAGTTCAAGTGTCAAGCCAGACAAAATGTAATAGGTGTTGAGCATGAGTAAAACTTAGTTGATTCCGAGTGAATTCACAATTGGTGCCAAGTAACATAGTAAGTGTTGAGCATCAAAAGATTAATAGTATCAAGCTATTGCATTATTTGAAAAGTCAAAGATTTGCCAAACTTGAGCTGATAAGTTTGTTATCTTGAATTTTGTGAACCAGGTGGAAGATAAGGATGATGAGCTAGTGGTACAGAATTTGAGGTTAACTATTTTTAGGTGATTACAAGTGGATTCTACACGAAGTTTCTAGAAGAAACAAGATAAAGGGTAGATACATTGTATCTAACCTAATCCATTCAAACCCTAATCTAAGCGAGGGAAATTAGAGTGGGAAAAGAATTGTAAATTCCTACTTAAGGAATTACCAGTCATGAAGCAAAGTAAGTGGTTGGCAAGAGAATGTGCTAAAGTGTGTAGAGGAGCAAAAAACAAAGAAGGTTAAGAGGACCTAAGGGAGAACAGAGTACAAAGACTCTACTTCATCAAGCGACTACAAGAGTGACTGTATTGCTACAATGAGCAAGGAGACTCTTAGAGACAAAATCTTGAAGAGTGAACAAGCTATCAGAGCTACAAAGACTAAAAGTCAAGCAGAATTGTAAATTGAATTGAGATCTAAAATCTGCAAGTGAAGTTGTAAGTCGTATCAGATCAAAAGCCATTATTGTTACTCTCTAACAGTTGTATCAGTCAAAGAAAAATCCTATGGACTTAGGTTAGTCTAACAGTCATTGAGAAATCCTTTAATAGGGTGGCATTCCAAGTGAATGTTCTAAAGTCCTTTAACTAGGCTCACTTCTAACAAGGTGATTGAAATCCCTTAATAGGGTCACACTTAACAGTGTGTGTTGTAACCTTTAACAGGGTTGGCCTTTCATAGGGCATCACTTCAAAAGAGTGAGAAAGAAGTAGCATGTTATTGGTGGTTTTTCCCAAATTGGGTTCCATGTAAATCATAGTGTTATGTGTTGATCTTTCATGACTTATTGTTGCATGTTGATTTATCAGTAACTTGCTAGTTAGATTGTTTAGCTTGGATGTATGAATTGTTTAATGGGCTCACTATGCTTAGTGAAAAAAATTTATTGGGACATTTGGACCTTGAATAACTAATTCACCCCCCCCCCCCCCCCCCCCCCCCCCCTCAATTATTCTAAAAGTATTTCTAACACTTCCTGCCCAATCAACATATGTGAAAGCTTTAAAATCCAAATTGTCTCTTGTAAGGAAACTTGCAACAAAGGATATAACTATTTCTACATAACCCATAATAAATCTGAAATAAACATGCAATTGAAATCCACATGCAAGAGAATAGACAACATACCCACAAAAAATGTGACACAAGATATACCTTGGGAAACCATCATCGAGGGAAAAACCCAACCTCCAAACGCATCCATCACCATGTATTATTTAGCAAAAACAGCATTGCAATACAACCATGGAAGGCTTCAAAGCCATAGCCACTACCAAGAAATCTATGTGAACAAGCATAAATCTACACATTCCATACCATGCTTCCAACCTTCACAAATTCTCCCTTGGCTAACTTGTCAAGCCTTGTCCTACTCAACTCTTGTCTTTTTTGCCTTTTGTCTTATCACACCAACAACTACCCTTGTGTCTACTTATATAGTAGCAAGTCCCACAAAACCACCAAGTGGTATTACACAAACCATGTGCTACCTAAACTCTTGATCCCACATTTAATATTGGAATTTTAATTCTTTTCCCAAATATTAAATAATTACATGAAATATTATCACAACATTATAATACAACTCATCAAGTATATCTCATGGAAATCTTTGCATGTTGCACGTCCATCTAGGAGCAACATTACATAATAAAATAAAATAATACAATATAACAATATTATGTAATATCTGCAACACCCATTATCTGAACAATCTCCCACTTGTTGTATACATTGCATAGGGTCAATCCATAGCCACATAAATGAACAATGGAACAATCCCTCCTAGCACATCCACCATCATGGATCAAAGTACATCATGTGCTCCATCCTAGTACCCACAACTGAATCAAAGTATCTAGCATCTCAAACATGAATGATTTCACCTCCTATTATGCCACTACCACTTAACATACATAGAAGCCATACAAAGAGAAAGCCACCCAACCTATCATATTAGAAGATCATAAAATCTTGTACCAAAAAAAATTTAGAGCACAAAAACTTAATCCAAAATTAATCACATGTATTTGTAATTTTCAAAATATCCATAGCTGAAATACTACCCACAACAAGTGCCAAACCCATCCAACTATCTATACCTCCAAAGGTATACCAAGTGAATCTCACATCATCAACATATCCAATTTTTAACCTACAATCACAAGCTTCAAGAGCAATACCTACCACATATATACCAAGAAGCTCCCAGTACAAAAGATAATATCAAATCTATAACCAATCCACTCACAACATCTCAAAGAAGTGAATCCATGTAGTATCAAGGACATCCAAAATACATAAACCAATAACCTACAAGAACAACTCTCATAACATGTCTCCAATAGTCTCTCAAGCTCTCCACAACCAAAAAAGGAAAGAAATAAAGGAATAACCATGTCATCTCTCATGTGACATGCATGAGCACAAACTAGTAATCACAATCGCTAACCAATCTCAAATCCAATGTAAGAAAAACTAAACATCTAGGAAGATAACCAAAATCAAAGAAAAACTATGCAAATCATAACCTATGTCATGTCCTTCTACACACACCTCTAGATGTAAACTATACAAGTATGTGTTGGAATTACAATAGGAAAGGTAAACTTCTAAAAGGGGGGGTGTTAATCAGTAGTTTAAACTTTTACACATAAAAAATTCACCACACATCCATCTCATACATTCAACAAGTAACCTAAAATACCATGTAAAGCATATACATCTAAATCATGTAAAAAAGTAAGCATTCACACATGTATGACACCAGATATGATTACCCAAAAAACCTCCAATGATAAGGTAAAACTAGGATGGGGATGACACCCACAAATCTTCACTACTATAGTAATAAAGTGTATCCAATGAAGTTTACAATGTTTGATCATGAAACATGATCTACCCTATGAAAGGTCAGCCCTATTAAAGGCTTACAAAGACTATTAGGTCTTACCCTGTTAAAGGATTTCAACACCATATTAGAAGTGTGCCTTGTTAAAAAAATTTAACTCACAATTAAGTAAGCACCCTATTAAAGGATTTCAATATAGCCTATTAGGACTACTCTATTAAGAGATTTAACTAATTCACCTACTAGAATGACTTAGCATTGATCCTAATATTAGCACTTGGTTGCTTGATGACAAATCACCTCTAAACTAATGTATTCTTGGTCCTTCTTGATCAGATGTCTCTCTGTTGTATGTTGTTCCCTTCCTTTGTTGTCCTTTAATTTATTCTACAATGCAATTTCACTTCACAATTCCTTAGCCACCATGAATGCTCTATTTGCACATGCAAGCTTCTCTCTTTACTTCTTCCATGCACATTAGATAGTTTAGGGTTTTTTCTTCTTTAAGAAGACTTAGGTGACTTAGGGTTAGGTATGAATCAATGGTTGTGATTCATCCATTTTTTGCTTAAACCTTCCCTTTTCCTAATTGGTTGCATGCAATTAATAAGGATTCCAACTTAAGATTTGTCCTTATCTCCAAAATATTGTAATTTAATCTTTAAGTTGGCTTTAAAATGGTTTACATAATAGTTTGTGCCATTACAAACAACTATGTCAAAATAATCTTACTCGGCATCTGAAGTCCCTAATGCTTGACATGTACTGATTTCTATACTATTACTCAGCATCTGAATAACTCATCATGTGCTACTTGATTGGCTCCTATATCACTTGGCATACGTTGTCTATTTGGCACTTGAGGGACTCGACACATGAGTGACTCGACACTTGCTGTGGACTCAGCATGCTCTATCTTATACATGTTGTGCTCGACATGACCTAAGAAAATGACTTGAGTGTATAGACACTCACTTATCAAAACTAATCTGAGATCAACAATCTCCCCCTTTGACATGAGCGTTAAAAATACTTGGTAATGCATTGATATCCTTATTCTTATGAGCATAACATACCTCTTATATGGATTATGTACAAAACGTCAAAAATATCAAAATTTTGTAACAACTTATACCTCAAAAACTTTTATAACTCCCCCTAAATTGATAGGTTTGTTCTGTATTCAAAATTCTATACTCCTGCTAAGTAGATATGATTTAACTGATGCTCTTTTACTTCATGCTATTTTGTGTTGTTCTCTGCTTGCTCCCCCATGCTCTTACTCTGTTTTAGCTTAACTCTCTTTTCTTTTCTTTTCTCCCCCTTTTTTAAGCTTACTTTTCTCCCCCTTGTTCTTTACTACTTCATTTCTCCCCCTTTTTGACACTTATGTCAATGGGCCATACACTTTAGTGTTTTTTTCCAAGAAATATTTATGGACCTCTAGTATAATCTTAAGAGTTACATCCCAATTTTCACATGCTAAATCCAAATACTTAATTTGGATAGCTAGCTCGATAGCAAGGTGGACTAGGTTGTCTAATGTAAAAAGATTAGGATCTTTCTTTATAAGAGTTTCTACATAGCCTAACTCCTTCTGAAAAATCTCCATGTGTGAGGTCAATGTTGTTTGGATGCTAATTAGTTTTACCCTTATGTTGGCTTCTTTGGCAGATAATGCTGCTAACTAGCTCTTTGTTTGCAATAAAGTTCAGAAGTGCTTCTCACTTTGAGCTGGAATCATAGGCAATTTTGCACTTGATGCATTAATTTGACTTTCCAAACTCAAAATGTGAATTCTTGTCTCTTGTATAAAGAGTGTGGGGTTGCACAATTTGGTGTATAGTGAGAAAATGTTCTCAAGTACCTTCTTCACACTTTCTACCTTTGTTTCCAATGCAACTTGTGTGAGTGCTATGTCACTTGATATTTTCCCATTCACTTTACTTTGAAATTTCTTTTCAGACCATTCTAATAATTTTGCATTTGTACCAAGGTCTACATCACTAACCTTTTCAACTATATTTGTCAGTTGTTCAATCAATGGCTCAGTTTCATCTAGAGTAGGTAGATTGAATGCATCTAGAAAGATGTCTTTGATATCTAGCAATGCTTGCTTCTACCTATGCTCCCTTCTGAGCAGTTCTTGATGCTTCTTTCTAGCTAGGGCTTCTTGCAATATACCCATCTACTCTATTGTCATTGTGTCATAATCATACTTTGGTAACACAATCTATTCATCAAGGCTTACTTCTCAATATGTAATTACCTCTTCTACCTTTGATGAGCTTGGACTCAGCACTAAGATTTGTAATGGTTTTGCATCTATGCTCGACTTCTGAAGGGTGTGACTAGAAGGAGTGCCAGATTCTGGTAAAGTTACCAGTGCTTGAATGGCTTCTTGTTCCTCCAGCTTTGGTGTCAACTTAGTCTCTTCAAGCTTGTCCTTATTTTCCACAATGCCTTGACTTGCACCTTGTACTTTTGTTGGAAGTGCAAATAGATTTATCTGACCTATTTGACTTTTTTCTTCAGTAGTGGCTTGGGTTTTCATTGTATCCTTTCCAATTGTATTGACCTTTTTTGGTGTAGCTTCTAGGACTTTATCTAAAGGTTGTACATGAGTGACTTGAGGGGTGATGGTAGGTGGTTCTTTTGTTTCCACCTCTTCCCTTGTAGTGTTAGTCATGGATTTTTTAATCTCATCCACACTCACTAATAAAGGATTATCACATAATTTTGCCTACAATGTAGATTGATCAATTATCTTTTTCAAATATTCCTCTATTAGGGGGTTGATGTCTTGAGTAGTTAGATTAGAAACATCCTTCACTGTTATTGTTTTAGTGTTTTCACTTGTTATATGTTGACAGCTGACATTAGGCAATTGTGTATCTTGTACACTTTGTTCTTCTTGTTGCTCTACCTTAGCTGTTGCCTTGTCATCTATATTCATTTATGTACCTTCCTCATTTGTCCCTTCATTGTTGTCATCTTCTTCATCATCTTTTACCATAATAGGCTCTTGTTCTCCTTCTTTTACTGTAGCAAGCCCATATGTAACCTTCCACATCTATGTGGATTTCTTCACAACATCTTCAATATTATTTTGCAATATGTTGAAGGCTCTATATTTTGGAACAAATCTAACTGCATATTTCTTCTTAACCTTAGCAATTTGTGCCTTATCAAATCCAAGCATAACTTGTGCAAGTGATGTCTCCCTTATTTGCCTTTCCAAATTCAAACAATAATGTCATTTCTACTCAACTCTTTCATATAGGCTTTTAGGCATAGAGTTAGCAATCTCTAGTGGGGATTTCTTAAAATTTTCCATCATGGCATATATAGCCTCCTCGACTTTATTATTTTCAACTTTATCAAGATTATCAAAATCAGTATGAGAAAATCCTAATAGATCTACACTATTTTTAACATTATCACATAAGTTTTCTTGATCTAAGGATCGGTTGTGACTCACCACTCTGAATTGGCTATTGTCATCTGATTATGTCCTTTCCTCATTTGATTCAACTTGTGCAATGCATTTCCTCCTTGGCCTTTGTAATTCTCCTCCTTCCTACTCTATTAGTTTTGTCTTCTCTTTTTCCTTTAGTCCTTGTAGTAGGTGTTGTAGATTTGGGTTGGCTTGGTTTTGTAGTCTTCTTAGTTCTTGTCACTAGTTGAGCCTTAGCGATTCTCTTCTTTTAATAAGTAGGAGAAGGTACTTCCTAAGCTTCTTCTTCCTTGACACCTTCTACAATTTTTGTCTCTTCCTCTTGTTAGTCTTCTCCCATTCCTTATGTTAGCACAAGTGGTGCTTGGGTCTGGATGTCTTCTTCCTATTCATCCTCTTCCTGTTTGACACCTTCACCAATTTTAGCTTTTAATATCCTCACCAAGTTATCCTTCTTCTTTATAATAGAGGTAGTCTTTAGTTCCATGGTAATTTTAGATTTAGCCATCTCATAATTAGCAAGTTTTGTGGCATTTTTATCTATATCTTTAGCAAATAATGTAGTTATTGTTGTAGAGGCCTCATCTACATTGGTTTCATATCCTAATAGACTTGTCCATCTTACCCTTGGAGTTGCTGCTTGAACATATGTATAATCAATATCAACTAGGAAACAAACATCATCATAATGTTTTTCCACCAATGATACTGGAATTCTCAATCTTTTCTTCATAGATTGCTTAAAATCCTCAATGTACTTGTCATTACAAATTCAAAATTTTCACCCAATTGTTCAATGAACTCACCAATTTGAACTGCCACTGACTTGTTTGTTTTCCATGCCATAGTGCCAAATATAGGAAATGTGTTTTGAACATAAAAGAAAATACATATTAGAATAGAACCAAATTTGCACTGAGCACTCTTTGTTTTCCTTATTGCTCCTAGATTTTCAATCAACTATTGTAGTTGTAGCTTGACAATATCATATGTGTGATTTTTCTTGACAATCTTATAACCAACATCTACTACAATATAGGGCACACTATTTAATCTACTCGATTGGTAAAACTTTTGTGAAATTACCCTTGCTGCAAATTCTATCAATGGATCTATGATTGTGTTGTTGACACAAAACTCTACACCCTTGCCTCATGAACTACTTCTCATGTGACCTTGTGTAACATGGAAACAAGTGTGGGACTTGCACTCTAAGGTCAAATCTCTAGAGAAGGTCAGCTTCCTTACTATCAAAGTGCACTTAAATTACTTCTTGAGGGGAAAAGGGAGAAGGAATGCAAAAATTAAATTGTTGTAAGGGAAAGAGGGGTGATGCACCAAGATAGAAATATTGGTTACAACTCTGCCTATAACTACACAAAACATGAATAAATCTCCTAAATACACAAATCTTGGCTCAAAGATACTCTTTTAGAATTCACATGAAGGTAAAACTAATGAAATGTTGGAAGAAAAAAAATTCACATAACAAAATTTAGTAGCGAGCTACACATGATATGCGAACAGGAAAGAATAAAAAAAGGAAATAATCCATACAAAGCATAAAATGTACAATATATTAGACTAGCAAGATGAGTTAGAAGCTAAGTTTTCTATTTGTGAAAGGAAAAAATTGTAGAGCATAATGTTGCTGCAAAAATACAAATGGAGAAGAACATAGAAAAAGTATTTACAACTTGCCTTTACAAATCAGGCATAACTGAGATACAACCTTGAGTTCAAACTCTAACAACAATAGAGTGGAGGTTACAGAGTACAATAAATGACTACCAAAATGAAATCTAACCTAAAATCAACTTGTTGTAGTGAAGTGCAAGGAAGGGCCAAAGAAAGATTTTGGTGGTTGAAAAGATCATCATTATGGAAAAACCATTAAATAGGCATGGAAGGGGATTGTCATTGGTGTTTCAAGGCCCAAAGAGCCACTTTTGCATTAAATGAATAGTCTTGGTGATGTGCCATGGCCACAAAAAATCCATTCTTGTTGTTGTTAGAAAACATAGGATGGGATAGCATGCAATATTAACTCATCTTGAAAATCACAGAGTTGACCCATGCGGGATAAATCAGATTTGCCCAAAATGATGACCATAGATGTAGATTTCCTTGTTTGAATTGGATGGCTCAGATGGTGCAACAAAATCCCCAACACTTGATTCAAATAGACCCCTTGATCAAGGTTTTCTTTATATCAAATGGGCGGCTGGGATGAAGCAAGGAATCTCCAAAGATGCATCTAAATCTAACAACCATCACATCTTTGTAAAAGGCCCCAGGTTTGGTGTGAAAATACAAGAACCATTAGATCAAAAAATGTCCATCAAGACAAAGATCCACCACACCACGACCCATAAAATGAAGGGACCCCCTTGCTACATGGCAAGTGCTCGCTATGTCGCATGAAATAACTACCTTACAACTTTGCATAGCAACATAGCGACAACCATAGATGATCCTTGATCTGATGATGAGTAAAATGAAATGAAGGAACTAGCCCACCACTTGGCACTAATTTATTTTTTGGCACATTCTCGAATACGTGGTTGAAAAGCCAGCATACATTTTCACAATTTTGTGAAATCAAGAAAAGTCACTTCTCAAAATAGCAAAAATGGTTAATGTGAAATGTTAACCTCGACAAAAAATGCACATTAACACACAACTTGACACATGAATGAAAAATGAGCCAACTCAACAAATGAACAAGCTGAACTAGCTTAGCACATGAAGAAACCAAGCCAGCTAGGCTTTTGAAGAGACTGGGTTAACATGAAAGTTAACACCAACCAAATCGCATGTTAATCCACCTCAAAGAAATTAGCCCATTAAAGATCTCTCAGATCAATTATCAGTGATGGGTTGAATGGAGGATAGAAATGGCCAACAGGTGTCAATTGTCATTCCTCTTTTATTCCACATAGCTCTTATATTCTTTTCAATAACCTCCACTGAATTGCTCCTTAAAGTCTTAGGCCGATCTAGGGTGATACCCTATTACCCTATGGATTATTCTTTTGGTTATTTTGATAGGCCCATCATCTAACCAAAGTGAACTATCATGAATCATGCTTAATATAATCCTAATCTATTTAGTTTTGAAAATATTTGAGAAATCTAGGGCATGAGTTAACCCTTTCTTCTCTACAATTTTGAATTCTTCCCTTAATACACTATTTTTACATAGTCTATCATATGCTTGTCTAATCTCCATGTCTCCAATACTTCCAATCTTATAGTTGTAACATTTTCTAACATCTTGAACCATTAAAACTTTTGTTGGTATCATGAATAACACACCAGAGGGGTCATTTTCATATGAAATATCAGGTATGGCTTTGAAAATTAGTTGTTTGACCTCATTGCTCACTAGTTGAACATTCAAAACCTCTTTACCCTCTACACCTTGTTAGGATAAACCATGGACAGAAATAAAAACTACGTGCAAATACAACCAATAACAGGAAAAAAAAAAAGATCACATAGAAATGAACACAAGGCACCAAGATTTAACGTGGTTCACCCAATCCCTAGGCTACGTCCACCAAACAACAAGTTCGATCTTATTACAATCCAGTGATTACAACTTGATTACAATCAGTAATCCCTTACAGCTCAATAACGCCGCAAGAACCAATTTCGCATCACAACATAATGAAAAATACCCAACCCTAAACCCTTTTATACAAGTATTAAACCGCTTTAGGGTTATAACATGTCAGTCATAATTAGCCATAACTTTAGTGGTGAATCTACAAATGGCAAATAGTACTTTTCTGATCAGTCACCACAATCTAACAATCTCCCACTTGGGGAGTGATCAGGCTCCACACTAAACAACAATCTCCTAATTGGAGACTGATCCTATAGCAATACCACTACCACATGGGGCTCCCACTGGATCAAACCACCCTGGACTCTGTTGTTCTTTTATTCATGTTTAGTCTAAAAGACCAACCGAAGCTGAAGAGGAGTTCAACTTCTCCCTTGTTACAACCTTTGTCAACATATCTACTAGATTGTCATTGGTATGTATCTTCTCCAGCTTTAACTATCCATCCTCCAAAACTAATTGAATGAAATGGTACCACAACTGTACGTGTTTGGTCTTAGAATGCAGAGCTGAATTCTTAGCAAGATGAATGGCATTCTGACTATTTGCGAACAAATAATTATCCTTTTGAGGATGTACCAATTCTTCCAAGAAGAACTGAAGCCATATCATCTCCTTGGCTACCTCTGTAGTAGCAACATACTTTGCCTCTGTAGTGGATAGAGCATTAATCTTTTGTAACCTAGAAACCCAGCTCACAGCTGCCCCACCAATAGTAAAGACATAACCTGTAGTACTCCGCCTGGTATCAATATCCCCTGCCAAATTTGAGTCAACATAGCCCTGTAAATTAGTAGTAGAGCCCCCAAAGTGTAAACACTTATTGGATGTTCCTCTCAAATATTGGAGAATCCACTTGACAACATTCCAATGTTCAAATCCTGGATGACTCATATACCTACTAACGACTCCCACTACATGTGCAATATCTGGCCTAGTGCATACCATAACATACATCAAGCTTCCTATAGCTGAAGCATAGGGTACCTTGGACATCTTATCCTCCTCTTCCTGTGTCTTGGGACACATCTCCTTAGTCAATTTCAAATGACCAGGTAAAGGTGTGCTGACAGCTTTAGCATTCTCCATAGAGAAACGTTGCAACACCTTCTCAACATAATCAACTTGAGATAGCGTCAATGTTATGTTCTTCCTATCTCTGCAAATCTTCATTCCAATGATTTGTTTTTCTACCCCCAAATCCTTCATAGTAAATGCATGTGCTAACTAGCGTTTCGGCCCCTTAATATGATCCATGTTAAACCCAGCTACAAGCATATCATCAACATATAGACATAAAATAATGTAGCTATCATCATCCAACCTCTTAAAATAAACACAATAATTTGAATGGCACCTGTTATAGCCATTCTCATGCATAAACTTGTCAAATTTCAGATACCATTGCCGAGGTGCTTGCTTCAAGCCATATAAAATTTTCTTCAATTTGCACACTAAGTTCTCCTTACCTTTGACCTCAAATCCCCATGGCTGGGCCATATATATTTCTTCATCCAAATCACCATGAAGAAAGGTTGTTTTAACATCCAACTTCTCTAAATGCAAATCTTCAGTAGCCACAAGACTTAAAATAGTATGAATAGAAGTCATTTTAACAACAGGAGAAAATATCTCATCAAAATCAATTCCCTTTTTCTATGCAAATCCTTTTACAACTAACCTGGCCTTAAATATTTTCTTACCTCCTTCCTCTTATTTCAACCTATAAACCCACTTATTCTGTAAAGCCTTTTTACCTACAGGCAACTTGCATAGATCCCATGTCTTATTCTGTAGCAAAGAGTCCATTTCATCTTTCATTGTAAACTCCCACTGAATCTTAGTATCCACCTGCACAGCTTCAAATTAACTTTCAGGTTCACTAGCATCAGTAAGTAAAATAGAATACAAAGAGGGAGAAAATCTTTGTGGAGGTCTAATTTGCCTCATTGACTGTCTAACATTCACTGGTGTGTGTGGTATTTGTTGTTGTAGTTGTTGCACATCATGAGCAATGGCTAGAACATCAGCTTTTGGAGTATCATCTAGCACTACATAATCATCTTCTTTCTTCTCATGTTGCTGCAACAGATCTTTGTACAACACTTTCTCATTGAATATGACATCTCGACTTCTAACAATTTTAAGATTTTCAAAATCCCAAAGCCTATAACCAAATTCATTAATGCCATATCCAAAAAAGACACATTTCTTTGATTTAGCTTCTGGCTTGGTTCTATTTTTAGAGTCTATATGAGCAAAAGCTTCACAACCGAAGGTCTTGAGAAAAGAATAACTCACCTTCTTACCAGTCCATGCTTCCTTCGGAATACCACAACCCAAAGGAGTAGAGGGACCTCTATTAATCAAATATATTGCAATATTGACAGCCTCCACCCACATGTGTAAGGGCAACCCAGCATTCAACCTCATGCTCCTTGCGCACTCCATTATAGTCATGTTTATGCATTCAGCCACTCCATTTTCCTGTGGAGTCCTTGGAATAGTTTTTTGTTTACGAATACCATTAGTGGAGCAATGATCTTCAAATTCATGACTGCAATACTCACCACCATTATCAGATCTGAGACATTTTAATTTCTTACCAGTCTCATTTTCAACCAAGCATTTCCATTTCTTAAAAGTTTGAAATACATCAGATTTCTGTCTAAGGAAATAAACCCATACTTTTCTCGTTGCGTCATCAATAAATGTAACATAATAATGAGAGCCACCAAGGAAAGATACCTGAACTGGTCCCCATACATCTATATGCACAAGCTCTAATTTCTCCTTTTTGTTTTCCTTCCCAGTCTTTACAAAACTCACTCTCTTTTGTTTTCCATACACACAACTTTCACAGAAATCCATATTAACACATTTTAGACCTAGTAAAACTTTCTTTGAATGAAGTACTTTCATACCTTTCTCACTCATGTGCCCAAGTCTGTTTTGCCACAGCGCTGTATCAAAATCTACAATAGCTATTTGTTCTCCCTGCTCAACTTTAGCAATTGTTCTTGAACGTTCATTTTTCTCTGAAACAATCAAAGTAGTAGGAACAATATGACCTGTACAAAGATATAAGGTGCCTACTTTCACACCTTTTGCTACTACAAGGGAAACTTTTGAAACCTTCCAATTTTTATCATTAAAAGTAACTACATAACCCTCATCACCGAGTTGCCTGGCTGAAATTAAATTTTTACTCAGCCTTGGAACATGTCTTACCTCATGTAGTAGCCAATGATTCCCATTCTGCAACTTAATCTTAATTTTTCCCTTTCCAACAATCTGACAAGGTTCATTATCCCCCAAATAAACAAGCCCAAAATCCCCTTGGACATAATCAATGAAATAACCTCTATGAGGTGTAGCATGAAATGAAGCACTAGAATCCAAAACCCATGAATCATCAACACTCTCTAAAGACAGAAGCAAAGCATCCTCTTCGGATTTGTTACTTACCACATTTTCCTCCTTGTCTCCATATGATTTATCTCCTTCATTTTTATTTCGATTCCAGCAATCTTTCTTTTTATGCCCTGGTTTCCCACAGTACCAGCAATCATTTGGTCCTCAAAATTGAGACCTCCTCCCCTTTGAATTTCCTCTTGATTTCCCATGATTTCTAGAGTTACTTCCTCTTTCCGTCGTTCTGCCCCCACTTTGTGCATTCAAAGCACTTCCTAATGTAGATCCACCTGAGGATTTCCTACGAGTTTCCTCACTCAAAACAACATCGATCACATCATCATATTTTAGGGTACTAGATCTAGGAACAGAATTACTCACCGCCATTACCAAGCCATTCCAGCTTTCAAGCAAAGAACACAAAATCAAGAGAGCCCTAATTTCTTCATCAAAATTGATACCCACAGAAGATAACTGACTAGTAATAGCATTAAACTCATTTAAATGATCTGCAATAGATCCACCTTCTACCATTTTCATATTAAATAAACGCTTCATGACAAATACCTTGTTTGAAGCAGAGGGCTTTTCATACAATGTCGCTAGGGTTTTCATCAAATCTTCTGTCATTTTTGCTTTTGTAATATTAAATGCCACCGATGGTGCCAAGAATAACTGAATGCTTTTGAGTGCCTTTATGTCCAAAAGATCCCATTCAACCTTTGACATAGTTCCCTGATTCTTGGCTTTGCCTTCCAACAGCTTCCATAAATCCTTCTGATATAGATAGTCTTCCATTTGCATCTTCCATAACTGGAAGTTCTACCCATTAAACTTGTCAACCCTCAGCTTACCCTCATCTGCCATCACTCCCACTCAACCGTGAGACTCCCACTTAACCGTGAGACTTTCCTGCAGAGGATAACTAAAAGACAACCTCGCTCTAATACCACTTGTTAGGATAAACCACAAACAAAAATAAAAACTACATGAAAATATAACCAATAACAAAATAATAATAATAGATCACATAGAAATGAACACAAGGGACCAAGATTTAACGTGGTTCACCCAATTCCTGGGCTACGTCCACCAAACAGCAAGTCCGATCTTATTACAATCTAGTGATTACAACCTAATTACAATTAGTAATCCCTTACAGCTCAATATCGCCGCAAGAACCAATTTTGCATCACAACATAATGAAAAATACCCAACCCTAAACCCTTTTATACAAGTATTAAACCGCTTTAGGGTTATAACATGTCGCCCATAATTAGCCATAACTTTAGTGGCGAATCTACGAATGGCGAATAGTACCAAAACGATTGGCAAATAGTACCAAGGAAAAAATTTTGGGGCGATGCCCCGAACCCCACTAATTATGAAGTATGTACAATACTTTCCTGATCAGTCACCACAATCTAACACACCTTTTGAACTAGATTCCATTTTATGAAACTAGGGTTTTTGAAAATAGAAACAACATAGCTCAACACACAATAAATACCTTGCTAAATCTAATGAAATGGTGTTGAATCATTGTTCAAATATTCTACAATCACTTCTGATGAATTTTTTGATTGTCCTTAGCTCTCCTTGCTCTTTCTCAATTTTGAAATGATGTAAAATGAGCTAAAAATCGATCAAATGCCCTTTTGAACACCTCCAATTAATGTTAAGTTCTTACATAGCTCTAAGCTCGACATCAACCAATTTCAAGCACACTAGGCATCCATTAGCATTTTAAATCATTACGAGGTTGGCATCAACTAGCCAATCTGTTAGCTCGGCATCCTCTAGCATTTCACTCACTAGTCATATGAATTTTTTCATTCTTGGCAATAACATGAAAAATTTGAGCATTTTTCTTTGATTCCTAATAACATATTGCATCTTTATTCATGCTTATGTAGAATTTTCAATACTAAATTCTTTTGGAACTGATGTATGATATAACTTATAAATATCAGTCCCACATACCTCTTGATTGCTTAGTTTGATGAGGTGTGATCACTTGACCCATTGGGTGAAGTGATCCCTTCTCCACTTGATGTGTTGCAATCCTACTTTTTCTTTCATGTCTTGTTCATTTCATTTCTAACATTTTTAACATCTACCTTGCCTTTTCCTTTAATATTATTGAACTCACAACTTGGTGCCTTTGACTTTTTTGGACAATAGCGACTGATGTGACCAATCTTCAAACAACTAAAATATGTGGTTTGACTCAACCACCTTTTGTAGTCACTTATGAAGTGTGTCCTAATACAATTCCTAGGAACATGTCCATACTTTGACAATAATGACAGTTATATCTTGTATTATAATCCCAGTTATAAGATTTGCCATTGTACTTTACCTTTGTTTGCATGTTTGATGATCTCATGGGTTTGGATCTGCACTCAAAATCTCTATGTCCATACTTCTGACAGTTAGAGCAATATCCTTCAAATATTTGTGTGTGCATGGTCATATTTTTACATTCATATGCCTGATGACCTTGTTTGTTGCACTTATGGTAGTGAACCAAGCTCTTGTGCTTGACATTCTAATTTACATTCTTGCTCCTACACACATGAGCAGTATGTCCTTTCTTACCACAATTATGACAAGTAGGTTTGGAATTCTTACCTTTGTTGTTTCTTTCTTCAACACTTTTGGATGACACTCCTTCTTTAGTACTTGTCTATCCCAGTCCAAGTGAATCATTATTAGATCTAAGGGATCTCAATAATTGCTTAAAGTATTTGATGGCTTCACTTGGTTTATTGAAACTTTCAAAAAATTTCTTTTCCCTTTTTAGGTCATTATACAATTGCTCATTCTGCAACTTCAATGTTGTTATCTCAATGTCCTTGACATCCAATTCATAGCTGGTGTTCATCATTTGACTCAGAGTGTCCAATTACATGTTGAAAATCTTGGTTAGATCTGATGATTTCTCTTCCAGTCTGTTGGTCAAAACTCTTTTATGTTCTTCAATCATGGATTTGTCTTCCATAGCTTTCTTCTTCTATTAAGTCATCTCACATAGTAATATTGCTTGTGATTCTTGCTCTATCTTGAGATTCCTAATTTCCTCAGCTTGGGCTCTGTTCTTTTCCATTAGATCTGCAACTACTACATCAAATTCATTGGAGCCTCCATTAGCAAATAGCTTAGTAGTGTCTATCTCTCTGAATTGTGTATCATTCTCCTCATTAGAAATTTCCTTCCTTCTCTTTAAAGATTTCTTTAGTCTCTTGCTTCATTCAGTTGATGTAGAATGAGTTGTATTTCAATTCCCTAATTCTCAATGGTCTTTCCCAACTTGTAGACTTCCATTTCAATATCTTTCCTCAAAGATGCAAAGCTTCTCTTTCAGAGAACAAGGCTTTGATACCAATTGTTGGAATTACAATAGGAAAGGTAAATTTCTAAGGGGGGCAGGGTGAATCAGTAGTTTAAACTTTGACCCATAAAACATTCACCACACATCCATCTCATACATTCAAAAAGTAAACTAACATACTGTGTAAAGTATATACATCTAAATCATGTAAACAAGTAAGCATTCACACATATATGACACCATATATGATTACTCAGACACCCTCCAATGAGAAGGTAATATTGTAATTTAATCTTTAAGTCAGCTCAAAAATGATTTATATAGTAGTTTGTGCCATTACAAACAACTATGTCAAAATTATCTTACTCAGCATCTAAAGTCTCTAATGCTTGACATGTACTAATTTCTATACTGTGACTCAGTATCTGAATAACTCAGCATGCACTGCTTGCTTGGCTTCTGTATCACTCGGCATACACTGTCTGTTTGACACTTGAGTGAATTGACACTCACTATGGACTCGACATGCTCTATCTTATACATGTTGTGCTCTGTATGTACTACTTATTTTCCATGAACTAAGTAAATGACTTAAGTTATAACAATGAACTAGGTATAACAATATTATGCAATGTGTGCAACACCTATTATCTCAACACCTTTTTTGTACCATAAACCATATTCTTCAGTACCTTTCAGATACCTCATGATTCTCTTGATTGCCATTATATGATTTTCTTCAAGATTTGCTAAAAAATTTTCCACCATACTGATTGCTAATGTAATATCAGGCCTTGTATGCATATACTAAAATTTTCCAATCATTGATATGTATGTGGTTTGATCTACTTCTCTAGAATCATCATTTTTGGAAAGCTTATGTCTAGTAGACATAGGTGTTCCAACAGGTTTTGAACCTTCCATTCCAAAATTCTTTAATATCTCCTTGATATATTTGGATTGAGTAATGTAGATACCATCTTTCTTCTATTGGATCTATAATCCAACAAAGCATTTATCTCTCCAAACATAGACATCTCAAATTCTTTTCTCATTTATTCTTAAAATTCCTTGCATAAGTCATCATTTCCTATAAATAAAGTGTCATCCATAAATATTTTTGCCAACACAATCTTCTTGTTTGGTCCTTCTTCAATATATAGACTGTTGTTATCATTTCTTCTTTGAAAACCAATCCTCATCAAGTAGTTATGAAGTCTTTCATACCAAGATCTAGGAGCTTGCCTGAGATCATACAATGCTTTGTGTAATTTGTAGACCATATCATTTTTTCTAGGACCTATGAAACCTTTAGGTTGTTTAATGTAGACTTCCTCATCAAAAATGCAGATTTTACATCCATTTGATAAACTTTAAATCATCTGTGTGCTGCATATGCTAATAAAGTTCTAACACCTTCTAATCTTGTAACACGAGCAAAAGTTTCACCATAATCAATACCTTCTTCTTGAGAATAACCTTTACATACTAACCTTGCTTTGTTTCTTGAGACTTTTCCATCTTCATTTAGCTTATTTTTGAATACCCACTTTGTGCCAATTACATTTTTTTCCTTGGGTCTTGGAAAAAGAGTCCAAGTTTTATTCTTCTCTATGTGTTCTATTTCTTCATTCATAGCTTCAATCCAACTTTCATTATCCAAAGCATCTTTAACATTTTTGGGTTCAAATTCAACAAGCAAACATGTACCTTTCAATTTGTTTCTTGTCATTGCTCCATCTGAATTGTCTCCAATGATCTGATTAGGTGCATGGTGCTTTCTAACATATCTTGCTAACACATTTACTTTGGATTTAGGATTTGTTCCACCAAATTCTTCATGATCTTGTATATCAAGGTTAGGTCCCACTATCTATGACTTAGGTCCATTAGACTTGATTTGCTCTTGCACTAGCTCAGCAGCGTCTGACTACAACTTGGGTCCTTCAGACTGAGACTCAAGTTGCACAGGTTTCAACTCAATAGCTTTTGGAGATTTTGGGGACTCAGGAGCTGAGGCCTCCTAACTTCCAAATATATTTGACACTATATTAGGTTCAAAATAAACAAATCTTCTATAATCCTTAGGTTCTCTATTACTTTCCTCTTCACTCTTTTCTGCAAATTCATCAATTCTTACATGTGCACTTTCTATGATCTTATGATTAGTTAGATTCAAACATTTGTATGCTTTTCTTCTACAAGAGTATCCTAGGAATCTGCCTTCATCACCTGTCACATCAAATTTACCTTTTCTAGATTCCTTCAAGATATGACATTTGCCACCAAATACTTTCAAGTAACTTACATTGGGTTTGTTGACATACCATATTTCATAAGGAGTTTGATTTGAGTCTTTCTTCAACTATACTTTGTTCAAGGTATGCACTACAATACTAATTGCTTCCTTCTAGTATTTGATTGCAACATTCTTTTCTATCATTAAGGTTTTTGCACAATTCAAGATGGATATGTTACTTCTTTTAGTTGTACCATTCTACTGAGGTGTGCCAGGGGTTGATACTTGTCTCTTAATTCCTTTCTCAATGTAGAATTCATTGAAGTCATTGAAAATGAATTCATCACCTCTGTCTAATCTCAAAAATTTCAATTTCTTTCTAGTTTCTTTCTCTACTCTTTCCAAATACCACTTGAACTTTTGAAAAGCTTTAGATTTTTCTTTTACATAAATTACAACCATCATTCTAGAATAATCATCAACAAAAAGAATAAAATACTTATCTCTACTATAACTCTCTATTCCAATAGGTCCACATAGGTCTGTATGAACTAACTCCAAGACTTCTTTTGATTTATAGTTCTTTCTTTTGGAACTAGTCTTTCACATCTTTCCAATTTGACAATTTTTGCATAGACCCATATCAAGTTTCCTTAGACTAGGAATACCTCTTATTCTTCTAGTTTTTTCTTATCTTAACTAGATTATCAAAGTTTACATGACACAACCTTTTTTTCCATAACCATGTTTCTTCTACTTGAGCAATAAAACATGAACTTTCACTGAGATCTAGGTAGAATAGATATACCTTTTGTTTGTTTGCCAAACCCAACCAAATTTCCTTTTCCATCCAGCAGTTTTCCGTTCCCCTTCATAATTTCCACCTTGAATCTAATGTTATTCAACTGTGCCACACTCATTAGATTATGCTTTAGTCCTTCAACATAGTAAGCATTATCACATCTAAGTTCATTGGTTAGTGAAATACAACCTTTTGCCTTTATGCAACAAGGTTCATTGTTTTCAAATCTGAAATCTCACACTACCACCATCATAATGTTCCATGCGTTCAAATTTTGATTTATCACCAGTCATATGATGTGAGTAGCCACTATTAATAATCCATGTATCATTTTTACTAACATAAGAGATAAGTGTCATTTTAACTCCTTCATCATTAGATTCATCTTTTACAACAATATAAATGATTTCATCATCTTTACTACTATTTGAATCTTTAGCTATGAAACAAGATTTCTTACCTTTGTCCTTGTAGTCTTTGTAGTTTTTGAAATCCCTCTTGCCTTTGAATTTTTTGTGCTTCTTTTCATCTTTGTCTTCTCTATTTGGGTACCTAGCAACAATGTGTCTAACTTCTTCACAAGAGAAACATATTAAAGGAATTTTACCTTTATACTTTGCTTTGCCTTTGGGATACCTTCTTGCAAGTAATGCTTTAATGGCTTCAAGATCACTTTCAAAAGTGTCTTCCTCTTCACTTTCAGTTTGTTTGTTATTCAAATGTTTGGCTTTCTTCTTGAGTGATACTTGGCTTCAAATGCAAACTCAAGATCACATCTCATTTCTTGAATTGTAGACACTTTGATTGCATAAATAGGAAGAAGGGTTTTGAGTACCTTTCTTACTATTGTTACATCATCAATTTTTCCTCCAAAAGCTTTTATAGCATTAACACTGGCTTTGATTTTGTCAGCATATTTTGCAATGTTTTCATCTTCTCTCATTTTTGTCTTATCAAATTGGCCTCTCGAGCTATTTGCCTTGGATCTTTTTACATTATCATCACCTCCATAGATATCCTTTAGTTTGGTCCACATTTTATGAGAAGTAACACATCCTTTGACTTCACCAAATTCAACACAGTTAAGAGTTGATGCTATGTTAATCATCATGATATTATGATTTTTCTTTTCATAATTTTCTTCTATAGACATTGTACCAGTAGGAGCCTTATATGTAGTGTTTAAGTACTTCAAACCTAAATCATTGATGATTGCTAGATGTAACTTCATAAGTTCTTGCCATGTTGCAAAGATGTCTCTGTTCAACTTGGGAATCTCTCTTCTGTAGGACATCTTGATCTTTAGCTTAGGTCCTTGAAACCTTATCTGCAAGCACCAAGAAGCTTTGATACCAATTGTTGGAAATATAAGAGAAGTTACTAAGAGGGGAGAGGTGAATCAATAACCACTATAATAAATCCTAGATCCCTTACATGTCAATACAAATCAAAACTCTGATTAAACTATATTCTACTGTAAATTGGCAAACACACATGCACTCGCCTTACACTTAGCAAATGTTGTAACTCAATAAACACAAAAATAACTCGGTAATTGCTTAACATGAAAATATTTAAGATATTATCGATGATTAATCTTGCTTAACTTAGTTGCATACATGTAAAAGAAATAGCATGAACATAATTGACACCAAGATTTAACATGGAAACCCAATTTGGGGAAAACCACAAATTGCAACTAGTTACTAATTTTCGCTCTTCTAAAGTGAGCCCTTCTAGGAACCAACCTTGTTAAAGGTTACAAAACACACTATTAGGTGTGACCCTATTAGAGGATTTAATTGCCCTATTAGGAGTGACCTTGTGGTCTTTAGACACTTCAAATAGAAATGCCACCTTGTTAGAGGATTTACAAATAGCTGTTAAGGCAACTTGGTTGAGAGATTTAGATCACTTCTACAATGGTTAGAAAGTAACAATGAGATGATCCGATTCCTAATGCAGCTGAATTGCTGATTATAGATCTCAATTCTAGCTTGTATACTTGATCCTTCCTGATTGAATGTATCTTTGCAACTCAACAAGGATATTTTATTTATCCTTTGAATTCGCTTCCTCTAAGCATCATCAAATCTTCTATTATATTTTCATCTATTCAATCCTTAACTTGACCTTACATTTATATTTTATAGATTGTCAAGTTAGCTTGAATACAACTTAGAATAATTAATACTCATCTTCTCCATTGGCTAAAACCATCAAACAAAACTATTGAACTCAATATGCCAAAACAAGAAAATCCTTCGCTAGCCAACCATGCTCGGTAGACACTACCTTAGAATCAATTTTCCTATGTTAACCAAGTGAACTTGGTTAACACTGCATATTTACAAAGTTCATTTGGTAACCAAGTGAGCTCAGCTAACACTAGTTCTATCCAATATATCCTTCATTAATCAAGTGAGCTCGGTTAATACTCAACATCTGTAAACTTTCCTTTGTCACCTGGGTGAACTTAGTAGACACTGTCTTCTGAACTTGACAAACTTTGGAATGCTTGTTAGACACAGGAAATTATCTTCATCACTCGAGTGAGCTCAACATACATTGATTGGAAATGATATGAAAATTTGTGTATCATCAAAGAAAATACACAATTAATCAAATTTTTTTCAACACAAGGTATGTCATTGTCAACTAATAATCACTGTAGACTTGTAAGCCTTTTTTCTTATGTGTTTTCTTTAATTTTTTTTTCTTCTTCCGTCGTATGATAATCAATATTGGAATATACATGATCAGTAATACTAAAGGTTGGTTGTGGGCTTATGATTAACAAAATAGTGTTGTGTTGCCAATTGCTTAAAGCTTGATAGTGAGGATCATGAGGTTTACTTATATTTCATAGGTTATATATGGATAATTTATTATTTGAATTTTCCATTGGGTCTCCAAAATTGTTGGTGTTGATTTGTATGCATATCTTCAATGTTTTTTGATATTTATTAATTACAGATGTTGGATTTTTCATATCTCAGTGATATCTCTTAAACTCTTCCCTTTGAACTTGTAATGTCAAGTCTACGGTTGTTGCAAATTTTGTGTTTTGGATTCAAGATCTTGTTTATCAATATCATCAAAAAGATTATAATATTGTTGACAACCATTCCTTCTCTTCTCTAAGATTTTTAATGCTCCACAACACTTGATCAATGGTCCATTGGCATATGTGTATGTCCTTGTTTGATGTCTATATGGACACCTCTCTTATTTGCCTTTTTTGTAAGCATGAACAAACTGGTCAATTTTTTATGTTATCTCTTTTACTTCTAATGATTTGGATTGTATTCAATGAAATGGCTCTTGGTGTCATCCTTATCATTGTCTGAGTTGTAATATCTCTTCTCCACCAAATGTAGAATATGTTGATTTAGTAAATTTTATGTCGTATATAAGGAGTGATCATTAAGAGTCTCTGCCTATTTAGGTTTTCATAGAAATGTAGTATTCACTTGCCACAATAGGCTCTATTAATTGGTAATATTAGGAGTAAAAATAATAAAGCCATATAAATACTCAAAGACCAAATGTAGTCATTTGATTATAGATTGAAAATCCATATATTTTTACAATCATGTGTCAATTAGTATTTGTTTCTTCTTGCCAATAACATCATTAATGGAAATTGCTGATTGATTTGCAAACCAGAAAAAACACTATATTTCTTTAATTCAAAATTTTCAATTTTCCCTTTCAAATCTAATAGTTTGGTAGGATGTATGGCTATGCCAATTGTAATGTTCCCAATTTACCCTTTTGAATATAACATACTGGCAAGATGCACAACTATACTATTTATGAATATTCGTTTAATATGTTCAGAATCCTATATATATGTTGTTGAATACAAAGGTCTATCTTTTCATTTTGATTTAATCCTTATTAAATTAATAATATTACTATATTGATTACTAATATTGATAACTTTATATGTGTGTGTGTGTGTATTATTATATATAATGTGCCTATTATACACACTTCAACTTATATATTTTAATTATTATTTTATCATTAAAAAATGCATTTTATTATTTTAGAGATAATAATATTATAATTGGATTATCATTTCATTCATTTTTATACTTTAATATTGCTATTATAGTGTAGTAGATATATGATGTTATAATGTGATTATAATATTATATTATTATTAATTATTTATTTATATTTTCATCTTAATATAATTATATTATTTATTTATATATTATCTATCTAAGCTTTATATTTAATAGTTGTTTATTATCAAATCCTATCTCAAGGTGAGGATATCACAATCTTCTTGCCTTTTTATCCATTCTTCCTTGTAATAGGTTATTTTGCATGGAGGTGATTCATAGGCTCTATGAAGTTGGTTTTCACAACTTCTACAAAAAGTTTGAAGCCTCATTTTGTTGAAAATTACTAATTGGAACTTCCTCACCTTTCTCCATTTTACTCCTATTAACCCTAGTCTCCAAGGAGGTTTGCCTTGGATTATCCTTGATTAGATTTGTGGCTCAATCCATTTGGTACCCTATTATCCTTGTTTCATCATTTTCACCTTCAAAAGGAGTTTCTTTAATGCACGAGATAGAGAAAAAACTACTCTCAACTCCTAAAATTTTCACCCATTCCTAATCAAACAATTTGTTAATAACATTTGTAACTAGTCTTCATGGTCTCACTAAATATAACCTTTCCTCTTCTTGACAAAAGCTCTATTTTTCATCATCTTGCATTCCATTCTGGAAAAAATAATTTGTATTTCGTTCCATAAGATGAAGAGTCCTTTCAATTAAATGATTTTATTCCAAGCTCTAACCTTTGTCTATGGATCTAGCATATTCCTGGTCCTCTTTGGGTATATCACCTTCCACCATTAATAGTTATTTCCATTCTCCTTTTTCTAAACTGAAGAAAATATGTGTTGGATTTTCATAACGCTCCTTCCACCACATTTGAATCCTTGGGAAGATAAATAAATCCACAAGATCAAATGCCTCCTTAATTTTTATTACTTTACCCAATGATTCACCTATCAACCTTAGGATTTCCTCTCCCCAATTTTCTTGGGGTAGATTGTGGAGTCTAAACCAAACTGAAACCTCCTCCACTTCCTCCTTTTTTGGGTTGATGTTTGTCATCCACTCTTTTACTAAAAAGTAACACCTTTTCCATGTATAATATGTGACCCATTCTTCAAACTCCACTCCCTATCTTTCTTCATATGCATTATCACTTCAAGGGAGCTGTTCATAAGAGTTCTTATGGAGTTAAAACCACTTCAGTTATCCTTAACCATTTGATGATTTTGGCTAGGGAAGGCAATGAGCCAAGCCATTTAACCACTAGTGATTTCTCATTTAGAAAAAAAAAAGATTCTAGCCATTGTTGATTTCTCACTCATGTAGATGCTACCCATGTATGAGTCACACCATGTTTGACCTTCTTTGTCGTTGGCCTCTAGTCTAATATTGACATTGATGTAGGTTGTTTAGACCTCCAAAATTCTACTTTGTTTTCTTGAAACCAAATCTTGGTTGTTTATGTAAAGAGCTATCATTTCACTAAAGTATATTGACCTCCCAATTCCTTCCATCCCTATCAAACCTATTTGCTCAAACCTTTCTTTTCAAAAATTCCCAACCCATTAATTGCTACTGCCATAGAATCCTGGCAAAAACCTACCAAATCCTATCGTCCTCTCACCCTATAGGAAGCCAAACTCTATATGGCATACCTGCATTTATTTAAAACTAGCGTCTTCTTACTTGAGAACATTTCAACAATTGCACCATGTCACTCTAATTACTTATACACCAATCCCCATTAATATTTTTTTCACTATTACAATATATATGTATTACTTTCATCTCTATGTAGTAAATTTAATGCATCAATAACAAATCACTTAAATCCATATATTTGAATTTTATTTATTCTTTTGTGAAATCCTTATCATAGTTCAAACAATCAACCCATCAATCAATTCCAGTGCCTGAAAATGAGCTAATCAGACGAGCAACCATGTCACTACTAAAAATCCAAATTTTGGAGCTTGATCTAATGAAGCTTTCTAGATAAAAGGAACATTCAGTGGAAACTTCTAGATATTATTTTTATTATTTTTTGAATTGAAAAAATAATTTAACTTTTGAGAAAATTAGGAGTAGTCAATAAAAAAAGAAATTAGTGATTATAAATTAATTTAAAATAAAAAAATATAAATCTATTCCTAAACTTTAGAACTTAAACAATTTTTATCGTGAGACTAGAGAGATATAGACAACTAAAAACATTAGTTCCCTGCCTATATATAGACATGGACTAATAAGATTATCATATACAAATAATCAACATGACATAAACCATATAAATAAGGTATTAATGTTCTATATCAATGACATGCATCTTGACAAATTAAGACATCATCCAATATAACTTAAGATTTAAAATGCATATGACAAGTTTAAAATAGTTTGACATTACCAAATAGAATGGTAGTACATGAGTGGGTATTACATCGATCAACATCCTATGGATTAACATTGCTTACCTTTCTCACTAGTAAATGTTGAATGGTTGAAGATATTTTATTATTCAAATCTCTCTCCACCCCCCCCTCTCCCCCCCCCCTTCTCTTTCACACACACAACCCTCATCTCTCTCTCTCTCTCACACACACACACACAACCCTCATCTCTCTTTATACACATTAATTACATGATTCTATTGACCATAAGAAGTTTTATTAGTTCCTGTCAAAGGCATGATACTATTGGAATCATTCAATTCCATTTTACAATTTAAACTACCAATCAAATGATAGAATTTTTAATTCATAAATGTAATTTCTAATGTTTGTATTTATATTGTATTTTTACATGATTATATAATTCTGATTTATCTTTCATTTGATTGGCTTATTCTAATTTTTGCAATGAGAAAATTCAATTTTCTCAAACAAAAAATACAAATTTTCACAATAAAGAACATGTAGGTACTATTTATACTATGTACTACCATATCATAAATGCTACTTATAACTTTATTTATATCAAAAGATTGAAAACCAACAAATCATCAAAAACTACACAATTCAAATTGATTTGACCACTCCAACTTCTAACTCATTTATTTTCGAATGAAAAAGTAAATGTTTAAACTCATTCAAAACATCCATTTTTTTTACACTTCGCTAATTTGAAAAAAGTGGTACATTAAATGAATGAATTTAGTGTATGAGTGCATTTCAACATGGCACTATACTTTAACATAGTATAGTATAATTAGTTGTAATGTCCCCATCTTTTTAGCATCTCAGTGGAGCTCTTAGCTTTTACATTCTTCGAAGGCTAAGTGGAGAAATAAGGAGAAATTGATTAAATTAATTTCTTATAAATTCATTAAATAAATTAAAATTAAAAGATGATTTTATATTTATTTAATTTAATTTTTTAGAAGCACAATGAATTATTGTATTGCAAGGGAGAAGTTTCTAGAGAGTGCATTTTCTAGAAATACAACTAATTTGGAAAGGGGGAATCTTCTAGAGAATGCAATTAAATAATATTTTATTTCCTTCTAGAAGGGTGAAGGAAAAGAATAAATAGAGTTGAGAGCTTCATTGTTAATCATCCAATTATTGTGAATTGCATTTGATATAAACTTGGGAGAAGAAACTAAGGTTTCTAATTTCAATCAGCCATTGGAGAACGACAACTCTTTAGTGTTGCAACCATTTGAGGTAGTAAAATATCCATTGAATTTGGTATCCAAGAGAGCTTCAATTTAGGAGTTCTGTTTGGGTTTAAATTGGAGAATACAAATATTGTTTGCTACTATAGTATGCAAGAACAATGCCACACTACAACACTTATGCTTGATTCATCGCCATCCTTGGGCATCACTATTATTAGGTTCCTCTTGCAACTATTAGTAGTTAGCATTATAATTTTTAGGGATATGATTTTGTTGTGATAATTTAGAATCAGATTTTGGCATTACTGTAGTCATTATTGTAAGCCCATCTGTCTTGACAAACTCATAGCAGCATTGTATATGAGAATGAATTCAATAAGGGAGATACATGTTGCATACCATTTGTTTGACGAAATGTCCATCTAATAGCATATATGATTAGCATAATAGTTGTATGTCAATTGTTTGTCAAAATGTTAGTTGGCTGTAGGTATGCATTCCATATTTAGTTTCCATATATATATATATATGCATTGAAAGAACCGAAAGAATCACACTTGCATATTAGTTCATTGTAAGAGGCATTATAATATCATTTGCAAATTTCTTAGCATTAAAAGGCAGCATACAAGTGTTTGACAATATTCCTTGAGCTAAAATTAGTCAGTTTGGACAAGGGATATTACAATACATTTTGTTTAAATTATTATTATTATTATTTTTATTCTAAAAATGTCATTATTTAACTTCTAGGAAGTATAGAGTAAGTTTTTTATAATTATAATTATTTTTAAATTATAAATTTAAATATTTTAAAAATAGATAGTATATTTCAATTTTGAAAATATTTTTAAGATAATATATATTATATTAAATATTTAAATTATTTGAAGATAGATTATATTTTAAACATACTCAATATAAAGTATTACACTTATTGAATAAATAACTAAGAATACATTAAACTAAATTAAATATTTAAAAAATTGATACATAATTTTACAAATAATTATTTATTAAAGAATCTACACACACACACACACACACACACACACACACACACACACACTTTTGAATTAAATTTTAAATGATATTAATATTTCAATCCACATCATCAAATATAATATCATATCACTATTTTTTTGTCAAACTTGCACAATAACAACAAAACCATATTCATTTACTAATTATTAAAACTAAGGATACATTTCATATAATTATAAGTTAATCATCACTAAATAACAATTTCAAAAGTCAAGGCAAGAGCCTACAACACAATGGTAACTTGTGAGCCTCTTATCGAAGAGGTCTTGGGTTCAAATCTACTTGCAATTATGCTTAATAAATAATAATAATAATAGTTAATTACAACACATAATAATTAATCTTGGCTTCGACCTCTTATCAATAAAAAAAATAAAAATAAAAATTCAAAAGTCAAATCTATTTCGGTATTGTAATAATTATATTTTCCTCAAATTTTTAAATTTATATTTCTATATTTTCAAATTTTTTATTTTACTAATTTGCTTGTATTTAACTCAAAAAGTTGTAATCGTTATTTATATTTTTTAGAAAATACACAATACTTTTTAAAAGCTTGATAAATTTTTAGTACTAAATTGTCTTTCTAACTATGTTATCATTATGTTCTTTATAAATCATCTTTTATCTATATCTTATATTTAGTTATTTATCCATTACATATATTTATATTTCTTTTAACCCTTTTTATATCTCCTCATTCTTTTTATATCCTCTCCCTTTCTATATATTTATCTATTACATATATTTTCCATTTCTACCTATATATTTCTACTTTTCTTCTCGTGTAACTATTAGCTAGAACTTTGATACATTGAGTCACTTATTTTATTAATGTACACATCATTTTCTTAATAGACTATTAATTGACCTCATATATTGGACAAACATATTTAAAAAAAAAAATCCTTATCTTTCTCCTAATTGTCCATCCACACCTCACCTAAACTAATGGAATCATTAGATTCCATAGTAGTTACATAAATCTAAAAATTGAAGATATACTATTGTTTGCAAAAGCTATATTAATTTGAATGTTGTTTTCAAATTGAAAAATATCAAAAAATTGTATTGGCCCACGATAAAAAAAGGCAATGAAAAAAATTCAATTTTCTCCAACAAAAATAAAAAGATATTCTAACAACTCTATTAATGAATGCATTAATCATAGCTTTATCTTCTGGATTAACTTTTTAAAAAAAACAATCATTTTTATCTTCCACCTCACAAATGAATGTGTAATGAATATTAATTATCACTATTTATTTTTCTTACCAAATTCAAACATAAATATTTTAATCAAATATAGAGTTAAATGTTTTATATTTCTTATTTTAAATACATTTTTAAGAAGAAGAAGTCATATAAATTTATAATTTGAATGTCTTTTAAGTTGTATAATTTAGATATTTTAATTAAATATAGAGTTAAATTTTTTATATTTCTTATTTTGAATATATTTATTATTAGTTTTACGTTGATGCTTATTTTTGTAATTTGTAAAATGTTTCTTTAAGTTTACACTATATTTTACTAGCTATCTTACCAAGTTCAAATATAGAGTTAAATATTTTTTATTTCTTGTTATATATATATTTTTTATTAGTTTTACATTGATGTTTATTTTTGACAATTGTAAGATGTTATTTTTTAAAAGTTTGCACTATGTTTTACTAGCTACATATTTTACAATTTTGCTCAATTTTTTTTATACCATTAATACTACCCCTCAAACTTACTACATATTTTGGTACTTTGATTTAAAAAATCAACAATTTTTTTTTTGATTTAAGTAACTGAAAAAGTTTACCGTCAACAAGATTTTGCTAAAAATTGTAACTAATGTAATTTCCTCTTCATGAAATACTACTTCAGTCAACCATAAAAACATGAAAGTAGGAACTTTGGCACATTATTGTTATTTCTTGACTATGGCAACATACTATAGTGTACTAAAAAACTTTAGAACACTTATTTGACCAATAAGCTTTGAGAGTTTTCTAAATCTTTAGTTATTTTGTAAAGTTTGAACTTTTTAGTATATTTATTAAAATTAAAAATGATTATTAATTTTAAATCCTATTGATTTTGATAAAAAATATCAATGAAGAAAATCATTTTTGCAATAAAAAAATTCACAAGTCCGCTTCCCAGGTCTTCCCATTTTGTATGCATTAAATGAACTGCCACCCACTTTAATCCTTGGACTGCAAGCATACTATCTGATTTTTTTTAAGAGAATAATATTTTGCCCGTGTCCCATTGCCGGCAAATGGAATAACCGTCTTTATAAAATAATTTGAAGTTTAAAATATTAATTAATTGTTTGTTTTTTAATTAATTTGTTAATTTGTTATAAGTTAGTTAAGTTCGTTATAATGTAAATGTATTTAAGATTCAATTGATTTCAATGATTTTTATATTATAAATTTGAATTTGATAATCTTAAATTTTTTAGATATTTCTTATATAGATTGTATATTGTATTTATATTTGTTAATTTTTAAGGATTTTTTTTCCCCTTTTATCGATAAAAGGATGAAGCCTAGATTAATTATTATTATTTATTCAAATTAATTATTATTATATGTTAAGCGAAGGTAGATTTCTCCCACATGAGAGGCTCGCAAGTTGCCGTTGCTTTGTAGACTGTTGCCTATTTTTAAGAATATTTTTGAATAATTATTAATTTTCTCTTATACATAAATGATAATCAATGTTTTCATTAGATTTTAATAGTTTCATTTTATCATTTCAATTTGTTTTAAATATAGAATTCAACTATCAATAAACATTTTCATATACTTGTTTATATTGATATTTTGTGTCTATCACGTTATTTTTGTCATATACACTATTGCACCACATTCTACAAAAATTCATAAGAAATTCATAATATATTATCATGGAACAAATTTAAAGAAAATACAATTCCCTTTTCTAAATTTGTTAAATTGACATAGCAATATCACAAATTTCACTTCTTGTGAAAAATGTCTTTACTTATCAAATTTTTTATGCACAAAATTAAAAAACAGCACTAAAAGCATTATTGTTAACACATTCTCTCTTTTTTAATTTTAATTTTTGATATTCTATCGCAACTCTACAATCATTAAGCATTTGGTAGAACTATGACAACTCTACAACTAAGCATTTGGCAGAACTATGACGCTTTGGGTCTCTCATTCTTCTAATTGTTCATCGTCACCTCTTTAACATTAATTAATTAATAAATAGATAAGTGCTCAGTAGAAACCATTAATTGCCTACGTATTCTCAAAAGATTAAAAACGAAAAAAAACACTTGGATATCAAAAAGTTAATTCATCCAATTCCCTTCAACACAGGGGAAGGAGTAGAGATATAGTTCACAGCTTTTCTTTTCTCCTAAAATACTCTAAACTTCTGCGGAGCCACTAAACTCAAAACCCTCGGTTTTACGACCATAGAACCCTTCTCCATTCAGAAGCAGGTCGGTCATATGGCGCTGCGAAAGAAAGCTCCCAATGTGATTATGATATCAGCATAGCGTATCATTCCGTTCGTTATCCATATAACCAAGGTATTTTCTCAACCCATTTTTTCTCTGCAAATCTGCACACCAGCAGGTCAATGAATACCCACGATCTCATGGTAGATATAATCCGAATTTGTTTGTTCGATACTCACCAGTTTCAACAAACAGGTTTTTACCAGTTGGAGTGCACGCAGTCTAATCTCATTCTGGCCTTACATATTCTATCTTTCAGACACTTCTCTCGTTTTTGTCATTCTGAATGGACATTTTGGTCTTTTTTTATATTTCACCCGGCCTGGGTAAACAAACTGCAGCTGTCACTGAATCCTAACCCTAAACATGTCTTTGGGGTTGACTTCTGGTGCAATTGGGTTTCCCAGCTCCTCTTCCCCTAATATACAGCCATTTATGAATATATGCATACACTTAATCGTAATGAATTGAAATGAAAAATCCAAAAAGCATCCCGTAATAAGATGGTGGCTTTTTATACCCGTGGGGAGGTAGACGGGGACAAGTTCAAGTTTATTAGCGAGTTGACTGATGAATTTAAAACCCATTGTTGCAAAATTTGACCCATAAGAAAGCAAATGAAAACACTTTTTTGGCGGGTCTGTTACGTTTCATGGACCTAATTGGTGTGTTGGGCTCGATAATCCAAAATCTACATTAATCTTTAAGTTGTAGATGTACTCAGCGTACTGGAGCTCAGACACTATTTTTTGGTTTGGTAAATTTGTGAGGAGGATGTGAACGACATATTGTTTTGCGTGGGCTTTGCTTGGATAACATTCTTAGGATTCATTATCATCGGTCATTCTCGAGTACACACCATAATCCTACACATACATTCACTGGAGTTATGGGTTGGTTTTGATGGGAGAAGTTGTACTCGGTTTAGACTCTTACACTCTATTATCATTTCATTACAACCCTCTGTAGACAAATTGGCATCCTGTTTTATGTAGTACAGCACCATATTTTTTAATGAAAAAGTTTCCCATAATAAACATAATCCAGACTCCAGAGTATCATCTGATCTTCGTAGAAAATACTCCTGCAACAAAATCCTCTTTACTTATTCTCTTACTACTTCTGAATAGTTTATGGATGTAGACCTCCAATTTATTGGTTATTTTCATAGCTGTCCTGGGATACATATCCTGGAGTCAAGTATAGAGGCACCTCCAATTATTCAAAAATTTCATATATTGTTATCTATGATATATAGACTCATGTAACCATCCTCAAAAATTGGTAAACTTACCAAATTTATTTTTGTAAAGTTTCTGCAAATTCTATAGGTTCAAATCTGAGATAATGCCTTTAAGATTTGTTGCTGTTCTGATCTTCTTCTTCTTCTAAATGTAGAAGGTAATTTTCAGAATACTTAATGCTATTCTGAAACTTGTTTGTCTCTGCAATAACTCGTATAGGGCAGTATTGTTTTAAAGAGCAGACTTCAATGTACTGTGTGTTCTTAAACTACAATAACACCCACCTATTATACCATGACCAAAAGGCATGTCCCTCAAAGGGACATGACCCTCTCTAGGTCGGCCCATACTACACTTATAGAAACCGGCGTCCATGAAGGAGATAACACAAATATTAACTAATATAACTATTAGTTAGAGTTAGTGCATAACATGTTTATTTCCAAAGGATTGCCGCCCATCCTATTTGCAAAGTGTATAGTATATAATGCTTTCGAATGGTGTGCAAGGGCAGAAGATTAAGGTGCTCTCTCACACCAGTATGATATCACTGTTATGAATTTAACAATTGTAGATGCATCATAGAGATCATTTGGATTTTGTTCTTGAAGTGCAACTGACTAGTTTTTAAGAGAGGAAAGAACTAAAGAAAACACTAATAAATGTGCAATTGTCTAATTTCCGCACAAAAATTGTATTGTAACTGCAAAACTTCACATAAATTTTCGAAGTCGTAAACTGCTATATTTACAAAAAGAGTGTACGACACCTTGAGCTTATCTAATCTTTGGCAGTCATTATGCCCTTGTTTAATTCTGATTAACTATTTCTGGGTCAAATCGTTATTTTAGAGTGCTTGATTGTGAATCATTTATAAATGCCTGAGAGATTTATATGAACTACATAACAAATTAGCTGCCTACATAAGGTGAAAATAAATTTTGGGTCAGTATTTTCAACACGCTCAGTCAATTGGGAGGCTCTGCTCCGATATGCTTTTCTCCCATGGCTTTGTTCCGGGATGCTTTTCCCCCATGCTTAATTTACATGTATCTTAGAATCACAGTCGCAAATAAACTTGTGAGGCTTTGCTCTAGGATGGTTTTCTCCCATGCTTAATTTACATGTATCTTAGAATCACAGTACCAAATAAATATGTAAAGCTAAAATTCAAGGTTTTCATTTTTTTCAGCAGTCCAAATTAAAAAGCCACATCTTTTTATTGCTGTTGATGTTCTCCCTACACTGGCGTTGTTTGAATTCCTTTTCTGTTTAACTTCCATCGCTCAAGTTGAATTATTATTATATTTTTATGAATTTATTTATAGGTTAGAGCCTTTCAACTCTTGAAGTATTTCTTTGAAAACATGTCTTTTGTTTTTCCAAATTCTTTTGCTTGAAGAGCCTTGAAAAAATGTCTTTCAGAGATCCCTTGTATTTTGATCCTTTACAAACATGACTGCTTTGATTATAACACGTGCCCAAAAGATGCACTGTATAGCTCAAAAACTTGCAGAGACTGAGAAAAGCATAAAGTTTCCATTAACCAACATTTCACAGTTTAAATATTTTGTGTGATAGAATTGGTGGAAATGTGATATCTAAGATTGGTTTTGCAAAATAAGCCGTGAAGTAGTTCTGGAATCATGAAAGTTTAAATTATAAAAATATATGCCAAATTTATTTTGTAGTGCAGAAATATGTCAATTACAGATTTTCTTTGAATCCAAACCCTACTTGTCATAATAGTTGCTTCTGCCAACTATTCTATAACCATATTTTTGCAGAAGGTAAAGAAAACAAAAAGTTCTTGCCCTTTTATTTCTCTAATTAAAATGACTCACAATGCTTCCTTCTAGTATGCCAATATGTATGGAAACTGGCCAGCATGTACTCTTCCATGGATGCCAAATTTTCCATCTAATCTGAATTTGGAGTTCTCATCCTACTGAGCCCCTTTTGCAGAGTTCTTGTAGATAATGAATTTTCAGCACAGCATTTCAGAATTCTATTCTTCTTCTTCTTTTGTCATATTCCTTCTCCTCTGAGTAAAAAATTGGAGCCTAATTTCCCAAATCTATTGCTGATTCTATTATTGTATCTTTCTTTTGGATTACAAAACCCTTCGTTTGGCTATTTAGCTTGATTTCAAGCTGGGTAGCTTTTATTTTTTGACTTTTCCTCCTTTTGCAAGAGCTGCAACCATTGCTCTGTATTTCTTTCTCAATTTGTGCAATGGCCTGTCTGTTGTTTTAATATTTCATAGAATAAAATCTCTGAAGTGGTTAGAACAGCTTGGGAAAAATCTTCTCCGTTGCTATGTAGTCTGACTTAGTGTCTTCACCCTTTTTGAGAGAACTTCTGCCATGACAGTCTGTTCTTTGACCTCTCCAGTAGTTATCCAGTCATTCATCTGTATTTGACTTCTTGAATATTACATGCAAGAAAACTTTGGCAGTATGCATAACGACCCCTATACATAAATAGGTACTCTAGAGCCTAAATTGTGTAAAATAGTAAGCGTTCAACAAAGTAATAAATGGAGGCATGTGCACACCAAATGTCAGATGGAGAACAAATTCTGGAAAACTAAGAGGATTCTCTTAGCGGAGCATATTAGTGGACAAATATTACTGAACAAACTCTTAAACAAATTAAAAAGTGTAATGTGTTCTTGTGCAGTGCTTACCGTCACAATTTTTTGCTTTTGTGTTAGGGTGATTAATTTGGTGATGCCCAAGGGCATTGGAGCTGTTTTGGTTCCACAAAAATACCCCATTGCTTTTGAAAGTAGGAAACTAGAATAGGTAGAATTTTTTTTTCTATTTATGATAAGGAGATGTTAGCTCAACTTAGCAGTCATGATAACATAGTGAAATTTAAACAATACTTGACGTATGGCAAGTTCGTGGTTAAGATTGATCACAACAGTCTATGTACTTTCTCAAGTAGAAAGATTTGAAAAACTGGCAATAGAAGTGGATAAGCAAGTTGTAGGCACATGATCTTGATATTGATTATGTGTAGGCAAAATTTAGTGGAACTATGAGAGTTGGAATCTTTAATTGACCCAAATGCATATCCAAAAATGAAAACACATTAAATAGAAACTAACACTAAACATATTTTTGGGTGATACAGGATTGCCTTTACACCACTGGATGCTCCTGTGTCATAGACATACCAACTATGTGCATTTTTATGTCATATCTTTTGATACCAAGGCTTCTCAAATTGTTGATTTAAATGTCAAGGAGATTTTCAGATTACATTAGTTACCTTGGAACATTGTTAGTGACAATGATAAGAAGTTTTTGAGTGGCCTTTAAAAAGCTTTTCTTCATTTGGAAACATCAAAGCTCACTCCTAGCACCATTTATCAGCCATAGATAGATGGATGGATAGAGTAAAATTGTAAACAAATGGACTGAAGGGTAGCTGTAACAAGTTTATAGCATTGTGAGCTATCCTGGCATTGTAATGGGGGTCATATGAGCCCTTTCAAGATGTAATGAAGGTTATAAGGGTCAATAAGGTCATGTGGTCAAAATTGCCAAGTTGCAAGAAAAGCTGTCAAGCAAATTTTCTTGCAACTTAATACCAATAGTGTTAAAAATTGTCCAATTGGTGTTTTAAATGTTCATGTACTGTACAGAGGCTTAGAAAAGGTCATTTTGTGGTTAAAGAGTCAATCAATTAAGTCTTTAGGGATGTTATGAAAAATGGACAAAAATTGTCATATTGGCAAAACTTTGTCAACTTAATGCAAATGTTGCAAAATTGTAGAAGGTAGGAGTCCAATGGTCATAACGGTTACTTGTAGTATTTAGAAAGGTTGAGAGAGGTTTTTAAGACATTGTAACGTCAAATCATTGGTGGAGGTCAGTTTTTGAAGAAGTTTTCCCAAGTTCTTCCAGCCCTGAGACTGTGGCAGTGATTTGTATGGGTTTGAAATTCACCATTTTTGATCAATGAACGATTGCAGATATTTTTTATTTTGAAAGATATTGTAGTTCCTTCGTGAACTGTCAAAACCCTCATGGAGGATAAACAGTGAATTTGAAAATTGCATAATTCTGATTTTATTGAATCAAATGGTCTATAATTTGATGAGATGCTCCTTTTCAAGGTATATTTTTAGATTCCCAAGTCACAGATCAAAGAAATAAAGTTCATCTATGTTTCAAGGAAGCCTAGGGAATTGATTTCATGTATCAAAGACTGTTAATGACGAATTGAAATGAAAAGTTGAACGATTGAATGTAAAATGTGTAAAATGGTTGTTTATCTATGGACAGCATTGTAGGAGAAGGTTGATAAGGCATGTTGAGACTCCTTTCAAGTGAAGGACTGGTGTAAACTACAAAGCTTTTGTCCATTTTTAACACTGCTATGTAAAATCTGATTTACGGCAGTCAGCATAAACAGGTTATGAAACTTGTTGCAATAATTGTTCTTGTAATCTCTTGAAAGTTCATTAAATAAGAGAGAATGATTGCAATTAAATCATATTGCAGGGCTTGATGTCATTTTGTTGTGTAGTATTGTGGAGGCTAGAGTTGAATTGTGCAGGAAGGCCTAATTAGGCCTAAATATCAATTTGTCAGTTGTTCTTTGGAAAGTATATAATAAAACCCTAGGATCATTTGAGTTATGTTGTAGAGGGCTCTAAAGGGTATTTAAAAAATTATCTTGTTTGTGGTATTGTTCAGGTTACAAAAAGTTATGCTCAAATTTTTTGCTGTCAAGGGCTAGCTGGCTTTAGGCCTGATTTTGGGATGATCATAACCATTGTTGAAGCCATTTGTTTAAGGTTCCACTATGGGTGTCCAAGGGATGTATCTAGTTGTTCTAACGTGTCTCTGAAGTTATTTGAGGCTTGTGGACAAAAGAGTTTTGATTTGCTGTTGAAGCCTATGAGGTAATGCTGTCAAGGGCTAGTTGGCTTTAGGCTTGATTTTGGGATGATCATAACCATTGTTGAAGCCATTTGTTTTAGGTACAGTATGGGTGTCCAAGGGATGTATCTAGTTGTTCTAACGTGTCTCTGAAGTTATTTGAGGCTTGTGGACAAAAGAGTTTTGATTTGCTGTTGAACCCTGTGAGGTAAGGTGACTTGTGATGGTGAAGTGTGGAAGTTGTAGGGGGTGATGGTGATGATGTGTCTTGAAACAAAACTACAAGAAAGTCTGATTTCATTCAATGTAATGGTTTGTCGAGGGGATTGTCATGGAAAGGTTGTGTTCCTTAGGATTTTTAGTTGAGTTTGGAGAAGGGCATTGTGTCCATTATTGTGAAATATGCCTGATTTTCATTGAGATGCTTATGAGTTGTTATGTGTGAACCCTTCCTTCTGCCTCAGAGTGGTATCAGAGCTTAGAGACTCTGGGAAAGGGAATATTGTATTGGTGGTTGTGTGTTAGTTCAGGTTGAAAGGATAACTTAGTTGCCAAAAGACTAGCTAGAGAGGAGAAAGACCTAGGTGAGGCAAAGACAAAATGAAGCAAGGTCAGAGAGACTTGCTTGAGGAATATATATGTGGAAGAGGTATTTGCGAGTTGAGGATTCATTCACGAAGAAAAAAGAAAAGAGGAGAAGAAGACGAGAGTAAGAGGAAAGAGGAAAAGATGAGGCAAATAGAGGTAGTGAGAGAGATTAGAGACTTAAGGAAAGAAATGGAAGCATTGGAGACAATAATGCAGCAGTTGCAAAGTTGGCATTTGACAGTTAGAAAGAAGGTTGTGTGGCCTATTTAAAAGCTGATTCAGAAGAGAAGACAAGTGAAGGCATTAAAACCAGAGATGATGGCACAAGAACCCCTGATGGAGAAGGGTCCTGAACAAAGAAAAGAAGGCAGAGAAGAAGATATAGATGCAGCAGTCAAAGATGAAGAATCAGATTTATAGACAATTTATAAAGCCGTTGAGAGAGAATGTTATGGTATGACTGGGGTGGAACAATCTGGGATGATGATAGAGGAATGTATGAAAGATGAGGTTGATAAAATCAATGTTGTTGATGGACTTATGGCAGTGAATGACAATGAACAGATGGAGGATCAGGTTGTTGATAAGGAATGGTAGGAGTTACCAAGAGGAATTGAGGGACAGAATGCAGGTTTCGTTGTCACTAATCCAATTATTGTTATCAATGAATTTGTTGTCATGTTTATTCCAGTACAGGTGTCAAGAGAATAAGTTTGAGAAAATCAGAAAACTTTCTTTGTCAGGTCCAAGTTTTTGGATAGAAGGGTAGGAAGACCAAGGGTGAAGATGAAGTATTGGTGCAAGTTTCAAAGTTGATGCACGTTTCCAGTCCCTTGTACAATGGAAGAGCATACCATATGAAAGAACCATTTGGAGGTCAGAGGAAGAAGAGATGAAGCACAAATTTGTTGCAGGCCCTTACTCAAGGGGCTTGAGTTTCATTTCCATGGGGAGTATGGCGTAGGAGTACCTATCCTTGTTGGTCAAAGGTGGTCCACTGATGAGTTATAGCATTGTAAGCCATCCTGACATTGTAATAGGGTCATACAAGCCCTTTCAAGATTTAATGAATGTTATAAAGGTCAATAAGGTCATATGGTCAAAACTTGTCAAGTTGCAAGAAATGTTGCGCAACTTGTTGGCTTCTAATTTGACAGACTTTTAATTACCAAGAAACTTAAATAAAAATGCCTAAGGATTAGCTAATTCCTATGATTAACATATCTGAAGAGGCCTGGACCAACTGACAAGGCAAATCTGCCTTCTACACTTTGAGCTCTGCAAAACTCAGGCAGGTACACCTAGGATTAAAGCTTCACATCTCACCATTTTACATTTATATTAATCCTAACAAAGCAGATATGGCCTAATATTCTTCTGAACTTGTGCAGTAAATTGGAAATGCAAGAGCTACTCACATAATCCCACCAATTTGCAAGCAAAGGCCTACTCTCAAGTCCATAGACATAAAACAAAGTAATTGTAATTTTGATTAATTTTAAAATGTGAAGAACATAAAGACCTTGCTTGACAAACTTTATAATGATCAGTGCCTTATCCAAATTCACCTACAGAGTCATATAACAAATTGAAGAGACCAGATCTATCTATTTACTTTGTAAAAGATATATCAGACAATTTGTTTTAAATTGTTGCTCACATAATCCACTCCTGCACTTCATGAATTTATCAACTCACGCTAAGCACTTACTCAATTCATTAAACTAATGGCAAAGTATAAATTGACATACAATTTCATAAAATTGCAATAAAATTCCTGAGGACTTGCTCAAAGTATTTAGATTCAAAACAAATTTCCTTCTGCAACGTTTATATCAATGTCTTTAAAATTTGTATACATTAGACAATGTAGACATGATTCCATAAAGAGATCAGAAAGACACACTGACAAAATTCTTTCTATGCTTCTGGTTCTGTCAAAGACTCAAAAGTACAAGAATACATCACCATTCTACCCAATATAAGGACTGACAACTTATGACATCTATTCATAAAAATGAACTTTGGACAAGCTTAGGCCATTGAAGTGGGACACATGTCAAAACATGATTTGACAAAATTTGAAATACAACAAAAATGGATCTGTTATCAAAACACATGCTTCAGTTCTTCTCTTCTGACAAGTTGATGTTGACTGTTTTAGACCTGTGACTCTTCTTTCTCTGTTGTAACTGCATGCTCCTTGAGAGGATGAGATTTTATTCTGGAGGTTGCTGAGGTTGTGGGGCCTCTGAAGATGACTCATCTATAACTGTGTATAGCTGGACCCACCCTTTATACTCTTCATTGGTTGGCCATTCAAAATTAAGTATCTGATCTGCCATCTTTCTGTATGGGTTGTATTTTACTGCACATCGAGTAACCTCTTTCTCAAAATTTTCATAGTACAACCATGAACTAATTATTTTTCCCATCCATGCTTCAAGATACTCTATGTCAAAATTTTGGCATATTTGATCAATTACTTGGTTAATCATCTCTATTGTCTCATCATGCCATAGCTGAACCATTTTACCTTTTTGTCTGCATCCAGAATGGGCAGCAATAATGTATCTTCCAATTTATCAAAATCCCTCTGCAGCTGGACCATTCTGGTTTCAATGTGATCTGGCAATATTGGGAAACTCACTACAGACTTAACCAACCTGGAAGTTGGTGTAATTTTAGCTGACCTTTGTATGTGGAATTTAGATGACAATTCAATAGTCTTCATCTTGTCTATCCTCTGAACCAATTTTTCATATAAAGGCCTGGCAGCTGATTTATCCTTATCAAATTTATTTATGGCCTGATGTAATAGTGAATAACATTCATAGGTTGCAAGCAACTTAACATTTACCTCTTCATGCAAATAAAATAGCACTGATTGAACAATAGTTCTCTTATCCATTTCAAAATTTGTCTTGCTTTGTTAAGCTCCTCTTTCTAACTCAAATTTTTATGATGCAACAACTCCAAAGTCTTGTAAGTATCATCATCAGTAATGTTATGTATAGGTGAGGTGGTAACACTCTGCATTGCAAGCATTATCCTTATTTGCTCTGGAACTGCTGCCACATTCCCACCTGGAGGCATAGCAGCCTCTAGCTCTGCAACCCTTTGCCTTAGCGAATCCACTCGGGCCTCCAAGTTAATTCAGAGTTTAGACTTGATCTCATATTCTTTATAAACACGTCTATCTCTTTCAGCCAAGTTTTCATAACCTTTCTTCTTTTGATCTGTAGAGCCCTTGACAAAATGTGCATGCTCCACCATTACTTCAGTTGCTTCATCAATATCAGTATCACCTACCCTCTGTGGTATGACACTACCCCTCACACAGGTATCATTAAGATTTGGTTGAGTAAAAATATATTTTAGGCTGTGATGGTCGAATCGTAGATCAAAAGGTTTTCCAATCAAATAATGTCTCCATATTTGAAGAGTATGAACAATAGGTGCTAATTCTAGATCATGAGGGGTGTAATTTTGCTCGTAATTCTTTAATTTCCTAGATTCGTATGCAATTACCTGCTCATCCTACATTAGCACACCTCTTACTCCTGATCCATCAGTTATAACAACGAATTTCTTTTGTGGGTCAAGTACTCTTAATATGGGTGCTGTGGTTAACTTTTCCTTCAAGTATTTAAAAGTTGATTGACATTTTTCCGTCCATACAAACTTCCTTCCCTTTCTCTGAAGTGATGTAATCGGGTAGGCTATCTTGGAGAAATTCCTGACAAACTTCCTATAGAACCCTTCCAATCCCATGAAACTTCTAACTTTTGTCACATTTTTAGGTATAAGCCATTTTTTAATTGCTTTGATTTTTGACGGATCTACAACTATCCCCTGAGCTGATATAATGTGTTTAACTACTGAATTTTCTTTTGATAGAGAGCACACTTAGACAATTTTTCATATAATTTATGTTCTCTTAACCTTTGTAAGACTTTTTCCAGATGTTCTTGATGTTCTTCCTCATTCTTTGAATAGATCAGAATATCATCTATAAAGACCAACACAAACTTATCTAGGCAATCTTGAAATATGCTATTCATTAAGTTCATAAAAGCTATTGGAGCATTGGTTAACCTAAAAGATAACACTGTGAATTCATAATGCCCATACCTGGTTCTGAATGCAGTTTTGTGAATATCTTTGTCCTTTATATGAAGCTGGTGAAATACTAACTTCAAGTCAAATTTTGAAAATACAGTTGCGCCTTTCATTTGATCAAAGAAATTGTCAATTCTAGGAAGTGGGTACCGGTTCTTGATAGTAACCTTATTGAGCATTCTGTAATCATGGTTCTGTCCTTCTTCCTAACAAACAATATTGGGGCTCCCTGTGGTGATACACTGGGCCGAATTAGTTTCTTGTTTTAGCATATCTTGTAATTGTATTTGCAACTCCATTAATTCAGTGGTGGTCATTCGGTATGGTGCTTGAGAAATGGGTTCTGCTCTTGGTAATAAATCTATGGTAAAATCAAAGACTCGGGATGGAGGTAGACCGGGGAGTTCTTCGGGAAACACATCCTGATAATTCTTTAGGTAGGGATTTTTTTCTTCGAAAGATTTCTTTAACTTTTTTTTGATTTCCCCATTTTCAAAAATGTAATCATCTCCATATGTGGTGTTTATAGGATCTCTCATATCTTCAATTGTTACTGCAAAAATCTCATAGCCTTTTCTTCCACATTTCTTAAGTTGCATTGCAGATATCTATTTTGATTTAATTTTATGTTTAATCCCTATAATGTTTGCAGGTTTGCCTTGGTCATCCAAACAATCTATAGTTTTAGCAAGACAATCCACCTTGGCCTTATGCTCACTCAACCAATTAATGCCTATAATAATGTTGTAAGATCCAAGAGGTGCTACATACAGATTCAATTTAGTGGAGAAATTTGGAAAGTCAAACCCAAGCCTCAAACAGACATTGCTCTACCTTAGCCCTTGACTGATTTGCATACTCAACTGTTTAAGGTTTTGCCATAAAACTTGATCTCTTTGGAAATCTACTTAATAGTTTGGGCGATACAAAACATTGACAAGTTCTAGTATCAATTAAAATAAAGACAGGGTTCCCATAGATCTTACATGGAGTTTCAATCGGGCCTATCTGTTGTTCTGCTTGTCTATTGTCAAGGGTTGCGTGGATTCTTTGTTGGTAAACATGCTGCTATTGTGGAAGAGGTGGTTGGTGATTGGTGTTGGGCATTTACTAGCATAATGATCTCCCCCACAATTGTAACATCCCGAAGGTGGCCCCATCTTTTCATTGCTCTTATTATTTACTTGTACTGAAATTACTTTAAAAATTTTTGATTCCATTTCTTTTTGATTCTGGCTTGCTACACTTACAATCCTTAAACTGTTTCTTCTGAGATCTAGTATCTGTAGCTTCTGTATTCTAGTTTGTTTTCCTTTTCTTATTCCGAATGGAGTCATCTCTCTTGATTTTGTATTCCTGTGGGACAGTCTTCTCTAAAGCTTCTTCCATAGTTCGAGGAGTAAGAACATCAACTATTCCTCCTATCCTATTATTTAGACCCATAATGAATTTCCTCACCTTCAAATTTCTATCTTGTTGATATGGTGGTACATACTTCAGTAGTCGGGTAAATTTCTCCCAGTACTTGTGTACAGTTATGTCTCCTTGCTTCAGGTTTTGGAAATCTAGTAATTTTTGGTCATAAAAGGTTTGGGGTAAACAAGATTCCAAAAAATGGTTACAAATTTTTCCTAGGTAATTTCAGTAGTTTTAATATTTTGCTCAACCTTGGTGTTTCCCCACCATGTAGCAGCTTCTCCAGTAAAGTGGTATATTCCCCAAACCGCTTTTAAGGTTTCTGAAAAGTTCCTAATTTCAAAGTACTATTCCATTTCGGTTAACCAGGCCTCTGCATCCTCTTTAGATTCAGAACCAACAAATTTGGGTGGTTTGATTTTCTTAATTTCTGCGGACAGATCAGTCACTATTTCTTGTTTCTTTTGTGTTTTAGTGTGATTGGGTGAAGAGCTTTTTTTGTTGTATCTGGAGACTTCTGTCTCTGTTCTGTATGCATCAAAATATCTCTTTTTCTTTATGTCGGCTGTATTAAAATCTTATGTTTATTGAGAGTGGGTGATCCTAATAATAAGTTAAAATTTTTATATGAATTGACTTTTACATGCTTTGGGATATTTTCTTGCAAGAACATTAGATGTTTCAAATCAAAATGCAACATATTCAGATTTTCTTCCTTTTTCGCTTCAACATATTTCATGTATTTTGAACCTCTAATGTTCATCTTTTAAAAATGAACTTGACTGTTATGTTCTGTTGTATGAATTGGACTGATGCAAATAATAACTCATTCTATTTTTTCTCTGGTTTTTTTTCCATTTTTCTCAAATATGGAGTTTTTGTAGAGCAAATTATTTATCATTTCATTGATCTTCCCAAGCAAATTCTTCCCCTATGTCTTCTTTTTCCTCTTCCCGATCTCTCCAATTTTGTGTTGCAAGGTTATGTTTTACATGATTAATCAAGTCTCTGTTAACATAGTTTCTGAAATCTATTTTTTTATTCTGATGGATCAAAAGTCGTGCAAATTCTCAGCCCAGTCGACTTCTTAGGACATCTTTTCTTGAAATGGATGTGTGTAACGCATGGAAACATTAAAATAAAATGGTTTCTCAATCCAGTATTTTAGTTCAAATCAAATGACAAGCTTGTAGCTTTACGACCTGTGAGAGCCCTTTCTTGATGCTGATTTAAAAACTTATCCAAAATATGTGCATGTCATCTTCTTCTTTATTGCTTCTAGGTTAATTTTTTTTGTAATAGCCCCTCCTGATTTCACCAAAAGAAAATGCCACTTGACATGTACAAGGATGACATTCAGAATCTGTGTGGCAGTCAAACCTGCCATCTAGTTCTTCAGGTATGCTAGTTCCAGAGTTCATGAATTTTGAAGTTCTTATTGGTTATGGAGTCCTTAAGAACCTCAAAATTGATTCTTATAGTTGGCTTGCTTTTAAGTAAAATACTGCAATAAGATCATGAATGATTGTAATTGTTGATAATGCACCATACAGGAAAGTGAATCTAATTATGGCTTTCTGGTTCCCCCCTCCACGCAAGAAATTTGATGTACTGTAAATTAAGAATAGTCATGTTGATGGAGATGTTTCCAATATAGGCAAATTTATTGGATGAAGTTTATTAGCACCTTTTTTGGTGAGGGGAAAAGATGCCCTGACTTATTAAAAAGTACCCTTGAGAACATAAACAGTTTCTGCTATGTTGGTGTAAGCCATCTTGAAATTCTGATTACTGTAGAAGACAAGATCATGATATTTGTGGGGACTGCAATACACTATTATGAAGAATAGCCCCAAGATGCTCTTCTTTAATGCCGATGGGCATTCTACAATTGCAGAAAGGGTGGAGTGGGATGGTGTGAGCATGTTAATGTTAACTTTTATTCTTCTAGGTTAAATTTGACAGCCATCTACATGTCAAAAGTTTAAATATTATTATAAATAGAATATACTTTTAAAAATAATTTAATAAATGCCACAAAATATTTGTTGAAATTATAGTATTTGGAGATATAAATCATCCATTTTTTTAGAAATTAAAATAAATAGTTTAAGTTAGCAAAAAAACTAAATAAATGGAGATAAATGAAATATAAATAATTTTAGATGTAGTACATAAAATTATAATTATTTTGTAGTGGATATCTATCGGCATTTTTTTAGATAGATTTATTTAAGACATCTATACTAGTTGATAAATGTTAGACAGTTTAAAAGTGTTCCTGTGATTTAGTTACAAGAACCATATTATCAATCACATCAGAAATAACACACTGCAGGAAAAATTCTGGAATTGCGAGGGGCATCCTTTTGGCTGCATAAACTGTTTGGTCACATTCTAATTCACAACAGATAATGTAATTGCAGATCTGTTTCATTTTGCCTTTATTAAATTTTCATATTGGCCTTGACCTAAGAGTACCACCTTGCTGCCCTTCCCAAATGATAAACCTGTCTGAAGATGGTTACAAATTGCATTACAACCATTCACTGTGAAACCCTACTTTTTTCTCTTCCTTTTTGTTTTCTATCCTTTATGATTATGCCATAAATTATTATAAAAGCAGTTGATGCTTATTGCAATGCCTGAATATTGGAAAAGGTCATAACATGATCTACTCATTGCCTTATTATATATTATATTTAGTTCATTCTTATTGTAATGCCTGCCTATTCGAAAATGCCATAACAGTATATACACATTACCTTTTCTTATAGGCTTATCTACTTATGGAAAGAAAGGCTTCTAATAAATTAATAGATGAGATCACTTGAAGCTTGATTTCCATATGAGACACTCTAAAGAATCCAATTAGAGTCTAGATTAATAGATGAGAACACTTGAGGCATGATTTCCATATGAAACATTGGCCTTCCTTTGTCTACTCGGTTAAGTATCCAATTGATTTCTGATGCATTATATTTGGGACAAACTAATTTTATGGCTGAACTAAGTGAACTGTCACAGGCATGGGTTTTTACAGAGGCTTGTGCAGTGCAATACTAATAATATTCCTTTAACTCACTGTGGAGTTGGTTGTTCTTAATTAAATGTGTTTGTAAACATGGAATTACAGGAAGTGTACTCCAGTGACGAGGACAATGGACCAATCCTTGAGGCAAATACTTCAAGGGATTGTGGCAGGCACGGCTCAGGCTTTAGAGGTTACAATGCAAGCATGGTCTGTTCTTGACGATTCAACTACAAGTGAATATTTAATGGAATCTCTTGAGAATGCTCCTCCTTACAATACTGTACTTAAAGGGGTCAATCAATATCCCGATGAGATTACAGAGGAGGATACAACAATGGATATTATTGCAGGAAACACTCTTTCAGATCAAAACCTGCTCACATCATCTGAACTGAGCATGTCAGATTGGGATGGAAAAGTCCCAAATGAGTGCATTGTGAAGCCTCAGTCAGTGGATTGGTGGAATCACTACAGTTTTCATGTTAATAGTGATGATCCTCGGTTCCAGACCATATTCAGTTTGCCAATTCAATTATTTGATGAACTCTGTCATCTTCTATATGATGATCTATGCCAAGGTCCAATACCCATCTCATTTGCAATGTCCATAAAGAACAGGGTACTGTCAGTTGAGAAGCAGGTAGCCATGGCCATATTACGCCTATCTAGTGGAATGACAATGTTAACTGTCAGTGAGCTCTTTGATTGTGGCAAGTCCACAGTGGTTAAAGTGGTAAAGAAATTTATATTTTCTATGCAAAAGAGAGCATCCAAATATATTCAGTGGCCAACAGACGCAACTTCACTTGAGCATGTTAAGGAGGGATTCCGCCTTAAACAGGGTTTCCCCAATTGTTGTGGGGCAATAGATGCAACTCATGTAAAACTTGAGCTTCCCTATAATGAATCATCTATTGATTGGTATAACCGTGAGCACAATTATAGTATGCTGGTCCAGGCTATTGTTGATAGCAATATGCAATTCCTTGACATTTGCACAGGATGGCCAGGGTCTCTTAATGATTCTGGTCTGCTAAGGAATTCATCTTTTTACAAATTGTGTGAAGAAGGTGAGAGGCTTAACGGACCTCCAGTGTCTCTCGGGGGCTTTGACATGAGAGAATATATTATCGGAGATGGTGCTTATCTCCTTCTTCCCTGGTTGATTGTTCCTTTTTCAGGGGAAACAACCGATGATCAGAGACTCTTCAACTACAAGCTGTCATATACACGTAACGTTGTAGAGCGCGCTTTTGCAAAATTGAGGGGAACATGGCAACTTCTTCAAACCAAAATTAAAAAACCAAATATGGAGATGTTGCCCCGGACCATCCTTGCTTGTTGCATACTACACAATATGCTTTTGTCCATGGAAGCGTATGAGAATGAAATTGTGGATGAGATTATTGATGAATCAGACACTCCTCTTCAAGTAATGGAAATGGTGGATGTCGATCCAGCTGCAGCCACAGCTCAAATAGCTCTAATGGACTACGTAAATAATATGCATAACGTACTGGAAGACTGATGTCTCCCTTGCATCAGACTTCTAGTTGGTTCCTGTGAATTGTTTCTGAAGTTGATATATGTTGATTACCAAATGACGAGTGGAAGGATGCAAGAGTGATCTTGGAAAGATGTTGCCCTTATTTATCTTTCTTTTCTGTCCCATTAAGATTATGGTTGCTTTTCCATATCACTCATTTCTGGAATGGACCGTAATCTTGTTTATATTGAGTTTTGTTTTTCCAGTATTGAAGCTCAAGCTTCTGGTGTTAATATCTTCCTGCAATTGTTTATTTTACAGATTAATAGTAAATGGGCAAAACTAACAAGTGTTTTGCCATCATTTTTATGCATCTCCTTGTGAATCCAATATATTTATGCCCAAATTCTATTTCCAATTGATAATAGCATGCTGTCATATGAACTTCTAATCTGGATATACAACTGAGCTATATGTGAGTCTTATAAGAGTTTTTAACTGGGGCATTTTTACAGTTTGGATACCTTGAAAGAAGAATGCTTAATGCATGCTAAACGTTATAACGTCTTCTTAAGTGGAATCCACTAATTCCTGACAAGATCGTGGTTTCGTTATATTTCAAATTTTTTTGTTCTAGTATAGTGATGACGTTTTTTCCGGTATAAGAGCACAATGCATTTTCTCCTCTGAATTTTAAATGTATATTTGGGATACTTCTGATCTTTCTTTACAACGGGGAATTATAGATAAAATGCCTCGAGTAATCTAGTTGCCGGGATGCATCCAGTAATAATAGTTTGTGTACAATAACAAATGGTACGTGGGGCTTTATACGTGAAAGGTTCTTCAAGATTGAGTTTAGACTATGGCAGAAACCCAAATTTATATTGGAATAAAAAGTACTCAGGTTAGTTCTAACTCACCGGCAGGGGTTTAGGCTTTATTTCTGCAGGGATCGTAGAATAAGCACTGCTTGTCCAGCAGAAACTAATGCCCTCACAAATACAGTATATCTTGAATTTTTGGGGAGAATAAATTGGAGTGCATCACATGGGCTTGGGAAGGCTGGACTTCGTAGCATCTGGGCTGGGGTATACACAAATTTTGCTTGTACAAGGACCTTGCTCAAATTCATTTAATAATAGTAATTTTTTTGTCATTATAATTTTTCTAAACTATTATATATATAAAATTATCTGTGTGTTTAATAAATCTATTAAAAAAATGTTTACATATTCATTGTTACATAGATACATTTAAGATATTCATTGTAGTATTATATCCAACTTTAAAAGTAGGGGATTACACGGGAAAATTCTAATTGCAGGCAAGTTTAAAAGGTTAGGGTTTAAAGGGCCTCGATATGCCCTCTATGCCAAATAAATGAGGTGGATCCCAATCATCTACTACTGACTTGATGGAATCGCTTGCCCTTTTCCATCACAATGCTGACAGTGGTTGTGTACAAAATTAGGGTGGCTTTTTGCGTCATCAAATGATATTTTCTCTTTTTCAATCATGGCCATGAATAAACCAAGATAGTTTATGTGAAATTTTGCGGATTATTTCACCCTCAATCCTCATCCGGGAATTGTGGAAGGAAAGAAATAGGATAATCTTCCAAGACAATGGCATGGATAATTTTATTATGAAATAAAACAGAATCTGCAGTAGTTGAATCAATGAATTCATGAATCTTAGCTCAATATTCTTCCCCTAAGTTTTACACCAATGAGACCATCTTATGCTTAAAAATTGGTTTGAACTCATTGACCCTCCGGTTATAGGTAAAGGAGGGCAAGCAAGTTCCAGAGAAAGAGAAAGTTGTACTTGGTCTCCGCCTGCCAATGGTTGGTACAAGTTAAACTTTGATGGGGCCTCCAGAGGGAACCCTGGCCCATTGGGTGTTGGATGCATCATCCACTCTAGCAACATAGAGATTATAGCAAGGTTAACACTACCTCTACCCAAGGATACCAATAATATGGTGAAATTAAAAGCATTACTGCAGGAATATCCCTATGCTTAGAATTGAAGTTAACAAAAAAAATTTTGAAGATGGCTCAATGATTGTGATAAATGTAGTAAGATCCAAGACTACCCCAAAGTGGATATTGCACTCTTTGTTAGAAGTGGTGTTCTCTTTAGATTAACAAATTTGAGTAGGTTACAATTAACCGCATCTACAAAGAAGGGAATGGTTTAGTGGATGGTTTAGCCAAAATGGGGGCAAAGGGGAAGTCATCTCAAACAAACATTTTGAGGAGGGAAGGAAGGTTAGAAGTTTTAAAAGTTCAACAAGATTAGGTTGATCAACATAACACATTGCCTCATTGTCTATTGCTATAAAATGGTTTAGTCAACAAAACCTCTAGAGGGGTTTATCAATATACTCCTCAGAGGAGAATGAGGAAGAAGAAGAAATAGTGATGGAAGGTGCAGAGGTAGTGGTAAACAATGATCAAAAGTGGAAGAGATAGATAGAAAGAAGGAAATAATAGATCCTGAGAAGGATATAGAGGCTAAGTCAAGGGATGTAGAGGAAGAAGAGAGAGAGTAGGATGACTCCAAGGGACTAAAACCTCTCAGTAGTTCGATTTATAAAAAGGATCCCTGACTTCCTTAGACTAAGGAATAACAAATAAAAATCCCCATACTCTATTATGTCTTGCTTTTTGTAAAAGTGATCTTGTAGCTTCTATTGTTTGATATCCTAGTGGAACAAGTTCTAGATTAGGGGAATCAACTCATTTCTTAGGATGCTCATCTTTCGTTAGAGTATATTTTCCTTTTGTTTTTTCTTGGTTCTCTTCTAGCAACTTTGTGGCTCCAAACTATATTGTTCTTTTTATCATATTTTAATCCAAACCTTTCGGCTTCAATCTGTTATTCATAAAAAAAACTCCACAAGCTTCATGCAAGCAAATAACTTATCACATTTGAAGAGAATGAATCATTATTAAATGTTATACAACTTTGAGAGATCTAAAGAGGAATTTTTTTGTCTTTGTTTTTTGGTGGAAGGTTCAAGCCTGCAAGGCAACCTTGCGATGGCACAAAGCCTATGAGCTACCAATCAACGAAGGCCACTACTGAAATGATTTAGGAACCCGATACAGGCTTATTCATACCTAAAAGCTCTTCGACTTAGAGCCAAGGACTGAGGGGCATCCACAATGTCAAAATCACCTAGGGCATGATCTTAACCTCATCTCTTATGGTGTCAGAGCCTTGGACTCAACAAGACTTGATCCCAGATGGGCTCTTTGTGAGCCATTCAACTTCACCAGTAGACCAAGGGCCCATTGACAAAAGAGGAATTTGATATTAGGATTAACTTGTAAATTGATTAAATAATTAAAAATGTATAAACAATTACTATTATAGAAATCAAGAGGATAAGATAAGATAAATTTATTAATGTCCAACAAGAGACCAACGAGGGTCTAAGGGACTTGAAATAGTACAAAGGGCAAATGCCAATAGGGAGAGCACCAAATGGTGTTCACAAAAAGAACATGAAAGTAAAACAACAAAATAACTAATAAAAAGAAATGACAGCAGATAAGAACTTCTCATAGGCAAAAAGTAGTCCAGAATGGAAAGGTGGACATTAGGGCAATTAGACACTCTAGAAGGTTGACTTTGAGGTCTACTAGAGCAAACTAATCTCAAATTAGAAAGGTTAGCTTGAGAAAGAATTGAAGGTATTATTATCCTAATCTACTAAAAGGAGAAAATACTTAAGTTTAGCTTAAGTAAAATGGATCTAATTAATTAAATCATTAGTATTAATTATTTCAATGTCCCTCTTCATATTACTTTAAGGATAAGTTTAAAAGCTGACAATGAATGCAAAGGTACAACCTACCAATGTATGAACTAATGTAACATTTACAAATAGAGGAGGAAAAAATTCTAGTAGGAGAAAACTCCTCTCAAAAAGCAAGGAGTACAAGAGAATCCACATTACAAGAATGGATGACCCATGTTCCCCAAATTGCATAATTTGTCATATAAGTATAATGAATGCCCCAACCATAAGAGAGAAAGGAAGGAATAGAAGTTTCCCCAGTGAAGACATAGCTTTAGTGCCAATAATGAATGCCCAAAGATAGAACATGATCCATTACTCGCAAATAATATTTCCTCGCTCTTGATGAAACAAATCCGCTAGAGATGGAAGCCAATCCCATAAATTGGATGAAAGAGAAATCCAAATCCAAAGTGCATGCACCTCTAGAAACCACTCAATTTTCACCATGTCTATGAAGGATGATGATACCACAAATCAATTTTAATGTATCCCTAATTAGTGTAGGTGGTGACAATCCACAAATTTGCAAAGATTGATGTAGAACAATCTTAACGGGTGATGAAGATGGGTTAACAACATAATGAATCCATCAACAAAAGGAGATGAACATCCTCTAGATTTGTAGTACGAGTGGATAAACAAGGGTGATTTGTTTGCAATAAATTAATCCCAAATAGTTTTGGGGACAGGGTAATCTCTAGACAAAATGCACTGAAGACAAATTTTTTTTTATTTTCTAGATTCATGGATTTTTTTCCGATTTTTTTGTTGTTTTTGACTACAAACCATGCAGATCATGAAGATCAAATGTTGAAAATTTTAGAAAAATCTATGATGTTTTCGATTTTTTGAAAATTGGTGAAGAATATAGATTGTAGAGAGGATAGTCATGTCCGTAGTTTTGTCTAGAAGAAGAATCTCCAACTGCACCAAACCAATGGGGGTCATGCATGCGCCAATGCCAATCTGATTGGGAACAATAAAAATGATGAAAAGTGAGAGGAGCCTCCATATGGGAAGTGACAACTAAGATACAAGTCTCTAATCTATATTATAATATGACATGAAAAACTTTCAATATACGAAAGTATCTCACAAGTGTAACCATCATGTGCAAGGGAAATGCACCGAATTGTTGCAGGTTCTTTTAGAAATATAGAGATGCGAGGGTCTCCATAGATCTCCCAAAGGTGACTCCAAAGTGTGTAAAGACAATCAATGTCCAATAAAACACACAATGCCATCATAAACACTAGAACTAATCATTCTTGCAATACGATCACATCTTCCAAACATACATACCCAACTTCGAGCTTGGTTGAGGAATGAGACCATATAGGTAAGGCAAAAAATAAGTAATCTGAGATGTATTAAGATGCCCTTTTACTAAGATTTGTAATTTTCCTTTGGCAGGCTGATAATAGAAGTATGAATTCAATAGAGAAAACCCATGATACCTGCTCAAAATGAAATGATTAGATCTCAAAAACCTTAGTACATATAAAGCTGATCATATAAAGTACTCCCCAAGAAACATATCTATTCTAGGTACCAAACCAGATAGTGAAAACACAAATTCGAAAAAAAATATGTTGGGTGCACAATTAGAGAAAAGTGCATGTATAGATTTGAATCATCTTTCAGATGCCACAATATTAAAAACAAAATCGAAGATACTAGTGAATAGATATGAGCTTAGAATTAAAAATTGTAAAATATAAATTTGAATGAGAATAATGAAAAAAACAGAGTACAATTTAAAGATGAGACAACGCCATTGGAAAGTGCTTAGAACCAGGTTTTCTATGATACCTTGTTTGCTCAATTTCGCTACTGTATGTAATAGTTATACTGAAAAGAAGAATAGGCTAAATGTAGCTGATTGACAATCTACAAACGTAGTTGTTGTGATTTGGTTTCTACAAAATATGCCTACTTTCTACAAAATCCGATAGATATCTAGATTTTTTTTTGGGTGAAGAAATACTACTTAGAAATCAATTTTTTTGGCAAGTGCAAAAAAAGTTATCCAAATCTTGGTTCAAAAAAAATTATTTCTAGTTTCTTTTTAAAAATTGTTGCAAAATATGACAATTCTTACAACTTTGAGAGTGACTACATGGTTTATTGTGGTTGTCAAAATAATCTAAAAAATATTTTCCCTCTAGTATGGATCAATGTTTATTCTCATGATTGAATCTCTTATAAAATGAGTTAATTTATCCTCATGATTGAATCTCTTATAAAATGAGTAAGAATTTAACAAATATGGTGTTTTGATACAATGATGGAGTTATTGTTCCAACCCCACAAGCCTAGAAATCACCCACACACAAAATACCTATCATATCTAAAGAGAATACATCAGGATTATATGCTATGCAACCTTGAGAGATAATTGATCCAAATGGAAATATGATATTAACCTATAAATAAATTGGATGATTGCAAATGGATAAACAATTTCTTCTAAAGAAAGCAAGCTAAATCTAAACTAAAATTAGAAAATTAAACTAACTCAAAGAACTAAAGTTCTATTCATCCAAGAGAAGCAAGTTATTATTAACCTAATCTAAGAACATCTAAGAAATGAATAAAGGAATTAAAGTACCCAATTCATGTAATACTTAGACAATATCCCAATTCATCTAATAGATATATGATAGATTTAATAATGTGGAACACATAACATTATTAATTAGCATATAAATAAATAAATGTATCAACTCTCTAATAGGGGTGGATCTAATAGGTCCCCAACTATTGTCAATCACAAACACTATACATACTTGGCCAAACTAAAATGTTAACTATTGTTACTTAATGTAATATAACCTATGCTGAATTAAGCTAAATGCACATGTGAAAGTTTACATCAACCAAAAGAAAATTGCTCTGTTAGGGCACCACAAGTTGATCAAACTTTCACAATCTTGCCCTTCTTGACCAATCTTAGAGTAATTTTTTGATAAGATTTAGTTTTCTTCCTCCCGACTTCTAGCTAATCTTGGTCACAACAACAAAGTGTCTTAGAGAGAAGAAAAACTAACAATTTGTATTAGCAATAACTTCATTGCAAGTAATAGTCATTAAAAGAAAAGAAGGCCCATGGATCTACTATATTGTCTCCCTTTCTAGAGTTGCTAATCATTCGAGGAGAATTTGCTAGAGTCCAAATTTGGACTGCTCAGGATCCTTCCCAATATTTTGTGAACAAGCATCAATAGAATAATGATGTCAGAGTGCATTAGCCTACCCCAATCACTTCTTCCTAAGGTTCTTTATATAGTGAGTGTGATTTCACCATAACCTTTTATGCATTGTGTTTGTTAGGTAAAAAATCTAGCCTCTCACATGTCATTATTTTTGTTTCAACTATTTACTTTAGTATGTAAATTGGATAGAAAGAAAGGTTAATAATTGGTTAAATTTGAATATTGTAAGAATTCACATATACCAATGAACCAAGAATCTAGAGGACAATGAATGACACAAGCACATGATAGATAAACTAAAAAAGAAAAAAATGTAATATCATCAATGATGCAATAAAAAATGAACTACTTCAATAGATGGATGAGTAACTAAACACAATATATGTGCCTTCTTATATATGAGATAGAATATGATACCATGATAAAGAGTAGATAAGTTATCACCCATATAAGAGGGAATCACATTTCCACCAAAGGTGGATCATCCTCCATTATGCCATGAATTATGTGCACCATGTAGTGGATGATAATGTGATAAGTGCACTATAGGTGGAGACAACACATAAAGTGTAATGTGATAACAACTTACATCACCTAAAGTGGAATTTTTCCTACACTATGTGCAAATAAAAGTGCAAACTTCTAGGTATTTCATATTCTAACTACTATGCAATGTATTATCCTAAGTAAGCTTAAGAAATGAGTAATAATGAAGATTTATTTACACCAATACCTTCTCTTAATTTTAACTTAGGGTAACATACTTAAACTCACAATGCAAGATGGGTTATGACTACTAGGCTATATTAGTTTCGCATGTGCAATACACAATGCAATGCAATAAATCTCTCATAAAGTGGAGAAATGGAGAAACCCACATGGGAAAAAATCCTCTCCAAAAAGGAGATGAAACAAGCAAGATGCATGGGTGCGAACTCAAAATGCCCAAGAACTACACACACAATATGAACACAATCAAGTATTCCTTCACAGGAAGAAAATACGAAGGCATGCTATCCCCCCATAATAAAGAATCCTACAAAAAATGACATGTGTTTGCTAGAAAAACATAGTCCAATATCTACAAAAAATATTTCTCTACTTCAAAAAAAGATATACCATCAAATGTGATGCAAGAGTATCCTTAGTCTTTGAAATCTTGCATCAACCAAAAATATTTCCTTTCAATTTGTTCTCGGTTTATTCCTAGTAGTTAGTTTTTGTGTTTTTAGTGGCATTTCTTCATGTCTATTCATTGTCTCTTAAGGGCCTTATGGCATGATCAAGACATAATGGTGAATGTCTAGGTTCATATCATGATCCATTTCTCTGTTGTTGTGATCCATTAGATTCTTTCTTGGACCTATTTGTTCTTCACAACTCATGGCCAATTGGAGCTTTTCAATCTTGCAAATCATATCTTCAATTTAAGATCCTATGTCTCATTGTGCGATGTTCTTGAGCTCTGTTGGAATTCTTTAGAATAATTGAGGGGGTGGGGGGTAATCAATTATCCAAGGTCTAGATGTACAATTAAAAATTTTCACAACTCAATGACCCATATCCATAAAATATTTTCATCATGCATGCATCCATTAGATTATCCAATCACTTAAACTTGTAGTTTACTATCAAATCAACTTTGTAGAAATGTATACATGAAATATAACAGATTCAATAACACATTTGACATAATGATTTAATGTGGAAACCCAATTTGGGAATAATCACCAATAACATGCTACTCATTCTCACTCTTCTGAAGTGATGCCCTATGAAAGGCCAACCCTATTAAAGGTTACAATGCACACTGTTAAATGTGACTTGGTTAAAGGATTTCAATCACCCTTTTAAGAGTGTTAGAGGACATTAGATCATTCACTTGGAATGTCACTAGGTTAAAGGATTTGTAAATGATTGTTACATCAACCTTAATCCAAAGGATTTTCCCTAGACTGATACAATGATTAGAAAGTAACAATAAGGCTTGATTTGATAACAACTTACAACACACTTGCAGATTATAGATCTCTGTTTCAATCCTCCATTCTACTTGGCTTTCACACACTTAAGCTCTGATAGCTTGCTCACCCTTCAAGCATCGATACCCTTAAGCCTTCTTGCTTTGCTTGCCAATGTAGTCTCTTCTCTCAGGTCATTGAATGTAGAAATACCCTATAATCCTTTTCTTCCTTAGGTTCTTGCACATGACTAGCTTTTCTTTTGACCAACCATCTCTATAAATAGAGAATTAAGATCTTATGTCATTCATCCTCCATCATCCATTTTAGGGTTAGGCTAAATTAGGTAGGATTCAATGAATCTACCCATTATTTCATTTCATTCTCTTCTAGAAACTTCTCCTTTAATCCTCTTTGAATTCACTTCAAAATGGTTCATCTTGAATTCTGTGCCACCAACTCATCAATCTTATCTTCCACATGGTTCACATAATCCAAGAAATCAAACTTGTCAGCTCAGATTCATCAAATTCTTGATCTTTCTCATAATGTTGACACTTGGCATTAACTACCTTCTGATGCTCAACACATACTACGTTGCTCGACATCCTCTATCAAATCACTTAGCATGAACTAAAGTTTACTGGTGTTCAACATTGACTAAACTTTACTTGGCTTACACTGTTTCACTTGGATTACACTGAAATTGACTTTGCTCGGCTCCAACTGATTTTTTGCTTTGCTTGCACTAACTTTTCTTGACACCTACTATGCAGAATGCTAAGTTCAGTAGATAAACTTTGTTTAACTTGTTCTTCTGAACTTAATTAGTGTAACCATCCTTTGCGACCTTAAGTAGATTGTCAACGCATTATAATATAATTGTCTTAACTAATACTTTTACTCCTTTTCCATATCATGACTTAACCTTTCCTCTAGGTGCCATTGTTACCTCATTTGATCAAATCCCCTTCATTAATCAAATAAATGATAATACTAAAATCATATAAGAAATTGTCTTACCAACAAGTAGCAAGTTTGACATTAGTGATAAACTAATGATTGAAACACATTTATCATACTTGTATCAATTTGTTTTCAATAGAGCTCATGAGCATCTTCCCTCTGGGTACACACTTCATTTCATACAACTACGATGGAGCTCTTTGAAATTAGGGTCCTAACCTATTTATTTTAGCACATTTTCTTCATTATTGAAAATTGTGATCTATTTTGTGTGACATGATTCTTGTAAAAGCTCTATAAATTGATCTAATTGAATCCTGGGAAAGCTATGAGAGTTAATTATAGTAGGATACTACTTGGAGGTTGTGATTGATCATATTTGGTTCTAATAATGGCCATATGTGCCTACAATTTAATCCTACATGTTATTGGCCAATTGAATTAAAATTCTTGATTATATTTTAATTCAAACATTAAAATTGGCATGTTCCCTATCCATTGTGGTTCTATTTGTTGATAGTTTCAGCTGTATAACTCATGCTACATGGTTGGTACCATCTCCTTTAGGGAAGCTTGTACTATAATTGCATCAAATGGTATCAAAGCATGGTTGATGTTTTTGTGTTAGTAGATCCATGTTTCCAATCTTGTGAAGCTCTAGAAGAATTTGTTGTGGGGTGCTAGAGAGTGTGGACATGACCTACAATTATAGAGAAATTGCACAAGGGGATCACATAGGAGTTTATACTAGTTCAAGAACCTTGAATGAGTTATTGAAAGAATATTTTTTGTGAACATATCACTAAGTAGAGACAAGTTCTTGGTGCGTTCAATAGATTATTGAGAAAGAGGCAATTAGAACCTTGCATCAGATTGTCAAGCTAAGGAACTTGCACCAGGTATTAGGAGAGATGTCCCTAAGAAGAATGAATCCTAGAAGGATAGTGAAAATGATGGAGGACTTTAGAAATGAGGTGAGGAATAAGACTAGAAATGCAGTGGCTGGATTACAAAGGAATCTTGAGACATTGAAAGAATATGAGGAAGATATATATGACTTGGAGAGTGTATGTACCAAAAGACCAACAAATTGCTAATCTCAGATTGGTTTTGACTAATGAGTGTCTACACACTTAAGTCATATACTTAGTTCATGCCCAATAAGTAGTACATGCTAAGCACAACATGTATATAATAGTGCATGCTAAGTCCACAATGAGTACTAAGTCACTTATGTGCCGAGTAAACAATGTGTGCCGAGTAAACAAGAACATGCTGAGTGATATAGATGCCGAGTCACAATATAGAGACTAGTATATGCCAAGCATTAGAGACTTTGGATGCCGAGTAAGATAGTTTTGTCATAGTTGTCTATAATGCCACAAACAACTATGTAAACCATTTTTGAGCTGACTTAAAGATTGAATTACAATATTTTGGAGATAAGGATGAATCTTAAGTTGGATTCCCAGTGCATTGCATGTAGCCAATCAGAAAAAGAGAAGATTGAAGTGGCAAAAATGAATGAATCACAACCGTTGATTCATACCTAACCCTAAGCCACCTAATTCTTCTTAAGGAGGAAAAACCCTAAACTTTCTAGGGAGTATGAAGGAGCGAAGAGAGAAGTTTGCATGTGGAAAAAAGAGCATTCATGGTGGCCAAGGAGTTATGATATGAGATTAAATTGCAGAATCAGTTAAAGGAGAATAGAAGAAGGAAATAACATACAACAGAAAGACATTTGATCAAGAAGGATTAAGAATACATCAGTTTAGAGGTGATCTATCATCAGGCAACCAAGTGCTAACTACAAGATGAATGTTGAGTCATTCTCACAGGTGAATCAATTAAATCTCTTAATAGAGTAATCCTAACAGGTTGTATTGAAATCCTTTAGCAGGGTGCTTACTTAATTGTGAGTTAAATTCCTTTAACAAGACACACTTTTAACAGGGTGTTTAAATCCTTTAGCAAGGTGAGACTTAATAGTCTTTGTAAGCCTTTAAGAGGGCAAACCTTTCATAGGGTAGATCATGTGTCATGATCAAACATTGTAAACTTCACTGGATACACTTTATTACTGTAGTAGTAAAGATTTGTGGGTGTCATCCCCACCCTAGTTTTACCTTCTCATTGGAGGGTTTCTGGGTAATCATATCTATTGTCATATATGTGTGAATGTTTACTTGTTTACATGTTTTAGATGTCATGCTTTACATGGTATTTTAGTTTACTTATTGAATGTATGAGATGGATGTGTGGTAAGGGTCAAAGTTTAAACTACTAATTCACCCCCCTCTCAAAAGTTTACCTTTCCTATTGTAATTCCAACAATTGGTATCAGAGCCTAATTCTCTTAAAGAGAAGCTTTGCAACTTTGAGAAAAGATCTTGAAAATGGAAGTCTACAAGTTGGGAAAGACCATTGAGAAGCAGGGAATTGAAATACATCTCATTCTACATCAACTGAATGAAGCAAGAGAAGAACTAAAGAAATAGACAATACAGAGAAATGGACACTACTAAGATATTTGCTAATAGAGACTCCAATGAATTTGATGTAGTAGTTGCAGAACTAATGGAAAAGAATAGAGTCAAAGGTAAAGAAACTAGGAATCTCAAGTTGGAGTAAGAATCACAAACCATACTGCTATGTGAAGTACTAAACAGAAGAAGAAAGCTATGGAAGATAAAGCCATGATTGAAGATGACAAAAGAGTTTTGATCAATAGACTGGAAGAGAAGCCAATAGAGCTATCCAAGATTTCCAACATGCAATTGGATACTTTGAGTCAAATGATGAATACCAACTATGAATTGAATGTCAAGGACATTGAGACAACAACATTAAAACTGCAAAATGAGCAATTGAAGAGTGACCTAAAAAGGGAAAAGGAATTCGCTAAAAGTTTCAATAAACCTAATGAAGCCATCAAATAGTTTGAGATATTGTTGAGATCCCCAAGATCTAATAATGATACATCTAGATTGGGATATATAAATACTGAAGAAGGAGAAGCATCCAAAAGTGTTGAAGGAAGGAGCAACAAACGTAAGAACTCTAAACCTAGTTGTCATAATTATGGTAACAAAGGACATACTACTAATGTGTGTAGGAGTAGGATTGAAAATAAAAATGTCAAGCATCAAAGCATGGTTCACTGCCATAAACACAACAAACAAGGTCTCAGGCACATGAATGCAGAACTATGACTATGAACACACAAAGATTTGACGGATATTGTTATAACTATCAGAAGTATGGACATCGAGCTTTTGAGTGCATATTCAAACCCATGTTGTCATCAAACAGGCAAACAAAGGTAAGGAACAATGACAACTCTTATAACTGGGATTATAATACAAGATATAACTATCATTATTGTCAAGAATATGGACATGTTCCTAAAAATTGTATTAGAAAACACTTTAGAGGTGACTAAAAAAGGTGGTTGAGTCAAACCACATGTTTTAGCTATTTAAAGATTGGTCACATCAGTTGATATTGTCCAACAAAGTCAAAGGCACCAAGTTGTGAGTTTGATAAAGGAAAAGGCAAGGCAGATGTTGAAAATGTCAAAAATGAAATGAACAAGACATGGAAGAAAAAGGGTGATTACAACATATCAAATGGAGAAGGGATCACTTCATCCAATGGGTCAGGTGATCACACCTCATCAAACCAAGCTATCAAGAGGTATGTGGGACTGACATTCATAAGTTATATCATACATAAATTCCAAAAGAATTAACTACTGAAAAGTCTACATAAGAATGAATAAAGATGTAAGATGTTATTAGGAATCAAAGAAAAATCTTTAAGTTTTTCATGTTATTACCGAGCATGAAAAGTTTTTTGAGTGTCAAGTGAAATATTAGAGGATGTTGAGCTAATAGTCCAGCTAGTTGATACTGAGCTCGTAATGGTTTCTGAATGAATAAAATGCTAATGGATGCCAAGTGAGCTTGAAATTGGTTGATTCCAAGCTTACAACTGTGTAAGCACTCAACATTTATTGCAAGATTTTAAAAGGATATTTGATCAATTTGTAGCTCATTTTACATCATTCCAAAATAGAGAAAGAGCAAGGAGAGCAAGCGGTAGTCAAAAAATTCATCCAAAGTGATTATAGAAGATTTGAGTAGCAATTCAACACCATTTCGACAGATCTTTCAAGGTATTTATCAAGTGTTGAGTTACACTGTTTCTATTTTCATAAACCCTAGTTTCACACAATGACATCTAATTCAAAGAATGTTGAGGGAAAGGAGGTTTTGAATGTTCAAATGGTTAGTAATGATGTTAAACAACCAATATTCAAGGCCATACCTTATATTGCATACAAACAAGACCCCTCCAATACATTATCCATGATATCATCGAACATTTTAATGGTGCAAGAGGTTACAAAATGTTACAACTGCAAGGTTGGAAGTATTGGAGATATGGAGATCAGGAAAGCATATGATAGACTTTGTGAGAATGGTATGTTAAGGGAAGAATATAAAATTGTAGAAAAGAAAGGGTTAACTTGTGCCCTAGATTTCTCGAATGTGTTCAAAACTAAATGTATTAGGATTGTGCTAAGCAGAATTCATGATAGTTCTCTATGGTTAGACAATGGATCTATCAAAATAACCAAAAGAATAATACATAGGGTGACAAGGTATCCAACCCTAGATTGGCTTAAGACTCTAAGGAGTGATTCAAAAGAGATTATTGAGAAGAATATAGGAGCCGTGTGGAATAAGAGAGGAACAACTATTGATACCATCACAGATCCATTGATAGACTTTGCAGTAAGGGTTATTGCACACTACTAATCTAGCAGATTAAACAGTGTGCCCTATATTGTAGTAGATGTTGGCTATAAGATTGTAAAGAAAGATCACACATATGCTCTTGCAAAGCTACAATTACAACAATTGGTTGAAAACCTAGGAGCAATAAGAAAGACAAAGCGTGCTTAGTGCAAATTTAGTTCTATTTTGATATGTATTTTCTTTTATGTTCAAAACACTTTTCCTACATTTGGCATAGTTGCATGGAAGACAAACAGGTCTGTGGCAATACAAATTGGTGAGTTCATTGAACAATTGGGTGAGAACTTTGAGTCTGTAATGACAAGCTACTTTGAGGACTTTAAGAAATCAATGAAAAAAAGATTGAGAATTCCAATATCACATGTGCAAAAGCATTATGATGATGTTTGTTTCTTAGTGGATGCTGATTATACTTTTGTTCAAGCAACAACTCCAAGGGTAAGATGGTTGAGGCCATTAAGATATGAAGTCAATGTAGATGAGGCTTCTACAACTATTACAACCTTACTTGCAAAAGAAATAGATAAAAATCTTGCTACATTTGGAAACTATGAGATGGAAAATCTAAAATTACCATGGAACTCAAGACTGCCTCTATCATAAAGAAGAAGGAGAAGTTGGTGAAAAAAATGAAAGCTAAATTTGGTGAAGGTGCTGAGTAGGAAGAGGATGAAGAGGAAGAGGATGATGAAGAAGAAGACATCTAGACACAAGCACCACTTGCACTAACACAAGGAATGGGAGAAGATCAGCCTGAGGAAGAGACAAAAGTTGCTAAAGATGTCAAGGGAGAAGAAGTTGAGGAAGCACCCACTCCCATAGATCAAAAGAAGGCGAAGGGTAAGGCCTAACCCGTGACTAAAGCCAAGAAAATTGCAAAACCAAGCTAGCCCAAACCAACTGCATCTACTACAAGGGCTAGTGCACATGTCACTATAGAAAAGGCAAAGGATAAAACTAAACCAATAGAGTAGGAAGGAAAAGTGCAGAAAAGACCTAGGAGGAAATACATTGCACAAGCTAAATCAGATGAAGAAAAAACTAAATCAAATGAAAATACCTAATTCAAAGTAGTGAGTCAAAACCCATTATTTGGTTTAGAAAATGTAACGCCTTGCCAAGGGATCCAAAAGAATTAACCTAAAGTTTCATTAAGTTTGCTAAACATTTTTTTTTTTAAAGTAAGAAAATTTAACATACACATCAAACACATAGTAGCGGAAGCAATAACATGTAATCATCGACAAACATACATTGCAAGTTACATTTCTTAAAGATCCCAAGACGTTGAGTCACGTTTAAATTTAATTAAATTCTAAGTCTAACAACTATCACATACATATGAAAGAATAATCAGAAGTCCCATGTCCATATTATACATTTGTTCTGAATGCCTCTTGGCAAATTAATTCAGAATGCTCAATCATCCACTGTACAAGTCATAGGGTATGAAAGGCTTAAAAGATTATACATATGTAAAAATAGAAATACATCAACCTCCACGAATCCATGATACAAAGTACAGTAAAGATATATACAAAACTATTCACCATACTTGATACATCCATACATCCATAATGATAAAACATCTATCATAAAATCTAACCATCCATCATAATAATCCAAGAACATAGTGAAGGTAAATGCCAATCACGAAAACTCCAGCCATGGTGACCACGGAACGGATCTCAATGGTAAGAGTAAAAAGCACTACCACCCGACCGCGTGGAACCTAAATGGTCCACTCCCACAGCGCTGAGGAGATAGTCTCAAGTCCCAAATAGGATAACAAAACCTATAATCATATATACTCTCTAAGTTCAGGAAATCCTATAAGTATGCTAACTAAAGGGTTCCTGAAAAGATCGACATCTAAAACCCAGAGGTACCACAAGACACGTAGGAAACCTAATATGCAAGCGGGAAAGTGTCATCGCAAAAGTCACGTAGAAGTTACCTGAGCAATCCCTTAGGAATCTCGGGTCCCTACTGATCCTACGGCCACTAGTATCCTCTCGTACTGATGAGGCCTACTATGGAATGCAAGGTCGTAACCAAGCGTTCTCTCTACCCCATCCTAGTCTATACTAGCACTCAAGGCATGGGAGAGAACATACAATTATCTTGTTAGGTTCATTTTCTCTCATTTAGAGTAAATGTTTTCACTTATTAAAAAATGACTTACAATGGGTTTCTCAAGGCAGCCTCTTAGGGCTCCGACCCCCATTGCAAGCCACTTCCCGACTCTACACATAGATAACCTACCCTAGGCTCATGAAATCATAAATCAAAGAATCATAATAAAACCACCTCAGTCCTATAAAAGCAACTGAAAAACATCATAAAAGATAAGCCACAAAATTACATCAGTTCTTCATGAGCAACAGATAAGCATCAAATAATAATCATATGATCACGACAATTCTCTATCAGCAACTGAAGGCATCAATGATAGATCACAAAATCCAATGGTTCTCCAATAAGCAACCAGAAAGTATCCCAATAGTAAATTACAATACTGATCGAAGACTCCAAAATGGTCAAGTCAACACATGAAATCATCAAGAACATAATGAACACTTCAGTCCTTTCAAGCGACCGAAAAGCAATCCAAGTGTAACTGATCGAGACTCAAAAATGGTTATCAAATATAACTGATCGAGACTCAAAAATGGTTAAGTCAAGTATCTCAAATACGTACATCTCAGCTTCACACAAGGAAACTGGAAAGCAATAACAAACAGTAAACACAATCATGTCATAGAGCACTTCATCACATTACCATGGTCGGGTTAAGAAAGATCGAGACCAAATAATCATGACATCACATTCACAACCTCGAGCCTCTGGTAACAACCTAAACTGGTCAACGCTAAACCAACCCCATAACACTCAAAGCACAAAGAAAACATCAAAGTCTCAGAGATTGGATTTGAAAGTATATTATTGAGTTAAGGTAAGGTTTATGTTTTAGTTTAATGTCGAATTTCAAGTAACTAAGTTTTCATATCTACCCCTTACGATTAACCCATTTCTATAATAACTTCCATCAAGTCAATCTTCCAATTCTACCATTTAATCAAATAATATTCATTATTAATTAACTTTAATTAAACTAATTTTAATTAAATTAATCAATAATTACTTGTTCTAATTACTTATTTTAATCTATTTATTAATTGTTAATTTATTAATATTTATCCAAAATTATTAATAAATTAATATTTACAAACTATGTTAAATGTATTAATATTTAATTATTAAATATTAATAAAGATTAAAATATTTATTAATTAAAAAAAAAATATATAAAAAATTTATTAATTAAAAATTTTAAATAATAAATTTTTTTTTTTAATAAATAATAAAAATTATATATAAAAAAAATGAATTAACAAAACCTTTTAAAAACGTTTTAAAGCCCGTCGGCTTAATTAAAGACCCTGCGGTCGCAAGGCTTGCGGCGGCAGGTACTTTGTACCTGCCGTCGCAATACCTGCAACACAAGTACTGTCGGCTCTGCCGATAGTGGGGGTGGGCACGGGATAATTCCCTCCCCCCCACTAATTACATTATTATATATTATTATTATTATTTAAAAAAAAAAAAACAACGAATCTGTTTTTAATCAATCTCTTTTTTTTTTTTTTTTGAAATTTAATTTTGTTTGAATATAAAATTATATATATATAAATTTATAAATATGCTAATTTAATTCCTAAACATATAAATATATTAAAAGACATTGCCTCCTTCATTAAATTGGTATAGAAATATAGTCAATCCGAACTTCTAATTTAGAATTTCGGTATTAGATTCAACCTTTCCCATTCAAATTTTGTATACAGAAGTTTATAGACAAGCATCTGATAAATTCCAATATTGTAATGTTCAAACATTCATCATAGAGAATTCAGATTTACAAACCCCAGACACGAAGAAGACAGGAAAGGATAATTGCGTATTTAATCGATAATCAAAAACACAAGACCCTACCTGATCCTGATGCTATTATGCAATCTCCAGGAACTGTAAGGGAATTCACTCCTCTCAATAACCTTCTTCCGAAAACCTTTCTTTGGTATTAGCCTTCTGAAATTCGCTTCCAAAAGTTGTCTCCCCAAAAATTCCCGTCCAACTTTGTATATCCCAAAAATGAACCCCCAAAGTTGTGATAAGTAATTTCTCCTCAAATCGGGGCACTAATTGTGCATTCACCTGAGAAGACTCTTTGCACAACTCAGTTAACTCCCAATTAACCTTTATTATCTTTTATTTTATTTTGCATTCAACTTTCATGCACATTAAGTTGATTTATTAAATAACTTTATTTAATATTCTACTTGACTTCTATTTTAAATTAATTTATTACTTTAATCTCATGTGCACTTTATGAAATTAAAATAATGTTATTAATTTCTATTATTTAATCTTTTAATTTATTTTTCATATTTAAACTCATGCTTAGATCATGCGATCTAGAATTCTTAATAATTTAATGTCTTTCAACTTTTTAAATTAATTTTAGAAACTTAATTGATAACATATTTAATTAATTTAATTAACAATAATATTTAGCATTTATTTAAAAATGAACTCCAATTATATTATTATTAAATTAAATAAATATTATCCTGTTCTAAATTTATCTTTGAACTTTAATCTCCAAATTTAGTTCTTTTATTTAATTAATTTCTCAATTACTTAAATATTAAAGATATCATATTAATTCTCTATTAAATTAAATCATTAATTAATCTTTTTAATTAGACTTAATTAATAGAAAACACATCAAGGACTCATAAACAACATATGAAAACCCTACATAGAAAAACACATACTAAATCAAAACAAAAAGGGTTATAATCATGAAATTACATCATTTGATGCATTCAGAGGGTACTTAACTCAGATACTTGTCCTAATTATCAATTAGGACAATTGGCTAAAGGGTTTAGGAATTGGACTTAAGAGTTTATCTCCCCTCTCTTACCATTGAGACAATGCGATAGGGTACGCTCATCCTGACAATTCAGGGAAGTCGATACCCGGTACCTGCAACTTGCATAAAATCCACGCATGTACCAACACAATATTCTAAGCTAAATAGACAATGGCAGGAAGTGGTGCATCATGTAGATCCCGTCTAGCAGGTGACTACGACTCCCTTCCTTAACCACATCAGAAACACCATACATAAATAAAACAAACACGCACACCATACACATGCAGTATGGGGTAAGTATCCATAAGAAGCACATGGAATAATAAACCATCTAACTAATCATCATCGATAACTGAAACCATTGAATAATCATCATACATGCATGAAATATAGAGTACCAAGTAATCTCATCATATAATAAACTGAGTGTAAAACAACATCTGATAATCTCTAAAATAATAATACTAATCATCAAACATAAATTGGCCTAAAAGAGTTTGGCAATGATATCAGGAATGTAACTAGAAAATGTAGACTAGGGGCAGGCACTACATCCACCCCCCTAGACTTAGGCTTACTCCTGGAAGCCTATAAAAAAATAGGGATATAAATCCCGTAATCTAGATGCATCCTCCCATGTAGCTGAAGAGTCATTAGTAGGGTCCCATTGGACCCTTACCTGCTCTATGGTTCGACCCCTGAGGGTCAACTCCCGCTACTCCAGAATACGAATTGGCTCCAAAGCCAGCTGCCCATCCTCTATCTGCAATGCATTCCAATCAAGAATATGTACAACATCAGGGATATACTGTCTAAGTACTGAAACATGGAAAACATCGTGAATGCGAGCAAGGTTGGGCGGTAAAGCAAGACGATAGGCAACTGGACCAATCCTCTCAAGAATATCGAATGGTCCCACAAAGAGAGGTGCTAGCTTTGAGCCCTTTCCATAACGGATCGGACTCTTCCGTGGATGCACTCTCAAGAAAACCTTCTCTCCCACAGAAAACTGCTTATCTGACCTATGTGCATTAGCATACTTTTTCTGCCTATCCTGTGCCATTGTCAAGTGCTCTCAGATACGCACAACCTGTTGCTCCATGTCACGAAGCATCTCTGGGCCCAACAGGATGTGATCCTCAAGGCTATCCCAACTCAAAGGTGTACGACAAGGGCGTCCATATAAGGCTTGGAAAGGTGCCATGCCAATAGAACTGTGATACCCGTTGTTGTAAGTAAACTCCACTAGATAGAGATAGTCCTCCCAATGAGTCTGCCTATCCATCACGTACATCCTCAACATATCTTTGAGAACTTGATTCACTCTCTCTGTCTGCCCATCTGTCTCTAGGTGATATGCTGAACTGAAATTCAACTGCGCTCCAAGATCATGCTGTAGTGATGTCCAAAATGTGGAAGTGAAAACATGATCCCTATCCGAAATGATCTTTCGGGGAATACCATGTAGTCTCACAATGTCACGCATGAAGACATTAGCTACTGAAGCTGTAGTGTAGGAAGACTTGATTGGTGCAAAATGTGCCACCTTAGTCAATCGGTCAACGGTGACCATGATAGCATCATGACGACGAGGAGTCATAGGTAATCCTACTATGAAATCCATAGAGATGATGTCCCACTTCCATGAAGGAATGAGATTCGGTTGCAAAAGTCCTGCCGGATGCTGGTGTTCTACCTTGACTCTCTGACACTCAAGACATCTAGCCACAAAATCAGCAATGTCGCGCTTCATCCCGGACCAATAGAATAAACGTCGCAAATCTGCATGCATCTTCTTGACACTTGGATGTGCCGAGTAAGGTGCACAATGGGCCTTTGATAGGATCAATATGTGAAGCTCATCCAGTAGCGGCACATAGATCCTTCCTGAATGTCTCAAAAGGCCATCTGACTCTAGGACATAGCCTAAAAACTTACCCTCCAAGGGTCTCCCTGAATTGATCTCACTGTACACCTCCAGATACCATGAGTCAGTGGGGAGTGCCTGAAGTATCTGACACCTCAAATCGACACTAAGAGTCATAGATGATATCACATGTTTCCTGTGACTCAAAGCATTAGCTACTACATTCTCCTTCCCTTGGATATACTTTACCTCAAAGTCATACTCGCACAAAAACTCCATCCAACGCCTCTGCCTAGCATTCAGATTAGGCTGCATGAATATGTACTGAAGACTATGATGATCGCTATGTAGTTCAAATCTGTGTCCCAACAAGAAATGTCTCCATCTCACTAAGGCATGAACTACTGCTGCTAACTCAAGGTCATGTGTAGGATAATTCAACTCATGATCCTTGAGTTTGCGTGATTCATAAGCAATCACTCGACCATTCTGCATTAGAACTGCTCCAATACCCTCAAGGGAAGCATCTGTACACACCATGAAATCACCTTCTGGATCAGGTACTGCTAAGATCGGTGCACTAGTCAAAAGCTCCTTGAGTTTCTGAAATGCTTCTACACATTTTTCTTTCCAAAGAAACTTCTTTCCTTTCCTCTGAAGGGAGGTAATAGGGTGTGCTATTCTGGAGAAGTTTTGAACAAATCTGCGATAATAACCAGCTAGACCCATGAAACTATGAATCTCTGACATAGTAGTGGGTGCAAGCCAATCTACTATTGCCTGGATCTTCGTAGGGTCTACAGAGATACCTTTGCCTGAAATAACGTGTCCCAAATACTGTATCTCTGATTGAAAGAAATCACACTTTGCCGCATTGGCATAAAGTTGATTATCTCTCAAGCACTGCAAAACTAAACTCAAATGTTCCTCATGTTCCTTTTGGGACCTAGAATATATCAGTATATCGTCAAGGAACACAAGAACAAATCTATCAAGATAGGAACAGAACACCCCATTCATTAAGCACATGAAAACTGATGGAGCGTTCGTCAGCCCAAAGGGTACCACTGTGAACTCATAATGCCCATAGCAAGTTCAGAAGGTGGTCTTATGAATATCAGCCTCCTTGATGCGAAGTTGATGGTATCCTGACTTAAGATCAATCTTAGAAAACACTGTAGCCCCCTTGATCTGATCAAATAAATCGTCAATCCTTGGTAAAGGATACCTGTTCTTTATTGTCACCTTATTCAGCTGTTTGTAATCAATGCAAAGGCGCAAAGAACCGTCCTTCTTCTTCACAAAGAGCACTGGAGCTCCCCATGGTGATACACTAGGTCGAATACTACCCTTGGCCAAAAGTTCCTTTAACTGCAAATGCAACTCACTTAACTCCTGAGTGGTCATACGGTAAGGAGCTCTAGAGATAGGTTCTGCTCCTGGAGTGAGCTCAGTGCTAAAATCAATGTCTCTCTTCGGAGGCATGCCTGGAATCTCACTCAGAAAGACATCAGCATACTCCTGTAAAATAGGGTGATCTAGGGTCTTCCTCGTAGAGTCTTCTTCATCTAGCTCATTTACCATAACGAAAAATACCTGACATCCCTTACAAAAGCTTCACTTTAATTGCATAGCAGAGATCATCCGTAGGGATATAGGCCTCGGTATCCCCACAATCTCAACATCCTTCCCTTGGTCATCCTGACACATAATGGTCTTCTTTCTGTAGTCTATACTAGCCCTATGAGAGCCAAGCCAATCCATACCTAAGACCACATTGTAGGAGCCAAGAGGAATAACTCAAAAATCGACTGAAGTCTCAAACCCTCCTATGCTAAGTCCACACTTATGAACTACAAAATCTATGGAAACTTTAGCGTTTGAGGCTAGTTCCACTTGCCAACCATGATCCTGCTTAACTGACTCCAGCTTACACTTATCAACTAGAGATGGAGAAATGAAAGAATCTGTAGCACCTGAATCAAATAATATAGAGAGAGGTGTACCTCGGATAGCTCATGTAGTCTCAACTACTGTCCCCTGAATGTCTGCCTGACGGTGATCCACCGCTGCAAATACTCTATGAGATCCACCTGCATTTTCGACTGTAGGCTCAGATGCTGTTGGCCTAGGTCCTGAATACCGAGATGCTCGCTGTGGGCAGTACGCTGCAATATGACCAATCTGTCCACATGAATAACATCCCATACTTCTACCAGATCCTCTCCCTCTAGGTGGTGCATTCGACCGCTGGTGGCTACCCCTGCTAGCAAAAGATTGGCTACTCTGTGCAGGCCAAGACTGCTGATTCTGTTTATTACATTGAGCATTGCGATTGATCCTAGAGTTGGATCCACCACCACCACTCTGTGCCTGAGGGTAAAATCCCTTATGCTGCTGAGGCTGCTACTGAGAATGCTGATTCCTCCTAGGGAAGGGAGGCTTCCTGATTCCACCGGAGTTGTGGTTGCCCTTAGATCCTGCTATAGTAGGCGCTCCCACAAAACCCCCTTGCCCAAAGTTGACACTCTGCTCTACCAGGATAGCTCGATGTACCGCATACTTGAGGGTCTTAGGCTCAAATACCTTAACAACCCCAATAAAATGGTTGTTCAAGCCTCGAATGAAATGTTGTTCCAACTGCGCTGGGTTGTCATTGAATCCCAAAAAAGGCATGAGCTCATAGAACTTGCGCTCATACTTTACAACGGTCATAGTGAACTGTCTCAGGTTATGGAATTCATCTGCTCTATGCTACTTCCATTCCTCTGGTAGGAATCGCTCATGAAAACTCTCCAAGAAAATCTCCCAAGTGACACTACCCATGTTAATGCCCAACTTCTTCTCCTCAATAGTCCACCAGGTGGCCCCAAATAACTCTAGATTGGTAATGACAAACCTCGCTTTGACATTACTGTCAAAGTCCTGCATAGCAAAAATCTTGTCAAGGGCAATAAGCCACTGCTCAGCTACATACCCAAAACCTTGCCCATTAAAGGGCTTGATCTTGGACCTCTGAAGGTCCTTCATCTGAGAAGATACTATGGATCTATGTCGATCCCTCTGAGGACTCCTAGATCTGTGTCTATGCTCATGTCCAGCCTAGCGTGCTCTATCCTGCTCAAGAACAGGAGGTAAGCGATCAATAAGGGTTCGTATCATTTGCCTCAGATCAACCTCCTCAGAGTTGGCATGTCCCTCTCTGTGGTTCTCTTCCTGATGTTCACTGACATGCTCTTCCCTATCCTCTTCCTGAATGGGGCTCTCATGGATAGACTCAAGGCACTCAAGGCATGGGAGAGAACATACAATTATCTTGTTAGGTTCATTTTCTCTCATTTAGTGTAAATGTTTTCACTTATTAAAAAATGACTTACAATGGGTTTCTCAAGGCAGCCTCTTAGGGCTCCGACCCCTATTGCAAGCCACTTCCCGATTCTACACATAGATAACCTACCCTAGGCTCATGAACTCATAAATCAAAGAATCATAATAAAACCACCTTAGTCCTATACAAGCAACTGAAAAACATCATAAAAGATAAGCCACAAAATTACATTAGTTCCTCATGAGCAACAGATAAGCATCAAATAATAATCATATGATCACGACAATTCTCTATCAGCAACTGAAGGCATCAATGATAGATCACAAAATCCAATGGTTCTCCAATAAGCAACCAGAAAGTATCCCAATAGTAAATTACAATACTGATCGAAGACTCGAAAATGGTCAAGTCAACACATGACATCATCAAGAATATAACAAACACTTCAGTCCTTTCAAGCGACCGTAAAGCAATCCAAGTATAACTGATCGAGACTCAAAAATGGTTATCAAATATAACTGATCGAGACTCAAAAATGGTTAAGTCAAGTATCTCAAATACGTACACCTCAGCTTCACACAAGGAAACTGGAAAGCAATAACAAATAGTAAACACAATCATGTCATAGAGCACTTCATCACATTACCATGGTCGGGTTAAGAAAGATTGAGACCAAATCATCATGACATCACATTCACAACCCCGAGCCTCTGGTAACAACCTAAACCAACCCCATAACACTCAAAGCACAAAGACAACATCAAAGTCTCAGAGATTGGATTTGAAAGTATATTATTGAGTTAAGGTAAGGTTTATGTTTCAGTTTAATGTCGAATTTCAAGTAACCAAGTTTTCATATCTACCCCTTACGATTAACCCATTTCTATAATAACTTTCATTAAGTCAATCTTCCAATTCTACCATTTAATCAAATAATATTCATTATTAATTAACTTTAATTAAACTAATTTTAATTAAATTAATCAATAATTACTTGTTCTAATTACTTATTTTAATCTATTTATTAATTGTTAATTTATTAATATTTATCCAAAATTATCAATAAATTAATATTTATCCAAAATTATTAATAAATTAATATTTACAAACTATGTTAAATGTATTAATATTTAATTATTAAATATTAATAAAGATTAGAATATTTATTAATTAAAAAATATATATATAATTTATTAATTAAAATTTTTAAATAATAATAAAATTTGTTTTAATAAATAATAAAAATTATATATAAAAAAAATGAATTAACAAAACCTTTTAAAAATGTTTTAAAGCCCGTCGGCTTAATTAAAGACCCTGCGGTCTTCCGTAGGTCTGCGGTCGCAGGGCTTGCGGCGGCAGGTACTGTCAGCTCCGCCGACAGTGGGGGTGGGCACGGGATAATTCCCTCCCCCCCACTAATTACATTATTATATATTATTTTTCTTTTTAAAAAAAAAAAAAAACAACGAATCTGTTTTTAATTAATCTCTTTTTTTTTTTTTTTTTGAAATTTAATTTTGTTTGAATATAAAATTATATATATATATATATATATATATATAAATTTATAAATATGCTAATTTAATTCCTAAACATATAAATATATTAAAAGACATTGCCTCCTTCATTAAATTGGTATAGAAATATAGTCAATCCGAACTTCTAATTTAGAATTTCGGTATTAGATTCAACCTTTCCCATTCAAATTTTGTATACAGAAGTTTATAGACAAGCATCTGATAAATTTCAATATTGTAATGTTCAAACATTCATCATAGAGAATTCAGATTTACAAACCCCAGACACGAAGAAGACAAGAAAGGATAATTGCGTATTTAATCGATAATCAAAAACACAAGACCCTACCTGATCCTGATGCTATTATGCAATCTCCAGAAACTGTAAGGGAATTCGCTCCTCTCAATAACCTTCTTCCAAAAATCTTTCTTTGGTATTAGCCTTCTAAAATTCGCTTCCAAAAGTTGTCTCCCCAAAAATTCCCGTCCAACTTCGTATATCCCAAAAATGAACCCCCAAAGTTGTGATAAGCAATTTCTCCTCAAATCGGGGCACTAATTGTGCATTCACCCGAGAAGACTCTTTGCACAACTCAGTTAACTCCCAATTAACCTTTATTATCTTTTATTTTATTTTGCATTCAACTTTCATGCACATTAAGTTGATTTATTAAATAACTTTATTTAATATTCTACTTGACTTCTATTTTAAATTAATTTATTACTTTAATCTCATGTGCACTTTATGAAATTAAAATAATGTTATTAATTTCTATTATTTAATCTTTTAATTTATTTTTCATATTTAAACTCATGCTTAGATCATGTGATCTAGAATTCTTAATAATTTAATGTCTTTCAACTTTTTAAATTAATTTTAGAAACTTAATTGATAACATATTTAATTAATTTAATTAACAATAATATTTAGCATTTATTTAAAAATGAACTCCAATTATATTATTATTAAATTAAATAAATATTATCCTGTTCTAAATTTATCTTTGAACTTTAATCTCCAAATTTAGTTCTTTTATTTAATTAATTTCTCAATTAATTAAATATTGAAGATATCATATTAATTCTCTATTATATTAAATCATTAATTAATCTTTTTAATTAGACTTAATTAATAGAAAACACATCAAGGACTCATAAACAACATACAAAAACCCTACATAGAAAAACACATACTAAATCAAAACAAAAAGGTTTATAATCACGAAATTACATCATTTGATGCATTCAGAGGGTACTTAACTCAGATACTTGTCCTAATTATCAATTAGGACAATTGGCTAAAGGGTTTAGGAATTGGACTTAAGAGTTTATCTCCCCTCTCTTACCATTGAGACAATGCGATAGGGTACGCTCATCCTGACAATTCAGGGAAGTTGATACCCGGTACCTACAACCTGCATAAAATCCACGCATGTACCAACACAATATTCTAAGCTGAACAGACAATGGCAAGAAGTGGTGCATCGTGTAGATCCCGTCTAGCAGGTGACTACAGCTCCCTTCCTTAACCACATCAGAAACACCATACATAAATAAAACAAACACGCACACCATACACATGCAGTATGGGGTAAGTATCCATAAGAAGCACATGGAATAATAAACCATCTAACTAATCATCATCGATAACTGAAACCATTGAATAATCATCATACATGCATGAAATATAGAGTACCAAGTAATCTCATCATATAATAAACTGAGTGTAAAACAACATCTGATAATCTCTAAAATAATAATACTAATCATCAAACATAAATTGGCCTAAAATAGTTTGGCAATGATATCAGGAATGTAACTAGAAAATGTAGACTAGGGGCAGGCACTATAGAAAACCTATGTGAAAATGTTAAGAATAGTATAGATTTATCAAGATTTTCACATATTGATTTTGATAACCTTGGTAAAGTTGAAAAGAATCAAGTGGAGGAGGCTATATATGCCATGACAATTTTTTTTAAGAAAGCCCCACTAGAAATTGCTAGCTATATGCCCAAAAGTTTATATGAAAGAGTTGAGGAAAAATGGCATTATTGTCTAAGCCTAGAAAGAAAAATAAGGGAAAGATCACTTGCACAAGTTATGCCTGAACTCAGTAAGGAACAAATTGCTAAGGCTATGAAGGAATACATAGTTATATTTGTTCCAAAATATAGAGCCTTCAACATACTGTGAAACAATATTGAAGATGTTGTGAAGAAGTCCACACAAATGTGGAAAGTGACATATGGAATAACAACAATAAAGGAAGGTGAATAGGAACCCATTGAGGTAAAAGATGATGAAGAATATGATGATAATAAAGATAGTGTTGATGGAGATATAGAAATAAAAGTAGATAACTAGGCAACAACTGAGGCAGAGCAACAAGAAGAACAGAGTGTACAAGATAAAAAACTACTAGATGTCAACCCTCAACATTTAAAAAGTGTAAATACTGAAACAGTAACAGTGAAGGATGTTTCTAATCACATTTCTTAGAACATCAATCCCTTTATAAAGGAATATTTAATAAAGATACTTGATTAGTCTATATTGCAAGGAAAATTATGTGATAATCTTTTATTGGTAAGTGTAGATGAGATACAAAAAAAAATGATTGATACTATAAAGGAAGAGGTGAATACACAAGAACCACCTACTATCACCCCTCAAATCACTAATGTGAAACCTTTAGATAAAGTACCTAAAGCTACATCAAAAAAGGTTGATACAGTTGGAAAGGACACAGTGGAAACTCAAGCCACTATAGAAACATAGAGTGAAATAGGTCAAATAGACTTATCTGCACCTCCAACACAAGTACAAGGTATATCACAAGACATTGTAGAAGCAAAGGAAAAGCATGAAGAGATTGAGTTGACACTAAAGGTGAAGGAGCAAGTAGTAATTCAAGCCCTGGTAACTTTACCAAAATCTGACACTCCTTCCAGTCAAACCCTTTAGAAGCCAAGCACATATGCAACACCATTGCAAATCTCAATGCTGAGTCCAAGTTCATCAAAGGCTGAAGAAGTGATACAATATGGAGATGTAAGCCTTGATGAAGATATTATTTTATCAAAATATGATCATAACAAAATAACAATTTAGAAGATGGACATATTACAAGAAGCCCTAACAAGAAAGAAAAGACAAGAACTACTCAGAAAGGAGCATAGGCAAAAGCAACCATTGCTAGAAATCAAAGACATCTTTTTGGATGCATTTATTCTACCTACTCAAGATGAAACCAAGCCACTCATTGAATAACTGAAAAATATAGTGGAAAAGGTTAGTGATATAGACCTTGATACAAATGCTAAATTACTAGAATGGTCTAAAAATAAATTTCAAAACAAAGTGAATGAGAAAATATTAGGTGATATAGCACTTACACAAATTGCATTGGAAACTAAGGTTGAGAGTGAAGAAGGTACTTGAGAACATTTTATCATTGTACAAAAAAGTGTGCAATCCAACACTCTTCACACAAGAGACAAGAAGTCACATTTTAAGTTTGGAAAGTCAGATTAATGCATTAGGTGAAAAACTTCCTATGACACTAGCTCAAAGTGAGAAGCACTTCAGAACTTTGCTACAAACCCATAGTCAGTTAGCTACATTATCGACAGATGAAGCCAATATAAGGGAAAAACTAATTAGCATCCAAACAACATTGACCCCCCACATAGAAATTTTGCACAAGGAGTTAGGGTATACTAAAACACTTATGAAGAAAGACTTCAATCTTTCAACATTAGATGACCTACTCCACCTTGCTACCGAGTTGGCCATCCAAATTAAGTCTTTGGATGTGGCATGTGAAAATTGGGATGCGGCTCTCAAGATTAGACTAGAGGTTCACAAATCCTTTTTGGACAAACACACTATTAGTGTATAGCCTATTTGACATAAGTATGAAAAGGGGGGAGAAATAAAAGGGGGAGATATAGAATTTTGAGGAGAAAGAGAGCAAAGCATGAGAATAAGAGCAAAGGGGGAGATGAAATGAAAGAGTATAAGTTAGCAAAGAACAACAAGCAAGTCAAAGAAGTCACAAAAGTATCAGTTGAAACATATCTACTAAGTAGGAGTACATAATTTTGAATATAGAATAGAACTATCAACTTAGGAGGAGTTATCAACTTTTGAGGTACAAGTTGTTACAAAATTTTGAAATTTTGAAATTTTGTACATAAGTCGAATGAGAGATATTTTATGCTTGTAAAAATAACAACATCAATGCACGACTAGGTTTTTTTGACACTCATGTCAAAGGGGGAGATTGTTGATCTTAGATTGGTTTTGACTAATGAGTGTATACACACTTAAGTCATTTACTTAGTTCATACTGAATAAGTAGTACATGTTGAGCACAACATGTATATAATAGTGCATGTCGAGTCCACAATGAGTGCCGAGGCACTCAAGCACCAAGTAGATAGTGTATGTTGAGTGATTTAGGAGCTGAGTAAGAAAAACATGCCAAGTGATACATATGCCATGTCATAGTATAGAGACCAATATATGTCAAGCATTAGAGACGTTAGATGCCAAGTAAGATAGTTTTGTCATAGTTATTTGTAATGGCACAACCAACTACGTAAACCATTTTTGAGTTGACTTAAAGATTGAATTTTGATATTTTGGAGATAAGGATGAATCTTAATTTGGATTCCCAATGCATTGCATGCAGCCAATCAAAAAAAGAGAAGGTTTAAGTGGCAAAAATGGATGAATCACATCCATTGATTCATACCTAACCCTAAGTCACATAAGTATTCTTAAGGAGGAAAAACCCTAAACTTTCTAAGGAGTATGGAGGAGAAAAGCGAGAAGCTTGTATGCAGAAAATAGAACATTCATGGTGGCTAAGGAGTTATGATCTAAGATTACATTGTAGAATCAGTTAAAGGAGACTAGAGGAAGGAAATATCATATAGCAGAAAGACATCTGATCAAGAAATATCAAGAATACATTAATTTAAAGGTGATCTATCATCAAGAAACCAAGTGCTAACCATATGATCAATGCTGAGTCATTCTAGTAGGTGAATTAGTTAAATATCTTAACAGAATAGTCCTAACAAGCTATAATGAAATGCTTTAGCAGGGTGCTTACTTAATTGTGACTTAAAGTCTTTTAACAAGGCACACTTTTAACAGGGTGTTGAAATCCTTTAATATAGGGTGAGACCTAACAGTCTTTGTAAGCCTTTAGTAAAGCAAACCTTTCATAGGGTAGATCGTGTCTCATGATCAAACATTGTAACATGCATTGGATATAGTTTATTATTGCAATAGTGAAGATTTGTGGGTGTCATCTCCACCCCAATTTTACCTTCTCATTGGAGGGTTTTTGGGTAATCATATCCGGTGTCATATATGTGTGAATGTTTACTTGTTTACATGTTTTAGATGTACATGCTTTACATGGTATTTCTAGTTTACTTATTGAAAGTATGAGATGAATGTGTGGTGAATATTTTAAGGGTCAAATTTTAAACTACAAATGAAGGAGAAGAGAGATTGTTGATGGCTATGTGACATAGGGAGAGACATGGATTCAAGAAAAAACATCTAGAATAAACTCAAATTAAATCAATAAACACTCCATGCCCAGAGATGCACATGGAAGCTATACATAAAGTATTAAAGCCAAATAGAACACAAGGCACATTTTTAGGTGTAATAATTTCACTTCACATATAAAAGGAACTACAACATGCTTGACTGTGAGGCCTTCTAGGTTAAGGCCTTATACAAAACAAGAAATTTACAATTTTGGAGCCTTAGTTTGTATCTTCCTCCTTTCTCCTCTCTAAACCCTACTATTCCCATTATCCTAAAACATGTTTTCCTACATCAAACCAAGCTTCTTTTATAGTTATCTAAGCCACGAGTCATCTAATCAAGCATTTAATTACAATATAGGTCCATACTTGGGAGAGCAACCAAGATCCACGCAAAGGAAAATATGAGTTCATGCTCACTTAAAGGTAGGTCTACATGTGTTAGGAGTCAAATCCTAACCACACAAGACACCATGTAATCAAAGGAAACCATGCCAAATGGATCAATTCACTTTGCTGGATGAAAATAATAGAAAAATAGGGGTTGCAAATAGCTAAACAAAACTTAAAGTAGATGAAACATAAGTAGTCATGCACTTAGGACATAGATATAAGATAGGTTTTTGACATGATGAAAATCATGCACAACATGAAAAAAATGTAGCAACAACTACATTGTGAACAACAAACTGGTATAGAAACAATTTTTTTTTGGTTGATGCAAGATTTCTTAAGGACCCAAGATGCTCGTACATCAGACACCTAGGGTTAATAATGAACTAATGTCCACATAAGGAATGACTAGTATTATGACCTGAATTATAAAGATCAAAATCAACTTGTGTAATCCATGAACTATCTTCAATTGGTTTATCTTTCCACTAAACTAGGTATTCCATGTGATCTTTTCCTCTGGTGCTTAACTGATTCTATTATTCAAAATCCTTTCAATGTTACATGTCTTCTTCTTAGGATAATACAAGTTATTTTTAAACTTGTCATCTGATTTAAAATAATCAAAGATATCTACAATGTTGAATATAAGTGAAATATCCATGTCTTCTGGCAATTCAATTTCAAAGGCATTTCCACTATCAAAATTTCTTAGAATCTTTACAAGGACCAAACTTCTTCATTTTTAGCTTACTACAGGCACCAACTGGAAATCTATTCTTCTTCAAGTGAATCATAACCTCATCACCAACTTCAAATGATTTTAGTCTCCTCATTTTATCAGCTCTTTGTTTGTATCTTGATTACTATCTTCCAGGTACAATTTTAACTTCTTCAAGTAGAGCCTTCATGAAATCTACAAATTCCTTAACTTCAACACTTCTATTTGTCTCAAAGTTTAAATCTCTCAATTTGGTAGTTCCCTTAAGATTCATTCCACTAACAATATCAAAAGGTGTCTTCTTGGTGCTCTTGTTCACAAAATTATTGTATGCGAACTCTGTTTGTGCCAACATTAAATCCTAATTAGTAGGCTTATCTCCAACCAAACATCTCAACAAGTTACCAAAACTTCTATTCACAACTTTAGTTTGACCATCAATTTGTGGATGAAATATAGAACTAAAATTTATCTCTGTATTCAACTTCTTCCAATGTGTCCTCCATAAATAACCAGTAAAGGGTATGTGCAGGATCATGGTTAACCAAACTATGGCCTTAAGTGGCAGTGAAAAATCAGTAAATTAGGGTTATGTTAACTTGACACGTTATTTTAAAGTAGTTATGGGCTTTATATCAAAATTTAATCAGAAAAGAATCTGTAGGAAATTGAATGTAATTTCTAAACTACTAGGCCTTAGTTGGAGAAAAAATAATTTGATTTGTAAAATTTTTAGATTTTAATGCAGTACTACAAAAATTTTAGGGTGAAAAAAAGTAGGCATATGTCTAACTGCCTTAATCAAAACCAAATGATAACATTTTTTAGTATAATTATAGATAAAAAAAAGTAGACTCATGGCTGGATGTGATGCATATTTTTCGGTATTTTTATTCCAAATAAATAATTAAATATGAATTTTCTACTATAACTTTTCTAGAATAAAATAACTCCTGTGTTTGATCACCTTAACTAATTGAAAACTTCACGAAATTAATTTTTTTCCTTATACTAGGTGAAAATTAGAATGTGACACAACTTTTGGATTTCAAAAATGTTATACCATTTGAAAGTTACAGCTTTTTTCAATTAGTATGTCAATCAACACTTTATAAACATCTTCATTGAAAATTAACTAATAAATACTTATTGAACTTAAAATTTGATAGCAATTATATTGATAGAATCTTGTGAGTGTTATAAAAAAACCCTTTTCGTTTCATTGAATTTCGATGAAAATAATATTGTCATATGGCTACTCGAAGGCTGAATGTTAGTAAAACCTTTTTCAAACATATTTTCTTAGTTGACTAAATAAGTTTGGTAAATACCAATCATAATCAAGTACCTGATTTCAAACCGGGTACATGATACTAGATCAAGTACCTGATTCTAGATTTGGTACTTGATATGAAATCGAGTACCTGAAAAGTGGGAGCCAAAATTCTTTCAAACATTCATAGCCTAGCCCAAATTTTGGAAATTTTGGAGGGAAACCAAAATTTGGGAAGTGTGGGCATTATAATTATTAACTATTATTATATATGATTATGATTATATATAGTGATATTATATTATTATTATATATAGTAATATATATGATTATTATTATTAAATATAATATAGTAATATATATAATTATTATTATGATTATTATTATTAAATATAATATAGTAATAAATATGATTATCATTATAACTAAATATAATATTGTAATATATATGATAATAATAATAATTATTAAATATATATAGTAATATTATATTATTATTATTATATATAGTAATATTTATGATTATTATTATTAAATATAATCTAGTAATATATATGATTATTATTGTTATATAATCTAGTAATATATTATTATTATTATATTAAACTATACAATATTATATCATTATTAAATATAATATTGTCATGAAATGCATCAAAAGGGGTCATAGGTTAACCTATGACCCCTTTCGATGCATTCAAACTAACCAAATGGGTCCCTAAGGGTCCTAGGGCCCCTAGGGACATATGTTATCATGAAATGCATCGAAATGGATCATAGGTTATTCTATGACTCTTTTTGATGCATTAGAACCAACCAAATAGGTCCCTAGGGGTTCTAGGTCCCCTAGGGACATATATTGTCATGAAATGCATTGAAAGAGGTCATAGGTTATCCTATGACCCCATTTGACACATTCAAACCAACCAAATAGGTCCCTAGGGGTCCTAGGGCCCCTAGGAACATATGTTCTCATGAAATACGTCGAAAGGGGTCATAGGTTAACCTATGAATCCTTTCAATGCATTTGAACCAACCAAATAGGTCCCTAGGGGTCCTAGGGACCTTAGGGACATATATTTTCATGAAATGCATTGAAAGTAGTCATAGGTTATCTTATGACCCCTTTCAATGCATTTGAACCAACCAAATAGGTCCATAGGGGTCGTAGGGCCCCTAGAGACATATGTTGTCATGAAATGTGTCGAAAGACACATTCAAACCAACCAAAGAGGTCCCTATGGGTCCTAGAGCCCCTAGGGACATATGTTGTCATGAAATGCATTGAAAGGAGTGATAGGTTATCCTATGACCCTAACCTATGACCCCTTTTGACATGTTTGAACCAACCAAATAGGTCTCTATGGGTCCCAGGGCCCCTAGGGATATATGTTTTCATGAAATGTGTCAAAAGAGGTCATAGGTTACCCTATGAGTCCTTTCAATGCATTCAAACCAACCAAGTAGGTCCCTATGGATATGTTGTCATGAAATGCATCAAAAGGACCTATGACCTCTTTTGACACATTCAAACTAACCAAATAGGCCCCTACGGGTCCCAAGGTCTCTAGAGATATATGTTGTCATTAAATGCATCTTTCAACACATTCAAACCAACCAAATAGGTCCCTACGAGTCCCAAGGCCCCTAGAGACATATGTTGTCATGAAATGCATCGAAAGGGGTCATAAGTTATCCTATGACCACTTTCAACGCATTCAAACCAACCAAATAGGTCCCTACAAGTCCTAGGGCCCCTAGAGACATATGTTGTCATGAAATGTGTCAAAAGGGGTCATAGGTTATCCTATGACCCCTTCTGACGCATTGAACCAACCAAATAGGTCTCTAGGGGTCCCATGGCCCCTAGTGACATATGTTATTATGAAATGCATCAAAATGGGTCATAAATTATCCTATGACCCCTTTCGACACATTCAAATCAACCAAATAGGTCCCTAGGGGTCCTAGGGCCCATAGGGATATATGTTGTTATGAATGTGTCGAAAGGGGTCATAGGTTATGGACCCCTAGGGACCTATTTGGTTGGATCGAATGTGTCGAAATCCTATGACCCCTTTCGACGCATTCAAACCAACCAAATAGGTCCCTGGGGTCCCAGGGCCCCTAGGGACATATGATTCATGAAATGCATTAAAATGAGTCATAGGTTATCTTATGACCCCTTTCGATACATTCAAACCAACCAAATAGGTCCCTAGGGGCCCTAGGGCCCCCAGGGACATATGTTGTCATGAAATACATCGAAAGGAGTCATAGGTTATTCTATGACCCCTTTTGATGCATTCAAACCAACCAAATAGGTCCTTGGGGGTCCCTGGGTCCTAGGGACATATGTTGTCATGAAATGTCTTGAAACCTATGACCCCTTTCGACACATTCAAACCAACCAAATAGGTCCCTAGGTGTCTTAGGGCCGCTAGGGACATGTTTTCATGAAATATGTCAAAAGGTGTCATAGGTTATCCTATGACCCCTTTTGATGCATTTGAACAACCCAAATAGGTCCCTAGGGGTCCTAGGGCCCCTAGGGACATATGTTTTCATGAAATGCAACAAAAAGGGTTATAGGTTTAACCTATGACCCCTTTCAATGCATTCAAACCCACCAAATATGTCCCTAGGGGTCCCAAGGCCCCTAGGGACATATGTTGTCATGAAATGCATCAAAAGGGGTTATAGATTATCCTATGACCCCTCTCGATGCATTCAACCAAATAGGTCCCAACATATGTTGTCATGAAATGTGTTGAATGGGATCATAGGTTATGCTATGACCCATTTCGATGCATTTGAACCCTATGATCCCATTTGATGCATTTCATGACAACATATGTTGGGACCTATTTGGTTGGTTCAAATACATCGAGAGGGGTCATAGGATAACCTATCCTATGACCCCTTTCAATGCATTCAAACCAACAAAATAGGTCACTATGGGTCCCAGGGCCCCTAGGGACATATGTTATCATGAAATGTGTCGAAAGGTGTTTCAAATGCATCAAAATGAGTCATAGCATAACCTATGATCCCATTCGATGCATTTCATGACAACATATGTTGGGACCTATTTGGTTGGTTCGAATGCATCGAGAGGGGTCATAGGATAACCTATCCTATGACCCCTTTCAACACATTCAAACCAATGAAATAGGTCCCTATGGGTCCCAGGGCCCCTAGGGACATATGTTGTCATGAAATGTGTCGAAAGGGGTCATAGATTATCTTATGATCCCTTTTGATGCATTCGAGCCAACTAAATAGATCCCTACCGGTCCCAAGGCCCCTAGGTGTTGAGATAATGGGTGTTGCACACATTGCATAATATTGTTATATTTTATTATTTTTATTTTATTATATAATGTTGCATCTAGAAGGATGTGCAACATGTAAAGATACTCATGGGATATACTTGATGAGTTGTATTGTAACATTGTGATAATATTTCATATAATTATTTAATATTAAGGAAAAGAATCAAAATTCTAATATTAAATGTGGGGTCAATGGGTTAGGTAGCACTTGGTTTTAGCACATGGTTTATGTAATACCACTTAGTGGTTTTGTTGGACTTGCTACTATATAAGTAGCCACAAGGGTAGTTATTGTAGAGTGAGAGAAGAAGAAGACAAAAAGGAAAGAGTTAAGTGGGGCAAGGCTTGACAGGTTAGCTAAGGGAGCATTGGTGAAGGTTGGAAGCATGACATGGGATGTGTGGATTCATGCTTGTTCACATGGATTTCTTGGTTGTCACTATGGCTTTGAAGGCTTCCATGGTTGTATTGCAGTAGTTGTTTGTTGAATAATATATGGTGATGGATGCTTTTGGAGGCTGGATTTTTTCCTCAATGAGGGTTTCCTAGGGTATATCTTGTGTCACATTTTGTGGGTATGTTGTCTATTCTCTTGTATGTGGATTTTAATTACATATTTATTTTAGATCTATTATGGGTTATATGGAAACCGTTATATTTTTTGTTGCAAGTTTCCTTACTAGTGGTATCAAAGCTATGATTTTATTATTGTAACCCTAGATTGAATCCATGGGAATGCATGAGAGGATAAAACAAAGAGCAAGATATATGAGATTTTTATTGTAGATTTGATCATTTTGGGTTTGCTATAATGATGGGATGTTGGTAGACTTTGGGCATGCAAAATTATTGGACAAAAGGATTTTTTGGATGTTTCATTTAAACGAGCATTTTAGGAGGTAGCTTGCAGAAATGACCTCCTAGGTAAAAATAGACCTCACCATTGGATTAGGGTTGACATTTGCATAAATTTTGATATATAATATGCCCTAGTTTGTCCATGTTCAGAGAAAATGAAAGAGTTTTTTAATTTCAACCCGTGATGGCCATCAAATTTAATCCCATCATAATTTTCGTCACAAAAAAGGTGAAAAATGGCAGTGAAAATGGTAAAAGAAGACTGTCATAGTAAAATAATCATAACTTTCTCTCAAGCTATCAAATTTTAGACTTCTTATATGCTTTGGAAAGCTAATTTAGAGAACTACAACTTCGTGGAGGTTTGGTTATGTGATTTTGACATTTTGTCAAGTTTTAATAGTCCAAATGTTAGATATTATTTATTTTGAGCACATATTAAAAAATAATTTGGGCATACAGAGTTAGATTTTGAACTTTGAGTAGTCAATGGAAAGTTCTTGGAGAGCTCTAGAAATTGGTTAATATTTGGTGTAGGTTTGGCATGGTTTATTTAGTGATATATTAATCTAAATAGCTTATGGTATATATTGACTATGGTAGAATTGTGAGTTTATGACATTGTATATTTTGGAGATTTAAGATTTGATGTCATTGTATACTCAGTTCATATTTTAGATTTGTCTCATGATGATATCATTATCAGTGTTTGATTTGGATATGCATGATGAATTATTGGGTCTACAAGTTGTGTAGTGTTGTAAGTAGTCTATACTTATAGGGTGCATGTATAGCTTGGATATGGGTTGTCTTTGCCCATTGATCTTTCATTATTGATGCATATTTAGATTGGTGGCTTGAATTTGGGTTGTCTATGTCCTAAGCCACATGATTTGCTAATTTTTATTCATGTAGAAGGGATGAAATGTTGTCATTAGGTGCAGTCATGGTGGAGGATTGTGGTTGACTATTTTATGTTGACAGGTTAGACACATTAAAAGTTAGATGCTTAGTTCATTGATGTGATCATGGTGCCATGGATTTTGGCATAAGATTATTAGATATATGGGTACATCCTTGATGTTTATTGGTTTGGATTCTTGATTTGGTTATGGTGGTATATCTTCTTGGTTGAGGATCATGGTTATTTGGTTTCTTTTGATGAGCTCATGATGTAAACTTTGAGTTCTTTGATAGTTTGATTCCTTGGTTGATTCTCATGGTTAGAGGATGGTTTTTTTTTCAATAATAATGTCATGGATAGCTTGGATACAAGGTTTAGTGGGAGCTTTGGATAGTGATGAGGTGACATTGTAGGATTAGTTTCTAGTTTGGTTTGTATTTTCTTGGTTTGGAGATCTTGGTTTCACTTGGTATTGACACTTTGGTGTGAGTGTAGACCTAGAGGATCTTCATGTAGGAGATGGATGTTATGATGCAATAGGTTAGTTGGTACCATAGTTGAGTGGGAGTCATTGGTATTGATATACTTATTAAGTGCTTGCAAATGTTAGAGATTTTTCATAGATCCTATTGTTGCAGAAGCATCTTTGACATTTGCAGGGTGCACTTAGTTATCTTCACAGTGTTTGGAGATGGTTCTCCATGATATGTGGAGATAATTTTTTCCATGGTGTAAAAAGATGGTTGCATCTTGAGTACTCACATGGTTATTTGTAAAAGTATGCTTTATGCTTTCATTTGACATATTATCCTTAGAGTTAGGATGGTTTCATTATTATGTCATGATACATTCTTCATATGCGTTTAGAGTTTTGACATATTATAGTATGTTCATATGGAGCATGTTATCTCTTTGGTTGAGATGGTAAGATAATGTTGTCATGTTTATGTTCTTGAGGCCATGGTTGGAACTTTGACAATGATCTTGGTTTAGTTTCTTGGTATTGAGTACATTAATCATAAGCTAGATACTTCATGATATTGCTATGTTGCATTTGGAGTTGGCATGGATTGATTGGTTATAGGTGCTCATGAATGCTTAGAGATGGTGGTGATGCTGATTTCTCTTGGATTAGATAATTATTTTTTGGATCAGTTTCTGGTTTCAGTAGGAAGTCCGAGGGGTGGTCACCTGATATGGACTTGAGAGGAGACTATTATTAGATGAGTCTTGGTTGGAGACTTGGATATTTTAATGAGAATTCACATTCCGTACTCTTGGTCTTCTCAATAGTTTGCTACTTGAGAGATATAACCCATTGTTTCTCTTAGATGCATTATATTTATGCTTGTCTTTAATAGATATGGATATTAATCTATGGTACATGAGCTAGTTTTAGAGGGTTCATTTGAGAGATGGTTTAGCATTGGTTATCTCTATTTGCATATGTTTTTATATTGGTTGAGTTTGGGAGACTATTTTATATTGGGCATATTTAGTGGATTAGGAATGGTTTATGAGTTTGATCTTCTTGTGAGAGGCTTACATCCATGATTTGTTATATGGTATGGTTTGGGTGTTGTTGAGGTTACTTGTTAAAATTTTATTGAGGAGATCATACTTGCGCAATTTACATCTAGAGGTGTATGTAGAAAGACATGATATAGGTTATGATTTACATGGTTTCTCTCTAGTCTTGGTTATTTTCCTAGATGTTCAATTTTTTTTACATTGGATTTGAGATTGGTTGGCGATTGTGATCACTAGTTTGTGCTCATGTATGTTGTGTGAGAGATGACATAGTTATTCCTTTATCTCTTTCATCTGTTGGTAGTGGAGATATTGGGAGACTATTAGAGACTTGTTATGATATTTTTTCTTGCATGTTATTGGTTTATGTCTTGTGGATATCCTTGAGACTACATGGATTCACTTCTTTGAGATGTTGTGAGTGGATTGGTTATAGATTTGACATTATCCTTTATAGTGGGAGCTTCTCGGTATATATGTTTTAGGTATTTCTCTTGAGGCTTGTGATTATAGGTTATAGATTAGATATGTTGATGTTGTGAGATTCACTTGGTATACCTTTAAAGGTATGGATAGTTGGATGAGTTTGACACTTGGTGTGGGTGCTATTTTAGCTATGGATATTTTGACAACTATGGATACATGTGATTACCTTTGGATCATATTTTTTGTGCTTGGAATTTGAGTTGGTACATGATTTTATGATCTTCTAATGTGACTGGTTGGGTGGCTTTCTCTTTGAATGGCTTCTATGTATGTTTGGTAGTAGTGGCATAATAGGAGGTGAGATCATTCATGTTTGAGATGCTAGATACTTTGATTTTATTGTAGGTACTAGGATGGAGCACATGTTGTTCTTTGATCCATGATGGTGGATGTATTGGGAGGGATTGTTCCCTTGTTCATTTATGTGGCTATAGATTGACCCTATGCAATGCATACAACAACTGGGAGATTATTGAGATAATGGGTGTTACACACATTGCATAATATTGTTATATTTTATTATTTTTATTTTATTATGTAATGTTGCATCTAGATGGACATGCAACATGTAAATATTCTTATGGGATATACTTGATGAGTTTTATTATAACATTGTGATAATATTTCATAGAATTATTTAATATTGGAGAAAAAAATTAAAACTCTAATATTAAATGTGGGGTAAATGGGTTAGGTAGCACATGGTTTATGTAATACCACTCTATGGTTTTGTGGGATGGGACTTGCTACTATGTAAGCAACCACAAGGGTAGTTGTTGTAGAGTGAGAGAAGAAAAAGACAAAATGGAAAGAGTCGAGTGGGACAAGGCTTGACAGGTTAGCCAGGGAAGCATTTGTGAAGGTTGGAAGTATGACATGGGATGTGTGGATTCATGCTTGTTCACATGGATTGCTTGGTTGTAGCTATGGTTTTGAAGGCTTTCATGATTGTCTTCCAATGGCTGTTTGTTGAATAATACATGGTGATGGATGCTTTTGGAGGTTGGGTTTTTCCCTCAATGAGGGTTTCTTAGGGTATATCTTGTGTCACATTTTTGTGGGTATGTTGTCTAGTCTCTTGTGTGTGGATTTCAATTGCATATTTATTTTAGATCTATTATGGATTATGTGGAAATAGTTATATTCTTTGTTGCAAGTTTCTTTATACTAGGAACATATATTGTCATAAAATGTGTTGAAAGGGGTCATAGGATAACCTATGACCCCTTTTGATGCATTGAAATGAACCAAATAGGTCCCTACAGGTCCTAGGGAGATATATTATCATGAAATGTGTTGAAAGGGTTCATAGGTTATCGAACCAACCAAATAGGTTGCTTGGGATCATAGGGCCCTTAGAGACATATGTTGTCATGAAATGTGTCGAAAGAGGTGATAGGTTATCCTATAACCCCTTTCGATGCATTTGAACCAACCAAATAGGTCATTAGTGGTCTTAGGGCCCTTAGGGACATATATTGTTATTAAATGCATCAAAAGGACCTATGACCCCTTTTAACACATTCAAACCAACCAAATAGGTCCCTAGGGGTCCCAAAGCTCCTAGGGACATATGTTGTCATGAAATGCATTGAAAGTGGTCATATATTATCCTATGACCCCTTTAGAGGCATTTAAACCAACCAAATAGGTCCCTAGGAGTCCTAGGGCCCTAGGGATATATGCTATTATGAAATGCATTGAAAGGGGTCATAGGTTATCCTATGCCCCCTTTTGACTCATTCGAACCAACCAAATAGGTGCCTATGGGCACTAGGGACATATGTTGTCATGAAATGCATCGAAAGGGGTCATAGGCTTAGGGACATATGTTGTCATGAAATGCATTGAAAGAGGTCATAGGTTAGGGCTTCTAGGGACCTATTTGGTCGGTTTGAATATGATAAAAGGGGTCATATTTGAATGTGTTGAAATGGGTCATATCTTATGACCTCTTTCATCACATTTGAACCAACCAAATAGGTCCCTAGGGGTTTTTGTGAGATGTGTTGAAAGGGGTCATAGGTTATCCTATGACTCCTTTCAACACATTTGAACCAACCAATTAGGTCCCTAGGGGTCCTAAGGCCCCTAAGGACATATGTTGTCATGAAATGCGTTGAAAAGGGTTAAAAGTTATCCTATGACCCCTTTTGACACATTTGAACCAACCAAATAGTTCTCAAGGGGTCCTAGGGCCCCTAGGGACATATGTTATCATGAAATGCATTGAAAGGGGTCATAGGTTAACCTATGGCCCCTTTTGACACTTTTAAACCAACCAAATGGGGCCTTAGGGCCCTAGGGACCTATGTTGTCATGAAATGCATCGAAAGGGGTCATAGGATAACATATGACCCCTTTCAACACATGCGATTGAATCATATATACTATCTTATTAAATATAATAATAATAATCATATATATAAATATATTATATTTATAGGTCATAATAATAATATTAATAATAATAAAAATAATAATATATATTCCTATATTATATTTAATAATAATAGTAAAAATCATAATCATTTAATATAATAATCATATATAATAATAATAACCATATATAATATCCTATTAAATATAATAATAATATATATTACTATATTATATTTAATAATAATAATATTCATAATAATAATTATATACAAATATCATATTTAATAAAATACTAATATATAATAATGTACAAATTTGTTCACATTGCCCACACTTGCCAAATTTTGACTTCCCTCCAAAATTTGGGCATCCATTTAGGGTACCCGATATCATATCGAGTATCTTATTTGGGATTAGATACCCGATATGGGATTAGGTACCTGAAATACTGGCATACTTTTTCTAGAATATTCTCTGTCACTACAGACCCGACAATCACATTTTCTGGGGGCCATTTTCACAGATTTGGAGTAAAATAATTTCTTGGGGCCCATACGATAAAAAAAGGTTCTATAATGTATGATTAGGTGTTCGATATTATTTTTTGAATGGGGAGTAGTAGTTGTTGAAAGGCTAAGCACAAAAGTAAGGTATCAAATGAAGACATTACAATATATAGAGAAAGGGACAAGGTAAATCACTAAAGGAAGGGATAAGGTATGTTAAATGTGAGTCAAGTTGATGATGTATTGATCGAAGGTGAAATCATAGAGCCAGATAATGAATGTGTATAGTTGGGAAATGAAAATGTACCAATTGATAATGATAATGATAATGCCAAGATTGAATATTTTGAGAATGAAGTTTTCCCAATTCAAAATTTAAATTGCATGATTGATCATGTTGAAAATGACAATGCATAGGAACGTTACATATCTCCTAATTATAATCAATATGAAGGTTCTAGAACACCAAAATGGATAATTCAAATTGATAAAATGATTATTACCACTTTGGAAGGAAAAAAATCACAAAGAACCATTCAGTTATGGGCTTCAAGACTATATAAGATATTTTTTGACAACAAGACAGTGGTGGAGTAACATCAACTTTTTATACACTTATTAAAGATGAAAAAGATGAGACGTATGCTTTCCAAATTAAAGATTCATGTCAATAAAAAATTGGAAAGAAATGCCATTATTGTGAAGAATCTTTTCAATTCTCTTAATAGCATTGGAAAAAATAGTAGGGAGAAGGATAAGAGAGCTTCTTGAAAGGTTATGAAAACCTCTTTGGCAAGTCATCATTTGAGAAAGGGTAGATATATGAAACAAACTTGTATTGACTTGAACCTAAATCATACTATTTTGAGAAGAGCACTTAGTAGACAAGAGAGAATTGATGATCCACTTTAAAATGAAACATGGACTTTTGATGGGAGACTTCCATATTTTGATAAGAAGCTTTTCGATGATGCGAAGGAAGAAATTACACAGTTTGGTGTATATGAGCAATGTTAGTATGCTAATAGAAACCAAATTTAAATAAAGCTTCTACAAACTAAACAAAATTCATAAACTTCAAGATAGACTAAGATGAGCTCTCAATTGAGAATATGAGCCATTAATGGACTCTCTCAATAAGAAGCTCTCTTGTTGAGTAGCTTTATCTAAATGGATAGGATGTACGCTCAATATGCTTCCAAAGGCTTCAATGGATGATTGTGGATTTTTGGTGTGGATAGATGGCTTTAGTATGGATTTGGCTCTCAAAATAGCATTATAACTTTACTTCATGGATTGTGTTATTTTTCAAAGGGGAAGGATCCAATTTATAGGCAAGAGGCTTGAGGGATTGAGGGCTAAGATGCAAGGATGGGAAAAAGCTCATGGAGGGCTCAGATTGCATGAGAAGAGAGCACATGGATTGTGCTTCCTTATAGCCAATCAAGGAGTGACACATGTCACATGGTGAGAGGATGGAGGAAAGGGGAAGGATGAGTCAAAAAAGGAGGCTCAAGGGATAAAATCTTCATAAAGACCCTCATAATGACTTGTAAGAGCCATAAAAGGGCTTGTAAGAGTCATTTATGACCTAGTGGACTTCATAAAGTTTTATGGTTGAGATATTTTGAGGGTGATGAGAGCAATTTCGACTTGGACTTGATTAGGAAGGTTTTAAGCTTGCTTAGGCTTGTGCAAATGATTAGAGGATGGATTAGGATGGTTTAGGATTAGCTTAGGGATAGGCAAGTGGATGGCATTTAATGAGGGTGGGTGAAGGAGGAGATATTTGTTAACTTTGGCTTGGGTTAGGAAGTTTTAACTCATATTTAGGGAATGTGACAAGGTTAGGAGGGGATTAGGATTAGTTTTAAAGACATTTTCTAGAAGAGTTTAGACTTTGGATGAGGATAAAGACTTTCTAGAATAGTCTAGAATTTCCTAGGATGAGGATAAATTAGATTTTTAGGAAATAAATAAAGTTTTATTTATTTCAAGGGTTTGGGTTGAGGAGATATTTATTAAAACTTTTTTAATAAACATGAGGATTAATATTTAATTTTAATTAAATATTTTGAGTTGGGGTTAGGGGTAGGAAATGATGAGATTAGCCTTTAATCAAAATTAAAGAAGGATTAGAAGATTTTGGAAGAGGTTATTGGTCATAAGGAAATTGGCCAAGTTTTGGGCAAAAAATAAATTTTTTATTTATTTTAGGATTTTTGGTCAATTTATTAATTAAATAATTAATAAATAAGAAAATAATGTTTAAATAAGATTTAAACATTTTTGGGAGGGATTCCTTAATTAAATATTTTTAATTAAGATAAAGGGATTTAATGGCATAAAAATTAATTAATTAATTAATTAATAAATGATGATGTCATCAGGACTTTTTCAGAAAATAAAAATACTTTATTTTTAAAAAGTTTTTAGGTGTCTACATTTTGCCCCTCTTTGATGTGATGCCGCAAGTGGCATGGCATCAAAGATAAGAAAATAAGATGCCCAAGGCTAGAACAGAAGAGGAGAGAATGGATTGTGAGATGCCCCCTCAAGAAGGCAACGGGGAGAGAAAGTGAGGCTCGATGGCTTCTTGAAAAAGTACAAGAATCCGGGATGAGCAAGAAGACTCAGATTTGCTTAAGAGAAGAGGTTTGGTTAGCTCAAACTCTCACTACGGGAGAATGATAAAGGGAGAATCAGAGGCACAAGAGGAAGCAAGCTTAAGATCTCAGAGATTGCAGAGGATGAAGGAGCAGAGTGCTATAAAAAGGAATCCAGGATAGGGAGATGGATGAGGGGATTATAAAGCTAATGCAACAGGATTTCAAAGAGTCAGATTGGTGGAAGATGGGTTTCGGAGATCCCTAGGACTAGGATTGTGGATCTCGAAAGATGAGGCTTGGTGGATTGATTTGGATTGGTGGATCCCTAAGACTAGGATTGTGGATCCCTAAAGCTAAAGGTGAGGAATGATTCAAAGAGATACTGATGCATAAGCTGGGGTAGGAGAGATGGATGCTGGATATGGATGGGGGATAATGGAGATGAAGGAAAACCATTAAAACTTTTTGAGTGGGGGGATACTTCAAAGAGAAGTACCACCATGTAGTTGAGCACTAGATTTGCTATAGGACTATTGGTTAATTGCCAAGGTTACCAAGAACATCAAGGCCTTTTCACCAACCGTCCAGAGGACTGACAATCTAACTCAAAACAAACACACAAGGATTGCTCCAGCATCACATATGAATTCTAGAAGAAGCAGCGCGGAACCGACACTGGGTAACCCACAAGGAGAAAAGAAAAACAAAAGAAAGACTTGATCAAGACCTTACACTCTAATTGCCCCATTCACAGCATACCATGATATGGAAGATCGTGGCAACCTTGAGGAGGGAACAAGGAGATTGCTTGGAAAAGATACTTCAAGACCCAAAAGGGGAGATTCCAAATCAAAAGAAAGTGAAAATCCAAAAGAGAGTCGTTTGCCAATGAGATGGGTAGGACGAGGTACTAACGGACCAAGATTAGACTTGAGGAAAGCTATATCCTGCAAGGACCTATCGGAGAGCACCTAGGTTGGTGGATCAGGATGAGTGGTGCGTCTGGCAAGCTGAACTAAGAAGGATAACACTTTGGTGACAGGAGATCTAGCTAAAGGATGCATTGAAATAGCTAAACAAGCTGTGCGGTGTGTATAAGATGCTGATCAAGGATGAAATGACACAAAAGCTGGATAGATACAATGGTACTAAGTTAAAGAGTATGTACAGGTTGACCGACCAAGATATGTTACAAATGTACAATTTTGTACATGTTTTTGTTTTTTGTGAGATGGAAATGTTTGTGAAGGATGGGATGTCTATAATAGTTGATAGGTGGATAGGTAGATGGTTTGTGAAAAGCTTAAGGAAAATGGAATTCTTTGGGTGCATGTGATAGGATACAAGCTAGGATACAAGATTATCTACAAGCTGGAGTTTGGTACAAGCTTTGGACAAGATTTGGATATACAAGGTATGGTACAAGATTTACAAGGTATAATACAAGCTTTGGTACAAGATTTTACAAGCTGTACAGGAGGTATTTACAAGCTTCATCAGTTTTTGGATATTTGGTTGGAACACCAAGGGAACAAGCAAGTGTGCCTAATGGGATGGTGGGTGAATGGATGAGGGATAGGATAGTGATAGATAATGGATTAGTCTTTAGTACACAAGGTGCCTGAATTACCAGGTTTTCACCAAGGTACCTATCCAAGGCGCTTGAATTGCCAAGTTTTCACCATTGGACGCTTATTTCTCTTTACTATTTTTTTTGTATTTTTCAAAAGCTAGGTATACCAAGGATCTTCAAGCATAGAACTTCTTGAGATGAATGATGTTAGTAGGATCATTCAAGAGTTCTCCTTCTGGTGTAGATAGCTGATAGGCTTCGAAGCCAAAGGAAGCAGTGACAACATAAGGACCAAGCCATGTAGGTTCAAACTTGCCTTTCTTTTCTCAATCTGCTTGGACTTTCATGTTTTCTTTAAGGACCATGTCACCTGGCTGAAAGTGTCATGGAAGCACCTTCTTGTTGAAATTCCTTTTGAGATGAGTTTGATAGACTGTGAGATGATCATAGGCTTGTTGTCGCTTTTCGTCTAAAAGATCTAGCTGGGTGAGTCGAGCTACTCTATATTCTTCATCTGATATTTGCCCTTGCAAAGATATGTGCAAGGAGGGAAGTTCAACCTCTATAGGTAGTACCGCTTCGGCACCATAGACTAGGGAGTATGGAGTTGTGCCTGTGGATGTACGGAAGGAAGTTCGATAGGCCCATAGGGCTGGATTTATTTGTAGGTGCCAATCACGACCGGAATCATTGACAACTTTCTTTAGAATTTTGAGGAGGGTTTTGTTAGTTGCCTATGCCTGGCCGTTACCTTGTGGGAAATATGGGCTAGAAAAGCGGTGATGGATGTGGAGGGAAGTGCATAATTCTTCCATGTTGAGATTTTCAAAGTTACCTCCGTGGTCGGTGAAGATGGTGGATGGGATGCCGAAGCGGCAAAAAATGTGGTACAAGATGAACTTGGAGACCTGAACTCCTGTAGCTGAGACTAGGGGGACTGCTTCCACCCATTTAGTGAAATAGTCTGTAGCTGTTATTATCCATTTATGTCCATCAGATGAGAGGGGTGTGATAGTTCCAACTAGATCAAGGCCCCAAAAAGCGAAAGGCCAAGGTGGTACAATAGGCTGTAGATCCTGTGCTGGAGCGTGCAAAAGATTTGCATGCTACTTACATGGGAGACACTTTCTGACAAAGTCACAGGAGTCTTCTTCAATGGTAGGCCAATAGTAGCCTGCTCTAAGGATTTGTCGCGCTAGGACAATACCACTTGTGTGGGCACCGCAAAGTCCAGAGTGTACTTCCTTTAACACCATCGCAGCCTCATTTTGGTCTAAACATCGAGAGAGAGTATCGTGATAACCCTGATGATATATGGTATTGGCTATGATAACATAGCGGGATGATTTTTGGATGAGGTTCTGGCGTTGGGTACGTGTGAGGTGAGGGGATATGATACCATCGTTAAGGTAAGCGTGAATCTCATGGTACCAAGGGGATTGGGGACCAACCAAGATACAAACACGGTTTGAATCCTCATTCGCATAGGCGGGTGTGAGGAGTTGCTCCACTAAAAACTCATACTGTGTAGCTGCTTGGGGAATTTCCAAGAGCGAGCCTATAGTAGCCATAGCATCTGCTGCTTTGTTCTGTATTCGAGGCACTTGTGTAAACTGAAGCTTTGTAAAATGTTGGGTTAGCTAATCAACTAGCTCTTTGTAGGGTAATAGCTTTTCATCTTTGGTTTGATATTCATTTAGGGCTTGCTTGATGATGAGCTGAGAATCGCCAAAGATTTGAAGCTCAACAATGTTCTATTTTGTAGCTATCTTTAATCCTGCTATGAGAGCCTCATATTCAGCTATATTGTTGGTGCTAGGGAATTGTAGCTTGAAGGCTTTTGGAATGTAATCTCCTTGAGGTGCGACCAACAATATTCCTGCCCCTGATCCATGAGATGTGTATGAGCCATCAAAATAAAGTTTCCATGGGGGTTGTTCTTCAATTAGACAGATATGCTCATCTGGAAATTCTGTGATCAATGGATAAGCATCTATTAGAGGTGCATCAGCTAGGTGATCTGCTATAGCTTGCCCTTTGATTGCCTTTCTATCCACATACTGTATGTCAAATTCACTAAGGAGCATAACCCATTTGGCCAAACGGCCTGTAAGTGCTGTTCTAGAGAGCATATACTTGAGAGGGTCAATCTTGGAGACTAGTTGGATGGTATGACTTAGCATGTAATGGCAAAGCTTTTGAGTTGAGAAAACAACTGCCAAACAAGCTTTTTCCATAGGAGTGTAATTGAGTTCATAACCAACTAGGGTTCTACTGATGTAGTAGATGGCTATTTCTCTGTTGTAGTCATCAAGCTGTGCTAGAAGTGCCCCTAGAGCAGTAGGTGTTGCTAATATATACAAAATTAGGGGACGACCAGGAATTGGTGGAACCAAGATAGGGGGATTGATGAGATACTGCTTGAGATGGTCAAAGCTGCGCTGACATAAAGGATCCCACTTGAAGTTCTCATCCTTCTTCAGTAAATGTGAAAATGGTGTACACTTATCTGCAAGCTGGGAGATGAAGCGCCGAATAGATTGGAGCTTTCCTTGAAGAGAGCGAAGCTGTCGCAGTGTCTGGGGAGTAGGCATGTCTAAGATAGCCTTGACCTTCTTGGGGTCGATCTCTATACCTCGTTTAGAAACTATGAAGCCTAGAAGCTTGCCAGATGTGACCCCAAAGACACATTTCTTGGGATTCAGCATGAGATGATATTTGGTTAACCTATCAAAGACTTTCTCCAGGTCAGCAAGATGTTCCATGAAGGTATGAGACTTGACCAAGATATCATCCACATAATCCTCCAAAATGCTATGGATGAGATCATGAAAAATGGTTGTCATAGCTCTTTGATAGGTAGCCCCAGCATTCTTTAGGCCAAAAGGCATCATGTTGTAGCAAAAGGTTCCCCAAGGGGTAGTGAATGCTGTCTTATGTTGATCCTCTTCTGCAATCTTGATTTGATTATACCCAAAAAATCCATCCATGAGGGACAAAATTTCATGTCCAGCTGTAAGATCTACAATCATATCTATGTTGGGCAAGGGAAAATCATCTTTTGGACAAGCTTTGTTAAGATCTCTAAAATCAGTGCAGATTCTGATGTCACCGGAAGGTTTAGTGACAGGGACCATGTTGGAGATCCACTCTGAGTAGTTGATAGGTTGGATAACCTTAGCAGCTAACATTCTTTCTAATTCAGCTTTGACCAATAATGCCACCTTGGGGTGCATTTTTCTAAGTTTTTGTCTGACGGGCTTGATCTTTGGATCAACTGCAAGATGATGAACTACAAGCTTTGGATCAAGTCCTGGCATGTCCTGATATGACCATGCAAATCGGCCAATGTTCTCTCTTAAGAGCTCAAAGAGGAGGTCAGCTTGGTCTTGTGATAGGGATGCAGCAATGTGAACAAGTCTGGGGATCTCTAAAGAACCAATGTTGACTTCTCGAGTATCCTCAATTAGAATAGAAGACACCTCTGGTCGATTATCTTGAGGAGGCAATGCTAAATCCTCATGTTCTTCTTGTGGCTCTGGATTTTCTTGCTGAGGGGTTCTCTTCGTTGCCTTAGCTAGTCTCAGATTCACCTTAGTCCCAATTTTGGGTGTATTGGAACTAGGTTGGGGATTTTCTCCAAAATACCCCTTGGGATCTAGCTTGTAGATATAGGCAGAATCTAGCTTTGTATTCTTGTGAGGAGTTTTAGCTCCCATGAATCTTAGAAGTGCCTCCTCTGATGTGAACTCATCGATGTGTATGACACTTGGTTGGTCCCAATCTATGAGTTGTGGATGGGTGAGTGGTAGGTCAATGAGGTGGATGGATAGTTCTTGGAGAACAGAGTCTCTGAGGGAGATTTGGTCTAGGATATCGTCGTAGGCTCTCTTTTCAACTTCCTCAGGAATGTCTTCGATTTTGACAAGGTTGCGGTGAATGTTCAAAAAAGCATGACTGTTCTCATTGGTGCCCCCGGTTGTGGGTATGCCAAAGCCAAGACCTGACTTCGATTCCCACTTATGTGCGTCGATGGGGCACTGCATGCCTCTTTCCTCTGGTCCTAGACCACCACCTTGATAGTTCCATTTGTCAGTGATGAGCTTATGTTCTTGGGGATACTTTTGGCTGAAGTGATCAAGGCGTGCTTGATTTCTTTGAGGTGCATCCTTATGTAACCATTTGTTGATATCTGGAGTGAGCTCCTCATGAAGAGGGATTTTCGAGGATATAAAGGTTGTTGGGCCAAACTGTTTGTATTGAGGAGGTGGAATCTCCTTAGCTTTGTGATATGTTGGTCGTACATGGGCATGTGGATCAAGTGGGAGTGCCCCGACAGAAAATGCATCTGACAGACTATACTCTCCACAACCTTTGTTATTGATCTTCACGGTAGACAGGGTAGAGGCAAGGATGGTTTTTGGGTCATTATAAGTGTGGGATGAGCTGGCGATGGATGTGCCAATATCAATTCCAGGGCAATGGTTTGTATATGAAGCTTCAACCGCATTGCAGTAAGCAAAGGGTTCTGGATCGGCATGCATGGTTACCTCAGTGCCTTGATGTGGAAATTTGATGCATTGATGGTAAGTGGATGGAACGACTTTCATGGAATGAATCCATGGGTGACCAAGGAGGATGTTAAATGGTAGGTTTAGATCAATAACATGGCAGAGTGTCTCTTGGATGACTGGCCCAACCTTGATTGGCAGCAAAATAGTTCCTTCTGTGGTTCTTTCCAAGTTGTCATAAGCTTTGATGGTGATAACCTCACTGATGATATCTGCCTCAGTATACCCAGCTTGTTTTATGAATTTTAGGGTGCAAATATTCAAGGCTGATCCATTATCTATCATTACTCTTTTCACAGCAAAGTTGGATACCATGATGGCTATGCGAAGTGAAAGGGTGTGATCTGGCTCGACCATGGGTATGTCGGTGGGTTTGAACGATAGGGCACATGAGGATGAGAGGTGTCCAACAAGATTATGAAAATCAGTAGCATTGATATCAGAAGGGACACAGGATTCTATGAGAGCACTGTCAAGGATGTTCTTGTACACAGGACTAGTGCGAAGAAGGTCTAAAATGGAGATTTGGGCTGGCATGTTCCCAAGGTGTTCCAAGATATTGTACTGGCTTTTTGATGGAGCTAATGGTGCTGGTGGAATGGGTGGGCCTGCGATGTTAAATTGCGCTCTTCAAGTGGTGACTGCACACTCATTGTTTGGTCCTTGGATATTGATAACATTGACAGAAGGCTCTTTCTCAGATATACAACCTATAAGGCTACCATAGTCTATATAGGATGAAGTGTGGTCATTGTTCTTCCCATGCTGTTGGTTTGGCTGACGGTTGTTGGTGTTGTTGTTGTTGGTTTGGATAGGTGCTTTTCCAAGATTTTGGTTGTGGTGTGGAGGAAAAGCATTTTGATAGATTTGTAAGCCTGCATTGGGAGAGGTTTGGGCACCAACAGTGATTTCCTTCCGATCAATGAGGTCTTGCACATAGTCTTTCAGTTTCATGCATCTGAGGGTAGTGTGACCTTTTACCCTATGAAATTTGTAGTACTCATTATCTTTGTACCATGCAACTTTGGATTGGCTTGGGTCAATTTGCTGGGTAGGAGGAAATTTGATGAGGTTTTCCTTGACTAATTTCTCAAAAATGACATCCAATGGCTCACCAAGGGGTGTATAGTTTCTAGGTGTAGGTTGGAATCTAGGCTTTTGTCCTGCAACTACATTGATGGCATTAGCTTGATTGCTAGACCCTTGAAAGTTGGGTCTTGGATTGTGGTTTTGATAGCTTTGGTGATTATGCTGTTGGTAATTGATAGCTTGTTGATTGTTTGGTTGATATGGTGGGTTGGACAGGTTTTGAGAAGGACCAACAATATTCACATGTTTGGTGTCAGTGACGCCATCTGTTGCAACGTGCTTGTTTTTGTTCCAATACCTAGACTTGTCATTGGAATGTGATTGATTTTGGTTGGCTTCCTTGTAAATCTTGACCACACCATCTTTAATGAGTCCTTGCTCAAGGATCATTCCTTTCTCTTTGATATCTTTGTAGGTCTGCAAATAGTTCATGGTCATGTGGTGAGCCAAGCTAGGATGGGCATTATCAATAAACATTTTCACCACATGGCGCTCTGGCAAGGTGCAAGATATGCGGGTGGTAAGGGTTTGCCATCTTTGCAAGTATTCAGCAAGGCTTTCTCCACCTTTTTTCTTAGTGTGGACAAGGTCAACTATTGATAGCTCTGTTTCAACAAGATGGGCATATTGGGCTACGAATGCCTCAAATAATTCAGCAAAGTTTTTAATTGTGCCATAGGGGATTCTATAAAACCATTCAAGAGCTGGTCCAGCCAAGCTTTTAGGAAAAAGGCGCAAGAGGAAGACATCATTGTATGCTACGTCCTGGCAGTGCATGTAAAATTCTTTGATATGTGTGACAGGGTCTCCTTTTCCTCTGAATTTGTCAAATTTGGGTACCTCAAAGTGTTCGGGAAATGGTGTCATGGTAATGGCTCTGTCAAATGGGTAAGGACACACATTCTCAAACTTAAATGTCTTCGGATCATTCCCTTCTTGGATGGCTTTCAGAGCTATCTTCATTTGCTCCTATTCTGAATTGATAGGTGATGGTTGGGGTGCCCCCAATGTAGGAGTTCCTTGAGGTAGGTATGTGCTGGATGGGGCCACTGAATATGGATGGCTGTGAGGGATTTGCTGATAGGGATTGTACATTGTTTGGGCAGCTGCATGGTGGATGACAGGTTGCTGAGGGGGAGGTGGCACATATTGCTGCATGTGCTGCGAGGCTTGCTATTGATATGGGATTTGAGGTTGGGATTGAGGAGCATAAGCTGGTTGTGGGATAAATGGATTTCTTTGTGGAGGTAAGGTATAAGATGGTTGTGAGGCTTGGGGAAAGGATCGTGGGGCTTGTGGGGTTTGACCAATATATGTGGGTTGTGCCCCCATTTGGGATGGTGTTTGCAAATAATTGGTGGTTGGTTGGGGTGGTGGATTACCTCCTAGAAGTGGCATTGAAAAGTAGTTGGTAATTGGACGTAATGGATTAGTTGGTGGTGAAGGTGGTGGGAATTGAAAGCTTGGGAATGGAACTGATGGGGTTTGATAGCTTTGTGGTTGGATTTGGAAGCTTGGTAGAGTGGTGGTAGGGGCTGGGGTCACTTGGGAGCTTGGTAGAAAATTGGTAGTAGCTTGTGGGATTTGATAGCTTTGTGGAGTGAGGGTAGTAGCTTGTAGATTTGTGGCTAATGGTATTGAGCTCCCAAGACCTAATGGAAATGATGGGATTGTGCTTTGGGCTGTAGTGAACAAGCTAGGGTGATGAAAGGTTGATTACTTGGCCCCATGGGTGGCATCCCTGTTGTATATTACTGAGGTTGGCCAAAGATGCTAGCATTGATTTGGGAGATGGGTGGATTTGGAAGGCTAGGTTGGGGAGCAACAACAACAATAGTGAAGGGGGTGAACGGTGAGCTATTTTGGGTAAAGGGGGTTTGAAGCGGAGAGGTATGAACCAAGGATGGAGTGGTGGTGGTTGGGTTGGCTTGTGGCATGGAGATTTCAACTTGGGTGGATGATGGTATGTTTGGGTTTGTTGGATCATATGGATTGGCTGTAGGCTCTTCTTTTGGCAAATATTGAGGATAATTTGGATCATAAGAGCCTATGGGTGGTGGTAGCTGCCCAAAAAATGGGTGAGATGGATCTGATAATGGAGGGGGTCTTCCAAAGTCAAAGGTTCCTACATTTTCCCTTCGAAAATTAGCCATGATTGTCTCTTTGTTCTTGTCTATAATGGCATTTACCAATACTGCATTTCCTGGTTGGTTCATGAAAGCTTCAATGTCAGTACATGATGGCATAGCTTTCTCTGGGCTAAAGGATGGATGAGTGCTCAAGGGGGGTGAGGCTGTTTGATCCAAATGATAGGGCTCCATTGTTTCTTTCTTCTTGGCTAAGTGAGTGACGGGTGGCATGAAAAATGCTCCTAGGGATGAGATGCAATAATGCTGATGGATGCAAAAGGGGGAAGGCTTCTCTATGCAAATGATTTCCTAGGTTAAGGCAAAGCTATATGACAAAACCTAAGGAGGATTGGGTTGGAGATTCTAACTTCAAAGATATGTTGCCAGAGCACAAAAGGTCTGCTTTCCTATGTGCAAGCTTGGTGGTGATTGTGTCAACTTAAGGATAGACTGATGATCCTTTAGGAAGAACACGAGATTGACCACTTGTGGATCCCAACCTTTAGCTCAAGGTGATGAGGGATAACAAGTGACAAAGCTGGATTACCCTAGACAAAGCTCTGTCAAAGGGATAACCTTGGTGAGATTGATGGATTTGGAAGATTTTAGGAGTGGCAAACTTTTGGCAAAAGTGACAACAATTTTAAAAGCTTAGATGTGCAGATTTTGGATTGTTGGCTAGATGGTTTGATTCTAAATGAGATGGATGAGCTAATAATGCTTAAGGGGATAACCTAAGATGGCTGGCTTTTCTACAAAGATGACTCTAAAGTGAAGCTTATCCAAGAAGATGTGGAGAAACAAGGGGGTCTAATCATAGAAATCATGCCTAGTTGGTAAGGCATAAGCAGGATTAACTCCTAGATTTTGGCTAAATTTGATGGTGCGCTCTAACCAGGCCTCTTGAAGTGCTTCGTCGGTAGCTTTGTCCTTTGCTTTGTGGAGTTTGGCAATTCGTGGGCTTGGTGTTATTTCTTTTCTCTTGGCTAAAAGTTCTTGGTATGCTAGAGATGGTTTGAGTTTAACTTTGTGGAACTTTTGTTTGGGCTTGGGTCGCTTTGACATCAATTCCTGAATCTGCTTGGCTTTGAGAGATCTTGGTTGTTTTTCTTCAACTCGTTCAACTTCTAGAATAGGCAGTGACTACGCTAAGTATGCCCTAAGCTAGGATTGACCAAGTTTGGCAAACATTCTTTCAACAAATAAAAGATCAAGCAATAGATAGAAACAACCAGATAGAAGTTTTTGATTCTCAGAAAGTGATAGTTGCGCCAAGGAGTGTGTATGTTCTACAAATGTTTCGATCAGTCACCTCAAACACATTAACATCCTAGATGGTTGTCTACAAGGCTGACAATTGGTTTAGCTAAGGAGTCCTCGATATACCCAAGGTACGTGAGGCCCAAATCCGTAGATGAGACCAAAAAGATGTCACACAGTCGAGAGGAGCGGTAACCCACTTCTCCTCTTTCACTTCTCAAGGGTATAAAGTTCCTTGAGGCTTAGCCCGAGTGACAAAATATTGATCCCAAGAGAGGTGTCTTTCGATTCACCTCCCGATTCTTATACTCCGCCAGAACGCTGGAGTTGAGGTCGTCCAAGGGGTGATGAAATCCCCAAGCAAGCCTCTTAAAAAGAAACAAGGTTTTGAATCCTAATCTTATGCACCCAAGATGGCCTTGAAAGACGACAAGGGGAGAGAAGACTTGGATGACCTTGGGCTAAAAAACACGCTTGTTCTTTTACCAACTGACTCTTATGTGTGATAATCTAGACTTTGCAAGCACTCATGTTTAAGAGACAATGTTCAATTCCAACTTGAAGTGCCAAAAAAAGTAAATTGATCGAAGAATGCAAACAATAAGAAGAGTTAGGGTCAACAAAAGCAAACTCGCGCGCCCAGAGGCCCTCCACATCAAGTATCAATTAATTTTCTTTAAGGCATTCAAGATTGAGTGTGAGTTTGTTTTAAGCCCAAAAAAAAAGTGTGTGAGATTCGATTTCAAGCGCGTGCTCGGAGGCTCTCCACGTCAGTTGTTGTTCAATTTTAGTGCCCAAACTTGAAGTGTGATTGATTTAATCTAGAGTTTTGATCATTTAAGAATTTTGATAAAGTTAAAGCAAACATTCAAAGACCAAGTGAGTGAGTTAGATTGTGGAATATTTAATACCTTTTTCAAGTAGACCCATCCCCATAAATGGCGCTGAGATTGCAACCAATGGTTAATATTTGATGGGTGATTAGAAAAGAGGTGAGTCCAAGGAACTACTCAAATTGATTTTTGCAAATTTGTATTTTAACTTAACAAGGTTTCTTAAATGTCCAAAAATCAAACTTTACCTAGATTGCATGTGGAAAAGAGATTTGTTTTGTTCAATTTTTAGAAGCTCCAAATGAAGTGTTTGATATTGCAATGGTTAATTGATCCTTAGAATTCAAGATTGGATTTTGGTTTGCATTCAAGATTTTGTGTTCTAGTTTGCATATTTTAAGCCCAAAAATGATATTCCTAGATTGTTTTGATGCATGAAAAACTTAAGAAACATTCAAGATTTTGCAATAAGACATTTTTTTGGAACAAATAACAAAGCTTTTAGGACAATTTTTGGCAACCATTTAGGACTCTTAGTTTTCATGAGATTTTTTAAAAGAACTTTAGTGTGCACTTAGTGTTGATTTTGAACCTTTTGAAATGAAAACTTGAAGTTTTTTTTAAATTCCCAAAAATGAAGTGTTCCTAATTTTGCATGAATGCATCTAAAACCTTGATGTTGCAAGGATGCAAATGATTAGATTGGTTTAGTTTCACTTGTTAAAAGATTTTTTCTTTTTTGCAAATTTTTAATTTTTCAATGGATTTAGGTATGATTTGGGGGTTCATTTTAAGCACTAAAAAGAAGTGTGTATGATTTTGCTTTCTTAAAAAAAAAAATGGCCAAGATCTCCCACAAGAAGAAGAAGAAGAAGTAGATGGAATAAGAAGAATATAGACAAGAAGAGGAAGAAGAATTTCAAGTTCTTTGTCCACCTATAAGCTTGAAAAATCTGCAAACACTATGAGATAGATTATGAGTTCCTTTGTCTTCTTCATGCTCATGTGGACCTACAAAATCAATTTATACAATCCTAACAATCACAAAAACAAGAAAAATTAGCCAAAATCAGAAAATGACATACAAAAATTGACTAAAAAAGCTAATGAAGATGACCCATGCGGAGTCCCACCGGGCGTGCCAAAATGTATATGAGCAATGTTAGTATGCTAATAGAAACCAAATTTAAATAAAGCTTCTACAAACTAAACAAAATTCATAAACTTCAAGATAGACTAAGATGAGCTCTCAATTGAGAATATGAGCCATTAATGGACTCTCTCAATAAGAAGCTCTCTTGTTGAGTAGCTTTATCTAAATGGATAGGATGTACGCTCAATATGCTTCCAAAGGCTTCAATGGATGATTGTGGATTTTTGGTGTGGATAGATGGCTTTAGTATGGATTTGGCTCTCAAAATAGCATTATAACTTTACTTCATGGATTGTGTTATTTTGCAAAGGGGAAGGATCCAATTTATAGGCAAGAGGCTTGAGGGATTGAGGGCTAAGATGCAAGGATGGAAAAAAGCTCATGGAGGGCTCAGATTGCATGAGAAGAGAGCACATGGATTGTGCTTCCTTATAGCCAATCAAGGAGTGACACATGTCACATGGTGAGAGGATGGAGGAAAGGGGAAGGATGAGTCAACAAAGGAGGCTCAAGGGATAAAATCTTCATAAAGACCCTCATAATGACTTGTAAGAGCCATAAAAGGGCTTGTAAGAGTCATTTATGACCTAGTGGACTTCATAAAGTTTTATGGTTGAGATATTTTGAGGGTGATGAGAGAAATTTCGACTTAGACTTGATTAGGAAGGTTTTAAGCTTGCTTAGGCTTGTGCAAATGATTAAAGGATGGATTAGGATGGTTTAGGATTAGCTTAGGGATAGGCAAGTGGATGGCATTTAATGAGGGTGGGTGAAGGAGGAGATATTTGTTAACTTTGGCTTGGGTTAGGAAGTTTTAACTCATATTTAGGGAATGTGACAAGGTTACGAGGGGATTAGGATTAGTTTTAAAGACATTTTCTAGAAGAGTCTAGACTTTGGATGAGGATAAAGACTTTCTAGAATAGTCTAGAATTTCCTAGGATGAGGATAAATTAGATTTTTAGGAAATAAATAAAGTTTTATTTATTTCAAGGGTTTGGGTTGAGGAGATATTTATTAAAACTTTTTTAATAAACATGAGGATTAATATTTAATTTTAATTAAATATTTTGAGTTGGGGTTAGGGGTAGGAAATGATGAGATTAGCCTTTAATCAAAATTAAAGAAGGATTAGAAGATTTTGGAAGAGGTTATTGGTCATAAGGAAATTGGCCAAGTTTTGGGCAAAAAATTTTTTTTAAATTTATTTTAGGATTTTTGGTCAATTTATTAATTAAATAATTAATAAATAAGGAAATAATGTTTAAATAAGATTTAAACATTTTTGGGAGGGATTCCTTAATTAAATATTTTTAATTAAGATAAAGGGATTTAATGGCATAAAAATTAATTAATTAATTAAATAATTAATTAATTAATAAATGATGATGTCATCAGGACTTTTTCAGAAAATAAAAATACTTTATTTTCTAAAGGTTTTTAGGTGTCTACATTTGGCACTCTAGCTCAAGAGTATCACCCAATGCTAAAGATGTGTTAAAGTTAAAAATTGGCATTAGGGACCACATGCCACATCCTAAACATTATTTGGAGTTAAGTCAAACTATGTTGTTCAAAGAATTTAGAGAGAGTCATCCAAGATTGCATATATCGCAAAGGGCTTTTGAATCTTTGAAGCCATTTTATTATGTGCCATTTAAAATTTGAAATATATGTTGTTGCAAATATCATGTCGAGTTTTCTATGCACCACAAACTATTATGCTCGATCCATTCTACTTTGCATAGTAAAGAAATGTTGGAGAATTGTGGTGCTACTAGGCTTCCAAAATCATCAAGAGACTTGCTAGATCAATTTTTATGTCATAGAATTGAAGGTTGTTTCTTTTATAGAAATACTTTCTTAAATGAGAAGTTTTTAGAATGTGGTGGCTTATCCAAGTTTGAAACATGTTTCCATGAGGGATGTGAACAAGATCTTGGGAAGACAATAGTAAAAAAGTGGTGAAATACACATTGAAGAGTGGGGGTGAGGGTATTGATGTGAATTGGTTACAAAAGAAATTAGTGTGGCTAGTTTTATTTTAGATTTCAAGACAAGTCTTTTCTACAAGTATGCAAGACATAGTCATAGGTCTCAGTGTTTGGATAAAATTTTTAGAATGTGTAAGGAGACTTTTCCCATTAACACAATTATATTAGTTGTTGACTTTGCTAAGAACTATAGATTGCAGCTGTTGAGATAATGGGTGTTGCACACATTGCATAATATTGTTATATTTTATTTTATTTTATTATGTAATGTTGTACCTAGATGGACGTGCAACATGTAAAGATTCCCATGGAATATTCTTGATGAGTTGTATTGTAACATTGTGATAATATTTGATGTAATTATTTAATATTGGGGGAAAAGAATTAAATGCCCAATATTAAATGTGGGGTTAGTGGGTTAGGTAGCACATGGTTTTAGCACATGGTTTATGTAATACCACCTAGTGCTTTTGTGGGACTTGCTACTATATAAGCAGCCACAAGGGTAGTTGTTGTAAAAAGAGAAAGAGCGACAAGAAGACAAAAGGCAAGAGTCGAGCGGGACAAGGCTTGACAGGTTAGCCAAGGGAGCATTTGTGAAGGTTGAAAGCATGGCATGGGATGTGTGGATTCATGCTTGTTCACATAGTTTGCTCGGTTGTGGCTATGGCCATGAAGGCTTCCATGGTTGTATGGCAATGGTATTTTTTTGCTGAATAATACATGATGATGGATGCTTTTGGAGGCTGGGTTTTTCCCTCAATGAGGGTTTCCCAGGGTATATCTTGTGTCACATTTTGTGGGTATGTTTTCTATTCTCTTGCATGTGGATTTTAATTCCATGTTTATTTTAGATCTATTATGGGTTATGTGGAAACGGTTATATTCTTTCTTACCAAGTTTCCTTACAGCAGCCTCAACATGACACACAATCTCAATATTATAACTCCATTCAAATTGCTATTTTTGTCCTCATAACATATAAACATGCCCTTGATAGTGTGGAAGATAACTAGGAGATTATTAGAGAGTACAATTTTTATATGAGAGATGATAGATCTCATTCTCACAAGTTTGTGCAACATTATGCTAAGAATTATTTTTATTTCTTATAGGAGCATGACATTACTATGAATAGACATATAATTTGATCATATAATTGCACAAGTCAAATCAAGAATGCTTGCATGCTTTATTGGTTGTGTAGGATGCACATAGAGAGGGGGTGCCTCATATTTGGAGTTTTTTTTGAGTCCGACCAAGGGAAAGGGAACATGATGGAGCAAGGGCATGTGTGAAGAGAGCTCTAGTTAAGGAGCAACTAAAAATTTTAGGAGAAGAGATTGTTGATGCTTGTAGCATTGTTGATTGGTGTAGTTCAGCATTAACACAAGGGGGACTCTTGATTTAGTAGTACACAGGTTCTTTTGGTTGGTTGAGGAAGGGTCCATAGGTGATAGATCAAATTTTTCTATAGTGAGAGACTCATAAAAAATGCATTCATGTCGGAGCTCTGATTCTAGGACATGGACCATTTGGACACAACAATTGATTTGCTTATGTCCTAGTTGTTTTCAGTGTGATTGGGATCACTATGAGTTGAGTGAGTGGGTGAAAAAATGGGCTCCACATTATCATACTCCATTGTCTATCATACCCTTTATCAGAAATGATAAAATGGAAATTTCACTTGAGCACAAACATCTATTAGATCTTCTTTAGCTAGTTAATGTCTTTGCATTGGTTGCACCATAGGAGAATGATGATAAATTAGATTATTGGTTAGCACATTGTGTAAGAGGTAAACAAAATCTTGCACAACTGATCATAGATGATGATGGATTCATATATCCTACTAGTTTAGTGGTTGTTGCTAGAACATGGATGTAGGCATATATGCTTGGAAGGAATATAATTCCTACATTCAAATACTATTAGAAGCACAAAACAATTCTCATATATTTGCATTTTATTATAGAAACAAATGTGAAGTTGTTGAAGCATCAAGGAATACCAAAAGTAAAATAACTTTTTACTATTACTAACGCTGATCATGAAGCCCTATTGGAGACCCTAAAATAGAGAGAGGACCCTACTAAAACACTCGACTAGGTATATTTACTTCTTATATTATTTTATTCATAATAATTCGGTGAACCAATGATTATCTTGTTTAATACAATAAGTTACTAATATTTTTTATGATATTGGAATATAGGTATATCATGAAGAGTAGCCATCCATGAAGATAAAAAGCTAAATAAGTAGTAGAATGAAGAAAAATCTATTCTATTTTTGACATTATAATTTTTGACAATATTATTTTTGACACTATGATTTTTGATACTACTATTTTTGAAACTATAATTTTTGATAGTTGTGTATTGATGTAATAATGATGAAACACTTGCGATATTGTAAATGTAAACTTTTTGATTTAATGTAAGAAACAAAGATGATTTTACTTAATGCAATTTATGTGGAGTGACCTAAAAATGATGATTTTAATACATACTAACACCAAAATTGTACTGTGCCCAATGCCAAACAATTGAGAGAGATAAAAAAAATGTTTTTACTTAATACTAACCTTAGTGATACCTTTTTTTTGACTGCAGAGAGTCTCCATCATTTGTGGCCACCCCATACCGAAGAGTCTCCGAGGTGCTCTTAGTGCATTTCTAGGTTGATCTTCTGAGGGTTGTAACTCAAAGATCATGGGGGATATCAATGACATGTTTAATGTTATAGGATGGTCATGCCGAGGCCTAAAATAACCTATATCATTTTTGAGAGATCACATTTTGTTTAGATTCAACACAGTGATCTCCCTCGATGCCAAAACTTGTAATGTGCCTCAGTTCATAGGTGCATCACAATGTAACTTTGAGATCAATGATCTTGGCATCAAATCATCAACACCATTATCTAAAAATGGGTGGGTGAACCCTAGTGACACCCTCATTCTAGCTAAAGAGAGCCTCCATCATTCGTGGCCACCTAGTACTGAAGAGTCTCTAAGGTGTTCTAAGTGCATTTCAAGGTTGATCTTCTGAGAGTCATAACTTGGAGCTCATGGGGGCTATTGATGAAATGTTGAATGATAAAAGATGTTCATTCGAAGGCCTAAAATAATATATCTCATTTTTTGAGAGATCATATTCTATTTGGATTCGGCACAACAATCTCGCTTGATGCCAAAACTCGTAGTGCACCTCAATTCATAGGTGCATCACATCGTAACTTTGAAACCACTGATCTTGGCATCAAATCATCAACGCCATTAGCTTTACATAGGTAGGTGAACCCTAGTGAACCATTTTTCTAGCCGTGGAGAGTTACCATCATTTGTGGCCACCCATACCGAAGAGTCTCCAAGGAGCTCTAAGTGCATTTTGAGGTCAATATTTGAAGGGTCATAACTTAGAGCTCGTGGGGGCTATCAATGAAATATAAAATGCTATAGGATGGTGATGCCAAGGCCTAAAATAACCTATCTCATTTTCAAGAGATCACATTCCATTTGGATTTGGCATAATGATCCTGCTCAATGTCAAAACTCGCATTGTGCCTTCGGTCACATGTGCATCACAATGTAACTTTGAAACCAATGATATTGGCATCAGATCATTAAAACCATTAGCTCCAAATAGGTGGGTGAACCCTAGTGACACCCTTTTTCCAACCATGGAGAGAATCCATCATTCACGACCACCCTGTATTGAAGAGTCTCCAAGGTGCTCTAAGTGCATTTTGAGGTTGATCTTCTGAGGGTTGTAACTCAGAGCTTGTGGGGGATATTGATGAAAAATAAAATGCTACAAGATGGTCATGATAAGGCTTAAAATAACCTATCTCATTTTTGAGAGATCACATTCCATATAGATTTGACACAATGATATCGCTCGATGCCAAAACTTGTGGTGTGCCTCAGTTCATAGGTGCATCACAATGTAAGTTTGAAATCACTAATCTTGGAATTGAATCATCCATGCCATTAGCTCTAGATGGGTAGGTTAACCCTAATGAAACTCTTGTTTTGGCTATGGAGAGCCTCCATCATTCGTGGCCACCCTGTATCGAAGAGTCTCCAAGGTGCTTTAAGTATGTTTCGAGGTTGATCTTCTAAGGGTTGTAACTTGGAGCTCGTGGGGGCTAGTGATGAAATGTAAAATATTACATGATTTTAATGATGAGGCCTAAAATAACCTATCTCATTTTCAAGAGATCACATCTCATTTGGATTTAACATAACAATCTTGCTCGATGCCAAAACTTGCAGTGTGGCTCAGTTCATTGGTGTATAATAGTGTAACTTTGAAACTGCTGATCTTGGCATCAAATTTTTAGTGCCATTAGCTCCATATGGGTAGGTCAAATCTAGTGACATTCTTGTTCTAACCACGGAGAGCCTCCATCATTTATGACTACATTATACTAAAGAGTCTCTAAGGTGCTCTGAATGCATTTTGAGGTCAATCTTCCAAGGGTCCCAACTCAGAGCTTGTAGGGGCTATCAATGAAATGTCAAATCCTACAAGATGGCCATGTCAAGGCCTAAAATAATCTATCCAATTTCCAAGTTGCTCTAAGTGTGTTTGGGTGGATGAACCATAGTGACATCTTAAGGGATTGCAAAAATTATTTCAAATTAAACATTGCATCAAAATTTGATAATAAAGGTTGTTAAAATGTTATTGAAAAATTATTGCATATGAATCAAATATAAAAAAATTGATCAAAATGAATGATATTTCATAAACATGAACAATACACATGATCCACAATAAATTGAACAATATTATACTAAATTAATATGTATATCAGTGTGCACATATTTGACAAAAAATATATATCAAAATACATGTATCTATAGACAATTTACACAAATATATATCAAAGTTCATGTATCCATAGACAAATTACACACACACACACACACACACACACACACACACACACACACACACACACACACACACACACACACACATATATCAAAATACATAGATCCATATACAAAATGTGGCTAATCATGCCATTGGAATGTGTATAATATCAATGTTTCTATATATAGTGTGGCATAAGCCATCTCAAAATGTCTCATGACACATCCTAGGACAACTATACTATCCTATGCTACTAGTGGATGATCAAAATGCAACCTCTTCACTACATTAGGTGGATCAAATGCCTCCTACATAAACAAAAAAGGAAAACCCAAAGTTAAACTACTAAATTTATATGATTCTATGTATCTAACATTGAATTACTCAAATACATAATGATTATTTTTTAATGAAGATTTATAGTATTAAAATTTCATCATAATTACCTCTCTCATCAACCTCCTGTACTAGTTAGGAGTCCTCTCATATGTCCTTGACAATGCTTGAAACTCATTGATTTTGGCCTATGTATGTTCAAGCATATTTTTCAGATGAATCTACAACTTAAATTATAACATTATAATTCATAGCATGATATATTTATAACATATAATCAAGAATTCAAACTACAACTTACCTCTATCAACTCCTCCTCTAGATATAATGGCTATATCAACAAAGATACAAAACTTTGGCATCCAACCTCCTATGCACTAGGTGTTTCCTATGAGATACAAAATACTAGTTGTTAATATCACAAAAATTAGTTTTGAATTTATTTATGAAAATAAGGAAAATAAAAAATAAATGATACTTATACATATGATGCAACTCTCACTGCGAATGGAAATGCTAGAGGGTCTATGACGTGGAATCTGCCTAGACTCATCACTAGTAGCCACACCCTATACAATAAAGAATGTAATTAAATTTCATTACCGTAAACATTTTACAAGAATGCATCAATATTTAATCACTTCAAAAGAACCTAATTACCTTTCCCTTGTCAATCAGCTATGCCTCAACCCCCACACTTTACCGCCCACTGATAGGTGATACCTAAAAGAGAAAAGAAAGATTGAAACCATATATGCTCCAATATCAAATAGAAAAAACAATGAGAACACAAAATAATGTACTGTAGATGTCTCAAGGCTAAATGAAATAGCCAAGAGTGTGACATTATCAACATGTCTAAGCTCCTCCTTAGTCATCAACCAAACATGAACGAAGATCACATACATGTATAAGTCAATATGGGTTAAAAATTTAGATTACTCTATTATAAAGATTAAATTTAAATCATATATGCCATAACAAAGAAATGTATACACATACTAGCATAGAAGGATTCCATGCCTCTACATGCCCCTCCTCTCTCACTTCAGGGTGTGTAGCCTCTATACATGTATCTAGTGTATCCTCCTCAAATATAAACTAATACTAAGAAAGATCACCTATGGGGAAAGAAGGGACAATATTCTAGTACCTTAGGAAAGAAAGGATATAACTAGAACCATGGACAAAAATCTCAGTAGGATCATTGTTCTTAGAATGCTTAGTAGAATTCTAGTAGGGGTAGTGCACCTTATCCTTGTTCTACCCAGGGAGGTTGTGGGACAGGTTCTAGCTTCAAAGGAAATTGTTTTTCTTGTGGTTAGCCTAGCCATAAATCTTTTGAGTGTTCCATCAAACCATCTTTAGGACCTAGTAAGGGTGTAGCAAGATCTAAGCCTACTGTAGGAGATGTGAGTAGGAATCATAGAGTCTTTGCGATGGTTGACAACCATCAAGAAAATCATCAGGGTACAGTAGTCAAGGCTACAAGTATATTGCATGGTATTTCAACTTCAATTTTGTTTGACCCTAGTGCTTTAGATTCTTCCATATCACCATCTCTTGTTTAGCGATGTGGGCTAGTGGAAATGCATCATGTTGATAGGTGGCAGGTTAAGTTAGGCATAGGTTCCAAAGTGGCTATTGACTCATTGGTTAGAGGTTGTAGCTTGAATTTGGGAACCTTCACCACCACAGTGGATCTACGCATTCTACCTTTGGGATCATATGACATTGTGTTGGGCATAGATTGGTTAGCCACCCATTAGGAAAATATTGATTTTCATTATAAGATAGTATAGTGTAACGATGACACAAGTGGGTAGGTGGGAATTTTGGGAGTTTAGAGACTAGTCTCACTTCGTATGATCTTAGCTAATTAGCTAAAGCAGAGTGTGCAAAAGGGTTGCCAATTGTTTCTTGTGTCTGTTAGTGATCTCGAAGAAGCTAAGAGCCATATGGTGACACTTGATGATCACCCACTCCTTTGAGAGTAGGTAGATGTGTTTCTTGATGAGATTCTAGGTATGCCACCATAGTGTAACATTAATTTTTGGATTGATCTTGTACCAAGAGCAGAGCCAATTTCATGAGCTCCTTACTGCATGAATGCTCAAGAGTTGAGTTAGCATAGATTATAGCTGGAGGAATTGTTGGCCAAGGGCCATATTTGTCTTAGTGTATCCTCGAGGGGTGCACTAGTCATCTTCATGAAGTAGAAGGATGGTTCTTTGCATTTGTGCATTGACTATCGATAGCTAAATAAGGTGATAATGAAGAACCATTATCCTTTGCCAAGAATAGATGAATTGTTTGATTAGATGAAGGGAGCATGAGTGTTCTCAAAGATTGATCTTAAGTTAGGATACCATTAGCTTCATATCTAGGAGGCTAATATTCATCGAACAACTTTTGTACATAGTATGGGCATTATGAGTTCATAGTTGTACCCTTTGGGTTAACTAATGTGCCATCAGTGTTCATGAGTTTGATGAACGGTGTATTTCACACTAACCTTGATTAGTGTGTCATTGTATTCTTGGATGGTATATTGATCTAATCAAAGACTATGGAGGAGCATGAATTTCGTTTATGTCAAGTATTGTAGTGCTTGATAGAACATCAGTTAAATGGAAACTTGAGTAAAAGTGGGTTCTTCCAATTAGAGGTGAAGTATTTGGGACACATGATCAATGGTGATGGAATTGTAATGGATCTAGAAAAGATTTTTGCTATCATGGATTGGCCAGTACCCACTAATATCTTAGAAGTTCATATTTTCATGAGATTGGTAGGTTACTATTGTCACTTCATGAAGGACTTCTCACAAGTAGCTCATCCCATCACTTCTCTTTAGAGGAAAGGGAAGAAGTATATTTGATTAGATCAGTGTGAGACAACATTTAATGCTCTTAAGGAGTGTTTGACTAGTGCACTAGTCCTTGCAATGCCTAATCCTATAGGCGATTTCATGGTTTGCATAGATGCTTCATTGGAAGGTGTGGGTGGGTGTGGTGTTGATGCAGGATGGTCATGTAATTGCATATGAGTCCAAGAAACTCAAGGACCATGAGCTAAACAACCCCACCCATGATTTGGACCTCATAGTTGTAGTGGATGCCCTTTTCCATTGGAGGCATTTTCTTTTGGGACATAGATTTGAGTTGCATAGCAATCATAGAACCTTGTAGTATATCTTTACTCAGCCAAACTTGAATGCAAGATGGATTTCTTGTGCGAGTATGATTTTGATGTTCATTACATTAAGGGAAGGAGAATGTCATCACAGATTCTTTGAGTAAAAGGTGACATTAGGTATCAGTGATGTCATTGGGAGTGGATTTGCGAGGCCATATCTTGGAGGCTTTTCCTAGTGACACTTGGTACCAGGAGGTGAGAGTAGAGATCAAGTTTGGACGTACTATTGAGAGGAGATTTTTAGGTTATTTTATTGAGTCTGATGGACTACTGTGACACACGGGGCATATCTATGTACTTGTGTCAAGTGATCTTTTACCTTGGTTTTGTTGAAAGCACATTGTGCACCATATTTGACACATCTTGAAGTCAAGAAGATGCATGCTGGTCTCAAATAGCCTTACTTTTGGGTAGGGATGAGACACAATGTTGCTGATTTTGTTGCTAGATTTATTGAGTGCTAGAGAGTGAAGGTAGAGCATCAATAACCGGTGGGTCTTTTGTAGCCACATACCATTCTAGAGTGGAAGTGGGATACAATATCTATTGATTTCATGATAGGGTTACCTATGTCATCACTGAGATATGATTGTATCATGGTGATAGTGGACAAGTTGTCCAAGGTAGCACATTTTTCAACCATGAGAGAATCCAACATAGCTTTTTTTGTAGCACATGTTTTCTTGGTAGATATTGTTTATTTGCATGGGATTCCTCATTGGATCATTTTGGGTAGAGATCCTATGTTTACTTCTGCACTATGGATGTCTCTCCAACATGCTTTGGGTGTGCAACTCAATTTTAGTTTGGCTTATCACCTAGAGACCGATGCTTAGACTAAGAGAGTGAATCCAGTTCTAGAGGATATGGTTTGTATGTATGTTATGGATAGGTAGGTGAAGTGGGAGGACTATTTGTACCTTGTTGAGTTTGCATACAACAATGTGTATCATATTTCTCTTGGCATGTCACTATTTTAGGCCTTGTACCATAGACCATAATGTACCCCTTTGAGTTGGGATCATTTAGAGGATCGAGTTCTTTGGGGTCCAAAGATGCTTCAAGATATGGAGCAAGATGTTGTTCACATTAGGGAGCATTTGGTTACTACTCAGGACAGGCAGAAGAAGCATGCAAATGGCCATAGGTTGGATCGTCACTTTTATGTTGGTAATAGGGTGTTTTTAAGAGTGCAATCAAGGAAGAGCCCCATCCATTATGGGAAAAACTCTAAGTTTTTCCCACATTTTGTCAGACTTTTTGAGATCCTCAAGAGGATTGGTCCTATTGCTTATCGACTAGCATTTCCACCTAGCCTATCGTGCATCCATGATGTTTTTCATGTTTCTATTTAAGGCAATATATTTTGGATGTGATCCACGTTCTTGATTGGGATGCTTTGTAGGTAGTATATGGGTAGCTTACTTTGGAGCCCATTTGTATCCTATAGCAATAGAGGTTGACCTTACAAGGTCAAGACATCGAGCAGGTAAGGGTCCAATGGGACCCGAGAATTGAGACCTCTGTGACTTGGGAAGATGCTACATGAATGAGAGGATTGTACCCCTATCTTTTTGCTGGCTTCTAGGAGTAAGCCTACACTAGTGGGAGAGAATCTAGTGCCTCTCATGTTTATAGTCTATACCTTGTCCTTTTTTATTTAAGAGATACTTGATACTCTTATTGTTATTTGTATTTTGAGATGACCTTAGGGTCAGATGTATACTTTGATTCAGTACCATAGATGCTTTACTACTATACTATTCAATTTATCATGTTTTCATGTTGATGCTATTTTGAGATGATAGTGGATCTATGAGGATATTTGGTTATATGGTTTATTGGACATATTGTTGATTATGTTATAAGATGGATTTTTATGCTATGGTTATTTACTTTAGTCTTGTATTTTTATGCTTTCTGCGAATGTGAGTGATGTAAATGGATTAATTAGGTATTTAATAAATGTTGCTTCGGCTATGATATTATCTTCAATTGCACTTGATCATTTATTTTAGTGTACAAGATTTATATCCTTGGGAGTGGCACATGGAGTTAGTGATTCAACTATTCATATTTTACCAATGTCGTCCCTGTATGGTTAATGTATCCTTGTTTAATTATTTTAAATTAAAACCTTTTAGTGATTAGTAAATCTAAACTCATCTGCATTATGTAACTAGACCAGTGAGTGTGTCTATGCATTTAGAGGTTCACATTGTTGCAAAAGTGTAAGCGATTTTCATTAATTTTAGGGTTTTTGGGCTTTAAATATTTTCAGATTTAATTTCTAGCAGCATTTCCTTAGGTGAATTATCGTTACAAAGAATAACTTATTTTCATTTGTGTTAATTCGGGGTCTAGCTACTATAGTTAGCTATTTTTCCTAATTGACTATTCACTCAAAAGGTGATTAAATATTGAAAAAGTGATTTTATTATTCACTTCTCACTTTTTGAAATAGAAAATTTGAGAGCTTTTTGAGAATCCTCTTTTGAAGAAGTCAAATTCTGTTCGTTCTGCGAGCTATGAACATGGGTTTTTCATGAGGTCAGTCTCATTGGATCCAACTTGGTTTATGATTTGCCATCACTTTCAACAGACTTGGCAGGTTATTTATTTTGTTGCACGGGTTTCTATTTCTGCCCCTTTTGCTATCAGGTAGGGCCTTCCTATTTTATTATTTTTACTTTGTTTTAGTTTCATTTCTTGTAGCACTATGTTAGGAGGCTGAGAACTAGTGTTCCCCTCCATTTCTGTTTGTTAGTTCTGCCTAGTTGGTCAAGTATGAAAATTTTCCCTATTTTCTAGATGAGGGTTTGGGGTTTTGAGTTTTTATGCTAGCCATTTTTGTATGTAGTGTCCGAAATCATTTATTTTTGGATTTTTAGGGTTTTTGTACACAAAGGTCAAATGGGTTTAAATTTTTAATTTCTTCCAAAATTTGGGGTTTTTACCTCGTTTTGCATTTCACCCTATTTTCTTAGGTTTTCTTGGCACAATGTGGGTCGTGGACTTGGATGAATCATTTAGATGTTAGTCTAACCACTATGCCACTTTTATGTTGCTTTGGGATGTGTGCCACATCCATCCTCTTGAGTTTTTTTTGGTTAAGTGACTTTCTACTTTGTTTTCTCATCCAGTCATTGTGTTATGATCTTTGTTATCATGGTGCACCACACATGAGTACATACGCGTACATTGTTAGATGACTTTTGAGTCTCGATCTTCCATGGTACTTCTAGAAGTTATGATCATTAGGGTTGGGTTGGGAATTTGCATGCCTACGGGCACTCATCATTGGATGAGTATGGGTAGGGTAGGGTAGCATATGGAGGGGGCTTCTATCTTGTAGCCTGACAATCATGGTGCCATGGGTTGGCAGAGGGAGCTTTATATAAGTGATAACTAAAGAAAATACTTGGTGGTAATAAAACTTAAGATAGTAAAATGTGTGAGCACTTAATTAAGTTTGAGGACACAATGTGTGAGCACCCATTTAAGTTTGAGGACACAGGATCCAAGCTTGGGTTTGTCAATGCCAATCGACTCCCATTGAGTGTCTAACCAAGACCCATAGTTTATGCATTTCCTATGTCTTGGATTCAATCATCATATTGCCTCGCGTGTGTGTTAGCCATGGATGTTTTCTTTGTATGTGTTTGTGGTTGGATCATTATCTCCATCAACACAATGGGTCTGGACCTATGGGTTCCATGTGGTTGGGAGGTGTAGCTACCTATACCACTACTAGGGATCGGTGTATAGAGATGGTCTATTATTCTAGTGCGACCATTGCTAGATGTTTACACTTGGTGTTTTGGGTTTCAGAGTATGCTTCTTATGATTTATGATTTCATTGGGATGCTTGTATATCATGTTTTGATGATGTTAGTTACTGATGCATTTCCTTATTATGATGATTAGCATGTGATAGGTGATGTTATCTACTTGTAGGATTATCTTATGCTTATTCCTAGAATGTTAGATTCCTTACACTTATGTTGTAACATGTTTAGTAGTGACATCCCTATTACGATAGCACTGATGATCTGATTGATGACTTGAGATGTTATGCATGGGGGATGGCTAGGGCCCACGATGGTCTTATGATGCCATTCATGGTTGGGAGGAATCACATACCTAGTTTTTTTGTATTTCTCATTGATATGTCATTTGCATTTACTGTAATGTTCCTTCTATACTTTTTCTTTTTATTGTTTGTTAGATGGTTAGTTGTTGTTTTCCATTTTCCAAATATGGTTTGAGTGTTCTTGCCTCAGAATGTGGATCCGGTACTCCCCAGTGTGGAGGTTTTATACTCTATTTTACTCTTTTTTGTTGTCCTTAAGTGTATCTTGTTTTTCTTGGGTGACCATGTGTCAACATGGTGTGATACAATAAAGTGTTGCATGCCCATTAAAATTGTATTATGCATTCCCTGATTGTGTTACACACTTCTTGGAGTTTTGTCGTGTGATACTTTCTAGTATTGCACCCCCTTTTAAAGAGCTGTCATATAATACCCTTAAAGTATCACATGCCCTTGTCATTTGTATTGTCCCATCCCTAAAAATGTCACACTATTTCTTTAGAAGTATCGCACGATACTAGAAAGTATTTCCCAGTGTTGATTTAAAGTATCGCCTAAAAATTGCAAAAACCTATGTGAGCAGGCAATAGACACTTTTCAGTATGCATTAAACTTTTTAGGGAGTGTTTTAGGTACCCTCTTTGGTGTTATTCGATCTTTTGGTGTCACATTTTTTATTTGGATTGTTTCTATTCAAATTTGGAGTTTAAAATATATCATTTAAGTACAAGGTGACATAATTTAATTCATATATATGTCAAATTATACTTAAGATATATTTTAATATATGTGACGATTCATTTGAGATAGGTTCCAGAGCTCTACAGGCTAAGACAAAGATTCTAGAAAATTTCAAGGCTTCAGGATTTGAGACTTAGCCAATTTTCTGGAGTCAAAATTTGTCTTTTAGCTTGGTTGATCTCTTACGTTTTCTTATTTATGTTTTGGTTAGTGGTGACACTTGGAGATGTTTGGTGGTTGGTTGTTGGATAGTCTTCCATTGTGATCTTTATGATCTATGTATGTTGTTGTCATGTGCACTTACACTTGTTTAAAAAAAAAAAAATCTTCTTGCTAGTATTTCATCCTTGTTTCCAAGGATCTCTGGGTATGGTGTTACAACCTCATTTGTGCACTAATGAATTGATAGTTTGGGCTTTGTGCATTCTACTTGTTTACCAGTTTTTGGGTCCATAAAAAAGCTAACTATATCCTCTTTAGTTATATTTAGGGCCGCAACCTCATCATAGTCCAACCCATCATTAAATATGGCATGCATTTGGTCATGCCAATGAAGAGAACCATTTTGTTCATTAGTAAGTGTTTTAATATTATCCACTATGGTGTTTAACATAGATATCATGGGAGCCAATGCGGGTATAGTGTCATATGTGGTTCACAAGACCCTTAGTTTTGTGAGATTTTCAAATATCTAATCTTCAATTTGAGGAGGTAGAGGATCATTTGTTGGATGGTTTTGAGGGGGTACTAGATTGTTTGGTGGAGGATTACGAGGAACATTGTTTCTTGCCTCAATATCATCATTTTGGTTAGCCATACCTATTAATTTGCAAAACATAATTTTTATTAAAATCAACCTGAATTTCAACAATTTCTATTAAAAAAGACCTTATTAAAAAAAATTCAAATTAAAATAACTAATTTATAATAATATTCATTCGCAACATTAAAAAAAAAAACTTACCCTTATTTGATACCCATTCAAAAATTCGATACCTGAAAGGAAGTCAACAATCAAACAAAAAAACACAATGTAAAAAGAGCTCTTGTTTTTTCTTTTTAAAATCTATGTTATAGGTTTCAAGTAACTGATTTCATATCAGATACTTGATATAATATTAGGTATTTGATATGAAATCGAATACCTGAAAAGGCTTGGTCCTAACTTTTTAGCATTGGTATCAAGATGTGTGGAAAAAGTTAGAGAAGATTTTGAAATGCTTTTAGACATTTTCAAACTCCACTTTGTTCACATTGCCACTTTTTATCACACCATGATCTTGCACATACCCTAAACTTGGTATCTCTATCTAAAATAAGAGTCTTAGGAAAACCATGCAATCTTAACACTTCCTTAAAGAATAATTTAGCTACATGTACAAAATCAGATGTCTTCTTACAAGTCATGCAATGAACCATCTTTAAAACTATGTCAACCACTACTGAAATAGAATCATTACCTCTTTGATTTCTAGGTATACAAAGAAAAAAATCCATACTTATATCTTTCCAAGGCTTATTAGTTAGACACAATGGTGAATACAACAAACTTTGCAACTTCTCACCATCTTTTGCACATCCTTATAAATTTGCAGCCAAAAGTACCTATTTGAAATAAACTTCAGAGTCTTATCAACCCCAAAATATCCAACAAGTCCACCACTATGTTTCACTTTGATGATATTCTCTCTCATAAATCCTCTAGGTATACATGAATTTCCTTAAACAACATAGCTTCCTAAATAAAATAATCATTCCACTTATCTCTCACCATCTATTCTTTACAAGCTTTCCAAGGTTCTAGAAAATTAGGATTAATTTACTACAAATACTTCAAATCATTAAAATCAAGTACCTCAATTCTCAAATATATTAGCAAACTCTTTACGCTCAATGCATCAACACCCTTGTTTACTTGTACACTCTTATGTTTAAATGAAAATGAAAATTTCTCCAAAAACTCAACCCATTTCATATGTCTCTTATTCAACTTATTTTGACTTTCTAAATACTGTAAATCTTTATGGTTAGCATACAACAAAAAATATTTAGGCATCAAATAATGTTTCCATTTCTTGAAAACTTGAATAGTAGCATAGAATTCTTAATCATAAATTGAATATTTTCTCTTAGCATCATTCAATTTCTCACTAAAGAAAGCCATAGGTCTTCCTTCTTGACTTAGAAAAACTCCTATCGAACTTCCACTAGCATCAAATTAAACTTGAAATTTTCTATTGAAATCAGGAAAAATAAGTGTAGGCAATTCTGCAATCTTTTGTTTAGTGTTTTATAACTCTTTTGTGCTCCATGTGTCCACTTAAAATTCTTTCTATCTCCCCTCATAGTTTTAGTCATTGCATTATAGATAGAACTTTAATTTTTGATGAACTTCCTATAAAAAATTGCCAATCCATGAAATGGTCTTACATGTGCAACAATCTCAGGTGTAGGCCAATCAATAATAAATTTTACCTTCTTAGGACCCATCTTCAAACCATTAGTTGAAATGACAAAACCAAGATACACAATTTCTTCCTTCATAAATGAATATTTCTTAAGGTTTATGAACAATTTCTCCTCCAATCTCTTCAATACTTGTCTAACATGCTCGAGATGTTCTTCTTTAGTGTTACTAAATATCAAAATATAATGTAGATATACAATCACAAATTTATTCAAGAATGTCCTCAAAATTTTTTTCATCAGCCTCATAAAAGTACTAGGTGCATTGATTAAATGAAAAGGAAAAACCAACCACTCATACAAAACTCCATTAGTGTTAAAAGAATTTTTCCATTCATCTCCTTCTCCAATTTTGATTAGATGATAGCCACTATTGAATCAATCTTGGTAAACTACTTCGCTCCACTAAAAATGTCCATTATGTCATCCATCCTAGGCAAAAGAAATCTATATTTCACTACTATCTTAGTTATAGGTCTATAATCAATGCACATTCTACATTCTCTATTCTCCATTCTTTTAAGGTGCTAACACAAAAAGTACTATAGATGGACTAAAAATTTATCTAATTAGAACCTTCTCAAGAAATTCTTGTACTTGTCTATTCAATTCAACCTTTTCATTAGATGCCAATCTATGCAATTCCTTATTCGGAAAACTATCTCTAGATGTCAAATCCATACAATGACTTATACTTCTTATAGGTGATAAGCCATTAGGTAAATTATCAGAAATAATGTCTTGAAAATTTTCTAACAAGGATTCAAGCTGAGGTGCGTGTTCTAACTCAATTTGTTTCTCAGTCTTTTTAAGGATCAAAGAAAAATAAACATTTTGTTCTTTCACATCTCTAGCAAAGTAATTATCTTCAACCAAAGAATACTTTGACTATGTTACAATGATTCTCCTCATGCTTTTCTACCAAAGGCAACAATATTTGTTTCTTTCCATCTGCTCAAATAATATACTGATTCAATCTACCTTAATGCAAAGATTGTCTATCATATTGCCAAGGTCTACCCTAAAGAGTATGACAATAATCCATAGGCATAATATCACACAAGAATTCATCATGAAAATTCCCAAATTTGAATTTAACAAGGCATTTCTCACTTACAAGTAATTTATGTTCCTTTTGGATCCAAGCAACATGATAAGACCTAAGATGTCTCAATATTTACAACTATAATTTTTAAACTAGCTATTAGATGCTAAATTATTAGATTTCCACTATCAACAATGACCTTTCACCATTTTCCATCTATCCTACATCTGGTTTTGAACAAACTTCAAAGACAAGTTGTCCATCAATTTCATCATTCCACAAGATTTGTCTTAACATTAGGTTCTCCCCATTTTTAGGTTCATTAGGCATTTTAGGAATTTTTTCACAAGCCAAAGTGCTTCTATTATTACCTCCAATCTTCTTTCTAGAGTTAGTACATTTAAAAGATCTATGTCCTTCTTCACCACATATATAACAAGTCCCTTAAAAATATATATTTCCTCTCTTTTCCACCATTATTATTCCTAGTGTAACTAGTATATCTACCTCTAGTGTAATTACCTCTTTTACCAACACGTTCTTCCTTCCATTCTAATTTTACTTTATCTTATAGTGCACTATCAAATATGCTACTTTCTCCATATGTTCTACCTCTACTTCTATGAAAGCTTCCACCTCTTCCACGTTGTCCACTATCATGTCTCTTTGCCAATCTTTCTTCAACCTTCAAAGCATACTGATATGCTTCTTCTATACTACCCATTTTAACATAATTGATCTTGTATTGAATTGATGTCCTTAAACCATTTTGGTATCTTGCCACTTTCCCAACTTCATCATCTACATGTTTAGATCTAATTCCCATTTGTAGAATTACTTAGGATGTTACTTCACATTCATGTCCATTTGCCTCAAATTTTGCATTTTTCTCAACAAATCAACTTGGTAATAACCACAAAGAAACTTCTTCTTCATCTTTCAAATCATCTTTGCACATGTCTTGATATTTTCTTTTCCCCTTTTTTGTCTCTTAGTTTGCAAATGATCCCACCAAAGTGAATCACGACCCTGCAACTTTTTGAGAGCTATCTTAACCTTCTTGTTATTAGGAGTACCTTCACACTCAAAGTATTTATCCATATTAGCAATCCAATCTCACACAAAATTAGTCTAAAGTATTCCATCATAGGAAGACAAGTCAATAGTAGGTCTAGCATTCGCCATAGGCAAAAATATCAGAAGCCTTTCTTCATCTTGTTCAACCCTTTTCATCATCACCAACATATTCATGATGTACACCCCTTTTTTGTGTTGTCTCTACAATTTCAAGACTTTCTGCAATCTACCTCTACTATGAACCATGTTGATAATAGTTCCTGCAAGATCATAACCTTATAAAAGTTAAAGGTTAGATTTTGGATTTTCCACCCTAGAACTAAATACAACAAGGTTCCCCACAATGAAAGACTCAACAAAGAACTTTCTATGATACCACCTGACATAGGAGAGACATGGAGTCAAGAAAAACATGTGGAATAGACTCAAATTAAATCAATCAACACTCCCCACCCACAGATGCACATGGAATATCTACATAAATCAATGAAACCCTAGAGAACAAAAGGCTAGAAAAAACACATTTTTAGGTTGTATTTCACTTCAAACATAAAAGGAACCACGTCATTCTTGACTATGAGGGCTTTCCAATGGTAGGCTTATACACAATATTAAATTTACAATTTGAAAGTCTCATCTTGCATCTTCCTCCTTTCTCGTCTCTAAATCCTACTTTTCCCATTATCCAAAAAAATGCTTTACTACATCTAACCAATCTTATTTTATATCTAGGTAAGCCACAAGTCACCTAGTCAACCATTAAGTTACAATATAGGTCCATACTTGGAAGAGTAACCAAGATCTACAAAAGGACAATATGAAATTATGCACACTTAAAGGTAGATCCACATGTGTGTTAGGAGTCAACTCATAACTATGCAAAATGCCATATAACCAAACGAAACTACACCAAATGGATTAACTCACTTCATTGGATGAAAATAGTTGGAAAATAGGGACAAAAAATAATGACACAAAACTTGAAGTAGATGAAACATAAAAAATCGTGTGCTTAGGATAAGGATCTAGGATAGGTCCTCAATAGGATGATTACCATGCACAACATGAAAACAAATGCAACAACAACTACATACATCAAAGTGGTATAGAAACAAGAAATATTTTTGGTTGATAGAAGATTTCTTAAAGACCCAATATGCTCTTGAATCAGTATGGAACAAGTAAAAAATTAAATAGAATGGAGGTTTATAACTTTATTGAATTATTACATCTTGAGGACATGATAGATTGGATTGAAGAGTTGTAAGACTACTCTAATCATAGTGATATTAGAGATCCATAGAGGGCTAGGTTAAGGGAATCCAATTTTAAAGATGATATTGCTTTGTAGTAGAGATAATTGAAAAATGATAGAGAGGAGAATGGTAAGGTGTAGACCACTAGGTGGAGACAAATGGTTTCAAGGTTCAAGGATAAATTCATTTAGAGGATTATGAATCATAATTGTTCAAAAAAGTTGTAGAGCTTGAAGTAGGGCATGATTACGCATGACCATATTGAGTAGTTTTACAAGATAAATATTTGATCTGTACATTGAGATATATCTAGGGAGAAGGTAGCTAGATATATGAATGGTCTTAGACTTAATATCCAAGATGATATGAGTATATTGAGAATTTATAGAATGGAGGATGTTTACCAATATTCTCCTAAGGAAAAAGATAAGGTATAAAGGATACAAAAGAGTTATATGCATAAAGAGAAGTTGATGAATTAGAGTATAGAGAAGAAAATAAGTAAGGAAGAAGAAAGACCTAAGTGAAAAAAAAACCTCATTTGAAGACACCAAAAAGAGAATAAATTAACAAGGACTTCATGAGAAGATGTTTCAAATGTAATGAGAATATACATAGAGCTTTTTAAAGTCCTAGTAGATCTAGAAAAAGCATGGGTAAGAAATTTTTGGCACATGAGGACAAAATAGATTTAACAATGGATGAGTATATGGTATAAACTAATATGGGAGAATATATTATGCTTATGAGAGTTTTTATGACACAAAACAAGATAGGAATCAAACCTACTCAAAGGATGAATATATTTAGGACCATATACAAATTAGAAGGAAAGTATTGTAAGGTTATCATGGACAATGGAGTAGTAATAATTTTCTATAAGAAGAGATGGTAGAGAATTTGGTTTGAAGAGTCTTAAAACATCCTTTTCATTATAGGATAAGTTGGTTGTAAGATGATCATATAGTAGAGGTGAAAGAGTAGTTTTTGGTGAGCTTCAATGTTGGACATTTAAATGATGGAAGTCTTATGTGATATTGTGACTATGAGCATATTGATCCCTTAAGTAGGCTCAAACCTATTTAAGGGGAAGTTTCATAATTTTATAGGAGAGGGAAAATGAACACCCTATAAAAAAACCTGTGGGATTTTAGAAGTCTATTGCTCATGGTTGGTGTTTGTGGAAAAGGAAGGAAAACAACCTAATCTAAGGGGAGGAGAATTTTTAAATAAAATATTTGTTGGACATACTAAGAAATTTTTGAGTGGAATTTTTAGGGTTTTGACCTTTATAGTTGAAGCTTTATGCCTTCATTCACTAATAATATGGTGCACCACATTCCCTTTACTGTTAGGAGGAGAATGAGAAGCCAAATTCACTAGACATAGAGATCATATATTGATATCCAACCATTGGAGGAATATGCAAGGGTCCAAGTTAAGGCACATCACTTCTACAAAAGTACAGATCTTCCCAACCAAGGAAAAAGTATACAACCCTATCTATAAACATATATAAATAGTTTGTATAATTGTCACAAGAAAATACCTTACTTCCTAAAATTGATCCTCTCAAGGAGCATGTTGTAAATGATACAATTTATCCTTTTTTAAAATCTAAACACACATGAAATAATTGCATCAACATAAATAGACTAGATCACACCTATAAGATTTCAACACATGATACACTGATTAGTAAAGAGGGAAAGGTATTGAGTACACTATCTCCAAGATTTATTAAGAGAAAAAATGCTAAGGCAATTGAAAGGCTTGAGAAAATATGCTACAATATGCCTTCCTTGTTGATAGCACAAAGGGTATTGTTTTAAGAAAACTAAATCCTCTACACATAATATAACTTATTTCTTCACCTATTGAACTAGAACCCAATATTCTCAACATCCTAATTTTACTATAGAATAACTATTGGTTAAGATGGTCTCAGAATGATAACACATTTTTTAATTATAATTGATCAACACACCAAAAAGTCTAGTATGAATTGAGAAAATGATTAAATTTGATTGGTTAATCATAATATTCCTACTTGATGGTCTCAAAAGGAAAATCCACGGTGGCTTGATCATAGATTCCATGATTGCATAGGAAAAAATGCATATAATGATGTTAGTTGTTGAATTTCTCATGGGAAAGAATATTTTTCAATATGTATCAATGGGCATCATGTAAGCATGGGTGTCATGGGGGACATATGTTGGGCCAACAAGAATTTGAGCAGGTGCATCCTTTGTAGAGTGGTTAGAAACTTTGATGGGCTTCCATGTAATATCTATGTTGGGCCATTAGAAGAAGAAAATATGCCTTGCACAATTAAATGGTGAAAGGGTGAATATGAGAGGTGTTCAAGGCTAGTACTTTTGGAAGTTATGATCATTGGGGTGGGGTTGTGAATTTGCATGCCTACGGGCACTCATCATTGGATGAGCATGGGTAGGGTAGGGTAGCATATGGAGGGGGCTTCTATCTTGTAGCTCAATGATAATGGAACCATGGGTTGGCAGAAGGAGCTTTATATAAGTGATAACTAAAGAAAATATTGGGTGGTAATAAAACTTAAGATAATAAAATGTGTGAGCACCTGATTAAGTTTGAGGACACAATGTGTGAGCACCCATTGAAGTTTGAGGACACACGATCTTAGCTTGGGCTTGTCAATTCCAAGAGATTATCCATGATGTTAGCCCCTATATTGTATTTGATTGAGTGTTTGACCAAGACCTGTAGTTTATACATTGCCTATGTCTTGGATTCAATCATCATATTGCTTGGCATATGTGTTTGCCATGGATGTTTTCTTTGCACATGTTTTATGTTGGATAATTATCTCCATCAGTATGATGGGTGTGGACCTATAGGTGCCACATGTTTGGGAAGTGTAGCTACCTATACCACTACTAGGGATTGGTTTACAAAGGTAGTCTATTGTTCTAGTGACTATTGCTAGATGTTTTCACTTGGTGCTTTAGGTTCTAGAGTTTGCTTTCTTATGATTTATGCTTTCATTGGGATGCTTGTATATCATGTTTTGATGATGTTACTTACTAATGCATTTCATTATTATGATGATTAGCATGTGATAGATGATGTTATCTACTTGGATTATCTTATGGTTATTCTTAGCATGTTAGATTTCCTTATGCTTATGTTGTAGCATGTTTAGTAGTGACATCCCTATTATGATAGTACCGACGATCTAATTGGTGAATTGTGATGTTATGCATAGGGGATGGCTAGGGCCCATGATGGTCTTATGATGCCATTAATAGTTGGGAGAAACCACACATTTCATTTCCATTTACTGCGATGTTGCTTTTAGTACATTGTGATGTTCCTTTTGTACCTTTTCTTCTTACTATTTTTTAGATGGTTAGTTGTTGTTTTCTATCTTTTAGATATGGTTCACATATTCTTGCCTCAGAATGTGGATCCAATACTTCCTGTTATGGGGGTTTTATACTCTATTTTGCTACATTTTGTTGTCCTTAAGTGTATCTTGTTTTTCTTGGGTGACTATGTGTCAGCATGGTGCGATACAATAAAGTGTTGCATGCCCATTAGAATTGTAACGTGCATTCCCTAATTATGTTGCATGACTATTAGAGTTCTGTTGTGTGATACTTTCTAGTATCACACCCCCTTTTGAAGAACTGTCATATGATACCCTTAAAGTATCACATGCCCTTGTGATTTGTACCATCTCATCCCTGAAAATGTTGCCTTGCTTGTTTAGAAGTATCATGTGATACTCGAAAGTATCACCTGGTGCTAATTTAAAGTATCACCTAGAAATTGCGAAAAATTTGTTAGGTAGGCAATGTGCACTTTTTGGTAAGATTTGAACTTTTTGGGAAGTGTTTCGGATACCCTCTTCAATGTTCTTCAATCCTTTGATGTTGCATTTTGGTTTTGAATCGTTTCTATTAGAATTCAGTTCTATGTCTTTCCATTGTCAGTCCTTTGGGATTTAAAATATATCATTTAAGTACCTTATACTTAAGATATTTTTAAATATATGTGACCATTCATTTGAGATAGGTTGCAAATCTTTATGGTCTAAGACAGATTCTAGGAAATTTTAGGGCTTTAGGATTTCAGACTTAACCATTTTTTAGGAGTCAACATTTGTCTTTTAGCTTGGTTGATCTCTTATGTTTTCTTATTTATGTTTTGGTTAGTGGTGATGCTTGGAGATCTTTGGTGGTTGGTTGTTGGATAGTCTTCTGTTGCAATTTTTATGATCTTCATATGTTGTTGTCATGTGTACTTACACTTGTTTAAAAAATAAAAAATTCTTCTTGCTAGTATTTCATCCTTTTTTCCAAGGATCTCTGAGTGGGGCATTACATCTAGTATCAGAACCCCTGTTGGCACATTGGGATCTCTGTGTTATGCTTCCACCATGGTTTTTTTTACTTTTGGGTATTGCTATATTGTGTTTGATTATTTGATATCTTGTCAGTTCATGATTTCAACACTTATGCTTGTGATCTAACTTTTCTGATATCACCTTGTTGTTCCCACAGTGATGCCTCCTACATGTAGACCTAGTGGCCATGGTGGAACCCATAGTGGTAGCCATGGAAATAAATGCCATGAAGAGGGATGAAAGGAAGGATATATAGAATAGGGTAATGATAATCAAAATGTCATGGAAGCATTGATGCCAGTGCTCTAGGAAATCCTTGCTTGATTGGGCCCTTGTGTTGAGGAGTGCCAGCATGATCATGATTGGGAAGAGGGATCTCATCATGGAGATTCCCATTAGTTGGAGCATAGGGAGGAAGAGCATGAATGAGAAAATTCTCATACATCATCTAGTGGAAGAAGGCACTAATGGAGAGACCATGGTCAAGATAAGTATGATCTCACTGAGATTGAGATGATGCGGGAACTTCAGAGGTCCAAACTACAAAAGTTTGATGGCTAGGGAACAAGAATCAAGGCTGAGACTTGGTTTCTTGATATAGGGAATTATTTCTCCCTACTACCTTATTGGAGCAATGTGAAGGTCCATTGTGTGATCACACAACTTAAGGAATATGGTTCCATCTGGTGGGATCCAGAGAGTGAAAGGCTTGGTATAAGTGTCATAGATCTCACTTAGGAGATCTTCGAGTAAAGGTTTAGAGAGAAGTTTCTATTGCCACAGTATCATGAAGCTTGTATTGATGAATTTCATGAGCTTAAAAAAGGCTTTATGATGGTTGATCAATATGATAAGTTCATTGGGTTGAAACAATATTTGAACTACAAGCTTGATGATGCACTCATCACCCAACATTTTTTTAGGGGCCTTAAAGACTCCATCATTGGAGATGTTTGTGCTCATCAAATGAGGACACTTGCTCTTGCCATGGAGAAGGAAAGGATCATAGAGAGAAATGTGGCTAGGGGGTATAGTGGTAAATCTAGTTCTTAGAACCAAAGTACTCAAAATTCTGGATAGGATGCATATTATTCCCAATCCTCAGGGAAGGGCCAGTCCCAATCTGAACCCTCTCAGGGTGGTTATCATAGTAAGAGTAAGAAGATGTTTTGTGGAAAGAAGGGACAATCTTTTGGTACCTTAGGAAAGAAAGGAAATAACTAGAACTGTGGACATAAATCTTAGTAGGATTATCCTTCTCAGAATGCTCAATAGAATTCTAGCAAGGGTAGTGCACCTTATCCTAGTGCTACCCAGGGAGATCATGGGATAGGTTCCAACTTCAAGGAAAACTATTTTTCTTGTGGTCAGCCTAATCATAAATCTTTTGAGTGTTCCATCAAACCATCTTTAGGACCTGGTAAGGGCACAAAAAGATCTGAGCCTACTCTAGGAGATGTGAGTAGGAATCATAGAGTCTTTACGGTGGTTGACAACCATCAAGTAGATCATTAGGGTATAGTAGTTGAGGCTATAGGTATGTTGCATGGTATTTAAACTTCAATTTTGTTTCAATCTAGTACTTTAGATTCTTTCATCTCACCATCTCTTGCTCAATGATGTGGGATAGTGGCAATGTGTTAGGTCGATAGGTGGCAGGTTGAGTTAGCCATGGGTTCCAATGTGGCTGTTGACTCATTGGTCAGAGGTTGTAGCTTGAATTTGGGAACCTTCACCACCATAGTGGATGTATGGATTCTACCTCTGGGATCATATGACATTATGTTGGTCATGGATTGGTTAGCTACCCATTAGGAAAATATTGATTATTGTCATAAGATAGTACAGTGTGTGGATGACATAGTTGGGTAGGTGGAACTTTTGGGAGTTTAGAGACTAGCCTTGCTTCATATGATCTCAACTAATTAGCTAAATAGGAGTGTTTGGAAGGGTTACTAGTTGTTTCTTGTGTTTTTTAGTAATCTCAAGGAAGATAAGAGCTATATAGTGACACTTTATTATCACCCGCTCCTTTGTGACTATGTAGATTCTAGGCATGCCACTGCAACATGACATTGATTTTCAGATTGATCTTGCTCCAAGAGTAAAGCCAATTTTAGGAGCTCCTTACCACATGACTACTCAAGAGTTGAGTGAGCTTAGATTGTAGCTAGATGAATTATTGGCCAAGGGCCATATTTGTCCTAGTGTATCCCCGTGGGGTGCACCAGTCATCTTCGTGAAGAAGGAGGATGGTTCTTTGCATTTGTGCATTGACTACCGATAGTTGAATAAGGTGATGGTAAAGAACTGTTATCCTTTGTCAAGGATAGATGACTTGTTTGATCAGATGAATGGAGCACAAGTGTTCTAAAATATTGATCTTAAGTCAAGATATCATCAACTTTGTATCTAGGAGGATGATATTCATCGAACAACTTTTTGCACATGGTATGGGCATTATGAGTTCACAGTTGTACCCTTTGGGTTAACTAATGTGCCATCAATGTTCATGATTTTGATGAACAATGTATTTCGCAGCTACCCCAATTAGTGTGTCATTATATTCTTGGATGACATATTGATCTATTCGAAGACTTTAGAGGAGCACAAAGTCCATTTACATTAGGTATTGCAATGCTTGAGAGACCATCAATTATATGGAAACCTAAGTAAATGTGGGTTCTTCTAGTCAAAGGTGAAGTATTTGGGACACATCATCACTAGTAATGGAATTGCAGTGGATCCAAAGAAGATTCGTGCTATCATGGATTGGTTGGTACCCCACTAATGTCTCATAAATTCATAGTTTCATGAGATTGGTGGGTTACTATCATCGCTTCATGAAGAACTTCTCACGAGTAGCTCATCCCATCACTTCTCTTCAGAGGCAAGGGAAGAAGTATGTTTGATCAGGCCAGTGCGAGGCAACATTTAATGCTCTTAAGGAATGTTTGACCAGTGCACTAGTCCTTGTAGTGCTTAATCCTATAGTGATTTCATGGTTTGCATAGATGCTTCATTAGAAGGCATGGGTGGGTGCAGTGTTGATGTAGGATGGTCATGTAATTGCATATGATTCCAAAAAATGTAAGGACCATGAGCTGAACTACCCCACCCATGATTTGGAACTCATGGCTATAGTGCATGCCCTTGTCTATTGGAGGCATTATCTTTTGCAACATAGGTTTGAGTTGCATAGCTATCATAGGAGCTTGCAGTATATCTTTACTCAGCCAAACTTGAATGCACGACAGGGTCATTGGATGGAGTTCCTGTGCAAGTATGACTTTGATGTTCATTACATTAGGGAAGGAGAATTTTTTCATGGATGCTTTGAATAAAAGGAAACATGAGGTATTAGTGATGTCATTGGGGTGGATTTGCAAGGCTGTATCTTGGAGGCTTTTCCTAGTGACACTTTGTACCAGGAGTTGAGGACAGAGATTGAGTTTGGATGTACCCTTGAGGGGAGATTTTTAAGTTATTTTCTTGAGTTTGATGGACTACTACTTCACATGGGTCATATCTATGTATCCATGTTAGGTGATATTCATATCTTGGGTTTGTCAAAAGTGCATCGTGTACTGTATTTTGCACATCCTAGAGTCAAGAAGATGCATGTTGATCTCAAACAATTTTACTTTTAGGCAGACATGAGATGCGATGTTGCTGATTTTGTTGCTAATTTCTTGAGTGCTAGAGAGTGATGGAAGAGCATCATCATTTGGTGGGTCTTTTGCAGCCACATACCATTCCAGAGTGGAAGTGGGATATAATATCTATTGATTGTATGATAGGGTTGCCTATGTCATCATAGAGACATGATTGTATCATGGTAATAGTGGACAAGTTGTCCAAGGTAGCACATTTTTTACCCATGAGAGAATCCTACACAACTTCTTCTGTAGCATGTTTTATTGGTAGATATTGTTCATTTGCATTGGATTCCTCATCAAATCATTTTGGATAGAGATCCAGTGTTTACTTCTATACTGTGGACATCTCTCTAGCATGCTTTGGGTGCATAGCTTAATTTTAGTTCAGCTTATCACCCAAAGAATGATGGTCACATTGAGAGAGCAAATTAAGTTCTAGAGGATATGCTTCACATGTATGTTATTGACAGGTAGGTGAAGTGGGAGGACTATTTATACCTTGTTGAGTTTGCATACAACAGTGGGTATCATAGTTCTCTTGGCATGTCTCCTTTTCAAGCCTTGTATAGTAGACCATGCCATACCCCTTTGAGTTGGGATCATTTAGAGGATCAAGTTCTTTGTGTCCAAGGATTCTTTAGGATATGGAGTAGTAGGTTGTTCGCATTAGGGAGCATTTAGTTACTGCATAAGACATGCAAAATAAGTATGCAGATGGCCATAGGTTGGATCGTCACTTTTTTGTTGGTGATAGCATATTTTTGAGAGTGATACCAAGGAAGAGCCCCGTCCATTATGGGGAAGGCTCTAAGTTGGCACTAGGTTTTGTTAAACCTTTTGAGATCCTTAAGAGGATTGGTACTGTTGCTTATTGACTAGTGTTACCGCCTAACCTATTGTGCATCCATGATGTTTTTCATGTTTTTGTTTTGAGGTAATATATTTTGGATGTGACCCATGTTCTTGATTGGAATTCTTTATAGGTAGCAACCAAGTAACTTACTTTGGAGCCCATTCATATCCTACAATAGTGGAGGCTGACCTTATGAGGTTGGGACATTGAACAGGTAAGGGTCCAATGGGACTTGAGTGATGAGACCTTTGTGACTTGGGAAGATGCTACATGACCGAGGGGTTTGTACCCCTATCTTTTTGCTAGCCTCTAGGAGTAAGCATCTTCTAGTGTGGGAGGATGTAGAGCATCTCGTCTTTGTAGTCTATACCTTGTCCATTTTTGATTCGGGAGATACTTGATACTCTTATTATTATTTGTATTTTGAGATGACCTAAGGATTAGATGTATACTTTGATTTAGCACCATATATGCTTTATTTATGTACTATTCAATTTATCATATTTACATGTTGATGCTATTTTGAGATAATAGCAGATCTATGAGGATATCTAGTTATGTGGTTTATTGGACATATTGTTGATTATGTTATGAGATGGAGTTTTATTCTATGGTTATTTATTTCAATCTTGTATTTTAATGCTTTCTACGAATGTGAGTGATGTAAATGAATTAATTAGGTATTTAATACATGTTGCTTTGGCTGTGATATTATATGCAATTGCACTTCATCATGTATTTTAGTGTGCAGATTTATATCCTTGGGAGTGGCACATGGAGTTAGTGATTTAACTATTCATATTTTACCAATGTCATCCTTGTATGATCAATGTATCCTTATTTAATTTTTTAAAATTAAAACCTCTCGATGATTAGTAAATCTGAACTCATCTGCATTATGTAACTAGACTAGTGAGCATGTATGTGCATTTAGAGGTTCACATTATCATGAAAGTATAAGTGATTTTCTATAATTTTTGGGTTTTTGGGCTTTAAATCTTTTTGAATTTAACTTTTGGTAGCTTTTCCTTAGGTGAATTCCTGTTACAAAGAATAACCTTTTTTCATTTGGGTCAATTCAGGGTCCAGCTACTATAGTTGGCTATTTTTCCTAATCAACTATCACTTGAAAAGTGAAGAAGTATTGATAAAGTGATTTTCTTATTCACTTTTCACTTTTTGAAATAGAAAATTTGAGAGCTTTTTGAGAGTCCTCTTCTGAAGGATTCAAATTTTGTTTGTTCTGGAAGCTGTGAGCATGGGTTTTTTGCGAGGTCAGTCTCATTGGATTTGGCTTGGGGAGTTTATGATTTACCATCACTTGTAGGTTATTTATTTTATTGCAGGGATTTTAGTTTCTGCCCCTTTTTCTGTCAGGTAGGGCCTTCCTGTTTTATTGTTTTTACTCCATTTTAGCTATCATTTCTTGTAGTAGTATATTAGGACACTTAGAACTAGTGTTCCCCTCCATTTTTGTTTGTTGGTTTTGCCCGATTGGTCAGGTATGAATGTTTTCCTTGTTTTCAGGATGAGGGTTTGGGGTTTTGAGCCGTTATGTTGGCCATTTTTACATAGGTGTCCGAACTCATTTTTTTTTTCAAATTTTAGGGTTTTTATACCCAAAGCTCAAATGGGTTTTAATTTCAAAATTTTTCCAAAATTTGGGGTTTTTACCTTGTTTTAGGTGCTACCCTATTTTCTTGAGTTTTCTTGGCACAAAATGGGTTGTGGACCTAGGTGATCCATTTGGATGTCAATTCAACCACTGTGACACTTTTATGTTGCTTTGGGATGCATGCCACATCCATCATCCTGAGTCTATTTTTGGTTGAGTGATTTTTTGCTTTGTTTTCTCATCCAATCCTTGTGTTATGATCTTTGTGATGGTGGTGCACCACACAAGAGTACATACATGTACATTGTCAGATGACTTGCGAGTCCTGATCTTTCATGGTACTTCTAGATGTTAAGATCATTGGGGTTGGGTTGGGAATTTGCATGCCTATATGAACTCATTGTTGGATGAGCATGGGTAGGGTAGGGTAGCATATGGAGGGGGGCTTTTATCTTGTAGCCTAGCAATCATGGTGCCATGGGTTGGCAGAGGGAGCTTTATATAAGTGATAACCAAAGAACATATTGGGTGGTAATAAAACTTAAGATAATAAAATGTGTGAGCACCTAATTAAGTTTGAGGACACAATGTGTGAGCACCCATTTAAGTTTGAGGACACACAATCTGAGCTTGGGCTTGTGAATTCCAAGTGACTCTCCATGATGTCAACCCCTACATAGTAGCCCATTGATTGTCTAACCAAGACCTATAGTTTATGCATTGTCTATGTCTTGGATTTAGTCATCATACTGCCAAGCATGTGTGTTAGCTATGGATGTTTTCTTTGTGTGTGTTTGTGGATGTTTCCATCAGCATGGGGGGTGTGGACCTATGGGTTCCATGTGGTTGGGAGGAGTAGCTACCTATACCACTGCTAGGGACTGGTGTACAAAGATTGTCTATTGTTCTAGCATTACCATGGCTGGATGTTTTCACTTGGTGCTTCAGGTTCTGAAATATGCTTTCTTGTGATTTATGCTTTCATTGAGATGGTTGTATATCATGTTTTGATGATGTTAGTTTTTGATGCATTTCCTTATTATGATGATTAGCATGTGATAGGTGATGTTATCTGATTGTAGGATTATCTTATAATTATTCCTAGCATGGTAGATTCCTTATGCTTATGTTGTAGCATCTTTAGTAGTGACGTCCCTATTACGATAGTACCAATGATCTAATTAGTGACTAGGGATGTTATGCATGGGGGATGGCTAGGGCCCATGATAGTCTTATGATGCCATTGATGGTTGGGAGGAAATGCGTACCTAGTTTTTTTATATTGCCCATTGGGATATCATTTCCATTTACTGCGATGTTGCTTTTAGTACACTGTGATGTTCCTTCTATAGTTTTTCTTCTTACTATTTGTTAGATGGTTAGTTTTTGTTTTCCATCTTTTGGATATGGTTTGAGTGTTCTTTCCTTAGAATGTGGATCTGGTGCTCCCTAGTGTGGAGGTTTTATATTCTATTTTACTTCTTTTTGTTGTCCTTAAGTGTATCTTGTTTTTCTTGGGCGACCATGTGTTAGCATGGTGCGATACAATACAGTTTCACATGCCTATTAGAATTGTATCGTGCATTCCCTGATTGTGTCACATGCCTCTTGGAGTTTTATCATGCGATACTTTCTAGTATCGAACCCCCTTTTGAAGAACTTTTGTACAATACCCTTAAAGTATCACATGCCCTCGTGAGTTGTATCACCTCATCCCTAAAAATGTCACCTTGCTTCTTTAGAAGTATTGCGCGATACTAGAAAGTATCGCCCAATACTAATTTAAAGTGTCAACTAAAAATTGCAAAAATCTTTGTGGGTGGGTAGCAGACACTTTTTAGTAAGCCCTAAACTTTTCAAGAAGTGTTTCGGGTACCCTCTTCAGTGTTCTTCTATCCTTTGGTGTCACATTTTGGATTTAGATTCTTTCTATTCAAATTTGAGATTTAAAATATATCGTTTAGTATAAGTTGACATATATTTAATTCCTTATACTTAAGTTGATCTATATTTAATTCCTTATACTTAAGATATATTTTAATATATGCAATGATTCATTTGAGATAGGTTCCAGACCTCTACGGGCTAAGACAAAGATTCTAGGAAATTTTAAGGCCTCAGGATTTCAGACTTAGCCAATTTTCAAGAGTCAGAATTTGTCTTTTAGCTTGGTTGATCTCTTATGTTTTGGTTAGTGGTGATGCTTGTAGATGTTTGGTGCTTGGTTGTTGGACAGTCTTTTATTGCAATCTTTATGATCTATGTATGTTATTGTCATGTGCACTTACACTTGCTAAAAATGAAAAAAATTCTTCTTGCTGATATTTCATCCTTGTTTCCAAGGATCTCTAGGGAGGGCATCACAACCTCATTTGTGCACCATTGAATTGATAGTTTGGGCTTTGTGCATTCTACTTGTTTGCCAATTTTTGGGTCCATAAAAAAGCTAACTATATCCTCTTTAGTTATATTTAGGGCTGCAACCTCATCATAGTCCAACCCATCATCAAACATGGCATGCATTTGGTCATGCCAGTGAAGAGAAACATTTTGTTCATTGGTAAGCGTTTTAATATTATCCACTATGGTGTTTAACATGGATAACATGGGAGCCAAAGCGGGTATAGTGTTATATGTGGTTCTCAAAACCCTTAGTTTTGTGAGATTTTCAAATATCAAATCTCTAATTTGAGGAGGTAGGGGATCATTTTGTGGATGGTTTTGAGGGGGTACTAGATTGTTTGGTGGAGGATTACAAGGAACATTGTTTCTTGCCTCAATATCATAATTTGCGTCAGCCATACCTATTAATTTGCAAAACATAACTTCTATTAAAAGAACTTAAATTTCAACAATTTGTATTAAAAAACCTAATTAAAAAAAAATCAATTTAAAATAACTAATTTATAATAATAATCATTCAAAACATTTAAAAAAAAGCACAATTCAAAAAAGAGCTCATGTTTTTTATTTTAAATCTATGTTATAGGTTTTAGGTAATCGATTTCATATCAGATACCCAATATAATATTAGGTATCCAATATGAAATTAGATACCCGAAAAGTCTTGTTCCTAACTTTTTAGCCTTGGTATTAGGATGGGCGGAAAAAGTCAGAGAAGATTTTGAAATGCTTTTAGATGTTTTCAAACTCCACTTTTTTCACATCGCTAGTTTTTGGTACACCATGATCTTGCACATACCCTAAACTTAGTACCTCTATCTAAAATAATAGTCTTAGGAAAAACACGCAATCTTACCACTTCCTTAAAGAATAATTTAGCTACATCTACAAAATCAGATGTCTTCTTACAAGGTATGCAATGAGCCATCTTTAAAAATATGTCAACCACTACTCAAATAGAATCATTACCTCTTTGATTTCTAGGCATACAAAGAAAAGAATCCATATTTATATCTTTCCAAGGCTTATTAGGTAGACACAATGGTGAATACAACAAATTTTGCAAATTCTCACCATCTTTTGCACATCCTTATAAATATGCAGCCAAAAGTACCTATTTGAAATCAACTTCAGTGTCTTATCTATCCCAAAATATCCAACAAGTCTAGCAGTTCTATGTTTCAATTTGATGATATTCTCTCTCATAAATCCTCTAGGTATACACAATTGAATTTCCTTAAACAACATATCTTCCTAAATAAAATAATCATTCCAATTATCTCTCACCATGTATTCTTTACAATCTTTCAAAGGTTCTAGAAAATTAGGATTAATTTCATACAAATACTCAAAATCATTAAAATCAAGTACCTCAATTCTCATTTCTATTAGAAAACTCTTTATGCTCCATGCATCAACAACCTTGTTTACTTAACGAATCTTATGTTTAAATGAAAAGGAAAAGTTCTCCAAAAACTCAACCCATTTCATATGTCTCTAATTCAACTTATTCTAACTTTCTAAATACTATAAATCTTTATGGTTAGCATACAACAAAAAATATTTAGGCATCAAATAATGTTTCCATTTCTTGAAAACTTGAACAATAGCATAGAATTCTTGATCGTAAATTGAATATTTTCTCTTAGCATCATTCAATTTCTCATTAAAGAAAGCTATAGGTCTTCCTTCTTGACTTAGAACAACTCCTATGGCACTTCCACTAGCATCACATTAAACTTGAATTTTTTATATTGAAATTAGGAAAAATAAGTGTAGGTAGTTCTACAATCTTTTGTTCAGTGTTTTATAACTCTTTTGTACTCCATGTGTCCACTTGAAATCCTTTTTATCTCTCCTCATAGTCTTAGTCATAGCATTATAGATAGAACTTAAATTTTTGATGAACTTCCTATAAAAAATTTCCAATCCATGAAATGGTCTTACATGTCCAACAATCTCAGGTGTAGGTCAATCAATAATAAATTTTACCTTCGTAGGACCCATCTTCAAACCATTAGTTGAAGTGACAAAACCAAGATACACAATTTCTTCCTTCATAAATGAATATTTCTTCAAGTTAATCAAAAATTTCTCCTCCAATCTCTTCAATACTTGTCTAACATGCTCAAGATGTTCTTCTTTAGTCTTATTAAATATCAATATGTCATGTAGATATACAATCACAAATTTATTCAAAAATCTCTTCAAAACTTCTTTCATCAGCCTCATAAAAGTACTAGGTGCATTAGTTAAACCAAAAGGAGAAACCAACCACTCATACAAACCTCCATTAGTCTTACAGGAAGTTTTCTATTCATCTCATCCAATTTTTATTAGATGATAACCAATATTCAATCAATTTTGGTAAACTACTTCACTCCACTCAAAATGTCCATTATGTCATCCATCCTAGGAAAAAGAAATCTATATTTCACTACTATCTTAGTTATAGCTCTAGAATAATTGCACATTCTCCATTCTCTATTCTCAATTATTTTTAGGTGCTAACACAACAAGTACTATAAATGGACTCAAAGTTTATCTAATCAGACCCTTCTCAAGAAATTCTTGTATTTTTCTATTTAGTTCAACCTTTTCATTAGATTCCATTCTATGCAGTTCCTTATTAGGAAAACCATCTCTAGATGTCACATCCATACAATGACTTATACTTCTTATAGGTGGTAAACCATCAGGTACATTATCAAAAATAATGTCTTGAAAATTTTCTAACAAGGATTCAAGCTTAGGTGCATGTTCTAACTCAACCTGTTTCTCAGTCTTTCTAAGAATCAAGGAAAAGAAAGCATTCTTTTCTTTAACATCTCTAGCAAAGTAATTATGTTCAACCAAAGAATACTTTGACTATGTTACAATGATTCTCCTCATGTTTTTCTACTAAAGGAAAAAATATTTGTTTCTTTCCATCTACTCAAATAGTATACTGATTCAATCTACCTTAATGCAAAGATTGTCTATCGTATTGCCAAGGTCTACCCTAAAGAATATGATAGTAATCCATAGGCATAATATCACACAAGAATCCATCATGACTATTCCAAAATTTGAATTTAATAAGGCATTGCTCACTTACAAGTAATTTATGTTCATTTTGGATCCAAGCAACATGATAAGACCTAGGATGTCTCAATCTTTGCAACTATAATTTGTTAACTAGCTCTTAGATGCTAAATTATAATAACTTCCACTATCAACAATTATCTTGCACCATTTTCCATCTATCCTACATCTGGTTTTGAACAAACTTCAAAGACAAGTTTTCCATCAATTTCATCATTCCACAAGATCCTTCTTGACATCAGGTTCTCATCATTTTTAGGTTCATTAGGCATTTTAGCAATTTTTTCACAAGCCAAAGTGCTTCAATTATTACCTCCAATCTTTTTTCTAGAGTTAGTACATTCAAATTTTTTATGTCCTTCACCACATATATAACAAGTACCCTTAAAAAATATATTTCCTCTCTTTTTCCACCATTATTATTCCTAGTGTAACTAGTATATCTACCTCTAGTGTAATTATCTCTTTTACCAACACATTCTTCCTTCTATTCTTATTTTACTTTATCTTGTAGTGCACTATCAAATATGCTACTTTCTCCATATGTTCTACCTCTACTTCTCTAAAATCTTCCACCTCTTCCTCTTTGTCTACTGTCATGTCTCTTTTCCAATCTTTCTTCAGCCTTCAAAGCGTACTGATATTCTTCTTCTATAGTATCCATTTTAACATAATTGATCTCATATTGAATTGATGTCCTTAAAAAATTCTAGTATCTAGCCACTTTCTCAACTTCATCATCTACATGTCTAGATTTGATATCCATTTGTAGAATTCCTCAATATGTTACTTCACATTCATGTCCATTTGCCTCAAATTTTGTATTTTTCTCAACAAATCAACTTGGTAATCAGCATAGAGAAACTTCTTCATCTTTCTAATCATCTTCACCCATGTCTTGATATTTTCTTTTCGTCTTTTTTGTCTCTTAGTTTGCAAATGATTTGACCAAAGTGAATCATGACCTTGCAAGTTTTTTAGGGCTATCTTAACCTTCTTTTTATTAAGAGTACCTTCATACTCAAAGTATTTATCCTTATTAGCAATCCACTCTAACAAAAAATCAGTCTCAATTATTCCATCATAGAAAGACAATTAATTAGTAGGTCTAGCATTCACCCTAGGCAAAAATATCAAAAGCCTTTGTTCATCTTGTTCAACCTTTTTCATCATCACCAACATATTCTTGATGTACAACCCTTCTTTGTGTTGTCTCTACAACTTCAAGACTTTCTACAATCTACCTCAATATGTCCATAGTAAAATTATCAATATTTCCTCTACTATGAACCATGTTGATAATAGTTCTTGCAAGATCGTAACCTTATAAAAGTTAAAGTTTAGATTTTAGATTTTCCACCCTAGAACTAAATACAACAAGGTTACCCACAATCCAAGACTCAACATAGAAATTTTTGTGATACTACCTAGTACAGGGAGAGACACGGAGTCAAGAAAAACATGTTAAATAAACTCAACTTAAAAAAAAATCAACACTCCCCGCCAAGAGATGCACATGGAAACTATACAAAAATCAATGAAACCCTATAGAAAACAAGGCTAGATACAACACATTTTTAGGTATAATTATTCCACTTCACACATAAAAGGAACCACAACATTCCTGGCTATGAGGCCTTTCTAGTTGCAAGCTTGTACAAAATATTAAATTTACAATTTGAAAGCCTCATCTTGCATCTTCCTCCTTTCTTGTCTCTGAATCCTACTTTTCCCATTATCCAAAAACATGCTTTCCTACATCTAACCAAGCTTCTTTTATAGCTAGCTAAGCCACAAGTCAACTAGTCAAGCATTTAGTTACAATATAGGTCCATAATTAGGAGAGTAACAGAGATCTACACAAAGGACAATATGAAATTATGCACACTTAAAGGTAGATCCACATGTGCGTTAGGAGTCAACTACTAACTATGTAAAATGACATGTAATCAAAGGAAACTACACTAGATGGATTGACTTGCTTCATTGGATGAAAATGGTAGGAAAATAGGGACCACAAATAATGACACAAAACTTGAAGTAGATGAAACATAAAAACTCATGTGATTATGATAAGGATCTAGGATAGGTCCTCAACACAATGACTACTTCGCACAACATGAAAACAAATGTAACAAAAACTACATCACAAACATCAAAGTGGTATAGAAACAATAATTTTTTTTGGTTGATACAAGATTTTTTAAAGACCCAAGATGCTCCTGCATCATTATGGAAAAAGTAAAAAAATAAAAAGAATGGAGGTTTATAACTTTATTGAATTATTACATCTTGAGGACATGATAGATTGTATTGAAGAGTTGGAAGACTACTCTGATCTTAGTGATATTAGAGATCCATAGAGGGTTAGGTTAGGGGAATCCAATTTTAAAGATGATATTGCCTTGTAGTAGAAATAATTGAAAAATGATAGAGAGGAGAATGGTAAGATGTAGACCACTAGGTGGAGACAAATTGTTTCAAGGTTAAATGATAAATTTATTCAAAGGATTATGAATTGGAATTGTTCAAAAAATTGTAGAGCTTGAAGTAGGACATGATTGTGCAAGAACATATTGAGTAGTTTTACAAGATGAATATCCAATTTGGACATTGAGATATATCTAGAGAGAAGGTAGCTGGATATATGAAATGTCTTATACTTAATGTCCAAGATGAGATGAGTATGTTGAGAATTTATAGAATGGAGGATGTTTACCAATATTCTCCTATTGAAAAAGATAAGGTATAAAGCATACAAAAGAGTTATATCCATAAAGAGAAGTTGATGAATGCGAGTATAGAGAAGAAAATAAGTAAGGAAGAAGAAAGAGCTAAGTGAAAAAAAAAACCTCATTTGAAGACACCAAAAAGAGAATAAATTAACAAGAGTTTCATTAGAAGATGTTTCAAATGTAATGAGAATATACATAGAGCTTTTTAAAGTCCTAGTAGATCTAGAAAAAGCATGGGTAAGAAATTTTTGGCACATGAGGAGAAAATAGATTTAACATTGGATGAGTATATGGTATAACCTAATATGGGAGAATATATTATGATTATGAGAGTTTTTATGACACAAAACAATATGAAAATGAAACCTACTCAAAGGATGAATATATTTAGGACTGTATATAAATTAGAAGGAAAGTCTTGTACGGTTACCATGGACAATGGAGTAGTAATAATTTGGTATAAAAAGAACTGGTAGAGAATTCAGTTTGAGAGCCTAAAAACAACCTTTTCATTATAGGATAATTTGGTTGTGGGATGATCATATAGTAGAGGTGAAAGAGTAGTGTTTGGTGAGCTTCAATGTTGGACATTTCAATCATGGAAGTCTTATGTGATGTTGTGACTATGTGCATATATATTCCTTAAGTAGGCTCACACCTATTTAAGGGGAAGTTGCATAATTTTATAGGAGAGGGATAAGGAGCACCCTATAAAAAAACCTATATGATTTTAGAAGTCTACTGCTCATGGTTGGTGTTTGTGGAAAAGGAAGGAAGCTAATCTTTGGTAAACAACCTAATATAAGGGAATGATAATTTCTAAATCAAATCTTTGTTGGAAATACTAAGAAAATTTTAAGTGGCATTTGTAGGGGTTTGACGTTTCTAGTTGAAGCTTTATGCCTTCATTCACTAATAATATGGTGGAACACATTCCCTTTATTGTTAGGAGGAGAATTAGAAGCCAAATTCACTAGAAATAGGGATCATATATTCATATCCAACCATTGGAGGCATATGCAAGGGGCCAAGTTAAGACACATCACTTCTACAAAAGTGCAGATCTTCCTAACCAAGGAAAAAGTATACAACCCTATCTATAAACATATATAAATAGTTTGTATAGTTGTCACAACAAAATACCTTCCTAAAATTGATCCTCTCAAGGAGCATTTTGTAAATGATACAATTTATCCTTTGTTTTAAGGTAAATACACATGAAATAATTGCATCAACATAAATAGACTAGATCACAGCTATAAGATTTCAACACATGATGCAATGATTAGTAAAGAGGAAAAGGCATTGAGTAAACTATCTGCCTGATTTATTAAGAGAAAAAATGCTAAGGCAAGAAAAAGGCTTGAGAAAATATGCTATAATATGCTTTCCTAGTTGACAACACATAGGGTCTTGTTCTAAGAAAACTAAATCGTCTACATATAATATAAGTTGTTTCTTCACCTATTGAACTAGAACCCAATATTCCCAACATCTTGATTTTACTATAGAATAACTATTGGTCAAGATGGTCTCAGAATAATAACACATTTTTTTAATTATAATTGACTAACATACCAAAAAGTCTAGTATGAATTGAGAAAATGATTAAATTTGATTGGTTAATCATAATATTCCTACTTGATGGTCTCAAAAGGAAAATCCATATTGGCTTGATCATAGATTTTATGATTGCATAGGCCAAACATAATGGTGTAAAAGGAAAAAATGCATATAATGATGTTAGTTGTTGAATTCCTTATGGGAAATAATATTCTGCAATATGTATCAATGGGCCTCATGTAAGCATGGGTGTCATGGGTGACATAGGTTGGGCCAACAATAATTTGAGCAGGTGCATCCTTTGTAGAGTGGTTAGAAACTTTGTTGGGCTTCCATGTATTATCTATGTTGGGCCTTTAGAATTAGAAAATATGCCTTACACAATTAAATGGTGAAAGGGTGAATATGAGAGGTGTTCAAGGCTAGTAATGAAGGAGTCTATAGATTTCTTTTTATGTTCTATTTAGAAGACTTTGAAAATTTGATTAATAAGTAGTATATGATTTTAAAAGCAACTTTTTTACCATAAAGAAGGATGCACATAGATTTAATTTGGTTTCATTGAAGGATTAGAGTAAAGGACTAAATAATTTGATATATTTAAGAGATGATATGTTTAGGAGTAGAGTACAATGGTTATGTTGAAAGAGGGTTTATATTTGAAGAAGGATATTAAGTGAAAATGTAAGAGCAAGTTTACATGGTGGTATGGTAGGTCTTATTTGAAAATTAGATAGGGTCTTGCAATAGAAGACAAATAAAATGGGAAGAAGAAATGAAATAGTAGTAAACCTCTCTCTTTATCATATATAGATATGAGACATGAATAAGAAAGTGTAGATCATGAAAATTTTGTTGAGATAATGGGTGTTGCACACATTGCATAATATTGCTATATTTTATTATTTTATTTTATTATGTAATGTTGCATCTAGATCGACATGCAACATGGAAATATTTCCATGGCATATACGTGATGAGTTGTATTGTAACATTGTAATAATATTTCATGTAATTATTTAATATTGGAGAAAATAATTAAATTTTCAATATTAAATGTGGGGTCAATAGGTTAGGTAGCACATGGTTTTAGCACATGGTTTATGTAATACAACTTGGTGGTTTTGTGGAACCTACTACTATATAAGTAGCCACAAGGGTAGTTGTTGGTGTGAGAAAGAAAAAGACAAAAGGGAAAGAGTTGAGCAAGACAAGGCTTGTTTAGTTAGCCAAGGGAGCATTTGTGAAGGTTGGAAGCATGACATGGGATGTGTGGATTCGTACTTGTTCACATGGATTGTTTGGTTGTGGATATGGTTTTGAAGGCTTCCATGGTTGTATTGCAATGGTTGTTTTTCTAAATAATGCATGGTGATGGATTCTTTTGGAGGTTGGATTTTTTTTCCCTCAATGAGAGTTTCCTAGGGTATATCTAGTGTCACAATTTTTGTGTGTATGTTGCCTACTCTCTTGCATTTGGATTTTAATAACATATTTATTTTAGATCTATTATGGATTATGTTGAAATAGTTATATTCTTTATTACAAGTTTCCTTACAAGCGATCTCAGAGCTAGGTTTTATATTTGTAACCCTAGATTGAATCCATTAGAATGCATGAGAGGATAAGATAAAGGAAAAAATACATGAGTTTTTATTGAAGATCTAAGGGTTTTGGGTTTTCTATTATGATGAGATGTTGGTAGATTTTGGACATGTGAAATTGTTGGACAAAAAGATTTTTTGGATGTATCATTAAAATGAGGGTTTTTAGTGGGAGCTTGTAGAAATAACCTCCTAGGTAAAAATAGACCTCACCAATGGATTCAGGTTGATATTTCCATACATTTTGATATACAATATGCCCTAGTTTTGCATGTTAAGAGGAAATGAAATAATTTTTTAGTTTCAACCTATGATGGCCATAAAAATTCAATCCCATCAGAATTTTCGTCACAAAAAAATAAAATTGCAGGGACAATGGTAAAAAGACTATCTTAGTAGAACAACCATAACTTTCTCTCAAGATATCAGATTTCAGACTTCTTATAGGTGTTGGAAAGCTAATTTAGAGTACTACAACTTGGTGTTTTGACATTTTTTTGGATTTTAAGAGCCCAAAATTCAAATGTTGTTTATTTTGAGCACAAATTAGGGCATAACTTGGGCATACAGAGTTAGATTTTGGACTTCAACTAGTCAACAAAAATCTCTTGGAAAGATCTACACATTGGTTTAGATTGGTGCAGGTTTGGCATGGTTTATTTGGTGATAGTTTATGGTATATATTGATTATAGTAGCATTGTGAGTTTATGACATTGTTTATTTTTGGAGATTTGGATTTGATGTCATTGTATACCAAGTTCATATTTCAGATTCATCTCATGGTGATATAGTTATCAGTATTTAGTTTGGATATGTATGATGACTTGTTGGGTCTACAAGTTGTGCAGTGTTTTAAGTGGTCTATACTTACAAGTTTCATTTATAACTTGGATATGGGTTGTCTTTGCCCATTGATCTTTCATTATTGATGCATATTCAGATTGGTGGCTTCAATTTGGGTTGTCTATGCCCTAAGTCACATGATTTTTTGATTTTTCTTCTTATAGAATGGATGTGATGTTGTTACTAGGTATAATCACTATGGATGATTGTGGTTAACTATTTTATGTTGATAGGATGGACATATTGAGAGTTAGATGACCAGTTCATGGATGTGATTATGGTGCCATGAATTTTGACATGACATGATATGTTATACATGTACATCCTTGATGTTCATTGTTTTAATTTCTAATTTGGTTATAGTGGTATATCTTCTTGGTTGAGGATTAGGGTTATTTGGTTTGTTTTGATGAGCTCATTATGTGCACTTTGAGTTCTTTAATGGTTTGATGCCTTGGTTTATTCTCATTGTTAGATGATGGTATTTTTCATCATGATGTCATCAATAGCTTGGATACACAATTTACTAGGAGCTTGTGACATTGATGGGCTGATAGTGTAGGATTAGTTCCTAGTTTGGTTGTATCTTCTTGGGTTTAGAAATCTTGGTTTCACTTGTTATTGACACTTTGGTTGTATAGACCTGGAGAATCTTCATGTAGGAGATGGATTTTATGATGTCATGGGTGACTTATTACCACAATTGAGTGGGTGTTTTTGGCATTAATATATTTATTGAGTGTTTATAGATGTTGGAGGCTTGTCTTAGATCTTGTTGCTATAGAAGCATCTTTGACATTTGTATGGTGCACTTGTTATCTTCATGGTGTGTGAAGATTGTTAGATGTTGAGGACCCTCCATGGTGTGTGGAGATGGTTCTTCATGTTACATGGAGATGGTTTTCTTCATGGTGTGTGGAGATGGTTACATCTTGAGGACTAATGGGGCTCTTGGTAAAGGTGTCATTTATGCTTTTATTTGACATGTTATCCTTGGTGTGAGGATGGTTTCATTATTATGTCATGGTACACTCTTGATACACATTTAGAGTTTTGACATGTTATAGTATGTTCATATGGGGCATGTTATCTCTTTGGTTGAGATGATTAGATCATGTTGTCATATTTATGTTCTTGAGGCCATGGTTGGAACTTTGACATTGATCTTGGTTTAGTTTCTTAGTATTGAGTACATTGATCATAAGCTAGATACTTCATGATATTTCTATGTTGCATTTGGAGTTGGCATAGATTAATTGGTTACAGGTTCTTATGGATACTTTGAGATAGCGGTGATGCTGATTTCTCTTGGATTAAAGAAGTATTTTTTGAGATAATTATTTGGTTTCAACAAGAAGTTTGTGGGGTATTCACCTGATATGGACTTGAGATGAGATTGCTCTTAGATGAGTCTTGGTTGGAGACTTGGATATCTTGATAAGCATTCTCATTCTCCACTCTTTCTCTCAAGTACATTATGTTTATGCCCATTATGTTTAAGCATTCTACTTGATAGTTTTCTACTTGAGAGATATAGCCCATTGTTTCTCTCAAGTACATTATGTTTATGCTTGTCTTTCTTGGATATGGATCTTGAGCTATGGTACATGAGTTAGTTCTAGAGGGTTCATTTGAGAGATTGTTTAGCATTGGTTATCTCTATTTGCATATGTTACTATCTTGGTCAAGTTTGGGAGATGGCTTTATATTTGGCATATTCCTTGGATTAGAAATGGTTTATGAGTTTGATCCTCTTGTGAAAGGTTTATATCCATGATTAGTTATATGGTATGGTTTGGGTGTTGTTGAGGCTTCTTGTTGGGGTTTTACGAAGGAGATCATACTTACATAGTTTACATCTAGAGGTATGTATAGAAGGACATGATACAGGTTATGATTTGCATGGTTTCTCTTTGTTCTTGGTCATCTTCTTGGATGTTCAGTTTTGCTTACATTGGATTTGAGATTGGCTAGAGCTTGTGATCACTGGTCTGTGCTCATGTATGTCATGTGGAAGATGACATGGTTATTCCTTTATCTCTTTTCTGTGTTGGTTGTGGAGAGCTTGGGGGACTATTGGAGACTTGTTATGAGATTTGTTCTTGCAAGTTATTGGTATATGTGTTGTGGATGTCCTTGATACTACATGGATTCACTTCTTTGAGATGTCGTGAGTGGATTGATTATAGATTTGACATTATCTTTTGTAGTGGGAGTGTCTTGGTATATATGTGGTAGGAATTTCTCTTGAGGCTTTTGATTGCAGGTTATAGATTGGATATGTTGACGATGTGAGATTCACTTGGTATACATTTGGAGTATGGATTGTTGAATGGGTTTGGCACTTGCTGTGGGTGATATTTTAGCTATGGATATTTTGACAACCATAGATACATATGATTACCTTTGGATTAGGTTTTGTGATTGGAATTTTAGTTGGTATATGATTTTATGATCTTCTAATGCAATAGGTTGGGTGGCTTTCTCTTTGTATGGCTTCTATGTATGTCCAGTGGTAGTGGCATAATAGGAGGTGAGATCATCCATGTTTGAGATACTAGATACTTTGATTTTTTTGAGGGTACTAGGATGGAGCACATGTTTTACTTAGATCCAAGATGATGGATGTGCTAGGAGGGATTGTTCCCTTGTTCATTTATGTGGATACAAATTTATCCTATCCAATGTATACAACAAGTGGGAGATCGTTGAGATAATGGGTGTTGCACACATTGTACAATATTATTATATTGTATTATTTTATTATATTATATAATGTTGCATCTAGATGGGTGTGCAATATGGAAAGGTTCTCATGGGATATACTTGATGAGTTGTATTATAACATTGTGATATATTTCATGTAATTATTTAATATTGAGGAAAGAATTAAATTTCCAATATTAAATGTGGGTTCAATGGGTTAGGTAGCACATGGTTTATGTAACACCACTTGGTGTTTTTGTTGGACTTGCTACTATATAAGCAGCCACAAGGGTAGTTAGTGTGAGAAAGAAGAAGACAAAAGGGAAAGTGTCGAGCAAGACAAGGTTTGATAGGTTAGCCAAGGGAGCATTTGTGAAGGTTGGAAGCATGACATGGGATGTGTGGATTCATGCTTGTTCACATGGATTTCTCGGTTGTGGCTATGGCTTTGAAGGATTCCATGGTTGTATTACAATAGTGTTTTTGTTGAATAATACATGGTGATGGATGCTTTTGAAGGATGGTTTTTTTTCCCTCAATGAGGGATGCCCAGGGTATATCTTGTGTCATAGTTTTTGTGGATATGTTGTCTATTCTCTTGCATATGAATTTTAATTACTTATTTATTTTAGATCTATTATGGGTTATGTGGAAATGGTTATATTCTTTATTGCAAGTTTCCTTACCAATTTGAATGATCTAGTTGAAGATAGAGGAGAATGAAGGAGGAATAAAAGTGTAGACTAGGAACACATATAGATCAAGAATGAGTATGAGATTGTAAAAAGTACCCAAAACTATTCCTTAACACTTATATTAATATATTTAATATTCTTTTAATACTATAACTGATTATTCGTCAACTAATTTTATCCGTAATATTCAACTACCTATTTAATTAAATATGTTCATTTCCCTAGTTTTTTTTGAATTTGATATAATACTACCCCCTAATGTATTAAATTAAATTTCATACACATTTCTTCATAAATCAATTTTATTTATTTAAGCCTTATACTTAACTTAAATTGTTCCTAAAATTGATTAAGTTAAATCCTATTTAATTTAGTCCTAATATTACCCTAGTGTTGGAAATATTCAAGATATGATAAGTTACTGAGAGGGAAGAGGTGATCAATAACTTCAAAACTTATCTTTAAATTCACCATAAATCCATCTATACTACTGCATACATTAGTACAAAAGGATAAAACATTCATCACACAAAAGAACACAATGTTTTGGTGACCCAGAAACCTTCCAAATAGAAAGTAAAATTTGGGTGGGGATGGTACCCACAAAACTTCACTACTTCAGCACAAAGTTGGCCTATTAAGGCTTACATTGACCACTTCTGGTGATCTTCCCTATTAGGAGCACAAAGGACTACTAGGTCCACCTTGTTAGAGGATTTACAAACATATAATGAAGTATGCACTCGGTTAAGAGATTACAAAGACTGTTAAATCTACCTTGTCACAGTATTTGAAAACTGATTCACTTTTTAGGATGAAGTAGTGGATCTACTTACAACTGATTGTTGATAAGATCCTTTATGCATTGATAATCTTATGTGATAGATATCACTTTTCTACTTTTGTATTGACCTTGCTACATTCCTAAAATTGCTGCTGATAATCCTTCTCATGCACTTCTCAAAAATTACTTCATACTACTTCAATTATACTTCAATACAATGATATCTTACAATACATCTTACATATATACCTTTCCAATTAACAAAATTGCAAGGTCGGCCAAAATACAAGTGAACAACATATTACAAAGTTGGCCCAATAGTAAATAATTCAAGTTCTTTGAATTGACTTGGTGATCTTCTAATACTTGACATCCACTACATTACATGACATCATCATCATTTGGTAGAAGTGAAGGCTTAGTCCATACTAATCACTCGATGTAGTTCTAAACTTGGTGACCATTGGTGACTTGATAGATGTAGTGTCACTAGGTAGACCTTGCACGTTGAGTCTACCTTGCTTCACTCAGTAAACACTACTTCTTCAAACACTCGATTTACACTAGATTTCCATGACATAAACTTACTGCTTTGTAGAGAATGTGAAGATTGGTAGACATTGAGAGGATCAATAAACACTACTATTCTTCACATTTCCTATATTCACTCGGTAGCCACTGTTCTACTTGTGTAAATTGCTAAACATTTCAAAGTTTGGTTAATACTAGAATGCTCGATGAGTGTAGGAAACTAAGTGCTGAGCTCGATAGCTATACTGATATAGATAAGTGTTGTCACTAATGGCAGTATTAACTTAATGCCAAAAATCTCCACCTTTGGCATTAGTGACAAAACACTTATAAGCCAAAACATATGTACACAATCTTAGTTACTAAATTTTGATTTTTCAAAATTGATCTTTGTAAAGTTGCTACATATACATTCCTACATGTATCTCCTTGATGACACATAATGTATATACAAAGATACTTATGTACATAGCTATATACATGCTGATTCTAATAAGTGCTAACTCCCCCTTTCACTTATACTGATATTTCTCCTTATATACAAAGTTTTACCTTTTTTTTTTAATACTGATATCTCTCCCCCTTTTTGATAGTAATGCCAAAGAGCTACATATAATATTTATATAGCTACACAAAAATGAGATAGAAATTCTTGATATACCTTGAGGATGAGGGTGAATGAGTTACCTCAATTCTCTTGCAAAATTTGAAAGGTGGAGAGAGAAATCTAAACTTTTGCTGATAATTGGATCATGTGATTAGCCACTGAGAAGTTTTGATCCTGGACCAATGTTTTGCAATGAGCAATATGTTTCTGCATTATATCCATTGCGGGAAAGACCATGTTCTAAATATCAATTAGGTTTTCTCTTATTCTTGCTTCTTCTCTTAGAAGTTTTTCCTACATGTCTACCAGATATTTCACCTTGGTATGATGAGAGGAGCTAGTGGAGGGGCTAGTCTTCAACTTTGGTGCACTTGATTACATATCAACATCAATCTTATTTAGCTTCTCCTTTATTTCTTTAGTAAAACTAGAGACATCACAACGTTTGGCAAAAAGTGATGTTACACTATTAAATTTTTTTTCAAAATTACCCAAAAATGTGGACAACTCTACTTGTTTGATTACAATCTACTAAGAAATATGCTCTAGTACCTTGTCATCAAACTTCCTTTCAGCCTGTTCAATTAGTATCTCTTGTCCGATGGAGTCCTCATTATATTTTTGTACAACCTCTTCTAATTGAATCAAAATGTGTTGAGTGGAATCTACTTCAACACCTATAGATTATGTAATTATATTCTTGGCATTCTCAATTATTCTATACTCCTTGTCCCTTTCAGACCTTAACTACTTTTGCATAGCTTTCTTCTCTATAAGTTGACTTGCTAACCTCATCTCCTCAATATTAGCAATGTCAAAGTTAATCGTAGGTATTAATATCTCTATGTCTAAGTCAATATCTTCTTCAATTCCCTTTCAAGTGATCAGAAGTTTAAATGGTTTCCTTTATTCTACTTCTATGATTACTGGTTTGACCTTTGGAATAGACACAATAGTGGAGATAGAAGGGCTAATAGTGAAAAATGGTAAGGATTGAATACCAATAGGAGTACTAACCAAATCAAAAACTAAAACACTTCCCAAAAATGGTGCCACACTTGGTAGAATACCCATAGAAATATCTGAACTAACTAGAATCAAAGTGGATGCAGATAATGTTGATGAAAACAAAACTGTAGAGCTAACTAGAATTGATGAAGACAAAATTACAAAACTAACTGTTGCACTTACCGATGATGCAGGAGCAGAGGGAGCTAACTTAGTAGGTAAAGAAGTAATAGTTAGCTCAGTGGATGAAGTGCTTAACACTTCCATTACAAATACTTGGAGTTGGGAGGTGGCTGGTGAAGATTGAGCAATTGATGTTACTATTGTGCTCACAATCTCACTAGTAGAAGCTATCTCCATAGATGTGACAGTATGTGGTGGAGTGTTAGGAAGAGATGCAATTGCTTTGGCTGCTATTTTGACTAGATCATCTTCATCCTTTTCTTCCTCTTCCTTCTTCTGCATTAGAGCATGCAATTCTCTTGCTATAACTATGATTGAAGGAGTATTATCATCATCATCATCATTTTTGTCACTGCTATCATCATCTTTAATTTCAACAATTTCTTCTAATGGCTTGTTGAGATGATATATATCTCTCCAAATGTTTGAGGCATGTTTAACCACTAATTCTATATTCTTCATTAATATGAAACATATGTTAATCTTTAGAATCATTCTATCTTCATGTTCTTTAATTTCCTTCTTCACTTCTGCATCTGTCAGATTTGGTACCAACTATCTCAGCTATTGTTCAAAGATGTCCTTTATAGCTTGCATCATCTTCTCCCATCTGACATTGATTTTAGCAAAAAGATCTTTATGGATTTGAGGTTGTATTTGTGCAGGGGAGTATTTACAAATACCCATCTTTTCCATGGCTAAGTCCTCAATCTCCTTTTGTTTAGCTAGAGTCCGAGTCTCATATTTGAGAACTTTGAAGTTGCAAATTCCTGCTTCAACTCTTAGCTATTTCATCCTTTCCTCAAATGTAAGTGCAAAGCGGATAAATATTGTTTCACTTTTACCTTTCTTGGATCTTTTGGTGAATATTACAGTTGGTTGCTTTTGAGGTTTGGCGATAATCACTCTACCTTTCTTCCTTTCTGATTCCTCTTTCTCTAATTCTTCTTCTTCTTCTTCATATTCCTTCTCTTCATCCTCACCCTTGCCCTTGGTAAGAATTAGAGGACTTTCAACTATCTTTAATTTAGCAATTCTCTTCTTGCCTTTGCTAAGAGCTTAAGAATCTTAATGCTAATCTCTATCTCCTTCTTGGCTTCCTCATATGTGCCAAATGTAGGAAGATCAGGATTGGTTGGCTCATTTACTAATGCCTCAATGATGTCTCTAGCTTCATCAATGTTAATTTCATAAAGCAATGGTTTTACCCATGCCACTCTTGGTATGTCTGCTTGAGTGTACACTTTGTCATAGTCCACTATGAAACATATATCATCCTTGTTGTCTTCTACAAGCTTGGGAGGGATACGAAATCTGTTGTTTATTTTCTCCTTGAATGCCTCAAAATAGTTATCCAATAACCTTTCAAAGTTTTCACCCATTTCTTCAATAAATTCATTTATCTGATAAAGAATAGGGGTGTCTTTCCTCCACACGATTGTGCCCTTAGATGGAAATAATTTTTCAAACATAAAAGAATAAGCAAATAAGAAATGAACCAAACTTGAAGGAATTATTCTTGGAAGTCTTCAAACTATCAATGTTTTTGTTCAATTGCTTCAGTAACACATCTGACAGATCATATTCAAGGTTCTTCTTTATAACCTTGTATGTTAGGTCAACTACCTCATAAGAAATGAACCAAACTTGAAGGAATTATTCTTGGAAGTCTTCAAACTATCAATGTTTTTGTTCAATTGCTTCAGTATCACATCTAACAGATCATATTCAAGGTTCTTCTTTATAACCTTGTATGTTAGGTCAACTACCTCACAAGGAACATTGATCGGCTGACTCAAGCTGTAGATTTTGTGTACAATGATGTGGATGCAAAACCTAAGCTCTATGTTAGTGACATTGTTTATTTTCAAACCTCTACCATTTCACTTAGCTAGGGTTTTCTTTTGCAGTTCCTCCCAACCTAGGGTTTTGCTTGTCTTAGCTTTGCTTAGCATTGGTAGACCTGTAACCTTGTGTATCATCTTCTTTGTAATCAGAATGGGTTGCTCCAACCATAATTTCCCATTGTGGAACTAACTCAATATGTACCTTATCCATTTTACTCAAAAATTCTATGGCATGTGAGAGATATGAGTTAACCGTTTCATTTCCAAATGCTTATGCTCAGGTTTAAAAACTCTATCAAAACACATTTCAGCTAGGGAATTATCCATTTTTAATGTCCCTAATTCTTGAATTTTACATTTAAAATGAGTTCTTATATCATTAATTAGGAGTACCTTTGACGATATTTGTGACTGAGCACTATAAGGATCAAGTGATTCAACAATGGCCAAAATGAGCTTGAAGTTTGGTGCTTTATATTTGAAGCCCTTAACCAACATTTCAGAACACTTCTTTGGTTTAGAGCTGCTTCCACTGGTAGACACCATTTCTTCTTGGTAGATGATAGAATTCATCAAGATCTCATTGCTAAATTGCTCAAAAGCACTACAATGTTCTTTCAAATCACTCTGCTCTTCAAATGCTGTGAATGTGGTGAAAAAAATGAAGTCAAAATTTCCCCTTTTGTTGAAATTTTTTCATAAATGTTGGGTGCCATAATGACATAATGCATGATAGACTATAATCCACTAACCTAACTCGACAAGAGTATCAATTCAACAAACAAACCAAATTTCCTTTACTCTTGACCTCGCTCAGTAAGGTCTTCAACCAACTTTCCTCGATGAAGTCTAATGCAACTTGGAAAAAGATAACCTTTTTGTGATCCTTGTATATCTGGAATACTGATTGGATTATTTGCATTCTTCATATTTTTTGGAACTACTTATGATTTTCTTGCTGAGTACAACTCTAATACATTTTTAGGAATTTAGTTTGAGAGGATGGAGTCACCCACTTCTTGAGTGACTACACTTCCATGATTTGAGCTTGTATCCTCAGTAGATTTAGGAATCCATTACTGCTTCATTTGTTTCCTTATGTTTTCATCTCTTTCTTTCTTTTCATCTTCAACTTTGCTTATATCCAAGTCCTACTTTACCTTTTTGCCTATGAAGATTTTGCTCATTTTGCTGATTCAATTGATTCATGTCTTCTTGAGATTTCATCATTCTCTCATTGATTTGTTTTTCAATATTTAGGTCATTCTTCCATTTTTCAATGATTTTCTTTTAAGATCTCATTTCTCTCATTGTTCTTTCATTAATTTCTCTTTCAAAATTTAGATCATTTCTTATTCTTTCATTCACTGCTTTGAGAATCCTAATTTCTTCATTTGCTTCAATGATTTGATCAATAAGGTCTCCATGCTCATTGGATTGATTTTGTTCTTCATTGTTTCTTGCCTCCAAGTCTTTATTTTCCTTATTCCTTTATTCCAAGATTTCACACATTCTTATTGATTGAACTTCTTGTCCTCTTTTCAATTTTCTTACCTCTTCTTGTAGAGAGCCATTCTTTGCTAGGAGTTCTTTGACTGCCTCATTAGCTTCATCTGAATTGCTTGATGGGAAAAAGTCTTCAATATTTTCTTCAACATACTGATGGTCATTCATTTGTCTTGCAAGTTCCTTCCTTCATTTTAAGGATTGGGAAAGATGTTCTTTTGCTTCCTTGAGTTGAGCTATGACCATCTCTAGATCTAGCTTTTCATTTTTAATTGCCTTGTCAAGTTTGAATATCTCCATTTGTCCTTAGATCTTTGCTCAAGATGTTAAAATTTATCCTAAGAACCACAAATCTCTGATACCAATTGTTGAAAATATTCAAGATATGATAAGTTATTGAGAGGGGAGGGGTGAATCAGTAACTTCAAAACTTTTCTTTAAATTCACCATAAATCCATCTATACTACTACATACATTAGTAATGAAGGATAAAACATTCATCACACAAAAGAACACAATGTTTTGGTGACCCAGAAACCTACTAAATAGAAAGTAAAGTTGGGGTGGGGATGGTACCCATAAAACTTCACTATTGTAGCTCAAAGTTGGCCTGTTAAGGCTTACATTGACCACTTCTGGTGATCTACCCTTTTAGGAGCACAAAGGACTGTTAGGTCCACCTTGTTAGAGGATTTACAAACATACAATGAAGTATGCACTTGGTTAAGAGATTTTTACAAAGACTATTAAGTCTACCTTGTTAAAGGATTTGGAAATTGATTCACCTGTTAGGATGAAGTAGTGGATCTACTTACAACTGATTGCTAATAAGATCCTTTATGCATTGATCACCTTATGTGATAGATATGACTTTTTTGCTTATGTATTGACCTTTTTGCATTCCTTAAACTACTACTGATAATCCTTCTCATGTACTTCTCAAAAAATACTTCATACTACTTCAATTATACTTCAATACAATGATATCTTGCAATCCATCTTACGTATATAGCTTTTTAATTAACAAAATTGCGAGGTCAACCAAAATACAAGTGAACAACACATTACAAAGTTGGCCCAATAGTAAATAACTTGAGTTCACTGAACTGACTTGGTGACCTTTTGATACTCGATGTCCACTGCATTACACGACATCGTCATGCATTCGATAGAAATGAAGGCTCAGTTTGTACTAATCACTCGATGTAGTTATGAACTTGGTGACCATTGGTGATTCGGTAGATGTAGTGTCACTTGGTAGACATTGCACACTGAGTTTACCTTGCTTCACTCACTAAACACTCCTTCTTCCAATGCTCGGTTTACACTAGATTTCCATGACACAAACTTACTACTCAGTAGAAACTATGAAGATCGGTAGACACTGAGAGGTTCAGTAGACACTGCTATTATTCACATTACCTGCATTCACTTGGTAGCCACTATTATGCTCAGTGTAATTTGCTAAACATTTCAAAGCTTCGTTAACACTAGAATGCTTGGTGAGTGTAGGAAACTGAGTGTTGAGCTTGGTAGCTATAATGATATAGATAAGTGTTTTCACTAATGGAAATAATAACTTAATGTCAACACCCTAGATCCTACCCTACACACATCAGTTTCCAGCTAATAACCCTACCCACTAATTAACTAAGGTTAATTAGGATAATAAATGCTAATTGGTTTCTCACAAATGTGAGAAAATATTCCAAGGAATGATATTTCCAATAATTTCCTTAATTTCACCAAACAAGGGACTCTCACACCCTATTATACTTCTTACACCTTCTAAAAAGGTAAAGATTGACCTCTTTTTACACCTCTTACACTTTCTTACACATAGTTTCTCATGTGTACTTGGAGTACATGACCCATCACATAAAAAGTTTCTCACATATGTTTGAAAAAACCTTGTACTTTTCATGACTTATGTGTTTATCTTATGGCACCTATGTTGATGCCACATAGATACCACATCCTCAAGGCCTTCCAAAATCTTATAAATATAGCTCTTATCTCAATCAAATTTCATCTCCCATTTTCAGTAGAGTAATGCTAGCAATTTCTACTCTGAGTATTTAGTAATTTCTTAAGTATTCTACTTATTTAAATACTAACCTTATTTGGTAGATAAATACATTAATTTCTATTGGAAATATATGATAGGCTAAGTTACTAAGAGGGGAGGGGTGAATTACTAACCAATAAAACTTAATCTTTATTTACCAATTAATCCTTCATGTGTATTCTGATCTAATTGCATGCATGAAAATTGAAAGCATTAAAACATTCCTAACACTTTGACACAAAATATGGTGACCTAGAAAACTTCCAAATAGAAAGTAAAACTGGGGTGAGATGATACCCACAAGCTTAAGTACTGCAATATAAAGTTGGCCTATTAAGACTTACAATGATCATTTTTGATGATCTTCCTTATTAGGAGCAATAAGGACTACTATGTCTACTATGAAAAAGGATTTACAAACATATAATTAAGTATGCACTCAGTAAAGAGATTTAAAAAAGATTGTTAGGTCTACCTTGTGAAAGGATCTAACTATTCCACCTATTACGATGAACCAATGGTTGATCTTTAATCTACAACTTGATTTGCTGAATGAGATTTGTTTGAGTGTAATGATCACCTTGCTATGATAGATAAATCTTTGATGCTCCTTATACTTTTATAGCATTTTACTTCATGCTTCTACTTAAGAATCTTTTTGTCATTTCTACTATATATATTTGGATGTGATACAATACATTACATCTATACCAATCAAATTTACAATTCAACAAAGTTGGCTACAATAAAAGTTTCACCAAAATACACAAAGTCAACCCAATTGTAGGAACTTAGGTTTTGAAGAAAAGCTTAGTGAGGTTCTAATACTCTACAACCATTGTCAACACTCAACATTGTCATGCACTTGGTTGATGTAGAAGTTTAGCTAATACTAATCACTTCCAAGTAGTTTGAACTCAGTCTGCATTGGTGACTTAGTGAATATTATGAAACACGATATATTAATTGAATTACTTGGTTAACACTACATAGCTTGATCAAAACTATTACTATGAGCTTGGTATAAATTGAATCACTGCATGAAGGTAGAGATCAAGGATCTAGTAGTTATATATTGTGACAACACCAATGCAATCAATTGTTGAAATAATTCATTAATTGTGTATTGTCCTTAATGTTACACAAAATTTCACATCATCACTAGTCAGTATTTATCAAGCTCACTTAGGTATTGAAGATAGTTTTCTGTGTCCAGCGAGTGTATCCAGAGTTTTTCTAGTTTAGAAGGTAGTAGCTACCAAGTTCACTCAAGTGCCAAAGGAAAGTTTGCAGAAGATGAATGTTAACTGAGCTCACTCAGTTAATGAAGGAAATATTGGGTGGAACCAGTGTTAATCAAGCTCACTCGATTACCAAGGAAATTTGTGAGTATGCAGTGTTGACTAAGTTCACTTGGTTAACATAGGAAAATTATTTCTAAATTAGTGTCTACTGAGAAGGGTTAGCTAATGAAGGATTTTCTTACTTTAGTATATTGAGTTCAATTTATTTATCTCTTAGTTCTAGCCGACTGAAAGGATGAATATTAATTATTCTAAGCCATATTCCAGTTGAATTGATAAATATGAAATATATAAATATAAGATCAAGTTGAGGATTAGAAGTGTGAGTGTATGGAAGATAATTGAAGATTTAATGATGCTTTGAGGAAATGAATCAAGAAGGATAACTAGAATATCCTAGAGAAGATGAAAATATATATTCGATCAGGAAGGATCAAGTATACAAGCCAAAATTGACATCTGTAATCAGCAATTCAATTACATCCAAATTAGGTCATGTCATTTTTACTCTCTAACCATTGTAGTAGTGATCTAAATCTCTTAATAGAGTTGGCTTAAATACTATTTGTAAATCCTCTAACAAGGTGACATTTCTATTGAACTTTCTAAAGACCTCTAAAAAGGCCACTCCTAATAGGGTGATTAAATATTCTAACAAGGTCACACCTAACAATGTGTTTTGTAACCTTTAACAAGGATGGATCCTAATAGGGCTCACTTTAGAAGAGTGAAAATTAGTAACTAGTTGCAATTGATGGTTTTTCCCAAATTGGGTTTCCACATTAAATCTTGGTGTCAAATTGATGGGGACACAACCCAACAACATAATGGACACAATAGAAAGGGGAAATTATATTCACTGAGAAAATAAGCAAGTACAAATAGTGCAGAGAAAATAAACTTCAAAACATGCCCTACGGGCTTACAATAGCATAAATCTGGAGAATATTTCTCCTTTTAGCACCTCCTCTCAAGCTCCAATTCGAACTGCTTTTTACAATGCCAGAAATCTCCTTAAATAGACCCCAAAGGGTTAAGGACTAGGAGTACATTCTAGAAAGTGCTAGCAGGCATCCACCGACAAAATAGAAGGTTCCAGAAGCTGCGTTAGAAGTCGGTGCAAATCTAGAAGAATCTAGAAACGGTAGCCAAACTTTCGGGAGGCATAACTTTTGAACCGTAGCTCCGATTGATGAACCGTTTACATTTTCGGAAAGCTCTCAAAGTGCTCTATAGCCCTATGGACCAGCTTTGCTCGTCCCCCATTTTTTGACCATTTTCGAGGTCATTTAATGCCCCAAACCTGACTTGGAAGCATTCTTAGGAGGTCTCCAAAACTCAAAAAACTGCAATAACTTTCAAACCGTGGGGCTTATTGACCTGATTCTTTTTTTGGAATGCTCTAAATCATGATTACATTCATCTGGCCAATTCACACCTTCTAGTTTACCGAAATGATAGTCCAAATACATGCTCCTATTTTTTCAGGATTTTCAAATGCACTAATAGTTGAACTATGAGAGTTGGAACCTTTATTTGAGCCAAATGGGTATCCAAAAATGCAAAGACATAAAATAGAAACTGAGTCTAAGTACATTTTTTTGGGTGACACAGGATTGCCCTTATACCTCTGGATGCTCCTGCATCACAAATGTGTTCATGCTATTTCTTTTATGTGTTTGCAACTAAGTTAAAGTAATAAGTAATCATAGATAACATCTTAAGATTTACATGTTAAATGTTTTCCATTCTCAGTATTTATCAAATTACAACATTTTTAGTGTGTTTATTGAGCAACAATAGAGTTCAAATTTTAAAGATTATTATTGTACTCACATTTAAGGGATCTGGGATTTATTTTTGTAGTAACTGATTCACCCCTCCCATCTTAGTTACTCCTCTGATACTAAAGTAACATAAAAAATTAAGTGAATATCATTTACCAGAAGTGCCTTGGATGGAATTTGAGATTGAGCTCTGGTTGGAGCAAGTCTCTGCAATAGCTAGACTCAAATTGAAATCTATTACTTTCCATTCTACTCCTCGAACTAACATTTTAGACCCTTTATTTGTCTTGCTACGAGAGGAAGGGGTATGAAGATCAGTTGTGTCACTGATATGGAGCAAAAAATTTGGAGTTCATGCAATTGCACACAAGATATATGACTCCAGTCGACTCAATAGTGTATCATGTGAACCTATGGATCTTGCTTTAAAAGTGGTCAAGAACAACATGTCCTTCAACCTTACCGAGTTGATGTTGAGCCAATTCAACAAAAACATGGAAAGCATAAGAACTTCGAAGAATAACCCTTGTAAGTTTGATTAACTTTTAACCTGCTTATTTTTCTTTGTACACAAGTTTTTCCCCTCAGAAGGTACAATTGTATGGAGAAAAGATGTGTCTATTCTTTATCAAATCAATGAGTATATAGTAGAAATGGGAGAAAATTATGTTAGTATCATGGATAACTATTTTGATGCATTCAAGGATAATATGAATAATAGATTTAGGATACCAAAGAAAATTGTAGAAGACTATAAGGATGATATTTGTTTTATGGCAGATTGTGAAAAAGTGTATATATAGGTAGTCAAACTAGGAATTGTATGGGTCAAGCCTCTAGATAATGAGGTCATTATTGAAGCATTGTTGAATGAACCTATTGATAAAAAGGCTACATATTTTTGAACATATTATGAAGCTAAAGCTAGAATTGAATTAGAAATAAAGCTTCCTTAGGCTATCAACAAAGGTAAAAGGAGGATAGCTAAACTAAAACAAACTAGCTCTACTTTCCTATTAACAGAAGGTAAAGGAGATGATATAGAAGATGATGATGTAGAAGATGAGGAAAAATCATAAGAAGAAGAGCTAGTCAAGAAGAAAGGTAAGGTTATCATAACCAAACCTGCTAAGTGATCTACTATAGTGTTTACAAGAAGATCATCTAGAAAAAAACTAAAATTGGGTGAAGAAGCAGGAGATGTGATTTTCAAATGGCCTACACCAAAATTTCAAGAGAAACTTGATAAGCACCATGAAGCTCGGTTTACACTAATAATCACCAACTTGGTAGTAACTACTTAGTGCAAACTGAATATTGTTCCTAAAACTTGATAGCAAATGTAGAACTTGGTAGAGCTTGAATTAATTGGTTAATACTGTTAACTATACAATAAACTCAATAGCTAATAGCTGTCAGATTAAGTGTGTGTGTCATTAATAAAAAAATTGACTAAAATTTCAACAATCTCCCCCTTTGGCATTAGTGACAAAAAGACTTATCAATCAAAACTAAATTCTAAAAAAAGTTCCAAAACAATCCTTAATCTTCAACTTGTGTCTTCAACTTAGTGACATACTCTTTAGAATTAGTGACATTGCCTTGTCCCATTTTTCTTGCAACACCTTGCTTGTATGCAATGCAATCTACAATTCTATTGACAACTCTCATCCATGATAACAACTTCTTAGTTGATGGAATTATCAACAGAAGTGCAGATTGCATTGCATACAAGCAAGGTGTTGCAAAAAAATGGGACACAATAATATCACTAATTCTAAAGAATATGTCATCAAGTTGAAGACTAAGTATTGTTTTGGAACTTTTTTGAGAATTTAGTTTTGATTGATAAGTATTTTTGTCACTAATGCCAAAGTGGGAGATTGTTGAAATTTTAGTCAATTTTGTTTATTAGTGACACACACTTATTCAAATAGCTAGCAACTACCAAGTTTATTGTATAGTTAATAGTATTAACCAAGTAATTTAGGCTCTACCAAGTTCTACAGTTCCTACCAAGTTTTAGGAACAATATTTAGTTTGTGCTGAGCAGTTACTACCAAGTTGGTGATTATTAGTGTAAACTGAGCTTCCTAGTTCTTACTAAGTTTCTCAATGCAAATCAAGTTCTATAGTGCTTACCAAGTTCATAGCTTTAGTAATGTGAATCTAGTGTTGACCAAGCTATGTATTGTCAACCAAGTGATTCAATTTATATCGAGCTTGTAGTAATAGTATTGACCAAGCTATGCAGTGTCAACACTATTACTACAAGCTTAGTACAAAATGAATCACTTGGTTGACACTGCATAGCTTGGTCAACACTAGATTCACATTGCTGAAGCCACAAAATTGATAAGCACTATAGATATTGGTTTTCACTATGAAACTTGGTAAGCACTATGAAGCCCAGTTTACACTAATAATCACCAACTTGGTAGTAATTGCTTGGTACAAACTAAATATTGTTCTTGAAACTTGGTAGCAACTATAGAACATGGTAGAGCCTAAATTACTTGGTTAATACTATTAACTATAAAATAAACTTGGTAGTTACTAGTTGTCTAATTAAGTGTGTGTGTCACTAATAAACAAACTTGACTAAAATGTCAACAAATTTCTAGTTCAATTCTTCATTTATATACTAATTCTCATCAACTTCTTGCTTGCATTATCTCTTTGTTAGATTTATTTAGATAGATCTTATCTCATCTATATTTTTAGGTTTGTATTGAATGTTGTTGAGAGTAGTTTATTCCATGACAATCTATTGAAGAATTCAATCTTCATTTAACTAGGATCTTGCATATAGTTCACCATCATCTTGAATTCATTACTTATCACTCATACTTGAATTGTGAGATTAAAATAATTACTTGTTTTAGGAGAGCACAACTATAATCCTCATCATGCAAAAACTAATAATTCATTGGTACACTTGTTGAGCTCCAAGGTTGTGGAAATATATTTAGTTGTACATTTAATTTTCTACATGCATTCTTTTATGAATGATTTATATTATTGAATCTTTAACTCACTAACATTTGCATGTTTGACCTTAATCCCAACATCTCAAATTTTCTTGTGTACAAATATTTACATCCTAAATCTTGTAAGAATTTCATGAGTTCCTCTCATGAAACATATTTTCTCACATTGGACGTATGATACAAGATCATCTCTAGTTATTGGCAATCTTGGATAAGCCAAAAATATTTTATTTAGATTTTTCTCAGTTTGTTCCTATTAGTTAGTTTTTGTATTTTAGTGGTGAATATTCCTCCATGTTTTCTTATCAAATCTTACAAACCTTATAGTGTGAGATAAACATCATGATGAATCTATGTCTAGGTTAAAATAATGATCATTATCTCTATGCTCAAGATTAATTAGATTTTTTCTTAGACCTACTTGTTCTTTATGTTTCATGGCTTGTTGGAGCTTTGCAATCTTGCAATTCATATCCTTGATGTGCAATCTTCTATATTTATTGTATATGTTATTGAGGTCATGGATGACTTACCTATGAGAGGAGACACCACTTTATACTATTGTGATAAGAGTAATTTTGGATTTTGGGTCTTGAACTATTTTTTTGAATACATGTTCTTCATAATTGGAGATTATAATCTTTCTTGGTTGACTTAATTCTTACCAAGGCTCTATAAATTTATGTAAATTGAATCTTATGAAGGAAGTGGGACTTATATATAGTAGGATTCCTCTTAGATGTTAGGATTGTAAGATGATCATATTTAGATCAAATAATGGGCATGTATGCCTAGAAAGCAAGCATACATGTTGTTGCTCAATTGCATATAATTCTTGGTTATTTGTTAATAAGAATATTAGAATTGACATATTTCTTATTCATTTTGGTTCTATCAATTGATTTTTTTATATATCTAACTCAGGATATATAGTTGGAGACATCTATTTGGGGAAACTCCTATCATGACTACATCAAAATTATAAATAATCTAATCCATGTCCAAATGGAAGGAGGAAGAAATAAATCTCCAAGTATGCATCTCTAAAGACTAAGTATCTCTAATCTTGTCAAATCCACCACATAAGAATGATGAAGAAGAACCATGAAATGTGACAAACCAAGTGAAGGAGAAAACTTATGAATTCCAATCTCCAAAGAAGGTGAAGAAGTATCTACAATTGTGATGAAGCTATCACCAAGAAGAAAATAAAACCCCTCAAATATGTCTCCCAAATATGAAATGTGAGACTCTAAAAAAATTAAAGAGATATATGGAAATAAGGAATCCCAATTAAGAAGATAACTATATATTTTTTTTGGGCTACTATTTGCTAATGGTCAACTACTATTGACCAGTGGCTAATATTCACCAATTGGTTATTGTTTATATTTTCCAATGTATGGCCAACATGTTGTAACTATTTTTAACCGTAAAGTGGGAAAAATATTTGTATAAACATTTTAGCATAAAATGGTTAGCCACAATCCTCCACCATGATTGTACTTGGTAACAACATCTCATCCCATTTGCATAAAGAAAAAATAGCCAATCATGTGACATAGGGCATAGACAACCCAAATCAAAGCCACCAATCTAAATATGCATCAATAATGAAAGATCAATGGGAAAACGCAACCCATATCCAAGCTATAAATGGAACTTGTAAGTATAGATCACTTACAATACTACACAACTTTTAGAACCAACAAGTCATCATACATATCCAAACCAAATACTGATAACCATTTCATCATGAGGCCAATCTGAAATATGAACTGAGTATACAATGACATCAAATCTTAAATCTCCAAACATACAATGTTATAACTCACAATGCTACCATAGTCAATGTACACCATAAACTATTTAGATTAATATATCACCAAGTAAACCATGCCAAACTTGCACCAAATCTAAATCAATGTATACAGCTTTCTGTTGACTACTCAAAGTCCAAAATCTAACTCTGTATGCCCAAGTTATGCCCTAATTTGTACTCAAAATAAACAACATATGAATTTTAGGCTCCTAAAAACTAAAAATAAATAAAAACCATAGTACCAAACCTACATCAAATTGTAGTGCTCTAAATTATCTTTCCAACACATATAAGAAGTTTGAAATTTGATATCATGACAAAAAGTTATGGTCATTTTATTAAGACAATCTTTTTACCATTTTCACTACAATTTTTTTTGTGACAAAAATTTTGACAGGAATAAATTTGATGGCCATCATGGGATGAAATTAAAAAAATATTTCATTTCCTCTGAACATAGCCAAAATAGGGCATATTATATATCAAAATTTATGGAAATGTTGGCCCAGATCCAATAGTGAGGTTTGTTTTACCCACAAGTTCATTTATGCAAGCTGGTATGACAAGTGAATGTGTTTTGTCTTTGAATGCATAGCTGAATTCTTTGCTAGATGAATGGAACTCTGACTATCTATAAATAAATAATTATCCCTCTAAGGGTGTCCCAATTCTTCCAAGAAGAACTGAAGCCATATCATCTCCTTGGCTGCCTCTATAGTAGCAACATACTCTGCCACTATAATGGATAAAGCATTAACCTTTTGTAACCTAGAAACCCAACTCACTGCTACCCCACCAACAATAAATGCATAACTTTTAGTACTCTACCTAGTATTAATATCTGCTACCAAATCTAAGTCAACATAGCCCTGTAAATTAGTAGTAGAGCCCCTAATGTGTAAACACTTACTAGATGTTCCTCTCAAATATCTGAGAATCCATTTAACTTCATTCTAATGCTCAATTCCTGGATGACTCATATAATTGCTAACAAATCCCACTACATGTCCAATATATAGCCTTGTACATACCATAGCATACATCAAGCTTCCTATAGATGAATCATAAGGTACCTTAGACATCTTATCCTCCTCTTCTTGTGTCTTTGGACACATCTCCTTAGTCAACTTCAAATGACTAGGTAAAGGTGTGCTGACAAGTTTAGCATTCTCCATAGAGAAATATTGCAACACCTTTTCAACATAATCAGCCTAAGATTGTGTCAATTTATTTTTCTTCCTATCTCTACAAATCTTCATACCAAGGATTTTTTTTTTGCCCCCAAATCCTTCATAGCGAATGCATGTGCTAACTGGCATTTCAACCACTTAATGTGATCCATGTTAGACCCATCTATAAGCATATCATCAACATATGAACATAAAATAGTGTAGCTATCATCATCCAACCTCTTAAAGTAAACACAATGATCTGAATGACACCTACTTTATCTATGTTCATGCATAAAACTATCAAATTTTAGGTACCATTTTCGAGGTGCTTGCTTCAAGCCATATAAAGTTTTCTTCAATCTGCACACTAAGTTCTCCTTACCTTTGACCTCAAAACCCTATGGCTATGCCATATATATCTCTTTGTCCAAATCACCATGAAGAGAGGCTATTTTAACATCAAGCTAATCCAAATGTAAATCTTTAGCAACTACAATATTTAAAAAAGTGCGAATAGAAGTCATTTTAACAACAAGAGAGAATATCTCATCAAAATCAATGCCCTTTTTCTGTGAAAATTTTGTTACAACTAACCTAGCTTTAAATATTTTCTTACATCCATCCTCTTCTTTCAACTTGTAAACCCACTCATTCTATAAAGCTCATTTACCTATAAGCAATTTGCATAAATCTCAAGTCTTATTTTTCAGCAAAGAGTCCATTGCATCTTTCATTGTAGACTCTCACTAAATCTTAGTATCCACCTGCACAACTTCATCATTGTAAGAAATGATAATATTGAGCAAGGAACGAGAAACAATCCAAGTAAATTAAGTGTGAAACAATGTTACCATAAGATAAGCAAACTCCAAGAGCATACACCAAGATGGTTCAACAATGGAGACAAGGATTTATAAGGGGAAAGCAAAGAAAACCCCTTGTGAGTATTATGAATGAATGCAAATACCTAGAGAAGAGAGAGAGAGAGTGTTGGAGAAAAAGTAGCTCAATACAATAACATCAAGTGCTAAGAGAGAGTGAAGAAGAAAGAAGGAGGAGCATCTCTTATATAGAGATGAGAGAGGAGTTGCATTTGTAACTCCCATTTCTATGAATGCCACATTCATAATAGGTGTGTGCAAAGTGTCACAATCCTCTTAAGGAGGATAAACTAAATAAAGAAATAAACAAGAGTTGTCCTTACATGTGGAATAAAGGACAAACAATGACATGTCCTCCACATGTGTACAAGAGGACAAACTGCATTTAGGGACCCTTGGAATATCCCAATTAATATATCCAAGGAAAGATTAACCTTTCTAACACCCCCCCTTAATCTTTACTTGGGGAGTTTACATCAACGGGTTGTAAACCCAAATTTTTACAATGGAACTAAAATCTCTCTTTAGAAAGTGGTTTGGTTAAAATATCAGCCACTTGATCTTCTCCTTTACAATAAAGAAGAATAATTTGCTTGTCTTCAACTTGTTCTCGAATGAAGTGATGTTGAAGTGAAATATGTTTGGTTCGTGCATGATAAACTAGATTCTTTGCCAAGGCAATAGCACTTTGATTGTCACAATGTATAGGTGCAGGTGATTGTTGAGGTAGACCCAAATCATCAAGAAGTCTTCTAATCCATAAAGCTTCCTTAGCTGCATTGGTACAACCTTTGTATTCAGCTTCAGTTGAGCAAAGGGAAATAGAGTGTTCTTTTTTGCTTTTCCAAGAAATTACACCTGAACCAACAAAGAAACAATAACCACAAGTGGACTTCCCATCATTGGGATCTCCACCTAGATCAGAGTCAGTATAGCCATGTAAAATAAATTCAAAATTTGCATCATAAAATAATCCCACATTAATAGTTCCTTTAATGTACCTTAAGATGTGTTTAGCAAGTTTAAAATGAGTTTGTTGAGGTTTAGACATAAATCGAGAAACTAAACCAACACTATAAGAAATATTAGGTCTAGTAAGAGTTAAATAATTTAAACTTCCTACCAACTGTCTATACAAAGTTTCATCAACAAAAGGAGTATTCATATCATTCATTAATTTAGTTCCTAATTCACATGGAATTGAAACATGGTTAGAGTCATTCATCTTAAATTTTTCTAAAATATCATAAGCATACTTGCTTTGAGAAAAAAAGATACCTTTAGAAGTTTGAAAAATTTGCATACCTAAGAAGTAATGTAAGATACCTAAATCAGTCATCTGAAATTTCTGTTTAAGTTGGAATTTGATATCAGAAATCAAAGTGTCTACATAAATAATAACAATAATAATGTCATCGTTAGTATGTTTAATATACAAATTTGGATCATTCTGACTTCTAGCAAAACCTTGAGAAATAAAGAAAGAATTAATTTTAGAATACCATTCTCTAGGTGATTGTTTAAGACCATAAATAGATTTGTTCAATTTGCAAACCAGATTTTCACTACCTTTCTTAACAAATCTAGGAGGTTGAGCCATATAGATTTCTTCATGTAACTCACCATTTAAGAAGGTACTTTTAACATCCATTTGATGAATGGGCCAATTCATTTTAGATGCTAAAGCAAGAACTAATTTTATAGTAGGCATCTTAGCAATAGGAGCAAAAGTTTCATTATAGTCTAATCCTTCAATTTGTGAAAAACCTCTAGCAACTAGTCTAGCCTTAAATTTACTAATTTCATTATTAGTATTCAATTTTGTTTTGTATAACCATTTACATGAAACTATATTCTTGCCATGAGGTAATTTGAATAAGTCCCAAGTTTGATTAGCAAGTAAAGAATCATATTCCTCTTGCATGGCTTTTTGCCAATGAGGTTGAGAGTTAGCTTGATCAAAAGACTTAGGATCGTTAGAATTCATAATAGTAGTCATCAAAGCATAATTACAATAATTAATCATTCTATGTTTAATTCCACCAGATCTAGAAATGTAATCATCACCTTCATTGATTAAGTTTTGAGCCCATTTAGGTTTACGTTTAGTTGTAATTGAATTATCACTAGAGGAAGAATCATTAGTAATAAAAGTATCATTAGTATCTACTTGAATATCATGAGGTGTAGGTGCAGAAATAATAGGTGGTACTTGATTTGAAGGATTAAGAGGAGGAGTAGGGTTGAGAGAAGGAGGTTGGTCCTCTAGCAGCACAATTTTAGTGCCATTGAATTTTGCATCATGTGTAGTAGAGCAATCATGGACTCCATTTTCTGCAATACAAACATCTCTAGCAACTTGAACTTTGTTAGTAGTGGAATCATAAACACGATAACCTTTAGTGTTTTCATCATAACCAACAAACAGATAAGGAGATGACTTAGCATCTAATTTATGCCTTTTCTATTTAGGAGTATGAACATAAGCAATAGAACCAAAAATCCGTAAATGATGTAAATTAGGTTTCCTACTAGACCAAGCCTCTTCTGGAGTGATAAGCTTGAGAGCTTTGGTAGGAGTCCGATTAAGAATATAAGTTGCACAAAACATGGCTTCAGCTCAAAATTTATAATGCAGATTCTTAGCATGCAACATGCTTCTAGCCATTTCAACAATGGTCCGATGCTTTCTTTCCGCCACACCATTTTAATGTGGTGTATAAGGAATAGTAAGCTCATGTTTAATTCCACATGATTTCAAATAAGAATGAAAAGCATTATTCACATATTCCTTTCCATTATCAGTTCTAAGAATTTTAAGTTTAAAACCAGATTGCCTTTCAACATATAACTGAAATTCAATAAATATATCAAGAACTTGTTCCTTTCTATGCAAAAAATAGATCCAAGTTTGTCTAGAAAAATCATCAACAAAGGTAAGTGCATACCGAGAACCTTGGATGGAGTTATTCTCCATGGGGCCCAATAGGTCACTATGGACAAGATGCAACTTATGAGTTGCCCGCCATGATTTTCCACTTGGAAAGGGCTCCCTATGCATCTTACCACTCATACAACCTGTACAAGCAATCTTGGAAGGAATAATGTGAGGCAAGCCATCAACCATATTATGCTTTTGTATGAAAGTAATATAATCGAAATTTAAATGGCCAAGTCTCTCATGCCATATATTGAAATCAATAGAAGTATGTAGTGAATATTGTGAAGTAGCAAATTCATGGAATTTAAACAAATTGTCATTATCCATTTTAGCATGAGCAATCACTTTTAGAGTTTGAGGATCTATGATATAACATGTATCTTTCTAGAATTCAACTTTATAGTCCTGACATAACTGTGAAACAGAAAGCAGATTAGTTTTCAAGTCAGGTACATATAAAACATCATGCAATTTACCATTAGGAATAGTAACATCACCTAGTCCTTCAACTTTACAAGTCTGATTATTAGCTAACTGAATAGGAATGTTAGCAATATCAGGTTGTAAAGAATCAAAAATTTCTTTATGAGAGGTTACATGTTGTGATGCACCACTGTCAACAATTCATTCTAAAGGTCTACAAAGATTAAAGCTACAAGTAAAAGCATGACAAGGTAAAACTAGTAGAGTTACCTTTTTTATGATTTGAGTTTTGATTATTGGTACTATTATTCATAGGTTTTTTATCATTTTGCTTTTTAAAACAGTTATTGACAATATGACCATCTTTGCCACAATAAGAACAATGAGGTTTGGAATTGGAATGATTCTTTTGATTATTAGTATTATGAGTGTTATTATGATGATTGTTATTATTATTATATTTTGCATGAAATTTATTGTTTGAATTATTTGAATTAGTATTATATTGTTTGTGGTTATTATTATTATAATTAGAACGAGAATTAGTATTTGAATTTCTAGACACAAATGCATGTTCAGTTGATTTAAGGGTACCAAACTAAATTAGCTTAGCTTCTTCCTATCTTAATAAAGTTTGAAAAATAACATAAGTTAACTGAGAAGTTAAAGTAGGAATAGCAAGCTGTGCATGAATATTAGTTATAAACTATTGAAACTAGCTAGGAAGACATTTTTTAAGAATAACATGAATTAAACGAATGTCCTCTAATTGAACACCTAAGGCAATAATTTGACTTTTAAGAGAATCAAATTTTAACAGAAATTCATCCATACTTTTAAAATCTACATACCTGAGATCTTCAAGTTGATCCTGCAACTGTATTTTGTGGTATTCATCTCCACTGTCATACTTGGTTTTCAAGATGGACAATGCATCATGAGCTTTAGAATAGTGAGAAATCAAGACATATAAATATGGAATAATGGAAATACCAATTAACCCTAAAGCTTCTTCATTTTTAGATTTCCAAGTATCTTTCTCGTCTTGGGTAGCCGCTGAACCAGGTTCAAGAGAAGGATCAGTGGCTATTTCGAAGAGGTGTTTAAAACGAAAAATAAATGAGATATGAGTTTTCCAAGAATGATAATTAGAATAATTAAGTTTTATTTCTGGAATTAAGGTTGACATGATTAAAAAAAAATTCTTTAAAAAAAAAAAAAAAAAAATACCTTGATTTGAAAATCAAATTAATTAAAAAAAATGATGTCTTTTTATATATAAATTAATAATATATATAAAAAGGTTAGAGTAAAAAAAAATATAAAATGGAAAAAAATTGTTTTTTTTTTAAAAATAAACTTTAAAAAAAAAAAAAATCTCTTATTTTTTAATTAAAAAAAAAGGTCCTTGTAAAAAAAAGTAACCAAGATTGTAAAGGAAATGTCGGTGGAAAAGGGCGGAGTTTTATTGTTTTTAAAAAAAAGCGGTTCAAAGAAGATAAGGATGGAGCCACTAGCGTGGCTACGCAGGTGACAGTTGACGCATGGCCTGAACGCAGGCTGCGCCTTAGGGTTTACCGCGGGTGTGAAGGGGGCGGCCGGAGCGGTGATCCTGTGGTGGAGAAAAAAATGAAAAACAAAAATTGACTGGAGTTTACGTGCAGCAGTGGACGCAGGGTTTATTGTAGGTTGCGCGCGGCGGCGCTGATAGCGAGCGGCAGTGATGAGGGTGCGCGACGACGCTGAGTGCACACGGTGGCGCGCGGCTGGCACACGGCGGTGCGTGGGTGGCGCGACTGCCCACAAAATTTTAAAGAAGAAGATTTGCGCTATGCGTGATTAAAACATGAAAATATAAGAAATTTAAGCAAGGAAATTAAAATAATAAGAAATGATAATAGTATAGTATGAAAAAAAATTTAAAGACACCAATATAGATTATAGTATGAAGAAAAACAATATAGGAATTTTTTTATTTTTTTTAAGGAGTAAGAAAATTATAGACTTATTGAAAACTTTACTCATGTAATACTTCTTTTTTTGGCGGCATGCCTTCCAAAACAAGAAAAAAAATTGAAATTTTACAAGAAAACCCTTTGGCGGCAAGCCTTCCAAAGAGGGTTAGTAAAAAAAATATGAAACCTGCATACACTAGATATGTTAAAAATGAGCTAAAATCACAACACAAACTTCTTCTCTCAATAACATCTCCAAATAAGGTGTGCTCCAATGAATGGCAACCTTCAACACAAAACTTAAAACAAGGATTAGATAGCCAAGCTCTGATACCATGTAAGAAATGATAATATTGAGCAAGGAACGAGAAACAATCCAAGTAAGTTCAGTGTGAAACAATGTTACCATAAGATAAGCAAACGCCAAGAGCATACACCAAGATGGTTCAACAATGGAGACAAGGATTTATAAGGGGAAAGCAAAGAAAACCCCTTGTGAGTATTATGAATGAAGGCAAATGCCTAGAGAAGAGAGAGAGAGAGTGTTGGAGCAAAAGTAGCTCAATACAATAACATCAAGTGCTAAGAGAGAGTGAAGAAGAAAGAAGGAGGAGCATCTCTTATATAGAGATGAGAGAGGAGTTGCATTTGTAACTCCCATTTCTATGAATGCCACATTCATAATAGGTGTGTGCAAAGTGTCACAATCCTCTTAAGGAGGATAAACTAAATAAAGAAATAAACAAGAGTTGTCCTTACATGTGGAATAAAGGACAAACAATGACATGTCCTCCACATGTGTACAAGAGGACAAACTACATTTAGGGACCCTTGGAATATCCCAATCAATATATCCAAGGAAAGATTAACCTTTCTAACAATCATAACATTCAAGTTCACCAGCATCTATTAGTAAAATATAATACAAAGAGGGATAAAATCTTTCTGGAGGTCTAATTAGCTTTGTTGACCATCTAACATTCATAGGTGTGTGTGGTATTTGTTGTTATGGTTATTGCACATCATGAGGAATTGCTGGAACATCATCTTTTGGAGTATCATCCAACACTACATAATCATCTTCATTCTTCTCACATGGCTGCAATAGATCTTTTTGTAACACTTTCTCATTAAATATGACATCCCTACTTCTTATGATTATACAATTTTTAAAATCTCAAAGCCTATAACCAAATTCATTGATGCCATATCCAACAAATACACATTTCTTTGACTTAGCTTCTAGCTTGGTTCTATTTTTAGAATCTATATGAGCAAATGCTTCACAACCAAAGCTCTTGAGAAAAGAATAACTCACCTTCTTACCAGTCAATGGTTCCCTTGGGATACCACAACACAAAGGAGTATAGGGACCTCTATTAATCAAATATAAAACAATATGGACAACATCTGCCCACATGTTTAAGGGAAACCCAACATGTAACCTTATGCTCCTTGCATGCTCCATTATTGTCTTGTTCATGTGTTCATCCACTCCATTTTCTTGTGGAGTCCTTGGAATAGTTTTCTATCTATAAATACCATTAATGGAGCAATAATCTGCAAATTCATGACTGAGCCAGTCCCCATACATCTATATGCATAAGCTCTAATTTCTCCCTTTTATTTTCCTTCACAGTCTCCACAAAACTTGCTCTCTTTTGTTTTCCATATACACAACTTTCATAGGAATCCATATTAACACATTTTAGAATTGGTAAAGCTTTCTTTGAATGAATTACTTTCATACCTTTCTCACTCACATGCCCACTTGGGCCACAGCACTGTATCTGAATCTACAACAACTATTTTTTCTCCCTACTCAACTGCAACAACTATTCCTGAACATTCATTTTTCTCTGAAACAATTAAAGTAGAAGGAATAATATGACCTATACAAAGATATAAGGTTTCTACTTTCACACCTTTTTCTACTACAAGGGAACCTTTTGAAACCTCCCAATTTTTATCATTAAAAGTAACTACACAACCCTCATCACCAAGTTTCCTTGCTGAAATTAAATTCCCACTTAGCCTTGGAACATGTATTATCTCATGTAGTAGCCAATGATTCCCATTCTACAACTTAATCTTAACTTTTTCCTTTCTAACAATTTGACAAGGTTCATTATCCCCCAAATAAACAAGCCCAAAATCCCCTTGGATGTAATCAATGAAATAACCTCTATGAGGTGTAGCATGAAAGAAAGCACCATAATCTAAAATCCATGAATCATCAACACTTTCTAAAGGCAAAAGCAAAGTATCCTCTTTAGATTTGTTACTTACCACATTTGCCTCCTTGTTCCCTTCTAGATTATCTCCTTCATTGTTCTTTTGAGTCCATAAATCTTTCTTCTTATGCCCTGTTTTATCATAGTACCAACAATCTCTTGGTCCTATGGATTGAGATCTCTTCCTTTTTGACTTTCCTCTTGATTTTCCATGATTTCAGGAATTATTTTCTCTCTAAGTCGTTCTACATATGCTTTGTGCATTCAAATCACTTCTTGATGTAGATCCACCCAAGTTTTTCCTACGAGTTTCCTCACTCAAAATAACACTGATCACATCATCATATTTTAGGATACCAGATCCATAAACATAAAATTTTACTCATGGCCATTACCAAGCCATTCCAACTTTCAAGTAAGGAATACAAAATCAAGAGAGCCCTAATTTATTCATCAAAATTAATACCCATAGAAGATAACTAACTAGTAATAGTATTAATATCATTTAAATGATCTACAATAGATCCATCTTCTATCATTTTCATATTAAATAAATGCTTCATGAGAAATACCTTGTTTGAAGAGGAGGGATTTTCATACAATTTCTTTAGGGTTTCCATAAACTCTTCCATCATCTTTTCTTTTGTATTATTAATGCCACTGATGGTACCAGGCATAATTGAATTCCTCCAAGTGTCTTTCTATCTAAAAGATCCTAGCCGTCATTTGTCATAGATCCCTAGTTCTTGGTTTTTCCTTCCAACAACTTCCATAAATCTTTTTGATAAAGATAATCTTCGATTTGCATCTTCCATAACTGAAAGTTCTGCCCATTAAAATTGTCAACCCTCAGCTTACCCTTTTCTTCCATTGCTCCTAGTCAACCTTGAGACTCTCACTCAACTATGAGACTTTCCTACAGAAAATAACTAAAACAACAATCTCGCTTTGATATCACTTGTTAGGATTTAATCAACAGATAGAAATAAAAATTACATGCAAATATAAACATTAATAGAAAATAATAGATCACACAAAAGAGAACACAAGACACCAATATTTAATGTGGTTCACCCAATCCTTGGGCTACATCCACCAAACAACAAGTCCAATATTATTATGATCAAGTGATTAAAACCTGATTATAATTTGTAATCCCTTACAGCTCAATATCGCTGCAAGAAGCATTTTTCACATCACACCTTATGAAACAATCACTAGCTCTAATCCCTTTTAATACAAGTATTTTCATGCTCTCGGGTTAAAATTAGTTACAACATGTCAACCATAAATTGGTGAATATAAATAATAGCCAATTGGTGAATATTGGCCATTGGTGAATAGTAGCTGACCATTGGTGATAGTAGCCCAACTTTTTTTTTCAAGGCGATGCCTCAAACCCCAAAGAATTTAAGAAGTATGTACAATACTTTCCTAACCAGTCACCACAAACTAACATTAGAGAAGTAGGAGAAAATGGACTCAGTAGATCATGATATCTCTCAATTAATGTAAATTATTCAATCTCCTATAGGGTATCATCATTATCATATGGAATGTTTTATGCATCATCAAGTGGAATGAGACAATATGAAATATGATCATCTAGGAATGGAGGAATATGTGGATCTCTAAAAATCTCCCAAATAATCATCTAAACTATGTGTGGACACTAAATAAATTTACACTTGGGGTAGATATCATGGAAGAGATCTAAAATAATGCTCATACCAACCAAATTTGTCAGATGAGAATTCTTTTCTCCCAAACATATTACTTTTTTTGAGACTTTGGCTCAAGATTGAATCCATAAAGATGAGGAAAGAAATTAAGCCATCTACTATGTGTGATGATTCCTTTTTATCACAACTTATATTTTATCCTTGTTCAAATTCATACAAATTCATACATTTTATAACCCATGATTACACAAATGATCTTCTCACATTATAAATTGAGATCTACAAATAATTACCCCCCACAATATTGTATCATCTCAAAATAGAAGAAATCATATTTTAAGAACTTTTAGCTCCCTTACTTTAGTAACCTTATGGATCATGAATGAATTCATGCTCAATTAGTTCTTCCTCCCATTCTAACCCATATCTTTCACTTGCACCATTGTAGTTCCCTAGACCTTAGGGCTAGCTCTTTGTGGGCCAGCCCTAGAACATGTTAACCCAAGTTGACCTCTTTTGGAACATGTTTACCAAGGTCAACCTATTATATAACATTTTTCTATAGGTCAACCTATTTTACAAAATTTTAATCTAGGTCAACTTATTCCCTAGGTTTTTTAAAGTCCCAGGGCCAATTTTTTCCTAGGGAATTAAACTTTAAAATTGAGTGACCCTATCGACTTGCTTTATTTTTTAGCCTAAAAAATAGTATAAAAGGAACCCTAGGAAAATAATTTTAACATACATCAACATCACATGACATCAAGAAGAAACTTAAAGCATTCAAGAAATGATAGTTTGATCAAGAATTCAAAACATTCAAAGACTCAAGGATCCTTTGTAAGAATTTCCTCTTCAAGATCTAGCATTTTTTTGGTCATCAAGGAAGGAGATATACATTGAGGCATTCATAATATTATTCTTTCATACATATTTAAATCCATTCTTCCATGATTTGGTTTGGGTAGATCCATTAAATTTGTGAACATTTCCTACACCCTTCATTACAAATGATATCTATGACACACACGCACACAATGCAAAATCCTTATTAACAAGGGTTGATTCAAGAAAGGTGAATATTTACATTTTTCTTGCTTCCTTTTATGATTTAATTTTTAATTTCAAGGTTTATTCCTAAATATATGGATTGACAAAGGCAATCTCTCATCCACTCAAAATAAAAGCCAAGTTTTATTGTCTTCAAGAGTAGGATAGCCAAATTGAGACCACATATCTATAAATTACTCACCAACACACTTCCAAAGAAGTCATGTAAAATTTTCTACTATTTCCTAGGAATGTGATGAATTCATTATAAATAATTTGAAATGTTTCCTCAAGGTTCAAACTTTCTTGGATCCAGAGAAAAAAATCACTTTCTAAGTTTCCTATTGTGATCACGAATCCACAATTGGAATTTCAATCATAGGTTCAGATCCACTATTTTTTGAGTAAAAAATCATATCCATTAAAAAATTTAAGGTTATTAATTTATCATTCATTTCACTTCTTATTCTATTTTCATATCTTAATTGGTATAATTTCATTAATTTTAGCAACTAGATCCATCTTACACCTCTCATTTAATCAATTAGCTCAATTTCACATTTATATTGTATATATATTTAATCAAATCAATATTTGATAAAAGAGGACTTGCATGGATACTTCAACCTTCATCCATTTGGGCTTTGCTAATATAACTTGGGTTATATTGAGAGTCATTTTTGGAAGCCCCTCTTTCTCTTGTATTGGATGACTTAGTGTAAAAATAGTTAGCCAATGAATTGATCTCATTGTTAAATTCATTTCTTCTATTTTCCTCAACATTTTGGTGAAAATAGTATAAAATAACACTTTTTAGAATTTATGTTGTGACTGCAAAGTTGTAGTTAGAAGCTCAACCATAGGTAGTTTTTAGAGCAAAAAACCATATTCCTCTATACATCTCATGGTGAGTAATTTATCATTCATTTTAGTTTTTAGCCTAGAACCATTTTTATATCTTAATTAGACTAATTGCATATATTTAGAATCTATATCTATCTTACAGTTCTCATTCAATCAATTAGCTCAAATTTATATTTACACTATTGGAAATATTCAAGACTATGCTAAGTTACTGAGAGGGGAGGGGTGAATCAATAACTTCTAAAGCTTTAACAATTTCAATTCTTAATCCAATACTTAATTCATCACATCTAATCTAAATGCATGCATGAGAAATTGAAAACATGGAAGCATCCATAACACTTGAACACAAAGATTTGGTGACCCAGAAACCTTCCAAATAGAAAGTAAAACTGGGGCGAGGATGATACCCATAAACTTTTGTACTATAGCATAAAGTTTTCCTACTAATTCTTACATTGATGACTTCTTAGGAACAAATAGGATTGCTAGGTCCACCTTGTGAAAGGATTTATAAACATACAATGAAATATGCACTCCGTAAAGAGATTTATAAAAGACTGTTAGCTTTACCTTTTTAGAGGATTTTGACTGCTTCACCTATTAGGATGAAGCAATAGATCTTTGATTTGCAATTGAGTTTGTTGATAAAGATTCCTTAGTGTACTGATCACCATTCTATGATAGATATGTCTCTGTTTCTCCTTATACTAATATGGCCTTTATAATTCTTTATCTGCTACTATCATTACTTGAAATTTTCACATCCACATTACAATACATATGCTCACACATTCACATTCTTATACTCTTTCTTGTTCTTACATTGGATATGATACAATACATTACACACTTACACACACACACACACACACACACACACACACACACATCAATCCAAATTACAAAATTACAGAGTCGGCCATGAGACAAGTTAACACAAATATTACAAAGTCAGCCCACATGAAGATACTTGGGTTCTAAAGACTGACTTAGTGAGGTTCTAATACTCAAAATCTACTATACCTGGTCAGCTTCATCATGCTCTTGGCAGATGTAGTAGCTCAGTCCATACTAATCACTTTCAAGTAGTCTTGAACTCTGTCTGCATTGGTGACTTGGTAGATATTATGCAACTTGGCAAACATTGAATCACTTGGTTAGCATAAAGTAGCTTGATTAACACTGGCTTCACATCACATGAACTATGAACTTGGTAGATATTGTAATGCTTGGTAAACATAGGCTTTGCATCACATGAACTATGAACTCAGTAACCACTGATAAACTTGGTATACACTGAAATGCATAGTTTGAACTACTAAACTTTAAACTAACTGAATCTACTCGGTAACCACTGGAATTAGTCCAAAAGACTCGATAGCAACTATAGAGCTTGGTGGCTACTGAAATACATGGTAAACACTATAGACTACTCAATGAGCTCGATTGTTATTCATAATCTAAATAAGTGTGTGTCACTAATAACAAACTTGACTGATATGTCAACAATCTCACCCTTTGGCATTAGTGAAAAAAACACTTATTAGCCCAAAATTGAATACCTTGTATTCATCACCATGTGATACCAGCTCAATATATTTTTGAGATTTTTCAAAATTGATCTTTGTAAGGTATATATAGATTAGTTCTGCACCATAGCATATTTCTCACCCATACTATGTGGTTCACTATGTACATATAACTTTTCTCTTATATACATATGCCATTTCTCCAATGTAACTTTTCTCCCATATAATAACATATCTCATCTCCCCCTTTTTGACAGTAATGCAAAAGATTTTTTCTAACATATTTACATAGAGACACCAAAATGGGATAAGAATTTAGAATGTACATTGAGGATAATTGCCAAGGTTTTATCCCAATTTTCTTGGAAGACCTTGCATGTATGACTTGCAATTTTTACCTCTGCTAATAGTTAATTCATGTGGTCTACAATAGAGAAGTTGTTATCATGGATTAGATTTTTTGAATATACAATGTGTTTCTACATAGCATCCATGACTGGAAGGATTATATTTTGTATGTCAATCAATGTTGAACAGATCCTTGCTTCTTCTCTTAACAATTCAACTTGCATGTTTGTCAAAAGTTTGATGTTCTTGAAATGTGCATAGCTTGAACCAGGGTCAAGTTGTAGCTACCGAGCACTTTCTTTAAGATCTATATCAATTCTGGACAATTTTTCCTTTCCTTCCTTAGTATACTCAGTGACATCACATAGTTTCCCAAAAAGTGATGACACATTTGAACATGATGCCTCAAGATTGGCCAAAATTGTTGAAAGCTCAACTTGATGAATGGTTATTTGTTGAGCAATGTGCTCTAGCACTTTATTGTTGAATTTCTTTTTAGCCTTTTCAATTGGCTTATCTTGACCTTTGGTGTCCTCATTGAATTTTTAGACTGCCTCTCCAAGCTGAAACAAAATAGGTTGAGAAGAATCAACCTCAATTCTAATTGCCTCGATTGAAATATTCTTGGCATCATCAATTATCATATATCTATGTCTTTTTCCTCTCTTAATCTTTACTGTTTAACCTTATTTTGGACGAGTTCACCAAATATGTGCATTTGGTTTGTAGAAAGATTGTAGATATCCCATTTGGGAATTACTATTTCCTCATCCAATTCTATATCTTCCTCTATTTCCTTTCCTTTTCCCAAAAAATTTGTACTTGGTTGAGCCTTAGGCTCAATTGTCCTTGCACTTATTGCTTTTGTACCCAAAATGGAAACAATAATGGACATACTTGGGCTTGCAATAAAAACTAATACTATACTAACTAATGGAATACTTATAGAAATGCTTGAAGAATCCAAAATTGATGAAGTCAAAATTGTAGAATCCAAAATGAAACTAGACAAAACTAGAGAGCTTACCATGGATGCACTCAAAATTGAAGAATTTAAAATTGGAGAAGTGAAGATTGAAGAACTCAACTTGGTAGATGAAGAAGGAGTCTGCAACTCAATGGATGAAGTGGAAGTCACTTTTGTTAATGATATGCTAAGCTAAGTTAGGGCAAAGAGTGATTGGAAATTTGATGTACTAGTAGTAGTTACAACCAAACTTGTTGAAGCTGTCTCCATACTTGATGTAGTCAATGGTTTGCTTGAGGAGTGAGGAAGTGAGGAAATGACTGCAGCAACTATCTTGACTAGATCAGTCTCCTCATCATCTTTCTTTTCTTCCTTAGTAGAATTTGGACCTTGATCCTCTTCATCTTCTTCATTATCAAAATGAGTCACTTCTTCAACATTTTTTTCCTCATCTTTCTCCTTATCTTCTTCTTCATCAACATCCTTTACTTCAATTGGAAATTTATTTGGTTTATGAAGATGATAAATATTTTTCCAAGTGTTTGTAGCATTTTAAACAACATTATCTATGTCCTTAATAAAAAATAAATGAGTATTAAACCTTAGAGTCAATTTTTCTTTAAAGACTCTTTCATCTTAGCATTTGACATGCTCGATAGTAATTGCCTCAGGGTTTGTGCATATATGTCTTTGACTGTTTGCATGGAAAAATTTCATCTTGGCTTTATCTTCTCTAGAAATTCATTAGAGACTTGAGAGGTGATCTGGTCTTGTGAGTACTTCCACTTACCCATTTTTCTTAGCACCAATTCTTCAACTTGCTTCTGCTTTGCCTCAATCCTAGTCTCATATTTCAAAGACTTAAAGTTTGTTATTCCTACTCCTTCCAATTGCTTCAACTTTTCCTAGAAGGTGGGTGGAGGTTTTCTGAATACAATGTCACTTCCTTTCTTCCATGGCCTCCTTGTGAAGACTACAATGGATGATTTTGTACGCTTGGTTATGACCACCTTGTCCTTTTTCTTCAAAGATTCTACTTCTTTCTTATATTCTTCCTCATCCTCACCTTTGCCCTTAGTTAACAAGAGAGATGCACTTGATTTTAGTTTGGCTATCCTTCTCTTCCCTTTGTTAACCACTCGTGGGAGCTTTATTTCTATCTCAATTCTTGCCTTAGCTTCATCATAGGTTCCAAAATAAGGGGCCTTGGGATTAATAGGTTCATTGACAAGGGCTTCAATGATATCCTTGGTCTCATCAATGTTCATCTCATAGCTAAGAGGTTTGACCCACACAACTCTAGGCTTAACTGCCTGGATATATACCTTGTCACAGTCCACCATGAATCACACACGATCCTTGTAGTCTTCAACTAACTTCTCCAAAATTCTAAACCTATCGTTCATTTTCTCTTTGAACACATCAAAGTAGTTGTCCATGGTGCTGCCATAGTTCTCACCCATTTTTGTAATATATTCATTTGTTTGGTAAAGCATAGGCACATCTTTTCTCCATACTATAGTGCCTTTGGAAGGGAAGAACTTCTGAACATAAAAGAATAGACAGGTTAATAGTGAACAAAATTGCATGGGTTGTTCTTTGAATTTCTAATACTTTCCATGTTCTTGTTGAATTGCCTCAAAAATAGGTTGACAAGGTCATATGATAGGTTGTTCTTTACCACTTTATATGCCAAATCCATGGCTTTACATGATATACTATTAAGATAGCTTGAACTGTATATTTTATGAGCAATAACATGAATTCCATATTTTAATTCTGCTTCTATAATATTGCTTATTTTCATACCTCTACCATCTCACTTGGCTAGGGTTTTCTTCTCCAACTCTACTCGATCTACAATTTTTGTTGTTTTGGCTTTGGCAAGCATGGGAAGGCTAGTGATTTATTGAATCATTTTCTTTGTTATCATAATTGGCTACTCTAACTATAGCTATCCATTATGCACCCAACTAAGGATATACCTAATCCATTTAATTTGAAATTCTTGGGGCATATGGGGAATATGTGTCAAACCTTTTGCTTCCAAATGTTGATGTTCGAGTTTTAGGGCTCCATTGATACATAACTTCCCTAGGGAATCATCCATCTCTAGAGTACTAATTTCTTAAATTACACATTTAAAATGAGTATAAACGTCATTAACAAGAAGTACTTTAGGAGGTATTTGGGATTGAGCTTCGCTTAGGTCTAGGGTTTCAGTAACTATGAGCATGAGCTTGAAATTTGATGCTTTCCATTCAACTCCTTAAACCAACATTTCTAACCCTTTCTTGACCATGCTACTGTTGGATGCCATTTTTTCTCGATAGCTTGAGAGAACTTCAAAAATTTTTTACAGGAAATTCGCTCAAGTCACTTGATCGCATTGAAAATAGCTCTTCACAATAGTGCTCAAAAATTTATGATAAGAAATGAATTCAATTCCATGCCTTTTGTTATAAATTCACCATTAATGATTAGTATAGAGGTAGATAAGTTGACATTATCTTGATAGTCTATCATCTGCTATTTGCCATTGATCACTTGGTGACCTCTCCACGATTTAGTAACCATAAGTGCCTTTGTTACTCCTGACCTTTCTTGGTAAAGTCTATGACCCAACATCACTTGATAGAAAAGATAACTCGATAATAACTAATACAAATCTTGCTCAGTGATCCCTTTGTATCTTTTATATGGATTTGGATCTTTGCCACCTTTTAGTTGGAACTTATTCAGGTATCTTCTTTAATAGCTTGGTTCTAGTTCTTCTTTGAGAACTTAATTAAAAATGGTGGAGTCACCCAATTCTTGAGTGACTTGACCATCATTTCTCAGACTAGTATCCTCGGTAGACTTAGGAATCCATTGTTGCTCATTTGCTTTTGGATGTTATCAACCTTTTCTTTCTTCTCATCTTCAACTTTACTAGTATTCATACAATTCTTGGCAAGATGACCAAGTTTTGTACAAATGAAACATATTTTAGTGGTATCTCTTTTCCTCATATGATGTTTAACATAATTTATTCCAATGTGTCCAAATTCTCCACAATAATGACATCTACACCAGGTATTGTAATCCTAACCAAATATTACTTTCACAATTTTCTCTATAGGATTTAGTGTCTTTATTTTGCATTCTAATGCCTTGTGTCCATGTTTCTTACATTTATGATAGTTTGATTCAAATCTTGGTTTCTCTTTACATTCATTAGCCCTATGACCATGCTGATTGCAATTGTAGCATTTTTTATTTCCATTACTCCAACATTTTTTTGATGCATGACCTATCTTACCATAGTGATTGCAAGTAGGTCTTTGATTTTTTTGAGCACCTTTTTTGGAGGATTCACCTTCTTCTTTGTATCCAATTCCTATTTTTCCTTTTTACCTATAGAGGTTCTACTCATTCAGTTGATCCATGTCTACTTGAGATTTCATCATTCTTTCATTGATTTGCTTCTTAGTGTTTAGGTCATTCCTCAATCTTTCATTGATTTGTCTTTAAGATATAAGATCATTTTTTATTTTTTCATTTTCAAATCTTAGGCTAATGATTTCCTCATTTGCATTGGAGAGCTAATCAATAAGGTCTACTTGTTGAAGGGATGGTTTTGGATTTTATTGTTTCTTCCATCCATTTCTTCTTTTATCTTGTTTCTCTGTTCCAAGACTTCACATAACCTTACTAACTAAATTTCTTGTTCTCTTTTTAGTTTTCTTACTTCTTCTTGTAGGGAATCATTCTTCTCTAGAAGTTCTTTGATTGCATCATTTGCTTCATCTGAGCTTCTTGAAGGGTGAAAGTCTTCAATTCTTTCTTCAATGTAAAGATGACCATTCATTTGATTTGCAAGTTCCTTTCTTCATTTTAAGGATTGGGAAAGTTTCTCCTTACCTTTCTTGAGTTGGGTAATTGCCATTTCCAAGTCCAAATTTTCATTGTCAATAGCTTTGTCAACTCTAAATATCTTCATATCCTTGATCTTTTCACAAGTTGTTAAACTTTCTCTTATGAACCACAAAGCTCTAATACCAATTGTTGGAAATATTCAAGACTATGCTAAGTTACCAAGAGGGGAGGGGTGAAGCAATAAATTCTAAAACTTTAACAATTTCAATTCTTAATCCAATACTTAATTCATCAAATCTAATCTAAATGCATGCTTGAGAAACTGAAAACATGAAAGCATCCATAACACTTGAACACAAAGATTTGGTGACCCTGAAACCTTCCAAATAGAAAGTAAAACTAGGGTGGGGATGATACCTAGAAAATTTAGTATTTCAAAATAAAGTTGGCCTATTAAAGCTTACATTGATCACTTCTGATGATTTGCCCTATTAGGAGAAAATAGGATTGCTAGGTCCACCTTGTGAGAGGATTTACAAACATACAATGAAGTATGAACTTGATAAAGAGATTTATAAAATACTATTAGGTCTACCTTGTTAGAGGATTTTGACTAGTTCACCTATTAGGAGGAAGCAATAGATCTTTGATTTTCAATTGAGTTTGCTGATAGAGATTCCTTAGTGTACTGATCACCTTTCTATGATAGATATGTCTTTACTGCTCCTTATATTGATATGGACTTTATAATTCTTTATCTTCTGCTATCATAAGTTGAATTTTTTGCATCCACATTATAATACATATTTTCACACATTCACATTCTCATACTCTTTCTTATTCTTACATTAGATATATATTAATCCAAATTACAAAATTATAAAGTCGGCCATGACACAAGTTAACAAAAATATTACAAAGTTGAGCCACATGAAGATACTCAGATTTTGAAGATTGAATCGATGAGGTTTTGATACTCAACATCCACTATCACTGCCTAACATCATCATGCTCTTGGTAGACATAGAAACTCAGTCCATAATGATCACTTTCAAGTAGTCTTGAACTCGGTCTGCACTGGTGACTTAGTAGATATTGTGCAACTTGGCAAATACTAAATCACTTGGTTAGAATAAAGTAGCTTAGTTAAAATTGGCTTTGCATCACATAAACTACAAACTTGGTAGATACTACAATTCTTGGTAAACATAGGCTTCACATCACATGAACTGCAAACTTGGTAACCACTGATAAACTTGGTATACACTGAAATGCATAGTTTGGATTGTTGAACTTCACATTGACTGAATCTACCCAGTAATGACTGAAATTAGTCCAAAAGACTTGCTAGCAATTTTAGAGCTCAGTGGCTACTAAAATACTTGGCAAACATTGTAGACTATTTAATGAGCTCAGTAGCTATACAAAATCTAAATAAGTGCGTGTCACTAATAACTAACTTGACTGATATGTCAACATACACTTACACAAATTTAATCAAATTTATATTACATCAAATAGGATTTTCTTGCATACTTCTTTGAAATAATTTGGGTTAAGCATTAAAATCCCTTTACCCCTTTGGATTTTACTAATCTAACCTAGGTTATATTAAGAGTTAAGTTTGGAAGCCCCTCTTTCTATTGTATTGAATGTTAATGTAGAAATGATTTTTTAATGAATTCACCTCACATAGTTTATATTATGAAATCATTAACCCTACCCTATTTTCACCACTAAAATTTTTGGCGAACCCAACTTGTGCCCCTTTCTTAGTAGAGTTACATTGTTTCTTTGTGATGATAGTTTAACTTCTTTTCGTGAACCCAACATCCTATACCTCTTTCTTGGAGTTAGATCTTGCCTTTTTGAGGTCTATATTATTTTGCATCCATTTTAATGTTAACTCTCTTGATATCTCATTTTCTTATACTTGTTTACTTTCTTTTGGTGAACCCATCCTCCCACACCTTTTTCTTTCATTTTTGAGTTATACTTTTGAATCCCGTGGCGTTAGATTTCTTTATTTCTTCTTTGCATATAGTTAGTATTCTTTTTTATTGCATGTCTAGATATAGTTTTATGCACTTCTCTCATGATGTAAAATTTTTTCAAAGTGTTTTTCCACGAGCATTCTATCCCCTTCACAAAAATAAATAAAAATCCTTCTTTAAATATGTTTCACTTAAAAATAAGAAATTTAGTGTATTGCATCACCTTATAGATATCTATTAGAGAAAGAAGATGATTTTAACCTTTCTCTTAATTCTCTTAATATTTATGAAGGAGAATTAAGGATTGATGTTCTAATATGAGGCTTACCTATGGGGCCATTTTTTCCTAAGCATGATTCTATACCTTCTTTCTCCTTTTTCTTATATGGCATGCTTTATTGATAGAGATGTTTCTTCCATTGATAAAATCACTATTTTAGATGAGCCTCTAGATGATAACATTCAGTATTCTCTTCCTCATGAAAAAGATAACATTATGATTATTACATTTTCTTTTCAACATGACAATCATGATGTTTTTTCTTCTCATAACACATGCCCTCTTCCTAGGGATATTTAAGAGAAAGAGGAGGATATTAAAAATACTTTATTCACTATAATCTTACCTTCATTTGATGAACCTAGTTTAGAAAAAGTATTGATAGAAATCCATAGTCTATATTCAGAGGATCCTTGGGAAAAAAGGATAATCATAATCTTCTTAATGATCTCCCTTCTAGTGATGGGTTTTTGAAGTCGCAAGATCATAATCAAGTTAATGTTTCTCAACCCATTCTCACTCTAAAAGGTTACTCTCCATCAAATTTAACTCTAATCACCCTTAAAGTTTTTCAATACATAACTATTAAAGGGGAAACTTATGATCCTTTGGAATATCATGTGGTGTCTCACACCTATCATATATGAAATAATCCTTAACCTACAACTTCTCTCCCAATTTCTTAACCCATTCTTCCTCCTCCACATTGTCTTTCTCAAAATCTTGGAATAGAATAAGATTTGGTATCATAATTATGTAATACCCGCATGAAGAATTCTATCTCAAAACTTCTTCAAAAATATCCTATTGATACAAGTATGAGAATGTGTTTCAATCATATTTTTGTCACTGGTGTCAAACCTCCTACTTTCTAGTAAGAAAACTACTTAGATGATTTGAGTACTATCACTTATTTTATTGATGAGGAGGATTTGATCAAATAAGATAACAAAAGCACCTAGAGAAAAGGTTGAGTTATGGTATGAAAAAGAGAGCACAAAGATCAGTTAAGACAATGATGATATAGTGCACTGATTATCTACTTAAGGTTGCAAAGGTTGGATACACTAACAAATTCTAGAAGAACAACTAAGAAGAATTGAGTCTCCCAAGCATGATCGAGTGGACAAAAGGTGTCAAGAAAAGTTAGTGCAAGCTAAGAAAAAAATTAGTTGGAGCTAAGAAAAGTCAAATTTTATTGTATGCGAAGTGATATAGTGTAAGCTGAGTAAAGTTTAGTTGATGCCAAGCACTAGTAAACTTTAGTGTTTACTGAGTTATCTAGTTGATGACAAGTAGAAGAATAATATGGAAGCCAAGTGAAAACATATTGATGCCAAGTGCCAATATTCATGTTAAATCATGGATTTGACAAATCTGAGCTGACTATTTTATTTTCTTGAATTTTGTGAAGAGCGTGGAAGATAATTGTGATGAGTTGGTGGGACAAAATTATGGTAAACCATCTTGAGGTGAATTCAAAGAGGATTGAAGGAGAATTTTTTAGAAGGGACTAAAATGAAAATATGGGTAGATTTATTGAATCCTACCTAATCCTAACTAACCCTAAAATGGATGATAGAGGTTGAATGGAAAAAAATCTTAATTTTCTACTTATAGAGATGATTGGTTAGAAAAAAAGGTTGTCATGTGCAAGAACCTAAGGAAGACATGGAGTCTAGGGTATTGCTTCATTCAGAGATTGAATAAAAGAGACTGTTGTTGGCAAACAAAGAAAGAAGTCTTAAGGGTATGGATGCTTGAAGAGTGAACAAGCTATCAGAGCTGAAGTGTGTGAAAGTGAAGCCGAATGAAGGATTGAAACAAAGATCTATAATCTACAAATGTATTATAAGTTTTTATTAGATCAAGCCTTACTATTACTTTCTAATCATTGTACCATTCTAGGGTAAATCCTTTGGATTAAGGTTGACCTAGAAATCATTTCTAAATCCTCTAACTGGGTGGGATTCCAAGTAAATTATCTAAAATCCTCTAACAAGGTTCACTCCTAACATGATGATTAAAATCCTCTAACTAGGTCACATTTAACAGTGTGCATTATAAACTTTAACAATGTTGGCCTTTCATAAGACATCACTTTAGAAGAGTGAGAATGAGTAGCATGTTACTGGTGGTTTTTCCCAAATTGGGTTTCCATGTAAAATCATTGTGTCAAATGCGTTATTGAATCTATTATGTTTCATGCTTACATTTTTGCAAAGTTTATTTGATAGTAACTTACAAAGTTTAAGTGATTGTATGATCTAATGGATGCGTGCATGATTATAATGATTTATGGATATGGGTTCACTAAGTTGTGAAAAGTTTTATTTGTACATCTAGACCTTGGATAATTGATTCACCCCCCCTCTTAGTTATTCTAAAGAATTCCAACAATCATAAAGCCTTAAAAAAGCTTTAGCTACTCTTCTAACTCCACCTCCTAATCAAGCTAACAACGATTCCTTTTTACAATATATGATGTAATGCCCCGCCCGGAGATCCTTGGAAACAAGGATTCAAATCAAGCCAAGATATTTTTTTTTACAAGTATGAATGCACATGACAACATCATACAAGGATCACAACGATCGCAACGAAAGACTTCAACACAATCCCGGCAACCAACGAATCTCTGAATGCCACTACCCAACTGACACACCCAAACAAAAGCCAACAACCACCAAAAAAAGATGAAGGCACAAGAAATGACCACTCATCAACAAAACACCAAGTTGGGGTAAAATGCAGAATCCCAAAATTTGGCTAAGCCTGAAATCCTGAAGCCCTGAAAATTGGCTAAGTCTGGATTTCTGAAGCCCTAAAATTTCCTAGAATCCATAACTTATCTCTAAGAGGTCTGAAACCTATCTCAAACGATTTGTCACATATATTAAAATACATCTTAAGTATCTTATACTTAAACGATATATTTTAAACCTCGAAGGACTACAATAGAAACCCAAAAACTGAATTTCAAAAGAAACCTCCTGAATTCAAAATGCAACAACATAGGCTCGAAGAACGCCCAAAAGGGTATCCAAAACCACTCTCAAAAATATCGGATCACGAAGAAAAGTGCCCGCTGATGGCACATGCAGGTTTTTCACAAAAACCGTGCGACACTTTTAACTAAGGGAGGGCGACACTTCTCCCTTACTGAGTGTGACACTTCTCAAGAAGGCGTACGATACTAAAAAAGTATCGCACGACATTTCTCATAAAGCCGTGTGACACTCTTCCAGTGTCGTACGACACTTCTCCAGTAACGTGTGCGACACTTTATAGTATCGTATGACATTCTTTCTATGGGCGTGCGATACTTTATCAGTGTCGCACAATGCTGAACAAATGTCACCCATAGAAAGTAAAAACACTTCCAAAACTCAAAAATGGGGAAAAACTGACAAAAGAACCTCCACACTGAGGAGTACCAAATCCACGAAGGCCCAAGGAATGAACACTCGAGTGCAAGAACAACACAACAAGGAGAACATCTATCCATCTAAACTACAACAGCAAAGAACACACTGAAATAAACATCGCAGAGAACAAAAGCAACATCGCAATGTACAGAAATACATCTCAGGAATAAAACAACCAAACTAAGTATGCGGTTCCTCCCAACCGTCAATAGTATCATACGACCATCATGGGTCCTAGCCATCCCCCGCGCGTAACATCCCAAGCTACCGACCAGATCGTCAGTACTGTCGTAATAGGGATGTCACTACTAAAACATGCAACAATATAAGCATAAGGAAATCTAACATGCTAGTAGTAAAGCATAAGATAATCCTACAGTAGATAACATCAGCTATCACATGCTAAACGACAGTAAGCAACAGATATACTACTAAATCAAATAACATCATCTAATAATATGCCAAACATCATAATAAGGGAATGCATCAAATAAACTAACATCATCTAAACATGATATACAAGCATCCCAATGAAAGCATAAATAACAAGAAAGCATACTCTGGAACCCGAAGTACCAAGTGAAAACATCCAGCAACGGTCACACTAGGATAAGAGACCGTCTCTGTACGCCAATCCCTAGCAGTGGTGAAGGTAGCTATGCCTCTCAACCATGTGGCACCCGTAGGTCCACACCCGTCGTGCTGATGGAGATAATGAACCAACCACAAACACACAAAACAACAACCAAGGCTAACACTCACGCCAGACAGTATGATGGCTGAACCAAGAACCTAAGACAATGCAAGGAGTAAAGGTCCTGGTCAGGCACTCAAAAGGCTACTAAGTAGGGGCTGACATCATGGAGAGTCGCTTGGCATCAACAAGCCCAAGCTCAGATCGTGCATTTCAACTCCTCAACGGAGGGCCCCGCACACACATTTTATTATCTTAAGTTTTATTATCAGTCACACATTTTCTTTAATTATCACTTATTTAAAAATTCCTCTACCAACCCTATGGGATTAAGGTCACCAGGCTACGAGATAGAAGCCCCCTCCATATGCTACCCTACCCTACCCAAGCTCATCCTATGACAAGTGCCCGTGGGAATGCATACTCCCATCCCAACCCCAATGATCATAACTTTGGACAAATCCATGGAAGATCGGGCCTTGCAAGTCACCCAACAAATGTACGCGTACGTACTCGTGTGTGGCGCACCACCATCACGAAGATCATAACACAAGGACAGGGATGAGAACACAATGCAAAATAAAACACCCAACTGAAAGCAACTTAAGAGGACGGATTCTACACGAATCCCAAAGCCAATAAAACCATACATCATAAAACCACTCAACCAGCCTCAATCTGAGAGTATGGATTCTACACGAATCCTAATGATGTAATAAGACCAAACATCATGAACTCACTCAACCAGCCTCAGTCCGAGAGTATGGATTCTACACAAATCCTAGCATTCACAAAACAAAAGCAAATGTCCAACAAAAACCATAACAAGAATAAAATCACTCAATTGATCACAACGTTGGGAGTACGGATGCAACATGCATCCCAATGCAACATAAAAGTGCAAAAGTGGTCTGACTGATATCCAAACGGATCATCAAGGTCCACGACCCACATTGTGCCAAGAAAACTTGAGAAAATAGGGAAGCACGCAAAATGAGGTAAAAACCCCAAAAATTTGGAAAACTACAAAATTAAAACCCATTTGGCCTTTGGGTTCAAAAACCCCAAAAATCCAAAATAAATGAAATCAAACACCGTATGCAAAAATGGCCAGCATAACGACGTAAAATTCCAAACCCTCATCCCAAAAAATAGGGAAATGTTCATACCCGCCCAACTGGGTAGAACTAGCATACAAAAATGGAGGGGAACACTAGTTCTTAGCCTCCAAACAAACGGCTACCAAAAACAAAAGTAGAAATGGAGTAGAAACAATAAAATAGGAAAGCCCTACCTCATAGCCAAAAGGGCAAAACGGGAATCTGAACCGTAAAATAAATATCTCGCAGAAGTAGCTAAAAATTATGGCAATCCAAGGTTTCCCCGAGCTGGATCCAACGAGCCCAACCTCACGACGATCCCATGCCCATAGCTCCCACAATGAACAAAACAGTAAATCCTCATGAAGAGGATTTTTGGGGTTTACTCTCCAACTTTCCAATTCAAAAGTGAGAAGTGAGGAATTAAATTCCTTTTTGAATATTTATTCACTTTTCAGGTGAATAATCGATTAGGGCATTTAACTAGCCAATCCAGTTAAACCCCGAATCGACCCAAACGAAAACAGGCTATTCCTATAAATAGGAATTCATCTATGGCAAAGCTGCCAAAAATTAAAATAAATCAATTAAAAAGCCCAAAAACCCAAAAACACATAAATCTCTTTAACAACATTCACGACAATGTGAACCTCAAAAATGCACAAACACGCTTACTAGTCTAATCACATAATGCAAATGAGTTTCGGTTTAATAATCATCAAAACATTTAAATTAAACATTTAATTAAGGATATGTCAACCATACAAAGGCAACATTGGTAAAATATGAACGCCTGAATCACTAACTCCATGTGCCACTGCCAGGGATATAATCCTACACACTAAACAACACGATCAAGTGCAATTGCATATAATAACATAGCCAAAGCAATAATGCGTTAAATCACCTAATTTAACCATTTATTTAATTATATTAAAACAATCTATTTACATCACTCATGTTCGCATAAAGCATAACAATGCAGGAATGAAGTAAATAACCATAGCATTAAATCCATCACATAACAAAATCAGAGGTATGTCCAAATACCAGATAACCAGATAACATCATAAAACACACTGTCATCTCAAAATGGCATCATCATGCAATATGATTAATTGAACAACATAGTAGTATAACATCTATGATACTGGAATCAAAGTGTAACATCTGACCCTCGGGTCCTCTCAAATGTAAACATAACATGAGTAACAAATATCTCTCTAATCAGAAATATAAAAAGGTAAATGTCCGCAGCACATAACAAAAATAATCCCACATGAACAATCCATTTAATTACTTACGCATTAAATAAGGCACTTAAAACACATAAGCGAACACAGTCATAAACATGACTAACCACTACTACAGGAGCCTAGTCCAGTGTAGCATGGTAAAAGTACACAGTGCAATCTTTGCACACATCTCAGGGTAATCATAGAACAACCTCATGATACCACATCGATCCTGGTAACCACTGGCACAAACCTTAGTGAACCAAAAATCACATCATAATCTCAAAGATCAGTCAAAAGCATAAACAAAGCAACTGATAAAGAAACATAAATCCAAACACCTCAATGGTGTAGGCCACTCAGGGTCACAATCATGATCATCACCACAAAAGATCAGCAAGGGTGCATCCATCAGGACGACTTACAAAAGTCAAATGGGAGAGGCACTACATATGAATGCTACACTAATCCCACCTCAAATTGTGTTTACTCATGATTATCTTCCTTATAAACATATTCAAGATAGCTATGATTCCCTTGTGGTAGCTATCCTTATAAATGGAAACCTCACTCATATAACCTTAATTGATAATGGATCCAACTTTAAGATTTGTAGCATGGACATGCTTACAAAAATTAAAGACAGTTTTTCAAAAATAAAAAATTGCAATGTTCCTATCCATGGAATTGATAATGTTTCTAAGAAAAACTTAGGAATAATCACTTTACCTATCAAAGTAGGTCCAAATATTTCAAAAACTCCCATTTATGTCATACTTGAACCTCTTAATTATAGTCTTCTTTTGGGAAGACCTTGGTTACATGCTATGTATGGTATTTCTTCAACTCTTCATTAAAAAGTCAAGCTTATCTACAAGAATGTGATGTACATGTTTCATGAAAATACTAACCCAAATAGTCATTTAAATGTTGAGAAGGGACAAGATCAAGAATCTAACAAAAATCCCCCTTCTACAAGTTTTCTGTTAGAAGATTCTTGGGGGTCCTTATATTTCACACCAACTTTTATTGGAGAATATGGAGTTAATGATCTTTCATTCATGAAATCTAAAAGAAGTGCTCTTTCTAATAAATTTGTTTCTACTTCCACTCATGATAAATCTTCCAAATCTAGTGATATGGATTCTTGCATGTCATGGATTGATTGAGAATGGATGTGGTAGAAAACATCATAGATATCAAATGTGTTGAAAATTAGGCTAAGAGGAGAGTATGGAAATAATTTGATTTTGTCATTTATGGAAATATATATGTTGTATTTATTGAGCAGATTCTAGAATAATGTTTTGGAGAAGATGACTTAGAAAATTGTCTAAGTGTTACAAAGAATAACTATTAGTAGTGACACCTTTTTGATTGGTGAAGTTCATAGATATCATATTGGCATGTGCACACTTGAGGAAAGGTAGAATAGGGTATGAGTATCATATATCTCAAACCATATGTCATTATGAGTTATATGGATAGAGTCATTTATGATTGATCAATTGAAATCATGTATAGAAAAAAAATAACAAAGGAAAGGAAATGGTAAATTATGTTAAGGAATTACTTTGGTTTACCAAAGTAAATACTTCAATAATTAGGGATGACATCCTAGATGTTAACCTTAAGTCAAAAAAATTTAATTTTTGTGTTTTGCGACATGTAAAGACTTGAACGTTGATAGGATTAAACAAAAGTGTATAAAGGAAAGATTTGTATATGTGAAGTTGTATGATGAATTTGTGATGAATTTGGACATTGAAATGCACTTGTTATATAATGAAAACTTTATGTTAGAGCTAAAGAAAGGACAATATATGAAAAATTGTGTATAGAGAGCTACAAAGGATAACTCAAATATTGAAGATATCAACATTGTCAAGAGGTTTTTGTATCTACACATTTAGTGTACATAATATATCATTCTATATGAATGTTTAAGCAGTGGGCTCATCTTGGTACTTTTGTAATTTTAATATCAAATCTTGACAAGGTTGAAACTTCTAACAAGGCCTAGTCCTCTAACAAGCATATATACACTATACAGATGTAATAGACTCCTAACAAGGTTAATATCTTTCAAAAGATACTTTATATTAGTGGATCATTTTGTGGGTACCATCGCCATCGGGGTTTTCCCTTTGCCAAGATTTCTCTAGTTAAAAAATAATGATGTTATGAGTTGCATTGTGTTACTCCTATGTTTATTTTTTAGTTTATTCACATATGCAAGTTTTACAATCATTAAAGATATCCATAGCATGTTAGATTTGTAATAATTTTGGACATACAACAAGATTTTGTAGGATGAACAACATTAGAATACCAGATAATATGAGATAAAAAAAATGCAAGGACACCTTACTTTAGAAGGAATACTAAGATCAATATGAGAAGGAATAAAAATAGAAATGATAAGTAGAAAGATAATATTAAAGAGCATGTAGAGAAATTTAACGAAACATCTATAAAAGATAAGACACCAGTAAGAATACAAATATGGGTAGAAAAGAAGACAAGTGGTGCATCTAAAAATAAGTTGAAGTCAGTAATAGTTATTGACAAACCCTTATCAATCTAAGCAATTTACTCATTATTAAGGAAATGGGAAATAACAAAAGAACATTATTTAGCCCTTGCAAGATTGAGTCAAGGCTTGGAAAGTTTAGATAAGGTTTATATGGATAAAAGGAAGCTACTATTAAGTGCACATGAGATTTAGAGTTCATATGTGAGTGTACAAATATAAAATAGTTCTCTAATTGAAGTAAGTAACCTTTTCATTAGTGTAGTACTTGCATAATTAATGTAGAATTGAATTGAAGAAAATATAATAGTTGAAATCATTGGAATGAGCACTGTTTGATCCAAAAAAAAAATTGAAGAGCCTTGAGAAGTGAAGTGGAGAGAAAATTGCAAGTAGTTTGAAGGATTTGTCAAAGAATTCAACTATTTCATGTAGAAAGCCCTAGTTTGTGAATTAAAGATATTTACATATTTGTGCAATCAAACTATGAAGTGTGGTTGAGTTTTTAAGCTTGTAGAAATGGAAGAGTCAATGTTGCATAATGTTGTGGAGGTTCCAAGACCTAAACTGAAGTTAAACCTTATGCCACCTATGGAAGATGACCGTAACACTGCATTTTCTAAAATTCCTAATGAAGTCTTATGTTTGGAGGATATTAGGAGTTATACCCATTCTAAGTTTGAGACTATAGGTGAGAACAATATTTTTGATGATGTCGATAAGATATATACATATGAAATGCCATTATGGAATGGTTTGAACACAAAGGCCAAAATGATGTAGTGAAGTATGTGTTTTACCATGAGTTTGATAATGAAGATTGGAGTAACATGACATTGAGAATAATTCATGATGAGAAGTTTTTTTTGGGTGACAATATAATAGATATTTCAGATGAATTGATTCATGAAGTAAATGGATTATACAATCAAGGATCAATCCCACTTAATAAAAATAATGTTAAGAAGATTGTAATTGAAAACTCCAAATCAATTTAGAATGACAAAGGAATAGTCATTAGTTAGATTAAACAGGATGATGTGAGATTTTTAAGTAAGATAATTTCCACTAAACTATTTTCTAGTTTAAGGAATGACGAATTGGCAGCTGGATTTGTACATGAAACTTATAAGCTATGTATTCAGAAAGTTCAAGTAAACCTATGTGAAATTATGAGAGTTCAACTGGTAGATAACTTGGAAAGGATAAAGAAAACAAGAAATTGAGAATTCAAATTTTAGTAATTGATTACATATATATTTTTCCATCTATTGAAGAGACTTCTATTTATGCCTATGTCTAATTGGAGAAGTGAGAAATGTACAATAGAAATGATCACAAATTTATGGAGGAGACATTCTATGGATAAGGTGGATGATAGCTCAACGCTTATTTTGAAATCTATTATCGAGAAATAAATAGATGAATTATGTTTCATAGTTGACATTGATTTAATTAGTATGGAGGCAATTAATTCTAGAATAATGTTTGTAGACCCACTTAGATATGAGTTCATTGAAGAAGTAATTGAAGCTTGTGTACAAAGGATCTTAAATATAAATTTCAATCCTAACAACCCTATATTTGGCACTTATGAAGAAAATATGAAGATGGCATAACAAATCAAACTTAAAAAGTTAGTGAGGAAGAGAGTTGATGATGAATTGAGGAAATTTTTGAAGGAGTCTAAAATTTCACACTAAGAGTTTTCTTATGTGAAGAAAACTGTATCTGAAATGAGTTAGTTTGGCTAGAAAAAAACATTTTGGTTATTCCACCATTGTAAGTTGAAGGCCTAAGCACTGCACACATGCACCACAATTTGTTCCACCACCATTAGCACCAACAATTATATTGGATCAGCCTATGGAAGAAGATGCCAATATAGTATAATTTTAGTCATCTGCACTTGCAAGCACAAGGTGATCAACTAGATTGGTTGAAGTTAAACAATAACAAGGTGAATTATCTAACCCGAAATGAGTAAAAGAAATGATTTCTATGCTGATCAAAACACAAAAAAATATAAATACCTACGAGAGGAATAAAATGAGAGGACATGTTACTGACATGTTACTCCACATGAAGTCCAAGGTCAACAACCATAACCACAACCACAACAAAAAGAGGAAGGAGAAGGTAGTAGCAAGAAAAAAGAAAGTTAGAAACCAATAATTGAGAATTAGTGACATTTGATTTCCATAATCCATTAACAATTATCAAAGTTTTTTTGGATTTGATTGTGTATATATATTTTTAGCATCAATGTTTTAGATCACACATAGTGATCCATCATCAATATTTTCTACTCTCTTGCTCTTCATCTGATGGGGACACAACCCAAGCACAGAATGGACACAACAGAAAAGGGAAATTATATTAACTGAGAAAATAAGCTAGTACAAATAGTACAAAGAAAATAAACTTCAAAACATGCCCTAAGGGTTACAATAGCATAAATCTGGAGATAAATTCTCCTTTCAGTTCCTCCTCTCAAACTCCACTCCGAACTACCTTTTACAATGCCAAAAATCTCCTTAAATAGACCTCGGAGGGTTAAGGACTAGGAGTACATTCTAGAAAGTGCTAGTAGGCATCCACCAACCAAATAGAAGGTTTCGGAAGCTGCAGTAGAAGTTGGCGCAAATCTAGAAGAATCTAGAAACGGTAGTCGAACTTTCGGGAGGCATAACTTTTGAACCGTAGCTCCGATTGACGAACCGTTTACATTTTCAAAAAGCTCTCAAAGCGCTCTATAGCCCTATGGACAAGCTTCACTCATCCCCCATTTTTTGGCCCTTTTCGAGGTCATTTAATGCCCCTAACCTAACTTTGAAGCATTCTTAGGAGGTCTCCAAAACTCGAAAAACTATAATAACTTTCAAACCGTGGGGCCTTTTGAACTGATTCTTTTTTTGGAATGCTCTAAATCACAATTACATTCATTTGACCAATTCACACCTTCTAGGTCACCAAAATGATGGCCAAATTGCATGCTCCTATTTTTTTGGGATTTTCTAGCACACTGATAGTTGAACTGTGAGAGTTGGAACCTTTATTTGACCCAAATGGGTATCCAAAAATGTAAAGACATGAAACAGAAACTAAGTCTAAGTACATTTTTTTTGGGTGACATAGGATTGCCCTTATACCTCTGGATGCTCCTGCATCAAACACCCAGGGTAGATTGAAAAGTGACCCTGTCACTTTATGGATGGTAGAGAAAATCCCAAATGGGAAACCTCAGCTGCTGAAATCCAAGTTGAGTCCTCGATCGGCCGTCCTTTCCATTTGACCAAATACTCTTCATACTACTTGTTTCTGGTACTCCTACCCACATGATGATCTAGAATGTCTTCTATCTCGTCCTTCTTAGAAGTAGGAATTGGACATGGCTCTAACACCAGCTCCTCATCTGCACCATCATCATGATACTTTGTTAAATCTGCAATGTTGAAAATAGGAGAAATGTGAATACCGTCTAGCAGCTCCACTTCATATGCATTTCCTGAGTCATGTTTCTTCAAAATTTTGCAAGGGCCAAATTTCTTCATTTTCAGCTTGTTATAAGTACCGGATGGAAATCTTTCTTTTCGTAAGTGCACCATGACTAAATCTCCTACTTGGAATTCCTTATGTCTTCTCATTTGATCAGCCCTAGCTTTATACTCTTGATTCATCTTGGTTATGTGTGCCTGAACCTCCTCATGTAGACGCTTGATATGTTCAGCAAATTCCTCAGCTTCAGCACTCATCCTCTCCCCATGTTCTATCTTCCTCAGCTCTGGTGCAGTCCTTGGGCTATTCCCATATACAATTTGGAATGGTGATTTTCCAATACTCCTATTTATAGAGTTATTATAAGCAAACTCTGCCTGTGGTAGAATCAAATCCATCCCTTGGGATTATCTCCAACTAAACATCTCAGCAAATTGCCCAAACTTCTGTTTACCATTCTGTTTGGCCGTCAGTTTGTGGATGATGTGTGGAACTAAATTTCAAGTCTGTTCTCAAGTTTTTCCACAATGTCCTCCAGAAATACCCCACAAATTTAGTGTCTCTGTCAGAAACTATGCTCCTTGGAAGACCATGTAGTCTTACCACCTCTTTGAAAAACAAGTCTACAATATGGACAACATCATGAGTTTTGTGGCATGGAATGCAATGTGCCATTTTGGAGAACCTATCAACCACCACGAATAATGAGTCATTACCCCTTTGTGTCCTTGGAAATCCAAGAACAAAATCCATACTTATGTCCTCCCATGGCCTTGATGGAACAGGCAATGGCTGATATAGGCCAGTGTTGTGACTAAACCCCTTGGCAACTTGACAAACCTGGCAACTTTGTACAAACTTTTTCACATCCTGTGAAATTTGAGGCCAAAAATAATGTTCTCTAAGAATGGCAATGGTCTTATCTCGACCAAAATGTCCTGCCATCCCTCCATTGTGTTTCTCCTTAATCAAATTTTCCCTCATGGAACTCCTTGAAATGCACAATTGACTACCTTTGAACAACATGCCATCCTGAATCAAATAGTCTAACCACTTGGTTCTATCTACAACAAAAAGTTCTTTACAAGCTTTCCATGCTTTAGAAAAATCAGGATCCTCAGGGTACAAATTCTTGAGTTCATCAAATCCAACTACTTCAACCTGCATTACTGTAAGCAACAACTGTCTCCTACTTAGTGCATCTGCAACCCTGTTAGATTTTCCACTTCTATGCTTCAACACAAATGTATAACTCTGCAAGAACTCTACCCAATTCATATGCCTCTGATTTAATTTACCTTGGCTATTTAGGTACTGTAATGCCTGATGATCAGTATACAAAACAAATTCCTTTGGCAATAAATAATGCCTCCATTTCTTTAAGGCCTGAACTATTGCATAGAAATCTTGATCATAAACAGAATACTTCTTCTTTGCATCGTTCAATTTTTCACTAAAATATGCAATAGGCTTACCTTCTTGGCTTAATACAACCCCAATAACACTGCCACTAGCATCACAATCCACCTAGAACACTTTTCTAAAATTTGGAAGTGCCAACACAGGCTATTTTGTTACCTTCTTCTTCAAAAATTCAAAACTTCTCGTAGCTGCTACAGTCCATTTCAACTCTTTTCTATCCCCTCTTATTGTATCAGTTAGGGGTGCACATATGCCACTGAAATTCTTAATAAACTTCCTCTAAAAACTAACCAGACCATGAAATGATCTTACCTCAGTAGCAAACCTTGGAGTAGGCCATTCCAAGATGGCTTTTACCTTCTCCGGATCCATTTTGAGACCTTCAGGTGATATAACAAACCCCAAATAGACTAACTCCCTTTTTGCAAAGTTACACTTCTTTATATTAATTAACAGTTTCTCTTCCCTTAGCCTTTCAAGGACACTATGAGTATGCAATAAATGTTCTTCCAAAGTCTTGCTAAAAATTAAAATATCATCCAAATAGACAATAACAAATTTTCCCAAGAACTTCTTAAGTACCTCATTCATGAGCCGCATGAAGGTGCTTGGGGCATTCATCAATCCAAAGGGCATGACTAACCACTCATAAAGACCCTCCTTGGTCTTGAAGGCTATTTTCCACTCATCTCCTTCTTGAATCCATATCTAGTGTTAACCACTCTTCAGATCTATCTTTGTGAAGTACTGAGCTCCACTCAAGCAATCCATAATATCATCCATCCTTGGCAAAGGAAACCGGTACTCGATGGTGATCCTATTTATAGCTCGAGAATCTATACACATCCTCCACTCGCCATCCTTCTTTGGTGCAAGTACTGTAGGTACTGCACATGGACTTAGGCTCTCTCAAATCAAGCCCTTCCTCAACTGCTCTTGAACCTATTTATTTAGCTCCTCTATTTTAGTAGGAGTCATCCTGTGAGTAGCCTTGTTTGGCAAACTAGCTCCTGGAATCAGATCTATCTGATGACTGATTTGCCTTACTGGTGGCAATCCATCTAGAACATTATCAGAGATAATATCTCCAAACTCCCCTAGTAAATCTAAAACTTCAAGTGGAATTTCACTACTACCTTCTTTATCTTTCTTAGGAATCAAAGCATAGCACATATGTTGATGTTTCATGCCATCTAAAAACTTCCTTTCATCAACAACACAAATCCTAGCACTCCTACATACCTTTTCACCTTCCTTTTTCATGGGCTTCAATTTGTGGTGAACTCCATCCTTTGTCAGAGAGTATGTGTTTGCATGTCCATCATGTACTGCATGTCTATCAAACTACCATGGTCTACCCAACAATAGATGGAAAACATCCATCGAAATAACATCACAGAGAACTTCATCATGGTAACTCCCAATTTTGAATTTTACTAAACATTGTTCACTTACCAGGACCTTATGATCATCTTTTACCCAAGCAATTCGATAAGGCTAGGGATGTTTCTCCATCTTGAGCTTCATCTTAGAGACCATCTCTTCTGATACCAAGTTATCAGTGCTACCACCATCAATGATCACATCACAACATTTATCCTCACACTTGCATCTGGTATGGAACAAACTCCTCCATTGTCCTAGTTCAATCTCACCACTTAGTAGGACTCTTTCATTTACCAAGGTCTCTCCTTTTTCTACATCCTCGAAATGTGATGATTGTGCATCCTCATCCACATGAGCAACCCTAGCTTGGCCCTTAGCTCTCCTATCTGTCCTTCCTTGTCGTTGAGGGCATTCAAAGGCATGATGACCTTCTTCATTGCAATGGAAATAGGTACCACAGAAGCAAACCCTTCCTTGTCCACGTCCTCTACCCCTTCCTCTTTGATTTCCAAAGTCTTGATCATGGGAGTGGTTAAAACCCTCATTCCTCTGGTTCCTACTAGTACCCACATCTTCATTTTTCTTTTGGGTTTCACTGCGACCTCCAAATGATCTACTACTTCCCCTTCCTCCTTGACCGCACCCTCTTTGTCTTCCTTCAAACCTTTTATTTATCTTCTCTTCGAATTTTAAGGCAAACTGGTATGCCTCTTCAACGCTGGTCATTCTTACCAGACTTAATTCCTCCTGGATGCTAGGTTGCAACCCACTGATATAACGAGCAACCTTCTCCTTATTTGCTTTTGCATGCCCTGCTCTAATCAAGAGTCAGTAAAATTCCTCTATATATTCTTGGACTGATCTTCCTTCTTGCTTTAACCCATGCATCTTCTTAAACAAATCAAGCTCGTAGTCCATAGGAATGAACTGCTTCTTCAATTTGTCCACCATGCGATCCCATCTTGTGATCTTCTCCTTTCCTCTTCTATTTCTTTCCAATTGAACCTCTTGCCACTAGATTTTGGCATGGCCTTTCAGTTTGGCCTTTGCAAACTTAACCCTATCTGGGTCCCTGATATCCTCATACTCAAAGTATTCTTCCAGTTCATTGATCCAATCGATCAACTCATCTGGTTTCAGATTTCTTAAAAATACACCCACTTCAATAGTGGGTCTTTTCCCAAACTTAGTAATGGCCCTAAAAAGCCTTTCCTCTACATGATTCAGAACTTCCCCATAAAATTCCTCTTCTAGTCCCATTACTTCTTCTTCATTGTCATCCTCACTGTTGTCACCTACGACAACATTTGCTCCTCTACGAAGCTCCTCTTGCAATGCTTGTACTTGCCTCTGGAGGGCTCTAACCTCCTCAAGATTAATAGCTCTGGCCCTTCTACCATGCTCTCTTCATGGAGGCATCTTTTAACTCGAACCCACAACCACATAGTCCTGGTGCAAACTGCCTCATAGTTAGTGCTCTGTCTACACACTCAGCAAAACCAGCTTTGATAACACTTGATGGGGACACAACCCAAACACAGAATGGACACAACAAAAAAGGGAAATTATATTAACTCAGAAAATAAGCTAGTACAAACAATACAAAGAAAATAAACTTCAAAACATGCCCTAAGGGCTTACAAGAGCATAAATCTAGAGATAAATTCTCCTTTTAGTTCCTCCTCTCAAACTCCACTCCGAACTGCCTTTTACAATGCTAGAAATCTCCTTAAATAGACCCCAGAGGGTTAAGGACTAGGAGTACATTCTAGAAAGTTCTAGTAGGCATCCACCGACCAAATAGAAGGTTCCGGAAGCTGTGGTAGAAGTTGGCGCAAATCTAGAAGAATCTAGAAACGATAACCGAACTTTCGGGAGGCATAACTTTTGAACCGTAGCTCCGATTGACGAACTGTTTACATTTTCAGAAAGCTCTTGAAGTTCTCTGTAGCCCTATGGATAGCTTTTCTCATCCCCCATTTTTTGGCCCTTTTTGAGGTCATTTAATGCCCCTAACCTGAATTTGAAGCATTCTTAGGAGGTCTCCAAAACCCAAAAAATTGTAATAACTTTCAAACCGTGGGGCCTTTTGACTTGATTCTTTTTTTGGAATGCTCTAAATCATGATTAAATTCATCTGGCCAATTGACACCTTCTAGGTCACCAAAATGATGGCCAAATTGCATGCTCCTATTTTTTTGAGATTTTATAGCACACTGATAGTTGAACTGTGAGAGTTGGAACCTTTATTTGACCCAAATGGGTATCCAAAAATGTAAAGACATGAAATAGAAACTAAGTCTAAGTACATTTTTTTTGGGTGACACATGATTGCCCTTATACCTCTGGATGCTCCTGCATCATCATCCTAATGATGGATCACTATGTGATCCAAAACATTGATGCTAAAAAAATATATAAAGAATTGAGAACCTAAATGATTCTATCTTGATTGAAGGTAATCTTAAGAAGCTCAAGAAATGTTATGATAGATATCCAGTATATGAGAAAAATAATTATGATGTAAGAATTATCAAATATATGATTAAATTCAAGAAAACGCTAATTTCAATTCATAGAGAACCACCCAAAGAGATTAATGAAAGGTTAAATGAGGTCAAAGTGAGGATGAAGAAAGAAGAAAAAACTTTGAGAGAATAAAATATAATATGATGTAAAGAACAATGAACAAATAGAAAGAATAATGCATAGATTTAATCCACTTGTGTACAACAAGATGAGACTCATAAGACTCATGGGAGGACAAAAGGAAGAAGTAATTAAGGACACTAAATAACTTATAATGCATATATTAAGTGAGCCTATGAGTAGAGCCTACATTGAAGAGATTAGACATGATGCAACACCACCTAACATATTAGAGATAGACACTCCTATGGAAATAGAAGAGACTTAAGAAGAAAACATAATTTTGGATGCACCTAGACCTAATCAATAGGAAGGGAAACTAATGATAGGGGGAGAAAAAAAAATCTAGATCCTACTACCATATAGACAAAGACAAAGACACCATGATGAGAGAAGAATAAGTCAGCAAGGAACCTAAAGTAAATGTTGAAGATGTTAGAATATATAGTCCATCAATATAACTGGGGGAAGGGGGGGGGGGGTGGTGGGTGGTGGGGTGCGTGAATCAATTATCCAACTACTATCACAATTATCAACCTTAAAAAAATTTAACCATATGAGAAATATAATTAGAAACAACAACAAGATACTCATGCACAATAACACCAGATATGTTAATTAGGGAAACCCTTGATGAGAGGGAAAACCCTAGTGGGGATGGTATCCACAAGATAATGTACTAATATAAATATTCCTTGTTAAAGGATGGACAATATTAGGAGTCTATAACAAAAGTTACTACATATTAGTCCTTGTCAGGAGACTTTGAATCCCTGTTAGGAGATTCCAACCCTATTAGGAGTTGTGGAAGATAGTTGGACCGACTGTCCAAATAGCTTCAAGGGCAAGACCAACGAATCCTCTGTCCAAATGATCTCTGTATTATTCCTTATAGAATAATAGAAATGAATACAACTTCCTTCATTTGTCCTATCAATTGGACCTCTATGCCTTCTAATCTTGCAACCAGATCACAAAAATCACATCCAATAATCCCTTGGATTGCTTACTCACATTCAACAAACACTTTGCTCCTTTTTACACTAAACACTTAATACAAAGATAAAACTACTTTACAAATAAGGAAAACATCTTTCCTTTATACCATATCTTCAAAATAATTTCTTGAGTTGGCCTTCAAGCTTTCCCAGCTAATTATAATAAGATAATTAATTAATTACAATTAAAATAGCACTATCAGATCACACTCTATAAAACCTATCACATATGCAGTACTAGGGCTTGCACACCTATTGATATCATCAGACTATTGTCTATCACTGAATGACAACACATCTTCTTATTACATCTTAGATGAAAGATATAATACAAACACTAGGAACTACTTTCCAAGCACGCTATCTCTATACTGCTCTCAGTAAATTAAGTACAACTTTTGTACATCTTCAACTTATATGCTACACATTGAACCTCATCATCAAGATACTGTACTAAATATGTCCATTAATGCACATCACTAGAAACTCAAAACCTTGTTTGTACAACTAAGATCTCTGTCTACTACTTTTCCAATCTTCACAGAGTTATTGCTATGTTGACATCAATGACAAACACACTCATAAATGTAACATGTCAATACTCTCCAATGCTTAGGATACTCCTCCAATATGGTATCATCAACATTCATCCTAATGATCTCCCCCTTTGGCATTGATTACAACATAGATGAAAAAATATATAAGTTCCATGAATACCAAAACATTACTTTGCTACTATTGCTGCTATTCATATCTTCTCAAATCCTCTTCATTAATTAGATCTAAAATCCTTTGGAACACTGATTTGTTCTTATTCTTATTTGGATTGGCAACATTTGTTCACACTAAACAACTCACCATACCTCAAAATTCCTCATGCTACATATTCCCCCCATAGAGAAATTCCTCCTTCTTTACATGAATCTTGCTAAATCTCTCTAATAAAGTGGAATTTTCTCATGCATTCTCCCCATACATACTTAGGAGATGTTTTTCATGCACATTCTTCCCCATTGAAATCAATGGCAAAGGGATCATTATTTCAAACAACTTCTCCAAGTCTTTAATTAGCTCAAGTGTCCATAGACAATATTCAAGACCAAATACTAAGAGTCCTCAATGACTCATCTTATTGCAGTTACTCCCTCATACAAGAAGCATCAACATTCAGTCTAGTCTAACAATAGTGCTCTGCACTATTGGGCTAATGATATCTCTGCATCATCTACTCAGAAGTAGGCAGGGGTATAACCCCAAATTTACCTCTCAAGTACTCAAATATATATTTAGGTTAGGGTTTCATAAATATATTTGTAATTTGATCTTTAGTACTCATATATTCCAATCTAATCTTTTTTTCTATTGCCTTCTCTCTCAAGATAGGATACCTAATAGATATATGTTTAGTCTTATAATGTAATACATGATTCTTATACTACCTTGTGCTATCACAAAATATGATAACATGTTCTAGAAAATCAATCCTAATATTCTTTAGCATTTATTTATATTAGAAACAATAGTCCACTAAGATAACTACAAGGGGCTGGGGGTGAATCAGTTATCCAATAATTAAAATATTTACCAACCTTAAAAAGTCTTATCCATTCAATCAAAGTAAAAAAAAACCATAACAATATGCACATAGACAACTACACTAGATATATTAACTAGGGAAACCCTTGATTAGAGGGAAAACCCTGGTGGGAATGATGCCCACAAGATGATGTACTAATATAAATATTCCTCATTAGAGGATGGACTCTGTTAGGAGTCTATTACAACATTTAATGCATATGAGTCCCTATTAGGAGACTTTAAATCCTTGTTAGGAGATTCCAACCCTATTAGGAGTTGTGCCAACCTTGTTAGGAGTTGTAGAAGATAGAAGGACCCACTATTCAAATGGCTTCTAGTGAAAGACCACTAAACTCACTGTCCAACTAATCTCTCAACTATTCCTTATAGAATAATTTTATGTAGTATACTTTAACTTCTTTCCCCTATCCTATCAATTGAACCAATCACTATCAAACCTTGTAGACCAGGTCACAAACCTTGGATCCAAGTATCCGACTTTGGATCACACTATAAAACCTTGACAATGAAGTTTCCTTCACTTCTTCTTTGCTCTGCTCAAGTTCACATTCCACTATTTGTGCTACTTAAAATTACTTCAATTCCATGCTAATTATAAAGGAAAATGTCCTTTCTTTATATCAAATCCATAAAATAATTCCCTGAGTTAGTTGTTACACCTTCTCAATCAATTATTATAGGACCACATTAAAAACATATTACACTTAGTGATAACATTAATCTTGCACCTTGCAACTTGAATATCTTTCCATACATGTAATATTATGGTGAGAAAAGCTAACCACATCATCATTGACATGTCTTCTTCACATCTTTAACTTTGACTTCTTAGAATAACAAGTTTTCTAAGAGATATAACAAGTTTACCAGATCATGCCTTTGTAAATGAACACTCTTTCCCAAAACTTGAATAACTTCTTCTAGACTTAATATCTTGTGCTTTTGAGGTTAACTAAATATAACAAACACTTAGTAGTATCTCCCTTTAACCTCACTACTAAATGTACTCCATGATCTAACCATACCAACTTGATCTTTTCACTTTTCTACCACAAAAAAATGCTATATTGACATCAATGAAAAATAAAGTCACAAATGTAACATATCATGATGATAATTATCTGATCATGTTTCTATAATACTCCCATAGGAATATCATCAAAATTCATGCTTCCAACAACATTCCCCTTTGGTACTGATGACAACATAGATGAAAGATATCTAGTTCCAAAAATAACAACTGCAAAAGACTGCTAATCTTTTTTTTTAAAAATCCTCTTCATCAATCATTCAATGTGCTTTCTATTTTTCTATGCTATACTTCTCCCTTCAATGTAATCAAATTTTTTTTTCATGCTAAACTTCTTCCCCATTAATATCAATATCAAAGGTTTCAACAACCAATAATCTCTGAAAAAATTGTTTCTAGCTAGCTCAAGTGTCCAAAGACACTATTCAAAACAAAATCCAACAAGGGTCCTAGATGACTTTGCCCATCATAGATACTCCCCCATACAAGAAGCATCAGAATTAAGTCTAGGAAAATAATAGTGCTCTATTACATTGGACTGATGCACTCTTGCATCATCTACTCTAATGTAGGAAGATTTAACATACCTCACAAATACTCAAAAGTATCTTTTGGAAAAGGCTTAGTGAAGATATCTACAATTTTCTCTTTTATGCTCACATACTCCAATCTAATTTCCTTTTTTACAACTTTCTCTCTCAATATGTAATACTTGATAGAAATGTGCTTGGTCTTAGAATGTATCACTGGATTCTTAGACATATTTACTATGCTTGGGTTGTCACAATGTATGACAAGTGCACTAAATTCTATCGTTATATCCTTTAGTATTTTCTTCATGCAAACAACTTGATTACAATTGTTTTCTATTGCAACATATTCTACTACTGCTATACTTTGTGAGGTATAATCCTGCTTCTTGATTAGCCAAGAAACCAATATTCGTCCAAGAAAGAAGGCTCCACCATTGGTGCTCTTTCTATCATCCATACTACTTGCCCAATTAACATTAGTATAAGTACATAATGTAAAATCATTAGATTTATCATACCAGAATCCAAGCTTGGGTGTTCAATTTAGGTATTTGAATATCCTTTTAAGTACTAAATAATGTTCTTCTCAAGGATAATCTTGGAATCTTGAAACAATTCCAATTGCATTTACTATATCTGACCTTATGTGAGTCAGATATTGCAATCCATCAATCATAGATTTGTACTTCTTCTGCTCAATAGTAGGTGTCTCATCTTTTGTAGATAAATTGTGTCTAGTCACCATAGGTGTTCCAATGAGTTTACATATTTCCAAACCAAACCATTTCAATAAATCTTTTAAATACTCAGTTTGAGAAATAAAGATTCCTTCTTTATCCTATACAATATATATTTTAAATAGAAAATATTTTATCTCTTGTATCATGGTCATTTAAAATTTCTTCTTCATTTCTCCTGCAAAATTATCACTTTTTATCATCATTTACTCTAAAAATGATATCATCAACAAATTACCAAAATCATTAATCCATTGCTGTATCAATTTATTTCCAATAGAGATTACTATCTACCATACTTTGCTTTATCCAAGCTTTGTCAAATGCTTGTCCAACCTTGCATACCATGTTTTAGGTGCTTGCTTCAAGCCATACAATGCTTTCTTCAATCTACATACTATGTCCTTGTCATTTGTTAAAGGAAAACCTTCATGCTACTCTATGCACACATCTTCTTCAAGTTTTCCATTCAAAAATGCCAACTTGACATCCATCTAACATATTTTAAATTTTTTATATGATGCATATGCTAAGAATAACCTTATTGCTTCTATTCTTTCCACATGAGCATAAGCTCTCATCATAGTATACTCCTTCTTGATGTGAATGACCTTTACATACTAATTTTTCTTTGTTCCTTACAACTTCACCTTGTTCATTCATCTTGTTTCTAAATACCCATTTAGTTCCTATCACATTCTTGTTTGCCGATCTAGGGACCGATTCCCATGTCTAATTATTTGTGATCTAATCCAATTCCTCTTTTATAGCTTGCTTCTAATGATCATCTTTACATGCTTCATCTACATTCTTACATTCAAATAGAGATATCAAACATATTTTTTCATTAATTCTACTTCTTGTCATCACACCTTTATCTTTTCTACCATTGATCTTCTTGGGTGGATGAATCTTTGTCATATTCTTACCTGAAGTAGGAGTTGTTATCTCAACTCTTGGCTTAGCTGAAGGTTTCAAGCTTTGTTCCTATCTTAGATCTCCTTCATTCTACAAATAATTGTTAGTCTCAAAGAATACTTCATCATTCTATCTAACAATTTCAAAATTATCCTCTTCTTTATAATCATCAATAATAGTTACCAAGGCTATCTCTTATACTGCTTCCTTTTCCTTAACCAATTCAAGATCATTATTCTTATCATCATAATCATTCAAGAACCTTTCCATTCTTGCTTTAAATTCTTCATCTTCATTAGAAAGTGAACTCTTTCTATTTTTCCTTATTCTCTTAGGGCATGTAGATGACAAATAACCAAACTCATTACATGTCCAACAAGAAAAATTTTCCATACCTTCTTATTCTATTTTCATAAGTAGATCAGTACCTTATTTAATCTTCATGTCTTCTTTGAATCTAGATCTATCATTTTTTGTGCTTCTATTCTCTTGTATACAAAAGAAGGATTTTGGATATGAAAAATCAATGCTTTGTTCTTTACACAAATTTGATAACTCACCAATAATTTCCATCATTCGGGTGTCAAAATTTCTTCTATCAGATGCAACTATATTTCTTGAACATGCTTGCCATGGATCTCCCAAAGTTGTTAAAATTTATCTTCAAGGACCTAATGCTTTGATACCAATTGTTAGAGAAAATAGTCCACCAAGATAACTAAGAGCAGGGTGGCAGGGGGGGGGGGGGTGTTTGAATTAGCTATCCAATAATTAAAGCATTTATCAACCTTAAACAATCTTATCCATTCAATCAAATTAACAACAACCATAACAAGATGCACATAGACAATTACACTAGATATATTAACTAGGGAAACCTTTGATCAGAGGGAAAATCTCAATGGAAATCCACAAGATGATGTACTAATATAATTATTCCTCGTTATAGGATGTACCCTATTAGGAGTCTATTACAACATTTAGTACATATGAGTCCCTATTAGGAGACTTTGAATCCATGTTAGGAGATTCCAACCCTATTAGGAGTTGTGCCAACCATATTAGGAATTGTAGAAGGTAGAAGGACCCACTGTCCAAACAACTTCTGGCACAAGACCACCAAACTCACTATCCAACTAATCTCTCAACTATTTCTTGAAAAATAATTATATGTAGTATACGATAGCTTCTTTCCTCTAGCCTATCAACTGGACCAATCACTATCAAACCTTGTAGACTAGGTAAAGAACCTCAGATCCAAGTATCCAACTTTAGATCACATTATTAAACCTCAGTAATGAAGTTTCCTTCACTTCCACTCTGCTCTTCTCAACATTGCATTTTGCTCTTTATGCTGCTTACAATTACTTCACTTCCATGCTCATGATAAAAAAAAATTTCTTCCTTTATATCAAATCCATAAAAAGATGTCCTGAGTCAGCTATTATACCTTCTCAAATAATTATTATAGGACCACATTAAGAACACATTACACTTATCGATAACAATAATCTTTCATCTTGGAACTTAAATATCCATCTATATATGCAATATTATGATGAGAAAACTTAACCACATCATCATCAACATGTCTTCTTCACATCTTTAACATTGGCTTCTTAGAATAACCAATTTACTAAGATATATAACAAGTTTAGTAATACATGCCTCTGTAAACTCTATCTCAGAACACTCTTTACCAAAACTTGCATAACTTCTTCCAAACTTAATATATCATTCCTTCAAGGTTAGCTACATATACCAAACACTTAGTATTATCTTCCTTTAACCTCACTATTGAATGTACTTTGTGATCTATCTATACCAATTTGATCTTTCCATTGTTCTTTTGTCAGATACCACAAAAGACTGCTATGTTGACATCAATGAAAAACACAATCATGAATATAACATATCTTCATGATAATGATCTAATCATATTTCTATAATACTCCCCTAGAGGAATATCATCAACATTCATGCTTCTAATAGTTTCATCCACATCACTTGATTACAATTATTTGTTGCTACAACATACTCTGCCTTAGCTATACTATGGGAAATACAATCTCATTTCTTTCTCAGTGAAGAAACTAATCTTCGTCCAAGAAAAATGCTCCACCACTGGTGCTCTTTCTTCCATCCATCTCCCTACCCAATCCACATCAGTATATGCACATAGAGTGAAAATCAATTGATCTATCATACCAAATTCCATAGTCAGATGTTCCTTTCAAATAGTTGAAGCATAATGATACTCCTTTGGATCAGCTTGAAATCTAGCTAAAATCCCAACTGCATTTTCTATATTTAGTCTGGTGTGAGTTAGGTATTGCAAACCTCTAATCATGGATCTATACTTCTTCTGCTTAATTGTAGGTGTCTCATCCTTGCTAGATAACTTGTGACCAGTTATCATAAGTGTACCAATAGGTTTGCAACTTTCCAATCCAAATCTCTTCAAAAAGTCTTTCAAGTACTTAGCTCATGAAATAAAAATACCATCACTATTCTACACAATCTACAATCCTAGGAAAAGCTTCATTTCTCCTATCATGCTCATCTCAAATTCATTCTTCATCTCTTCAACAAATTTATCACTTGCTTCATCATTACCTCCAAATATGATGTCAGAAAATATTATTATTATCAACAAAACATTCTCTATTTCTTTTATATATAAGTTTATATGTGTCATACCTTCAAAAAATCCAAGCTTTGGAAAATGACAGTCCAACCTTGCATACCAGGTTCTAGGTACTTGTTTTAGACCATATAGAGATTTCTTTAGTCTAAATACCATGTCTTTTTCTTCTATTAGAAGGAAACCTTTAGTCTTCTCAATGTATACCTCTTCTTCAAGTTTTCCATTTAGGAAGGCTAATTTTACATCCATCTAATACACTTTAAATTTCTTGTTTGCTACATAATCCAAGAACATTCTCACTGCTTCCATTTTGGCTACATGGGAATAAGTGTCCTCATAGTCTATTCCTTCTTGTTGTGAATATCCTTTGCACACTTCATATGTACTCTTAGGCTCAACTTGAGAAATAAAAAACAATTCACATGCTTCTTCATTTTCCTGATTACTATTTCTACTCTCAATGATCTATTCATGAGGATTATTCTTTGATATACTTCTACTAGGAGATGTCAACTCAACTCTTTCTTCTGATCTAGGCTCATATCTTTGCTCTTCAATCTAATTTGCATTCTGCAAATCATTTCTAGTTTTAATGATAACTTCCACATTTTCATGGTTAGCCTTTGGATCAACAATAGTTACCAAAGCTATCTATTTAACTACTTTATCTTTCTTAACCAATTCAAGCTCATTATCTTTATCATCATAATCATTAAAGAATATTTCCATAATTTCTTTAAATTGTTCATCATCATCAAAAAATAAATTCTTTCTAGCTTTCAATACTTTCATAGGACATCTAGACAAAAAAATGACCAAACTCTTCCCATATCTAGCAAACAATTTTTTTTTCATACCTTCTAGATCTCTTTTCATAAGAAGATCAACACCTTCTTTGATATTCATGTCTTCTTCAAATCTAGATATATCATTACTTGTGCTTCTATTCTTTTTTATGCAAAAGAGGATTGTGGATTTGAAAACTGAATACTCAATTCTATACATAATTTTGACATCCCACCCTAAAGCTCCATCTTATGGGTGTTAGGATTTCCTCCACTAGATTTAGGAATATACTTTCTGAAATGACTTGCAACTAATTTCATGCACAATAACACTAGATATGTTAACTAGGGAAACCCTTGATTAGAGGGAAAACCCTAGTGGGGATGGTACCCACTAGTTGATGTACTAATATAAATATTCCTTGTTAGAGGATGGAGCTTGTTAGGAGTCTATAACAACATTTACTAAATATTAGTCCCTACTAGTAGATTCCAACACTGTTAGGAGTTGTACCAAAATTTTTAAGAGTTTTGGAAGACAAATGGACCCACTATCCAAACATCTTCAAGGGAAAGAACAATGAACCCACTATCCAAATGATCTGTGTATTATTCCTTGTAGAATAATAGAAATGAATAATACTTCCTTCATCTATCCTATCATTCAAACCTTTTCTCCTTTTGATCTTGCAACTAGATCACAAAATTCACATCCAATAATCCCTTGGATTGCTTACCCACATTTAGTAAATACTCTACTCCTTTTCGCACTTTTTACTTCATACAATGGTCACACCTACTTTACAAACAAGGAAACCATCTTTCCTTTATGCCATATCTTAAAAATAATTTCTTGAGTCAGTCTTGAGGCTTTCCAAATTAATTATAGTAAGATAATTAATTAATTACAATTACAATAGCATTGTTGGCTCATAGTCTATACAAATTCTAACATGTGCAACACTAGGGCTTGTACACATGCTAACGACATCATCAGATTGTCCTCTTTCACTAACTAACCACACATCTTCCTATTACATCTTAGATGAAAGATATAATAAAAACATCACGAAATTCTTTTGAAGCACTATGTCTTTATATTGCTCTTAGTAAATCAAGTACAAATTTTATACGCCTTTGACTTACATGCTACACATTAAACCATGTCATCATGACATTGTACTAAACATTTCCATGAACCTGCATCACTAGACACTAAAAGAATTTTCCATACAATTAAAATCTCTATCTACTACTTTGACGATCTTCATAGACTTATTGCTATATTGACATCAATCACAAAAATAGTCATGAATGCAACATGCCAATACTATCCAATGCTTAGGATACTCCCACAATGTAGTATCTTCAATATTCATGCTAATAGAAGAATTATCTAACAAGATACCACAAATAGAAATTGATGATTATATAATGAACATTAATAGTGTACATATCACAATTGATGAGAAAGAGGATCCATTCAAGGAATAAGACACTATTGTTGATGATTTGGGTATTAAGAATCTAGTTGATTATCCTAGCTTTGATGAAGAGAAGGATAAAGGAAAAGAGAGGGAAGAAGGAGGAGAAGAGAAAGAAAGAAATGATAGAAAATATGAGACTACAAGGATTGAAGAGGTTATCTAACCTCAATGTAGATCATACCTACTTTAGAGGTTAGATAGTTAATTGCTACTCCACAAGAAGCCACATGAAAGAAAGATACGTGATAGATATAAATGATAGTTAAGAGTTTTCAATTATAGTTACTCCTATCAAGGAGAAAAGAAAAGAAACTCCTAGCTCATCCAAGTCCCCACTAGAATCATTCTTACCAATAATGATGAGTAGTACACTATTGGAAGCCACATAAGACCAAGAAATTGAAAATTTTAGTTAGATTTCAATACTTTTTACAAGAAAAATCAACAAGAAGACAAAAGCCATCAAAAGGACTCAAGAAGTTCTTGTGCAAGTAACTAACAAATTGTAGGATATCATTCTAGTCAAAGTTAGTGAAGAAGATCTAGAAAAGAAATCTCAAAAGGTAAATAATTCTTTTCACAATTATTTTAGTACCCTTTTGGAAGTTGCATCTGTAAAGGAACAAGTTAGTCATGATGCAAAATTATTTGACATTGTATGCAATAACATCAAAGAAGACTTAGTGACTCTTGACTCTTGCATCAAAGAGTTAAGAAAATGTTTGATTGAGAGAAATAATTTGTATGGACATTGTGCCCTGTCATACAATTATATTAAAGATATCACATAAACACTAAAGGGGAAAAAAACAAAGTTGTAGAACATTGTGAATGAGCTCCATTTACCCAATGTGAAGATTAAATACTTAGAGATCAGAACTGGGAAAATAAGTGATGATATTTGTCTGATTGAGCTAAAAAGGGAGAGAATAGTAAAGAGATTTTCATTGTTGAGGGAACACCTCACTTTGAATATCAGCCATACTAAAAAATTGTTGGATGAATGCCTTAAAGCTAAGTCATCATATGAGAATTTTGTATATTTAGATTTGAGTGTATTAGGGTCAGCATCCTATGAATTATGCATCTTAATCTATGTATCTAAAGTATTCCAGTACATGTTGGATATATAATTTGCAACTTTAAAGACAAACTTTGCTAATTACATCTCACACCTATCAAATCAGTTAGCTTGAAGTTCCAAATGTAGAATTCCAAAATTTTGATTTGTATATTTTTTTTACTCACCTTTGTCATTGATGTCAAAGGGGGAGTATTTCTATGTAAAATTATATGTATAAGGGGATATAAAGTATTGTGTAAGGGGGAATAGTGTTGTAAGAGAAGATATAAGGTATAATATAAAGGGGAGTATGTATAATGTAAAAGATGGTATATAATATAAATGATCCACATTTTGAAAATTTTGTATGGCCATGTGAAGAACTTCACATTTTATAATTTGTTAATTTTTCCATATGTTTCCATCAATGCCAAAGGTAGGGATTGTTGGAAATTTTTCTATGAGTGAGTATGGAAATACTTTGACATTGTTAATTATGGAAACATATATGTTGTATTTAGCAAGCAGATTATGGAGTCATGTTATGGAGAAGATGACTTAGAAAATTGTCTAAGTGTTACAAAGAAAAATTGTCAGCAGAGACACCTTTTTGATTGGAGAAGTTCACAAAGAGCATATTGGCACATTTGCACTTGAGCAAAGATAGAACATAGTATGACAATCTTATATTTGAGAATGCATAAAATTTGAGTTGTATGTAAAGAGCTATTAATGATTTATTAGTTATAGTCATGTACAAACACAAGAGAACAAAGTCAAGGACATGGTAAATTATGTTTAGGATTTTTTTGTTGTACCAAAATAATTAAGAAAGATATCCTAGATGTTAACCCTAAGTGGGAAAAGGTAAATTTTTTTTTCTTGGGACACCTATGAAGACTTAAAGGTTGACATGACAAAACATAAGGGTATAAAGGGAAGATTGGTATATGAAAAGTTGTATGATGAGTTTTTGATGTCTTTTGACATTCAAATTCACTTGTTATATAATGAAAACTTTATGTTAGAGTGGGGTTTCTGTTGCACCAAAAGACTAATCTATCAATGCCTAATACAACCACTCAACTTATAGTACATAGGAGGTAGTTAAGAAATTATCATAGATCTTGAGGGGAGTGTTAAAAAAATTTCTAATGATCTCCCCCTCAACATTACCCAAGGGTTTGAAGATTTAAACTTGTGGCAAGCTCTAATAACACTTGTTAGAGTGGGGTTGCCATTGCACCAAAAGACCAATTTTTTAATGCCTGATACAACCACTCAACTTATAGTACATAAGAGGTGGTTAAGCCCTTGTCACGAATCCTGAGGGGAGTGCTAAACAAATTTCTAAAAGTTATGTACAAAGACCTATAAAGGACAAACCATATATTGAAGATATCAATATTGTTAAGAGGTTTTTGTATCTATACCTTTTTTATATAGAGTATCTCATTGTATATGTATGTTTGAGTAGTGAGATTTTCTTGCTACTTTTGTAATTGTAATACCAACTTCTATTAGGGTTAGGCTCTAACAAGATATAGTCCTATAACAATGAAATGGAAAATATATTGATGTAGTAAACTCCTAATAGGGTCAATATCTTTCATAAAATACTTTTGATTAGTGGATCATTTTGTAGGTACCACCTCCACTAGGGTTTTACCTTATCCAAGATTTCCATAGTTAACAAATAATGATGTTATGAGTTGCATTGTCTTACCACTATGTTTAATTTTTAGTTTATTCACATGTGCATATTTTAAGATTGTTAATGCATATTTTATGATTGTTATAGATATCCATAGTTGGGCAAAATTTTGTGAAATACTGATTCATCCCCCCCCCCACACACACACTTAGTATTTCCTATTTCTAAAAAAAACCCCTTATACAATGGGGAGAATGATAATTCTTATAATCCACAAGCTATCCACACTATTGTTTATCATTACTCAAGTTGCGCATAAAAATTTATTCAATCTCATTCTTTGTCCACATCTTCTCCTTCATATTCTAAAATTTCCTCTCTTATTAATCAAGAAATGGTTTTGCCTAAACTTCTTTGTGCTAAGGTGGACCTAAATGTAGAAAGAAACATAGTCAACAACTCATGAATCTTCCATTTTGCTTGACCACTCTACTTGTTGAGATTATGTGTTCTACACATATTGCATAATATTATTTATATTGAATTATTGTATTTTATTATACAATGTTTCACCTAGGAGCACCTATATAGACATGCAACATTGAGAGATTTTCATGCAATATTCTTGATGAGTTTTATAGATAATATGTGATAATATTTGATGTGATTATTTAATATTGAGGAAAAATAAATTAAATACCCAATATTAAATGTTGGGCAATAGGGGTTTAGTAGCACATGGTTCTATCACATGTTTTTGTAATACCAATTGGTGGTTTTGTGGGATCTTTCTACTATAAAAGAAATCATAAGGGTATTTTTTGATGTAAGATTAGTGAGACAGTGAGACAAGTTAGCGAAGGGAGCATGCATGAAAGTTGGAAGCATGACAAGGGATGTGCAGATTCATGCTTGGTTATGGCAATGGCTTTGAATGCTTCCATTTTTATATTGCTATGATATTTTCATGGATATTACATGGTGATGGATGCTTTTAGAGGGTGTGTTTCTTTTCCTCCAATGATGGTTGTCACATGTTTGAGGGTATGTTGTCTATTCTCTTGCATGTGGATTTTAAGTGCTTCTTTATTTTAGATCTATTATGGGTTATGTACAAACAATAATATCTTTGGATGCAAGTTTCCTTACAAGTGCTAATAGAACTATGGTTTTGTTGTCATAACCCTAGATGGAATCAATGGGAATGCATGAAAAAATAAAAGAAAGTGAAAGATATATGGTTTTTGTAGGTCATTTATTATAGATATAAGAGTTATAGATTTTGTTGTTATGATGGGTTGTTGAAATATTTTGGAGATGTGAAATTTTTTCTCAAAAGGGTTTTGTGGAAATTTTATTAAAATGAGGGTTTTAAGGAGAAGCTTGCAAGAATGATCTCATAGGCAAAAAAAAGACCTCACCATTGAATCTACGGTGGCCTTTCCATATATTTGATATATAATTTTCCTTATTTTGGCCATGTTGAGATAAAATGTTAAGAATTTTAGGTTGCGATGGCCATCAAATTTAATCCTATCAAATTCTACATCACAAAAAAAATGGTTTATTTGAGAAAATAGGCTATCTTGTAAAAAATACCATAACTTTCTCTCAAGATGTCAAATGTTGGACTTCTTACAATGATTGAAAAGATAATTTTGAGCACTAAAATTTGGTATAGGTTTGATTATGTGATTTTGACATTTTATTAGGTTTTACGATCGCACAATTGAGATGTTATTTATTTTCAACACAATTTTGGGCGTAACTTGGGCATACAAAGCCATATTTTGGACTTTAAATAGTCAACAAAAAGCTCTTGGAGAGATCTATAAAATGGCTTAGATTTGGTATAGGTTTGTGTTGCTAAACAGATTGTTCTTTTTCAATTAACTCTTGGCTGCCCAAATTTTATGAACAATATCTAGTTATAATAGTTGGAAAGTTGCTTTTGAAAAGACTAAATTTTCTTTGAATTGTTAGGTATAGCTCCCTATTGTAGATTTGCAATGAATTATGTGTGTTCCTCAATCTAAAAAAGGGGTATGTTCTTAACCTGAGAACAAGAGAGGTAAATTGAGCCAAACCTATATAGGATCTAATAGAGGCAGAAAAGATATCACAAGAAAAATTAAGTTTATGAACTCACACATCTTATGAACTCATAAGACTTAAAGATTCAATAGTGCTTAATAACTACAATGAAACTGATCTAGCTAGAAACTAAATTGTAGAAAAAGAAAGATTAACTAGAAAGAAACATCTAAAGGATTTCTTTCAAACCTACAATGATAGTACTTATCATATTCAACTTGCTATCTCAAAATAGGGGAATGAAGCTCTGTTCATGCCTTGTTTCAATTTAGATAAAAGAGAAAAAAAACCTTTAAAAAATAATACAATGGAATAGAAAATAATTGACACAAAATACCATTAAATTAACTCTACAACTTCTAGTATTTCACACAAAAAATTAGCTAACCTTTTATTAATCTTTCATTATAATACACATAGGCTTCCAAGATGGAAATTACAAAGGAAGTTCAATCGGTTCATCTCCTCAAAAATGACAAATGGCAAGGAGCTATTTGTCTATTACAATGATTACAACAAAATATGGAAGAGGCCAAATATGAATCACTTTGCCTTGTTTCCCTTTTCTACTTTTTTCCTATAGGAATTGGTGGCTATAATGACTGGAATTAGTTCTTTATGCCTATGGACATGTACAATAGTATGTCTCAAGAGCCAGTTAGAATTCTCTTTGGCCAAATCCTTGACAACACTCAAATGATCTTGTATTTCCTCAATGGCTAGGTGTACACAACCACACAATTTTTGGAGTTCAAAAACTCTATTCTGATGATTGAAAGATATATCCATTAGGCTATCTATGAAGTTAGAGAAGTTTGATTGCATGATAGATATTCCAAATTTTCCCTTTCCTTGACCAATAGTTTGTCAATTTGTATGTAAGCCTCTTAGGAGTTCATAGTCTCTATCTTGATCTTTCTTCACATTATGTTTGATTTCTTTGAGCTCTTCTTCTATTGCTAAGATCATTTTGGACCTGAATTGCATGCTTTGAAGCCAATAAAATAAAGGCTCATCTCCTTTAGGAAGGATCTTTTCTTCTATAGCCTCCTTGTTCTTCATATGAATGATCATTTTCTACAAAGAGATAAAATCTTCACTCTTTGTTTTGTCCATGACCAAAGTGGCTCTATTTGATGAAATATTATCCTTCTCTATTTCCAGCCTCAATATAGCATTGCCAATTTTCTCTATAATGGAGAGTACCTCCAATTTGAGATTCTTGCTCCACTCTCTACCGATCTACCCAAAATGTTTGTCTTCTTGGAATTGAGAGATGATCACTTGAACATCTACAGTAGTGGGATCTTTAGTAATAGGCATGCTGGAGATGCTTGCTAATGGAGTGACCAGTTTCTTGATGAAGCCATTCAATTCTTGTATTTCCACCTTCATCCAAATATTTGACAACTTAAGGATCTCTAGCTATCCTTCAATCACTTCATTTATGCCAAGTTTGGTATCATGTCTAACCTCACCAAGATCCACTAAATGTAGAGTAAAATCATCAGTAAACATATCCTCAATCCTTCCCTCTTTGGTAGGCTTTTCTATCTCCATTGTTAGATGCCCTATTTTAGGGTCTTGTTCGAGGATAGACAAGGTCTTTTGATTCTTGACCTTACTCAATTATGACCCAGAGTGAACCACAAGAGATAAGGTATCCTTGTTGGGGACACCTTCATCTTTCCTCTTTCTCTTCTTGTCTAGAGTATCCTACAACCGTAAATCTATGCCTATCACTTTGGAGGCCATTCCAAGGGATTCTATGCTAAACATCTTTCTCTTGATTGGAGTGATTTCTTTTAGGATCAAAGAGAAGGGATTCTTTGAGGCTTGTGAAATGAGCTTCAAAGGATCTTAGCCTTTCTCCACCTTTGAAGTCTTCTTTGTTGCCTCATCAAATTCAATGGATTCACTATCACTACTTCCTCTATCTCCTAAATCTACTACCTTTACTTGAGGACTACTCGATTTGAGAAGTACACCACTTGTAGATGGAATTGGGCTACTATGAAGTGAGGGGACTGGAGTAGCAATAGTATCTTTAGGATCTTTTTCTTTCTTCTTCTTAACTTCTATTGGAGTGATCATGACAAGTTTTAGATAAAAGAATATTCTTGTCGAGAGGTTGATCAACTCCACCTGATGCTTGAGTTGGTCCTTGAGTGATAGCCAAGGTTATACCTGATGTTCCACCTTGCAAGGAGGAAGCCACTGCAGCTATTGGAGAAGCTTGTGCAAGTGTGCTTTTACTTTGATTCCTTCTAGTTGTGGTCCATTTGACCCATTTCCTAGTCCTTTTAATAATCTAGGCCATCATGATATCTAGCTCTTCTCTAGCATCTTCATAAGGTTCCAAGATGATAAGAGTATTTCTTATCTTTGTTAGATAGGTGTTACTATACATATTCTGTCCATCATCTTCTACTCCCTCAACATTGATATTAACTTTATAGATCCTCACTTAATCTACTATAAGTCTAGCAAAAGTAGAATCATGGCTCTCAAACTCATCCTTATAATTGGCCTAGTAGTCTCCAATGGTGGTGATATGTTTGATCACACTTCCAGTCTACAAAACCTCCCTTGCATATCCATTCAGATTAAACATCGGTCTTAAGACCTCATACATCTCCAATTGATATTTCATTTCAAACACCTTTAGCATGTTCTTTTTATTAGAATAGGACTCACAACTAAAATTTCCTACCTTTATAGGAAACTTGTACCCTTTCTTCTTTAAACTACCACTCAACACATTCACTTGTATTGCTTGCCTCACAATCTTGATCAACACAATCATATCACCAGGGTATCCTAGTAGCTTCAAGGGGAATCCATCAAAATTTGCAAGACATAAATATGAAAAGGATGAGAAATAGATGAAATAACTCTTGAATTGACTAATGGCCACCATAGCATCAAGACTAAACCTCCCTTTAGGAAATCCCTGGAGCTCTCTACAAATTCTCATGGTGAATGCATCATTAACTGTTATATACTTCGCATAGCTATTTTCAAATTGTAAAGATGGGTAAAATTCATAAGACTTCACATCATCAAGAAAATTTTCCACCCTTGGGAGGCTTGGCCATAATTGTGAAGAAGCTAACATGTAAATGAGGTAGGAGGACATGTAGAATTCATTGTAGAATTTTGCAGCACTAAGAGTATTGGATAGAATCTCACTTACCTCATGAGCCCAATCAATATATTGGGTATCAGAGTAGATGACTTGCACCAAAAAGAAATATTACTCAAGAAAGTTTAAAGCTTCAACCCCACCTTTCAATCTATGTAAGAGGAATATGATATCGATAATCTCAGGTTTGAGATTAGTCCCAGAAAATGTTTTAGGAACCTTACTCTTGGCGCCCTATGGTTTCTAGAACCATGATTACATGGTTTTTTTTGTAAATCATCTTCTTCATGGATAACTTGGAAATGGATCCTCCAAATGCCAAATTTGAAAATTCTTCCCATTATGGAAGTCAAAGGAAATTCACCACAATTTTCCTATCAATGGAGATCAACACTATGTCATCTAGCAATACAATTTGTTTGGTATTGAGGTTGTAATGATTTATGCATTCGTAGATTAATTCTAGAGCCTAAACTGCAATAGGAAAACTATTTGCCTCAACAAGCCCACATCCTCAAAGCTTCTTAGTATGGGATGCATTGTCTCTTATCTCAATCTCTTCTAAAAATCTTGCATATCATAGAAAAGGAGAGACATATATGTGAAATTCTACAGTAAAGTCTTGATTTCATTCAACTTGTCAAAACTTGTAAATCTAGTTTCCATTTTTGTTTGAGAATGAATATTGAATTTGGAAAAAGAAAGGAATAGAAAATGCATAGATACTTGCTTTTTGAAAAAGTTGTGCAATTAACAAAATAATAGTTCAAGAAAGAGTAGTAGTTTTTGTAACTATTCATGTTTCCATCTATATAGGAGTTGTAATTCATTTGTTGATCTTCAAAATTCATACCACATGAATGAATTGAAGGAGAGATCCATTGGATTAATAAATGCATGGTTTTAATGGATATCTCAGTGTCTTTTCACTATTTCATTGGCCCAATAGTAACTTTCTATCTTCTCATACTTACTTTCCCATTTCTTTAAGTTTTGAGAAGTAAAAAATAGGGTACTCCATGAGAAAATGTTCGCTGAGTTGAATTCTGCTTACTAAGTCTTTCTTGCAATAGTTAGAATATTTTCCATCATCGTCTTGAGAAGTGTTGTACACAAATTGTGGGTCCAATCAACTTACAAATTTGATTTTCTTTAAAATCTAGAAAATTGTCCTCTTGAGTTGAAAACCCACTAAGGAGAAGACAATTTCCATTTCTTTGCCCAGGATTCCCTTTTACTTTTTGACTATTTTTTCCTATGGGTTTGGAGATGTCCAAAAGTAGTGTGAAAATTCGTTAGGGACCTACCTTTAATTTCATTTCCTTCAGAATTTCCTTTTGTGAAAAATCAATTTCATGGGTTGAAAACCCACCGAGGAGAAGTTAGTTTTGAGTTTGTCACCTAGGATGATTATAAGAGTTGTGATAAATCTTGAACATTCCTTGAGGTAGAAAATCATAAAAGGAACATTAATTTTCCATAGGGTGCCTCATTATTTTCTTATTTTGAACCAACTACTTCACTTGGTGCTCTTCGTGGGAAATCATCTTCATGGGTTGAAAACTTATTGAGGAGAAGATGAAGTTCAAATTTCTACAAGCTTCTATTTTATGAGAAAGTGATAGACCACAAGTAGATGAATCTTTATAAATGATCTTTGTATGAGCAATATGATTCTCCATTTGATTAGGTACTAAGCTACCTGTACAATCCCTCCACCTAAAGGAAAAATCACCCAACTATGAAATGTAGAGAAGAGGACAATGAGAAATATGATGAAGACTCTTTCCACCAAAAGGCATTTAGACCTAGTCTTGAATACACCTAGCAAATTACTAAGACATAATAAATCACATTTACTACTTGGGTGTAGGATGAAAAGTTTGGCAACAACTAGCCCTATCTAGGGAAATGGGTAAACCATACCCAAGTAAAGAATCTAAAATCTTTGGTTTTGCAAAATTAAAAGGTGGCTACACAAAAAAAATAAAGCAAGGAAAAACAAGGGAATGAAGAAAGCAAGGGAAAGCTAACTAGGAAAACACAAAAAGGAACTAAATGTAAATATAGTACAATATAGGGGTTACCTATTTTCTTAATGTGAAATCTAGTAGAGCTTCAAATTTTGACCATTGTATGTCAAAGGTAGCACTTTGACATCTGGATACACCAATTTAAATGAGTTATTCTCAAAAGCCTGATTAATAGTGAATGGACCCTTCCACAAGGTATCAAATTTCTTATGCATACCTTTTTGTGCTCTTTACTTATCCCACAGTAACACACTATCTCCTATCATGAATTTCTATGGTCTTTCCCTTTTATCAAACATGCTCTTCATGTACATTTGGTGTTGTGTGAAATGATCTATGATTTCTTTTCTTTTCCTCTTCAGGTTTGCTCAAGTACCAAATCCTCTTTTCTAAACCATCTCTATAGATATCATCTTCAATTACTATTCTTAGTTTTCTCGTAGCTAATTCCAAGGGTAATGGGAGATCAGCTTTAGTCCCATAGACCAATTTGAAAGGAGATATAATGATTGCCCATTTTGGTATCACCCTATCTACCCATAGTGCCTCATGAATTTTATTATGCCAAATATTTTGATTATCTGACACCAATTTATTGACAATATTCATCAAATTTTTGTTACTAGATTCTACTTGACCATTTCCTTGTGGGCAATAGTTAGATGAATGACTAACCATGATGTTGTGCTCAAAACAAAATTTGGTGATCTCAACTAAAGAAAAATATGCCGCATTATCCTTCACCAGTTTGATGGGGACACTGAATCTAACCAATATATTTTCCTTCATGAATTCACAAACTACTTCAAAAGTGGTTTTCTTGTTTGCTTTGGCCTCCACCCACTTGGTGAAGTAATCAGTCACAGTTATAATATATTGGTGACAAGCATTGATATTGGCTTGATAGGAGCAATGAAATCATATCCCCATTGTTAAAAAAGACCTTCAATGATGATAGGTCTAAGAGGCAGAGCAACTAGTTGAGGTCTCCCGATGAACATCTTACATTTTTCACATTTTGACACCCAAGAGAAGGCATCCCCAAACATTATTGGCTAGTAGTAACACTATCTCAATATTTTGAAACCCATGACCAAAGATGAGAAATGTCCACTACATGCTTCATCATGAAAGGTTCTTAACAAATTTTCTTGTTGTTGTTTGTATATGCATTTGAGAAAAGTACCATCTATAGCTTTCTTAAATAATTTGTTGTCCCAAATTACGTATTTGGTTTCTTTCAACTTGAGATCTCTTCTTTTTTTTGCCATCATACCTTCGGGGCATTCCCCATATGTTAGCAGATAAGTAATATTCTCAAACCAAGAATCTTGTAGACCCATGACCAAAACTAACTGTCTCTCTCCTAATTCTTTTGGTTTTTCAATGATCTTATTTTATGCAATCGCTTTGTATAGGGCATTACCCCTCACTAGCTTAGTAGGGTTGATTTCAATGACATACTCTTGCATTTTTGCTATCCATGTTCTTTTGACATTACATCCTATATCCTATTAGATTAACATACTTTTTACTACTACATCTAGAACATAAACCACTGAATGTGACTGCAAGATGTAGAATCTAAAATTCTTTAGTGCTTTAACTATTGCAAAGGCATGTTTTTCAATTTGTGAGTATTTCAACTCATGATTTTTTAGAGGTATACTCATGAAGGCTATATCCCTTCTTTGTTGTCTTGCATAAGGATAGCTGATAAAGTGTGTTCATAGGTATAACCGTAAATGATGAAATCCAATTTATAATTTGGATGACATAGTACTAGGGTATTAGCAATAGTAGTCTTTGTATTCTAGAAGGCTTGTTTCCTAGATTCATTCCATTTAAAATTTGAGTTTCCTTTCATCATGTCTACAATACATTTAGTAGTTTTTGTAGAATTTGGAATGAATCTTCTAAGGAAATTAACTTGCTTGAAGAATGATTTAACCTCTATTTTTTTCGATGGTAGGCTTCATGCTCGAATGGTTTCAACTTGCTTAGGGTCAATTTTGATACCTTCTTGGGAAACTATATGACCAAGAAGCTTTCCCTCTATCACATAGAAAATGGAATTTTTAGGATTAAGTGATATTTTATGTTCTTGACACCTTTGAAATACTTTCTTCAAATCTTCTATGTGGTTTTATCTTTTCTTTGAAAACATGGTGAGGTCATCTAGGTATATAATGATAATCTAGTCTTTTAGATCAGCAAATGTTTTACTCATACACCTTTGAAATGTACCACCAACATTGATGAATTCGAAGGGCATTCTATGAATGCAAACATACCCCAAGGAGTGGCAAAAGCCATTTTATGTTGATCTTTTTCTTCCACTTTGACTTGATTGTAACCTGAGAACCCGTCAATCATGGACATCATTTCAGCTTCAACTACTATTTGTAGCAGATAATATATGTTAGGAAGAGAAAAATTATCTTTTAAAGATGCCTAATTCAAATTCTTAAATCTATGTAGATTCTTATTTCTCCATTTTTTTCCTAGAAGGTACTATATTAGCTACCTAGGTGGATTGATGGATGGGATAAATGATCCTCACTTTTAGCATCTTGTCTACTTCTCTGAATATAGCATCTATCACTTTTGGATTATAATTTCTCCATTTTTTTCAGAAAGGGACTACATCAAGTTTCAATGGAATCTAATGTTTTATTTTCCCACCCATGTAGCTTTTCAAATCCTCATAACTCCAAGCGAATACATCTTGGTACTCTAGAAAAAAGTTGTCTTCAAGTGAGCAAAATTTTCCAATGTTGATTATCTTAGGAGTTTGTGCATCTCCAATATTTACTCCTTCATACTCACCAGTAGTAGGGCCTTTTTATATCCTTTTTTGATTGATGTAGGCATCATGTCTATTAAATAGTTTTTCCAAAGATACAAAATATGGTGGCAATTGGACTTCATCAATTTGATCTTTTTTTTGCTCATGATCAAGGTCTCCATGATTATCTTCATTGAACTAGCATTTACTAGTATCTTTGTCATTTTTGAGGAACAATTGTAGACTCTTGTCATCTTTGTAGACTTGCTAGAATTCTGCATTGTCAGAAATGGAGGATCAATATACAATCTTGACCTGGTATTTCTTATCTTTAAATTTTGTATGAGAAAGTAACAAGGAAGTGAAAATAGCCAATGAATCTGCTTTGGTATTCATCTCTCTTGGTACTGATTCAATAGCAAAAACATCAAGGCCTTCTATTTCATCCTGGAATTTGTTTCTATAATTTTTTAACTTGTGATTCTTTATAGAATATTTCCCTTTAATTTGTCTCACAATGAGTTCTACATCACCTCCGAATTTTAGGACTTTTATTCCCTTTTATTTTGCATCTATTATTCCAAGTAATAGAGCTTCATACTCCACAGTGTTATTTGTATTTCCAAACTCCAATTTGAAAGTCATGGGTTTGGGTTCTCCTCTAGGAGGTATAAACTCTATGCCTACTCCTAATATTGATGAGGAGTAGCTTCCATCAAACTCAAATCTCCATATAGATGATGACTCTTTTTCTTTACTGGGGATTCTTAGTTTTGGGTCTTTGATTTCTTGCTCATGTGGATTATCTTCAGTAAACAACATGTAATTGCCGAACTCTAGTTCTTGATAAAGAATCTATGCTTTAGGATCTTCCAACTTTAAGATAGTAAATTTTGCCTTTTCCTTAGGTTCCAACTTGACTTTCTCACTCCTTATAGTTATAATTTCTTGAGACCAGTTAAGTTTTATTTCTGCCCCTAAATCTCTACAAAAACTTCTGCTTAAGAGTAGACCATAGCTTTGTAGAATATCCACAACTAGAATTGTCAATAATAGTTTCTTTTCTAGATGGGAGGCTAGGGCTACTTGAGCTTCTTGGATTTTCCTAGGTAACAAGACTTTGTTAGCATCCATTGAATAACATTTCTTATGAACTTTAGTGAGGGTAAGACCCAAAACGTTAGGTACAGAAAAAGGCATCACATTATCTGACGTGCTTGAATCTATTATGCAATTGCTTAATTTACATCCATTGATATATAGTGAGATATAGAATGGGTTGAGTTTTTGCTCAGGGAAAGTTGCCAAGATAGTGGAGTCTTCTTGATTAAATAGGATAGATGTCAAAGGTTCATCTTCTTCCTTAGTGGTAATATTATGGTTTAAATCCAAAGCACCTCCTTTACAATGATCCACTAGTCTCTTTAACTCAAAGGGATGGGATTTCAAATAGTTTATAGGAGAGATTTGAATCTTTGACTCTTTAAAAAATAGGATAAAATCAAAAGGACTCTTGTCCTTGCCTATTTGAGATGTCAAAGCTCCTTGATCAATGTGAGTGTTATTTTATGAAGATGTGGGATCATTCCCTAGAACATGATTGGGGGATTGATTTTTTAGCTTTTGACTCTGGGTTAACACAATGTATGAAGTTCCATCAATAGTTGTATAGCATTCTCCCTTTGGATCAGAGTCTGATTCATACTCCAAAAATAAATTTCTAGATTCACCATTTGGGTATAAATCTAACTCAGAGCAAGGAGTTGCAGTGTGCAACTTAGTGGATAATAACTGCATCATTTCTATTGTTATTTGTTGTTAGATGAAATACACACACATTTCCTTTCTTTGGTGCCACTTCAGTCACCAACCTTGGTTGTGAACTCATAAGATGCAATTTTTTTTTATCATTATTCCTTCCTAGTGGAATTTGATAATTCCATTGGTAAGAGTGATTAAACCCAAACAATTTCCTCTTTATTGCCACTAATTCATTTGACAACTTTTGAATCATCTCATCCAATGAGGTAGTGTTACTAGAACTTCCTCGTTGGGTGATGCGATGCGCTCCCCTGCCCATAGGTGGTTAATTATGTGGTGTTCCAAGTTCACTAACAGTCATGGCTTTTGGTACAATGGTAAATGGGCCCAAAAATTGGTATCAGAGCTATGGTTTTATTGTTTGTAACCCTAGATTAAATACATGGGAATGCATGAGAGGATAAAAGAAAAGGGCAAGATATATGAATGATTTATTGCAGATCTGAGGGTTTTGGGTTTGCTATTATGATGGGATGTTAAAAGATTTGGGCATGTGAAATTTTTGGACAAAAGATTTTTTTTTTTTGGATGTTTCATTTAAAATGAGGGTTTTGGGGGGTAGCTTGCAAAAATGACCTCTTGGGTAAAAACAGACCTCACCATTGGATCCGAGTCAACGTTTCCATATATTTTGATATATAATATACCCTAATTTGGCCATGTTCAGAGGAAATGAAAGGGTTTTTTGATTTCAGCTCATGATGGCCATCAAATTTAATCCCATCAGAGTTTTCATCACAGAAAAAAATAAAAAAAGGAAAAATCACAGTGAAAATGGTAAAAAGACTATTTTAGTAAAATGGCCATAACTTTCTCTCAAAATATTGTATTTTAGAGTTCTTATAGGCGTTGGAAAGCTAATTCAGAGCACTACAACTTGGTATAGGTTTGGTTCCATGATTTTGAGATTTTTTTAGGTTTTAAGAGCCCTAAAGTTAGGTGTTGTTTATTTTGAGCACGAATTAAGGCATAACTTGGGCATATGGAGTCAAATTTTGGACTTTGAGTAGTCAACAAAAAGCTCTTGAAGAGCTTTACACATTGGTTCAGATTTGGTGCAGGTTTGACATGATTTATTTGTTGATATATTTATCTGAACAATTTATAGATATATTTTGACTATGGTAACATTATGAGTTTATGGCTTGGTGCAATGGTAAATGGGCCCAACATTCCTTTGGTTTGAAGTTCTTTTTTCCATTTTTATGTGGAGATCAAATCATCCTCAAATTCGACCACATTCTTTTGTGGATCTACTAAATTTGTGGGATGAGCCCTCCTCAAATCATAATTGATATCTGTCGGCATCGCACTTATGAAGAATGTTTTTAGATTGCCAATAGTAGGTCTATCAGTTCTCAGGATCCTACTAGTGATCTTATTAAAAGTTGCAACAAAATCCCTCATACTCATGGTGGGTTTCTTTTTAATAGATTTCAATTGTGTTAATAGGATGCACTAATCTTTAGCTATTTTGAATCTAATTTCAAAGGCCATCCTCATTGTGTCCCAACTTGTGATTAAACCATTGTCTAAATGATAAAACCAATCTACTGCATTCTTTATCAGAGTTTCTACAAAAAGCCTTAAAACTACATCTTCATGAACTACTCCTTAAAATGTGAGTAGCCATGAAAAATGCTTTAATATGTTCATCAATAGTTAATTTCCCATCACCTAAAAATCTAGGAAAATTCTTCCTAGAATCGACCAAGAGTGGGTGGTAAGCTGTCAATTCTAATGGACCTATTATTGTGGCCCATAGAGTAGCCATGATTATTCTAGCAAGGTATGGTAGGAAATTGACAACTGGAGGAGCATTTAATCCATGTAGGGCTAACACCTAGCAAGTAGTATGTGAAGAACTTTGATTTCTACTAGGTGAAGGTGGTCTACTCTGACTCTTATTTTCACCTTTTCTCCTTAGAGGGTCTAGGATAGGGAAGCTGAGTTCTCTAAGCTTTTAAGAAATAAGGTCTTGACCGCCTTACTCTTTGGTACTTTTGAAGAACCTGGCTTGTTCTAGGATACTAGGTTAATTTTGCCTCTATGCTTCATGTTCTAACTGTCTTTCTACTCTTCAGATTTGTCTTCACTGAAAAACTCTTTATAAGGCTTCAGCCCTAGATTCTTCTTCTTCTAATACTTGGCTTACATTTCTATAGTGCTCTGCATTCCTCCTCTTCATCCAAATAAATGTGTCAAGAGATGAGATTATATCTTCTTGGTCATCCTAAAATCCAAGATTAGGTTGGAGCACTAGAAATATGTTCTCATGAGGTAGTACCATTTTCCCTCATGTTATAAGTTTATTAATCAAGTGCCTATTCATTTCCCTAATAGAGTTTCCAAACATCTATTGATAAACATATTCTTCTTTTTCATTTAACTCTTGGGTGCCCAAATTTTATGAACCATATCTGGTTACAATAGTTGGAAATTTTCTTTTGAAAATGTTGGTTAGATTTTTCACAGTGTAGAAAAACTCTAAAATTTTGGTGAAAAAGCATTTAGGTCTTTGAATTAAGTAGATTAGGGTTTTCATTCCTCATTTGTTTTAATTTTTTAGGTTGCCCTAATCGTGCCCTGTTTCATGTGCTATCAAACTCTATTAAATTCTCAAGGTTTGTCCTTAACATAGCCATGAAAATACCCTAAGTGTTGAAAACCCTAGCTTTCCTTTCAAATTTTTGAAAAGGATTTGTAAAGTGCTTAAAATTCATCCTTTACAGTCTTACGGTGTAGGGTTTCACATAAGAGCGAAATACCTTATTCCTTTTGTTTTTGTGGTCGCATTTCATAATGTAGTGTAACAGTGTAAAGGATTTCATGTTCTATAGGGATATGCATTTGTTTTTTGTAGTAGCGGAATGGTTTGTCCAAAGGCTTCCCAATCATACAAATGGTCTTAAAGTGAAGAAGTGTAAAGATCTATTGTGTTTTGAAAGATCTTATTACAGGGTTACGAGTAAGCAGTTTGAGTGAAGGGGCGGAGAGGTATTGAGTTATGATTTACACATATACATTTCAATGGATAGTGTAAGGTTGTAATACCCTGGCATGGCGTAAAGGATGTTTTGAAAGGATCCATGAAAGGTTTTACGGTTCTACAAGTAAAAGGGTTTTGTAAGGATGAAGATAAAGTTCAAATGTGTTTACGTGCATATGCTCCTTGGGCTTATGGGAAATTGTAAAGCCATGTTTTAGCAGTGATAGTGTCGAGTGGGACCTTTTGAGTTTTCAGATGGGCCCTAGTACAAGAAAATTCGATGAAGACACATCATCCATGTCAGATGGGCCTAGCCCATGTGGCATACAACTTAAGTTCTAAATTTTGCATGTGCACAAAATCAACGATGATGTTATTTTCTCATTTTTAAGATCAGATTTGGGTTGTTGATAGGTGGAAAAGGAAGTTTTGTCATTACACCACAAGGTAAGCGTATAAATGAAGAGCTATTTTATCCTTTCTCTATGGTTATGAGGTCAATCTCAGCATATAAGCGTAAAATGGTAAATAAGGGAAATAAAGGAAAGGGCTTTATGCTTCTATGAGAAAGGGTAAACGTATGAGCAGGATATCATTTCAGAAGGCTCTCCAAGCATACGAGGTAAAGGTAACCTTAAAGGTGTAAAGGAGAAATAAAAGAAAGCTAAAAGATATTTTGATGCTATGGGTGAAGATAAAAGCATATGATTGGAAGATGAATTTTGAAGTCTTACAGTGTCTTGGGTAATGAAGTGAGTAGAGCTACATAGAAGTAATTTTCAAGTTTTTCACTTATACATGAACGTTTGACTGAAAAGGGTAAAAAGAAAGTCTTAACAAGGGTTTTTTATGCTCATATGAGGAGTGGTAAAATCATAACAATGAAGGTGTTAGTTGAGAAGGTTTGAGATCTTATGGTATAAAGGGTTGCATAAAGGCATAAAAGGATTTTAGTGCAGTATTTAAAAGGCCTTAACACTCTTACGCTTGGGATGTTTTAAAGCATCTTGCTCGCTAAAGGTGTTTTCAGGGTTACGAAGAATGGAGATCTTGATTTAGCATAAGGGTGAAAGACCAAATTTTGAAAGCAAAGTTGTTGATGTGTCATACCAAGTAAGTAGAAAGGAAAAAATTTCCATAGCCAAGTGAAATAAAGCATTGAAAAGTACACCCAGATCAAAATTTGTGGTTAACATACCTTGTTGACAACTTGCATGAATGGTTTTAGAGCTCATGCTTGCTAAATTTATTAAAAAAGCTTGTAGTTGTCTGATTAAAACATACAAAATTTGATTGAATGTCAGAGTATTTTCCACTATGAAGAAGCTTATTTTCTGCTCCACTCTAAAATTTGAAAGTTGTAGAGCTTTGTGTGTTCTGTGCTACTATGAAAGAACTCAAAATATAATTTGAAGAGAACATGGCTAACAAAGAAGTCAAATAAAGGTGATGATGTCGTAGAAGTCACAACGGAAGGGAAAAGGAAAAAGGGTGCTGTTAAGACCGAGAAGAAGACAAGGATTAGGAAACCAAATAAGCATGTTGAGGATTGGCTGAAAATTCTCCCAGGATCATCGAATGCAATTTCTGTAAATGACCATATTTTTCAAGACCCATATGTTTTTGTTCGAGATGCTGAATGCCCTAGAGTGACTGGTTATGATCTTCATATACTTTTATCAAAGTAGAACAAAAAATGTGCTAATGTGTAACCCATGGAACAAAAACATGGCAAATTTGATATTTCCAAAAGTATTCATTGATGTTGATTTGTTGAAGGCCCTAATGGATTCCTACAATCCAATAACTAGGACATTCCATAGGCATAATGGGAGTGTCTTATGCACATTGGACATAAATTCTTTTGTTGAGGCCTTTGGATTATTGGGACAAATGGATGTACCTATTGACATTGCAGATTTGCAAGGAAAGATTGACAGGAACAAAACCTACTTTGTGAACAATGTTATGCTACCACATATTCCTTATAGGGTAAAAAAGGTAGGGTTACTTCCAAAAGAGGTGGGGGATTTTCTACCTTTGAGTAGGTTTAAGAATTATTTCAAAAACACAGTGTATGGGTTGCACAAAGTGATGGGAAGTGATGGTGCAGAGGATTGTGTGTATGGTTCTCTTTTTCTGATGGCATGTTATATACAGGACCCTTTCCACCATAAGGAGTATGATTATGTGGCCTTCATCATTGACAATATGCACATGCAGATTTGTGATGCAAAGAAGGGAGAGATGAAAGACTTCAAGTTCCACCATTATTCATTGTTGATGTACCATATCCTATATAACAACATTGGATACATTAGCAGGGACTTCATTGATCAAACTTCTGATGAATTTGGTGAGTTACCTGTGCAACTCTAGACTCATATTTGGCATAAGGATTTCTATTATTCAAATGCTCTTGTGTTCTTTAATTTGTTTAGTTCTACTATCATGAGGCAATTAGATCATACTTTCTTTAGGGCACCAAATATTTTGAAGACTTTTCTTAAGCCCTCATTCTTAGACAAAAAAACCAAATTAGATCATAACTAGGGGAGTATCTTTTTGTTTAAGGAGTGCACTTTAATCAGAGTGTTTGCATGCCCACAGCCTCCTCATCTTCTACCTAAATATTTACCCCCTAGAATGGCCATTATTGAATTCTTCTAGCAATTTTTATTGATGAATAAAGAAATGGTCCCTCCCTTTCTGTACAAGCCTACTTTTTTCTATAGAACCTTTAAAGTAGGAGATTTTGAAATAAGAAAGAATGCATTTAAGGAATTAAGTGAGAATTTAGGCTAGTACAAATTTTCTATTGGGCCCTATAGGATGTATGACCCTAACAATTACATTACCAATAAGGTCAAGGCCATTAGGGGATACGTTCTGCCTCCAAGCAAGCCAATCCATGTAGAGGACTTAATTGCCAACATAGTAGCAATAGGGGAAGCTGATGAGTTATTAAGGAAATATGAGGAGACAAGGAGAGTAGAGGAGGCTTTGAAGATGACCAACCCTAATTTTAAGGGTTTCTATACAGAGATTCCATATCCTAATAACTTGAGAAAAATGGTGGATAATTTTGACTACATTATGTCACAAATGATGCATGAGCCAGAGGGAGAGGAGGCCATTGTAAATAGAGAATCCCCTAATCCAGATACACAATTGTAGATTGAGTTAGAAGAGGAGCAACCATCATCTTCAACTTGGGTGCCAAAAGGAAATAAGAGACAAAAGACAATGCACATCCTAGAAAAGGTGGTAAGCAGAGCCCTACAAGTAATGTTGGGGAATAGTGATTATTCTATTGATATTAGGCAAAATTATTTACACCAAAGGGCTACATAAGCAGGGAAGGCCTCGACTGATCTTCAAGTTGTAGCATCAAGATTGGATGACAGGCTCATTCAATCTAAAAAGTTCATGGAAGATGATGATTTCATTAAATCATTAGAGTTTAAAAGTTTTCTTTATAAAAAAAAAAAAAAAATGAGCTCACATTGAGTCTCATGCCAGGAGAGGATCTAGAGAAGAATAAGGAATTAGTTGAAAAACTATTGGCTTATGATCCTGAGAGTGAAACAATGATCTCTGTAGAAGCCAGGGAGTTGGTACATAGGAGTGATATGATTCTAATACCACATTGGGATATTGAGTGGGCCTTTGTTTTGGATCAAATGAAAAGACAAGAAATGGCCATCAATTATGAAGCCACTAGTAGTGAGGGTTTTAAAAGAGGGTCAAATTTTAATATAAACACAAAAACCCTAGCAGTATGGAGTGTAGCCCTTGACACTAAGAAGTCCAAAATTATGGATATAGAGGAGACTACATAGGGCAATATGATTGTGTGGACATTGGAGAGCACTATTGGGAAAGAGATTTCTAGTTTGGTTAAACACTTTGCTCTCATGAATGAGGAAAAGGTGGATCAAATTGAGGATAAGCTAGCTAAAATGTGCAATGAGTGCCTAGACATTAGAAAATTGTATGAAAAAGAGCTCAAAATGAGCCATGTACAGAAGCAGACAATATAAGAGTTGGAGGAGAAAACTAAAAATCTTGAAATAGAAATAATATCCCTCAAAGAACAACTCAAGGCAGCAGTCGAGGTAGAACATGCACCAAGGAAAGAGGAAGAAAGAAGGCAAACTATGGAAGCAGAGGCCCAAATAGAAGAAATACCTATAGGAGTGATAGTGTCAGTGCCTATGGTCAGTATGGAGTCAGGAGTTTCTCAATTTGACAGTGCCACCAAGAAAGATGTTTTGATGAATGTATTAAACCATAGAATAAGCACTTTGAAAAGGATATATCAAGATGCTTATAATGCATTCATAAATCTATAGTCTTCAGAACAGGTATGTAAGGATGCAATTGGATGGCTCGAGCCAATTTTTCAATAATGGGGGCTATATATGCAATTCTCTTATAGATTGATACCCTTGTTAGCCAAGAAGCCAGATCTCCTAAATAAAGTTATTACTATGAAGGAGGGTATGGATAAGGTGAAAGATTTATTGAAAAATTTCACAGTGAAGCTAGCAATAATTCAAAGTAAAATGAAAGTATTAATAAGTGGTTTTTATTCTTTAATTCTTTCTGTTATCCATCCTAATGACAAACTAAAAGATTTCAATGAATGGTCTAGTTCTTTTGATCATATTGTAGACTTGCCATAGGTGGCATCAATATTCATGGATGATATTGATGAATGTGCTTTCAATGAACTAATTGATACCTTATTCAAGGTTGAAACTGAAATGAATAGGTTTACCGTAGAAGGAAGGGTAATTACTGATGCTAGGTGGTAGAAAACTGTTAGTGAACTAACAATAGTCAAAGAATGTGAATGGCCCATCAAAAGAGAAATATTTGTATGGGAAGCAATCGCAGAAATCAAAGCTTTACCAATAGGGAGCAGTTAGAGAAAAAGACAAAGTTAAAGATTTTATGCTCTAGCTGTCATCTACGATTGTTTTTATTGTTTCTTTTAGAGTTAAGGTGTCCATATATTTTTGTAAAGGGGTAGTATATTCATTGTTGTAAAAGGACACCTGTCAATCACATTTTCCCTTTGCTTGTTGCAACTCATGCCTATATAAGTGAGTTTTCAAGGCAATGTGATGGTCCAAATTTTGTATAATTTTAGTCTTTTGAGAGAATATAGTCGGTCCAATAAGTGTGTAGTTATTTTGAGTTTATTTCCAATTGTACTTTCTGATGATATTTTTAAATGATAGAATCAGTAAGGTATTATGGGCTTTCCATTCTATTGGTCATTGTATTAGTCATCTAAAAGGATAATACAAAAGGGTATTTACACTATATCTATGTCATCAATTTCTGTCTCCATTTTATGTGTTTATCTACTTTGAAGTCATTTAAATAAGGTTTAAATTGACTAAATGCAATCTGGATGGGTTGTATACTAATTTCATTGTTGCTTTTAATTCAAGGAATTATAGAAATGCTTCAGTAAATCAGTAGGGTTTATGAATTTATGAAAATGATACTTCATAAGAATGGGAATGGGTGATTAAAATTGATTAATTCATTTACAAGTTATTTGAATTAGATCTCCTGCCAATAGTCAATTTTCTACCCAATGGATAAGGCACTGGTCACATAAGTCAGAAGTGAACAAGGATGAATTTTGTTGTTGCATATCAAACCAATTATAAAATCAAAATCATTTTTCATTCCATTTTGTTCAAAGTTATAAATGTTGGTCACTACTCATTTATATCTATTTGAGTCTTAGGTAGCTGCTATTTCTAGGAATATTTGTAAATACTAAGAGAATTATGACCAGATCTGCTAATAAGGGATGCATACAAGTTTGAGAACATTAAAAGAAGTGAAGTGAACTGCTCATGTGTTAGTGGGTAATAGATGAGAATCAGAATGAAACTAAAAGAATCTCTACACAGCAGTTTGCATTAGAATCATCCCTAGGTATACCCACCTTAGTTTAGTAGAGCCAAAAGAGTAGGAAACCATCCTTTGGTTTTGTTGAAGTTGGGTCATAGTGGTTTATTCATGTAATTGCTATTAGGAATTGGCTAATCCTTAAATTTTATGAGTATTTTCACTCTGATATTAAGCTTTTCATTGTTTAGTAGTTTGAAACACCAACAAAAAATACTAACTTTCCTCTAGAATGTTAGGTACAACTCCCTATTATAGATTCACAATGAATTATGTTTGATCCTAAATCTTAAAAGGGGTAGGTTCTTAACCCAAGAATAGGAGAGGTAAACCAAGTTGCACCTATACAGGATCTAACATAGGCAAGAAAAGATTTTAGAAGATAAATTAAGTTTATGAACTTACACATATTATGAACTCATAAGACTTAAAGATTCAATAATGCTTACTAACTCCAACAAAACTGATCAAGCTAGAAACTAAATTTTAGAGAAAGAAAGATTAACTAGAAAGAAACATCTAAAGGATCTCTTTCAAACCTACAATGACAATACTTATCATATTAAACTCACTATCTCAAAATAGGGGAATGGATCTCTATTCATGCCTTGTTTCAATTTAGATAAAAGAGAAATAAAACCATTAACAACTAATAGAATGGAACAAAAAATAATTGACACCAAGTACCATTCAACTGACTCTGTAACTTCTAGTATTTCACATCAAAAATTAGCCGACCTTTTATTAATCATTTGTTACAATACATATAGGGTTCTAAGATGACCATTATAAAGGAAGTTCAAACTATTCATCTCCTAAAAAATGGAAAATGGCAAGGAGCTATTTTTTCTATTATAATGATTTCAACAAAATATGAAAGGGGCCAAATATGAATCACTTCACCTTCTTTCCCTTTTTTTCTTTTGTTCTATAGACCTTTGTGGCTACAATTATTGTAATTAGTTCTTCATGCCTATGGATATGTACATTAGTATATTTCAAGAGCCATTTAGAATGCTCTTTGGCCAAATAATTGATAACACTCAAACAATCTTGCATTTCCTCCATGGCCACGTGTACACATCCACCAAGTTTCTAGAGTTCCAAAACTTTGTTCTAATGATCAAAAGATATATCTATCAGGCTATCTATGAAGTTAGAGAAGTTTGATTGCATGAAAAATATTCCAATTATTCCCTTTCCTTGACCACTAGTTTGCAAGTTTGTATGTAAGCCTCTCAGGGGTTCATAGTATCTGTCTTGATCTTTCTTCACTTTAGCTTCAATTTCTTTGATCGCTTCTTTTGTGCTAAGATCATTTTAGACTTGAATTGCATGCTTTAAAGCCAATCAAATAAAGGTTCATCTCCTTTAGGTAGGATTTTTTCTTCTACAGCCTCCTTAGTCTTCATACGAATGAACATCTTCAGCAGAGAGATAGAATTGTCACTCTTTGTTCTCTTCATGACCAAAGTGGCTCTATTTGATAAAAAATTATCCTTCTTTGTTTCCAACCTCAATATAGCATTGCCAATTTTCTCTATAATGGAAAGTCCCTCCAACTTGAGTTTCTTGCTCCACTCTTTACCAATCTGACTAAAATGTTTGTCTTTTTGGAGTTGAGAGATGAGCACTTGAACATTTGCAATAGCGAGATTTTTAGTAATAGGCATGCTGGAGATGCTTGCTAATGGGCTGACCAACTGGCTAATAAAGCCATTCAATTCTTTTATTTCCACCTTCATCTGGACCTTTGACAACTTAAGGCTCTCTAGCTATCCTTTAATCACTTCATTTGTCAACTTCCATAAGCCAAATTTGGTATCATGTTTGGCCTCCCCAAGATCCACTGAATGCATAGTAAAATCTTCAATATACATATCCTCAATCCTTTCCTCCTTGGTAGGATTTTCTATCTCCACTGTTAGATTCACTATTTTAGGGTCTTGTCCGAGGATGGACAAGGTCTTCTGCTTCTTGACCTTACTCAATGCTAACCTAGAGAAAACCACAAGATATCAGGTATCCTTATTGGGGGCACCTTCATATTTCCTCTTTCTCTTCCTCTCTAGAGTATCCTCCAACCATGAACCTGTGCCTATCACTTTGGAGGACATTCTAAGTGATTCTATGAGAAATATATTTCTCTTAATCAGAGTGATTGCTTTCATGGTGGAAGAGAAGGGATTCTTTGGGGTTTGTGAAATGAGCTTTGAAGGATCTTGGCCTTTCTTTGCCTCTAAAGTCTTCTTTGTTGCTTGATCAAATTTAGTGGATTCACTATCACCACTTCCTCCATCTCCTAAATCCACTACTTGCACTTGAGGACTACTCGACTGGACAAGTGCATCACTTGTAGATGGAATTGGGCTACTATTAGGTGAGGGGACTAGAGTAGCCATAATATCTTTAGGATATTATTCTTTCTTCTTCTCAGCTTCTATTGGAGCTCCAATCACTAGGAGGAAGCCATCATGACAAGTTTTAGCCAAAGGAATATTCTTGTTTGGAGGTTGATCACCTTTGCCTAATGCTTGAGCCGGTCATTGAGTGATAGCCAAGGTTAATCTTGATGTGCCACCTTAAGAGGAGGAAGCCACTATGGCTTTTGGAGAAGCTTGAGAAATTGTGCTTTTACTATGACTCCTTCTGGCTATGGTCTATTCACACATTTCCCAATCCTTTTAATAATCCAAGCCATCATGATCTCTAGCCCTTCTCTAGCATCTTCATAAGGTTCTAAGCTGATAGGAGTATTTCTTAGCTTTGTTATATAGGTGTTACTATACATATTCTATCCATCATCTTCTACTCCCTCAAGATTGATATTAAGTTTATACATCCTCACTTGATCTAATATAAGTTTGGTGAAAGCATGATCATGGCTCTCAAACTCATCCTTGCAATTGGCCCAGTAGTCTTCAATGATGGTGATGTGTTTGATCACACTTACAATCTACAACACCTCCCTTGTATATCCATTCAGATTGAACATAGGTCTTAAGAAATCATACATCTCTAGCTTAGATTTCATTTCAAACACCTTTAGCATGTTCTTTGCATCAAAATGGGACTTACAACTAGAAGCTCTCACTTTCATAGGAAACTTGTACCCTTTCTTCTTCAAACTCCTACTCAACATGTTCACTTGGATTGCTTGCCTCATGATCTTGATCAACACAATCATATCACTAGGATATCTTAACAACTTCAAGGGGAATCCATCAAAAGCTGCAAGATGCAAATATGAAAATGATGAGAAAAAGATGAAATAAATCCCAAATTGACTTGACTAATGGCCACCATAGCATCGGTACTGTACCTCCTCTCTGGACATCCCTAGAGCTCCCTGTAAATTCTGATGGTGAATGCATCATTAACTCTTATATACTCTACATAGCTATTTTCCAATTGTAAAGATGGGTAAAATTCATAAGATTTCACATCATCAAGAAAATTTTCCACCCTTGGGAGACTTGGCCATAATTGTAAAGAAGCTATCATATAAATGAGGAAGAAGGACATGTAGAATGTGTTGTAGAATTTTGCAGCACTAAGAGCATTGGATAGAATCTCACTTACCTTGTGTGCCCAATCAATATATTGGGTATCAGAGTACATGACTTGCACCAAAAAGAAATATTGCTCAACAAAGTTTAAAGCTTCAACCTCACCTTTCAATGTATGTGAGAGGACCATGATGTTGACAATCTCAAGTTTGAGATTAGTCCCAAACAGAGTTTTAGGAACCTTACTCTTGGCACCCTATGGTTTTTGGAACCATGATTGCATGATATCTTTTCTCTAAATCATCTTCTTAATGGAGAACTTAGAAATGACTCCTCCAAATTTCAAATCTGAAAATTCTTCCCATTGCAGAACTTAAAGGCAATTCACCATAGTTTGCCTATCAATGGAGATCAAGATTGTGTCATCTGGCAATACAATTTTTTTGGTGTCTAGATTATAATGATTTATGCATTCATAGATTAATTCTGGAGCCTAGACTACAATAAGAAAACTAGCTACCTCAACAAGCCCACATCCTCAAAGCTTCTTAGTAATGGGATGGATTGGCTCAGATCGCAATCTCTTCTAAAAATCTTGCATATCATAGAAATGGAGAGATGTATCCATGAAATTCTATAGTGAAGACTTAATTCTATTCAACCTATTGAAACCTAAAAATCTAGTTACTATTTCTATTTGAGAATGAATTTTGAATCCAGAAAAAGAAAGGAATAGCAAATGCATAGATATTAGCATTTTGAAAAAGTTGTTGAAATTAACAAAATAACAATTCAAGAAAGAACGGTAGTTTTTGTAACTATTCATGTTTCCATCTATATAAGAGTTGTAATCCATCTGTTGATCTTCATAATTCATGACACATTAATGAATTGAAGGAGAGATATGTTGGAATAGTAAATGCATAGTTTTAAGAGATATCTTGGTGTCTTTTCACTATTTAGTAGGCCATATGGTAACTTTCTATCTTCCCATTCTTACTTTCCCATTTCTATTTAAGTTTTGGGAAGTTACAAATAGAGAACTGTGTGAGAAAATGCAACTCTTTCCTATAATAGTTAGAATATTTCCTATCATCATCTTGAAAATTTTTGCACACAAATTGTGTGTCCGATCTACTTACAAATTTGATTTTCTTTAAAATCTGGAAAATTGTCCTCAAGGGTTGAAAACCCACTAAGGAGAAGACAATTTCCATTTCTCAGCCCAGACTTCCCTTTTACATTACCTTTTGACTATTGTTTCCTATGGGTTTGGAGATGTCCAAAAAGAATGCAAAAAATCATTAGGGACCTACCTTTTGTTTCATTTCCTTCAGAATTGCCTTTTGCAAAAAACTGACTTCATGGGTTGAAAACCCACTAAGGAGAAGTCAGTTTTGAGTTTTCTGCCTGGGATTATTATAAGAGTTGTGACAAATCCTAAACATTCCCTAAGGTAGATAATCATAAGAGGAACATTAATTTTCCATAGGGCACCTTATTATTTTATTATTTTGATCCAACTGCATAATTTGGCGCTCTTCGTGGGAAATCATCTTCATGGGTTGAAAACCCACCCGGGAGAAGATGAAGTCTAGATTTCCACAAGCTTCTTTTTTTAGGATAAAATGACAAACCACAAGTAGATAAATCTTTATAGATGATTTTTTCATGAGAAATGTGAATCTCCATTGGATTAGGTACTAGGCTACCCATACAATCCCTCCACCTAAAGGAAAAACCACCTAGCTATGAAGTGCAAAGAAGAGGAAAATGAAAAATCTGATGAATACTCTTTCCATGTAATAGGGCTTAGACCTAGTCTTGAATACACCTAGGAAATTAAAAAGACACAAGAAATCACTTCTACTACTTGGGTGTAGGATGAAAAGTTGTCCAACAATTGGTACAATTCATTAGGTGATATATTGATCTAAATGGTTTACTATTTATGTACTCCCTTAACTACTCCATCCACTAGTTTTTGGCTTCCTTATGTAGCAAACTACACTAAACTCCCAAACTATGATGTATAATAGAAAGAACAAAATGGATGCTTATTTTGAAGGAAGTGAAACATACAATCTATTGAATGATGGAAAAAAAACCAAGTTCATTTATATTCATTCAATTATCAACAATAACACATTCATTCAATATGGTATACTAAACCTAAATAAAATAAAAACTAGAAATGGACTCAAAGTCACACATAGTAGTCTTAGCTATACGAGTTTTCCAAAAAATAAATTTTCCAATCTTATTAACTTCTCAAAAGGTTACATTTATAGGCCTTCTCAAAATGACTAGTTACACTGGATGATTTCTTCATAGAGAATCTTTGAATAGAATAAACTAAAAAGAGGACAAGCTTGAATCATTTTCTATTATAGAGACTAACAAAATATCATGAATGGCTACAAAAATAAAGAGAAGAGGGAGAATGACAAGTTTCTAGAAAAGCATCAAAACATCATGTCTTCTTAGGAGAAACTACTTTGTCTCTATAAGCTTTCATGGTGTCAATTACTTTATCTAGTTATTCAACATTTACAATGATGATTTTGTCAGGTCAAACCATCCAGTAGTCGTGCATCTTAATCAATTCATCTATTCTAGTGAGCCTTGATTGGAATTTCTCTGATTCTCTCCTTATAATTACATCTGTTGTTAAGAGTTCCTGGATCTTGGACACTTGGAAGTTGAGTGGGTCAATGACTTCATCAAAAAATTCCAAGAACTTTGATTTAATCCTCTCAACATCCATAATCTTATCATTAGTGGACACAAAGGACTATGTGTACAATATCTTTAAATATTGAAATAACTTCTAAATGACCACCTACACTAGGTCATGTGCATCCTTGAGCTCATTTGTGGAGCTCATCCTTGACCATCTCGAGGATCCCATGAGTAATGGAAACATTTATCTTCATGTAAATTACTTCTTGCAAAAGGTCTAACTTCTCTATCATCTTATTTTCTACCTTTTGTATGGTGGTCTAATGATTTGAAGTTGCCTTCTTGAGTTTGTGAGCATCTAACACTAAGCCTACCAAGTTTTCAACTAATGGGTGACCTTGAGCCTTCATCTAATCTACCCATGCTCAACCAACCTACCTAAATTGCCTTTCTTGTTGTAGCTTGAGGAGTATATTTTTGTTCTCCTCTACATTTGGGTCAAATTTACTTGATGAGTTACTCCCAAGTGTAGATCTTATGTACTCAATCAATTCTCTATTCGAGGCCTTCAAGATTTCCTTTTTTCCTCTAAGCTCTTCCATCTTATCTTCAAATTTTCTTGTTGGTGGACTTCCACATGTTCACCATGTAGTCATGAACTAGGATACCAAGATCCACCATTCTTATCTAGAAGTCATCTATGAAAATATCATGAAATATTCCTTCCTTTTGTGGCTTAGCACTCTCTACTAGCATATAGCCAGTTGTCAAATTAGTAGTCAATATAATAATTGTCTTTTGCTTTTTCATCTTCTTGGATGTTTAAGAAGGGATGACTTGTATGATCAAGTCCTTTGATGGAGTGCTTCCTAATATCTCCTCTTCTTAATATCAATGGTATCTTTAAGCAATGATAGCATAGAGAGCACATTGATAGTCAACTACAAGGCAGTGGGATAAAATAGCTTCCTCAAAATTAAGGGAGTTTGCTTGCTCTAAGAAGAAATAGGGAAGGCAGTGACCTTATTGACTGAGAGGGTTAAGGTATCCCCTTACTAAGATGCATCTTGTTCTTGGCCATCCATGGGGTTGGTGTCACCATCCAAATTGATTACTTGGATAGGGGAAGATGGCTTGGCCACAAATTTTTCTTGTTCTTTACCTTTATTCTTGTCATCCTCCTTCTCATAAACTTTCTCAGTGTTTAGAAGAGAGCTAGCTTCATAGGTAGGAGTGATTGGCATATTGTTCTCTAGTTTATAGTCTCCACATTGACTAATGGACTATAATGGTCCTATAGATATTGATGTAGTAGCTATGGTGGTTTTTTCTGTGGTTGACTAGGTGTTTCCAACTGATACTCCACCTGTAGAACTAGTGCTTTGGGTCCTATTCTTCCTTCCTTGGGTCCACTGCACCCATTTATCTATTAATTTGATTATCCCATACATAAGAACCTCCATGGTGTCTATGACTAGACTTGCAGGTGGGGTAGAAAAAATCGGGGTGCCTTTGATGTTCTCATAGTATGTGGGATGCATGTAGGCTCCATCATCTACAAGGTAAACAACATCAACATAATCATTATACAATTTAATCTCATTAATTTTTAGTCACAACCAAAACTTCTCCCAAGTTTGGTACTCATTGAGACACCTAGACCAAAAGTCTTCAATATCTAGAACATGCCTGTAGGCATATCCCAACTTCAAGTGATCCCTTACAATGTCGATTAGATCATATTGAGGCTTGAGTACCTCATAGTCCTCTAGTTTAATTTTTCTCTCAAAGTTCATCACCATATTTTGACCATCAGATCTAGAAGCACATGAATATGGTTTTACCACTATAGGGAAGGAAATCTTGACTATCTTTTTTACATTAGAACACAAGTTGTTCACTTCAAGGATCTATCGACACAATTCAACTCGAACCACCTTATCTTCTGAATACCTTGGAAGCCTCTTAGGAAATCCTTCATAAGCTCCTATATGCAAATAAGAGAAACTCAAATATTGGATGAATGAGCATCCAAGTTGGTTGATGGTCAAAATTTCCTCTAGTGAAAATCTCCTTTCAGGGCATCCTTGCAATTCTTAAGGCATCTTTTACAACCACATACTCCTAAAAAATTCTTTAAAACTATATATGTGGGTAGAAATCATATACTTTGGTGTGATCATCATAGTTCTAAATGCTAGGGAGGCTAGGCCACAAGTGGTTAGTTACCAAGGATAAATCAGATATGAGGACATGTAAAATTGCTTAAATCCTATGGCCAAATTCAACCACGAGGCAAGCTCATCACAAATAATATGTGCCCATTTGATTTGCATATCCTCAACACATATTACTTGTACTAGAAAGAAATGGTGCTTGATTAAATCCAAGATCTCCTCTTTTCCTTGTAGTCTAAGGAGGAATCCAAGGATATCCACTATTTCTCTTTCTAAATTTGTGCTAGAAAAGGTCTTTGACATTTTTCTCTTCTTTGAGTGAGCACTCTAGACCTAGGTCCTCTGCATATCTTTCATTTGAGGGTTTTCTTGTCATTGAACATAGATATAGAAAAGCCAAAATCAACTCACAATACTACTCCTTCATAGGAATATCGAACATGGACTGCATCAATGCCTTGTTGATCGAGATGAGGATAGATTTGTCAGGAAACAAAATCTTCTTTGTTTCTAGGTCATAACTCTCGATACATTCCCTCATAAGCTCAAGTGCATGAACTACCATTCAAAAAAAATTGCCTCAACCAGTCTATTCTCTTTAAGAGTTTGAGTGATTGGGTGAATGGGTTGAGAATATAGCCTTCTATGAAGACCACCCAAAGTGTAGAATTTGTAAGATTTGTCTATTAGCTCTTTTAATTCACTCTCCAGGCTAATTGACATATCATAACCAACAAATCTACTTTTTTTTTTTTTTCTATGATTGTATAGGATACAATTCTTAATATATAGCCATTTTAATATACTTGAAGAAATCAATTGCAAGAAATTCTGATGAAATAGGTATAGGAATTAGAATGTTGGCACCACCTGAAAAAATTAAGTTTAGCTAAAGATTATATGATACAATTTGCATTTAATTCCATGATCAATGACTAATTGAACTTTTTGTTATCTTGCACATCAAAATTTAAATTCCTGGAAGCTCTATTACTTTACTTGGAGTAAAGTCATATTACCAAAAATCACTTTACAAAACAAGACTTTAAGTTCTATGGGGGAGAAAGAGAAACTTAGATTTTCTATAAAAAACTTTCCATCTATTCAAAATCATAGCATGGGGAGTAATCCTTTGTTAGCTTATATACTTCATTATTTTACTTTTTGCCTTGAGCTTTTAACACTACATTTCCTTTATAATGAGGTCACATTCCCACTAATGACTTCTCTAGAAGTATCTTTCAAGCATCTTCAAACCATATTCTTACTTTAAAGTCACTTTTGTTTCTATACCAAAAGCCTTTGGATACGTAACCTTTTGCATTACCTTGGAATAGAAAAACCCTTTCTCAGCAACATTTCTCAGACTGGAGTATAGCTAACAACATGTTACCCTTATCCTCAATCTAATGGCCTAAAATATAGGTCTCAAGCATGCCTCACTAATGAAGATCTTGCAATAGTTTTTTAACATCATCCCTTTATTTCTTGTTTATAAAGCCTTGGATATCTCACAAATCATTGTAGCCTTGAAAGCTAAACAAAACACCTTCACTTCTATTAGTGCACATTGGAAACTCGTTTATCTACTCTTTTCCTTCTAACGGTAGAACCTACCTCTGTATCATGAATGATATTCTTCCTAACTTAGATTTTCTTCATGGGTCTTTCATTATTCCATAGTCATATACACAACTTCTTGATTAATTTCATGGTTTCCTCTTTCAGATACACACTTGATTAAGTTCACCAATTAGGAAAACTAGTTTGATTGCTTAGAATCTGAAGGAGAAAGGATGCTAAGGAAATATAATAGATTGTGAAACAAGAATAACTTACTTCTCATTAGGAAGATGCTAGAATACATCTTGACCATGCCTAGATCACCTAGACCTTGTGTGCATCAGAAAAATAAGAAACCTGCTTAGAATGATTAGTTAAAGGTAATGCAAGGGGGACCTGGTAAATAAAGAAAGTAAAGCACTAGGGAAAGATGAGAGGTAAGTAACCTAAAGGATACTTAGATATCATACTTGTACATAAACTCATTTTGATACCAATGAATTTAAGTTTTACAAGGGTAGGACTAAAAGTTGGCAACAGAGTTGAATTGACGATCATCATTTTGTCATTATAAGAAGTAGCAAGGATTTTATGTTTTGTGATAGAGATAGAATATGACACATTTCTAGTGAGTCCATATGAATGCAATAGTCTCAACATTTGAATTTGAACCATTGGATGTAGATTAAATCCATAATGGTCATATAGTCACCAAGAGAAGATGTGAGCTCTTTAGCTATAGAAACATAGTGATGAAGAGACAAATGGATAAAGTGGGATAGAGGCTTTGCAAGTTCCAAAAGGCACAACATTAGAATAGGAAAATATGTGTGATTTTTTTATTTTCTTATACCTCAAGGTAAGAAAATTTTGAAATTTATTCCCGATCATTGATCATATTGGAGATCGATGAGTGTTCCATAGTAGCTAAAAGGAGATGCTCAGCTTTTAGTTGTGGCAACAACACAACATGGTGATGTAGGTCCATGTGGGCCACATAAAAAGGAACAAAACATAATCTTCCTTACCATCACATTAAAAAAATATCAATGGACGTTTATTTTTTGTGATGAAAAGGTGCTCAGTAGATAAACTACACAACATAGAGAGAACATGCCATGTGTCCTGAGTGGGCCTCAAATTGAAACAAGAGAGTGCTAATTTCCTAACCATTGATCTTAAATAGATCAAATTTTGTCACTTTTTTGTGATAAGAAGTAAAGAGGTCTTTAGTTATAGTGACAAAGAAAGAAGAAGACATATGTCTTTAGTGGGCCATCTGTGGGGATATACAATGAAGGAATTAGAGCTATCAGATTTCTACAATCCATCACTATTGCTTCTTTTTTTCTTTCTAGATTTGATTGTGTGGACAATTTTTTATCATTAACATTTTGGATTACACTACTTGATCCATCATCAAGATGCACGCAAAATATGAAAAGGAGAAATGAGATAGATAGTAGACCAGGCATCCAATAAAAGCAAGGAGAGGATGCTAATAACATAAAAATCAAGGAAAACAACCAATGAAAAGATAATAGAGAACCTTAAATAATAAATTGAAATAAAAATATAAAAAGAACCAGAAGTAAAATAAGATGCACATAGATAAATAAAAGCCAACAACAAAAGACCAATAGACAACACATAAATAAATACTTATATAACTAACAATCCAATAAGCAAAATGATAATAACATGTTAAAAATATAAAGAGAAAAAATAGAGAAAAAGCAAGAGAATGGAGTAAGTATACAAAAGGACCCCAGAAAATGACTAAAGATGACTAATTGAACCAAATAATGAGAAAGAAAAATAACAATTGTGAACTAGTGAACTAGAAAAATAAATAAATAGTAATAATAATAACAATGAAATTAATAATGAAATTAAATTATTAAATAATTGAAAAGACAAAAAAAATTAATAAAAGAAATAGTGCCTTCAAGCCCCTCTCCACTCTCAATAGATGCCTCCCCCCTCTCAAATACTCTATTCATTCCTATCTGGAGTCTAGGTCTACAAGGTTCTTTTCTCTTGTGGCACCCCCCTACAGAGGTGAAATTGGTCTCTCTTTTGTCACCAGACTTAAAAAACATGCGACGAATATCAGGCATGAGTAAGTTCTTAAGTTTACCCTTGCTAAGCACTCATCCTCTACTAAACATCATATTTTCTTAGAGGATTCTCTCATTGTTGCCAAGGGAAAAAAAATCTTCAAAAGAATGTTCAAAGAGGTAGTCAAAATATTTAACAACCCATCCAACCTCAAGTGTGATGATGGATGGAACTTAAACCAATATTGGAACCAATTTCTATCTTCCCTTAAGAATTCTAGCCCTACTTTATCTTGACCTTTCCTTTTTTCCTTGTTGCTTCCTCCCCCCTCCCTTCTTGGTTTCTCACACTCTCCCTTGCTCCCCTTGGGGCTAATTGTCACATTAGGATTCTATTTGTCCTTTCCTTTGTGTTGTGCTCTTGGCCACACTTTCATTCTAGATTTTTATAGTTCTTTTAGCTTTCCTCCTTCTCTTTTTGGTCATATTATTTTTTCCTTATTTATTTATCCATTTTCTTCCTTTTGTTAGTCCCTTTCTCTTTTGTGTCTTTTAATTTTTGGCTTTATCTTTGTTGGCTCACACATTTTTAGTTTTGTACCTACACACACATACACTCATTTACATATTACGTATGTAGGAATGTATGCATATTGTTCACATAATCAAATCTAGAAAAAAATAATAACAATGGAGGAATTAGCAATGATTTGAATTGTTTGATGCAATATGGGTCTATTCTTTTTGTTATGTCACTATTCAAAGATTCATGGTTTTTAACCATAGAGAATTAGTGATAAGGTAATGTGCATGATTGGGTTTTGTGGCTAGTACAACAAGGATACAAACAAGAAAGGTTCTTTTTAACTAGAAAAACATGATTTGTTTGATTACTACATTGATATGAAGAAATGTGAGTTAGCAATAAGATCGAATCAAGCTTGCTAGATATGATACAAATCAACCATTTATTTTCAAAATTTTTTTGCAAAGCATGCATACCTACTCCCGATAGATAATTTATGGTAAATTCAAGTCTCCTTCTGTACATAATGCTTAAATATTGTTGGAAATATAGATGGAGTAATTGAGAGGGGGAGTGAATCAGTTACCACAAAAGAAAATCCATAGATCCCTTAGATGTCTTACAAAACTAGTTACTACTATTACTCGGTAAGCACACAAAAATGCTATAACTTCGTAGATGTAGTGTATGTTATCTTTAATAGATCTTAAACATTCATAGTGATTAACATGCATGCATACAAGAAATAACATGAACACATTAGACACCAAATTTCACATGGAAACCCAATATGGGAAAAATAGCTACTAATTTTCACTCTTTTGAAGTGAGCCCTATTAGGAGCCAACCCTGTTAAAGGTTACAAAACACACTATTAGGTTTGACCTTGCTAAAGGATTTAATCACCCTACTAGGAGTGGCCTTGCTAGAGGACTTTATAACAATTCAATAGAACTATCAAATTGTTAGAGGATTTACAAAATAGCTATTAAACCAACTCTATTAAGAGATTTAGAAATCACTGCTACAATGGTGAGAAAGTAACAATGAATTGACATGAATGAGATGCAACTGAATTGTTGATACAAATATTTGTTCTACTTTACTAGGTCCTCTTCTAATTGAATACAACTTTGCTACTCCTCAATGATATCTGATCCTTCTTCAAAATTTGCTCATACTTTCCTTTTCACATAATCAACACACTTGCATGCTCGCTCACTGTACTTTTGAATAGGCAACTTGACCTTTTATTTATACCTTGAAAATTTTCAAATCAGCTCATTTACAAGTTACAATTACTGATAATCATTACCTCAGTCAGCTATAATCATTACATAAAACAATTAATCTTTATTTCCCAAAACAATGAAATCCTTCATTGGTTGAACCTGCTCAGTAAACACTGCTCTAGAAATGATTTCCAGTGTTAACCAACTGAAGCTTGGTGAACACTATGAAATCTGAAAAATCCTTTGGAGACAGAGTGAACTTGGTAAACACTGACTTTCTTTTGGTAACCTTGTGAGCTTGATTACCACTAACTTCTAACATAAAATCCTTCAATGATTGAGTGAGGTCCATAGACACTATTTCCACAGAGTGTTTTTTAGGAATGCTTGGTAGACTATATAATTTTCTTTACTGACCAAATGAGCTAGGTAGACTCTATCTAATAACTAATATGACATTTGTATAATAGAAAAGACAACAAATAATTGAGAAATTATATCTAACAATCTCCCTCTTTGGAATTGATGGCAACACAACATGTCATAGCATAATGAAATTTGAGAACAAGTCTTTTCCCTGAGAGAACATTTCTCCCTCTTAGATTTTATGCCACAAACTTCTCTAATGTAGTAATCTCCCTCTATGAAGGAATTACATAGCTTCTTTTCTAAACAAAAAAATCTCCACAAACAAATTCAAATTTTAGAAAGATATGATAGTACACTCTCCCTCTTTGACAACACATGCCAAAGAGAACACATACCAAATGAGTAAAAATGTACCCTAAATACTAATTCATATGCAATGTTCCCATGACTATGCTGCATCAATTGAAAGATCTTCAACTTGGTTCCTATTGATGCATCACTAAAACTTTATTTTAGTGAGCTTCAAATAGGGGAATGACCCCTAACTTACCTCTTAGATACAAGAATGCATCCTTAGGTAATGGCTTGGTGAATATGTCAACAATCTATTCCTTTGTATGGACATATTCCAATCTAATTTTCTTATCTTGCACCAATTCTCTGACAAAGTGATACTTTATTGCAATGTGCTTGGTTTTGGAATGCATCATTGGGTTTTTTGATATGTTAATTGCACTTGTATTTTCACAAAACATAACAACTAGCTCTTTGATCTCCACCTTCATGCCTTCCAATAATTTATTCTACCAAACAATATTGAAACAATTTACTGCTACTGCAACAAACTCTGTAGAACCAGAATCAGCATGCAAAGAACATTAAAAAATGAAGTAAACATTCACAAACCAAAAACTAAATTCACATATATGCTTAGACTAAGAAAGAAAATAAGAAGTGCAAACCTCACAAGAGAAAACACTCCATGCTTTCTTGATTCTGTAGATGTGTCCTTTTGTTGTGGATGTATGCTCAAGATGCTCAAAAGCTGCTTCAATGGAGATGGGTAATGGCAAATTGGTAGCTTTGTGAGCTCTCAATTTGGCATTATAAGGGTATGGTTGATGGATTTGGTTCTCAAAATAGCATGGTAACTTTAGCTCAAAGATTGTTGATTAAATGGCTTGGGATGGGATTCAATTTATAGGCTAAGGGGTAGAGAGATGGAGGGCTTAGATGCAAGGATGGATGAAGGCTTAAGGAGGGCTAAGATGCACTCAAAGGGGAGCACATGGATTGTGCTTGTTTAGCACCAATGGGAAGGTGACACTTGTCACAAGGAGGATGAGTGTGAGAGGGTAGGGTTAAGGGTTGGTTAAAGTCATGATGAGTGGGGTTGAGTATGTAAGAGGGATGTAAGAGGAATGAGTGTGGAAGAGGGAAGAGTGTGGAAGATGGGTGTAAGAGTCATGAGTGGGCTTGTAAGAGTCTTTATGTTTTGTAAGAGCACTCATGACTTAGTGGTTGGGTTTTTTTGAGGGGAGACTTTGGTTGGATTAGGAAAGTCTTAAACTTGTTTAAGGAATGCGACAACATTAGGGGGTGGATTAGGCTTGGGTTTAGGATTAGATTAGGGATGTTAGAGATGTGCAAGTGGATGGCATTAATGAGGGTGGGTGAGTTAGTGGCTAAGCTTGGTTAGTATGGGTGGATGGGGTGGATTAGGCTAAATGGAGGATTAGAGATAGGTTAGGGGTTTTTGAATTTGAGGATTTCATTTATCAAATAGATTTATTTAATAAATAGGGATTTTTGGAATTAGATAGGAGAAAAGGATTTAATTGATAAATAATAGATTATTTGATTTATCAATTAGGACTATAGATGATTAATTAAATTAATCAACTAGGGGATGACAAAGGATTAATTAAATAGAAATTTAATTAATAATGCCTTTTTAGATAACTAAATAGGATTACTAAAATATTGTAATCAAATTTAGGTGTCTACATTTTGCCCCTCTTTGACATAGTGTTGAGACAACACTATTTCAAAGAAGTTCGAATGAAGACGACACGAAGAAGATGTTTTAGCAACAAGGTTGCCCCAGTCTCAGATAAGAAGAGGAGAGACTAGACTTAGATGATGCCCCCTCAAGAAGGCGGTGGGGAGAGAAATGAGGCTCGATGACTTCTTGAAAAGTACAAGAAATTGAGATGAGCTGAGACGCAGGTTGGCGAAGAGAAGGGGCTGAATTAGCTCAAACTCTCACTACGAGAGAATGATAAAGGGAAATCAGAGGCACAATAGTAAAGCAAGCTTAAGAATTTCCAGGATTGGGGGGGGAGATGGAGGAGCGGAGCGCTATAAAAGGAATCCATTGAAGCTTTTTGAGCGGGGGGATACTTCAAAGAGAAGTACCACCATGTAGTTGAGCACTAGATTTGCTATAGGACTGTTGGTTAATTGCCAAGGTTACCAAGAACATCAAGGCCTTTTCACCAACCGTCCAGAGGACTGACGAACTGACTCAAAACAAACACACAAGGATTGCCCCAGTATCACACATGAATCCCAGAGGAAGCAGCGTGGAAACGACACTAGGTAACCCACAAGCAGAAAAAGAAAACAAGCAAAAGACCTGATCAAGACCTTACGCTCTAATTGCCCCATTCACAGCATACCATGATATGGAAGATCATGGCAACCTTGAGGAGGGAACAAGGAGATTGCTTGGAAAAGATATTTCAAGACCCAAAAGGGAAGATCCCAAATCAAAAGAAAGTGAAAATCCAAAAGAGAACTGTTTGCCAACGAGATGGGTAGGACGAGGTACTAACGGACCAAGATCAGACATGAGGAAAGCTATATCCTGCAAAAATCTATCAGAGAGCACCTAAGCTGATGGATCTGGATGAGTGATGCGTCTGGCAAGCTGAACTAAGAAGGATAACACTTTGGTGATAGGAGATCTAGCTAAAGGATGCATTGGAATATCTAACCAAGGTGTGCAATGTGTGCAAGATGTTGACCAAGGATGAACTAACATGAAAGCCGAATAGATACAATGATACTAAGCTAAAGAGGATGTATAAGCTGACAGACCAAGATATGTTACAAATGTACAAGTTTGTTCATGTTTTGGTTTTTTTTTGTGAGATGAAATTTTTTGTGAAGGATGGGGTGTCTATAATAGTTGATAGGTGGATAGGTAGATGTTTTGTGAAAAGCTTAAGGAAAATGGGATTCTGTGTGTGCATGTGATAGGATACAAGCTAGGATACAAGATCATTTACAAGATGGAATATGGTACAAGCTTTGGACAAGATTTGGATATATACAAGGTATGGTACAAGATTTACAAGGTATAATACAAGCTTTGGTACAAGATTTACAAGCTGTATAGGAGGTATTGACAAGCTCCATCAGATTTTGGATATTTGATTGGAACACCAGGGGAACAAGCAGGTGTTTTATGGGATGGTGGGTGGATGGATGAGGGATAGGATAGTGATAGATAATGGATTAGTCTTTAGCACACAAGGTGCTTGAATTACCAGGTTTTCACCAAGGTACCTATCCAAGGCGCTTGAATTGCCAAGTTTTCACCATTGGACGCTTATTTCTCTTTACTATTTTTTTTTTTGTATTTTTCAAAAGCTGGGTATACCAAGGATCTTCAAGCATAGAACTTCTTGAGATGAATGATGTTAGTGGGATCATTTAAGAGTTCTCCTTCTGGTGTAGATAATTGATAGGCTCCGGAGCCAAAGGAGGCAGTAACCACATAGGGACCAAGCCATGTAGGTTCAAACTTGCCTTTCTTTTCTCGATCTGCTTGGACTTTCATATTTTCTTTGAGGACCATATCACCTGGCTGAAAGTGTCGTGGGAGCACCTTCTTGTTGAAATTCCTTTTGAGACGAGTTTGATAGACTGTGAGATGGTCATAGGCTTGTTGTCTCTTCTCATCTAAGAGATCTAGCTGGGTGAGTCGAGCTACTCTGTATTCTTCATCTGAGATTTGCCCTCGCAAAGATATGTGTAGTGAGGGAAGTTCAACTTCTATAGGTAATACCGCTTCGGCACCATAGACTAGGGAGTATGGAGTTGTGCCTGTGGATGTACGGAAGGAAGTTCGATAGGCCCATAGAGCTGGGTTTATTTGAAGGTGCCAATCACGGCCGGAATCATTGACAACTTTCTTTAGGATTTTGAGGAGGGTTTTATTAGTTGCCTCTGCCTGGCCGTTACCTTGTGGGAAATATGGGCTAGAAAAGCGGTGATGGATGCGGAGGGAAGTGCATAATTCTTCCATATTGAGATTTTCAAAATTACCTTCGTGGTCAGTGAAGATGGTGGATGGGATGCCGAAGCGGCAAACAATGTGGTACAAGATGAACTTGGAGACTTGAACTCCTGTAGCTGAGACTAGGGGGACTGCTTCCACCCACTTAGTGAAATAGTCTGTAGCTGTTATTATCCATTTATGTCCATCAGATGAGAGAGGTGTGATAGTTCCAACTAGATCAAGGCCCCAACAAGCAAAAGGCCAAGGTGGTGCAATAGGCTGTAGATCCTGTGCTGGAGCGTGCACAAGATTTGCATGCTGCTGACATGGGAGACACTTTCTAACAAAGTCACAAGAGTCTTCTTCAATGGTAGGCCAATAGTAGCCTGCTCTAAGGATTTGTCGTGCTAGGACAATACCACTCGTGTGGGCACCGCAAAGTTCGGAATGTACTTCTTTTAATGCCATCGCAGCCTCATTTTCATCTAAACATCGAGAGAGAGTATCGTGATAACCCCGACGATATAGGGTATTGGCTATGATAACATAGTGGGATGATTTTCGGATGAGGTTCTAGCGTTGGGTACGTGTGAGGTGAGGGGATATGATACCATCGTTAAGGTAAGCGTGAATTTCATGGTACCAAGGGGATTGGGGACCAACCAAGATACAAACACGGTTTGAATCCTCATTCGCATAGGCAGGTGTGAGGAGCTGCTCAACTAAAAACTCATACTGTGTAGCTTCTTGGGGAATTTCCAAGAGCGAGCCGATAGTGGCCATGGCATCTGCTGCCTTGTTCTGCATTCGAGGCACTTGTGTAAACTGAAGCTTTGTAAAATGCTGGGTCAGCTGATCAACTAGCTCTTTGTAGGGTAATAGCTTTTCATCTTTGGTTTGATATTCATTTAAGACTTGTTTGATGATGAGTTGGGAATCACCAAAGACTTGTAACTCGGTGATATTCCATTCTGCAGCTATCTTTAATCCTGCTACAAGAGCTTCATATTCTGCTATATTGTTGGTGCTAGGGAATTGTAGCTTGAAGGCTTTTGGAATGTAATCTCCTTGAGGTGTAACTAATAATATTCCTGCCCCTGATCCATGAGAGGTGTATGAGCCATCAAAATAAAGCTTCCATGGGGGCTGTTCTTCAATTAGGCAGACATGCTCATCTGGAAATTCTGTGAGCAAAGGATATGCATCTACTAGAGGTGCATCAGCTAGGTGATCTGCTATAGCTTGCCCTTTGATTGCCTTTCTGTCCACATACTGGATGTCAAACTCACTTAGTAGCATAACCCATTTGGCCAAACGGCCTGTAAGTGTTGTTCTGGAGAGCATATACTTGAGAGGGTCAATCTTGGAGACTAGTTGGATGGTATGACTTAGCATGTAGTGGCGAAGCTTTTGAGTTGAGAAAACAACTGCCAAACAAGCTTTTTCCATAGGAGTGTAATTGATTTCATAACCAACTAGGGTTCTACTGATATAGTAGATGGCTCTCTCTCTGCTATAATCATCATGTTGTGCTAGAAGTGCCCCTAGAGCAGTAGGTGTTGCTGATATATACAAGATCAAGGGACGACCAGGAACTGGTGGAACCAAGATAGGGGGATTGGTGAGATACTGCTTGAGCTGATCGAAGCTGTGCTGACATAAAAGATCCCACTTGAAGTTCTCATTCTTCTTTAGCAAGTGTGAAAATGGTGTACACTTATCTGCAAGTTGGGAGATGAAGCGCCGAACAGATTGAAGTTTTCCTTGAAGAGAGCGAAGCTGTCGCAGTGTCTGGGGAGGAGGCATGTCTAAGATAGCCTTGACCTTTTTGGGGTCGATCTCTATACCCCGTTTAGAAACTATGAAGCCTAGAAGCTTGCCAGAGGTGACCCCAAAGACACACTTCTTGGGATTTAGCATGAGATAATATTGGGCCAACCTATCAAAGACTTTTTCCAGGTCAGCAAGATGATCCATGAAGGTGTGAGATTTGACCAGGATATCGTCCACATAATCTTCCAAAATGCTATGGATAAGATCATGGAAAATGGCTGTCATAGCTCTTTGATAGGTAGCCTCAGCATTCTTTAGGCCAAAAGGCATCATGGTGTAGCAAAAGGTTCCCCAGGGGGTAGTGAATGCTGTCTTATGCTGATCCTCTTCTGCAATCTTGATTTGATTATACCCAGAAAATCCATCCATAAGGGACAGGATTTCATGTCCAGCTGTAAGATCTACAATCATATCTATGTTGGGCAAGGGAAAATCATCCTTTGGACAAGCTTTGTTAAGATCTCTAAAATCAGTACAGATTCTGATGTCACCAGAAGGCTTAGTGACAAGGACCATGTTGGAGATCCATTCTGAGTAGTCAATAGGTCGGATAACCTTAGCAGCTAACATTCTTTCTAGTTCAGCTTTGACTAGTAATGCCACCTTGGGGTGCATTTTTCTAAGCTTTTGTCTGACGGGCTTGATCTTTGGATCGACTGCAAGATGATGAACTACAAGCTTTGGATCAAGTCCTGGCATGTCCTGATATGACCATGCAAATCGGCCAATGTTCTCTCGTAAAACCTCAAAGAGGAGGTCAGCTTGGTCTTGTGATAGGGATGCAGCAATGTGAACAATTCTAGGGATCTCTGAAGAACCAATGTTGACTTCTCTAGTATCCTCTATTAGAATAGAAGACACCTCTGGTCGATTATCTTGAGGAGGCAATACTAAATCCTCATGTTCTGCTTGTGGCTCTGGATTTTCTTGCTGAGGGGTTCTCTTCGCTGCCTTAGCTAGTCCTAGATTTACCTTAGTTCCAGTTTTGGGTGTATCGAAACTAGGTTGGGGATTTTCTCCAAAATACCCCTTGGGATCTAGCTTGTAGATGTAGGCAGAATCTGGCTTTGTCTTCTTATGAGGAGTTTCAGCTCCCATGAATCTTAGAAGCGCTTCCTCTGATGCAAACTCATCAATATGTATGACACTTGGTTGGTCCCAATCTATGAGTTGTGGATGAGCAAGTGGTAGGTCAATGAGATGGATGGATAGTTCTCGGAGAACAGAGTCTCCTAGGAAGATTTGGTCTGGGATATCGTCGTAGGCTCTCTTTTCAACTTCCTCAGGAATGTCTTCGATTTCGACAAGGTCGCGGTGGATGTTCGAAAAAGCGTGGCCGTTCTCGTTGGTGCCCCCAGTTGTGGGTATGCCAAAGCCAAGACCTGACTTTATTTCCCAATCATGTGCTTTGATGGGACATTGCATGCCCCTTTCTTGTGGTCCTAGTCCACCTCCTTGATAGTTCCATTTTTCAGTGACGAGCTTATGTTGTTGGGGATACTTTTGGCTGAAGTGATCAAGGCGTGCTTGATTTCTTGGAGGTGCATCCTTATGTAGCCAATTGTTGATATCTGGAGTGAGCTCCTCATGAAGAGGGGTTTTTGAGGACACAAAGGTGGTTGGGCCAAACTATTTGTATCGAGGAGGTGGAATCTCCTTAGCTTTGTGATATGTTGGTCGTCCATGGGTATGTGGATCAAGTGGGATTGCTCCGACAGCAAATGCATCTGATAGACTATATTCTCCACATCCTTTGTTGTTGATCTTTACAGTAGATAGGGTGGAGGCAAGGATGGTTTCTACATCATTACAAGTGTGGGATGAGCTGGTGATGGCTGTGCCGATGTCTATTCCAGGGCAATGGTTTGTATATGAAGCTTCAACCGCATTGCAGTAAGCAAAGGGTTCTGGATCGGCATGGATGGTTACCTCAGTGCCTTGATGCGAAAATTTGATGCACTGATGGTAGGTGGATGGAACGGCCTTCATAGCATGAATCCATGGACGACCGAGGAGGATGTTAAATGGTAGGTTTAGATCAACAACATGGCAAACTGTCTCTTGAATGACTGGCCCAACCTTGATTGGTAGCAAAATAGTCCCTTCTGTGGTCCTTTCCAAGTTGTCATAAGCTTTGATGGTGATAACCTCACTGATCATATCTGCCTCAGTATACCCAGCTTGTTTTATGAATTTTAGGGTGCAAATGTTCAAGGCTGATCCATTATCTATCATTACTCTTTTCACGGCAAAATTGGATACCATGATGGCTATGCGAAGCGGAAGGGTGTGATCTGGCTCAACCACGGGTATGTCGGTGGGTTTGAAAGATAGGGCACATGAGGATGAAAGGTGTCCAACAAGATTACGAAAATCAGTAGCATTGATATCAGAAGGGACACGGGATTCTATGAGAGCACTGTCAAGGATGTCTTTGTACATAGGACTAGTGCGGAGAAGGTCTAAAATGGATATTTGGGCTGGCATGTTCCCAAGGTGTTCCAAGATATTGTACCAGCTTTTTGATGGAGCTGATGGTGTTGATGAAACTGGTGGGCCTGCGATGTTAAATCACGCTCTTCGAGTGGTGACCGCACACTCATTGTATGGTCCTCGGATATTGATAACATTGACAGAAGGCTCTTTCTTAGATGTACAACCTATAAGGCTACCATAGTCTATATAGGATGAAGTGTGGTCATTGTTCTTCCCATGCTGTTGGTTTGGCTGGCGGTTGTTGGTGTTGTTTTGGATAGGTGCTTTTCCAAGATTTTGGTTGTTGTGTGGAGGAAAAGCATTTTGATAAATTTGTAAGCCTGCATTGGGAGAGGTTTGGGCACCAACAGTGATTTCCTTCTGATCAATGAGGTCTTGCACATAGTCTTTCAGTTTCATGCATCTGAGGGTGGTGTGACCGTTTACCCTATGGAACTTGCAATACTCATTGTCCTTGTACCATGCAGCTTTGGATTGGCTTGGATCAATTTGCTGGGTAGGAGGAAATTTGATGAGGTTTTCCTTAGCCAATTTCTCAAAAATAACATCCAATGGCTCACCAAGGGGTGTATAGTTTCTAGGTGCAGGTTGGAATCTGGGCTTTTGCCCTGTAGCTACATTGATGGCATTAGCTTGATTGTTAGACCCTTGAAAGTTGGGTCTTGTATTGTGGTTTTGATAGCTTTGGTTATTTCGTTGTTGGTAATTGGTAGCTTGTTGGTTGTTTGTTTGATATGGTGGGTTAGACTGGTTTCGAGAAGGACCAATGATATTCACATGTCTGGTGTCAGTAACCCCATCTGTTGCAACATGCTTGTTTTTGTTCCAATACCTAGACTTGTCATTGGAATGTGATTGATTTTGGTTGGCCTCTTTGTAAATCTTTACCACACCATCTTTGATGAGTCCTTGCTCAAGGATCATTCCTTTCTCTTTGATATCCATATAGGTCTGCAAACAGTTCATGGTCATGTGGTGAGCCAAGCTGGGATGTGCATTATCAATAAACATTTTCACCACATGGCGTTCTGGCAAGGTGCAGGATATGCGGGTGGTAAGGGTTTGCCATCTTTGCAGGTATTCGGCAAGGCTTTCTCCACCTTTTTGCTTGGTGTGGAAAAGATCAACTATTGATAGCTCTGTTTCAACAAGATGGGCATATTGGGCTACAAATGCCTCAGATAATTCAGCAAAGTTTTTAATTGTGCCATAGGGGATTCTATAAAACCATTCAAGAGCTGGTCCAGCCAAGCTTTTGGGAAAAAGGCACAAGAGGAAGACATCATTGTATGCCACGTCCTGGCAATGCATGTAAAATTCTTTGATATGTGTGACAGGGTCTCCTTTTCCTCTGAACTTGTCAAATTTAGGTACCTCAAAGTGTTTGGGAAATGGTGTCGTGGTAATGGCTCTGTCAAATGGGTAAGGACACACATTCTCAAACTTGAATGTCTTTGGATCATTCCCTTCTTGGATGGCTTTCAGAGCTGTCTTCATTTGCTCCCACTCTGAATTGATAGGTGATGGTTGGGGTGCCCCCAATGTAGGAGTGCCTTGAGGTAGGTATGTGCTGGATGGGGCCATTGAATATGGATGGTTATGAGGGACTTGCTGATAGGGATTGTACATTGTTTGGGCAGCTGCATGGTGGATGACGGGTTGTTGAGGGGGAGGTGGCGCATATTGCTGCATGTGCTGCGAGGCTTGCTGTTGATATGGGATTTGAGGTTGGGATTGAGGAACATAAGCTGGCTGTGGGTTAAATGGATTGCTTTGTGGAGGTAAGGTATAAGATGGTTGTGAGGCTTGGGGAAAGGATCGGAGGGCTTGTGGGGTTTGACCAATATATGTGGGTTGTGCCCCCATTTGGGATGGCATCTGCAAATAATTGGTGGTTGGCTGGGGTGCTGGATTACCTCCTAGAAGTGGCATTGAAAAGTAGTTGGTAAGTGGAGGTAATGGATTAGTTGGTGGTGGAGGTGGTGGGAATTGAAAGCTTGGGAATGGAACTGATGGGGTTTGATAGCTTTGTGGCTAGATTTGGAAGCTCGGTAGAATGGTGGTGGGAGCTAGGGTCACTTGGGAGCTTGGTAGAAGATTGGCAGTAGCTTGTGGGATTTGATAGCTTTGTGGAGTGAAGGTAGTAGCTTGTGGATTTTTGGCTGGTGGTATTGAGCTCCCAAGACCTAATGGAAATGATGGGATTGTGCTTTGGGCTATGGTGAACAAGCTGGGGGTGATGAAAGGTTGATTACTTGGCCCCATGGGTGGCATCCCTATTGTATATTGCTGAAGTTGGCCAAAGATGCTAGCACTAATTTGGGAGATGGGTGGATTTGGAAGGCTAGGTGTGGGAGCAGCAGCAATAGTGAAGGGGGTGAACGGTGAGATGTTTTGGGTAAAGGGGGTTTGGAGTGGAGAGGTATGAACCAAGGATGGAGTGGTGGTGGCTGGGTTGGCTTGCGGCATGGAGATTTCAACTTGGGTGGATGATGGTATGTTTGGGTCTGTTGGGTCATATGGATTGGCTGGAGGCTCTTCTTTTGGAATAAATTGAGGATAATTTGGATCATAAGAGCCTATGGGTGGTGGCAGCTGCCCAAACAATGGGTGAGATGGATCTGATAATGGAGGGGGTCTTCCAAAGTCAAAGGTTCCTACATTGTCCCTTCGAAAATTAGCAATGATTGTCTCTTTGTTTTTGTCTATAATGGCATTTACCAATACTGCATTTCCTGGTTGGTTCATGAAAGCTTCAATGTCAGTAGGTGATGGCATAGCTGGCTCTGGGCTGAAGGATGGCTGAGTGCTCAAGGGGGGTGAGGCTGTTTGATCTAAATGATAGGGCTCCATTGTTTCTTTCTTCTTGGCTAAGCGAGTGACGGGTGGCATGAAAAATGCTCCTAGGAATGAGATGCAATAATGCTGATGGATGCAAAAGGGGGAAGGCTTTTCTATGCAAATGATTTCCTAGGATGAGGCAAAGCTATATGACAAAACCTAAGGAGGATTGGGTTGGGGATTATAACTTCAAAGATATGTTGTCAAAGTACAAAAGGTCTGCTTTCCTATGTGCAAGCTTGGTGGTGATTGTGTCAACTTAAGGATAGACTGATGATCCTTTAGGAAGAACACGAGATTGACCACTTGCGAATCCCAACCTTTAGCTCAAGGTGATGAGGGATAACAAGTGACAAAGCTAGATTACCCTAGACAAAGCTCTGTCAAAGGGATAACCTTGGTGAGATTGGTGGATTTGGAAGATTTTAGGAATGGCAAACTTTTAGCAAGGTGACAACAATTTTGAAAGCTTAGATGTGTAGATTTCTGATTACTAGCTAGATGGTATGATTCTAAATGAGATGGATGAGCTAATAATGCTTAAGGGGATAACCTAAGATGGCTGGCTTTTCTACAAAGATGACTCTAAAGTGAAGCTTATCCAAGAAGATGGGGAAAAACAAGGGTGTCTAATCATAGAAATCATGCCTAGTTGGTAAGGCATAAGCAGGATTAACTCCTGGATGTTGGCTAAATTTGATGGTGCACTCTAACCAGGCCTCTTGAAGTGCTTCGTCGGTAGCTTTGTCCTCTGCTTTGTGGAGTTTGGAAATTCGTGGGCTTGGTGTTATTGCTTTTCTCTTGGCTGAAAGTTCTTGGTATGCTAGAGATGGCTTGAGTTTGACCTTGTGAAACTTCTGTTTGGGTTTGGGTTTGGGTTGTTCCGACATAAATTCCTGAATCTGCTTGGCTTTGGGAAAAATCTCAGTTGTTTTTCTTCAACTTGTTCAACTTCCAAAATAGGCAGTGACTATGCTAAGTGTGCCCTAAGCTAGGATTGACCAAGTTTGGCAAACATTCATTCAACAAGTAAAAATAAAAACAAGCAATAGATAGGAACACCCAGATAGAAGTTTGTGGTTCTCAGAATGTGGTACTTGCGCCAAGGAGTGTGTATGTTCTACAAATGTTTCGATCAGTCACTCCAAACACATTAACATCCTAGATGGTTTTCTGCAAGGCAGACAATTGGTTTAGCTAGGGAGTCCTCGATATACGCAAGGTACGTGAGGCCCAAATCCGTAGATGAGACCAAAAGGATGTCACACAGCCGAGAGGAGCGGTAACCCACTTCTCCTCTTTCACTTCTCAAGGGTATAAAGTTCCTTGAGGCTTAGCCCGAATGACAAAATCTTGATCCCAAGAGAGGTGTCTTTCGATTCACCTCCCGATTCTTATACTCCGCCGGAACGCTGGAGTTGAGGTCGTCCAAGGGGTGATGAAATCCCCAAGCAGGCCTCCTAAAAAAGAAACAAGGTTTTGGATCCTAATCTTATGCACCCAAGATGGCCTCGAAAGACGACAAGGGGAGAGAAGACTCGGATGACCTTGGGCTAAAAAACACGCTTGTTCTTTTACCAACTGACTCTTATGTGTGTTAATCTAGACTTTGCAAGCACTCATGTTTAAGAGACAATGTTCAATTCCAACTTGAAGCGCCAACAAAAGTAAATCGATCGAAGAATGCACACAATAAGAAGAGTTAGGGTCAACAAAAGCAAACTCGCACGCCCGGAGGCCCTCCACGTCAAGTATCGATTAATTTTCTTTAAGGCATTCAAGATTGAGTGTGAGTTTGTTTTAAGCCCAAAACAAAAGTGTGTGAGATTCGATTTCAAGCGCGCGCCCGGAGGCTCTCCACGTTAGTTGTTGTTCAATTTTAGTGCCCAAACTTGAAGTGTGATCGATTTAATCTAGAGTTTTGACCATTTAAGAATTTTGATAAAGTTAAAGCAAATGTTCAAAGACCAAGTGAGTGAGTTAGATTGTGGAACATTTAACACCTTTTTCAAGTAGACCCATCCCCATAAATGGCGCTGAGATTGCAACCAATGGTTAATATTTGATGGGTGATTAGAAAAGAGCTGAGTCCAAGGAACTACTCAAATGTCGATTTTCGCAGATGTCGATTTTCGCAAATGCAGATTTTCGCAGAAGTCAATTTTCGCAGACAGAATAGGTTGCAGACGCCAAAACTGCGCCAAAAAAAGCTGAAAATGCGATTTTTTTTTTTTTTTTTTTTAGATGGTATTTCTTCTTCCTAAGTGTGTTCTTTAACCTGCAAAAACAAGAAAAACACCCTCACAACACACTCAAACAATAGCAAACATTAGATGGTTAGAAAAATGACATATAGATGAAAATAGATGATTAAATGACCCATAGTGGGGTCCCACCGGGCGTGCCAAAATGTAGAACCAGAATCAGCATGCAAAGAACATTAAAAAATGAAGTAAACATTCACAAACCAAAAACTAAATTCACATATATGCTTAGACTAAGAAACAAAATAAGAAGTGCAAACCTCACAAGAGAAAACACTCCATGCTTTCTTGATTCTGTAGATGTGTCCTTTTGTTGTGGATGTATGCTCAAGATGCTCAAAAGCTGCTTCAATGGAGATGGGTAATGGCAAATTGGTAGCTTTGTGAGCTCTCAATTTGGCATTATAAGGGTATGGTTGATGGCTTTGGTTCTCAAAATAGCATGGTAACTTTAGCTCAAAGATTGTTGATTAAATGGCTTGGGATGGGATTCAATTTATAGGCTAAGGGGTAGAGAGATGGAGGGCTTAGATGCAAGGATGGATGAAGGCTTAAGGAGGGCTAAGATGCACTCAAAGGGGAGCACATGGATTGTGCTTTTTTAGCACCAATGGGAAGGTGACACTTGTCACAAGGAGGATGAGTGTGAGAGGGTAGGGTTAAGGGTTGGTTAAAGTCATGATGAGTGGGGTTGAGTATGTAAGAGGGATGTAAGAGGAATGAGTGTGGAAGAGGGAAGAGTGTGGAAGATGGGTGTAAGAGTCATGAGTGGGCTTGTAAGAGTCTTTATGTTTTGTAAGAGCACTCATGACTTAGTGGTTGGGTTTTTTTGAGGGGAGACTTTGGTTGGATTAGGAAAGTCTTAAACTTGTTTAAGGAATGTGACAACATTAGGGGGTGGATTAGGCTTGGGTTTAGGATTAGATTAGGGATGTTAGAGATGTGCAAGTGGATGGCATTAATGAGGGTGGGTGAGTTAGTGGCTAAGCTTGGTTAGTATGGGTGGATGGGGTGGATTAGGCTAAATGGAGGATTAGAGATAGGTTAGGGGTTTTTGAATTTGAGGATTTCATTTATCAAATAGATTTATTTAATAAATGGGGATTTTTGGAATTAGATAGGAGAAAAGGATTTAATTGATAAATAATAGATTATTTGATTTATCAATTAGGACTATAGATGATTAATTAAATTAATCAACTAGGGGATGACAAAGGATTAATTAAATAGAAATTTAATTAATAATGCCTTTTTAGATAACTAAATAGGATTACTAAAATAGTGTAATCAAATTTAGGTGTCTACAAACTCTACTTCTATTGTAGATTGGGATGTACAATTTTTCTTTTTACTTGTCCAAGAAACCAACCTCTTTTCAAGAAAGAATGCTCCACCACTTGTACTCTTTCTATCATCAATGTTTCCTTCCTAATAAGCATCAGTAAACATTTTAAAATCCTAATTTCCTCCAAATTTGTACCACAATCCATAATCTTCAGTGCCTTTCAAGTATCTCAAGATCTTTTTGATTGCCATCATGTGATTTTCTATGGGTTTTTCTGAAAATCTTGCTACAATACCAACTGCAAGAGTAATATCAGGTCTTGTATGAAACACATACTATAACTTTCCGATCATTGATGTATACAAGGCCTGATCTACCTCTTTTGATTCATCATCCTTGGTAAGCTTTAGTCTAGTACACATGGGTGTTCCAACTAGTTTAAAATCTTCCATACCAAACTTCTTGAGTATTTTTTTGATGTATTTAGACTGAGTAATGTAGATACCATTCTTGCTTTACTAAATTTTAAGACCAACAAAGAATTTGATCTCACCAAACATAGACATTTCAAATTCATTGTTCATTTGTTTTGAAAACTCTTTGCATATATCATCATTCCCTGTAAACAAAGTATCATCCACAAATATTTCTGCCAAAACAATCTTGGTATTTGGTCCTTCCTTGATATACAAGCTACTATTATCATTAGTTCTTTGAAAACCAATCTGAATATGATAGTTAGTCAATCTTTCATACCATGCTCTAGGGGCTTTTTTCAAACCATACAATCCTTTGTGTAATTTGTAGACCATGTCCTTCTTGTCTAGATCAACAAAACCTTTAGATTGCTCAATGTAGACTTCTTCATCCAAAATACCATTGAGAAATGCTGATTTGACATCCATCTGATATACCTTAAATCTTTTGTATGCAACATATGCAAGTAAGGTCCTAACACCTTCTAGTCTTGCAACAAGAGCAAAGATCTCTCCATAATCAATTCCTTCTTCTGGAGAGTAGCCTTTACATATCAATCTAGCTTTGTTTCTTGATACCTTACCATCCTCATTCAACTTATTCCTGAATACCCACTTTGTTCCAATAACATTTTAATGTTTAGGCCTAGGCACAAGAGTCCATATTTTGTTCTTCTCTTTTTTCTCTATCTCTTCATTCATAGCCTCAATTCAAATTTCATTTTATAATACATCTTTGACATTTGTAGGTTCAAAATAAACAAGTAAACAAGTAATTTTTAGCTTACTTCTTGTCATAGTACCTGCAAATTTGTCTCTAATAATCTAATCTGGTACATGATGTCTCCTGAGATACTTGGCCAATACAGGTTCCTTTCCTTTTGAGTGAATTTCATTGTCATCCTCTTGCACTTCAACTTTAGGTTTTGGCTACTCTGACTTAGTAGTCATTATCTTGGTAGCTTCAAAATGTGACTCAGGTCCTTGTGACTCTATTGAACTTCTTGCAACTCAGTGACTATGGAAGTCTCAGGAGTAGAAGTCACTTGATTGACATATATATCTGGCAATGTATCAAGCTCAATGAAAAAAATCTCTTGTAATCTGCTTTTTCTTTCTTCTTCAGCCCTTTTTGCAAACTCATCAACTTTCACATGTGCACTTTCTATGATTTTTTGAGTAGACAAATTCAAACATCTATATGGCTTACTATTGCAAGAATATTCCAAGAATATGCCTTCATCACCCTGTTGGTGTTTGAAAACGTTACCCATTTCCAATTACCCTGATGAGAAAATGACACATCTAGGGGTAGCTAACTCCAATTATCAACACATCCATTCAGACACCAGGCCAACTATAAGGCATGACCCTTCTTCTACTTTAGGCTCTGCAAAAACTAGGTGGGTAGACCTGTAGATTCTTTATATGGTACCAGTTATCAAAGCAGATAGAAACCCTTATTTCTCCTAATAACTTATGAAATAACATATATCTGTAGTAGCTAGATGCAAAACAATGAAATTCATAAGATGAGTGAGGGCATTCTGTTTATAGCTCTTCAACATGAAAGGGAAATTCATTTGATTAAAGATGTTGATTCAACAAAACCTCAAATATGCAACAGTATAACCAGTGATCCTATAACTTATCAGTGCCTAATCCATTGGGCAATTCCATGAATTCAAAACCTACGTCTGTGACATCAGGATGTCTCTCATATACCTAGACATTATATCTATCCAACCACCTTGTGATTCGGACATCAGTGTTCATTCAGGTCTCATTCTCATGAAATATCCTTCTCAAACAACCAGTAACCTTGTTTAAACATATCGAGCATTTACTTGGCCCTTTGGTGCAACAGCAAAATACATCAAACATACAACCTGAAAGGGATGCAAATGGGTCTCAAATCTTTGTTCCAAAACCACTTAAGACTTACAGATTGCTAAGATAGGAGACAAGAAACAGAACAAAACTAGTGAAATTGTTTCTCCTATGTATTCATTTCCTTGAAACTATACATTTAGATGCATAAAATTAAAACATGAAACAACCTAATATCTCAAAACTATCTATATTATCTCTACAATGCTGTTCACATGAGAGTTCCGCTGAAGAAAAATGGTGTCACAGTCATGGAAACATGTCAAAATACTGGAACCAATGGTCTCATAGTGCAAAAACTGGAATCCCTAATGGTATCACGTCAATTAACTTCTTCTTCCTAGAAATTGGAACCCACTGGTTTCTTAGTAACAAAAACTAGAACCTACTGGTTTCTCAGTAACAAGAACTGGAACCTACTGGTTTCTCAGTAACAAGAACTGGAAAAACTACTGGTTTCTCAGTAACAAGAACTGGAACCTACTGGTTTCTCAGTAACAAGAACTGGAAACTCTCAAAATGGAAGAAAGAAAGAATAAAATAGTATAGATGAATCCTAGATCTCACATGCAACTGCCATCTGTCGACTTAGGAATCCATCTCATGTAACTGAAAAACCTCTTTCATTTTTTTATCCATCTGATTTGATTTGGTTTTTATCATCACACTCTCACTGATTTCTAAAATATTTCTGTTCATATGATGAAAACCCTTTGAGTCATTAAAATCTAAACATCTCATGAAATCCTAGTGAAAATGAGATTCAACTGAATTGAAATAACCCCAACTACATTTTTACTATATTTTATCCATATTTAGCTCATTACCATGCCAGAAATCAAAATTGAACATTGACACCTGAATTCGGTTGCAAACTAGAATTATGAAAGAAAACCTCCTGTAGTAGGAACCAAAGGCATTCTATGCAAAATTTGACTATGGAATCGGAAAGTTCATCTTCTCTCGATTCCGGCGATATATAATATCGCCTACTTTGCCTTCTGGAAACACCTAGAAAGTCGACTTGAAAAATGCTCCTCTATTACAAAACCCTGGTCTGCATCTTTGAAAGATTAAAAATTCAAAATTTTAATTCTATTCTTAAAGATCAAACTTTATAATAGAAGCCCTTTGAATTTTAAATTTTTGGACGTGGAAATCATTTTTGGAGAAAAAATTTAAAATCATTATTTTATATTTTCCAAAATTTCTCCCTCATCTCTGGGCCCACTAGGTGCCATCTGGACTGCCATGTGGCAGCCCCTGATTGGCCAGCCTATGCCACATTACCCACTTATGAAGCACGCCCCGTCACATGCCTTGTCATTGCTGAGAGGGTCCCGCCGCCATGTGGCGCAAGCCCGCATTCCCGCATTACTTATCTTCCTACATCTTCATATTGCGGGGATGCGCTCGTCGTCAAATGCGGCCACGTGGTGTAATCTGCCATGATCTGAGTTTCGGGTGCCACATCAGCTCGTGTGCAAGTTTGGTTAAAATTTTGTGTTATTCGCCTTCAACTGACATCATCCTTGCGTAGCAGCCTAGTCGGGTCCCACCTCATAGCTTGCGGCCTTTTAAAAGGCTGTGTCTTTTAAGGCACTTTGCTTATGCAATGAGTTATATTTAAAGATTGTAGAAGTCCCCTATGTCTTGAATGTGAGATCAAATGTTTGAGAAAGAAACTATTCTACCTCCGACTGGGCTGCTCCTTTTGACTGCATGATTATGTCGCACAATCACTGACCATTCTTGAACTCTGCTTCTTTTGCCTTTGGCTTCCATGGCTTTGTTCATAATGCTCAGCTTATCATACTGCGGGCTACCTTTTGATGTTCATTGCCTTTTGTACTGTGGATTGTTCTCTTATACTCTTTTCTTTTTGCTGTCGACGCCTTTTCTTGTCAGGAGCGGTTTTTGCTTTTGCATGAGCTGATTGTACATCCTTTGACTGCGGGTTCTTTTAAATGCCTGTTGCGGCTATTTAAGTCTTTGCACTAAGCCGTCCCCTACCTTTTGAATGCATGGATTTTCTTTTCCAATGTATTGACTGTACTTAAAAAATGCTCATGGTTATGTTCATCATATACCATCTTTGCAATGGGCTTACTACCGCCATGTTTTATGCGTGGACTTCCCTTTTTGTTATCGTGGATGGCTTTTATCTTAAGTGCAGGCTCCTTTAGAAAAGCATAGCTTTCTTTGACCAAGCGCTGACTATTTTTGGCAGATTCCTCCTTTTGCATGGGTGTGGCTTGCTCTGTGGTTAAAGCTTCCTTTTTCAATGCTTTGATTACTTTTGACACATGTCGTGGAGTCTTCCTTGACTATTGCAGCTTGGCTGTATTGTGTGGGCCTTTAAATTACTGGCCCTTCTTTGCTTCATGGGTGACCTTGTTTGAGACACCTACTCCTCCTTTGAAATGCGCGGAGCTCTTTTTTGTTGAAGTAGTTCCTCCTCTATTTAGTCATGCCTCTGCTCTATTTCACTAGGTGGCCCTCCTCTTTTCATGCGAGGATCTACTCCTTGGCTCAATGTGGGTTGCCCCTTCTAAGCTTGCACAGTGTGAGAGCTTCCCTTTGAAGGCATGGACTGCTTTGTTCAAGCCATGGACTGCTTGCACTTTCCCTCAACTGGAAAGGCTTCACTTCTTAACTACGGCTTGTCTTATTGCTGTTGACTGCCTCTGGGTAGGTGTTTCCTTTCATTTATGGCGTAGACAGTTGCTTCATGGAAGTTTCTTCCCAATTCATGGAGTATGTCTCCCTATCACATGAGACCCCATTTTTTTTTTCTTTTTGAAATCCGTAGGCATGGGACTTTTTAAAACAATGTCTGCCAATCAATCTGCACTTTTAGACACCAGTGAAAAGTTAGAAATTCCATTTGCAATTGCGTTTAAAAATTGCTCAAACGGATTCGTCAAGAGCTGAAACTTGAAACATAACAAGTTTTTGATGTCTACAATACAATGCAATAGAAATTTCAAGATTTTGATCAACTGGTCAAAATTTATAATATGTTAAACAGGGCTTCCCAGAATTGTGTACAAAGTGCAAATGAATGAAAACAGTGAATGACCAACTTTTAGGGATTCAAAACCTATTCAAATGAATTCAAAATGACACAAAATCTGGAACATAGGCTCTCAAATATGGATATTAGATATTCTCAAAGTGGTAGGTCATGACACATTTTTGGGTGCAAGATATTCACTGGCAAACATAGCCTCCTGTCACTGTCTAACACTAGGGTGGAAATGCAGATTTGGCAATTACTCAAAACAAAACTTCACCAAACATCTCAAAATGATGATTTGACTTCATGGAAGAGGTAGATGGGCTGAAAGGAAGGTGCTAGAAAAATTGAACACCTTTTAGGGCTTAGACTGATAGTCGGGCACAAATGCATTTTAAAAGCATTTTAGGGCTTGATTTCTCAATGGTACTAAAAATTGACCTTGCAATTTTTAGTCTCAACACACCCTTCACATCAAATTTTCCTTTTCTAGATTCTTTCAAAATATAACATTTTCTTCCAAATACTTTTAGGTAACTTACATTGGGTTTATAGCCATACCATAACTCATAGCAAGTTTTGAATGAGTCCTTCTTCAACTATACTCTATTCAAGGTATGAACTATAGTTCTGATAGATTCCTTCCAGTATTTGATAGCAATTTTCTTTTCAATGATTAGAATTCTTGCAAAATCCATGATAGATCTATTCCTCCTTTTAGCTATTCCATTCTGCTTGGGAGTTCTAGGAGCTGATACCTATCTTTTGATTCCTCTTTCAATGCAAAAGTTATTGAATTTATGGGAGATGAATTCACCACCTCTATCTAATCTCAAGAATTTCAATCTTTTTCACATTTCCTTTTCTATTTTGGCCAAATACCATTTGAACTTCTTAAATTCTTCTGACTTGTCTCTTATATACACCATAGCCATCATTCTAGAGTAATCATCAACAAAAAGAATGAAGAACTTTTCTCCAGTATAGCTCTCAATTCCAATGGGTCCACATAAATTAGTATGCACAATTTCCAAAATTTCTTCAAACTAATACTTTTAATTTTAAAGTTAGTCTTTCCCATCTTACCAATTTGACAATTCTTTCATAGACCAACATCAAGTTTCTTTATACTAGGAATGCCTCTTACTCTCCTAAATTTGCTTATTTTCACCAGGCTATCAAAATTCACATGACATAACCTTCTATGTCATAACCAACTTTCTTCAACTTGAGCAATAAAACATGAGCATTCACCAAGTTCAAGATAAAATAAGTTACTTTTTGTTTGTATTCCTGATGCAATTAGCTTTTCTTTGTCATCCAACAGTCTTGATTTTCCATGCATGAATTCCACCTTGAATCCAATATTGATTAGCTATGCCACACTCAACAGATTATGTTTTAGTCCTTCAACCCAACAGGCATTATCACATACAAGCTCTTTGGTTAGTGAGATTCTTCCTCTTCCTTTTATACAACAAGGTTCATTATTACCAAACCTCACACTACCATCATCATTGTCTTCAAAATGTTCAAACTTTGTTTTGTCACTAGTCATATGATGAGAAAAACCATTATCTATGATCCATGTATCATTTTTTATTACATGAGAGATAAGTGCCATCTTATCTTCCTCATTATTATCAAATTCATCTTTCATAGCAATTTAAACAATTTCATCTTCACTATTATCAGAATCCTTAGAATCTTTAACCATGGAACATGTTTTCTTACCTTTTTCCTTGAATGATTTTAAATCTTTCTTGCCATTACACTTGTGACCTTTCTTCTCATCCTTGTTTTGCTTGTTTGGGCACCTAGTAGCAATATGACCAATTTTCTCACATGAAAAATAGATTAGAGGAATCTTACCTTTGTATTTTCCTTTGCCTCTAGAATATTTCCTTGCTAGTAGAGCTTCAACCAACTCAAGGTCACTGTTAGAACTTTCTTCTAATTCTTCTTCACTTTCTGACTGAGAATCCTTTATCTTCTTGCCTTTTTATTTGATTGAAAGCTTGGCTTCAAATGTTGATTCAATGTTCTTGGAAGCTAGAACATAGTTGTCATAGTTATCTAGCTCAAATGCAATCAATCTTCATACTATGGCCTCTAAATTTATCTTGTGATTTGCTTCACATCTTCTTTCTTGAATTGAAGAAAAAGTTTAATTGCATAAATGGGAAGCAATGTTCTATGAACTTTACTTAAAACTGTTTCTTCTTTGATATCTCCTCTAGAAGCCTTGATTGCACTAACACATCCTTTGACTCTTTCAACATATTTGGAAATGTTTTCATCCTCTCTCATTTTTATTTGATCAAATTGTCCTCTTAGACTCTCTTCTTTGACTCTTCTCACATTGTCATCACCTCCATAGATATCTTTTAGCTTGTTCCACATAGAAAAGGTAGTTTTTTAGTCTTTGATATCATCAAATTCTTCATAACTTAAGGTTGATGCAATGTCTATCATCATGGTGTAATGAGTCTTTTTCTCAGCAATGTCATTGATAGATAATGTACCAAAAGGAGTTACATATTCTTCATCAAGATATTTCAATCCTATATCTCAAATGGAAGCTAGATGGAGTCTCATGAGACCTTGACATGCTAAAAAGTTATCCCTGTTAAGCCTTGGAATTTCCCTCTTGTAAGACATCCTGATCTTTAGCTTAGATCCTTGAAATCCTTCATGCAAGCACCAAATGCTCTAATACAAATTATTGGAAATATAGATGGAGTAAATGAGGGGGGGGAGGGTGTGAATCTATTACCACAAAAACAAATCCATAGATCCCTTAGATGTCTTATAAAACTAGTTATTGCTATTACTTGGTAACCACACAAAAATATTATAACTCAGTAGATGATGTATGTTATCTTTAATAGATCTTAAACATTCATAGTGATTAACATGAATGCATAAAAGAAATAACATGAACACATGAGACACCAAATTTAACGTGGAAACCCAATATGGAAAAAACTACCACGTAACTAGCTACTAATTTTCACTCTTCTGAAGTGAGCCTTGTTAGGAGCCAACCCTGTTAAAGGTTACAAAACACATTATTAGGTGTGACCTTGTTAAAAGAATTTAATCACCTTGCTAGGAGTGGCCTTGCTAGAGGACTTTGTAACAATTCAAAAGAATGGTCACCTTGTTAAAGGATTTACAAAATGACTACTAAACCAACTCTATTAAGAGATTTAGAAATCACTGCTACAATGGTGAAAAAGTAACAATGAATTGACCTAAATGAGTTGCAACTAAATTACTAATATAGATCTCTATTCTATTTTACTAGATCCTCTTATGATTGAATACAACTTTGCTACTCCTCAAGGATATCTAATCCTTCTTCAAAATTTTCTCACACTTTCCTCTTCACATAATCAACACACTTGCATGCTAGCTCATTGCACTTTTGAATTCACAACTTGACCTTTTATTTATACCTTGAAAATTTTCAGGTCAATGCATTTACAAGTTATAATTTTATATGAGCAATGTTAGTATGCTAATAGAAACCAAATTTAAATAAAGCTTCTACAAACTAAACAAAATTCATAAACTTCAAGATAGACTAAGATGAGCTCTCAATTAAGAATATGAGCTATTAATGGGCTCTCTCAATAAGAAGCTCTCTTGTTGAGTGGCTTTGTCTAAATAGATTGGATGTATGCTCAAGCTTATGCTTCAAAAAGGGCTTCAAATGGAGTTGGAATTTGGGTGTGAGTGTATGGTTTTGATGTAAAATGGCTTCTTAAAATGGAATTATGACTTTACTTCATGGATTGTGTTATTTTGCAAAGGGGAAGGATCCAATTTATAGGCAAGAGGCTTGAGTGATTGAGGGCTAAGATGCAAGGATGGGAAAAAGCTCATGGAGGGCTCAGATTGCATGAGAAGAAAGAACATGGATTGTGCTTCCTTACAACCAATCAGGGAGTGACACATGTCACAGGGTGAGAGGATGGAGGAAAGGGAAAGGATGAGTCAACAAAGGAGGCTCAAAGGATAAAATATTCATAAAGACCCTCATAATGGCTTGTAAGACCAATAAAAGGGCTTGGAAGAGTCATTTATGACCTTGTGAGCTTCATAAATTTTTATGGTTGAGATATTTTGAAGGAGATGAGAAGAATTTCGACTTGGGCTTGATTAGGAAGGTTTTAAGCTTGCTTAGGATTGTGCAAATGATTAGAGGATGGATTAGGTTGGTTTAGGATTAGCTTAGGGATAGGCAAGTGGATGGCATTTAATGAGGGTGGGTGAAGGAGGAGATATTTGTTAACTTTGGCTTGGGTTAGTAAGTCTTAACCCATGTTTAGGGAATGTGACAAGGTTAGGAGGGGATTACGATTAGGTTTAAAGACATCTTCGAGAAGAGTCTAGACTTTGGATGAGGATAAAGACTTTCTAGAATAGTCTAGAATTTCCTAAGATGAGGATGAAGACTTTCTAGAAGAGTCTAGAACTTCTTAGGATGAGGATAAATTAGATTTTTAAGAAATAAATAAAGTTTTATTTATTTCAAGGGTTTGGGTTGAGGAGATATTTATTAAAACTTTTTTAATAAACATGAGGATTAATATTTAATCTTAATTAAATATTTTGAGTTGGGATTAGGGGTAGGAAATGATGGGATTAGCCTTTAGTCAAAATTACAGAAGGATTAGAAGATTTTGGAAGAGGTTAGTGGTCTTAAGGAAATTGGCCAAGTTTTGGGCAAATTTTTATTTATTTATTTATTTTGGGTTTTTTGGTCATTTTATTAATTAAATAATTAATAAATAAGGAAATAATGTTTAAATAAGATTTAAACATTTTTGGGAGGGATTCCTTAATTAAATATTTTTAATTAAGATAAAGGGATTTAATGGCATAAAAATAAATTAATTAATTAATTAATTAATAAATGATGATGTCATCAGGAATTTTTCAAAAAATAAAAATACTTTATTTTCTAAAGGTTTTTAGGTGTCTACAATAATTACCAATAATCATTACCTTAGTCAGCTACAATCATTACAAAAAACAATTAAGCTTTATTTCTCAAAACAATGAAATCCTTCATTGGCTGACCCTACTCGATAAACACTACTCCAGAAATGATTTCCAATGTTAACCAACTAAAGCTTGGTGAACACTATGAATTCTACAAAATCCTTTGGAGACTGAGTGAACTTGATAAACACTGACCTTCCTTTGCTAACCTTGTGAGCTCAATTACCATTGACTTCTGCCACAAAATCCTTCAATGCCCAAGTGAGCTTGGTAGACACTGTTTCCACAGAGTATTTTTTAGGAATGCTTGATAGACTATAAAATGTTCTTTACTGACCAACTGAGCTCGGTAGTCTTTGTAATGTGCTTTGCTGACCAATTGAGCTCGGTAGACTCTGCCTAATAACTGATATGACATTTGTGTAATATCAAAGACAACACACAATTGTATCCAACAAAATATAATGGAGAAATAAAATTCTACTTTGAGAATAAATTGAAGAAGCAAAATAGAGTGCAAAGAAAAAGAAAATTTAATGCTAAGGAAATTGGGAATTGTTTCAACAAGAAACTGATGAGATTACTCCAGTAAGTTTTTTTAGAGAGGGGTTTTCATTGCACCAAAAGATTGATCTTTTAATATTTGATATAGCTACTCAACTTATCATAAATAGGAGGTGGTGAAACCCTTGTGACAAATCCCAAGGGGAGCCTTAAACAAATTTCCAACTATCTCCCCCTCAGTGTTACCCAAGGGTCTTAGGATTCAAACCTATGACCAAGCTCTAATACCAGTTGTTATAGTGATTTTTCTACTGTAATAAAAGACTAATATTTCAATATCTAATACAACCACTAAACTTATAGTGCATAGGAGGTAGTGAAGCCCTTGTCACAAATCCTTAGAGGAGAATTGAACAAATTTCCAACAAGTTTCACTTTCCATCTTTGTAAAGGATTTTGATATAGAATTCTCCATTTATTGCAAATATTCCTCCCAAAAAGGGTTTCTCTGAAAAGACAAATTACCAACATAGAAATATTCATGATAATTTCTTGGGTCAATTGAATGAATCAACCAATGATGCGGTACTGAGAAGGAAGTTAGTCCTTGTTTCTTCTACATTCAAACTAGTTGAAGGTTTATATGAAAGGGGGAATCAGATTTTAGATGGAGCAATAAACAAGAGTGAGGTGTAATTATTTAATAAATAGTTTTTAAGAAAGAATACTATTTTCCTTGCATGAAAATATCTAAAATTTTGACCTTGGGAAGTTGGTGGTTCCTGATATTTTTATGGATTTAGAACCTTGATGTCAGTTTCAAGGATGTATGATTTTGTCACTAGGTTATTACAAGGAATCAATGGGGGATGCCTCATGAAAATAACACCTAAATAGATCAAAGAAGTATTCGGGATGGATCATATCTCTTATATCACGACGTTGTAATTTTTCAAGAATTAGAAAATGGGTATGAAGCTGAGAGAGTCTATGTCAAACAAAGACCTTTAAGAGAACATCTAGCAGCTATTAGAAGTACAACATTGGTCATAGTCTCAACCCCAAAGCCTTTCAAGAAAGAATTTTTGAATTTTTGTACTCTAGATTTTTACATGTCTTTGTCTAGGGTTTTTGGGGAAGATGAACATAACTATATGCCTATTAAGTTTATGTATATGATGGTGCAAATTTATTTCTTTGGAGTTGATGTTATCTTTGATTTTGCTTCATTATTCATAGAAGAAATCCATAATGGATTGATTGGAATTGCAAAGGGGAACATGGGGAAGGATTTTGGATGTTACTCAATGTTGATGTATATGTTTCTTTTTAAGGGGTCAACCTATTTTGGAGGAGAGATGAAATTAACAAGGTAACATGAAGGGGAATATTTGCCTGTCCAACTTTGAAGTGCCAACATGTCATGGGATGCAAATGAAGCCAAATTTTTCAGATTTGACAAATATTTTGCATCAAAGTTAAGGACATTTTTATTGAGGTAGAATCCAAGGATTCCTAAGTTGATGTTAGATTTTATTAGACCCATGAATTACACTACTAAATTAAAGGTTTCTCACAATTGGGTTGATATCATTCCATATATAGTTTCTACTATTTCAAAGTGTATGGGTTTCAAGGAACCCCTCATGTTTTACCATACCAAGTACCTCTAAAGGTTGGCCTCGCTAAGATTTAATGACAAATAGGAGGTTTGGAGTAAACTAAATTGATAGGAAGGTCAAGAGGTTTAATCTTTTCCACTTGCACTATTTCCCATCATTTTGTGACGACAAAAGGGGGATGACTCTTCTTGTACAAATTTTTGAATCCTTATAAAATGACAACATCCCATGCTAGATTCTTTGATACTGAGGGTTTTTATGAAATATTTAGAAAGAGAATAAAGGAAACATCTGATTATCATAGATTTTATTACCCTAAGGAGATCATAAGGAATGAGTTCTCCCTATAAGAACAAGAAATTAAGAAAGAGAAATGGAGGATTTATTACATTGGAGTTTGTGAATTCTTTTGATAAAGACTATAGCCTATTAGTAGTTGCCAAGTCTATGGCTGACAAGATGAATAAATTGATGACTTTCTTTGCTGAGATTATTGATACATTAAATTAAAAGAAGTGTCTTTTGATCAAAAAGTACCATAAACAATCAAGAGAAGTCATGGGGAGTTTAGATTTTAATCCTATTGCAAGCTCAAGGCAATATGTTATCCATAAGAAGCCAGGGTATATGATAGTTAAAATGGAAGGGGATGTTGTCAAGAAAGGAAAAGAAAAGAGTGATATTGATGTGCCCTATTCCTCAACACACAAGAGACCGCAATCTAAGGTATATTCATCTGAGCATGCATCTAAGAGGCAGAAGATTGGAGAAGCTACTATGCCTAAAGGTCATATGTATACACCATCTCAATCACCTCTTCACCTAGGAAATGAATGGCTCACAACTAAACAATTGGAACAACTTGGAGATCAAGGTGATTTTTTGTTACTTTGGTTGAATTGGAGGAAGGGAAATTAAATGAGCCTCCTATACCCAACATGAAATTAACTATTTATGAGTTTAAAGGTAAGGAATTAGATCTTGTGATTAAGAAAGCTAGTCATAAATGTTTGTAAGATGATAGTTTCGTGAAGTCTAGGGCATTCTTTCAATTTGTATTTAGGTTGAATATTTTTGAAATTTGAGGAAAGGTGTTAGAAGAGATAGGAAGAGTAGCTTGGTAAAGAGGGCTTTGCTATTAAGGATGAAATAAAAGAGGAAATGATGCAAGAATTTTGTAAAACAACTCTAGAGGAAGGAAGAATGATGATCAGGAGGGTTGGAGTGCAACTCCTTTCTAATTAGGATATTACTGATGCAATGGTATTCGATGTAGTAAGAAAAGTTGTGAATACCATGTACATAAATGAAGAAGAGGCTAGGAGAGTACCAAAAAGAGTAAAATATAGTGAAGATCATGTTGCTGTAGTTATTTGGTCATTGCAAAAAGAAATAGGTCTTTTTCTTCTAAGCCTTCTGACCAAAATTTAATAGGGATCTGAATTGTTAAGAGAGTTGATGATACCCCTTGTAATGCCCTACCTAGAGATCCTTGGAACAAGGATAAATAAAAGACAATATAATTTTTTTTTAAACAAGCATGGAATTTAAACAATATCAACATGCAATTGATCATAAGATCACAACAAAAGACAACAACCAATCCAAGCAACCAATAAATCTCCAAGTGTCACTACTTGCTAACACATCCAAAACAAACTATGAAAGTTTTTGCAAATGAGAAACCAAAGATATCTAACCTAATAGGACCTAGGAAGGGGCGTATCCCAAGAGGGTACTAAAAACACCCTTCGACTCTCAATCAACAAGCTTACAGATACCTACTATTTTCCCAAGAAGATTTTTGCAAAGAAATTAGGTGATAGTTTTCCAGTATAGTAGGACATTTCATAGTACTACCATGTGATACTTTTCATTATCATGTGATAATTCTCATAACTATTGGGTGATAATTTTAGGGACCGCATGATAGAGTTTACTATTACCATGTGATACTTTACCAATTTTGAATGATAGAACTTATAAATGTTGTGTGATACTTTCTAGTATCATATGATATTTCTCCTTAAGGCATGCAATAAATTTCCTATATTTCCCAATGTTGAACCACCATCGCCTAGGAATGCAAAGAAATAGCCATACAAACAATTAGAAGGGAAAAAGAGTTCAAACTTCCACACCAGGGAGTACCAGATCTACAATAATTGAGTCTTGGACACTCAAATATAGGAAATACAAGATATCAAGCCACAGGGAGAAGAAAAAATCTATCAATCTAACCCATAACTACATATAAAAGAACATGTGGGAACCAACATCATAATAAAAATACATGGTTCATAATCAAAAACATCTAAAACCATGCTTGGTTCCTCCCATCCATAATGGTAGCATGAGAATACATACATCCTAGCTATCCCTCAAGTGTAACATTCCAACCTTCCAACTAGATAGTCAAAGATGTCTTAAGAGGGTGTTACTACTACAAATATAAGTAACATCATAAGAACATCAAGATCTAATGTGATAATCCATCAAGAATAGATACTTGAACTAGTAGTGAATCATACCATCTAACCATATGCTAAAACATCATAATAAGGAATGCATCAAATGAAACTAACATCATCTTGTAGACACCTAAATCTGATTACATCAATAAGTAATCAGATTTAGTCATCTCCTAGGACATTATTGATTAAATATTTACTATTTAATTAATTAATCATCATCCCCTAGTTAATTAATTAATTAAATTAACTATAGTCAATTTGATAAAATCAAATGATCACCCAAAACCAATTTATCAATTAAATCCCTCTTCCCCTATTAAATTGAATAAATCATTAAATCTATTAAATCTAATTCCATACTCCCATTTTATTGAATAAAACATTTAATAAAATATCTAAAATTCTACAAGCTTCCCTAAACCCTATCCTTACTCCTAATCCAACCCATTCACCCATACTAACCTCACTTAGCCACCTAACTAACCCATCCCATCAAATCTAAATCACTCACCACCTAACCCCACTTCTAAGCTAATCCTAAACCTATTCTAATCATGTGCACAATCATAAACATGGGTTAAGACTTGCTAACCCAAGCTAAAGTCAAAAAATATCTTCCCCTCACCCTCCAACATAAATGACCCTCAAATATCTCTTACACTCCTCTTAATGGCTCTTACATCCTCACTCATGACTCTTACATACTCAACTACCTTCATAAAGCCTTTGACCAACCCTTATCCTATCCTCTCACACTCATCCTCCTTGTGACAAGTGTCACCTCCCCATTGGTACTAAACAAGCACAATCCATGTGCTCCCCTTTGAGTGCATCCTAGCCCTCCCTCACCATCTCATCATCTTGACATCTTGGCCCTCCATTTCTCCAACCCTTGGCCTATAAATTGAACCTCCTCCCTTCAAAAAATCAATCCACCTTCCATGCAAAGTTATAATGCTATTTTGAGAGCTCATAAACTACCAAAATACCATTATAATGTTGGAATCACTCCATGACTCCATTGTTGAAACCTTGCCTCATTCACTCCATCCATCCATCTAAGCTTGAGCATAACTTGTGAGCACACATACCTCTCATTAGGGACATAGCTTCGTCATCATGAGAAGCACTTGAGGAGTTTACCATATTTGATCTACTTTCCTCAAGTTTGTCTTCTTTGGTCCTATCTTAAGTGTTTTCCATGTTTAGTATGGTTAAAGCTTTCATTTAATAGTTAGTTTTCAATTTGCACTACTAAACTAGGTGATACACATCTAACATGATATCCAAGCATTCCAATTAAATTATAGATCACATGCAAACATACTTTGGAAACCTAAAATACCAAGTGAACATCAATAATCTATCTCAATTAGAAATAGACCATCTCTGTACATTGGTCCCTAGTAGTGGTATAGGTAGCTATGTCTCCCAATCACATGGAACTTGTATGCCCACTCCCTCCATGTTGATGGAGATAATGATCTAACCACAAATACATAAAAACAAATATCCATGGATAACACTCACACACGATAGTAATGAGTACTGAAACCAAGATCATGAGACATTGCAAATATTATAGGTCCTGGTCAAACACTTTATTTGTCAACTATGTAGAGAATCAATGGAGAGTAGGACACTTGGCATCACGAAGCCCCAAGCTAAATATTTTGTAGGATCAATTCCTTAGGGAGGCCATCACACTATATCCTTAGATCACTATCAAGTACTAATATTTTAATTATCTTAGATTCATTACCTAATAATTTGTTTAGTTATCACTTATTTAGAAACTTTTTTACACCAACCCTCTTGGAAATAGTCAGCAAGGTTACAAGAGACACCTCTCCATAGTCTACCCTACATACCCATGCTCATCACAAAATGAGTACCTATAGGTAATGCATTTTCCCAACCCAACCCCAATGAACATAACTCCACTAATGACAATTGAGAGATCAAGCCTTGTAAGCACCCAAAAAATACATGTGCACGTACTCATGTGTAGGCTCACCAACAACATGAACATCATAAATAATAAGGGCTATATGAGAACACAAGAAAATAACTCTCAATTGAATGCAAGATTGGGAGGATGGATGGACATGTATCCCAATGCAACATAAAAATTCAACAATGGTTAGATTGATATCCTACGGATAATCCAAATCCACAACCAACACTATGCCAAGAAAAATTGATAAAATTAGGTGACATACAAATCGAGGCAAAAACCTCCAAAAACCCAACATTGATGAAAATCAATGAAAATAAAACCTAGTCTAAACTTGGGTAAATGAGCCACAAAAATCCAATAAAAAAATTAGGTTTGAACACCATATGCAAAAATGGCCAGCATAATAGTGTAAAACCCCAAACTCCCATTCTAAAAAATAGGAAAATGCTCATACCCACACAACCAGGTAGAGACAACACTCATAAATGGAGGGGAACACTATTTTTCAACCTCCTAACAAATAACTACAAAAAATGGAAGCAAAAATAGAGCTAAAAAAAAAAAAAAAAAAAAGAGAGCCTTATCTGACATCCAAAAGGGCAAATACAAGAATCTAAATGGTAAAATAAAAACCCCACAATTTTTTTTGAAAGTCATGACAATCCAACATCTCCTTCAACTAGAACTAATAAGACTAATCTTATACAATGCCATGCTTGTAGTTCCTACAATGAATAGAAATGCAATCCTTCTGAAGAGAATTTGGAAATTCGCTCTCAAATTTCTATTTCCAAAAGTGAGAAGTGAGGAATAAAATTCCTTTTTAGACATATATTCACTTTTTGAGTGAATAATGGATTAGGGTAATTAACCAAGTCACCTAGTTAAACCCTAAATCAACCCAAATGAAAAATAGGCTATTCCAAGTAATTGGAATTCAACTACGACAAAGCTACCAGGAATTAAATAAAAAAGGATAAAGCCTAAAATTCTCTTAAACTAAAATCATAGAATTCCTTAATAACTTTTGTGACATATGTGAACCTTTAAATGCATAGACACACTCACAGGTCTAATCATATAATGCAAATGAGTCCAAATTTATTAAATCACCAAAGGGTTTAAATTAAAAAATTAAATAGGATATGTCGACCATACATAGCCAACATTCACTAGATATGAACAACTAAACCACTAACTCCATGTGTCACTATGAGGGACATAAATCCTACACACTAAACCACATGATCAAGTGAAATTACATATAATAATATAGCTGAAGTGATAATACATTAAAGCACATTAAATAACCCTTTATTTTATTTCACTAAAGTAATAGATTTACATCACCCATTTTTGCATAAAATATCACAAGGAAAGAATGAATTAAATAACCATTTCATCAAATCCAAGTATCTAGAATCCAATAAGTCCATCATATAAACATCATCATTGATATATGATCAAACTAACATCTAACATCTATGATACTGATAATCAAAATATAGTATTTGACCATTAGGTCATCTCAAATGTCATCTGACATGCGTATCTCTTGAAATCAAAATACAAAAAGGTACCAAATGAAAACATGAGAGGCACTACACCCCTAACGACGAGGTTGTACAATGATTGCTAAGAATAAAAATTTTGCATTATCTACAAGAAGAAAAGAGAGGAAAATCATGAATGAACTACATATGAAATATGAGCAATTTCAGGCAACTTATAATGAGGATATTAGGAGAAGGTTGAAAGTTGAAAATGATCTTGCTCAATATAAAGGACAATAGGTTATAGTGTGAGAGGTAGGAGAATCTTCCCAAGGAATGATTCCATCTTTACATTCTCTTCCATTACCTACTATACCCATAGTTGAGATCCATAATATTATACTACATCAAGAAGAGGCTTCTAGAGAAGATATAGAAGAGGAGAAATCCAAACTCAAGGTTGTACAAATAGAAACATGACATAGATACAAGGAAAAGATAAGGAATAAAATGTTACATTTTGTCTTTGAGATTGACACCAAATGAGTGTATCATATGATAACCATATTTATTTCTATAATAAAATCTCCTAGTGACAATGAACATTAGTTGAGACGAATTTTGAATAAGTGGATTGGAAGAGAGGAGACAATGACTAAAATGTTCTTCAATGTGGTTGATAAGAAAAATGATGACTATCATGTTGAAAATACATATGATCAAGTAATTGGCTTGTTAGATATTGGTATAAATAGGGAGTTTCTTTAGAGATGTGTTGCATAAAAATGTAATAAAGGAAATAACACTAAGAAACTAATGCACATTCCTACATTATCATGCAAAACCTTAAAATATGAAAGAAAACAATGTAAAATAAAGATAACATGAACATCAAAATAGCACTATGCAAACCTCATGAAACTATCAAGTCTAGATGATTTCATTGCTCATGGGATGTGGTTGCTCACAAGTCCAACAGCATAACAATAAGGTAGATAGTTCTTCCTTGTGAAAATGAGGAGAGGGCTCTCCATTTATAGGAAAATGGATCCAACGGATGGTTGAGATTGAATGAAATATGGAGGGCTAAGATCTCTCAGGATTAATGAGGTGTCAATGAGGTGGAGGACAATCAGATTCCACATGGATTAAGGTTTTGACCATTCAAAGGGAGCAATATGCTCACACATGTGTGAGCAACCTCTAATGGTGACATGATCAATGAGGTGTGAGAAGCATGGCTTCTCACACATGTGTGAGACAATTTGATTCTCATGCAAGAGGACAAGTGTGCAAGAGGTGTGAGAAGGCATGGCTTCTCACACATGTGAGAGACACCTTGACTCTCATGCAAGAGGACAAGTGTGCAAGAGACATGCAAGACATGAGGGATAAGGAAAGTGTGAACATCTCTCACACATGTGTGAGAACACACTTAGGATTAAGAGGAGATTAGCTAGGATGATTATGCAAAGCAAGCATGATTAAGGAAGTGGGTAGGTTTAGCAAGATGGGTTAGGTAGGCTAGTGAGGTTAGGTGAGGGTTAAATGTAGGAGCCATGTGCTGAAATAGGATTAAATGTAATATTTAATTCCAAGAGGGATTTAGGCAAGGATTAATTAAGTAAAAGAAGTACTTAACTAAAGTGGAAGGGTTGGATTTAAATAAACCTTAGCTTATTTAAATCAAGGAAAGGCTAGGATAATTAAATAAATGTAAAATTTATTTAATTAAGGTAGGGGAATTAAATAAATAATAAATATTTATTTAATTGGTCACGAAATGGGTTTTGGAAAAATTTAGGTGTCTACATTTTGCCCCTCTTTGATATAGCATTAGTAATGTTATATCAAAGAAGAATAAAATATAGTGGTTGAAAGGATAAGACTATTAGCATGATGCCCCAGTCATGGAAGGATGAGGAAGGATGACGAGGGTGGAAATGTATGCCCCCTCGAGAGGACATGTAGTTTAGGAGAACACAGATGTTCTCTCAAAATGCAAGGAAGATGGAAGGGAGTTATGTTGCAATGGTGTGAACAACCTAAGTTTGATATTGTACTCAACACTATGCACCAAGATATGAGGAACCACGATGACAATGTGTTAAGTACGTGAAAATAGGGGTCTAATACAACCATATGCCTTATGAAACCATGATATGGAAGACCATGATTCCTGGGACAATAGGATGAAAAGACCATGATACATAAAACAAATGCTAATGCATACAAGTAATCAAGCAACCATGCACAAAAGACCAAAAGAAAACCACCATTTTGCTCCTAGTCAAGCTGAAAACCCATTAATGGATTGATTGATAATGATTGATTAAGGATGGCAAAGCTAACGATAAATGCAATGCGCATCCAAGGATTGGGAAGGATTCATCCCATGATAATGATGTTTGAATATGGTTAATGGATTAGCAGTTGATTGGGTCAAATTGATGAATTGATTAAAGATTGATGTATAAGATTGCAAGATTAGATTGATTGAATTAGTATTGATTACATAGGTGATTTTTTGATTTTTTGATTTTATGGTGGATAGAAGAATGAACATGGATGAGATTGGAAGAATGATGTTGATAGAATGAAGAATGATGAGAGTAGGATCGGCATTGATTTGATGAAGAATGATGAGAGTAGAGTTGAAATTGTTTTGATGTGAAAGGATTAAAAGGAGGGAGATTTGATTGAAGTAGAGGATGAATTAATGTTATTGAAGTGATTGGAAGAATTAGATTGAATGTGATATGAACGAATAGAATGAATAGAAATGAATTGATCGAATGAACGTGAGATAGAATGAATAGAATGGAACCAATGACAAGGGAGGGTCAAGGTATGGTAAATGGAGGAAAAGAAATGTGAGGTGGTGGATGAAAGGAATGGTGGAAGGATATGAGGGGCCAAATGACACGGGATCAAAAAATGTGGAGCCAAGGACCATGTTTCAAAGGAGTCCAAAATGCCCCATACCAAGGGTATGAAAATGGAAGGAAGTATGGTGTGAAAGGATGCATGAAAATGGAAAGGTGGTATGAAGGCTAGCATGTGGAGGAAGAGAGGCATGTGCTCTTCCAAAGCATGTATGAGAATTTTGGTATTGTGCCTCTAGTATGGATCATGAGCATGGGGATGAAAGCGACTAAATAAGGGATATGGGAGGGAGGGTATGAAAAAGGGATGGGTAATGACATGAAGGATATGGATGAAATGTGGAATATGAAGGGGATGAAATGGAAGGGATGACCAAGATCAAGGACATATGAAAAAATGATGGAAGCATGTAGGAGTATGGATGGAAAATGGATGAACATGAGAAGGACATTGGAATGAAAGATATGGATAGCATGTCAAGATCAAAGATATGGAAGGATGACGGAATTATGTAGAAAAATGTATGGATAATGCGCCAGGGATATGGAAAGTGAGCATGGATGGATGGAAGGAGAATGAAAGTCAAGATCAAAGATGGAAAAGGAAAATGAATGGTAAATGGAAGTATGTAAGATATGTAAGGGAAAATGTTATGGATGGAGCTTGCCCCCAGTGTAGAGTGCAAGTGGACAAGGAAAAGTGAATGGAAGGATAAGTGGAATTAGAAGGCAATGGACACATGATAGAAAAATTAAGGGAGGACTCAAACATCTAGATATATGGATGGTATCCCTTGATATTTTTTTTCTTTTCTTTTTTATTTTCAAGGAATTTTTACTATTTGCTCATAGATGTTGATAGGATAGGGAAAAGAAGGAAAATGGCTTATGAAAAAGGTTGGATTAAGGGGGTGGAGTGGGTGGGATGAAGATATGGTTGATGGATGCTAGGTTGGAAGACTTGTGAAGGAAGTGGAAAGATCTTCATTGGCACACACCTTGAAGGGTGATGGAAAGGAGGAAATTGTGGAGGATAGGTAGGAGAAAGTTTGAATTTTGGGATATAGGGACCCAAAATAGATGAAGGAGATGATGGGTTTGGGATGATGGACTTTGGTATATAACGACCCAAAATGGATGTGGAAGCCTTTGGATTAGCCAAATTGGATGTCATTTTGAATCTTTCTTTGAGATTCATTGCTACATTAAGTAGCTTTGGTATCCACACAATTTTTGCATTTTTGATTTTCAGCCTTTGTGGCCTTTTGATTTTGCTTTGGATCAAATTTTTCTTTTCTTGAACATGTCATTTAGAAAGGACATGTTGATCCTTAGATTTTTGTGGATTTTTGGCTTCATTCGCTTTTTCTTTAGCATCCAATTTGCTTCCATTGGCTATGGTATGGGTGCATGAAGGTAAGTGGGATGGAGAGCATATGGATGGTGAACATTGGAAGGAAGTCAAGGATTTGTGCCTTTGTTGATCTTTAGGAGCATGAGCGGATGAAGTGGAAAACATGGATGTGGTGGATGGATGTACATAAGGACCCAAAATGGATGGAAGTGATGAAGGGTTTGGCTTTGGAACATAGAGACCTAGAATGGATGGAAGATAAGGACCTAGAATGGACATGGAGGATGAATGATGGGAAGATTTAGGTTTGGATGGAGGAATTTTGGATTTGGAAGGAGTGGAAGGCATACCAACATCTTGAAAATTTTGTTTCATTAATGGGATACTTAGCATTTTCAACACAAGACGTGAGTCCTGGTAGATGGGTTCATGAGTGGATTGGATACGTGTGATAGGATCAAGTGGAGGATTAAGATCACAACGGCGATCACAAGGGATAATAGGATCTTGGGATGGGGTGGGATCATGAAAGGAGAATGCAAAGGTGCTTTGATCTTGACTTAAAAGAGGATCATGGAGTGGAATGCATGGGTCATGAGATGGAACAGGACCATTGAATGGAGTGGAGGGAATGGAGCCATGAGATAGGGTGATGTGATCTTGACATGGAGGAATATGAGTGGATGGAGTGGAAGGAGAATATTCATGAAGCGGAGGAGCTATGGAGGCTAACTCTTGAGATGGAGTGGAATCAGTAATGTGCGTGGTACATGGAATGTCTTGATCTTGGTTAGGAATGGAATCATGAGATGGACTAGGGGGGATAAATGGATATTGAGGGATAGGGGAACAAGGTGATGAAGAAATGCTCAAATCTAGATAAGAAGAATCTATAATGACATGCTTTGGAGGAAGGTCATGAGATGGAACTAGGGGTATCACTGTGGGTGATTGGCTTTCTTCATTTTGTGTTTTACACTTAGCCAAGAATGATGAGAAATACCCCTTATGAGGTGGGGATGATGTTTTTGGAGGATTAGGATGATGGTTGTGGGAAGGTGTAACTATGGGTGGGGAATTGCATGGAGGGTTGGGGTTCGATGGGACATGAGGACTATGATCTTCAAAACATGGGGGAAGAGGACACATGGCATGGAAGGCGGCCTCTTTCTATTGACTTGCTAAAAGATAATTCTTCAATTGTTCCATTTCCTTAGCAAGGTCATTTGTGTTTGAGGAAGTGTGTGGGCTAGGAATGGAATTGTATGGAGTTGAAGGATAATGAGGTGGATTTCCCTTGTCAAAGGTAGATAAATAATGAACATGAGATGGATGAGAGTTGGATATGAAATGTTGAGGATGGATTTGATATGCAGGTTGAATAGGAGGTAGAACTCCATATTGTCTTTGAAGATTGTCAACCATTTGATTAAGCAAATTCAAATCCATAGATGCTAGAAGAAGAGTGACAAAATATTTGATATGAACTTAGGACTAGGAGCTTTGAACTTTGTGTTGATTCAAATTGGATTTGACTTGATATTGATTTGATTTGATTTTGATTTGATATTGGATTTGATTTGATTGGATAAGGGTTTGATTTGATTTGATAAAAAACCCTAACCAAGTGAATGTGAGATTTGAATGAAAGTCCAATGTTAATGATAATGCTCCTATGTCCAAAGTAGAAAATTTGATGAAAAGTTGAATTAGAGGAAGACAAATGAAATTAGGAAGATGGATTATGGAAGAATATGTAAATGAATTGACTTAGAAATTGATTAGAAATGAATGAATTTGACAAGGGATTGGATTAGAAGAATGATGATGTGAAGGATTGAATTAAGAATGCATTATGAGATTGGCAGAGGAAATTGAAGCTAGATGATGATGAAGCATGGCTAGGATGAAGATTAGGAAGTAGATTGAATGACGAGGAAATGATGTGGACAAATGGAAATGATTAAGATGTGGAGGAATGCTGTGAATGATGAAGACAAGAGATGTATCAGTGTGATGACTTGGATGGAAAGAAGAAGTGATGTGGAAATAATGTGGACAACTTGACTAAGAGGACTTGACCCAAGACTTGTTTTTGTTGTTTTTGAAATTGTTTTTTATTTTTTTGGATTTTTGAAGTTTGATGATTTTTATGATTTTTATGTTTTATGATGTTTTTGGATTTTTAGGTTTTAAGATGCAAAATATATACAATGAAATATGTACAAGGCAAGTGTGTTTCAAACACTCAAGAACGCCAAACACACCAACAATCCTATAAGGTTTTGACTAGGATGTACAAGGATCAACTAGAGGGTGTCCTCGATATATGCAAGGTATGTGAGGCCCATATCTGTAGATGAAAGAAAATACTGCCACATAGCCGGGGGGAGACGGTAACCCAAATATCCTCCTTCACTTCCTAAAGGTATAAATTTCTTTGGGGCTTAGCCAAGAGTGACAATATTTTTCTTCCAAGAGAGGTGTCTTTCGATTCACCTCCCAATTTTTATACTCCACCAGAACACTAGAGTTGAGGTTGTCCCAAGGGGTGATGAAATCCCCAAGCAAGCCTCCTAAAAAAGAAAAACAAGACAACTTATTTCTTGTGCACCCAAGATCACCCAAAGGCGTGAGTGGAGAGAATAGTAAGTGGCCTTGGGGTTTAAAAGACATGTGTTCATTCCCAATGAAACTTTAGGTTATGTAATCTACTTGAAGACACACATGTTTATATCATACAATATTCTTTCCAACTTGAAATCATGGTCAACGTAAATGAAAAATGTGGATTCATGAACAAGAAAGTAAATCAAGCATGTGCATAAGCAAAGTGTTGAAAATGAAATCAATTTTCCTTAAGGCATTCAAGAGTGTGTGAGTTTGTTTTAAGCACCAATTCAAAATGTTTGCTAACCTAAGCATACATGTCCATTCCCTTAAGGTATTCAAAATTGAATTTGATTGTTTTAGCGTTTAACCATGCATTCAAAGACAAGTGTTTAAGCATACATGTTCATTCCAAAACAAAATTAAGGCAAAAACTTGCAAGCAATATGGTTACTAAGAAAATATCCCTACAAAACCACAAGTTAGTGCATCAAAAACCTTGCAAGGAAAGTGGTAACACAAAGTTCAAACTTTGACAGAAAAATAGAGACATAAACAACATCAAAATCTCATGAAACCAATATCAATGCAACGAGCTTGGAATCAGCAATCTGGTGATATTTCGTTTTGCAAAAACGGAGCTCGTATGCTCAAGTTATGAGCAAAAAAGGGAAGGTTACTCCTTATAGCTTAGAAGGGCATGGAATGCTGATGTAGCGCTGACGTTAGCAACCTGTGAGCAAAAATTTGATCGTTAGGAGAATGTTAAGAAAATTTTGTTTTTTGTTTTTGAACATTTTGAAAGAGAATGAAATCCTCATAGTTGATTAAAAAAGATAAAAGTTACTTTTTAAAAAAAAAGTTAAAAGGAAAATACTATTTACATTGTTAATTTAAATAATAATAAAAAACAATTTTAAAAAAAGGAGGAAAAAATGAAGGTTTTTTTCTTTAAAATGAGCGAGAGGTTTGTTGGGTCAGGCAGAGGAATTACAAGCGTGGGGATGGTGGTGGCCGCGAGCGAGAGGTGGCCGCAGGAGGAGGGGCAGAGGAGGGCAGAAGGGTTTGAGCGTTGGGAGGAGGGAGGTTGCGGTGGTGCTCACGTAGGTTGTGGGCAGAAGGGGAGGAAGCGAAGTAGTGAGAGGGTTTGCAGGAAGCGAGGAAGTAGGGCCAAGTGACGACCACGACATATAGCCAGGGTTGTGGTGTCACGTTTTGGCAACACGACAGCAGACAAGGGAGATTCGAGCAACGGCAGTCGTGGAGATGTTAGGCGATGGGGGAAGGCCAAGACAGAGGCTGCGCGGGTTAACTACAGGTGGTGACAGCTAGTGCAGAGAAGGGAGGAAGCAACGGTGGACCACAAATTGGGCGGCGCGGGATCCTGGGGTGTGTAGATGGCAGAGGCCATACTTGCGACGATGCGTGGGTGGCTAAGAAGTGGAGGAGGTGGCACGGGAGGCAAGAACTGCAGGCAACAGAGGCAGGAACGGCCGACGGGAGTTGTTGAGTGGGGAGCGAGGGCCGTGGTAGGGAGCAGCTAGGGTGAGTGGGGGAGAAGGGGTTGCGCGGGAGGGGAGAGCCGAAGGAGTTAGTCGTATGAGGAGAAGTGGTGAGCAAGGAGTGTTCAACGGGCTGAGCGGCGCAGAGGGATGGTGGCAAGATTAGCCGCGGGTTTCAGGGTTTTGGGCTGCGAAGTGTAGTGGCGGGAGGAGTTTGGAGGCTGCGGTGCACCGAGATTGGGGGGAGCCACCCGGAGCAAGGTGTTGGGGCTGCGACGGCGAAATTGCAGAGGGGAGGGGGGCCGCCAGGAGATGGGAGAGTCGTCGAGGAGCGACCATCGGGGCGGTGCTCGCGGGCACCGCTAACCTACAAAAAGAACAAAAAATAATTTTATTATTATATTTTTTTTTGAATTTTTTTTTTTTGTTTATATATATATATTTTTTTTGGTTTTTAAAAAAAAATTTTAACTAACCTATTTTTGAACTAACATAAATGAAACTTTTAAAATATATATATATATATATATATATATATATATATATATATATATATATATATATATATATATATATATATATATATATATATATATATATATATATATAAATGCTAACAAAATACCCCTTTTTTTTTTCTTTTTTTAAAAACATTTTTAAGCTAACCCCATTTTTTTTTTTGCTTTTAACCTATTTATCTATGAACAAAGAAGGAGTAAATTTTTTATTTTTTAAATTTTTTTTTTTTTCCTAATAACGAATATTTAATGCATATGTACCCCAGAACTTGAAAATAAAGCCATCAACAAAATATAAAGTGTTCTATGTCAAAAAACTTCCCTTAGGTCCTCCAAATGCAATGATGGGCTTTATGGCTTGATTAGACACTCCTCATGAAACTTGACCTCCAAATGCAAGTCTTCAACCTACAAGCTTGAACACTCATAAAACACACTAGATCGTTAGTTTGAACCCGTGAAGTGGGTCCCACCGGGCATGCCAAAATGTGTTGCATAAAAATGTAATAAAGGAAATAACACTAAGAAATTAATGCACATTCCTACATTATCATGTAAAACCTTAAAATATGAAAGAAAACAATGTAAAATAAAGATAACATGAACATCAAATAGCACTATGCAAACCTCATGAAACCATCAAGTCTAGATGATTTCATTGCTCATGGGATGTGGTTGCTCACAAGTCCATCAGCATAACAATAAGGTAGATAGTGCTTCCTTGTGAAAATGAGGAGAGGGCTCTCCATTTATAGGAAAATGGATGCAGCGGACGGTTGAGATTGAATGAAAGATGGAGGGCTAAGATCTCTCAAGATTGATGAGGTGTCAATGAGGTGGAGGAGAAGTAGACTCCACATGGATTAAGGTTTTGACCATTCAAAGGGGGCAATATGCTCACACATGTGTGAGCAACCTCTGATGGTGACATGATCAATGAGGTGTGAGAAGCATGGCTTCTCACACATGTGTGAGACAACTTGATTCTCATGCAAGAGGACAAGTGTGCAAGAGGTGTGAGAAGGCATGGCTTCTCACACATGTGAGAGACACCTTGACTCTCATGCAAGAGGACAAGTGTGCAAGAGACATGCAAGACATGAGGGATAAGGAAAGTGTGAACATCTCTCACACGTGTGAGAACACACTTAGGATTAAGAGGAGATTAGCTAGGATGATTATGCAAAGAAAGCATGATTAAGGAAGTGGGTAGGTTTAGCAAGATGGGTTAGGTAGGCTAGTGAGGTTAGGTGAGGGTTAAATGTAGGAGCCATGTGCTGAAATAGGATTAAATGTAATATTTAATTCCAAGAGGGATTTAGGCAAGGATTAATTAAGTAAATGAAGTACTTAATTAAAGTGGAAGGGTTGGATTTAAATAAACCTTAGCTTATTTAAATCAAGGAAAGGCTAGGATAATTAAATAAATGTAAAATTTATTTAATTAAGGTAGGGGAATTAAATAAATAATAAATATTTATTTAATTGGTCAGGAAATGGGTTTTGGACAAATTTAGGTGTCTACACATTTTGTCTTTGAGATTGACACCAAATGAGTGCATCATATGATAACCATATTTATTTCTATAATAAAATCTCCTAGTGATAATGAACATTAATTGAGAGGAATTTTGAATAAGTGGATTGGAAGAGAGGAGACAATGAATAAAATGTTCTTCAATGTGATTGATAAGAAAAATGATGACTATCATGTTGAAAATACATATGATCAAGTAATTGGCTTGTTGGATATTGGTATAAATAGGGAGTTTCTTCAGAGATAGATAAAATTTTTCATCTCCAAGTGTGAAAAAAAAGAACATACATTCTTTCTTTCAGTGTTTGCAAATAATCAAGAGATAAAGACAGACACAAAATGGGATGATGATGTTCACACTATGTTAAATGATAAAGTCTATAAGATAATAAATAATGATGGAAGTAGTTTATCCATAGAAATTGTAGTAGATCTAATGGAGGCTAGAATATTCTATACATTTTTTTAAATCTTTGAGACCAAGAAATTGAAGAATAAATGGAGAGGTATCTCTTGCAAAGAGAAATGAATCCCCAATTTTGACTGGCCTAATGATTTAGGTTATGATGAATGGGTGGCCAAGCATGCCTCAATAATAGAATCATCATAGGTGGAAGCATAGGATCAACCAGAGGGCATGGACACATTAGGTGAAGAGAAGCAAATAATTGAGGAAAATGTTTGAGATGAGGAAAAAGACATCTAATTAGCAACTAAAGAAACCAAAGGACAAGATCAACGAAGAAAGATGATGAAAAAATGGACCCACAACCTAAAGGTGAAATAGATAATAAAAAATGCATGAGGTTGTTATAGAGAAAGAGAAAGATCAAATTGAAGAGGTCCCTGCCCCACTAAAGAACACTGACAAATTAACATGTTTGGTAGTAAATAATTACCAAAAGGAAAGAGTTAATAATTATAATAGGATACCTTACCTTTGTGGTTCACCCACTATGGGTATACCTATATAACAAATAATTGGAAGTACTTTCAAAACATTTAGATTATGCTACATGTACCTTTTTCAACTATCTTGTAGGTTTTTGAAAATGAGTTTTGTCTCTTATGTAGCTATGTTTTGTTTAAGACAACTATCCTTTTCCCTCTATGCTTGAAGCTTGTTGCAACTCATCTTATATAAATGAGTTCCCAATGATAGAGGAGGGTCTAAGATTTAATTAGTGAATGAACATATAATTTCATTTTTTGAGTCAATCCATAGCTGCATAGTTACATTTTGTCTCAAAGAAGCCATTAATACAAAATATAAAGCTATATTGCTAAGTCAATATTGAGTGCTTCCTGCAAAAAATTGACACCAAATTGTATATTTTCAAAGGAGATAATACAAAATTTATTTTAAATTTGATTACTCAATTAAGATCTCATCTATTCTTATAGAGCTTTCAATTCTACAGAGCCTAATGGTAATATCTATTAAGTTTCAGTTATAATTTATTTGGAGTTATATTTCTATTCATATTTTTTTGATAATCTGATGGTTATGTAAGTGCTTGATGTGAATATGGAAGGTTGTCTAAAGAAGATTAATATAAGAATGAGATCTAGATTAAGTACTATTTTCTTTTTCATGAAGTAATAGGATAGATCTAGTCATTTGTGTCAAATTTCTATGAGGAATAGCCCAATAGATAAGGCAATGATCATATCTTAGGAGTTAATGGACTTTGGGAGAAATTTATATAGTAAAAATTAATCAATAAAAATCCTTTTACATTTTAGTATTATGAATTTAATGCATAAGCCTACACTTGGTTGAAGGTTTCAAAGCTAATAAGGATCAATGATTTCTCATTTTATTTTCAATTCTTTGAATTAGAGGAAGATAAGGCATATTCATTTGCTAGAATGGGAATTTATGTTGTAAGGTGTTGACTATAACGAAGCCATAAATTCCTGGGTGTACCCACTTGAATTTTGTAGAGTTCAAAGAGAAGAAGGCCTGAGAAGTCTTGTTAGTTGGTCCTTTTGATTTGTCTATTAGAAAGCCCACCATGGTTTCCTTTGGCTAACTCCTAGGTTTTCCTTTGCATATTGAGAGGTAGTTTTAATCTTGTCAAATCAAGAGCCAATAAGGTCCTTGTTTGATTTGTATCTTCTTGGTTTTGAGATCTTGGTTTCACTTGGTACTGATAATTTAATTGTGTGTGTATACCTAGAGGATCTTCATAGTGGAGATTGATATCATGATTCTATGGGAAACTTGGTACCATAAAATGAGTGGGAGTTACTAGTATTTATTGAATCTTTGTAGATGTCAAAGGATGTCTTAGATCATGTTGTTGGAGAAACATCTTTGAAATTTTCATGGTACACTTATTAGTGGTGGCTATCTTAATGGTATATGGATATGGTTGCATCTTGAGGGATCATGGGGCTCTTAGCAGAGGTGTGGTTTGTTAGGATGGTTTTAATATTATGTTATGGTATACTCTTGATACATGTTTAGAGTTTTGGCATGTTATGGTATGTTCATATGGATCATTTTGTTGTTGGAAATATTATAATAGGCTAAGTTATTGAGAGGGGAGGGGTGAATCAATAACCAATAATTTTTTTTCTTAATTAGCAATTAATCCTCCATGTGTATTCTAATATAATTGCATGCATGAGAAACTAAAAACATTAAAGCATTCATAACACTTATGACACACAATTTGGTGACCCAGAAACCTTCCAAATAGAAAGTAAAACTAGCATGTGGATGATAACCCAAAAGCTTTAGTACTGTAGTATAAAGTTGGCTGATTAAGGCTTAAAATGATCACTTATGATGACCAACCCTGTTAGGAGTAATAAGGACTGCTAGGTCCACCTTGCAAAAGGATTTACAACCATACAATGAAGTACGCACTTGGTAAATAGATTTACACAAGACTGTCTACCTTATTAAAGGATTTTTCTAATTCACCTATTATGATGAAGTAGTAGCTGATCTCTAATCTACAACTTGGTTTGCTTAATAAGATTCCTCTAAGTATAGAAATCACCATGCTATGATAGATAAATCCTTGATGCTCCTTATACTTATATAGCCTTTGCAATTCACTCTTTTTCTATTCTTTGATTATTACATAACTTCCATACCATATCATTGGATGTGACACAATACATTACATATATACCAATTTAATTTACAATTTACAAAGTTGGCCACAATACAAGTTTACACTAGAATTACAAAGTTGGTCAAAGTGTAGAAACTTGAATTCTAAAGATGGACTTGGTGAGGTTCTAATACTCAACATCCACTATCAATGCTCAACATTGTCATGCACTTGGTAGACATAGAAGCTTGGTCCATACTAATCACTTCCAAGTATTCTTCAACTTGGTCTACACTAGTGACTTAGGAAAAGCTATAAAACTTGACATATAAAATGAATTACTCAATTCACACTACATAGCTTGGTCAATGCTATCACTATGAGCTAGGTATAAAATGAGTCACTTGGTTAACAGTGAGTAGCTCGATCAACACCAAACTCATATTACATTAACTATGAACTTGATAAGCACTACACAACTCAGTTTGTACTAATAAACTTGTCATACACTAAGATGCTTAGTTTACACTACTGGTAAAAAACTTTGTAGTAACTACTCAGTGTAGATTAAAACCTATCCAAAGGATTCGGTAGAACTCGGTAGAAACTAAAATGCTTGGTTAACACTGTTAACTATACAATATGCTTAGACTTACAATCTGAATAAGTGTATGTCACTAATGACAAACATGACTAAAATGTCAACAATTGTCTCTTTGGTTAAGATTGTTAGACCATACTATCATGTTTATGTTCCTAAGGCCATGGTTAGAAATTTTGCATTGATCTTGGTTTAGTTTCTTTTTATTGAGTTCATTGATCATTTTTCAGATACATTATGATATTTATATGTTACATTTAGAGTTCACATGGATTGATTGGCTATAGGTGCTCATGGATTCTTAGAGGTGGTGGTGGATCTAATTTCTCTTGTGATTAGAGTTTTTTTGTTGGTGTTGTTGATAGTTTTAGTAGGAAGGTGGAGTAGCATTAACCTGATACAATCTCAAAAGGAGACTTTCTTATATGTGTCTTTTTTGGAGAATTTAATATCTTGATGAGAATCCTCATTTGACTCTCTTGGTCTACTCAATGGTTTACTATTTGGTAGGTATAGCACGTTATTTCTCTCAAGTGCATTATCTTTATGTTTGTCTTTCATGAATATGTATCTTGAGCTATGGTACATGAGTTAGTTTTGGCAATTTTATGTGAGAGATGGTTTAGCATTGGTTATCTCCTTGTGCATATATTATTGTTATGTTGGTTGAGTTTGGGAGATGGTTTTATATTGGGCATATTCCTTGGATTAGGAATGGTTTGAGTTTGATCTTATTTTGAGAGGCTTACATCCATGAATAATTATATGATATGATTTGGGTGTTGTGGTTTATTGGTTGGGTTTTATGGAGGAGATCTTATGTGACACAATTTACATTTAGCGGTGTGTGTAGAAGGACATAATACAATATTATGATTTTCATGGTTTATCTTTGGTCTTGGTTATCTTCCTAGATGTTGGTTTCACTTACATTGGATTTGATATTAGTTAGATCTTGTGATCACTAGTTTGTTTTCATATATGTCATGTGAGAGAAGAAATGATTATTCCTTCATCTCTTTCCTTTTTTAGTTGTGGAGAACTTGGAAGGCTTTTGGAGACTTGTTATGAGAGTTATTCTTGTACATTGTTGGTTTATGTGTTCTGGATGTCCTTAATACTACATAGATTTACTTCTATAAGATGTTATGAGTGGATTGATTTCATATTTGATATTATCTTTTTTAGTGGGATATTATTGGTGTATATGTGGAATGTATTGGTCCCAAGGTTTGTGATTTCAGCTTATAGATTGGATATGTTGATGATGTGAGATTCACTTAGTATACCTCTGGAGGTATGCATAGTTGGATGGGTTGGCACTAATTGTGGGTGCTACTTCACCTATGAAATTTTGATAGTTATAGATACATGTGACTACCTTTGAATTAGGTGTTTGTATTAGCATTTTAATTGGCACATGGTTTTATAATTCAAGGATTATGGGAAAGGTTGGTGTCTTTCTCTTTGGATGGATTCTATGAATGTCCAATAACACTGGCATAATAGGAGGTGGGATAATTCTAGTTTGAGATATTGAATAATTTGATTTTTTTGTAGGTTTTAGGATGGAACACTTAGTGTATTTTGATCCATGATGGTAGATGTGCTAGGAAAAAATGTTCTCATTTTTATTTATGTGGATATGAATTGACCCTATGCAATGTATACAACAAGTGGGATATTGTTGAAATTATGTGTGTTGCATACATTGAATAACATTATTTATATTGTATTATTTTATTTTGTTACATAATCTTTCAATTAGTAGTACCTATATGGACTACAATATTGAGAGATTCCCATAGAATATTCTTGATGAGTGTTATTGACACATTGTGATAATATTTGATGTAATTATTGAATATTGGGGGAAAATAAATTAAATGAAATATATAAAATACAGGTCAATGGGGGTTTGGTAGCCCATGGTTTTAGCACATACTTTATGTAATACCACTTGGTGGTTTTGTGGGATCTTGCTACTATAAAAGAAACCACAAGGGTAGTTTTTGATGTAAGATGAGCAAGATAGCAACATAATTTAGCCAAGAGAACATTTCTAAATGTTGGAAGCATGGCACGGCATGTGTGGATTCATGCTCATTCACATAGATTGATTGGTTATAGCTATGGATTGGAAGGCTTCCATGATTATATTGTAATGGTATTTTGTGAAATATTACATGGTGATGGATAATTTTGGAGGATGAGTTTATTTTCCCTAGTGATAGCTTCCTAGGCTGTATCTTGTCCACATTTTTATGGGTATGTTGTCTATTCTCTTGCATGTGGATTTTATGTTCTTATTTATCTCAAATATATTATGAGTTATGTGTAAATGATAATATCTTTGATTGCAAGTTCCTAACACTACTAATTATTGTCAAGGTTTACATTACAAGATTCAAAACCTCATTAATGAGTTTATTCACATATTTCCTTATGATGAGATCTATTTTAGCCCCTATCTCTTTAAATAACATATAAGTCCCTATTATGTTTCTCCACACCATGTAAATTTTTTATCTTATCTCTTGGGGGCTCATTTTCATACATGGTCCATTTTGTGAGTAGCATAATAGGTTCTCCCTTCCCTTGTTCCTACACATTGGGGAAAACAGAATCACATCCCTCTTTATCATTCTCCCTAGGATCCACTATTCTCTTGGTTTCATGCTATTTTTTTATTATGTGACATCCAATCTTAAATCATTTGGAATTGGGTTGATAAAATCTCTCCAAGGCATGCTTGCATAATTGCTGACTAGGATATTCTAGACCTAGTCTTCTCTAGACCCAAAGCTCACTTCTAGGGCCTTACAAGTCTTGACAAACCTGGCCTAAGAATTCCCTGACTAACTTTATTAGTGAGTTTCTTTGTACATCACCATGAGAGATGACTATCATTAGGGTGCTTTACACCTTCACTCTTCGTTGGTTGACTCCAAGGAAACTTCATCAAATGACCTTCACTAGTGCTATAGGGGGTGTATCCATCACTATAACATCCACTTCACTCCCCCAAAAATACCTTTGAATAGGGCATCTAGGGCATTTCTATCAACTTAGGATTTACTTTGGTTTTGGTCTAATAGGCATAATTGGTCAGTTAGCCCTAGTCAGTGGGTTTTCCCCAATTCTTTCTTAGAACTTCAAACTAACCCCCCTAAAAAATAGATATTTGGATAACCCTTTTAGAGACCTTGAATATTTTGGTGGTCTTATGTCCCTAAGTCATCTTTATAGTGGATTCCTAAAATGTAGGGCTAATAGGGCTAAAAAGGCTAAAATTATGTTGATTCCTGATTTGTACTTGAAAATATAACTCAATGGATTGGCCAAGTCCAAATCTCACTTCAAGGTGTGTGTAAGATCTCTAAGATTCCAAAACCATCATTGGTTCAATGCCTTTACTCTTTCCCCTACACATACACATTAATTTTGCATTGTTATGCACCTAGCTAGGCTTGCTGATCTCTCCTAATGCATACGGTTAAAAATAGTTAACCTACCTTATAGAGGTCCTCCTTTCACATACATGAACTCCAATGACTTACATAACATATTCCTTTGATCCATAATAATTTTTATAGTACAAAACTATGAGGGAACCATAAAACAAAAAACTATCAACTTTTGCCCCAAAAACCTATCTATTTACAAAACAATTTCTAAACTTACTCTAATGAACTCAAATCAACTTAGTTACTAAACAAAAAATTCTTAAAACTATCTACTCTAAAAAAATCCAACACTAACACACACAAATAAATCAATAAAATTACAATTTCTCTCAATGCAAGTTGAGTGTCATGCCAAATAAGAATTGTCAACTCTATTCCACTTTCAAACTTCCACTACATCACCCTCTACCTCATGAAATGGGATAGTTGAAGATTAAATATTCCCTAACCTTGGTTTTAAGATATTATGGAAACTACTCACAATGATGCCTCAAAGAGAATCTAATCTTGGAATTTTTTGTCATACAATTTTTAAAAATTGCAAAATGTTGTCAACCAACACTCACAAAACATTTTCATTTTTTTCCCAAATTCATGCTAACGGTCTCTAATCAACCTATAATAATGTAGAAAGATCCTAGGAACTAATTTAGGAATATTTCTACCCTTTCAGAAGCCTTAAAGGCTTTAAGATCTACTTTTCCCACTTTAGGCCTAATCTAGCACTAACAACATTTAAAGAAGTAATCAACTAGGTTGGATTGATCTTAGTCTATTCTACCTAGGGACACACAAGCAAGAACTTCTAAGGTCAAGAAAACATCATTGACTTTGCTAAGGTTAGTATAAGCAAAAACTAAATAAGTTTTAGGAATAACCCTAGGTGCTGCTACACCATAATCTCCAAATGACAAGATTTCAATCCATCCTTGTGTTGAGTAAGTTGGAATCTACTCCCAACTTCTTGAATTTAGTCTCCTTGATCTAAGTGGCCTCTTCATCTTATTTTCCATGTCATTTTACTAGATGCTCATAGCAAGTTCTCTACCTAGTCTTGTTGTAGGCCTTGGTGTCAAGTCTCTTCTCTACCTTTCTAGGTGTTATAGGGTTTAGATTTAAGTCCACCACCTCCTTTATGACCTCTGTAAGACTCTAATATAGATATGGTGTAGTACCCTTGTAAAGGATCATATATACAAAATTGAAGATTGGAGATAAACCCATATCTCTAGGGATCTCAACTTTGTATGCATTGTTTCCATATTTGGCCAAAATGGTGCATGGCCCTATTATTTTCATCTACAACTTGTGTGGGACTACCTTCTATAATGTACATTTATTTAGATGAACTATGACTAGATCTCCTACTTAGAACTGCACATCTTTAGTCCTTTCATCCACCTTCTACTTGATCATTGTTATATTATCTTGCAAAGTTCTTCTCACTATTTCATGCACCTCTTTCATGGAGTGTGAAAAATCCTCACCATAACCACTACCCTTGCCTCCAACCTTTAGTTCTCTAAGCTGAAATATGCATCTAGGGTGTAGGTCATAAACTATTTCAAAGGGACTCTTTCTAGTATTCCTATTCACAATATCATTGAAGGAATATTCCCACTATCCCAAGTTTTTCCATACTAATTTTCAAGACACTTCAATAGTTTTCCAAGGCTTCTATTGACCACCTCTATTTGGTCATCTCTCTGTGGGTGATAGGCTGACCCAAAAGAAAAATTATTCCCAATTTGTGCCATAATGTTTTCCAAAAGTGACTCATGAATTTAGTGTTTGTATCTAAGACTATAATTAGAGGTAACCCATGTATCCTCACTACTTTTTTGACTAACAAATTTTCTATGTGAAAGAATCATGAACTACCTTTCAAGGAACAAAATGGACCATTTTATTAAATATGTCAATTATGAAATATATACTATCAAATCCTTTCTTTTTCCATGGAAAACCCACAACAAATTCTATGCTCAAACATTTCCATGGTCTACATGGAATGGGAAGAGGTGGGTAAAGGCCTACATTAGAAGATGTAACCTTTGCCTTTGACACACTACACAACTCTCTACATACTTCCTAATGTCCAAATTTATCCTAGGCCAAAAGTAAAACCTCTTCAATAATTATTGGGTTTTATTGACTCCAAAATGCCCACTAAGTACACCATTGTGCTTCTCTTGAATCATATTTTCCCTAATTGACCCTCTAGGGATACACAACTAACTTCCTTTAAATAGAAATGGACTTTGTAAAGTATAGTCTAAAAAATCACCTTGAAAAAGATTCTTTTATTCTTTACATACCTTGTATATCTCTGCAAAGTCTTCATCATCTACATATAGGTTTTTATAACTCTCAATACCAATACTCTACAACTGTAATTCTAGTACTATTAGTAGTCTTCTACTTAGGGGATCTTCTACCTTGTTTTGGAGTCACTTCTTGTGTTTAATGTTGAAAGTGTATGCCTATAGATACTCCACCCATTTCATATGTTTATGACTGAGCTTGTCTTGTGAGTTTAAGAAACTCAGTGCCTAATTGTCTGAAAAGAACACAAATTCCTTTAGAAGCAAGTAGTGCCTCCATTTTTTTAGTACCTAGACTCGAGCATACATCTCTAGGTTATAAGAAGAGTAATTCTTCTTGGCATCACTTGAATCCTCACTGTGAAAAGCTAATAGTCTTCCCTCTTGGATTGAAAAAACACCAATAGCCATATTGCTAGCATCGCACTCAAGTGTGAACATCTTCTCAAAGCTTGGTCAAACCAAGATTGGTTGAGTGGAAATATTTTTCTTCAACAACTCAAATCCATGGTTAGCTTGCTCATTCCAAACAAAATTATTCTTAATTCCTTCTTTTATAGTATCAAGCATAGGAGCACAAATAGCACTGTACTACTTAATGGAATTCCTATAATATTGGAATAAATCATGAAAAATTCTTGCCTCTATTGTAGTCTTTTGGGTAGGCCAATTAAGAATGACTTCCACTTTTCTTGGATCCATCTTTAGATTTCCTTGGGATAACAAAAACCCAAGATACACCAGCTCTAGCTTTGTTAACTCATAGTTCTCCAAGTTTATCATCAATTTCTCATCATATAGCTTCTTGAAAACAATTTGTAGATAACTAAGATGTTCTTTTTTAGCTTTGCTAAAAATGAGTATATCATCTAGATACACTACCTCAAATTTTCCTATGTGGTCTTTTAAGACTTCATTCATAAGTCTCATGAATATAGATGGGGCATTGGATAGTCAAAATGACATCACAATCGATTCATTAAAACCTTCTATAGTTTTTAAGGCTATCTTCCATTCATCTCCCTCATTGATCATAATTTGGTGGTATCCACTCTTTAGGTTAGTCTTAGTAAAGTATTTAGCTTCTCATAAAAAGTCCATTAGGAATTGTATCCTAGGGATAGGGAACCTATACCTAATGTTTATCCTATTCATAACTCTTGAGTTAGTACATAGCATCCAAGATTCTCCCTTTTTGGGTGCTAAGACAGTGGGAGCAATACAAGGAATAATGGTTTTCCTAATGTGTCATTAGCTTAGGATTTCTTGTATTTTTTTGTTGATTTCCTCATTTTTTTGGGAGGTTATTTTATAAGCTTCCTTGTTAGCAATGGTAGCTCCTAGGATAAAATCAAATTGATGACTAACAACTCTCTTAGTGCATAAGACATCACACAATACTTTTTCTTTGTACTTCCCAGTGGAAAACTCTTCATGTGCTTATTCACTTACTAAGACATGTTGTCCATTATTTATGTAAGTGACCTTGTATTGGTTACTATGGGGTATCCTTTTAAACTTCAACTTTTTGACCGGTTCCTCTGATACTATATTTTTAGTAGACCCTAAGTTTATGATGACTCTATAAACCTTGCCCATTATTTTTCATTTCACTCTAAACAGTTACCTTCTTTGACAAGGTTCCTCTTTCAATGGATCCTTGATTAATATTCTCCTCATCATCAAGTTTTCTTGTTCTTTTGAATCTATGGGTACCTCAATATGTTTACCTCCACCAACATCCTCTTCTTGAACATAGTTTACCCTCTTATCAACTCTATATGAAGTAGAGCCTTTATTTGGACAATTGTATGAATTGTGTCCCATTTAGTTGTAGTGGCAACACTTCATAATTGCAAAGTAAGAACCTCTACCTTGACCATTGTTTCTTCCTCTCTAATTGTTGTTAGAGTTCCTTCCTCTATTTGAACTTCCTTCTTTCTACTCCATAATTTTGGTCTATTTTTGAGCCTTAGTCTCAAAATTTATACCACCCCATCGACATCTCTGTCCTCTATTATCTCTTCCTTTTCCTCTACCTCTAGTACTGCTTGAATATTTCTTTTTCCTTAGCTTCTCTTCTACTTTTACTACTATTTGGTGGCATTTCCTATTAGCATGTATCCTGATTCTATTAGGGAGTATTACAGAACATTGATATTATGTATTACTATGTTTGTCATTGATGACAACGTAGAAATAAGTTAGTAAAAATTGGTAGAGTAGCAGACTGTGATTCTTATATTAAGGACAATACATTATGTATCTACTTATGCATAGTTACCAGTATGTACTATAGCATGTATGTGACATCTGGGAAAGTGAGTAGAACCTGAATCAACAATGTACACAAGATATTGATGATTTATGGAGAACTGTAGGGAAACAAAGCATTGGGAAAATTGATTCTATTGTATGATTGATATAGCACATTGTATTTGGAATGAATGGTTGTGCAGTTAACCAAAGGTACTACATTGACCACTGATGACATTAGTGAGTGAATAGGTATGGAAGTCCCATGTGTGAAAATTTGTGTATAACTATGAGCCAACAACATTAATTAAATGTGTATTTCATTTAATTAACTTATAATAAAGTATGAAGCTGACTCAAGGAATTAATATTGAGAATGGTATAAATGAAATATGTCTTTTGAGTTTTAGACATCATCATTGGAAATCAAGAAGTAGAGAAGACTTACAAATTGCAAAGTAGAGGAGTAGAGTAATCTACTAATGCATGACCTCAAGGGTTATTGTTGATGGGTTCAGAGTTCCAAATCTGATTGTATGATCTGAAGGTGAATAAGTTTGATGTACTAGATAGAGGAAGAAGTGAAAGATTATCTCACATCTATTATTCTAAAAAGAATAGTACCGAGATCAATTGGATAGTGGGTTCATTGATCTGATCCTAAAGCTATTTGGATAGTGGGTTCAACTACCTTCTACAACTCCTAACAGGCTTGGCATCTCCTAACAAGGATTCAAAGTTTCCTAATTAGGAATCTTTGTACTAATTGTTGCAACAAACTCCTAATAGGGTCCATCATCTAACAAGGAATATTAAGACTAGTACATTATTTTGTGGGCTTCATTCCCACCAAGGTTTTCCCTTTGATCAAGGGTTTCCCTAGTCAACATATCTGGTGTAATTGCGTATGCACATTTCTTTATGATTGTTGTTTACTTGGTCAAATATTTAATAATTGCTCAAGATTAATATATAACTTATTCACCCTCCCCCCCAATTATATAGGTGGTATACTATTTCTAACAATTTGTATTAGAGCTTTAGGTCCTTGAAGGGAAGTTTAACAACTTTGGGAGATCCATGGCTAATCTATTCAAAAAGGAAAGTCCTAGATTTTATGGCACAAATTATGACAAATGGAAGGATAAAATGAAGACTCATCTATTGTGCATTGGTCTAGGATATTGGCTTGTAACCAAGATATCTAAAAATATTGCAGAAGAAGACAATCTTAAGCCTATACTAAGGAATAGAGAGAAGTGTTTATATACAACATAAGGGTAAGGGAAGCAATACTATTAACATTACTTGAAAGTGATTATAGTCAGGTAAAACTACTCAAAACATTTCATGAAATTTGGAAAACTTTAGAGGCTAATTATGAGGGTGATACACATGCAAAAAGAGTTAGATTGCAAAATTTGTATTGCACTTTCTAAGATGCTAGAATTATGGAAGATGAATTTGTAAGAAGCTATGTTGGGAGAATATCTAAGATTTTTGCAAGAATTATATCTCATGATGGAAAGAAATCTAATGATGAAGTGGTATGGAAGATTTTGAAAAGTTTGACACCACCTTTCAAGATAGTAGCACAAATGATTCAGTAGATGATACCCTATACTACTAATTTCACCAAAGAGACATTGCTTGGTAGATTGGAAGCTATAGAATTTGATCTAAAATAGTCTGGAGAATTGGAAAAAGTTGAGACAACATTTAGTGCACTAAATATTAAACTTGGTTTAGCAAAGAGCACAAAAGTGTAGGGTGACATTGCTAGCAGCAACAAGTCCATTGAAGAAAAGATCCAAGAGGGAGTAGCTCTTCTTGTGGAAAGAGAAAAAGATGGTAAGAATATCTTCAAATGTTGGACATATAATGAATATGTTCATTATGCATTTAAGTGTCCTAAAAGAGAAATAAAGTATCAGGGAAGATTCAAATCTATAAGACCTTGAAATTGTTTATATGCTAGAGAAGAAGAAGAAGAAGAGGAATCTGATTAAAACATGAGTGAAGATGAATTAGGGTTTGTAGCTATAAAGGAGGATGATCTTGATAGTGAAATTAGAGAAGAAAGTGTGTTGATCTCACAAGTTGGAAAGAAAGATTGGATCATTGATAGTGGTTATTCACATCACATAACTGTTGATATGAGTAAGTTTGTCAAATTTAGAAACCATGATGGAGGAATTGTTAGAGTAGGGAACATTGTATCCTATCATATTACAAGAATTGGATCTATCACACTTGATGGTAAAACATACATTGATGATGTTTACTTTGCTGATGGACTAACGCATAACTTGTTGAGTGTCAGACAACTTATAGACAAAGGTTACAAAATTTAGTTTGATAATAACTATTGAAAATTTGTTCATAACTCCCCTTAGGATTCATGACAAGGGCTTAACCACCTCCTATGTACTATAAGTTGAGTGGTTGTATCAGACATTGATAGATCATTCTTTTGGTGCAACAACAACCCCACTTTAACAAGTGCTACCAAATCTTGGTCACAGGCTCAAATCCTCAAACCATTGGGTAACATTGAGGGAGAGATTGTTGGAATTTTTTTCAACACTCCCCTCGGGATTCATGAAAAGGACTTAACTACCTCCTATATACTATAAGTTGAGTGCTTGTATTAGGCATTGACAGATTGGTCTTTTGGTGCAATGGCAACCCCACTCTAACAATAACACATGCATTATAAAAAACAAAAAAGGAACACTAATTGGTACTAGTACAAGAACCAAAGGTAGTGTATTTCAATTAAAATCCATTGAAATAACATGTTTGGTAGCCAAGATTGACAACTATTGGCTATGGCATAGAAGAATTTGTCACATTAAGTTTGATAACATTGTGAAGGCTAGTAATACACTTGCTATAAGAGATTTACCTAAGATCACTAAGCCCACTGATACTATTTGTAAGGAATGCATTTTGGATAAGAAGAAGAGAGTCTCATTTCCTAGCAAGTATTTTTGTACTACACAAAAGTTGAAACTAATTTATACAAACTTGAGTGGTCCTACATGAACAAGAGGATACTATGCAGAAAGTACTTTATGTTTTTTTTGATGATTTCACCAGAATGATGTGGGTAGCTTTTCTTAAAGAAAAATTAGAAGCATCTGAGAAATTCAAGATATTTAAGAAAAAGTTGAGAATGAATCTGGAGTCAAAATCAAGAGCTTAAGATTAGATAGAGGAGGATAATTCACCTCTAGAGAATTCAATATCTATTGTGAAGCGCATGGTATCAGGAGAAAACTATCTTCACCCCATACACCTAAGTAGAATAGAATTGCTGAAAGAAGAAACAAATCAATTTTTGAAGTAGCAAGGGATATGTTATTTGAGAATGATGTACCAAAGATCTTCTAGAGAGAAGTAGTCAATACAACAATATACACACTGAATAGAGTGTAGACTAGGAAAGGTATGGAAAAAACACCTTATGAGTTATGGTTTGGTCACTCACCATCATTCAAGTACTTTAGGATACTTGGAAGCAAATTTTACATTAAAAGAGATGATGATATCAGTAAGTTTGATCCAAGGAGTGATGAAGGTATGTTTCTGGGCTATTCATTAAAAAGTAAAGCTTATAGATATTTCAACTATAGTAGAGTGCACAAATGTTAAAATTCATGAAAATTTTGGCACTAAGGAAAAGATAATGGATTATAACTCTGACAGAGATGGTTACTCTGGAATAACTAACAAAAGTAATGAATTATTTCTCAAGAATAATAACGATTTGCAAAATAATGTGCAAATTAAAGATGTAAGAGAAGAATAGAGCTCAGTGCCTAAAACAAGAGTTGAAGAAAAAACTCCTACTCCAAATAGGAACATGATAATACATCATCCTATTGATCAGATAATAGGAAGTAAAGAAAAGAGAGCAATGACAAGGAGGATAATTAATGAAGAACTATGTTTGATATCTCAGGTAGAACCACGAAGTGTAGATGAAGCAATCAAAGATGATCATTGGATAAGAGCAATGGAGGAAGAACTCTAGTAGATAATAAAAAATGACACATGTAAATTACTTCCTAGACCTAAGGACAAAAATGCGATTGGCACAAAATGGGTATTCAGAAATAAAATGAATGAACAAGGAGAAGTAATAAGGAATAAAGAAAGACTTATATGCAAAGGCTAGTCTCAGCAAGAAGGAATTGATTATGAGGAAACATATACACCTATAGCAATGATGGAATCAGTCAACATGTTCCTAGCATATGCAGCAAACAAGAATTTTAAGATATATCAGATGGATGTTAAATCAACATTCTTTAACAATTTGGAGAACTTAAAGAAGAAGTTTACATTGAACAACTAGAGGGTTTTCCTTTAAAAGAACAGAAGGATATGGTTTACAGATTAAAGAAAGCATTGTATGGATTAAAGTAAGCACCAAGAACCTAGTGTGCAAGGTTGGACAAATACTTAGCAAAGCTTGGATTTGCTAAAGGAACAATGGATGGTAACTTGTACCTAAAGAAAATAGGAGATGACTTGCTAATTATCATTCTGTTTTTTGATGACATGATTTTTGGTGGAAATGGTGAAGCTAGTAACAAATTCTTAGAAGACATGAAGAATGAGTTTGAGATGAGCATGATAGGAGAAATGAAATTCTTCTTAGGATTGTAGATTGTTCAAAACAAAGAAGGTATCTTTATCTCTTAGACTAGGGACTTAAAATATTTGTTGAAAATATTTGGTCTAGAAAATTGTAAACCTATTAGAACTCCTATCATAACTAGTCACAAGTTATCAAGAAAAGGATGAGACATCTACTATTGAACAAAAGAAGCACAGATCTATGATTGGAGGATTGTAGTATCTGACTCATAGCAGACCAGATATAGCTAATGTAGTCAGAATTGTGGCAAGATTTTAGGATGATTCTAAACAATATCACTATGCAATAGTAAAAAGGATATTTAGATATTTGAAAGGAACATCTAATTATGACATTTGGTATGATAGAAGCAATGAATTTACTCTTTGTATTTATATAGATGGTGATTGAGCTAGAGATAGGGATGAAAAAAAAAGCACTAGTGTAGGAGAATTTTTCCTTGGAGGAAGACTAGTTTCTTGGCTCAACAAGAAGAAAAATTGTACCTCGCAAAGTACTATAGAGGGAGAGTATGTTGCACTAGTAAACAACTATAATAAAGTCATATGGATGAAGTAGATGGTGGATATTGGAATTACATTCACAAAACCTATTATCATTTACTGTGATAGCACACGTACTATTAACATGTCTAAGAATCCTATTTTACATTCTAAGACTAAACACATTGCCATAAAATATTGCATGTTGAGAGAGAAAGTTGTTGAGAAAGAAATTAGATTGGAGTACATTAATACTAAGGAATAGATTATAGACATTTTCACAAAGGCTTTGCCAAAGGATACATATGAGTACCTAAGAGGTATGCTTGGGGTTATGTCCCTACCTAGCTCAAAGTAGGAGATGCAAAAAGTGCATAAATCCAAGGTATATAGTACCATTGTTAGACTAGACTATATGTTGATGCTTCCTTAATGGGGGAGTATCTATGATGAAAAAAGTCAATCAAGGACTCTTGGAAATAGGAAATTGGTGTGCAATAGCATCTTTAGAATTTTTTTTTTTATAACACTATATGAAAAAGTTGTAAAGCAATAGACTGGCTTGTGGTCATGCTGATAGATTGTTGTATGTCCAATTTTTGTATAATATTTGACATTGATGTCAATGGGTGAGAGAGTGACATGAAAAACATTAGAGAAATTTTTTACTATGGGGGAGAAGTGTTTCAATAAAAGATTTGCATGAAGATTTGAGTGATGAAGAAACTTGTTGGTATTCTTGGAACTAGATGTTTTTCATCTATGTTGTCATCAATGCCAGAGGGGGAGATTGTTAGCATATATGTTGATGCTATGGGGGATTATTATAGAACATTGATATGATTTATAAATATGTTTTTCATTGATGAAAACATAGCAATAAGTTAGTAAAAATTGGCAGAGTAGCAGACTATGATTCTTGTATTAAGGACAATACATTACATATCTACTTATACGTAGTTACCAACATATACTACAACATGTATGTGACATGTGGGCAAGTGTGCATAACCTTAATTGACAAAATACAAAAGATATTGATGATTTACAAAGAACTAACGAGAAATAAAGCATTGGGAAAATAGTTTCTATTTTATGATTGATATAACACATTGTATTTGGAATGAAGGGTTGCATAGTTTACCAAAGGCACTACACTGACCACTGATGACATCAATGAGTGTGTAGGTACATAAGGTGCACATGTGATAGTTTGTGTATAATTGTGAGCTGACAACATTAATTAAATATGTATTTCATTTATTTAACTTATAATAAAGAATGAAGTTGACTCAAGGAATTAATATTGAGAATGGTATAAATGAAAGATGTTTTCCAATTTTTAAATAGTACTTGTGTTATCATAGTAAATGATAACAAGTTTTGTGAATGTAATTCAAATATCCTTCATCATTTTCTTCATCCATATGACTTTATTATAGTTTTTTTCTACTGCAACATACTCTTCCTCTACAATACTTTGTGAGGTACAATTTTTCTTCTTGCTAAGCCAAGAAACTAGTCTTCCTCTAAGGAAAAATGCTCCTCCACTAGTGCTTTTTCTATAAGTAGAAAGAGTAAAGTAATTGCCTCTATCATACCAAATTCCATAATCTAATGTTCCTTTCAAATATCTAAAAATCCTTTTTACTATTGCATAGTGATATTATTTAAGATCAGCCTAAAATCTGGCCACAATTCTGACTACATTAGCTATATCCATTCTGCTATGAGTTAGATACTACAATCCTTCAATCATAAATCTGCATTTCTTTTGTTCAATAGTAGGTGTCTCATCCTTTCTTGATAACTTGTGACTAGTTACCATAGGAGTTCCAATAGGTTTACAATTTTCTAGACCAAATATTTTCAGCAAATGTTTTAAGTACTTGGTCTGAGAGATAAAGATACTCTCTTTGTTCTAAATAATCTGCAATCCTAAGAAGAATTTTATTTCTCCTATCATTCTCATCTCAAACTCATTCTTCATGTCTTCTAAGAATTTTTTATTGGCTTCATCATTTCCACCAAAAATGATACATCATCAACAAATACAATTATTATTAGCAAATCATCTCCTATTTTCTTCAAGTACAAGTTACTATCTATTGTTCCTTAGCAAATCCAACCTTTACTAAGTATTTGTCCAACCTTGCATACTAGGTTCTTGGTGTTTACTTTGATCCATACAATATTTTATGTAGTCTACAAACCATATCCTTCTCTTTTGTTAAAGGAAAACCCTTTGGTTGTTCAATGTAAACTTCTTCTTCAAGTTCTCCATTCAAGAATGTTGATTTAACATCCTTCTGATATACCTTAAAATTCTTGTTTTCTGTATATGCTAGGAACATTCTAACTACTTCCATCCTTGCTACAGGTGCATATGTTTCCTCATAATCAATTCCTTCTTGTTGAGAGTAGTCTTTGCATACAAGTCTTTCTTTATTCCTTATTACTTCTCCTTGTTCATTCATTTAATTTTTGAATACCCATTTTGTGCCAATCAAATTTTTTTCCTTAATTCTAGGAACTAATTCCCATGTATCATTTTTAATTATCTACTAGAGTTCTTCCTCCATTTCTCTTATCTAGTGATCATCTTTGATTGCTTCATCTGTGCTTCTTGGTTCTACTTGAGATATCAAACATAGTTCTTCATTAATTCTATGTTAGGAATAAGGTGTCTTAACCTTGTATAATTCCTATTCTTATTATTTGTTTTGTAAAATGTATTTCTTGCAAATAATGTTGATGTGTCGACATCTTGAATTGTGTGTAAGGAGATCATGACTAAAACGGTTATGACAGATTCCTTTGACATGTAAGAGCTATGTTAGGAAGATTCAATGATAGGTGAAGACATGTGGTAACTAAGATATTTGAAGTGCATGTTATAAGAATTTTTAGGGTTGTGAAAAGATGCGATGCGAAAAAAGGTGTATTTTTGGTACTGCGAGTAGCTACTGGAGTCTTCTATTGTTGATGTTGAACTTGCATTGCAAATGTATTGTAACCTTGTGTTGAAGATAATACATTGTGCAGGTTCTAAAGGGGTGGGGTTGTTTTACCAAAAGGTTTTTCCCCACTGGAAAATCCTTGTGTTATGTGTTCCTTTCTCTATCTATTTTCTGTATGCATGTTTGGCTGCAATATTGTTGTTTACATGATATTGAATCTGTAAGTGTAGAAGATTTTAATAGGATTTGCATCATACTTTCCTTATGATATTAGTGTAGGAAGTTGTTTTCACACCTGAGTTTCCTTACATTATGCTCCTTGTCATTACTCCCTTTTCTTTACTTCCTATTATCTAGTTAGCAGGATGATGCCTTATCATGTTCCTATTTGGAGTAGGAGCTATTTCTTCAATCTTATTTTAGGCACTAAGCTCTATTCTTCTCATACATCTTCAATTTGCACATAATTCTACAAGTCATTATTAGTCTTGAGAAATATTTCATTACTTTTGTTAATCATTCTAGAGTAATCATCTCCATCAGAGTCATAATCCATTATCTTTTCCTTGGTGCCAATTTTTTTAAAATCAATTTTGACATTTGTGTAGTCTACTATAGTTTTTGTTCTATAGTTAAAACATCTATAAGCTTTACTTTTTAATGAATAGCCAAGAAACATACCTTCATCACTCCTTGGATCAAACTTACCTATATCATCATCTCTTTTGATGTAACATTTTCTTCCAAATATCCTAAAGTACTTGACTGATGGTGAGTGACCAAACCATGACTCATAAGGTGTTTTGTCCATACCTTTCCTAATCTACACTTTGTTCAATGTGTATACTACTGTATTAACTACTTCTCTCCAGAAGTCTTTGGTACATCATTCTCAAATAACATAGCCCTTGCTGCTTCAACAATTGATTTGTTTCTTCTTTCAGCAATCCCTTTCTTCTGAGGGTAATGGGGTGAAGATAGTTGTCTCCTGATACCATGCTCTTCACAATAGATATTTAATTCTCTAGAGGTTAATTCTCCTCTATCTAATCTTAAGGTCTTGATTTTGACTCTGGATTCATTCTCAACTTTGTTCTTAAATATCTTGAATTTCTCAAATGCTTCTAATTTTTCGTTAAGAAAAGCTACCCACATCATTCTAGTGAAATCATCAACAAAAATCATAAAGTACCTTTCTCCATAGTATCCTCTTATTCTTGTAGGACCACTTAGATCTATATGAATCAATTTTAGCTTTTGTGTAGTACAAAACTACTTGCTAGGAAATGAGACTCTCTTCTACTTAACCAAAATAAATTCCTTATAAATAGTATTAGTGGGCTTGGTGAAGTTAGGTAAATCTCTTATAACAAGTGTATTACTAGCATTCACAATGTTATCAAATTTAATGTGACAAAATCTTGTTTTGTATTCTGAGACTAAACACATTGCCATAAAATATCATGTGTTGAGAGAGAAAGGTGTTGAGAAAGAAATTAGACTGGAGTACATTAATACTAAGGAACAAATTGTAGACATTTTCACAAAGGCCTTCCCAAAGGATACATTTGAGTACCTGAGAGGTATCCTTGGGGTTATGTCCCTACCTAGCATAGAATAGAAGATGCAAAAAGTACATCAATTCAGGGTACATAGCACCATTGTTAGACTAGACTATATGCTGATGCTTCCTTAATGGGGGAGTATCTATGTTGAATAGAGTCAGTCAAGGACCCTTGGAAATAGGAAATTGGTGTGCAATAGTGTCTTTAGACATCTATGTTGTTTATAAAACTATATGCAAAAATTGTAAAGCAATAGATCGGCTTGTGGTTATGCTAATAGATTGTTGTATGCTCAATTTTTTTTTAATCTTTGACATTGATGTCAATGGGGGAGAGTGACATGAAAAACATTATAGAAAGTTTGTACTATATGGGAGAAGTGTTGCAATAAGATATTTTCTTGAAGATTTGAGTGATGAAGAAACCTGTTGGTATTCTTGGAACTAGATGCTTTTCATCTATGTTGCCATCAATGCCAAAGGGAGAGATTGTTAGCATGTATGTTGATGCTATGGAGGAGTATTATAGAAGATTGATTTGATGTATAACTGTATTTTTCATTGATGACAACATAGTAATAAGTTAGTAAAATTTTGCAAAGTAGCAGACTGTGATTCTTGTATTAAGGACAATACATTATGTATCTACTTATGCACAGTTACTAGCATATACTACAACATGTATGTGACATGTGGACAAGTGTGCATAACTTGAATCATTAGCATACAAAAGATATTGATGATTTATGAAGAACTACAAGGAAAGAGAGCATTGGGAAAATAGTTTCTATTGTATGATCAATATAGCACATTGTATTTGGAATGAAGGGTTATGTTATTAACTAGAGGTATTACATTGACCACTGATGATGTTAGTGATTGTATAGGTACAAAAGTCACACATGTGAAATTTTGTGTATAACTTAATTAACTTATAAAAAATTATGAAGTTGACCCGAGGAATTAATATTGAGAATGGTATAAAGGAAATATGTTTTCTGAGTTTTAAACATCATTATTGGAAATCAAGAAGTAGAGAAGTCTTGTGAATTGCGAGATAGAGGAGTAGAGTAATCTACTAATGTATGACCTCAAGGGTTACTGTTGATGGGCTCAAAGTTCTAGATCTAATTGCATGATCTGAAGGTGGAGAAGTCCAATGTGTTGGATAGAGGAAGAAGAAAAATATTATCTCGCATCTATTATTTTGAAAGGAATAGTACTGAGATTAGTTGAATAGTGGGTTCATTGATCTGATCCTGAAGCTATTTGGATATTGGGTTCAATTACCTTCTACAACTCCTAACCGGGTTGGAATCTCCTAACAGGGACTCTTTGTACTAAGTGTTGTAATAGACTTATAATAGGGTCCATCCTCTAACAATGAATATTTAGATTAGTAAATTATTTTGTGGGCATCATACCCGTTGAGGTTTTCCCTTTGATCAAGGGTTTCCCTAGTCAACACATCTGGTGTAATTGTGTATGTGCATTTCTTTATGATTTTTGTTTACTTGGTTGAATATTTAAGAATTTCTCAAGATTAATATATAACTGATTCACCCTCCCTCTTAGTTATATTGGTGGTCTACTATTTCTAACATTTCCAAACTATATCAGGAGTCAAGAGACTCATCTCATCTTGTATAGTACACTTGAGACCATTAAGATACCTTGCTACCTTTACTTTCTAATCTTTTGTAACTCTTGACTTCATACACAATCTTTGAAATTCCTCAATATAGCAATTCACATCCAAGTCCTTCTATCTAAGACTTCATCTCCTTTTATACAATTGGATTTCATAATCCTTGGGTACATAAGAATCTTTGATCATTGCAACCATAGCCTTCTATTTGGCAATGGGATTCTTTCCTTCCTCCTCTCTCTCATCTTGGATAAATCTCCACCAAGTGAGAGTAGACCCTCTTAATCTAGCCTTACCAATTTAAATTTTTTGAGATTCATTTATTGCGTCACATTCAAAGTTATTTTATAGTCCATCTATCCAATCTAGGACTACCTAAGGTTCCATCTTACCACTAAAGATTAGAATGCCTTCTAGAGCCTTGCTTCTTAAGGCCCTTAATGCTTAAGTAATGAATCTTCTATGAGTACAAGGTCTAGTTCAAGGACCTCTTCCTCAATTAAAACCTCCTTATTCTTTTCTTCTATATTTTGTTCTTCAATCTAGTCCTTCACTTCTTCTATCTTCTCATCCACTTCATGCATTTTTTGCTACAATTGAGCTAGCCTAGTTTTGAGAAATTTATTCTCATCTTCTTTCTCATCTACTTTATTAGAAATTTCTACATTGGTAACCATTATGGACTCAATAACTGATTCTTCTTCTCATGGAAATATTCACCAAAATCCTAATCTTAACTAGGCTTTGATACCAATCCATATAACCTCTCCAAGGTGTGCTTGTACAATTGTTGACTAGGCTATCCTAGACCTAGTCTCATCTAGACCCTAATATCACTTCTAGGGCCTTAATAGTCTTGAAAAACTTGGCCTAAAGCTTCCCTAACTCAACTCCATGGGTGAGTTACTTTGTGCTTCACCTTGAAGGATAACTATCATTAGGGTTCTTGAAACCTTCACTCTTCCTTGGTTGACTCCAAGGGAAACTTCATCAAATGACTTTCTCTAGTGCTACAGGGGTTGTATCCATCACTATACCATCCACTTGAATCCAAAATAACTCTAGGGTCTTCCTATGAAGTTTAGGATTTATTTTAGTTTTTACTTAATATGCCTAATTGGTCAAATAGCCCTAGCAAATGGATTTTTCCCAATTCTTTCTCAAAACCTCCAAATAACCCCCCTCCAAAAAATAGAGATATTTAGATACCCTTTTCAAAGACCTTGAATATTTTTTGGTCTTAGGTCCCTAATTCATCTGTATAGTGGGTTCGTAAAATGAAGGGCTAATAGTGCTAAAAGGTTACCGATTCTCGATTACTACTTGAAAATTAACTCATGGATTAGCCAAGCCTCAATATCACTCCTAGGTGTATTTAGGACCTCTAGGTCTCCAAAACCATACTTGTTTCAATTCCCACACTATTTTCCCTACACATACACATTAATTTTGCACTGTCATGCCCCTAGCCTGACTTCCTAATCTTGCCTAGTGGATGAGATTAAAAATAGTTAACCTTCCTTCTAGATCTTCATTTCACATATAAAAAATCCAATGGATTTCATAACATATTCAGCTAATCAGTAATTATTTTTAAAGTTGAGAACTATAAGGGAGCCATAAACAAAAAATGACCAACTTCTACCCCAACAACCTCCCTATTTACAAAACAATTTCTAAACTTAATCTAATGAACTGAAATCAACTTTGTTATTGAATAGAAAATAACTATAATTATATACTCTAGATAAATCCAACACTAACTCACACAAATAAATCTATAAAAATACATTTTCTATCAACCCAAAATGACTGTCACTCCAAAACAAAATTGTCAACTCTATTCCACTTTCAAACTTTCACTACATTATCCTCTACCTCAGCAAATAGGATCCTCAAAGATTAAACATTTCCTACCCTTTATTTTAGGCCATTATGGAAACTACTCATAATTATTCCTCAAAGAGAATCCAATTGTACAATTTTTTGTCATGCAATTTCCAAAAATTACAAAATGTTGTCAAGCAACAATATGACAACTTTTACATCTTTTTCCTAAATTCATGCTAAGGGTCTCTAATCAACCTAGAATGATGTAGAAACATCATAGAAAACAATTTAATAATATTTATACCCTTTTAAAATCGTTAAAGGCTTTAGTACCTACTTTTTCCATTTTAGGCCTAATCTAGCACTAACAACATTCATAGAAACAATCAAGTAGGTTGGATTGATCTTAGTCTAATACACCTAGAAAAAAACAAGAAATGCCTTCTAAGGTCAAAAAAACATCATTGACTTGGATAAGGTCACTACAAGCCAAAATTTAAAAATTTTGAGGAATAATCCTAGGCACTCTTGTACTATCCTCCCCAAATGACAAGATTTCAATCCATCCTTGGATTTAGTAAGTTGGCATCTAATCCCAATTTCTTGAATTCGGTCTTCTCAATCCAAGTAGCCTTTACATCTTCTTGTCCATGCGATTTTAATAGATTCTCATAGTAATTTCTTTACCTAGTCTTCTTGTAGGCCTTGGAGTCAAGTATCTTCTCTCCTTTCTAGGTGTTGTAGGGTCTAGATTCAGGTCTACCACCTCCTTTATTACCTTTATAAGACTATAATTTGGATTTGGTATAGGAACCTTGTAAAGGATTAAATCCAAAACATTTATTATTGGAGAAAAACCCATATCTTTGTTAGCATTGTATCCTAAGTATTGGAGAGTATTGACATGTTGCATTCATGACTATGTTTGTCATTGATGTCAACATAATAGTATGTCTATGAAGAATGAAAAAGTAGAAAAAAGAGTTCTTAGTTGTATAGACAATTATTTAATTGTATGGTGATATGGGTTCATGGAAATGTTTAGTAGAGTGTCCTAATGTGAAGGTTCAATGCACAACAAATAAGTCAAAGATGTACATAAGTTGTACCTAATTTTTTGAGAGAAGTATAGAAATAATGTACTTGAGAAGTGGTTTCTGATGTTTGCATTATATCTTTTGGTAGTTATATAATCTATTGAAGTGTAGTTAGCTAGTGATTGATGACAATCTAATGATGACATTAGCAGATGTGTAAGCCCTAGTATCACACATGTGAGAAGTTGTATAGACTATGAGTTGACAATGCTATTGTAATTGTAAATTAATTAATTATCTTATTCAAATTAATTGGGAAAGCCTCAAGGCTAGCTCAAGGATTTATATTGAAGATATAGTATAAGGAAAAATGTTTTCCTTGTTTGTAAATATGTTGTGATTTTTGTATTGAGTACAAAGTGAAAAAAGGAGAAAAGTATTTACTGAATGCGAGTAAGTAATCCAAGGAATTATTGGATGCAAGATTTGTAATTTGGTTACAAGATCATAAGAAGAAGTCCAATTGATAGGAAAGAAAGAGGAAGGATCAATACTATTCATTCCTATTATTCTATAAGGAATAATACAAAGATAATTTGGATAGTAGATTTATTGGTCTTTCCATGAAGCTATTTGGATAGTGGGTCCATCTATCTTTACAACTCCTAACATGGTTGGAACAATTCCTAATAGGGTTGGAATCTCCTAACAGGGATTCAAAATCTCTTTACAAGGACTAATATGTACTAAATGTTTTTATAAACTCCTAATGGGGTCCATCCTCTAACAAGGAATATTTATATTAGTACATCATCGTGTGGGTACCATCCCCATGAGGGTTTTCCCTCTAATCAAGGGTTTCCCAAGTTAGCATATCTACTATTATTGTGCATGAGTATCTTGTTGTATTTCCTGATTATATTTCTCACATTATTAAAGTTTAATAAGGTTGGTAATTATGATACTAGTTGGATAACTAATTCATTCCCCCCTCTTAGTTATATGGGTAGACTATATAATCTAACAATTTGTATAAGAGTATCAGGTCATTGAAGGATAAGATTAAAAAATTTGGGAGATTGATGGAAAACCTTTTTAGAAAGGATAATCCTAGATTTGATGGGACCAACTATGACAATTAGAAGAAGAAGATGAAGACTCATCTTCATTGAATGGTTCCAGGTCATTGGCTCTCAAAAAAGAGTGAAAAGATAATTTTTGAAGAAGGGAAACTCTAAGAATGTTGTGAAGTAGAGAGAGATATGTTCATGTGCAACATTAGAGCTAGAGAAGTTTTATTATCATCTCTTCTAGAGAATGAATAGAGTCAAAATTGGATATGTGCATTTCTAAATAATAACATGATGGAAGATGAGTCTCTAAGAAGCTATATTGGTAGGATATTAGAGATTGTTGCAAGAAACAAGACATATGGTAGAAAGAAGGAAGAACATGAGATTGTGTGGAAGATCTTGAGGACTTTGACACCACCATTTAGGATTGTAGGTCAAATGATTTAACTACTTATACCCCATACTAAGGAGTTTACCAAGGAAATGTTTCTTGAAATATTGAAAGCATCAAAAGTAGGTTTGAGACAATAAGAAGAATTGACAAGAGTGGAGATAACTTTAGTGCCTTGAATGCTGAACCAAGTCTATCTAGAAGTACAAGTACACATTGAGATTTTTCTAGTGACAATAGAAGTAGACTTGATGAAGAAAAAAATATTGAAGAAGGTATAGTACTTCTTGTGAGAAGGGAAGAAGATGGTAATAATATCTTTAAATGTTGGGCTTGTAATGAGTTTGGCCATTATGCATCTAAATGTCATAAAGGAGAGAAAAAGTATAACAGAAAGTTTAATCCTAGAAGACCTAGGAATTGTATGTATGCTAATAAAGAATAGGAATCTTATGAAAAAGGTTAGAGTGAAAGTGATGATGAGCTAGGATTCGTAGCTATTAAAGAATACAATCTTGATAGAGAAATTAGAGAAGAAAAGGTTCTAGCTTCCCAAGATGAAAAGAAACTCGATTGGATAATAAGTACTGGATTTTCACATCACATGAATGGTGATATGAATAAGTTTGTTAAATTTAGAAACTATGATGTAGATATTGTTAGAGTTGGTAATAATATAACCTATCATATTATAGGGATTGGATCCATTACTTTAGATGTTATAACTAACACTAATGATGGTTATTTTGTTGATGAACTAAAGCATAATTTTTTGAGTGTTGGATAGTTGGTGGACAAAGGGTATCAATTGCAATTCATAGAAAATACTTGCACTATTAAGGATAAAGATGGTAAGATGATAAGAACTAGAACTAGATCCAAAGGTAATGTATTTTAGTTGAATTCCACTAAAATAACATGTTTGGTTGCTAAAATGGATAACAATTGGTTATAGAATAGGAGATTCTATCATATAAACTTTGATAACATTGTAAAATTTAGTAGCACATTTGTAGTTAGAGATTTTCCTAAGATAAAAAAAAGCCTACTGATGTTGTTTGCAAAGAATGTATTTTGGCTAAGAAGAAGAAGATATCATTTCCCAAAAATAAGCTCACAACCACAAAGAAGCTAGAAATTGTTCACATAGATCTGAGTGGTCCCTCTAGAATAAGAGGATTCTATGGTGAAAGGTATTTCATGATTTTTTTTGATAATTTCACTAGAATGATGTGTCTAGAATTTCTTAAATAGAAGTATGAAGCTTTTGAGAAGTTTAAGGTATTTAAGAATAGAGTTGAGAATAAATATGGTGTTAATATAAAATGTTTGAGATTAGATAGAGGAGGAGACTTCACCTCTAGAGAGTTTAATATGTTTTGTGAAGAGAATGGAATCAAGATACAATTATATTCAACTAGGACATCTGAAAAAAATGATATTGAAAAAAGAAGAAACATATTAGTGGTAGAGGTAGAAAGAGTGATGTTGTTTTAGAATTATGTATCTAAGAAATTTTGGAAACAAGCAATCAATACAATAGTGTACACTATGAACATAGTACATATCAGAAAAAGCATGAGAAAGAACCCTTATGAATTATGGTTTGGTCATTCACCATCAATTAAGTATTTCTGAATATTTGGAAGCAACTGTTATATTAAAAGAGATGATGATATTGGTAAGTTTGATCCAAGAAGTGATGAAGGTATCTTTCTTTTCTATTCATTGGAAAGTAAGGCATATAGATGTTTTAATCAAAAAATCAAGACAAAAGTTGAATGCACAAATATAAAGATTAATGAAAAGTTAGGAAATAAGAAAAATATATTAGATTACAATTCATATGAAGAAGAAGATAATTCTAGAATTGTTAGACATAATATAAGATAAGATAAGATAAGAGTTGAGATGTCAACTCCTATCCCTAATAGAAACATGACAAATAAGTACCCTCTAGAGCAAATAATCAGAAGTAAAGACAAAGGTGTGATGATAAGACACATAGTTAATTAGGAGGCATGTCTAATTTCTTAAGTTGGACCTAAAAGTGTAGATGAAGCACATAAAGATTATCATTGTATTCATGCAATGAAGGATACATTAGATCATATTGTGTAGAATGAAACATGTGAGTTAGTTCCTAGACCTAAAGACAAGAATGTGATAGGAACCAAATGGGTATTCAGAAACAAGATGAATAAACAAGGTGAAGTTGTGAGAAATAAGGCCAATCTTGTATGAAAAGGTCACTCAAAACAAGAAGGAACATACTATGAGGATAATTATGTCCCTATAGCTAGAATGGAAGAAATGATAAAGTTCTTGGCTTATGTAACAAATAATAAATTCAAAGTATATTAGATGGATGTTAAATCAACTTTCTTGAATGGGGAACTTGAAGAAGAGGCATATATTGAGCAACCTAAAGGTTTTCATTTGATAGAAGAAAAAGAAATGGTATGCAAACTAAAGAAATCTCTATATGCACTAAAGAAAGCACCTAGAACTTGGTATGCCAGGTTGGACAACTATTTGGCAACACTTGGATTTGCTAAAGGTACAATAGATAATGACTTGTGTTTGAAAGAAGTTAACAATGGCTTGCTACTAATAGTAATATTTTTTGATGACATTATATTTGGAGGTAATGATGAAGCAAGTGATAATTTTTATGAAGATATGAAGAATGAGTTTCAGATGAGCATGATAGGAGAAATGCAATTTTTTTTAAGGATTGTAGATTGTGAAGAAAAGTGATGGTATTTTTATTTCACAAGATAAGTACTTGAAAGACTTGTTAAAGAGATTTGGATTGAAAAGTTGTAAGATTGTTGGTACACCTATGATAACTAGTAACAAGTTATCTAGCAAACATGAGACATCTATAGTTGAGTAGAAGAAATACAGATCCATGATTGGAGGTTTACAATATCTAACTCACACTAGACTAGATATAGAAAATGCAATTGGGATTGTAGTTAGATTTCAAGCTGATCCTAAGGAGTATTATTAATTATCAATAAAGAGAATACTCAAATATTTGAAAGGAACATCTGATTATGGTATATGGTATGATAGATTGACTGATTTCATTCTATGTGCATATACCAATGTAGATTGGGTAGGCAATATGGATGACAAAAAGAAAACCAGTGGTGGAACATTTTTCCTTTGAGGAAGATTGGTTTCTTGGCTAAGCAAGAAACAAGATTGTATTTCACAAAGTATGGATGAGGTAGAGTATGTTGTAGCAGGAAACAATTGTAAATAAGTGATGTTGATGAAATAGATGTTGGAGAATATCAAGATTGAGTTTGTTGAACCTATTATCATATATTGTGATAATTTAAGTACAGTAAGAATGTCTAAGAATCTTGTATTTCATTTTAAGACTAAGTACATATATGCTAAGTATCATGTCTTGAGAGAGAAGGCAGTAGAAAAGGAGATTCAATTAGAATATGTAAGTACTAATGATGCACCTGAGCATTCTAGGATTTCTTACAATCCTACATGTTGGAGCCAAGCGTTGGCAGTTTCCAATTTTCCTATTGCTGCTGAGTTGTTCAGTGGAGGCTGAGTTATTGTAACTCCTAGTGGATGCCAAGTTACTATCGCTCTTAGTGGATGTCAAGTTACTATAGCTCTTAGTGGATGCTAAGTTAGTGTATCTCCTAGTGGGTACTGAGTTACTATAGCTCCTAGTGGAAGCAAAGTTACTGTAGCTCCTAATGGATGCTGAGTTACTGTAACTCCTAGTAGATGTCAAGTTACTATAGCTAGTGGATACCAAGTATTCCTATATGTGTTGAGTGCCAGTATTGATTTTGGTTTTGTTTTTGCCAAGTTGTCTATGAGATGATTTTTGGAATTTAATTTATTTATGGGTATTTAATTTGTGTTGTGGCTGACTTGTGGCTCAACATATATTTAATGTGAGAGATTTAATTTAGTTTGTAATGAACTAGGTTGACTTGTGGCTTAGTTGGGTATAAGTAAAGTGTTTTGTGGAGTCCTTAGGAGAGTGGGGGAATTCATTCATTTAGAGGAGTGAAGGGGATTGTGTAGATGCAAATTGAAGATCTAGGGCTCGACTTGAGAACTAGAGGAATTGACAGGTGGACCTAAGGGTATGAATGTGTATTTTCTTAGTGTTCTTATATAGTTGTGGATCTAGACTAGCTAGAATTAAGTTTGTAAGTGGATCTTGTTTGATATTGCATAATTAATTTTGTAATTACTATTTATATTTGGCCCTAACTTGGAAGGACTTATAGCTAGGCATATTACATGTAATCAATTTTATCTATGAATAAAGAGTTGTGATTTGGAATTAGATCTTGCCTTGGTGTTTCTTTTTTGTAATGTTTTCACTGTGTAGTTGTTTGCTAAGGGCTAGAACATCTCCTTTAGGGATTCTCCTACCTTGCACTACATTAGGTGTTATCAAAGAAAGGTTGTTCCTAAGTGTGTAGACAAATGGCTGAAGTTGAGGTAGTTTGCATTAGGGTCTTGGGTTGGAGAAGGTTGATCTTGTGGCTGATTGATCTTCTAGATTGGTAGATCTATTGCTTAGGGTTTACGAAAATTTTGGAAGATACCTCCAAGAAGATTGGACCATAGGATATTTGATGATCTTAATGATTCTATGGAAGAAAATATATCAAAGAAGATAAGAGCAGAGTTCATATCTGAGATTGCATTGATGAAGAGTGACATGATTTCTAAAATTGTGAGAGCTTAAGATGGTGTACCTAGGCATGTGGGTACTAAAGGTAGTTATGAAGAAGTTGTTGAAGACTTTGAAGTTGTTGTATCTAGTGGTGATGATAGAATTGATCATGTGGAGAGATCTATTGGAACTAGGGTTGGTTAGTTTGCTAGATTTGGATCTTAGTTGAAGTTGAAGCATAGGATGGAGGTTTCTAATTTTTTAGGTACTTTGAATCCTAGAGACCTGATTAATTGGATTGGTAAATTGGAAGACTACTTTGAGCATTGGAAGACTACTTTGAGCTTGAGGATATTGAGGACCCACTCATAGTGAGGTTTGCATGAACTAAGCTGAAAGGATATGGCACTCTTTGGTGGAAAGAATTACAAAGAGACAAAGAAGAAGAAGGTAAAATGAATATTATTAGATGGATATTGATGGTGACTAAGTTGAAGGCTAAGTTCATTCCTATTGATTATTAAATTGAGTTGTTTAAAAGGTTGTAGAATCTAAAACATAAAGATACATGTTCATGAAAGATTATGCCAAGGAATTTTACAAGTTGATTATTCAGTCTAGTCATAGAGAATTGTCAAAGGAAAAGGTAGCTCAGTCCATTAATGGATTGAGATTCAATATTCAAGATGAAGTTGGTATGCTAAATTTTTTTTCAGTTAAGGATGCTTATCAGTATGCCCTAAAGGTAGAGGATAAGTCAAAGAGGAGAAGTCAAGGTAATGCTAGAGGGAAAGAGAAGTAGGATAGCTTGGCACAAGCTAAATTGATTGTAGAAAGTGAACCAAAATCTATTGATAAGAAAAGGAGGATAGGTGGAGGTGGATTCAAAGGTAATTTTTTCAAATGTTGTAAAGAAGGACATAAATATTCTAAATGTTTGATTGGTAGGACAACTACTATTGTGAATGAGGTCGTAGTCTAGGATAGTTAGTCTGAGTAAGGGGAAAGTTTGTTGGTTGGACAAGTACTAGTTGGTGAGAGGACATTGGATTCTTGTTAGAGGATTAGTTTTTTTAGGACTTCTTTTAAGTTTGGAGGTAAAGTCTACAAGGTGATTTTGGATGGTAGTAGTATTGACAAATATTGAACTGTCATTTTACACGATGCTAAATAGTAGGAATTCTTACAAACTCATCTCTTGAAAAGCTAATTTTGTAAATTGACTCCAAGGTTTTGGGTGATCTTATGATCCTGGAACCCACTCAATTGAAGATAAATGTGAATTTTTACAAGGAAGCCTTTGCTGGTTCATTTTGATTTTAGATGGAATGTAGAATTTGTAGACTATTTAAAAAATAACACACAAAGAACTATGTTTTTATTTTATTTTTTAATTTTTTAATGAATGCAATCTAACAATGCAACTAATATGAGCTCCTATTCTAACAAGGGGTTGGTAAAACAAATAATAAAACTTGAAAGAAAATAACATGAAATTCAAAGAAAATAACATGAAATTTAAATCCTAATGGACATAAGCTACAGGAAACAACACATTGCACGTTAAGCTTTCAAAGAGATTGGTAGGTAACCAATGAAAATGAGAGAAGCACCTCCTAGATTCCATGGATACAATCGTCAATGGAAAATTTCAATAATTGAATGATGTTTCACTCTTCATCAAATTGCAAGGCCACAAAAAGTGCGCTCATGCGAGACAAAGAGTTATGTAAGCACAATTTGGTGATTTTTTCTCAAGCTCGATATGTTAGCAAAATTTTTAAATCTATAGCAAGCACCGAAACTAAAAGATTGCACAACTAGAAACAATGCAATAAACTTTTGGCTCAATCACAATTCAATGAACAAAATTAAGAAAACAATGATACATTCAGGCAAGAATCACCACACTCCAAATGTGAGCACCAAAAGCATAATTTTATTGCATAATAATGGTAGCCCTTGTTACATATTACAATAGGGTATTTATAAGAAATCATGTCCTCAATTTGTGTTGAGAGTGAGAGATATCTTTATGCAATAAAATTCCATTTAAACATTAAAACAAACTAAACATATACAAACTATCTATCTAACTGGTGCTCAGTAAGACTCCATCCATATTTCATTCATAAATTGGATGCATGAGCCTTTTACATGTTTAAAAAAAAGATATATGAGAGAGAAAAATTTGTGAAAGCTTCGAGAAAAAGTAGGAGTGTTTGGAGGTGCCAAAATTAGAAGCTGGTCCTTCACTAGGCATGTGTCAAAATCAAACTACTATTAGAATGCATTTTTGATGCATGGAAAATGCTACTTTTGGAACAAGTGGTTAACTGTCAATGCACCTCTAAATTTTGGAGCTATAGACCTACGTACCTATGGACCTACACACCTATGGAGCTATAGAGCTGTAGGCCTCAATAGGGTCAAAAATCTTAAAATTTTACTAAGTGTCAAAATTGAAATTTTGGCATCTAGGTTTTGTTCTTCTTCATTCCAAAGCTATGTTTGGATGTTTACCATTGAATTTCTCTATCATCTCAATAATTTTGGCCATAACTAGTAGATCTAAAGCCTCATATTTATCTTTTACCTTCTATCTATAATTTTCTACCTCAATTTAGATGTCATAAAAATCCTCGAGTTTGGTATCCAATTCTAACAAGGCTTCTTCTATCTTGAAGGCTTGCCTGGTATCTTCACCACTTGATTCCTCCTCTAAGGTCTTCTTAAAATTCTCTACTACTACCTCAACTAGCAATAGCTTCTCTGATTCCTCATCCTTAAAAATATCAAAGCATGCATCACTATATAGTTTCTTTGCTCCCAAAGCTGATGAATCTCCTTATGTAATGTTCCCATTACTTTATTGCTATCTGCTATCTTTTCTATTAATTCATCGATCATATCTAGCTCTTCTCCCATATATACATCAATCAAAATATAGTTCCTTTTCCCCTTTATGGCTTGAAGAGTCTACAAATCCTTACTCCAAGTCCATACTTCATCCATAATACTGAAGTTCTGCTTCAAAATTGCTACGATCTTATTCACATTCTCCTACGTAGCATGCAGTAACTTCAAATTTCCTATAATAATTACAACTCCTTTCTCCTTAAGACTTTCTTGCCATTCCTAACAGGCTCTCAAAAATGGGTCCAATTGTACACCTCCCCATTCTTTGAGTATAGTGTTCAAAGTTTGCTCAAGATGATTAGAATCCAAAGTACCAACTACTTCGGCTAGATATCCCTTTAGGATCTCAACCTACCTTTGAAGCATTTGGAGTTTAGCCTCATCTTGTTCCATGTTCTAGAGGACCTCTTTGAATCCTAGGGTCAACATCAATTAGGCTAAATCCCATGTAGGCCTCCCTAACATAACATCCTTCAATTCATAATCCTCAAGACTAAGGCCTTCCACATCTATGTCTTTAGGAGGGACAACCACTAGTGCAAACAATTCCTGGCTCCATGTACTAGTGACAAATGCCAATGGTGTTGACTTATGTTAAGGAGACTCAGGTTTATTCAAAATCTTTGCAATGTCACAAATGTCTTCTTCTGAGGTATGAAATTGAGGCTTAGTACTCCTCACTATTTCCTTCCAAATCCACCTAGGGATGCGTTCTACTGAAGACCTCGCTCTGATGATGAAGGGGTGTGTTTTTCTATCTCCTTCCCCTTATTGCTCCTACTTGGAGTCATCTCCTATTGTGAGGGCTCCCCTTCCATATCTTCAATCTCTATGGATCCTGTAGCCTGCACCTCAATGTCTAGGGAAGGTGGTTGAGAATATTCTACCATTTGTCCCTCCTTTGATACTTCATCGATTTCCATTTGTTTTGGTCACTCCTATGATGATGGCTCCTTCTAAAACTATTCTTCTTCTAAACTCTAAGGTGGAGGAGTCATTGAGCACTCTTCTATCACTGTAACTCATGGTGGAGATGGAGGAGTAAGATCAAGACCCTGTGTATCTGGTAGCATTTGCACCCAGTCTTCCTATTGAGGTTCACCTATAGGGGTTTCACTGATCTTATCCCTAATCAACTTTGTACCTACAAGCATGAAATCAAAATTTGACATTGAGAAAACATCATCACCCTCTTCACTTTTCTCATCCACCCACTACTATACTTCATCTTCCAAAGAAGAGAGTTCTAAGGGTTTTGCTTGAGTGGATGGTGAGGTACTTGTGGCAGTTCTTCTCCTTTGCAACTTTGTGGCTATTGCTAGCCAAGTTCTTCCCTGTATGAGCACTTTTTCCTCTTCCTCTTCTAATCCTTCTTCTTCCTCCATTTTGTCTCCCTCCAAAATTCTTTCAGGAATAGATAGGGAAGGCACCAATCTTCTATTGATCCTTTGCCTTTTTTTCATTTGGATCTTAATCCTCTTCTTTTGTTTCTTGGGGGTAGAAGGAGAAGTTGGCTCTTCTTGCATAGGAGGAATGGAGGCCTATGGAATCTCTCCCTCTTCTGGTTGGCTAGATACAACGAGAGTAAATTGAGGTTCATCTAGACTTGAGTAGGTCTAGTATCTTCAGACCCTTGTGCACTCTATTCTTATTGCTGGGGAGGTGGCTACTCTACAACTTTTTTATACTTGAATCCTCTAAGGGGAGGTCCTCTTTCTTTTATTCTTTCCCTTCCTTTTAGGAGGGTGATAATATCCAATTAGGTGATCAAGCTGGTACACTCACTTAGGCCTGATAAGAGATTGGGCTGCAAAGATAGGAATTGTTACTTTCTTCCCTCTACCTCTTTCTGGGTGGGCATGTGTGTGAAAGATCACTGTATCAGGTATTGGATCAAGTGGAAAAGGTTTCTTGATCCAATGCTTTGTCATTCTAATGACAAGCCTCGCCTGATGATTAATATCATTGGCCTCTTCCCTATCAACCTTAGCATTCATAATGGGCCTTTCACCAATTTTGTTTGAGTTGAAAAGGGGGTCTAGAAAATCCTTAGAATCCTGTTGCCTTATCTCCTCTAGAATGTTCAATTGGAGAGCCTTCTCTTCTAGATACAAAGTAATCCTACAATAATCCCTTATGCAAACATCATAGTCATTTGTGGCATTCATCCAGTAATCTTCAAGAACATCCTCATAGTGAAAGTCTTTTCCTACCAGACTCTCCACTCTCCCAACATTGTCAAAATAGGTCCAAGGAGAGTTGTGTTCTTCTAGGAGATAATTCTCCCACTCCCACTCAAAGGACAAAATATCTTACTTCTGCTTCACCTGATATGGTCCAATGACCAATAGCCATTCCCAACAAGGTCTCCATTGTCACTTTATCTTCTCATAGGTTGACTCAATTTGTTGGGCAATCTCCAATAGCAATAGTTTGTCACTTGGATATCTCAAGAGCTTCTTAGGATTGATGGAGGCACCAACTACTCATAGATATGTGAACATTTTGAACTAGATGAAGTAGGCTCCAAGAACTCCAACATGTGATTTGGTTTCATTGGATAACCTCTTCCCATAATCTCCCTCAATGAATTGAATGATCACAAAAATGAATGCATCATTCATGATTCTATGCTCTTTACTCTATGTTGAGAGCTTCTTCTTCACTTGCTGAGGGTAGACTATGTATGGCTAGGCATTAAGATCCTACATACTACCTCTCCTATACAAACTTAGGTAGTTTGTCACCCTTGCTGCTAGTAGGTATACCATGTAAGAAGTCATATAATACTTCTTCTTGTCTTTTATTGTCCTCAAATACTCACACAAGTTTTCACTTAGTGTGGTGGCCCAGTCCAATGGTATCTTCATTGCTCTAATGGTCGCAATGAAGTTGACCATAAAAGTGTTGAGGTGACTTGCTGCGGGTAAGCCCATGACTTTTCTCAAGAGAATGATGGAATTAAAAATATCCTCTATTATGTATCCTTAGGTCATATCCACTTTTCATGTTATCTTTCCCCTAGGAGGCTTCTCAATGAGGTATGATGATTGTATAATGTCGATCACTTGCTGTTGGTGCTGCCTGTACCATCTCTCTGTCACTTCATATGAGAGTCTAATGAACTAGTCAGCCCTTGGGAGATGGAAGACCCTCTCAATGTTGTCAGGTCATAGGTCCAATATGACTTCTCTTGTTACACTTTTAACCATCCTTTCTTCAAAAACAAAATGTTGTGCCAAGGCCATGATTAGTTCTACTGACTACATCGATATGGTGTGTGACCCTGCATTCACCAACCCAAAATGGATCAATGTGGATATAAAGACTGATCTCTCTATTGGCTTGTCACAAATTCTTAGGAATTTTCCTAGATCTTTGTGCCCTAAATTAGTATGTCAAATTTCTACATGGTTGTCATGAAATCTTAACTTTGAGGATACATCTTGGAACTTGTATACGATGAGTTTGGGTGTTACTCTAGATGTGGACACCATTTGATCACCTACACATTATGAGAAAAAATGTTTGTTAGTTGATAGATAAAAACTAATTGCAAAAGAAAACACTTAATTCAAAAAGAGCATTGAATAAAAAAATTGTGTCCATTTGGGTTTATTTCATTCTTATTATTACTATTTTTCTTTTATTTGATACACACACACACACACACACACACACACATAATCATTTTAGAAATGAGTGTAAATATGGATGCACACATGGCTAGGGCTTCAAGGCCGCACATAGTGTGTTAGCACAGTGGGCATATGAAGCACTACGTTCACATAAATGGAAGTAGCTCACCTTTTGCATAAGTGGGAGTGAAACACAAAGAAAGAAATGAAGTATGGAAAACAAGTGAGGTAGGGGTTTTATAACCCTCTACCATCTACAGCCATGCACGGGTTTGTGAGTACATGTTGTGCACCTCCCGTATGCACACACGCATGAGTTTTTTTAATGATTTTTGACTCTAACACTTTTTTCCAATCTCAAACTATGAGTTCAAGAGTTTGAAAAAAGCAAGCGGTCCTCATTCCTTGCAAGGAATGGGGTGTGCAATGTGGAACCACAACAAATAGCCCCAAAAAAAGGAAGAAATTACCAAGGAATTTCTTCATCAGCAAATATTCTTCAAATGTGTGCCAATTGCCAACCAAACTTTGAACACCTCAAGCATATTTTGGATGACTTTCGCAATCAAAATCCTAAAATTCAAAATCTTGAAGCTCAGTGTGTGATTTGTGTATTCATTCCCTTTGACATCTTAGGATGCAATCTATCAAAGTTTTCTAACAACCCAAAAATAATCTTCCACTCCTCCTAGCTCATTCATTCAGAATCTCCATGAAGGCTATTCATTGATCATTTTCTTGACTAGATGAGAGAATCAATTCTTTTAGCTTTCTAGTGAATTTAGATAATTGCTCCATGTCATTTATAATGTTACTTTTGATGAAGCAAGATTTTGGATACAAGATACTTTATTTTGAAAATGTATCTTTTTCCATTTTAGATCTTTAGAATTCTTCAATCTTAACACCGTACTTTTCTTTTTATTTTCTTTCACTTTTTTTTAAAACTTTCTATATCTTGACTATGCTTAGACTGTGTAGTCAAGACATCGATGTCATTTCTTGGATTTGATCTCTTGTGAACATCCCTTGCATTCCTCTTTTAGAACATTTAGAAACCCTAATGCCAAATAATGATCTTAGCAACCTTTTGAGAAGACCCCTCCTATTTGAACCATTTGGAGTTTGGATTGCTTTCATAATCTTTGAATTCAATTTAACAACACAATAAAATAATCAAATTTTAAATTTCCAAAGTCTTGAGAACTTGTTGATCTAGACTTCGGTTTTCTAGGCTGAAAATCCCTTATTTCCACAAGGAATATCCATTTCTTGGTTGGTATAAGACACACAATCATCTAGATGTTTTGACAAAGAAATACCTCTTCCTAAAATCAAAACCAAAGAGTGGTTAATAAAATCTTGAGAGAAAACCTCAAGTACACCTTACCCCCAAGGCTGACACAACTTTGAAAATAAAACACATGACTAAAAGTAAACACACAACATGAAAGCAAAAACACTTGTAGAAAATAAACATACTTGAAGCAATAAAAAAAATCTAAGCTAAATGTAGAAATAAAATCTAACTAATTTTTAAAATTTTTTTTTGTCTTTTACGCCTCAAAATAATGCTTCAAAAACTACCCATTTACGGGCAAGGAAAGAAACTCCCCCTATAAGGAACTAAGAATAAAAGTATTTTCTCAGAGAATTTATGTGATCTAATAGGGACCTATCCACAAACATTGAAACATGGTATGACTACCTGGCTTTTCTTTCACCTTATCCTAGAGTAGAACAATGTCAAAAATCCTGAATGATTTTATTGTGGCTCTCTTGTCAAACAATCTTTTCACAATGGCTTGATGTTTAGCCATATGCTCTAATGCAGCTGTCTGTTTCTCATCCATTTCTAAAAGATTCATCAATATGATTTGTACTTTTTTAGCATCTTCAGCATGCTAACTCATGAATTTCAAAATAGGTATCCTGAGGTTAAGTGGGAACACTAGTTCTTGTCCATAGACAAGAAAATATGAAGAAGTTCCCAAAGCATTTTTGACTCTCACTCGATCTATCCATAAGGCATATTGGAGTTTCATATGCCAGTCCCTAGGTTTCTCCTTCAATAATCGTCTTATAACCATGATCAAATTCTTGTTCATAGATTTTGCCACCCCATTTCCTTGCAAGTAATAATTTGAAGAGAACTTGATAATGACTTGATTTTCAAATACCAATTGGGTTAGGAATGCTGATGCAAAAGTAGACCCATTATCACACACAAGGGAAAATGGCATTTCAAACTTGGTAACAATGAGTTCTTCCAAGAAGTTTGTTACCACCTTAGCAGGAAATTTCTAAATGTTTCTACTTCCATCCATCATGTGCAATAATCCATAGTTGTGAGAATAAAAGCATGTCCCATTGATGATGGTGGATTGATTGGACCAATGAAATCCAGCCCGCACTTTGTGAAGGGGCGTATCTTATACAAAGGCTGTAAGGGAAGCACCAAATTCCTTTCTCTATTAGCACTAGTTTGATAGATATGGCAATAGCATACATGCTTGAAAGTGTCTCTGAATATTGAGGGCCAAAAATAACCCAATCTTAGAATCATGTGAGCTATTGCTTCTTCTTAACCATGTCATGTACCATACTTGTCATGAAAATGTTCCAATACTTCCTTTTCTTCCTCATGGACTAAGAATTTAAGATAAATCCCTTCATAGTTCCTTTTATACAACTTGTTGTCACATAACATGTAGGACTCACACTTCATTTTGAGTCCCCTATGTTGTAAAATATTCATCCAACTAGGGCATTGGTCTTGTAGAAGATAATAAACAATGTCTTGATACCAAACATCTGGCACCACACCTTGGCCAATATCAACTTGAGATATAATCCTCTTATCCTAATCATCTTCATTTGTTTCACTATCAAACTTGAACTCCTTTTCATCTCCATCTTGGTTATCAACTATAATTCTTGACAACCCTTGACCTCTTACTAATCTCATAAGTTGAATTTTGAGATCAAATTCTTGAAGTATCACCATCCATTTACCTCTCCTTTCACCAAGTTCATTCTACATCAAAAGTTCCTTTACTGTTGGATCGGGTACAATTGCATACACCTTACTTCTCAGTATGTAATGATGAAACTTCTTCATATCCTAGATTAATGCAAAGGATTATTTATCAAGGTTTGAATAATTCAATTCTGCATTCTTCAGTAGGCAACTCATAAAAGCAATTGGTCTTTCATCCTCCTTTTCCTTCTTTTGTGTCAAGATCCCTACACAAGAGTGTTTTGAAGCAAAGGAATACATCTTAAAGGGTAACTCATAATTAGGACTTACCAAAACTAGAGCTATAGAAATGGCCACTTTGATATCTTCAAAAGATTTCTTAATCTCTGGAACCCATTATGTTTTAGCCCCCTTTTTGAGTAAATAGTTAAGGGGATGAACTATCTCCACAAATCTGCTTATGATTTTTAACACAAAATTTAGGTCTCTAAAGAAACACTACAGTTCCTTTTGACTGTGAGAAGGTGCTAATTTCATAATAGCTTCAACTCTATCAGGATCAATGGAGATCTCAGCGTCAAAAATGATATGACCCAAGAGATTTCCTTTAGTGACCCCGAATGAACATTTCTTGGGATTGAGGGATATGCCGTAGCTATGACATCTATTGAATACCCACCTTAAATCAGCAATGTGAGTGCTTTGATCTTTTAAAAAGATCTTTAAATCATCCATGTAGATGACTATACATTTATTTACAAATCTCTTAAAAGCTTTATCCATGGCTTCTGCAGGAAAAAGTTCCCCATTTAGTTGTGAAAGCTATCTTTAGTCAATCTCCTTCATCAACTATCACTTGATTATATCCTGAATATTTGTCTAAGAAAGGCATCATTTTTGAATTGTTCACAATTTGTAAGACTTCATCTAGCGAGGGCAATAGGCAATTGTCCTTTTGGGATGCCAGGTTCAAGTTACAAAATTCAACATAGAGGTGAACCTCTCCAGTCTTCTTCTGGACTGGAACCAAATTAGCCTCCTATGTAGAATGGCGAATGGGAAATATGATCTTGGCATCTAGTAACTTCTTAACTTCTCTCATTATTAGTGGTTTGATGATAGGATTAATAGGTTTTTGTCATTGCTGAAAAGGCTTGGCATCTAGTCAATGGGACATCATGAGTTATAATCTCAAGGTTGTATGTCTTTAATTCTTCATAGCTCCAAGTGATGACATATTTATACTTAGTATGCAAATTAAGCATTTCTTCCATTTGTTGTACATTCCATGCTTTCCCTATTTGAATTATCTTCAGATCTTCATCAATTCCTAAGTTGTATTCATCACACTCCTCAGTACCATTTTCTTGGATTCTCCTTTTATTATGTGGTGATTCATCACAATCAAAAATGTGTTCATGCTCAACCATCCCCTTTTGAATAGAGTTAGTCTTCAAGTTCAGGATCCCATTTTCATCTTCAAGTTCATCATCCTCAAGTTTTTCATCTAGATTGTCATCAATTTCTTGCCCTTTAAAGTGACCATTGGACATGATAAATTCAAGTATGTGCTCATCATCTTGAAAGAATTGAAATTTTGTAATATTGTCCAAAATAGATGGAGCAGAAACCAACTCTACTGAAAATCTTTTCAACTTCATTCTTTTGACTGCTTGTAATGTGCTTGCTAAAATAGTGAGAGCATCTGCCACCATGTTCTTCCTCCTTGGAATGGACCTTATGTTTAAAGATTTAAAATCATCTAGTAAATCCCATATTCTCTTTCAGTAAGAAAGTAACCTTTTTTCATTGCAAGAGTATAATGATTTTACTTTTCATATAACCAACTAAGAGTCTCCTTTGATTATAAGAGCTATGACTCCTTTCTCGAGTGCAAAGAGAAGTCCTTAGATTAATGCTTCATATTCTACAACATTGTTAGTACATCTAAATTGTAATCAGTATGCTGTGTAAAAAGACTTACCTTTTGGATTAACCAATTCTATCCCTACTCCAGCCCCTAATTTGCATCTAGAACTATTGAAGTGAATTGTCCAACTTGGATCTCCCTTGGGCTTCTTAACCTTGTGTTTGTTCATTCTCAACTTCTCTTTCATCTCAAAATTGAAAGATTATTTCTTGGGAACCCATTGCAACTTCTTGTAGGGTGGACTTGATGATTCCCCAAAGTGACATACTGATAGAGGAAATGTATGTTTTTCCTATTTATCATAGATTTCCCTTATCAACTCTTTGATTTCTACAACTTTAGGTTTAGGATGAATGAATACTAAAGTCCATCCTTTACCTTTCCCATATCATCTTCTTCTATAACATGCTGATGACTTTCACTTCCATTTTTTCTAACTGTATCACTATCTGATTGGAAGGTTAAGGACTTACCCCTAACCTTTGTGCTATCGATAGTGGCATGACATTACGTGAGGCTTCTAAATTAGTCAAGAAATTATAGATATTCTTTCCATATGTCCTAATGCTGGGCAAAAATGGGGGTACTTCAACCTTTTCTTTAAACATAGTGGGCATCGCTGCTACAACATTGACTTGTTGAGATACTATCTTTTGAGGGACTATATTCATATTGTGGGATACCTTTGTATGATCTAGAGTCTTCATGAGTGCTTCTTACTGTTGTGGACAATTTTAAAGCATGTCAAACATGGACATATTTTTTTTGGTTTGTTTCAAGTATTCAACATCACTATACTTCTTAGTAGAGCAAGCAAGATTTTTCAATAATGTTGGTGAATCCACTGGGTTTTGATTCTATTGTCCTCCATATAGTGGCCTAACTAGTGCCATATTGTTACTCACTCTCAAATCAAGAGGAGTTGGTTGTAAACTTGGAGGAATCCCATCCTTCAAAGGTTCCTTTCTATTTCTTAGATTATACATATTTCAATTGTCATTGTGAAATGTAAACATCTCATCATGTTGAAGATCAGGTTCCTAACTGAATGGAAAAGAGAATTCTTTGCTAGCTAGTTGCTTTACCTGCACATTTTGTGTAGAATCATAGGATTCTAGTAGCACAACATTAAATTATATAGGAGGAGCATTATCATTTGCTTGTGAGCTTTGAGCCATCTCTTGATTCCCACTGTAATATGAACCATCATTTTTGGGTGCATTCTGACTATCATCATACTAATTAATATCTGCATACTAAACATTGTTATTGTTGTTATCGACAGGAATACTTCCATTATTCAGTCAAGTGTTCCATGGTCACTTCTATCTTTGGAAGCCATTATTATGATTAGGAGGATTGAAGTTGTTTCCCCCATTGTTGTTGTTGTTCCCATTGAACTTCCTGTTATAATTTTTGTCATAATTATTGTTGTATAGACCAGTGTTGTTTCTTTGAAAGTTGTTGTTCTATCCTTGTGATAACATTCGATGACTCAGTTCATTATTCATTTGGGACATAGTCTTTTTCATTTGACCAAATTCAAAAGCAAAACCATTTTTTGCTTCAGTAGTTGCTATTGCCTTTTGCTCAAAGAATGTAGCTCTCGAAGGTTCAAACCCTGGATATGTTAGAGTGGTATATTGTGGAGTGGGTTCTTGTTGTAATAGAACCAGATTCATAGGTATGAACTGACTAGGTATCATTGGTACTCTATTAGGGTATGTTGGCATCATTGTGATAGGTGGAGTTGGAAGCATTAATCCTTCTCCATTAGGATAAGCTTTCTTAGTGAAGGTAATTGCTTTTGTGAAGACTTTATCCAATGTGTCAATATCTGCTACAGGAAGTCTTCTCAAAAAAATTGTAGTAAGATGGTCCATAGCATTCATATAACTCTGAATAGCAGCTTCAACTGTAAAGTGTATGACATCTCTAGCTTGTGATATTCCATATGAAAGTGATGGTTGAAGCAAGAAATTATTTCAGCTAGGTTAATGAATCACAGCTGGGTTAATGAATGATTTGAATTTTTTGAGGAACAATTTTTTGAAAGTATTCCAATCTCCAATACATCCAAGTGGTAGATTGATGTACCAATTGAAGCCAATTTCTCCCAGAGAGTAGGGGAATAAATGAAGAACCACATGCTCATTAGCAACCTGCTTGCGGTTGTAAATTTCCTTGAATACCTTGACATGATCTTCAATAGTTCACGTCTCACCATAGATGAATCTTGTGCAAAAAAAATTCAAGATTCTTAGGGAGGTCATGGAGTGCACCTCTCAAGTTTATTGGTGAGTCTACAAAATTTTCAAAAAAAGGCCATTGGAGGGTTTAGTAGACCTGACAGTGCTTGTTGAGGTGTAGCTATTGGAGTATATGGTGGTCCACTAGGGGTTTGGAGTGGAGGTGGAGTTGAAGAAGATGATGAAAGCTTGAATGGAAGTGGTTGAATTTGGGGTATTCCCTTGTCACTATATGGTTTGTGGAAGTGGGTAAGCTCAAGAAACTTGTGTGCACTTGGTGTACATCTTAATGCTCACTAAAATGGGAATTTTAGATCAATATCCTCCAGTTTACATCAATTCTAGAAAAATCCCACCTCTGCAAAAGTACACTTTCTCACCTCTCTAAATTTTTTTTCTCACTACAAAGTTTTGCAGTCTTACGGACCTACAAAGTTATGGATCTATGGACTTGCATACTTACAAATCTATAGACCTGCGTACTTGCAAAGCTATGGATATGAATTTCTCAAAAACTCAAAAAAAAATTTGAACTTGTGTGAAACTCAGATTCTTGCAAAAAGTGGAAAATTTCAAAACTTTGGCAAATTTTCCACTTTTCTCCAAGATCTAAAAGTGTGTCCCTTTTTCTAGCATGACTTCTATTGAGCTATCATTTTACATGATGCTAAACAATAGGAATTCTTGCAAAGTCCTCTCTTGAAAAGTTTATTTTGTGAATCGATTCCAAGGTTCTGAGTAATCTTGCGACCTACTAGAACCCACTTAGCAGGCCCAATTTGGTGATTTCTTTTCAAGCTTGATATATCAGTAGAATTCGTAAATCTATAGCAAACACTGTTAGGATAAACCATAGATAGAAATAAAAAACTACATGCAAATATAACCAATAGCAAAAAATAATAGATCACACAAAAATGAACACAAGGCACCAAGATTTAATGTAGTTCACCCAATCCCTAGGCTACATCCACCAAACAGCAAGTCTGATCTTATTACAATCTAGTGATTACAACTTGATTACAATTCGTCATCCCTTATAGCTCAATACTGGCACAAGAAGCAATTTCACATCACAACATAATGAAAAAACCTAACCCTAAACCCTTTTATGCAAGTATTTTATGCCATTTTAGGGTTACAACATGTCGGCCATATGCAGTATGTACAGTACTTTCCTAATTAGTCACCATAATCTAACAATCTCCCACTTGGGGATTGATCAGGCTCCACACTAATCAACAATCTCCCACTTGGAGACTGATCTTGTAGCAATACCACTACCACATGGGGCTCCCACTAGATCAAACCACCCTGGACTTTGATGTTCTTTGATGCATGTTCAGTCTAAAAGACCAACTGAAGTTGAAGAGGAGTTCAGCTTCTCCCTTGTTACAAACTTTGTCAACATATCTACTAGATTGTCATTTGTATGGATCTTCTCTAGCTTTAGCTGTCCATCCTCCAAAACTGACCAAATGAAATGGTATCGCAACTGTATGTGTTTGGTCTTAGAATGCAAAGCTGAATTCTTTGCAAGATGAATGACACCCTGACTATCTGTGAACAAATAATTATCCTTTTGAGGATGTCCCAATTCTTCCAAGAAGAACTAAATCCATATCATCTCTTTGGCTACCTTTGTAGCAGCAACATACTCTGCCTCTGTAGTGGATAGAGCATTAATCTTTTGTAACCTAGAAACCCAGCTCACAGCTATCTCCCCAACAGTAAAGACATAACCTGTAGTACTCTGCCTAGTATCAATATCCCCTACCAAATATGAGTCAACATAGCCCTATAAGTTAGTAGCAGAGCCCCCAAAGTGTAAACACTTATGGGATGTTCCTCTCAAATATCTGAGAATCCACTTGACAACATTCCAATGCTAAAATCCTGGATGACTCATATACCTGCTAATGACTCCCACTACATGTGCAATATCTGGCCTAGTACATACCATAGCATACATCAAGCTTCCTATAGCTGAAGCATAGGGTACCTTAGACATCTTATCCTCCTCTTCTTGTGTCTTAGGACACATATCCTTAGTCAATTTCAAATGACTAGGTAAATGTGTGCTGACAACTTTAGCATTCTCCATAGAGAAACATTGCAACACCTTCTCAACATAATCAGCCTGAGATAATGTTAATGTTCTATTCTTCCCATCTCTACAAATCTTCATACCAAGGATTTGTTTTGCTACCCCCAAATCCTTCATAGAAAATGCATGTACTAATTGGCATTTTAACCCCTTAATATGATCCATGTTAGACCCAACGACAAGCATATCATCAATATATAAACATAAAATAATGTAGCTATCATCATCCAACCTCTTAAAATAAACACAGTAATCTGAATGACACCTATTATATCCATGCTCATGCATAAAACTGTCAAATTTTAGATACCATTGCTGATGTGCTTGCTTCAAGCCATATAAACTTTTCTTCAATTTGCACACTAAGTTCTTCTTACCTTTGACCTCAAAACCCTGTGGCTAAGCCATATATATTTCTTCATCCAAATCACCATGAAGAAAGGCTATTTTAACATTCAAATACTCTAAATGTAAATCTTCAGTAGCCACAAGACTTAAAATAGTACGATTAGAAGTCATTTTAACGATAGGAGAAAATATCTCATCAAAATCAATTCCCTTTTTCTGTGCAAATCCTTTTACAACTAACCTGGCCTTAAATATTTTCTGACCTCCTTCCCCTTCTTTCAACCTGTAAACCCACTTATTTTGTAAAGCCTTTTTACCTATAGGAAACTTGCATAGATCCCATGTCTTATTCTTCAGCAAAGAGTCCATTTCATCTTTCATTGCAAACTTCCACTGAATCTTATTATTCACCTGCACAGCTTCATCATAACTTTCAATTTCACCAGCATCAGTAAGTAAAATAGAATACAAAGAGGGAGAAAATATTTGTGGAGGTCTAATTTACCTCATTGACCATCTAACATTCATTGGTGTGTGTGGTATTTGTTGTTGCAGTTGTTTCACATCACAAGGAATGGCTAGAACATCATATTTTGGAGTATCATCCAACACTACATAATCATCTTCTTTCTTCTCATGTTGCTGCAACAGATGTTTGTACAACACTTTCTCATTGAATATGACATCTCGACTTCTAAACAATTTAAGATTTTCAAAATCCCAAAGCCTATAACCAAATTCATTAATGCCATATCCAACAAAGACACATTTCTTTGATTTAGCTTCTAGCTTGGCTCTATTTTCAGAGTCTATATGAGACAAAGCTTCACAACCAAAGGTCTTGAGAAAAGAATAACTCACCTTCTTATCAATCCATGCCTCCTCTAGAATACCACAACCCAAAGGAGTAGAGAGACCTCTATTAATCAAATATACTACAGTATTGATAGCCTCCACCCACATGTGTAAGGGCAACCTAGCATGCAACCTCATGCTCCTTGCGTGCTCCATTATAGTCCTGTTCATGCATTTAGCCACTCCATTTTTTTGTGGAGTCCTTGGAATAGTTTTCTATCTATGAATACCATTAGTGGAGCAATAATATTAAAATTCATGACTACAATACTCACCACCATTATTAGATCTAAGACATTTTAATTTCTTACCAGTCTCATTTTCAACCAAGCATTTCCATTTCTTAAAAGTTTGAAATACATCAGATTTTTGTCTAAGGAAATAAACCCATACTTTTATAGTTGCACCATAAATAAATGTAACATAATAATGAGAGCCACCAAGGGAAGATACTTGAGCTAATCCCCATACATCTGTATGCACAAGCTCTAAGTTCTCCTTTTTGTTTTCCTTCCCAGTCTTTACAAAACTCACTCTCTTTTGTTTTCCATACACACAACTTTTATAGAAATCCATATTAACACATTTCAGACTTGGTAAAACTATCTTTGAATGAAGTAATTTCATACATTTCTCACTCATGTGCCCAAGTCTATTGTGCCACAGTGCTATATCAAAATCTACAGCAGCTATTTGTTATCCCTACTCAATTGCAGCAATTTTTCCCAAACATTCGTTTTTCTCTAAAACAATCAAAGTAGAAGGAAAAATATGACCTATACAAAGATATAAGGTTCCTCCTTTCACACCTTTTGCTACTACAAGGGAACCTTTTGAAACCTTCCAATCTTTATCATTAAAAGTAACTACACAACCCTCATCACCGAGTTGCCCCGCTGAAATTAAATTCCTACTCAACCTTGGAACATGTCTTACCTCATGTAGTAGCCAATGATTCCCATTCTACAACTTAATCTTAATTTTTCCCTTTCCAACAATTTTATAGGGTTCATTATCCCCCAAATAAACAAGTCCAAAATCCACTTGGACATAATCAATGAAATAACCTCTGTGAGGTGTAGCATGAAATGAAGCACCAGAATCTAAAACCCATGAATCATCAACACTTTCTATAGATAGAAGCAAAGCATCCTCTTCGAATTTTTTACTTACCACATTTGCCTCCTTGTCTCCATCTAATTTATCTCCTTCAATTTTCTTTCAATTCCAACCATCTTTCTTTTTGTGCCCTGGTTTCCCATAGTACCAGCAGTCGTTTGGTCCTCTCAATTGAGACCTCTTCCCCTTTAACTTTCCTCTTGATTTCCCACAATTTCAAGAGTTACTTCCTCTCTCAGTCATTCTGCCCCTTCTTTGTACATTCAAAGCACTTCCTGATGTAGATCCACCTAAGGATTTCTATGAATTTCCTCACTCAAAATAACACCAATCACATCATCATATTTTAGGGTACTAGATCCAAGAACAAAATTACTCATCGCCATTACCAAGCCATTCCGACTTTCAGGAAAAGAACACAAAATCAAGAGAGCCCTAATTTTTTCATCAAAATTTATATTCACAAAAGATAACTAACTAGTAATAGTATTAAATTCATCATACAATGTCACTAGGGTTTTCATCAACTCTTCTATCATCTTTTCTTTTGTAATATTGAATGCCATCGATGGTGCCAAGCATAACTAAATACTTTTGAGTGCCTTTCTGTCCAAAAGATCCCATTCAACATCTGACATAGATCCTTGATTCTTGGCTTTGCCTTCCAATGATTTCCATAAATCCTTCTAATACATATAGTCTTCCATTTGCATCTTCCATAACTAGAAGTTATGCCCATTAAACCTATCAACCCTCAATTTACCCTCATCTTCCATTGCTCCCACTCAACTATGAAACTTTTCTACAGAGGATAACTAAAAAAATAACTAGGCTCTAATACCACTTGTTAGGATAAACCACAGACATAAATAAAATACTACATGCAAATATAACCAATAACAGAAAATAATAGATCACACAGAAATGAACACAAGGCACCAAGATTTAACATGGTTCACCCAATCCCTAGGCTACTTCCACCAAACAACAAGTCCGATCTTATTACAATCTAGTGATTACAACCTGATTACAATCTGTAATCCCTTATAGCTCAATACTACTGCAAGAAGCAATTTTGCATCACAACATAATGAAAAAACTTAACCCTAAACCCTTTTATACAAGTATTTTATGCTATTTTAGTGTTACAACATGTGAGCCATATGTCAACCATATGAAGTATGTACAATACTTTCTTGATCAATCACCATAATCTAACAAACACCAGAACTAAAAGATTGCACAACCAAAAACAATGCAATAGACCTTTGGCTCAATCACAATTTCATGAACAAAACTCATAAACAATGATACATTTAGGCAAGAATCACTACACTCCAAATGCAAGCACCAAAAGTATAATTTTATCGCATAATAACTATAGCCCTTGTTACATATTACAATTGGGTATTTATAAGAAATCATCTCTTCAAATTGTGTTGAGAGTGAGAGATATCTTCATGCAATAAAATGCCTTTTAAACATTAAAACAAACTAAATATATACAAAATATCTCTCTAATTGGAGCTTAGTAAGACTCCATCCATATTTTATTCATTAATTGGATGTATGCGCCTTTGACATGTTTAAAAAAAAGAAATATGAGAGAGAAAACTCTGAGCTAAAGTAGGAGTGTTTGGAGGTGCAAAAATTAGAAGCTAGTCCTTCACTAGGCATGTGTTGAAGTTAAACTTCCATTAGAATGCATTTTCAATGCATGGAAAATGCTATTTTTGGAACAAGTGGTTAACTATTGCCGCACATCTAAATTGTAGAGTTACAAACTTGTGTACTTGCAGACCTGGGTACCTACAGAGCTGTGAACATTGATAGGGTCCAAAATCTCAAAATTTTACTAAGTGTCAAAATTTAAATTCTAGCATCTAGGGTTTCTTCTTCTTCATCCCAAAGCTATGTTTGGATGTTTGCCCCTAAATTTCTTTATCATCATAGTAATTTTGGCCATATCTAGTAGATCTAAAGCCTCATATTTATCTTTTACCTTCTGTCTGTTATTGTCTACCTCAATTCGAGTATCAGCAAAATCCTTGAGTTTTGTAACCAATTCTAACAAGGCTTCTTTTGTCCTGAAGGCTTGTCTGATATCTTCATCACTTGATTCCTCCTCTAAGGTCTTCTTAAAATTCTCTACTACTACCTCAACTAGCAATAGCTTCTCTCATTCCTCATCCTCGATAATATCCAAGCATGCATCACTATACAGTTTCTTTGCTTCCAAAATTTGCTCTTGGGCTTGGTTCTTGAGCCGATGAATCTCCTCATGTAATGTTCCCATTACTTTATTGCTATCTGTTATCCTTTCTATCAAATCATCAATCATATCTAGCTCTTATCTTGTATATACATCAATGAAAATGTGGTGCATTTTCCCCTCTATGGCTTGTAGAGTTTGCAAATCCTTACTCCAAACCCATACTTCATCCATAATACTAAAGTCCTACTTCAAAATTGCTATGATCTTATTCACATTCACTTGAGTAGCATGTAATAACTTCAAATTTCCCATAATAATCATAATTCATTTCTCCTCAAGACTTTCTCGCCATTCTTGAAAGGCTCTCAAAAACGGGTCTAGTTGTACACCTCCCTGTTCTCTGAGTATAGTGTTCAACATTTTCTTGGGGTGCTCAGAATCTAGAGGACCAACTACTTTAGCTAGATATCCCTTTAGGATCTCAACTTGCCTTTGAAGTGTTTGGAGTTTAGCCTCATCTTGTTGCATGTTATTGAGAACCTCTTTGACTCCCAGGATCATCATCAATCATGTTGAATCTCATGTAGGCCTCCCTAACATAACATCCTTCAATTCATAATCCTCAAGACTGAGGCCTTCTGCATCTGTGTCTTCAAGAGGGACAACCACTTGTGAAAACAATTCTTAGCTCCATGTACTAATGAAAAATGCAAGTGGCATTACCTCTTGTGATGGAGAGTCAGGTTTATTCAAAATATCTACAATGTCATAAATGTCTTCTTCTAAATAAAAAAATTGAGGCTTAGTGCTCCTCATTATTTCCTTCCAAATCCACCTAAGAATGTGTCCTACTAAGGACCTAGCTCTTGATGATGAAGGGGTGTTTTCTTCTATCTCCTTCCCCTTATCACTCTTTCTTGGAGTTGTCTCTTATTGTGAGAGATCCCCTTCTATAGCTTTAGACTTCATGGATCCTGTAGCTTGCACCTCAGTGTCTTAGGAAGGTGGTTGATAATATTCCACCATTTGTCCCTCCTTTGATACTTCATTAGTCACCATTTTTTTTGGTTGCTCCTCTAATGATGGCTCCTTTTGAACCTATTCTTCTTCCAAACTCAAAGGTGGAGGAGTCATCAAACCCTATTCTACCATTTTTACTCATGGTGATGGAGGAATAAGATTAGGACCCTATTTATCTTGTTGGATTTGTGTCTAGTCTTCCTATTGAGGTTCACCTATATGGGTGTCCCTGATCTTATCCCCAATCAACTCTGTACCTATAGGCATAAAATGAAAATTTGACATTGAGAAAACATCATCACCCTCTTCACTTTACTCATCCACCCACTACTATACTTCATCTTCTAAAGAAGAGAGTTCTAAGGGTTCTACTTGAGTGGATGTCAAGGTACCCATGGTACTTCTTCTCCTTTGCAACTCTATGACTCTTTCTAGTTGAGATCTTCCCTGTAGGGGATCCTTTTCCTCTTCCTCTTCTAATTCTTTTTCTTCCTCCTCTTCATCTCCCTTTAGAATGCTTTCAATAACAAATGGGGAAGGCACCAATCTTCTATTGATCCTTTGCCTCTTTTTCATTTGGATCTTAATCCTCTTCTTCTTTTTCTTGGAGGTAGAAGAAGATGGATCTTCTTGCATAGGAGGAGTGGAGGCCTGTGGAATCTCTCCCTCTTCTAGTTGGCTATATACAACAAGAGGCAATTGCGGTTCATCCTAGACTTGAGTAGCTCCAGTATATTTAGACCTTTGTGCACTCTATTCTTGTTGTTGTGGAGGTGCATACTTTGCAATCAAAATCCCAAAATTCAAAACTTTGAAGCTCAATGTGTGATTTGTATAATCATTCCCTTTGACATCTCAGGATGTAGTCTATCAAATTTTTCTAACAACTTGAAAACAATCTTCCAATCCTCTTGGCTCATTCATTTAGAATCTCCACAAAGGCTATTCATCGATCATTTGCTTGACTAGATGAGAGAATCAATTCAAAGGCTCGTGGCGAGGTGTCACATTCTTTTAGTTTTCTTGAAAATTTGAATAATTGCTCCATGTCATTTAGAATTTTAGTTTTGATGAAGAAATATTTTGGATACAAGATACTTTGTTTAGAAAATGTATCTTTTGCCATTTTAGATCTTTAGAATCCTTCAATCTTAACACTGTACTTTTCTTTTTCTTTTCTTTCACATTTAAAAAAAAATTTCTATATCCTAACTATTCTTAGACTATGTAGTCAAAACATTGGTGTCATTTCTTGGATTTGATCTCTTGTGAACATCCCTTGCATTCCTCTTTTAGAACTTTTAGAAACCCTCACACAAAACAATGATCTTAGCAACCTTTTAAGAAGACCCCTCTTGTTTGAACCATTTGGAATTTGGATCACTTTTCCCATCTTTAACTTTAATTTAACAAAACCATAAAATAATCAAATTTTAAATTTGCAAAGTGTTGAGAACTTGTTGATCTAGACTTCTGGTTTCTCAACTAAAAATTCCTTATTTCCGCAAGGAATGTCTATTGCTTAGTTGGTATAAGACACACAATTGTCCAAATGTTTTGACAAAGAGATACCTCTTCCTAAAATTGGAACAAAATAGTGGTTAGTAAAATCTTCAGAGAAAAACTCAAGTACATCTTACCCCCTAGGATTGACACAACTTTGAAAACAAAACACACGACTAAAAGTAAACACACAACATGAAAGCAAACACACTTGCAAGAATAATTTTTTTTAAAGCTAAATGGAGAAATAAAATATAAATAAATTTTTTTTCTTTTACACCTCAAAATAATGCTTCAAAAATTTCCCATTTATGGGCAAGGGAAGAAATTCCCCCTTTAAGGAACTGAGCCTAAAAGTGGTTTCTTCGAGAATTTTTGCATTCTAATAGGGACTCATCCACAAACGTTGAAACTTGGTATGACTATCCAACTTTTCTTTCACCTTATTCCATAGTAGAATAAGGTCAAAAATCCTAAATGATTTTATCATGTCTCTCTTGTCGATCCATCTTTTCACAATGGCTTGATGTTTAGCCATATGCTCCAATGCAACTATCTATTTCTCATCCATTTCTAAAAGATTCGTCAATCTAATTTGTACTTTGTTAGCATCTTCAACATACCTACTCATGAATTTCAAAATAGGAATCCTAAGGTTAAGTGGGAACATTGGTTATTTTCCATAGACAAGCAAATACGAAGAAGTCCCCAAAGCATTTTTGACTCTCACTCAATCTATCCATAAGGCATATTGGAGTTGCGTATGCCAATCCCTATGATTCTCCTTCAACAATCATCTTATAACCATGATCAAGTTCTTGTCTATAGATTCTACTACCCCATTTCCTTGTGGGTAATAATTTGAAGAGAACTTGAAAATTACTTGATTTTCAAATGCCCTTTGGGTCAGGAATGTTGATGCAAAAGTAGACCCATTATCACACACAAGGGAAAATGGCATTGTAAACCTAGTAACAATTTCTTCCAAGAAGTCTATTACCACCTTAGCACTAAAATTTCTAAATGTTTCTATGTAGTAATCCATAGCTATGAGAGTAAAAGCATGTGTCATTGATGATGGTGGATTTATTGAACCAATGAAATCTAGCCCCTACTTTGTGAAGGGTCATATCTCATGCATAGGCTATAAAGGTATGCCAAATTCCTTTCTCTATTAGCACTGGTTTGACAGATATGGCAAGAGCGTACATGGTCAAAAGTGTCTCTAAATATTGAGGGCCAAAAATAACCCAATCTTAGAATCATGTGAGCCGTTGCTTCTTTTGAACCATGTCCTATACCATACTTGTCATGAAAATGTTCCAATACTTCAATTACTTCCTCATGGCCTAAGCATTTTAGATAAATCCCTTCATAGTTCCTTTTATAAAAAATTTTTTAATGTAACATTTAGGATTCATACTTCATTTTGAGTCCCCTACGTTGTGAACTATTCATCCAACTAGGGCATTGGTCTTGTAGAAGATAATAAACAATGTGTTGATACCAAATGTCTATCACCACAAATTGGCCAATATCAACTTGAGATACAATCCTCTTATCCTAATCATCTTCATTTGTTTCACTATCAAGCTTGAACTCCTTTTCATCTCCATCCTAGTTATCAGCTATCATTGTCGACAACCCTTGACCTCTTACTAATCTCATAGGTTGAATTTTGAGATCAAATTCTTGAAGTATGGCCATCCATTTACCTCTCCTTTCACCAGGTTCATTCTGCATCAAAAGTGCCTTTACTATTGGATCAGGTACAATTGCATACACCTTATGTAATGATGGAACTTCTTCACAACCTTGATTAATGCAAAGGATTTTTTATCAAGGTTTGAATAATTCAACTCTGCATTCTTTAGGGAGAATTTCATAAAAGAAAATGGTCTTTCATCCTCCTTTTCCTTCTTCTATGTTAGGATCCTTGCACAAGAGTGTTTTGAAGTAAAGGAATAGATCTTAAAGGGTAACTCATAATCAAGACTTACCAAAATTGGAGTTGTAGAAATGGCCATTTTGATATCTTCAAATGATTTCTTAATCTCTGGAACCCATTCTATAGTAGCCCCCTTTTTGAGTAAATAATTAAGGGCACAAACTATCTCTATAAATCTGCTTATGAATTTTTGCACAAAATTCATCTTCCCAAAGAAAGAATTTAGTTCCTTTTGACTATGAGGAGGTGCTAATTTTAGAATAGCTTCAATTCTATTAGGATTGGTAGAGATCCCAGCCTCAAAAATGATATGACCCAAGAGCTTTCCTTTAGTGGCCTCGAATGAACATTTCTTGGGATTAAGGGATATGTTGTACCTATGACATCTATTGAATACCCATCTTAAATCTTTTGAAAAGATGGTTAAATCATCCATGTAAATGACTATACACTTATTTACCAATCCCTTAAAAGCTTCATCCATGCTCACTAAAATGTAGCCCCAACATTAATTAGTCTAAAAGGCATTCTCCTATAGGCAAAAGTTCCCCATTTAGTTGTGAAAGCTATCTTTAGTTGATCTTCTTCATCAACCATCACTTGATTATATCCTAAATATCTATCTAAGAAAGACATCATTTTTGAACCATTCACAATTTGTAAGACTTCATCCAGTGAGGGCAACAAGTAATTGTCCTTTTGGGATGCCAAGTTCAAGTTACGAAAATGAACATAGAGGTGAATCTCTCTAGTCTTCTTCCACACAGGAACCAAATTAGCCACCCATGTTGAATGGTGAATGGGAAATATGATCTTAGCATCTAGTAACTTCTTAACTTCTTTCATTATCAATGGTTGGATGATAGGATTAATAGGTCTTTGTCATTACCAAAAAGGCTTGGCATCTAGTTTAAATGGGATATCATGAGTTATAATCTCAGGGTCATATGTCTTTAATTCTTCATAGCTCCAAGTGATGCCATCTTTATACTTAGTAAGAAACTTAAGCATTTTTTCTCTTTCTTGTGAATTGCATGCTTTCCCTATTAGAACCATCTTCGGCTCTTCATCAGTTCCTAAGTTGTATTCATCACACTCCTCAATACCATTTTCTTGGATTTTCCTTTTATTATGTGCTGATTCATCATGATCAAAATTGCATTCTAGCTCAACCATCCCCTTGGGAATAGTGTTAGTCTTTAAATTCAAGATCCCATTTTCATATTCAAGTTCATCATCCTTAGGTTTTTCATCCAGATTGTCATCAATTTCTGGTCCTTTATAGTGACCATTGCACATGATAAATTCAAGTATGTGTTCATTATCCTAAAAGACTTGAAAGTTTGTAATATTGTCTAAAATAGATGGGGTAGCAACCAACTCTACTGAATATATTTTCAACTTTGTTCTTTCAACTAGTTGTAATGTGCTTATTGAAAAAGAGAGAGCATCTGTCACCGTGTTCTTCCTCCTTGGAATGGACCTTATGTTTAAATCTTTAAAATTATCCAGTAAATCCCATACTCTCTTTGTTAGAATTAAAGATAAAGTACCTGAGAGGGGGGTGAATCAGTTACTTACAAAAATTAATCCACAAATCCCTTAGATGTCTTAATGAACTAGTTACTCCTGATACTTGGTAAACAAATGCTGCAACTTGGTAGATTAAGCTATTACTTATCTTTAAGCATTCATACATGTACCTAAAAACAAAATGAACACAAGAGACACTAGATTTAATGTGGAAACCCAATATGGGAAAAGCCACCAAGTAACTAGTCAGCAATTTTCACTCTTCTAAAGTGAGCCCTGTTAGGAGCCAACCCTATTAAAGGTTACAATACACATTGTTAGGTGTGACATTTTAGAGGATTTAATCACCTTGTTAGGAGTGGCCTTCCTAGAGGTTTTTAAAACAATTCAACTAAACTGTCACCTTGTTAGAGGATTGACAAAATGGATTTTAAACCAACTCTGTTAAGAGATTTGGAGTTACTGCTACAATGGTTAGAAACCAACAATGAATTAACTTGAACAAGATGCAACTGAATTTGCTAGATACAAGTCTCTGTTCAGCATCATTAGATCCTCCTTGATCAAATATGACTCTACTGCTCCTTAATGATCTCTGATCATTCTTCAAATTCGCTTCCACAATAATCAGTCTTCATATCACATTAAATTTTCATATCTCCTCATACTACAACTTTGAATTTGCAACTTGACTTCTTACTTATACCATTCAGATTGTCAAGTCGGCTCATGTACATGTTACATTAAGCAATAAACCATTCATCAGTCCGCTCCAAATATTATTCTTAAACAAATAAACATCCTTTACTGGTTGACCCTACTCAGTAAATACTACTTTCAGGAATTTCCCAGAGTTAACCTTCTTGACTCGGTTAGCATTAAAATATCTTAAAAATCCTTTAACTGTCGAGTTTACTTGGTAATAATTTCTTTTACCAAATTATCTTTGATGACCGAGTGAACTTGGTAAGAACTAATTTTGTCATATTTTGTTTGATTACCAAGTGAGCTCGGTAAAAACTAGATTTCTTTGATTACCTTGAAGGCTCGATAACCAGCTGTCTATTGCCTTGCTAACCTTCTGAGCTTGGTAGACACTGTCCATTGCCTTATTGACTTTCTGAGCTTAGTAGACACTATCTATTACCTTACCAACCTTCTAAGCTCGGTAGACACTATCTATTTCCTTGTTGACCTTCTGAGCTCGATAGACACTATCTGTTGCTTTGTTGTCTTTCTAATTTTGGTAGACACTGTCTGATGAATGATATGACATTTGTGTGACATCAAAGACAACACACAATTGAACAATTTTATCCAACACTCTTCCTGTAAGGAAGTAACCTTTTGTCATTGCAAGATTATAATGATTTTACTTGCTATATAACCAACTAGGAGTCTCCTTTGATTATGAGAGTCATGACTCCTTTCTCAAGTGCAAAGAGAAGTCCTTAGATCAATGCTTCATATTTTGCAACATTGTTAGTACATCTAAACTATAATCAAGATCTTGCATAAAAAGACTTACCTTTTGGATTAACTAATTCTATACTTTCTCCAACCCCTAATTTGCATCTGGAACCATTGAAGTAAAGTGTCCAAATTGGATCACCCTTGGGCTTCTTAACCTTGTGTTTGTTCATTCTTAGCTTCCCTTTCATTTGATAATTGAAAGATTGTTTCTTGGGAATCCATTGCAACTTCTCTAGGGGTGGACTTGATGATTCCCTAGTGTAACTTGCTAATAGAGGAAATGTATATTTTTCTTGTTTATCCTAGATTTCCCCTATCAATTCTTTGATTTCCTCAACTTTAGTTTAGGATGAATGAATACTAATGTCCATCCTTTACCTTTCACATATCGTCTTGTTCTTTGGACTTTAATCATCCCAGGAGGAGGAGAATAAAAACCTCCCCCATCTGAAGAGGTAACACGATATGACACATTTAGATCTTCAATTTCTTCTTCAACCTACTCTACTGACTCAGTTGAGTTTACATGACCCAAATATTCCATGGGTCCCTTTTCTAGAATGTGGTTATCCTTGCCTTGCATTATATGTGTTAACGCCTTTGCAACTACTTCTTTGCATGATGAGCATTCAAACTCAGAGTGACTAACTTTGTGTAATTGACAGAATCTAGGGAGAAGTAAGATGTTGGGGTCAGCTTCCTCTCCCAAGCATTTCAAATTAGTCACAATATTATCTATCAATTGTGTCACAATATCATCCTTTGGGATTAATATCTTGAGTTCCTTATCTTGATCTCTAGACGCTTTGATTGGGATAGTGTCAAATATTGTCGCTTTGTATGACCCCAAATCCAATTGTAAGAATGCTATCTCATTCAGGGCATTGTAATCTGTAATCATCTTTTTCAATTTGGGTTCTACATCTATCTTGATTTTATTTTTCAATCCTTTCCATGGTAACCATAACTAAGTGAAATCCATAGAAAACCATCCTCTTAGGCATTTCATCCATTCCCTACTTAGGAGCAACCCATATATCTCTAGAATGTCCACTACATGTATATCAATGACATCTTGAATTTGTGGATCAACTATCAATTGTATTCGAACATCTTTCAACACATTGATGACTTTCACTTCCATTTTGTCTAATTGTATCACTATCTGATTGGAAGGTTTAGGAATTACACCTAACCTTTATGCCATTGATAGTGGCATGACATTACACAAGGCTCCTGAATCAATCAAGCAATTGTAGAGATTCTTTCCATATATCCTGATGCTGAGTAGAAATGAGGGTACTTCAACCTTGTCTTTAAACATAATGGGCATCACTTCTACAACATTGACTTGTTGAGATATTATCTTTTGAGTGACTATATTCGTACTGTGGGATACCTTTGTATGATCTAGAGTCTTCATGAGTACTTCTCATTGTTGTGGAAATTTTTTCAGCATGTCTAACATGGACATATTTTTGTTGGTTTGTTTCAAGTCTTCAATGACACTATCATTGGTACATTCACTAGGTTCTGATTCTACTATCCTCTGTATGGTGGCCTAACTGGTGTCAAATTGTTACTCGCTCTTGAATCAGGAGGAGTTGGTTATAAACTTGGAGGAATCCCATCTATCAATGGTTCCTTTCTATTTCTCAGATTATATGTATTTTGATTGTCATTATGAAAAGAAAATATCTAATCATGTTGAAGATTAGGTTCCTCACTGAATGGAAAAGAGAATTCTTTGCTAGCTAGTTGCTTTACCTGCACATTTTGTGTAGAATCATAGGATTCTAGTAGCATAGAATTACATTGTACAAGAGGAGCATTATCATTCTCTTGTGAGCTTTGAGCCATCTCTTGACTCCCATTGTAATACAAACCATCATTGTTGGGTGTATTCTAACTATCATGATACTGATTAATATCTGCATACTAAACATTGTTATTGTTGTTATCAACAAGAATACTTCCATTATTCAGTTGAGTGTTCTATGGTTGGTTCTGTCTTTGGAAGCCATTATTATGATAAGGAGGATTGAAGTTGTTTCCCCCATTGTTCTTCCCTACATTGTTGTTGTTGTTCCCACTGAAGCTCCTGTTATAATTTTGGTCATAATTGTTGTTGTATGGACCAACATTGTTTCTTTGAAAGTTGTTGTTCAGTCCTTGCGATAACCTTAGATGGGTGAATTCATTATTCATTTGGGACATAGTCTTTTTCATTTGACCAAATTTGAAAACAAAACCATTGTCTGCTTCAGATGTGGTGCTGCTGCCTTTTGCTCAAAGAAGGCAACTTTCAGAGGTTCAAACCTTGGATATGTTAGAGTGGGATTTTTTGAAGTGGGTGCTTGTTGTAATGGAACCTGATTCATAGGTACGAATTGACTAGGCATTGTGGGTACTTTGATAGGGTATATTGGCATTATTGTGATAGGTGGAGATGGAAGCATTAATCCTCCTTTGTTAGGATTAGCCTACTTAGTGAAGATAATTGCTTCTGCGAAGACATTATCCAATGTGTTGATATATTCTGTAGGAAGTCTTCTTAGAAACATTGCAATAAGATGGTCCATAGCATTTAGATAAATCTAAATAGTAGCTTCAACTGGTATAGTGTATGGGATCTCTAGCTCGTGATATGCCATATGAAAGTGATGGTTGAAATGAGAAACTATTTTAGTTGGGTCTCTTTTGATTGATATGAATTTTTGATGTATTATAGCTAGGTTGATGGATGTTTTGAATTGTTCGAGGAATAATTTTTTGAAAGTAGTCCATTCTCCAATACATCCAGGTGGTAGATTGATGTACCAATTAAAGGAAATTTCCTCTAGAGAGTAGGGGAATAAACAAAGAACCACATCCTCATTAGCAACCTACTTGTGGTTGTAAATTTCCTTGAATACCTTGACATGATTTTTGGTAGTTCTTGTCTCACCATAGATGAATCTTGTGAAAAACTTTTTAGGATTCTTGGGGAGGTCATGGAGTGCACCTCTTAAGTTTATTAGCAAGTCTACAATGTTTGCAGAAAAGGCCATTGGAGGGTTTAGCTAACCTAAGGGTGGTTGTTGAGGTGTAGATTTTGGTGTATGTGGTGGTCCACCAGGGGGTTGGAGTGGAGGTGGAGTTGAAGAAGATGATGAAAGCTCGAATGGAAGTGGTTTATTTTGTGGTATTCCCTTGTCACTATGTGGTTTGTGAAAGTGGGTAAGCTAAAGAAACTTGTGTGCACTTGGTGTAGACCTTAATGCTCATTGAAATGGGGATTTATGATTAATATCCTCCAGTTTGCATGAATTCTTGAAAAAGCGCACCTTTGTAGAAGTACACTTTCTCACCAAATGATGTTTCACTCTTCATCAAATCACAAGGCCATGAAAAGTGTTCTCATGCGAGGCAAAGGTTTATGCAGGCAAAATTTCATGATTTCATCTCAAGCTCAATACATTAGTAAAATTCATAAATCTCTAGAAAACACCAAAAATAAAAGATCGCACAACTAGAAACAACATAATAAACCTTTGGCTCAATCACAATTCCATCAACAAAATTCATAAAACAATGACACATTCATGCAAGAATCGCTACAATCCAAATTCAAGCACCAAAAGCATAATTTTATTGCATAATAACGATGACCTTTGTTACATATTACAATAGGGTATTTATAAGAAATTGTCTCAACAATTTGTGTTGAGAGTGAGAGATATCTTCATGCAATAAAATATCTTTTAAACATTAAAACAAACTAAATATACACAAACTGTCTATCTAACTGGTGCTTCATAAGACTCCATCCATATTTTATTCTTTAATTTAATGCATGAGCATTTTACATTTTTAAAACAAAGAAATATGAGAGAGAAAACTCTAAGAAAACTCCAAGCCAAAGTAGGAGTGTTTAGAGGTGCCAAAATTAGAAGCTGGTCCTTCACTAGGTGTGTGTCAAAGTTAAAATACCATTAGAATGCATTTTTTATGGATGGAAAGTACTATTTTTGGAACAAGAGGTTAACTATCGGTGTACCTTTGAATTGTAGAGTTTTGGACATATGGACCTAGGCACTTGTGGAGCTGCGGACCTCGACAGGGTCAAAAATCTCAAAATTTTACTATGTGTCAAAATTGAAATTTTGGCATCTAGGTTTTGTTCTTATTCATGCCAAAGCTATGTTTGAATGTTTGCCCTTGAATTTCTCTATCATCTTAGTAATTTTTTCTATATCTGGTAGATCTAAAGCCTCATATTTATCTTTTACCTTCTATCTATAATTGTCTACCTCACTTTAGGTGTCAGCAAAATCCCTGAGTTTGGTATCCAATTCTAACAAGGCTTCTTTTGTCTTAAATTCTTGTCTAATATCTTCATCACTTAATGCCTCCTCTAAGGTCTTCTTAAAATTCTCTACTACTACCTCAACTAGCAATAGCTTCTCTCATTCCTTATCCTCAAAAATATTCAAGCATGCATCACTATACAGTTTCTCTGCTTCCAAAATTTGCTTTTGGGCTTGGTCCTTGAGACGATGAATCTCCTCATGTAATGTTCCCATTATTTTATTGCTATCCACTATATTTTCTATCCAATCATTGATCATATCTATCTCTTCTCCCATATATACATAAATAAAAATATGGTACCTTTGCCCCTTTATGGCTTGTAGAGTCTACAAATCCTTACTATAGGCCGACATTTCATCCATAATACTGAAGTCCTACTTCAAAATTTCTATCATCTTATTCACATTCTCCTGTGTAGCATGTAGTAATTTAAAATTTCTTGTAATAATCACAACACCTTTCTCCTCAAGAATTTCTTGCCATTCTTGGAAAGCTCTCAAAAATGGGTCCAATTATACACATCCCCCTTCTCTGAGTATAGTGTTCTTAGTTTTCTTGGGGTGCTCAAAATCTAGAGGACCAACTACTTCGGCTAGATATCCCTTTAGGATCTCAACCTACCTTCAAAGTGTTTGGAGTTTAAGCCTCATCTTGTTCCATGTTCTTGAGGACCTCTTTGACTCCCTAGCTCATCATCAACTGGGTTGAATCTCATGTAGGCCTCCCTAACATAACATCCTTCAATTCATAATCCTCAAGATTGAGACCTTCTACATCTATGTCTTTAGGAGGGATAGACACTTGTGAAAAGAATTCCTAGCTCCATGTACTAGTGAAAAATGCTAATGGCATTTTCTTATGTGATGGAGACTCAATTTTATTCAAAATCTTTGCAATGTCACAAATATCTTCTTCTAAAGCATGAAATTAAGGCTTAGTACTCATTATTTCCTTCCTAATCTACCTAGGGATGCATCCTACTAAGGACCTAGCTCTTGATGATGAAGGGGTCTATTCTTCTATCTCCTTCCCATTATCACTCCTGCTTGGATCCATTTCCTATTTTGAGGGCCCCCCTTCTGTAGCTTTAGTCTCTGTGGATCCTGTAGCTTGCACTTGAGGGTCTTGGGAAGGTGGTTGAGAATATTCAACCATTTGTCCCTCCTTTGATACATCATCAGTTGCCATTTTTTATGGTTGCTCCTTTGATGAGTGATCCTTTTGGACTTGTTCTTCTTCCTAACTCTAAGGTGGAGGAGTCACCAAACCTTGTTCTACCACTGTAACTCATGGTGGAGATGGAGGAGTAAGATTAGGACCTTGTGTATTTGGCAGCATTTTCATCTAGTTTTCCTATTGAGGTTCACCTATAGGGATGTCCCTAATCTTATCCCCAATCAACTCTGTACCTATGGGCATGGAATTAAAATCTAGCATTGAGAAAACATCATCACCATCTTCACATTCCTCATCCACCCACTACTATACTTCATCTTATGAAGAAGAGAGTTCTAAGTATTTTGCTTGAGTGGATGGCAAGGTACCTATGGTACTTCTTCTCCTTTGCAACTTCGTGGCTCTTACTAGCCAAGTTCTTCCTTGTAGGGGCACTTGTTCCTCTTTCTCTTATTCTTCTTCTTCTTCCTCCTCTTTGTCTCCTTCCAAAATGCTTTCAAGAACAAATGGGGAAGGCACCAATCCTCTGTTGATCCTTTGCCTCTTTTTCATTTGGATTTTAACCTCTTCTTTTTTTTCTTAAAGGTAGTAGGAGAAAATGGCTCTTCTTGTATAGGAGGAATGGAGGCCTATGTAATCTCTCCCTCTTCTAGTTTACTAGATATAATGGGAGGCAATTGGGGTTCATCCTGGACTTGAGTAGCTCCAGTATCTTTAGGCACTTGTGCACTCTATTCGTGTTACTAGGGAGGCACCTGCTCTATAGCTTGTTCTTCTTGAATCCTGTTAGGGGAGGTCCTCTTTCTTTTATTCTTTCCCTTCCTTTTAGGAGGGTGATAATATCCAATCGGGTAATCAAGCTAGTAGACTATCTTGAGTCTGATAGGAGACTAGGCTGCAAAGGTAGAAATTGTTACTTTCTTCCCTCTACCTCTTTCTGGGTAGGCATGTGCATAAAAGATCATTGTATCAGGTATTGGATCAAGTGGAAAAGGTTTCTTAATCCAATCCTTCATCATTCTCATGATATGCCTCACCCGATATTAATATCATCGACCTCTTCCCTATCGACCTCAGCATTCATAATAGGCCTTTCACCAATTTTGTCTGAGTTGAACAGGGGGTCCAGTAACTCCTTAGAATCCTATTACCTTATCTCCTCATGAATGTTCAATTGGAGAACCTTCTTTGCTAGATAAAAAGTCATCCTACAATAATCCCTTATATAGACATCATAGTCATTTGTGGCATTCATCCAGTGATCTTCAACAACATCCTCATGGTGAAAGTCTTTTCTTGCTAGACTCTCCACTCTCCCAACATTGTCAAAATAGGGGTGGGGAGAGTCGTATTCTTCAAGGGGATAATTCTTCCACTCCCACTCAAAGGATGAAATATCTTGCTTCTACTTCACTTCATATGGTCCAATGATCAATGGATATGCCCAACGAGGTCTCCATTGTCTCTTTACCTTCTCATAGGCTGACTCAATTTGTCAGGCAATCTCCAATAGCACTAGTTTGTCACTTTGATATCTTGAGAGCTTCTTAGGATTGATGGAGGCACTAGCTACCCATAGATATGTGAATGTTTTGAGCTAGATGAAGTAGGATTTGAGAACTATAATCTATGATTTGGCCTCATTAGATAACCTTTCCCATAATCTCCCTCAATGAATTGAATGATCAAAAAAATGAACTCATCATTCATGATTCTATACTCTTTATTTTGTGTTGAGAGCTTCTTCTTCACCAACTAAGGGTAGACTATGTATGGCCAAGCATTAGGATCTTGCATATTGCCTCTCCTATATAAATTAGGGTAGTTTTTTTCTCTCACTACCAGTAGGTATACCATGTAAGAAGTCATATAAAAATTCTTCTTGTCTTTTACTATCCTCAACTGCTCACACATGTTTTCACTTAGTGTGGTGGCCTAGTCTAATGGTATCTTCATTGCTCTAATGGTCTCAATGAAGTTGACCACAAAAATGCTAAGGTGACCTACTGTGGGTGAGGCCATGACTCTTCTCAAGAGAATGATGGAATAACCAATATTCTCCTTCATGTATGCTTGGGTCATATCCACTTTGCATGTTATATTTCCCCTAGGAGGCTTCTTAATGAGGTATGATGATTGTATAATGTTGATCACATTCTACTGGTGCTCCTTATACCATCTCTCTGCTGCTTCATATGAGAGTCTATTGAATTGATCAGCCCCTGGGAGATGGAAGACCCTCTCAATGTTTTTGGGTTGTAGGTCCAATATGACTTCTCCTATTACACTTTTAACCACCCTTTCCTCAGAAACAAAATGTTGTGTTAGGGCCATGATTAGTTCTACTAACTACAATGATATAGGGTGTGACACTGCATTCACCAACCCAAAATGGATCAATGTGGATAGCAAGGCTGATCTCTCTATTGGGTTGTTGTAAATTCTTAAGAATTTTCCTAGGTTTGCGTACCCTAAATCAGTATCTCATATTTTTACGTGCTCATCGTGAAATCTTGACTTCGAGGGCACACCTTGGAACTTGAATATGATGGGTTTAGATGCTACTCTAGATGTGGATGCCATTTGATCACCTGCACATTATGAGAAAAAATGTTAATCAATTGATATATAAAATCTAATTGCAAAAGAAAATGCTTAATTTAAAAAGAGATTTTAACAAAAAAAAATTACGTTCGTTTGGGTTTATTTCATTCCTATTATTACTAATTTTCTTTTATTTGATATTTTATTATTTTTTATTTTATAAATTAGTGGAAAAGTGGATGTATGTGTGGCTAGGGTTTCAGACCATGTAGTTCATGGTGGTATGCCATGGTAAAGAGAGGCATGGTGGAGGATTTTAGGTTTCGTGGGCCCAACGTGTTTGGCATCGCAGGCACCAAGCATTGTACAAACAATTCTTTTGGTGCCATGAACTTGGTGTTGATGGCACTATGGGTGCAATGATGGTGGCACCATGGGCACAAAAAGTGTTGTGCACAGTGTGTTAGCATCATGGGTGCATGAAGCATTATGCATGCATAAAGGAAAGCAGCTCACCTTTTGCAAAAGCAGGATTGAAACACAAAGAAAGAAATGAAATATGGAAAACAAGTGAGGTGGGGGTTTTATAACCCTCTGCCATCTAGGGTTGTGCACAAGCATGGGAGTGCATGGCACACACCTGCCATGCACGAGTGTGTGCAAGTTATTTTATTTTATTTTTTGATTTTTGACTCTAACACTTTTTCCCAAACTTGAATTGTGATTTCAAGAGTTCAAAAAAGGTGGGGGATCCCCATTCCTAGCAAGAAATGGGGTTTGTGTTGCGGGACCACAACAATAACCTTGTTGCTAAGGAGATGGTTCAAAAACTTGGTTTGAAGAAAGTAAGGCATCCTTATCCTTATATGATTGGTTAGTTACAAGGTCAACATGCTTTGGAAGTGAGGGAACAATGCCTTGTTGATTACTAGATTGTGTACTATAAGGATCAAGTGTTGTGTGCTATTGTGTACATGCAAAATTATCATGTGTTGCTTGGTAGACCTTGATAACTGCATATGATCACAGGGTTGTGCATGATTGTATCAAGAATGTGTTTACTATTGAGAAAGGTGGCAGGAATTTTTCCAAGATTCCTTTGTAGAATGAAGATCTTGGTACGAGGAGAAGTCAATTTGAGTTGGCAGATTCTGAGAAGGTTAGAGATTAGTGTGGAAATTAGACCTATGGCACACCTAAGATGGATGTGAAGAAGTAGAAGAAGAATAAGAGAAATAGCATACAAGTTTAAGATTTGGAGGATATGTAACTAAAGAACCAATTTTTGATTCATGTACTGAATCCTAGAAGATGTTCTTCTAGTTACTAGAACATCTTTCCAAACCTAGGGTGTCTGATGCAAGAGCATTATAGGCTTTCTTGTAATCCTGCATGTTGGAGCTGAGTGCTAGTGATTTCCAAATTTCCTATTGCTGTCAAGTTGTTCAGTGGAGGCTAAGTTACTATAGCTCCTAGTGGATACTGAGTTACTATAGCTCTTAATAGATGCTAAGTTATTATAGCTCTTAGTGGATGCCAAGTTACTATAGCTCCTAGTGGGTGTCGAGTTACTATAGCTCCTATTGGATGTCAAGATACTAGATCTCCTAGTGGATCCCAAGTATTTGTAGCTCCTACTGGATGCCAAGTTACTATGGCTAGTGGATGCTGAGTGTTCCTACATGTCTCAAGTACTAGCATTGGTTTTGGTTTTGTTTGTGCTAAGTTGTCTATGAGCTGACTTTTGGCATTTAATTTATGTATGGGTATTTAATTTGTGTTGTGGCCGACTTGTGGCTCAACATATATTTAATCTAAGGGATTTAATTTAGTCTGTAATGAACAAGGTCAACTTTTGGCTTAGTTGGGTATAAGTAATGGTTTTTGTGGAGTCTTTAGGAGAGCAAGAAAATTCATTCATTTAGAGGAGTGAAAGGGATTGTGTAGATGCAAATTTTAAAAGAGCTAGGACTATGACTTGAGAACTAGAGGAATTGCTTAATGGACCTAAGGGTACAAGTGTGAATTTTGTTGTTGTTCTTATCTAGTTTTGGATCTAGACTGGCTAGAATCGAGTTTTTAAGTGGATCTTGTTGGATCTTGCATAACTAATTTTGTAATTTCTATTTGTAGTTAGCCCTAACCCAAAAAGCTTTATAGCTAGGCATGTTATATGTAATCAGTTATATCTATGAATAAAGAGTTGTGATTTGTTATTAGATCTTGTCTTGGTGTTACTTTTTTGTATTGTTTCCACTATATGGTTGTTTTCTAGGGGCTAGGACATCTCCTTTAAGGATTCTCCTACCTTGCACTGCATCAATTAAAGATTAGATTGCCAATATCTTTACAAAGCCCTTATCTAAAGATAAATTTGAGTACTTGAGAGGTATGTGTTAAAGTTTCAAAAATTCCAAGTTTGAAAATGTCCCAATAAGAACATAATACATCTAGGGCCGGCTACTTCCCATATACAACATACCCATTCAAACACTAGGGCCAACTATAAGGCTAGACCCTTCTTCGACTTCAAGCTCTGCAAAACCTAGGTGGCTATACCTCAAATTCATTCATATGGTACCAATATTAAAGTATACACTTGAATATAAAAAGCATATAATACCCTTAATCTTCTAACACTTAGGCATGTAACATAGACATGAAATAGCTAGAATCATGACATATGAACTAGATAAGATAAGTGAGGGTGACTCTTTTTAGCTCCTTCAACATTAAAGGGAAGAGATATTTGATTAATGATCTTAATTATCAACAAGACCAAGGTATGTACAAAAAAACATGCAATATCCAAGTTGATCAATCCCTTATCCATTGGGTGTAAACTTTGTCAAAACATACACATGGATAACCGAGATATACTCATATTTTCAAATATTAGATCTATCTATTTGCCTTGTAAATAGACATCTATCTTCAAAATGAAATTCATATTTATTATATCCTCCCATGAACCCTACAATTTTTTCATTATATATCAAGAAATTTACTCAGGTCCTTGACCCAATAGAAAAACATACAATGACATACAACTTCAAAGCCAAGCTGCAACTAGAAAATATGCACCTTATGCATATATCAAAAGAAAATTCCATACCCATGAAGATGGAGACAAATTTCAGACTAAAACTTTTAATGAGGCTTTCTTGTTAATGTCTTTGGAATCAATACATCATGGTATATGCCAAAACTCAAAATATACACAAAAAATGATTATGTTGACTAGTTTCTTCAAGGAAACTACAACACTTACATTCATAACAAAGAAAAATAAGGAAGATAAATGGTGGAATCACAACTATAGATCCAACCTTGTGGTATCATAATAGTGCAAAATGTCCAAGAACTGGAACCAAGCCTAGAGAAAGAGAAAATAATAGACTATATATAAAGGACATTCCATCCACAATTCAAAATAACATCTCAGAATGTGCACATACTTCTCATTCTTACTGTCATGGTCACTTCCAAGTTTATCAAGGACATGTAAATATTTTATATTGGAAGAGCTCAATTACATGTTTTTGTTTTCCTTTTAGCTTATTAACTAATGATGTTTCTACCATTAATTGTTTGCAGTAACTAAAAGAACTCATACTATGCCCAAGTTGGAGAATTCGACATGGCAGAAGTGAATAAATTGGAGATGGAGTTTCTTTTTCATCTCGGCTTCAAATTGCAAGAATCTTTGTTAGTGGGCATAACAAATTTAGTGATGTGCTAAGGTTAAAACATATAAAATCTACTTTTCTCCATCATGGACTACTATTTTGTAGTCATCTCCCCTCTTCTTCTATATTTCATCAACCTCTGGAATTATTGCAATAGTAGTAGTAAATGTATGAACATGACCTTGTGATTCTATTTAGGGAATACATTGAACACAATGGACTCCTAATTCATATTTATGCTTACTATAGACACTTTCACCACTTATTTCCATTACATATTGCTTGAAACCACATTTATTAGCCTCTGTGTAAGAAATGGGTAAACACTTCCATCTATTATTTTCAACATATTTTTGATACAAATGAATGTGGGATTTTAGATGATTTGTAAATGATTATTGGTGTTCAATTTATTGCTTCCTACTCCTACATAGTGGATAAGTTATAACTACAACCTTGAGGTACACACTAAAACTCACAATGATGACAAAAACTTATCTAATGGAAACATTTTCAATCCCTGACATCTTATCATTTTGCAACAATCAGTTAGCTCCAAAGTAGGTTTGGCTAAATTTTTTTTGAACTAGCACCTAAAATAATATTCTAATCCATCAATTGCTCAACATTGATTAAAAAAAGTTAAACACTGAATCATTATTAAAAGCTGTTTACCCTATTATTTGAAAATTGTGATTCACTGACAGGAAGGCCTATAGGCTAGCTTTAAAAATTGACTAAAACCAACAACTCAGCCATGAAATTTGACAAAATAATTCTTTGTTTTGCATTCTTACACCCTACCAAATATCATGTCATGATGACAATTGTTTCAAAAGATATTGATCATCAAATTTGCCTTCATGAAACTGCCTACAAGAAAACATGTTAGAAAACTATAAATCACTTTCAATTTTTGCTTTGAAAATAGGTCAAACTGATACTTGGGGTCATGAAAAATGGGACATTGGTTCATTTTCATGAGATGAATATAAATTATTGATTTTTTCTCATGAAAAATAATTGGGTGCATTCGGAAAGCGAGTGAACTGGGCTACTTGGATTTGCAGAACTAGGAATAGTGGCAAAAAATGATTTTTGCAAATGGAATGGACTTGAGAAAGTGTGCAGACGAGTTTATCAAGATTTGAAAATTGGCACACTTAAAGAATTTTTAGAGTAGAACACAATAGTACAATCCATTTTATCTCATCTATCATAGATTCAAATCTATGACATATGAACAAGGGTATTGATCAATCTACACTTGACACCAGTAAAACTTCACAAATCCCATTTGGAATCATGTTTGAAATCTAATCTAATGGATTCATTATAGGCTCAAATCTAAGACATAGTGAGTGTTTGAATTGTAGAATGTGATGGAAAAGGAATTTTCTCATTTTGGTCAACTAGGTCAAAGTTATAACTGGTCAAATAGGGCTTTCCAAAATTCTAAACAATTTACATTAGCATGACAACAATAAACAACCAACTTTGACAGATTCAAAACCTAGTCAAAATATATAAATTAAAAAACTTGAAAACATAAACATAATTTCTCTAATATGCATGATAAACACTCCCAAAGTGGTGAGTCATGAAATATAACTAGGTGGAAGATATTCAATTGCAAACTAGTGTTGTCGCAGTTTGACACTTCAGTGAAAATAAATATTTGAACATTGCTCAAAACAAAACTTTATGGAATGACTTAGAATGACAATTTATCTTCATGGGATGCATGGATATGTTGAATGTGAGGTGTTAGAAACATGAAACACCTCTTGGTATTCAAAATATAGTTAGGTACACATTCATTAAATGCACTTATAAGGCTTAAATTGACTCAAAATCTTGGGATGAAACTCAATTCAAGAAGACAATTCTGAGTCCCATCAATAAGCTTGGGATTATGCCCCTGCCTACTTTTGAGTAGATGATGTAGAGATTGCATTAGTCTAGTATAGTAGACCACTATTGTTAGACTAGACTAAATGTTGATGCTTCCTATATGGGGGAGTATCTATGATGATTTGAGTCATTAAGGACTCTTGGTATTTGGTCTTGAATAGTGTCTTTGGATGCTTGAGATGATTGATGACTTGGGGCATTAAAATTGACATAATTGGGCCTTTGTCATTCATATCAATGGGGGAGAATATGTATGAAAAATATCTCTTAAGTATGTATGGGGAGAAGAGTGTGTGAGAAGTCTCTACTTTATTAGGGAGATTTAGAAAGATTCATGTAAAGAAGGAGGAATATCTCTATGGGGGAGATATGCAACATAAGGAATTCTGATGTATTATGAATTTTTTAGTGTGAACAACTATTGTCGATCTTAAAAAAGAATAAGAACAAAGTAGTGTTCCAAATGATTTAAAATTTAAAATTGATGAAGAATATTTAAAAAGATTAGAAAAATAGTAGCAACAATAGAGTACTATTTGGTATTCTTGGAACTTAGATGTTTTTCATCTATGCTTCCATCAATGCTAGAGAGGGAGATTACTAGCATGATTATTGATGATACTACATTGGGGGAGTATCCTAAGCATTGGAGAGTATTGACATGTTGCATTCATGACTATGTTTTTCATTGATGTCAACATGGTAGTAAGTCTGTAAAGAGTGAAAAAGTAGAAAAAAAAGATCTTATTTATATGGACAATGATTTGATTTTCTGGTGATGTGCATTCATGGACATGTTTAGTACAATTTCTTAATGTGAAAGTTCAATGTGTAATATGTAAGTCAAAGATATACAAATGTTGAACCTAATTTATAGAGATAGAGTACCTAAGTAGCAATTTTGGATGTTTGCATTATATCTTTTGGCAGTGATATAATCCATTGATGTGTGGTTTGTCAGTGACTAGTAATAGTATGATAATGATGTCAGTGGATGCACAAGCCCTAGTATCACACATGTGAGAAGTTTTATAGACTTTGATCTAACATTCCTATTGTAATTGTAAATTAATTAATTACCTTATTTTAATTAATTAGGAAATTCTCAAGGATAACTTAAGGAATTATATTGAGGATATGGTAAAAGTAATGAATGTGAGTAAGTGATCTAAGGGATTATTCGATGCAAGATTTGTGATCTGGTTACAAGATCAGAAGGAGTAGAATTCTGGTTGATATGACATAAAAAGAAGTAGCAATACTATTTATTCCTATTATTCTACAAGGAATAATAAAAAGATCATATGGATAGTGGGTTCATTGGTCTTTCTATAAAGCTGTTTGGATAGTGGGTCAATCTCTCTTCTACAACTCTTAATAGGGTTGGAAACTCCTAAGAGGGATTGAAAGTCTCCTAATAGCAATTGATATGTACTAAATGTTGTTATAGACTCCTAAAAAGGTCCATCCTCTAACAAGGAATATACATACATACATACATATATATATATATATATATATATATATATATATATATATATATATATATATATATATATATATATATATATATATATATATATATATATATATTAGTACATCATCTAGTGGGTACCATCCCCACTGAGGTTTTCCCTCTGATCAAGGGTTTCCCTAGTTAACATATCTGATGTTATTGCACATGATTATCTTGTTGTGGTTTTTGATTATATTGCTCATATAGTTTTGATACAAGTTGGATAACTAATTCAAAACCCCCCTCTTAGTTATATTGGTGGACTATATATTCTAACAATCTTCAGGGACCTCAACCTTGTATGCATTGTTTCCATATTTGGCCAAAATGGTACATTTCCCTATTTTTCTCATTTGCAACTTGTATGGGACTCCCTTCTATAGTCTAGCCTTGTTTAGATGAACCATGACCAGATTTCCTACTTGGAAGTGTACTTCTTTCTTCCTTTCATCCATCTTCTGTTTGATCTTTGTTATATTATTTTATAGAGTTATTCTCACTATTTCATGCACCTTTTTCATGAAGTGTACAAAATCCTCAACATAACCACTACCCTTGGCTCCACCCTTTACTTCTCTAAGCTCAAATATTCCTGTAGGGTATAGGCTACAAACTATTTCAAAGGGACTCTTGCAAGTAGTCCTATTCATCTTATCATTGTAGGCATATTCTTCCTATCCTAGGAGTTGGTCCCAAGTTTGTCCATACTACATTGTAAGACAACTCACTAGGTTTTCAAGGATTCTTTTGAACACCTCTATTAGGCCATCTATTTGTTGGTGATAGATAGAACCAAAAGATAGATTAGTTTGTAATTTGTGCCATAATGTTTTCAAAAAGTGACTCATGAATTTAGTGTCTCTATATAAGAATATACTAAGATGTAATACATGTATCCTCACTACTTCCTTGAAGAAAAAATGTTCTATGTGGAAAGCATCATGAACTATCTTACAAGGAACAAAATAGGCCATTTTTCTAAATCTATCAACTATGACATATATACTATCAAATCCTTGTTTTCCTTGGAAAAACAACAACAAAGTCCATGCTCAAACATTCCCATGGTCTACTTGGAATGGGAATAGGTTGGTACAGAAATGCACTGGAAGATGTACCCTTTTCCTTTTAACACACTAAAGAACTCTCTACATACTTCTCAATGTCCAAATTCATCCTAGGCAAAAAGTGAAACCTCTATAGCAATTCTTCAATATTATTGAATCCAAAATTCCCACCATGTACACCATTATGCTTCTCTTGAATAATATTTTCCCTAATTGACCCTCTAGGAACACACAAATGACTTCCTTTAAATATTAATTCACTTTGCAAAGTATAGTAAAAAAACTCACCATGAATATGATTCTTGTGTTCATTACATACCTTGTATATCTCTACAAATTCTTCATCTTTTGCATATAGATCTTTAAAACTCTCAATACCCATGCACTACATCTATACTTCTTGTACTATTAGTAGTCTTCTACTTAGGGCATCTACTACCTTGTTATGAAATCCTTTCTTGCATTTAATGTTGAAAGTGTATGCCTATAGATATTCCACCCATTTCATATGTTTATGACTGAGCTTGTCTTGTGATTTTAAGAAACTCAGTGCCTAATTGTCTAAAAAGACAAAGCATTCCTTTGGAAGGTGCCTTCATTTCCTTAGTTCCTGGAGTAGAGCATACATCTCTAGGTCATAAGAAGAGTACTTCTTCTTGGTATCACTTAACTTTTCCCTATAAAAAGCTATTGGTCTTCCATCTTGGCTTAAAATAACACTACCAGTCATATTGCTAGCATCGTACTCAAAAATGAACAACTTCTCAAAGCTAGATAAAATCAAGATTGGTTGAATGGAAATATTCTTCCTCAATAAATTGAATCCATGATTAGCTTTCTCATTCCAAAACAACTTAGTCTTTATTCATCATTTTATAGTATCAAGCATAAGAGCACAAATAGCACTAAACTACTTAATAAACTTCCTATAATATTGAGCTAAACCATTATAGTTCCTTACCTCTATTGTAATCCTTGGGGTAGGCTAGTTAAGAATGGCTTCCACTTTTCTTGGATCCATATTTAGATTTTCTTAGGATAACACAAACCCAAAATAAACCAGCTCTAGCTTCATGAAATCACACTTCTCCAAGTTTATCATTAGTTTCTCATCATGTAGCTTCTTCAAAAAAAAATTGGAAATGACTGAGATATTCTTCTTTATCTTTGATAAAAATGAGTATATCATCTACATATACTACAACAAATTTTCCTATGTAGTCTTTTAGGACTTCATTCATAACTCTCATGAATGTAGATGGGGAATTGGATAAGTCCAAATGGAATTATGGGCCGTTCATATAGATCTTCTATGGTTTTGAAGGATGTCTTCCATTCATCTCCCTCATTTTTCCTAATTTGGTGGTATCCACTCTTTAGGTCAATCTTAGTAAAGTATTTTGCTTCTCATAATCAATCCATTAGATCTTCTATCCTAGGATAAGGTACCTATACCTAATGGATATCCCATTTATAGCTCTTGATTCAGTACATAGCCTCCAAGTTCATCCCTTTTTGGGTGCTAAGATAGTGGGAACAACACAAGGGATAATTCTTTTCCTAATGAGTCATTGGCTTACGAGTTCTTGTATTTTTTTGTGATTTCCTCATTTTTTTGAGGAGTCATCTTATAGGATGCCTTGTTAGGAAGAATAGCTCCTAGTATAAAATCAATTTGATGAAAAATAGCTCTCTTAGGGGGTAGGGTTGATGGTTGACCATCACTTATTATGCTTTCATACCTTTGTAAGAACTCTTGCACTTCCCTTGGTAATTCTTCCTTTTTGTCTACCTTGTTTACACTTTCTTCTTTTGGATTTAATATAGGTGAAAATCCTACGCCCTCACCTTCCTCCAAAGTGATAATTTTGATCTTGGGTTGTGGCCTCATCAAGTGATATTAGAGCTAGTCTTCTTGAGTGTGTAGAAAAAGGGTTGACTGTGAGGTAGTTTACACTAGGACCATGTGGTTGTGGGTTTTGATATAGTGAGAAGATGCCTCCATAAAGAGAGAATGGTGGAAGGGCTAGAGTTGTTCCTCCTAAGGTTACAGACCTCCAAAGATAAGTTCAAGAATTGCAAGAGGAGATTCATTGAGGGATGAATATTTCCATAGGTGACAAAAGTGAGGAGTAAAATGAAGAAATAAATATTATGCACAAAGGGGAAGGAGATGGAGAAGTCCTAAACCAGGTAGAGGGGAATCATTTTAGGGCCATTTCCAAGCTAAGAAAAAGACCTACAATTGATGTCAGCATGTTTTTGGGAAATCTAAACCTAGATGAGTTGATTGACTAGATTAATGAGTTAGAAGAATATTTTGAGTATGAGGATATTGGGGGCCCTAATAGGGTTAAGTTAGCAAAGGCGAAAATGAAAGGCTATGCAAAAATTTAGTGGCAAGATATTTAGCTCGAAAGAAATAGAAGAGAAAAGGAGACAATCACAAGATGGAATTGCATGGTGGAAAAACTAAAGAAGAAATTCATTCCTATTGATTATGAGCTTGATTTGTTCAAGAAGATGCAAGGGTTAAAGCAAGTGGGAAAATCTATCCAAGAATACATAGACAAGTTTTATCAAGTCCTCATTAGGGCAGGGAATGTGGAAGCAAAAAGGAGAAGGTTGCCTGTTACCTTAATGGGTTAAGACCTAGCAATTAGGAGGAGTTAAATATGGTTAGAATGACCAACATTAAAGAGGCACGCCAATTTTCCTTATGAGTTGAGGATAATTTGAAAAAAAAGTTTGATGGAAGGAAAAGAGGGCACAATCAAGGAGGAAGGGGTGGTGGTAGGTCATTTGAAGGCTAAAATGAGAACCAAAAGAAAAATGAAGATGTGTGTACTAGTTGAAACTAGGGGAATGATGGTCTTAACCACTCCTATGATCAAAAATTTGGAGATCAGAAAGGAAGAGGTAGAGGATGTGGAAAAGGTTCAAGAAGACGAGGCTTCCATGGTTCTTTTTTTCATTAAAATGGAGAAGGTCATCATGCCTACCAATACCCTCAATACCAAGGAAGGATAGATAAGAGAGTTGATGGTCAGGAAAGGGTTGATCATGTGGATGATGATACATAGTCATCACATTGAAAGGATGTAGAAGGAGGAGAGGTTATAGTTAATAAAATGGTCTTTCTAAGTGTTGAGACTAAACCTAGACAAAGGAGGAGTTTGTTTTGTACTAGGTGCAAGTGTGAGGATAAATGTTGTGATGTGATTATTGATTGTAGGAGCACCAAAAACTCGGTGTTAGAGGAGATGATCTCAAAGCTAAAGCTCAAAAGGGAGAAACTCCCCCATCCCTATCAGATTGCTTGGGTGCAAGCTGATCATAAGGTCTTGGTTAGTTAGCAAAGTTTGGTAAAGTTCAAGATTGGGGGTTACCATGACAAGGCTCTCAATGACATCATCCCAATGGATCTTTGCCATTTATTTTTAGGAAGGCCATGGCAATTTGATAGGCATGCTATACATGATGGTCATGGAAATACATACTCTCTGACAAAGGATGGAGTGTGCCATAAATTGAAGCCCTTGATAAAGGAGAGTGAAAAATTGTGCAGTAGTGCTAGGGTATGTCTTGTTGATGGAATAAAATTTATAGATGGCATGAAACATCAACATATATGTTATGCATAAAATTTCTAGATGGCATGAAATATCAACATATGTGTTATGCTTTAATTCCTAGAAAGGATAAGGAAGGTAGTAGTGAAGTTTCACTTGAAGTTTTGGGTCTATTAAGTGAGTATGGAGATCTCATCTCTAATAATATTCTAGAAAGATTGCTTCCAATAAGGAAAATAAGTCATCAAATATATTTAGTTCCTAGATATAGTTTTCCTAAGAAGATTGCTCACAAGATGACACCTACTGAGACTAAGGAGCTAAACAAACAAGTTTAGGAGCTATTAAGGAAAGGTTTAATTTGAGAGAGCTTGAGTCCATGTGCAGTACCTATAGTGTTGGCACCAAAGAAGGATGGAGAGTGGAGAATGCATATAGACTCTCAGGATATAAATAAAATAACCATCAAGTGCCAATTTCCTTTTCCATGGATGGATGATCTTATGGACTACTTGAGTGGAGCCCAGTACTTCACAAAGATAGATCTCAAGAGTGGCTATCACCAGATATAGATACAAGAAGGAGATGAGTGGAAGACTATATTCAAGACCAAGGAGGGCCTATATGAGTGGTTAGTCATGCCCTTTGGAATGACCAATGCACAAAGCACATTCATGTGGCTTATGAATGAGGTACTAAAGAAATTTTTAGGAAAATTTATTATTTTCTATCTGGATGATATTTTGATTTTTAGTAAGTCTTTGGATGATCATTTATTGCACATTTGTAGAGTCCTTGAAAGGTTGAGGGAAGAGAAATTGTTGATTAATTTGAAGAAGTGTAGCTTTGTCAAAAGGGAGTTATTCTATTTGGGTTTTTTTGTATTAGCTAAAGGTCTCAAAATGGACCTAGAGAAGATTAAGGTCATCTTGGAATGGCCTACTCTAAGGTCTACCACTGAGTGAGGTCATTCCATGGCCTTGATAGTTTTTACATTAAGTTCAATAGAAATTTTAGTAGTATATGTACTCCTAACTAAAATAATGAGGGGGTATAGAAAAGATTTCAAGTGGACTATAAGAGTTGCAAGGAGTATTGAATTGCTGAAGAAGAAGGTGACAAAGAAACCTGTGTTGGCACTTCCTTATTTCAACAAAGTATTCTAGGTGCACTGTGATGCTAGTGGCAGTGCTATTAGGGCTATGTTGAGCCAAGAAGGTAAGCCTATTGCCTAGTTTAGTGAAAAATTAAATGATGCAAAGAAGAAGTATTCTATTTATGATCATGAATCCTAGGTAATAGTTCAAGCCTTAAAGAAATGGAGGAATTATTTATTTTCAAAAGAATTTGTCTTGTATACAGATTATTAGGCATTGTAGTACCTAAATAGCCAAGGTAAATTGAATCATAGACATTTGAAATGGGTAGAGTTTATGAAAAGCTATACATTTGTATTGAGACATAGAAGAGAAAGGTCTAATAGGGTTGCAGATGCATTAAGTAGGAGACAACTGCTCAAGAATCTATACCCTAAGGATTGTTTGGTCAAATTTTCCCTCTCACCAAAATCATCACATTTAAATTTTTAAAAAAAATAGTTACTCCCCATTTTATATTCAATCCCATTGAAATATGATATTGTAGGGTCAAGATTTAAAGTCAACGAGCATACAATTATATGAAGTAAAGGTGTTCATAAGATCACACAAGGAAAGGTGATAACTTACGATGTTGTGATGGTCATAAGATCAGGAAGCCCAAGAAATAAAGATGAGATGCTACAATAGGGAAGCCATTATAAGATCATAAGATCATAATAACAAGCTCATTGTAATATCATAAAAAAAGTCCTAAGATGGTTGGTGATTAGGAGATCACAAAACAATTTTCAAAGGTCTACAATGTTACACCAGACTCATAAGATTGGGGAGTCATAAGATAAGAGAATCGTAGCTTGAAGAGAAAAGAGAGAAAGGCTTAAAATTCTATGCAAGTCAAGTATCTTAAAGGGATCATCTATGATGTCATAACAAAGATTAATCATAGCATCGAGAGAAAGGAAAAGAAGCATTATGATGCTATGAACTAAAGATGTCATAGGATTGTGCAAGGGAATAGATCAAGCTTTGATGTTACGATAGAGGTATTAACAGTAGTATTGGGAGGGAGAAATGTTAGTGTTATGATTCTATGAAAGTCAGAGGATATTGTAGGATTGGGATATCATAAGATTGTGGATGTCAAAGGATTGTAAGGCCAAAGATAAAGATATAAGATCTTACAAAGTTGTTAGATTTTGTAAGGTCATAAAAGGAATTTTTCTTGGCTCTAATATTACATTGAAGAACATGTGGGGTCGACTACTCTAAAGGGTGCTAGGTAGGTGTTAAAGTGGATAAAGTGATATGGTCAACTACATGGAGACTTTGTTGGGGTGGCAAAATGAAATAAGATTATTGGCCCACATGGCCTATCTTGGTTGCATAATTTAGTTTACTTTTTGACCTTGCTGATTTTTCAAGTCAACCATTAAGAAGAAATGCTTTCTTGCACAATTTGATTTTCATGATCATTTCCAACCACTTTCTAATGAATACTAAACCTAGTAAATGAAGGAAATGCTCCACCATCTCTAGTTTTACCCATCTACTTGGTCAAAGTGATTTAACAGCACTATTTCTATCTTCTCAAGGCTCTACTTTAGAAAAAATATTGAATTTCATTGTATTGGAACCTATACTATGATCAAATTTTCTCCAGATCTACATGATTTTTCTCTGTACTTTTTAAAAGGTAGTAGTTGAGTTTGGTCTAGGACAGAAAATATTTTAGTTATGCCTGATTTATAAAAGAAGATTTTGTAATCTTAGTAATTTTTGATCCCTTTCTAATTCTCTAGCATTGCTTCATGTATACTACTATAATTTATCATGCCTCTAAATCATTGTAATCCTTTGTTGAATCTCTTTTAGCCATTAACACATTGTGCAAGGTTCTTTTCCTCTGGTTAATGTTTTTTTTATGTTTTTCAATTTGCATGATTATATATACTTTTGACATTTAGATGATATTAAGTGAAGTTTCTTGCTATACCATTCTTTTGTTGTCTGATGTACATATGATTGTTGAATTAAGCAAGGTTTGAATCTATATCTTTTGAGGTTACAATTGGTTAATTATGCATTCATGAGAAAAGATAAGTTCAAACACTCTATTTTGGTGCATCACCCCTTTAGGTTAGAGTAGGTAGATTTGATTCTATGCATTCCTTCTGCCTTTTCCTCTCCAAGAGTAGTTAGGTGCACCTTTATAGTAAAGGAAGTCAGCCTTCTCCAAAGATTCAACCTTATAGTTCAAGTCCCACAGCTTGGAGGTTGTATCCATGTTTCACAAAGTTGTCCTTAGGTAAAAATTCTGGATAAAGTTGCAAGCTTTTGTGACAATAGGATACTAACTTTGTAGAGGCTTGGAAGGCTTGTAAAGAACCTATTACTCTATAAATGAGCAAGTGGCTAGATTACATGATCTAGGATGGTATGTTGATTAAAGGAAGTCAATTGTGTATTCCTAGGAGTTCCATGAGGGAGAACTTGATCAAGGAGAAACACAGTGGAGGGATGGTAGGAAACTTTGGTCAAGATAAGACCATTTCCATTATTAGTGAACATTACTTTTGGCCTCAACTATCACAAGATGTGAAAAAGTTTGTGGAGAGTTGTCGAGTATGTCAAATAGCCAAAGGATTTAGTCAAAATACTAGACTTTATCAGCCATTGACTATTCCATCAAAGCCTTGGGAGGACATAAATATGGATTTTTTTCTTGTATTATACAGGAAAAAAAGGGGTAATGACTCTATATTTGTGGTGGCTAATAGGTTCTCCAAGATGGCACACTTCATTTCATGCTACAAGACTCATGATGTAGTGCATATTGCAGATTTGTTTTCAGAGAAGTGGTGAGGCTACATGGTCTCCCAAAATGTATTGTTTCTGATAGAGATACTAAATTTGTTGGGTATTTTTGGAGAACTTTGTGGAAGAAGTTGAAGATAGAATTGAAGTTCAATTATGCACATCATCCGCAGACTAATGGACAAATAGAAGTAGTGAATAGAAGTTTGGGAAATTTGCTAAGGTGTTAAGTAGGAGATAAGCCCAAGGGATGGGATTTGATTCTACCACAATTCGAATTTGATTACAAAAACTCTATGAATAGGAGTACTAGCAGATCTCCATTCCAAATTATGTATGGGAGTAGTACAAGGACTACATCAGAGTTGAGGAAGATGGAGCAAGGAGAGAGGACAAGTGCTGATGTAGAAGACCTTTTTGAACATGTCAAGAACCTACATAAGGAGGTACGTGCACATATTACCAAGATGATCCTATAGTATAAGGGTAGACAATATCAAAAGAGTAGACCTAAGGATTTCCAAGTTGGGGATCTAGTTATGGTACACTTGAGGAAGGAATGATTTCTAGTGGATACCTAAAACAAGTTGAAGATGAAGAAATTTGGTCCCTAAATTTTTGTAAAGAAACATGATTCAAGAAATACATATGAGGTGGAGTTGCTAGATGGGATTCACATTTATCCTATTTTAAATATTACAGAGTTAATAGAATATCATGATGATGGTGTAGAGGATGAGTTAATGCTAGAGTCATGTCCAATTCCTACTCTTGAGAAGGAAGAGATTGAAGAAATTCTAGATAGTTGTGTGGGCTAGAGTACCAGAAATAGGTAGTATGAAGAATACCTAGTAAAGTGGAAAGGATGACTAGTGGAAGATTCCACTTGGGTATCTATAGTGAAGGTTTCCCATTTGGGTTTTCCTCTACCAATTATAAACTGACAGGGTCACTTTCAATCTACCTTGGGTGTCTCTGATGTAGGAGCATCTAGTAGTGTAAAGGAAATCTTGTATCACTAAAAAATATGCTTAGTGTTAGTTTCTATTTAATGTGTCTTTATTTTTGGATACCCATTTGGGTCGAATAGAGATTCCAACTCTCATAGTTCCTCTATTGGTTTTTTGGGTTAGAGTTTTTGAGCACCTTGGGATACATGCCAATGCAAAAAATATGTTATTTTGTAAGTGATCCATAATTATGATGAGTTAGAGGCATAATTATGATGAGTTAGAGGTTTTAAGTTGGAGGTATGATTATAATTTTAATTTAAATCACTATAGAAAAAGAATTAGGTCAAAATGCTTTATAGTTGTAAAGTTATTGTAGTTTTGAGTTGCCTAGAGACCCCCTAAGAGCACTTCAAAGTTAGATTTGAGGCACTAAATAGCCTTGTACAAGCCCAAAAAATGGGTGACAAGTGTATTTGTCCCATAGGACTATAGAGAGCTTGGAGAGCTTTCTAGAAATGTAAACAGTTCATCAATTAGAGTCTCGAATCAAAAGTTATGCCTCCCAGAAGTTGGACTACCATTTGTAGATTCTTCTAATTTTACACTGACTTCTGATGAGTTTTCTAGAACCTTCTATTTTGGTGGTGGATGCCAAATGGAATTTTCTAGAATTTATTTCTAATTTTAAACCTAATTCAATTTAGTTAAGGTCATTTCTGGCATTATAAATATAGGTTTGGTGGAGTTTGGGAGAAGGTATTGGAAGGAGGGTTTTCTCTAGAATTAGGCAACATTGTAAGCCCCTAGGGCATGTCATTGAGTCTATTTCCATTATACTGAATGTAATAGAATATCACTTCTAATAATAATATTCCCCTTTCATATTGTGATCAATTTGGTCTTGGGTTATGTCCTCATCAAGGTCAAACCTCAATCTAGGATAAAGAAGGATTAGGTAGTTAGAGAGAAGAAAAAATCAAGGAGACTTCACAATGCATGAAGTGTACATATGCACACATGCACATGTGCACCAAGTGTGTACAAGCACATTTCACCACACTTTAGGGATGCACACATGCACGCACGTGCATGTGTGCACCCTAAGAGGTGTGCAACTTTGAAGGTGAGCACCCATATTCAAGGTGTGCATGTGCACTAGTGTGTTACTATGCACGTAGCAATGTATGAGGTAGAAAAGGTGCACACTAGTGCACCTTGTGTACTTGTACAAGTTTTGTATGTGTGCTAGTGCGCAAAATTGGCTATTGAGGGAAAATTTCACTTTTTGGAACATCTAACTAGTTTAAACACAAATTTATGTTAGTTTGAGTCCTGTGGAGTCCACTTTTGGGTCTTTCAGCATAAGATGAGTAATGTTTTCTTCTATGTTCAGCAAAAATAACATCCTCATTATTCATAGCATGAAAAAATCCATTGTATTACATGTGCATTTTCAAAATAGGCACCTTGGGATTTCAGATAGAAGAAATAGGAGGAGTTCAAGTCTATGACAATGTTGAGTTATAAAGAGGGTATTAATCATTAGAAATGGAAAAATAAGTAAACTAGAGTGCTCCTAGACCCTATTTGAGAAAAACCCAAGAACTATTTTCAAAATTGAGAACTTTAATTTTTTGGTTAAATGAGAAACTTGCAAAGTTCCTTGAAGATGTGGAGTGAATAGGTGAAAAATTTAAAGATTTAGTGAATGAATTGTAAGTTTGAGATATGCATAAGTTGAAGGACTCTAGAAGGTGTGCATGTGTGAAGGTGCATAGGTGCACAATTTGACAAATTTTCAAGAGAAAAGTACATAGTTGTGCAAACTGGCCTAAACCATCAAAAAGATTAAAACAAGTACACAAGAGTGATCTAAAACCCCATTTGAGAAAAACCTAGAAACCATTTTCAAAGTTGAGAACTTCAATTTTTGGTGAAATGAGCACCTTGCACAATTCCTTGAAGGTGTGCATGTGGGCAATTTGAAGATTTGGTGAATGAATTGTCTTTAAAGGTCCATAGGTACACATAACTAAAACATATAGAGGCTCCCTAAGGTCTTGAGTATTACCATGGCTTTCTTGTCTTCTATATCAGCTAAGATCACACTCAAACCCATGAATTTCAAGTTCCAATAAATGCCCAAGAAGTCAAACTTCATGATTTACACAAGGAAGTGAGAGTATAGTATGAAGCTTTAGACTTATTAGCTCCTTAAGAAATCAACTCTTCCATCCAAAATTTCAAAGGGAAACATCCACACATAATTTTGATATAAAGGAGAAGAAAAACTAGACGTTAGAAATCAAGTTTTGACACTTACAAGAATTTTTGGATTTTTGGATCCTATCACCAAGGTGCTCAGGTGTGCTTTCCTTAGGGGTGCACCAAAAGTCTTGAAGATAAGTAGTACACCAAAAAATAACTACCAATTTATATTTTAGAGCATTCCATACATCAAAAATACATTTTAATAGTAGTTCAACTCCATGAAGCACCCAAAGAAGGATGAGCTTCCATTTTTAGAGCTCCAAAAGACTCCTAGATCTTCTAATGTTTTTTATCTTCTTATCTTCTCATTCTTTTATTGTTTTCAGTCATGTAAAGGTTCATGCAACCACTAATTGATATAAACAAGTGTTGAGACATACTTAGCACCACTTAGAGAGTTAGTTTGTATGTAATTAGCTTTATTTTATTAGTTTTTTAGTATTATTTAGCATTAAAAGAGCTCTCACTCCTAACACAAAAGGAGGAGAAAATTTCTTATAAATACATGGATGTAATATGTACTCTAGGTTATTATTTTTATGTAATAATATATACTATTGGTGATTTCATTCTGAGTGTAGTTATTCTTTTTAGAGTGTGTTATTTTTGTGAATACATGTTCATGAATAATAATGGAGCCAATGGTTTTATTGTGTTGTTATGATTGTGCAATCTTTTAGTTCTAGTGTTTTCCTTGTGTTAATGAATTTCATTGACATAAACAATTAGAGAAAAGATTACCTATTATTCTTGCATACTATCTTGTCTCACATGAGTGCACTTTCCATGACCTTGCGATTTGATGAAACATGAAACATCTTTTGGTTATTATTGATTTCCCATCAATGGAATTGAGGAAGCACAACTCCTAATTTTGTAGGTTTCCTACTTGATCTTTTTCATTATTTAAATCACAGATGTGTTGTTATTGTGCTTATGTCCATTAGGAATTTTCCTTTCAAGTTATTTTCTTTAATCTCTTGTTACCTTATCTTTTTAATTTTCTTTTCTAACACTTGGTTAAAATAGGAATTTATACAGTTGCATTGATAAATTGCATTCATTATAAAACATAAAATATGAAAAATACATCTCTTTTTTGGTCACTTTTTTTTCAAACAACAATATATCAAATAGATTATCCAAAATTATTCAGAACCAACAAATGCCTCCTAGTGAATATACACATTTACCTTCAATTACACAAATTCTAGTAGGTTGCAAGATCACCTAGGACCTTGGAGTTGGTTCTGGATTAGCTTTTTAAGGTAGGAGTTCAAAAGGATTCCTTCTATTCAACATTGTGTAAAATGATAACTCAAAAATATGCATCCATAGGTAGGATGTCACACCATAATTTTTCTTTGTACTTCCCAATGGAAAACTCTTCCCATACTTGTTCATTTACTAAGACATGTTGTCCTTTGTTTAGCCAAGTGACCTTGTATGTATTACTATCTGGTATCCTTTTCAACTTCAACTTTTGGCCTACCTCCTTTGACACTATATTGTTAGTAGACCCTAAGTCTATGATGACTCTACAAACCTTTCCCATCATTTTGTATTTCACTCTAAAGAGTAACTTTCTTTGACTAGGTTCCTCATTCACTGACTCCTTGATTAATGTTCTCCTCATCCTCAAGTTCTCTCCTTCTTCTGACTCTAAAGGTACCTCAGGATGTTTATCTCCACTAATAGCCTCTTCTTGAACATATTTTACCCTCTTCTCCTCCATGTGAAGTAGATCCTTTTTCTAGACACATGTATGTAGGGTGTCCCATTTGGTTGTATTGGTAACACTTCATAGTTACAAAATAAGAACCTATATCTTGAGCATTGTTTCTTCCTCTCCAACTATTGTTAGAGTTCCTTCCTCTATTAGAATTTTCTCTATTTGAACTTCCTCCTTTCTTCTTAGTAAGCTTGGTCTCTCCTTGAGCCTTATTCTAAAAACTACTACCACCATATCCAACTCTCTATCCTCTATTGTCTCTTCCTTTTGCTCTACCTCTAGTAGTGTTCAAATCTTACTTTTTACTTAGCTTCTCTTCAACATTTACTACTATTTGGTGGCATTTTTGAACTATATCAGAATTCAAGTGACTCATCTTATCTTGTATAGTCCACTTGAGACCATTAAGATACCTTTGTACCTTTACTTTCTCATCTTCTACAACTCTTGACCTCATACACAATCATTGAAACTCCTTGGTATAAGAGTTCACATCCAATTCCTTCTATTTAAGACTTTGTCTCCTATTATGCAATTGGATTTCATAATCCTCATGTACATAAGCATCTATGATATTTTCAACCATATCCTTCTATGGAAATGGGCCTCTTTCCTTCCTTCTCTCTCTCATGTTTGATAAATTTCCACCAACTGAGTGAAGACCCTCTTAATCTAGCCTTAGAAACTTTAACCTTTTGAGCTTCAATTATTCCATCACATTCAAACTGATTTTCTACTCCTTCTATTCAATCTAGGACTACCTTAGATTCCATCTTACCACTAAATATTAGAATGCTTTCGAGAGCTTTGCCTCTTAAGGCCATCAATGCTTTAAGGAATGGCTCCTCTATGAGTACATGGTCTGGTTTAGGGACCTCATCTTCAATTTCAACCTTCTTATTCTTTTATTCTTAATGTTTTTCTTCAATGTAGTCCTTGACTTCTTCAATCTTCTCATCCACTTCATCCACTTTTTTCTCCAATTGAGATAGCCCAACTTGAGAAATCTATGCTCATCTTTGTTAGGATTAACCTCAAATAGAAATAATAGTTACATGCAAATATAACCAATACTAGAAAATAGGAGATCACATAAAAGAGAACACAAGACACCAAGATTTAAGGTGGTTCACCCAATCCCTAGGCTATGTCCACCAAAAACAAGTCCAATATTATTATTATCCAGTGATTACAACTTGATTACAATCTGTAAATCCCTTATAGATCAATACCACCACAAGAACCAATTTTTGCATCACACAATATGAAAATCCCTAGCCCTGAGCCTTTTTATAAAATATTTTTGTTTCTTACAAAGTTAGTGCTAGAATAATAGAAAAATAATACCCAACACCTTTTGCAATATAAGGTCATTTTTGACTTTAGGGTTGCTACCCCCAAAAACCCCTACAGGGGAATTGCCCCTTAATCTCACCCTCTACTCCAATAGGGAGTGCACCTGGGGTGCTGCCCCTTGACCCCATATTGGAGGTGTTGCTCCCAAACCCCCATAGAAATAATCAAGAGGAAAATTGCACCGAATAAACCTCTGAGTTTGATTAGGCTCCACATCACAATAATCTTCTTGGTCATCTACCTTCTTAGAAAGTTTTGCATTGGTAACCATTGTGGACTCAACAACTAATTCTCATTCTCATGGAAGTATTCACCAAAAGAATAAAATTAAGTAGGCTCTGATACCAATATGATAGAATCTCTCTAAGGTGTGCTTGCACAATTCCTGACTAGGCTATTCTGGACCTAGTATCCTCTAGAACCTAAGCCCAATTCTAGGGACTTAAAATTCTTGAAAAATCTGGCCTACCCTAACTCAACTCCATGAGTGAGTTCCTTTATGCTTCACCTTGAGGGATGAATATCATTAGGGTTAGTTAAACCTTCACTCTTCCTTGGTTGACTCCAAGGGAAATTCATCAAATGGACTTTATCAGTGCTACAAGGGGTGTATCCATCACTATAACATCCAATTGATTCCAAAATAACTCCATTTGAATAGGGCATATTGGGTTTTCCTGTCAAGTTTAGGATTTACTTTTATTTTGGCCTAATAGGCCTAATTGGTCAATCAACCCTAGTCAATATTTTTTCCTCAATTCTTCCTCAAAACCTCCAAATAAACCCAAAAAAAAAAAGATATTTGGATACACTTTTTAGAGACCTTGAATATTTTGGTGGTCTTAGGTCCCTAATTCATCCTTATAGTGGGTTCCTAAAATGTAGGGCTAATAAGCCTAAAAGGGCTAAAATAGTGTTGATTCCAGATTTCTACTTGGAAATCTAACTCAATGGATTGGAAAAGTCCCAATCTCACTCCTAGCCTTCCAAAAACATACTTGGTTCAATTCCCTCACTCTTTCCTCTACACATACACATTAGTTTTGCATTTTCATGCACCTAGTCAAGCTTGTTGATCTTGCATAGGGCATGAGGTTAAAAATAGTTAACCTACCTTTTAGAGATCCTTCTTTCACATAAAATAAAATAAAATTTCTTCCCTAACATTTTTGTCTAATCTAAAATTATTTTTATCGTAGAGAACTATGAGGGATCCATAAAACCAAAAATTATCAACTTCTACTCGAACAACCTATCTATTTACAAAACAATTTCTAAACTTACTCTAATGAACTCAAATAAAGTTAGTTATTAAACAAATAATTCTTAAAATTTTCTACTCTACAACAATACAACACTAACTCACACAAATCAATCCATAAAAAACACATTTTCTATCAATGCAAGATGACTATCACTCCAAAATAGAATTTTCAGCTCTATTCTACTTTCAAACTTCCACTACATCACCCTCTACCTCAGGAAATGGGATCCTCAAAGATTAAATATGCCTTAACATTTATTTTAGGATATTATTAAAACTAATAATAATGATTCCTTAAAGAGAATCCAATCTTACAATTTGTTCTCATGCAATTTTCAAAAATTGCAAAATGTTGTCAAGCAACATTGTGACAACTTTTACATATTTTTCCTGCATTCATGTTGAGGGTCTCTAATCAACCTAGAATGATGTAGAAAAATCCTAGGAACTAATTTAGGCATATTTATACCATTTCCTAAGCCTTAAAGTCTTTAAGACCTACTTTTCCCACTTTAGGCCTAATCTAGCACTAACAACATTTAAAGCAACAATCAACTAGGTTGGATTAATCTTAGTGTAATGCACCTAGGAAAACACAAGCAAGATCTTCTAAGGTAAAATAACCACCAATTACTTGGCTAAGTTTAGTACAAGTTAAAATGGAAAAGGTTTGAGTAATAATCCTAGGTGCTCTTGCACCATTGGTCTCCGTGGTAGAGATAGTGTTAGAAAGTAAAGGCCACCAATATAAGTAAGAGGAGGGGGCTAGTAAATAATGTATGTTCTTAAAATAAATTTTAAAATATAAAACATGTAATTAAAATATGAAACAACCATAGAAAGATAACCATACACAATAACACTAAATTTGTTAACTAGGGAAACCCTTGATTAAAGTGGAAATCTTAGTGGGAATGATCCCAAAAGATGATGTACTAGTATAGAAGTTCCTTGTAAGGATAAAATATTCTAGGAGACAATAAAATATAACCAATTAATATAAGTTTCTATTAGGATACTTTGACTTTTTTTTTAAGGATATTCCAACACTATTAGGAGTTGTGCCAACCCTGTTAGGGGTTGATAGGAAGACAAATGAACCCACTTTCCAAATTGCTTCAAGACTATCTTCAGCAAACAATATTCATGATAAGATATCCATTTTCTTGAATTAACTAAACATAAAATATTTTCCCAATAATTTTCCTTTGAAGCTCACAATACATCCTCAACATCAAGCTCTACTTTGGTCTTAGTCAAATTCATATTCAAGTTCGCATAAATAATAAACATCCACATTGGATACTCAACCAAAAGGAAAGTATACTACCTTTATACCAAGTCCTAAGAAAAATATTGATTTTTCCTTGAATCGATCTTAATTTAAAAATAATATAGGGATATACTAAGATATTAAATTTACACATTATATTACAAATAACACTTCCCATAATGATATTAAGAGTAGTCAGCTTCTTGTGAACAACATTTTGAATAGTATTCACAAATATTCATAGAATAAACCTTTGATTATTCCACATTAACCATAATATCTTGGACATATCTTTTACCATAATTTAATCCCACTAACTGATCTTTAACCTCACAAAAGGATACTACTCAATAGCCAATACTTGCTTTCCAAAAACTTGCTCTAAGAGAAGTCTCCACAAAATATTCTTTAACTCATGCAAATATGGATATCTCTTTATGTAAAAATAGAAACAAAATCAAAATATGTTCTTTAATTATCCCCCAAGTGCATATATAATATCACTTTGAACACATACCTTAGTGAATGAATCTTCCAAAAAATAGATATATTGACATCAATGGCAATAGTCATGAATGCAACGCCTAAGCACTTAATCATCTCTCTAATACTCTAGTATTATCCCCAATACAAAATCATCAATAATTCATGCTTAAAAATCTTCTTCTTTGGCATTGATGGCAACATATGATGAAAAGCATCAAAGTATAATGAATACCAAAATATATTTCTTCCTCTTCTTCCTTTACTCTCCCATCCATGATTCCCATGAAAGTACAAGCATACCTCTCTCTTATAGAAAAGTTACATAAAGATTTTTTCATGTTCTAATCTCCCCCATAATGTATATCTATCCCTCATTATCTCTAGAAGGTTTTTTTCATGTAGTATTCTCCTTCATTGACATCAATGACAAAGGGTATCATTAGCTAATTCTCTAAATCATCTCTAATCTAATCTTTAAAATATCAACTATCCAAAGACAATATTGAATACCATTACCAAGATTCCTTAATGAATTAGCTCAAACACATATACTTCCCCATAAGAGAAAAATTAAACATCCAATCCATATAAAAAATTAGTGCTCTAATTCATACTAGATTGATGCAATCTTTGCATCAACTATTTTGAATAAGGTTGGGGAATAACCCCAAGAATTTCTCTAAAGTAATCAAATGTATCCTTAACCAAAAAAATTGTAAATATTTCTTCTATTTTCTCCTTTTTTTCTAACATTGTAACAAACAAATTTTCCTAACTAAAAGGAATGAAACTATTATTGGCTTTCAATTAAATATGAAAGTAACATTTCAACTAAAGTATTGAACATAACATCTTAAAATCGATTTCATGAGATACTAACTAAAATAACTTTCAAATAAATTAACTACCAATTGTATTAATTGCTTCCTAACATTTTAATATAAAACTAAAGTAAATGCATTGAGAAAGTAGATAAAACATACAAAAGTACTCGAAGAGTCTTGAATTATTTGTGTAAGCCTCAACTACTGAATAAGAGGAGAAGTATTGGCTTAGGATTAACCTCCCAACTATGGATCATATCCATCCCCATACAATATTTTGAAAAGAAAGGCTCTCCCTATCACAGGGCTAAGCTTGGGGCACTACTAGTCCATCCATCTGAGCAATACTAGTGTTTATAATGTTTGCACAGTTATGGATGGACACATCTGAATAACTAGCACTACCAATATCAACTAATCTTTAGAAGGAAAGCATGCCTTTAACAACCTTGGTCAAGGTATTTGGATGAGTTTTGAATACTTGATCATCACCGCTTGAATTAACAATAGGAAAAATTTAAATAGATGTGCATGAGCTATTAAATGATTCTTTTAAAAAATAATATATTTATTGTACCACATATTATTCTATTTCATTTTCTTGCATATTTTTATGTCACTTCTTCACCCTCTTTCTTGGCCATATGATCGAGTGAGTCCTAGGTGTTCAAATACTAGAGTAATCCAACTCTTTTGCTGAACCATAACTAGTGTAAAGAATAATATATATTTTCAATACTATTATAACACAATTTTTATGACCCAAGAACTTCTCTTGAAAGGACTTACAAGGAAATATTTTGGTTCTAAAATCCAATTGTAATAGAGAAATTTGAGCACATCATATATAGATAATCTATACTTAACATGGAAAGAATGGACTCATCAAATGCCTATTCGATATTGCAATTCAGTAATGATGAATGGAATTCATGGACACATTTCTTACTACTATAAATCCAAATGAAAACAAACACACACACACACACACACACACACACACACACACACACACACACACACACACACACACATGATTTGAAATGGCTGACCACATAGCTTGATCAGAAAGACATGGGGCTTAGATTGATTCTATGCAACCGACTCTTCTTGACATGAGTAATCCAAAGTGTAGAGCTCAAAGTAAATAATGATTATGACTTACCCTCAATAATTCACAACAAATAAAGATAAGAGAAAAATAGGAGAGCAGATGTATAAAATGCACAACATAGGCTTTTGGTCCTCTCAACTTGAATATAAAAGAAGGCATTTGAAAACAATAAAGGATTCCAAGAATCCATGACTCTTTGAGCAATTATTATAAAAAAAATCATCTTCTTGAATCACCAATGAAAGATTCCAAGTGTACATCCTCACCTCTTATAAAGATAAATAATTAAGAGGAAGAATTCAAAGGTGACTTAATCAAAAGGAATAAATTATAATTAATATTTATATATACATAATTTCATATATGTATATTATTTAGAAAGGTGGCATCATATCATTATTTTTCCAATGTTTTGCCTACTAAGGTATGCATATCTAATTACACATATCACTTTGGAAGATTATTTTATCTCCACATCTTCTCAAGGTATACACATATTTAGGTATACATATTTTAATAGATGTGAGATTGTATAAATTAGTACTATGGTGAGACCCTAATTTTTATAATTATGTGCATGCGTATATATATATATGAAGCATTGAGAACGTCAACATAAACCATTAAAGCTATGTACTTTGATTAAATTAAAATGTTCAATGTTTTTAATGATTGTCCAATAGCTCATGCATGTCCAATGATTGTATCCCATTATGCAAGTCACTAGGTCATTCACGAAGATAATTAGAGGTCATACCTATCGATCAAATAAATGGACTAAGGTAGTACCTTGTTCCATAGATCCAGTTAAGCAATGTTTTTCCCCTTTATCTACTCTGACAATCACCCATACAACATTTTCCACAATAATAATGAATTACCATTATGTTCCCATTTCCTGAGCCAAAGGGTAATGTAGTGGAAGTTTGAAAGTGGAATAGAGCTAACAATTCTTATTTGGAGTGACATTCACCTTGCATTGAGATAAATTGTTTTTTTATTGATTGATTTGTGTGAGTTAGTGTTGGATATTTTTAGAGCAGATAGATTTAAGAATTTTTTGTTTAGTAACTAATTTTATTTGAGTTCATTAGAGTAAGTTTAGAAATTATTTTGTAAATAGATAGGTTACTAGGGTAGAGGTTGATAGTTTTTTGTTTTATGGCTCCCTCATAGTTTTGTACTGTAAAAATTATTATGGATCAAGGGAATATATGACACGTAATAGATAAATACCATCATCATTAAATGGTTATACATAATAATTGATAACAACCAATTTCATAAGAAACAATGGTTAAATTAACTACCCTTTTCATATGAAAAAGAAAGAAAAATCCATTCAACTCAATGACTATAATAATTTTAATTAGGTCAAAATTTGGGATGTAACAAACATAATCCAATATGATCTCTTTCTCTTCTACCCTTTTCTCTCAAAAAGTGATACTTAAATTATATGTGATTTGTCTTTAAATGTGACATTAGACTCTTTTCATACTAACTCTACTTGTCTTATCACAGTGTATGATAATAGGCTTAGTAAATTCAATTCCAATATCTTTCAACATTTTTTCATCTAAATTCTCTAATTAAATTTTTTTTTTTTGGTACATATTTTTCCTTTGATTTACTTTGTGAAATGAAATCTTGTTGCTTTCTTAGCCAAGAAACCAATCTTCCTCCCAAAAACATTCTCCACCAATGGTACTTTTTTTTGTCATCTACACTTCCTACCCAATCTGCATCAGTATGTGCACATAATGTGAAATCACATGATTTTTCATACCATAGTCTATAATTTGAAGTTTCTTTCAAGTATTTGAGAATTATTTTTACTATTGTAAGATGTGTCTTACTAGTATCTGCTTGAAATCTTACCATGATTCCCACTGCATTAGCTAATCAGGTCTAGTATGACTCAAATATTCGAATCCTCTAACTATGGGTCAATGTCTTAATTCAAATTTACTAGGAGACTTATATTTTCTTAATAACTTACATGCTATCACTATAGATGTTCCACTAGGTTTACAATTTTCTAATCCAAATATTGTCAACAAACCTTTAAGACACTTTGTGATATGAAAATGTAATCCTTATTCTAAATAATCTATAATCTCAAGACATATTTCATCTCACCAATAATACTAATTTCAAATTCATTCTTATCTCTTCCAAAAATATCTTACTAGCTTCATTATTGCCTAAAAAAATGATGTCATCCATAAATACTATAATAAAAAGTAAACCATCTTCATTTTTTCTTAAAGACAAGTTACTATCTACATTACCTTTGTCAAATCCCAAAGTAATCAAATGTTTTTCCAACCTCACATGCCAAGATCTAGGTGCCTTCTTTAGTCCATATAATGCTTTCTTTAATCTACAAACCATATCCTTTTCTTTTGTTAGAGGAAATCCATAAAGTCATTTAATGTACACCTCTTCTTCAAGTTCTCCATCAAGAAAACCCAATAACATCCATTTGATAAACATTAAAATTCTTGTTGGGTGTATAAACCAAAAACATTCTAAGTACCTCCAATCTAGCAAAGGGTGCAAATGTCTCCTCAAAATAAAATCCTTCTTATTGTGAATAACCTTTGCATACTAACCTTTCTTTGTTTCTCACTACTTTACTTTTGTCATTCATCTTGTTTCTAAATACCCATTTAGTTCTAATTATGTTCTAGTCTTTAGGTATAGGAACTAATTCCCTAGTTTTTTTATCATCTCAATCTCTTCTTTCATATATTTTATGAAAAAATCATCTTTACAAGCTTCATCATCACTCTTAAGTTCAACCTATGATATTAAACATAATTCTTCACTCACATTGTTTTTTTCATAACTCCTTTTTTTATACTCCCTATGATTTAGTTCAAAGGGTGATTCTTTGAAACACTTCTATTAGGTGTTCCTTTATCAATTATGATTTATGCTCTTGGTTATGATCTTGGTTCTTGTCTTTGTTATTTGCTTTGCAATTTAGTTTGTGAATTAGTGTTAGTTTCATAAAACAATTCCTTCTCAACATTTTGATGGTTAATCATTTGATTAGTATCACTATCAGAATCATAATCAAGTATCCTCTCTTTAATTCTAAACTTTTCATCAACTCTCACATTATCTCTCTCAATAATAGTCTTCAATCTTTGATTAAAATTTCTATATTCTTTACTCTTTAATGAATATCCAATAAATATACCTTCATCAATTCTAGAATCAACCTTCTGAATATTATCATCCCTTTTAATATAGCACTTACTTCCAAAGATTCTAAAGTATTTCATAGTAGGTGTATGTCCAAACCAAAGTTCATAAGGAGTCTTACCAGTGCCTTGTCTAATATGCACTCTATTCATTGTGTATGGTATGGTGTTCATCATGTCTCTCCAAAAGATATGTAATACATTATTCTTAAGCATCATTCCTTTAGATGCTTCAGTTATTGATCTTTCCCTTCTTTTTGAAATCTCATTTTGTTGCAAAATCTGAGGAGCTTAAAGATGTCCTTTTATACCATTATCCTCACAAAATATGTTAAATTAATTTGAAATATATTCTCCTCCTCTATCTAATCTCAAACACTTATTCCTTAAATTAGATTCATTTTCAAAATTATCTCTAAGTGATGCTACCCACATCATCCTAATCAAAACATCAATAAAAAAAGAATAAAGTACCTTTCACCGTGAAATAATCTTGTTCTTGTAGGACTACTCAAGCCTTTGTGAATAATATCCAAATTTGTTGTATTAGTAAGTATTTTTCTTGGAAATGAACCTTTCTTCTACTTTTCCATTACCCATTCTTAAAAAATAATTTTATAGGGTTTCACAATCTTAGGAAAATCCATATCTGCAAGTTTTATACCAATATTCAAAATTTTATCAAAGTTAATGTGAGAAAATGTCTTAAGCCATAATTAGCTATCATTTGTTTAGTGGTAAAATGAAAGCACTTTAATAAGATATAGACCTTCCATTCTATGTGGCACTGAGCCATTAAAAATATGTGTTTGAGGGAAAGAGGGGGATTTACAAGTATGATCCAAATTAGATTAGCAAGGACCCAATGAGAGAAGGTTGTTAATACTAAGTCTGGGTTGCAAAGAGGAATGCAATACAAAGAAATACACTCTCTTGGGCCCTTGATAGGATAATCTAAATGTGAAATTGAACTAATTTATTAAATAATTTAAATTTAGGGTAAAGGTATGAAAGGAAATAAAAGATAAAAGACTCACCTTGAAATTCATAGAGGAAGATGTATTCATGCTCAAAAACTCATAGATTTGAACTGTATCAAAATATTCATCCGTAGAACTTGGAATGAAATGAAACAAGGAACAAAACCCATAAATCTCCCCAAAATATGAGATTGAAGGACTAGGTCACTTGGGAAGATTTCCTACAACCAAGTTAACATAGTCTTACAATCTAAAATTGACAACTCTAGAAAGCTTGTGAATAGTTTGTTCAAATTTGTAGTTCTTTTCACTCCCAACCTAAAAATTAACATAGAAAAGAAATGTCTAGAGGTTAGGGTTTGATGAGGGATTGTCTCAATCAAGCCTTAGGTTAAGGAACTAATTGTAATTGGCAAATGTAAATATAAATGACTGGAAAATAAGATAAATATTAAAATTCACCTTTCTTAAATGTATGTAAATGTGTTATATTGTAGATCTTGAATTTGGTATGAAGGATGTAGGATATATCAACAATTGCAATGTATCTACCATAACCACATCATGGATCCATGGATGTAAATGTGCATTAATAAAGAAGATAATGAATGCCTCAATGTAGATATCCTCCCTTGATGGAAGAAAAAAAGCTAGATCTTGAAGAGGAAATGCCATAAAAGAATCCTTGAGTGCATGAAGATAACTTCCTTGCTTTAATGCTTTAATGCTAGAACTCCTTTCCTTGAGTTCTTAACAAATTGTGAATGCATGATGAAATAGGATATGAAAATGAAGCCTCTGAGCCTCCTTTTATACTAGTTTTCTAGTGGGAAAATAGTTAAGGGCTAACTGTTAAATAAAGAGTTAACTATAGGATAACTGTTAAGTGGAGAGTTAACCCCAGGATGACTATTAAGAAGAGATTTAACTTGATGAAGGAGCATCCTAGGTTGCCTTTCTATTCAATTTATCTTTTTTTGTTTTTCTTGTTAACACCAAGTTCTAGTGGTTGCTAATATGCACTTGCTACCAAGTTATTCAATGTTGGCCAAGAATTTTTGTGAGTCAAGCTATTGAGTATTAGCTGAGCATTTCTTTTTGTGCTGAGTGAACCTGATGTTTTTTGATATTTAGTTCCTTCTTTGACCAAGTTTTTCTATGATTGGTTCTTATTTTATGTATTTAATTTAGATCATGAATTTAATGATATGATATTGTCTTGGGATGAGTGCAAACCATTTTAAGGTCAACATTTCCATTATGTAATGATCCAAATTCTTCTATAATCCATTTTGGCAAGTATAAGTAGAGTAATTGGTTTAGGTTAGGGAGAGACTTAGAGATTTCAAAGCTGGTATTTATGGAATTGCAAATTTGAAGCTGGATCATGGATTTTGATGTTGTATTTTGTATCTAGCCATAACCCATAAGGCCTTACAATTGAGCATGCATGTTGATAATTTGATGAATCATTAAAAAAAAATATCTCTCTTCTTGGTGTGATTCTCTATGTGTTTTCTTCCATTGCATTTACTAGCAAGGTGTTTGGATAGTTAGGTGTGCTTTTAGCTCTAGTTGTTCATATCCCTCCTTGCATCATAACATTAGGCCAACTATTAAGTGAAGAATTAACTTTAGGTTGACAAGGGAGATAAATAAATAAATTGATAAACTTGAGACCTTTTAGACCCTAAAATTTATACTCATCAAGGACTACGTTGACTTGGGTGGACCTAGTCATTAACTTGGTAAACTTGGGTCAACCTAGTCCTAGACTAGGTTGATCTTGTTGGAAATCTTATTGAAAAGCTCATTGTTAAAAGTCAAAGAGGGATATTTTTTATAACAAAATATTTTCAATCATTGTTTTGTCATTGATGTCAAACCTACTATTTTTAGGAATGGTATTTTCTTATAAGATACAAGTACTATCACTTAGTTGATTGATGAAGAGAATTTGATCAACAAAGATGTAACAAGACTACCTAAGGGAAAGGTTGAGTTATGATGTTGTAATGAAGTGCAAGGATTCGCTAAGACAATGGTTAAATGATGTATTGATAATATATTCAAAGATATAGAAGTTGGTCACACTTAGAAACATTGGAGGAATAAGTAGTAACAAGGTTGATTGCAAAGCTTAAACTAAGTTAATTAGTGGGTGCTGAGAAAGCTAGTTGAAGCCAAGAAAATTCTCAATTGGAGCCAAGTAACAAGAAATTCTAGTGTGTGCCAACTGATCTTAACGTGCCAAGTAAAGTTTAGGTGCTGAGCATTAAAAAATCTTAGTTGGTGTCAAGTAAAGTGTAGGTGTCGAGCATCAGGAAAAACATAGTTGATGTCAAGCAACACAGTATGTGTCGAGCACCAATATCTCAATAGTGTCGAGCTGCTAGAATATTTTAAATGATTAACATTCACCAAATTTGAGCTGACAAAGTGGTTACCTTGAATTTTGTGAACTAGTTGGAGGATAAGGATGATGAGTTGGTGGAACAGAATTCTATGTAAACCATTTTTGGGTGAATTCAAAATTATTATTCAAGAAGTTTCTAGAAGAAACAAAATAAATCCATATGAATTGAAATTAAAGAATGGAAGAATTGAGTGGGAAAAGGAACTCCAAGACTTCTATTTAAGGAGTCACAGGCCAAGAAGAAAATGCTACTAAAGTGCCAAATTGTGAAGTGGTTAGAAGGGTGTCAAGGAGAAGACATCTAGGAGAAGGAAGAGCATAGAGGCTCTACTTCTACAAGTGGTCAATAAGAGATTATTGCACTTGTATATTGAGCATGAAGACTCAAGGAGACTAAGCTTGAAAGGAGGGCAAGGTATCAAGAGTTGCAGTGATTGAAGGCTAGTCAATAAGAAGAGCTAAAGAGTGATCTGAGATATGCAAGTTCACTTGTATGCTATAATCAAGTCACTAATTGTTACTCTCTAGCAATTATATCAGTTGGGATAGAGGAAAAATTCTATGGACTTAGGTTGGCCTAACGGCCATTTATAAATCCTTTAATAGGGTGGCATTCCAAGTGAATGTTCAAAAGTCCTCTAATAAGGCCCACTTCTAACAGGGTGGTTAAATCCTCTAACAAGGTCACATTTAATAGTGTGTTGTAAGCCTTTAATAGGGTAGGCCTTTCAAAGGGCATCACTTTAGAAGAGTGAGAATTGAGTAGCATTCAAATTGGGTTTCCATGTAAATCACTGTGCTATGTGTTATACTTGCATGTTGATTTACAATAACTTGCTGATTAGAAAAGTTAATGCTTGGATGAATGAATGGTTGAATTGACTTAGTACACTTAGTGAAAAAGTTTGAATAGGACATCTAGACCTTGAATAACTAATTCACCACCCCTCTCAGTTATTCTAAAGCATTTCTAACAATTGGTATCAAAGCCATTTGCCAATTTAGCTTCAAGGTACTAGAAGCAAGAAGATCAAGATGTCCACGAGACAAGTTCCCAAGCTCAACAAAGACAACTTTGCTGCATGGAAGAGTCTAATGAAATTTCACCTTAGATCAATAGGTGACTATGCATAAACCTCAATTGGAATAGAACATGTAAATCCAGTTGGACCTCTTACTGTAGATGGTTTGAGAAAAAGGAAGGAGCACAATCAAGTATGTTGGAGATTACCTTTGCACTCAGCTATGCAAAATATGATGACATCAAAGATTGTGACACTACATTCAAGATGTGGAAATCCCTAATAGATTTCTATGGAGGATATTAGAATGTCAAGAGAGCAAAGAGAGAAAGCCTTAGAGGAAAGTTTGATGACATGAAAATGGAGGAAGGTGAAAATGCTGCTCAATATGCTGCTAGAATAAAAGAAGTGGTAAGTGCAATAAGAAGTCTAGGTGGTCAATTGGAAAAAGAAATTTTCATTAGAAAATACTTAAGAACTCTGCTCCCTATCTATGCTATTAGGCTTTCAGCCATCCAAGAGCTAAGGTGTGTACAAGAGAACACACTAACCTTTGAAGGAATAGTGGGAAGACTTAATACATTTGAGTTATTCAATTTTAATAACTACAAAACTAAGAACCTTGAATCTACTTTCAAGGCTAAGATGACAATAAAAGACACTTAGGAGAAGACATCAAGCAAGAAGAGAAGAAAAGAAAAACATGCATCCAGTGATAGCAATGTAGATAAGGAAGATGTGGAACAATTAGAAGCACTACTAGCTAGGAGATTCCATAGAGGCAAAAGTAAATTCAAAGGTAAGATCCCTATCATATGTTTCAATTGCAATGAAGTAGGTCATATTATTGCAAGATGTACATAGAAGAAGAACTACAAAGAAGGAAACAAGTACACGAACAAGAGAGAAGATGATAGAAAATACTACAAGGAAAAAGGCAAAAGATGCCACATTGTTGAAGAAGACTCTGATGAGAATGATCATGAAGTAGTCTATGGCCATGAAGGATGAATCAGATAAAGATGAAGATGAAGCAACAACATTGGTTACTTGTGTGAACAAGAATGACAAATGGATCATAGATAGTGGATGTTCACATCACATGACAAGAGATAAAAGTAAGTTCATTACCTTTATTCAACATGATGGAAATAGTGTTAGATTTGGTAATGATGCTCCATGTCAAATCAAAGGAAAAGGTTCCATTAAACACAGAGAAAATTTCATGTGATAATGCATACTATGTTGAAGGATTGAACTACAACTTGTTGAGTGTATCACAATTAGGCAATGTGGGTTGCAAAGTTTAATTTGGAAACAAAACTACCAATATCTATGACACTAATGGAAATCTTATAAGAAAAGGTGAACAAACTAGGAGTAATCTATTTTACCTAGATATGGAAGATGCAACTTGTCTTGTTGTTAGACTTGATGATGTGTAGTTGTGGCGTAAAAGAATATGTCATGTTAATTTTGATAATCTGATTAGCATTAGCAAGAAGAAAAGGTCAAAGGATTGCCCAAATTGAAGAAACCTGATAACAAAATGTGCAAACAATGTTAACTAGGGAAGATGACTAAGTCTAGCTTCAAAAACAAAACATACACTTTCAAAGAGGTACTAGAGTTAGTCCATACAGACTTATGTGGTCCAATTGAAGTGCAAAGCTACCTAGGAGACAAATACATAATGCTATCTATAGATGACTATTCAAGAATAATGACTGCTATGTTTTTAAAGAAAAAATCTAATACATTCAAATATTCAAGTGGTATTTGGCCAGAATTGAGAAGAAAATAGGAAATAATTTGAAATGCTTAAGGTCAGACAGAGGAGGTGAGTTTACATCAAAGGAGTTTTAGATATTCTGCAATGATAAAGGTATCAAAAGGAAAACATCAGCACCAAGGACCCCACCTTAGAATGGTATTGTTGAAAGAAGGAACATATCAGTGATTGATCGTGCTAGAACATTGATGATGGAGAAAAATGTTACACTAAAGTACTAGAGAGAAGCTTTAAGCACTATTGTTTACATGTTGAATAGAGTTCAAGTCAAGAAAGGTACAAATGCAACACCTTTTGAACTATGGTATGGTCACTCACCTAATGTAAAACATTTCAAAGTCTTTGGTTGCAAATGCTACATTTTTAAAGATACTAGAAATGGAAAGTTTGATACAAAAAGTGATGAAGGCATATTCCTTGGATACTCCACTAGAAGCAAAGCATATAAGTGTTTGAATACTAACACTAACAAGATTGTGAGGAGAACAAATGTAAATTTTGATGAGCATGTAGAAGTTCAAGTTGATGAGTCCAAGCCATCGGAAGATTATAGATCTATTGTATACTTCTATGAAGGAATGACTATTGAAGACAATGCTACAAATCAAGTTGGGAATCAACAACAAATTTTAGTATCAATCGAGTCACAACCAATGAATGTTGAGCTGCATTCAGAAGCTAACCTACAAAATGTAGAAAATGTACATTCTAATTCTAAAGATAGTATACATGAGAGGAATGATGAAATACCAGATGGAGAAGAGCAAAATGACTCTAAAGCTGAAGGATTAAACATGGAGAGAAGGACAAAACCAAAGCTAGCCAAATATGTAAGAAGGAATCACTCTACTAATCAAATCATTAGTGACAAGGATGTTAGACCAATGACAAGGAATAAACTCAGGAATGAATCATGTCTACTAAGCAAGGTTGAGCCCAAAATAGTGAACAATTCACTACAAGATGATGACTAGTATAAAGCCATGGAAGAGGAGATAGATTAGATTGAGAAGAACAAAAATTGGACTCTAGTTCCTAGACCAGCTAATAAGAATGTAATGGGTACCAAATGGGTGTTTAGGAAAAAACTTTATGAGAATGGTGAGATAACAAGAAACAAAGCCAAACTAGTTTGTAAAAGCTATGCATAAGAAGAAGGACTAGATTATGGGGAAACATTTGCCTCTATTGCAAAAATGGAAGGAGTAAGGACATTGCTTGCATATGTTGCTTACAAAGGTCTCAAAGTCTACCAAATGGATGTCAAGTCTATTTTTCTGAATGATATACTAGAAGAAGAAGTCTGCATTGAATAACTAGAGGGATTTGTTAATGAAAAGAACAAGGATATGGTCTACAAACTACACAAGGAACTTTATGGATTGAAACAAGCACCTAGAGCATGGTATGAGAGACTGCACAAATATCTTGTGAAAATAAGATTTGAGACAATAGATGACAACAACAACTTGTATATCAAAGCTGAAAAAGGTAAAGATATTTTGATATAAAAAATCTTTGTCGATGATATAATATTTGGAGGAAAAGATGCTCTATGCAAAGATTTTGCTAATCAAATGAAGCATGAATTTGAGATGTCAATGTTTGAAGAAATCAAATTCTTTGTTGGATTGAAAATGCATCAATTGAAGAATGGAATATTTGTGACCCAATCTAAATACATCAAGGAGATACTCAAAACATTTGGATTAGAAGAGTCAAAACTAGTCAGCACACCGATGGCAACTGGACATAAGATATCCAAGAATGATGAGTCTGCTGAAGTAAATCAGACATTGTATAGATCAATGATTGGAAAGTTGCAATATTTTGTACATAGTAGACTAGAAATTACATTAGCTATTGGAATAGTGGCAAGATTTTTTACAAATCCAAGAGAAAATCACTTAATGGCAATGAAGAGAATACTAAGGTATCTAAAAGGAACTGATGACTTTTTTCTGTACTACAAGAGAACTGAAAAGTTTGAGCTAAGAGCCTACACTAATGTAGATTGGGGAGGTAACATTGATGATAGAAAGAGCACTAGTGGAGGAGAACTTTTCTTGGAAAAAACATTGATTACATGGACCGGAAAAAAGAAAAGTTGTACCTCACAGTCCACTACTAAAGTTGAAAATGTTGCAGTTGCTATCAATTGCACCAATATTGTATAGATCAAACATTTGTTGCAAGGTATGAAGTAAGAGGTAAATGAGCATGTGATACTTTATTGTGATAATATAGTGCTATCAACATATCAAAGAACCCTATAATACATGCTAAAGCCAAGCCTATTGCAATCAAGTATCACTATGTAAGAGAATTGGTGTAAGATAAGCAAGTAAGGATAGAATATGTTAGCTCAAAGGAACACATTGTTGACATCTTCACAAAAGCATGACCTAAAGATTCTTTTGAGTATCTTAGAGGTAAGTTAGGGGTGATAGCCCTAACCAAGGCTACTTAAGAACAAGCAAAGATTGCCCTGCATCAAATGAGCTAATTGTTGAAGAAATTACACATTGATGCATATGATATTTACTTTAGGATTCATGCCTGAAGTAATCAAAGTGTAGAAGTTCCAAATTAGTCACAAGTAAGGTGATAGAGGGAGAAATCAAATGAACCTACAAATGCTACACTTGTATGATAAGATGCTAATACATCTTTGGCATTGTTGTCAAAGAGGGAAAAGTAGTGAGAAACTGATCAACAACATATGATCAAAAGTATGAGGAAGAAATGTCAAGAAAATTTAGAATCTATGAAGATAGAGGGAGAAGTAGACATAAATAATCAAAATTTGACAAGAGAAGATGAAGAAGTTGATCAGAATAGTAGAGGATGAGCAATACAAGGGGAGAAACAATGAACAAGTATACAACAGCTAAGAGGAAGAAGTAGAACTGAAGCAATCAGGATAGTAGAGGGAGATGTGAAAATTGATGGTGATGATAATATAGTAACTTTTTGGCATTTGACTTACCGTTCTAACCTAGTTAGCTTGTGGTTGAATAGTTTAGTCTAATGGTTGATTAGTTTGGTTTTCAATCAATGCCAAAGAAGGAGATTGTTGGAAATTTGATTGAAAAGCTCATTTTTGAAAATCAAAGTGGGAGATTTTTTTTATTAGAATGTTTTCAATCATTGTTATGTCATTGATGTCAAAACTACTATTTGTAGGAATGACATTTTCTTATAAGATCCAAGTACTATCACTTAGTTGATTGATGAAGAGGATTTGATCAACAAAGATGTAACAAGACCACCTAAGGGAAAGGTTGAGTTAAGATGTTGTAATGAAGTGTAAGGGTTAGCTAAGACAATGGTTAAATGATGTATTGATAATATATTCAAAGACATAGAAGTTGGTCACACTTAGAAATATTGGAGGAATAAGTAGTATCAATGTTGACTACAAAGTTTAGACTAAGTTCATTAGTGGGTGCCAAGAAAGTAGTTCAAGTCAAGAAAATTCTCAATTGGAGCTGAGTAACAAGAATCTCTAGTGTGTGCTGAGTGATCTTTAGGTGGCGAGTAAAGTTCAAATGTCAGGCATCAGTAAATCTTAGTTGGTGTCGAGTAAAGTTCAAGTGCCAAGCATCAGGAAAAACATAGTTGATGCCAAGCAACACAGTATGTGTCAAGCACCAATATTTCAATAGTGTCAAGCTGCTACATTATTTTAAATGATGAAGATTAGCCAAATCTAAGTTGACAAAGTGGTTGCCTTGAATTTTGTGAACTAGTTAGAGGATAAGGATGATGATCTGGTGGCACAAAATTCTATGTAAACCATTTTTGGGTGAATTCAAAAGTATTATTCAAGAAGTTTCTAGAGGAAATAAAATATGGGTTAGATATAATGAATCCTACCTAATCCATACAAATCAAAATTAAAAAATGGAAGAATTGAGTGGGAAAAGTAACTCCAAGACTTCTATTTAAGGAGTCACAGACCAAGAAGAAAATGTTGCTAATGTTGTTGCTACTGAAATAAGGGTGTCAAGGAGAAGGAAGAGCATAGAGGCTCTACTTCTACAAGTGGTCAAGAAGAGATGATTATACTAGTACATTAAGCATGAAGACTTAAAGAGACTCAACTTGAAAGGAGGGAAAACTGTCAAGACCTGCAATGATTGAAGCCTAGGCAATGAGAAGAGCTAAAGAGTGATTTGAGATTCGCAAGTTTAGTTGTATGCTATAATCAGGCCAAAATCCCTAATTGTTACTCTTTAGAAATTGTATCAGTTGGGATAGAGGTAAAATCCTATGGACTTAGGTTGGGCTAACAACCATTTATAAATCCTTTAATAGGGTGGCATTCCAAGTGAATGTTCAAAAGTCCTATAACAAGGCCCACTTCTATAGGGTGGTTAAATCCTCTAACAAGGTCACATTTAACAATGTGTTGTAAGCCTTTAACAGGGTAGGCCTTTCATAGGGCATCACTTTAGAAGAGTGAGAATTGAGTAGCATGTTACTAGTGGATTTTTCCAAACTGGGTTTCCACGTAAATCACTATGTTATGTGTTGATCTTTTATGTGTTATGCTTACATGTTGATTTATAGTAACTTACTGGTTAAAAAAGTTAATGCTTGGATGAATGAATGGTTGAATGGACTCACTACATTTAGTGAGAAAATTTGAATAGGACATTTGGACCTTGAATAACTAATTCACCACCCCTCTCAATTATTCTAAAGCATTTCTAACAAATTTGGGTCAATCCAGACCCAAAATAATGGAAGAAAGAGGCCTAAAAAAGGACTAGGTCATCTTGGGTCGACCTAGTCATAGATACAAGTGAGAATAAGCCTTAGAAAGGACCAATTTGACCTAGGTCAACCTAGTCCTAGAGACTAGAGAGAGAAATGTTAGAGTAATTATTTGTTCACACTTATTAATTAAATCACTTTGATTTAATTAATTAAGTTGCCTATTACTCTAGTTTTCTTAAGCTATCTTGTAGATGCATATAATTAATATTTTATTAATTATATTGTGCAACCTAGCTTTTTTAGCCTTTAGGGCTTTCATTCACCTTTAGGGTTGAACTCTTGTAATTCTTTTTTCAAGCATTCATTCAATTAATCTTGGAATACAATTTTTCTCTCATCTTGTTGAATTTTTTCAAGCTCTCTTTTTTCCTTCTTTTTTTGATTTCTCTTCAGTAGGTTATTTTCATACATGTGATCTTGGTAATCTATGAAGTTGGTTTTTACAACTTCTACATGGTATTAGAGCCTCCCTGCTACTTCTTGTTCGAAGGTTTTTTGAAGCCATGATTTGAAGACACAAACCCTAGTTTGCTTGTGCTTTTTTCTTCAATTGAGAGGAAAAGTGATTTTTCGGAGCACTTTGGGCCCAAATGGGCACAACCATTGGATCCAAAAGGCTATTTGCAGTCAGGATCCATATAAAATTTGTCATTTTTGGCTTCTGGGCATTTGGAAATTTTTTCTAGCCCCTTCAGGAGGCTGTATGGATGCATTTATTGCAAAAAAAAAAATTTAAATTCAAAAAAAAATTCTTTTGGGCCACTTCACCCTTGTGGCCATCACCACACCGTCGACCCTCCACCCTCCAGGCAGCACTGTCAGATCTAGCCACCACTGTGACCACCGCCCTCCTGTGACCCTGCCTACTCAGCAGCTTGAATGGCATTTTTGGCCTAGTCTACAGTTGACACATGGCCAGGGGTGCCACATTGGCACTTGCCATGTGGCCCTTGCCACGTTAGCTACCCCATTAGGCCTTTGCCATGTGGCTTTTTATTGCTATGATGGCCCCATGGTCATCAAATTTTTTGTTGTGAAATGCTGATGTAAGCATGATGTCAACACTGCATCATCAGCCCTCCAGCACCTCTCCAAGGTCTTTTTTGACCTATAGTTTGTTTTCTGGCAATATCTTGAGCATACAGAGATCTTTTTCCAATCCAAAAGAAGCGTCACAAAGCTGGTTCCGAGATGAAGAGAGTGGTATAGGAGTTTTTTTATTTTGATGCAATTTAGTTTCCTATTTTTACGATTAAAGTCCAAAGTTCTATTTTTGACTCCATCAAGCGTTTCTTGTACGTCCCATCTCTTTCTTTTTAAAACATGATATTTTTAGAAAGATGGTTTTGTCTACTTTTCAAAAATGATGTAATTTCTTCCATATTCTGCCTCATGCTCTTTCTATCATGTTTTTGACATTTTTTTCTCTATGATGGATATCTTGGGTATTTTAGGTCTAGGGATCATTTTCTTGGCATGGGATCTCTTCTTTTAGGCTGTACTATCTTTTGTATCAGCTTTTTTCCTATTTTGATCATTGTTGATATCATTTGTAAGCATCTTTATGCAAACGCACTGAGATAAAGTGCCACTCTTGCATTTCGGGTTCATGAATGTTGTTTTGAGATAGTTGTACTCACACCATTTTATAAAGTGTCATGGGGGGATAGTTGTTTTCTACTTTAAGCATTCTCCCTTTTTTAAGTGAGTGTCCCTTCCATGACATTAGCCCCATGCAATGTCTATGACACATACCTTTATAAGTGTTTTTACCTCTTACACTCTCTCATTGTTCTTGGTTCTTTCTGCAGAGGATTTGGCCCATCTTTTCAATTGTCTGTCACCTCACCCCATTTTAATTAAGGATGGGTTATTCTATTGTTTCTAATGCTTCCTTGGTTTGATGGTTTGTTGAAGTGACCTATGTTTTCAATATTTGATCCTATATACTAGGCGATTGTAGTGGCTGGCTACCTATGCATTTTGGTGAGATAGATCACCTACCATATAGACACTCTTAGTTCATGCCTTCTATTTTTGTGGAGGATCTTTAGATCAATAGTTTCTTTCTGACAAATTTTGTGACTACTTCTACTTTAGTGGTTTTATTCATGATCTTCTCTTTGTTCCTATCTTTTGGAACATTCTTTGCTATCTCTTTTTGGAGAGGGGTTTTTCCCACTGGGTTTTCTCCTTTGTCTCTGGTTTATAGAGATTTCCTTGTTTTGGGTACCTGATCAGGCCTTGTTGCTGGGACCCATTTTTTCCTGCTTTCATAGTTGTGCTAGGTTATCTTATCTACTGAACTTCACTTAAGGGGGGGTGTTAGAGTAATTATTTGTTCACACTTATTAATTAAATCACTTTAATTAAGTTGCCTATTACTCTAGTTTTCTCAAGCTATCTTGTAGGTGCATATAACTAATATTTTATTAATTATATTGTGCAACCTAGCTTTTTTAGGCTTTAGGGCTTTCGTTCACCTTTAAGGTTGAACTCTTGTAAAAAAAAATTCACGCATTCATTCAATCAATCTTGGAATACAGTTTTTCTCTCATCTTGTTGAGTTTTTCCAAGCTCTACTTTTTCCTTCTTTTTTTCAGTTTCTCTTTAGTAGGTTATTTGCATGCAGGTGATCTTGGCAATTTGTGAAGTTGGTTTTCACAACTTCTACAAGAAATCCCTGGGAAGGTCTAGAAGGATGTAAAGATAAAATAGATGGATGTGGTCAAAGGGTAGAAAATAAATACCTAGAAGACCATGTTAAAAAATGAGAGATGAAAAAAAAAGAGTGAAAGGGAAGAGGAGAAGAGATAAAGAGACATTAAGCATAGGTCCATTCATAGACAGATGGAAAAACATGGTTTCGGAATAGAAGCTTAGGTAATTTTTTGAGATGTTTAGTAAGAGATAAGCTAAGAAATTAGGATATGACATTGGTACAAGTTGCATTTGCATATAATAATTTTGATAATAAGAATACATGAAATGCACATTTTGAGATTGTTACTAGAATAAAACCTAGAGGAATATCACATTTGAGTGATGTTGTTGGTGAAGAGAAGAGAATTACTAAAGAGGAAGAATTTTTCTCATTTTATGAAGTCTTTGCATGAGGAAGTTAAGTTGAAGTTGGTACAAAGTAATCAAAAGTATAAGGATAATGCTGATAAGTTTAGGAGACATCATGTTTTTGAAGTTGGTGATGAGGTCATCGTTCATTTGAAGAAATGAAGATCTCCTATTAAAATTGATGCAAGATGCTCCTAAGCTTCATGAGTAGTATTAGAGTGTGCTTTCATAAATAGTATCAAAATACGAGTTCTTGAGCATGTGGAAAAACTGTTAAACATGAGTTAGTTTGCACTAGGACCTTAAGTTGGGGAAAGTTTGTCAAGAAGTTCTTGATTGTGTAGACAAATCATTGACTATGAGATAGTTTAAATGAGGTGCATATATTGTACAAAGTTTTTATTATGAAGGCTTGATCATGGACAAGACAAAGAAGAAGATGACTTTTGTGATTGGATTGATTCTAAGGATTCCTTGAATTGAGAAAACTAGAGCAAGAAATCAAGAAGCATTACAAGTTGCATTCTTTGATTTGTAGAAGCAAGTAAATGAATTAGAAGTATAGTTGCAAAAGAAAAGAGAACATCACCAAAAAAGAGATGTTGAAAATTCTTTGGATATAGAAAAGAAAGAAGATCCAGTAGAGTATCAAAGATGTGATACAAAAGAAGAACAAGAGGATGAAGAGGAAAATATTTGTGAATGTGAAGTTGAAAAATATGAAAGAGAAAAGGAAGAGCATCAAGATGAAAATATTTGTGAATTTGAAGTAGATTGAGATGATTTGAAGACTACAACAATGAAGGAAGAGTATAGTGCCTTAGTGTTAGATCAAACAAGTGAAGTAGTTACATGCCTTGTTGAAGACATGAATGAATTAAAAAAAGATGATGGTGTGAAAAAGGTAAATTTCTATGCATCATGGGATGCTAAATTTGAGATGAATTTGAAATATAATGATGATGGTTTTCATAAGGATCTTGTTAGTGATGTGTGGTATGCAAAAGAAGATTGGTATGGTGTTGTTGAGTTCATTAAAAGTATATTTAATTCAACAATAATAGAGGAGGATAAGAGTTATACTTGGACTAAGTTAATTTTAGAGGTGTATTGTCAGCAATAGATACTTGTTCCAACTAGGTGTTGGAAAATAAGAAAGAAGGAAATATATCGGCAGTGGATACTTGTTCTAGTGAGGTGTTGGAAAAGAAGAAGAAAAAATGTCATTGTTAGCTGCTTCATTTTGTGAATTCATATCCAAATTTTTTTCCCAGGACCATCTTGCATAAAAAACAAAAGGAGGCATGTTGAAAGTAAAAAATAAAAAAAGAAAAGGAAAGAAGAAAAACTAGAGGAGAGAGAAAGTGACCAAAATTAGAGGAAAAAAAGGGGAAAAGAGGGAAACAAGGAATTTCTATTTTCAAGGTGGATAGGTGGCATAAATAGAATAATAAGAAAAATAATTGTCATTTCATTTATTGAGGTATATAGATGACATTTTAGAAGTTTGTGAAAATTTCTTTAAATTATGCATTTATTGTTTGTTGTGATTGACAAAGGAAATGTAATTTTCTAATTAGCCACATGGTGGTGCTTAGTTGTATTTGAGTGGAAATTTAATATTTTTTGTAAGGTAGTTGTATTTACCTTTTATCCCACATTGGTTGTGTTTGTAATATCTTGGGTGGTAAGTGCCTATTATGAGCATTTGCAATCAAGCTCTTTAAGTAAAAGCTCTTCAAGTGTAAGCTCTTGTAGTGAAGCTCTCACAATGTAATCTCTTGTAAGAAATCTTGGAGGTGAAAGATCTTAGTGTGTAAGATATTGGGAGGAATCCTCTTCTTGGTGAAGCTCTTATTTGTGGAAGTTCTCTAGGTGGAAGCTCTTGGTTTGAAGACTCTTTCTATGGAAGTTATTAGTTTGTGAAACTCATGGTATGTAAGTTAGTTGGAAGCTCTTGGTTTGGAAGCTTTCTTTTAGGAAGCCCACTCATATTGTTAGATTTTGGATTTTTTCTCATTTGGAGAATATTGTAAGAATTTTCAAGTATAATAAAACTATGCTTTATGAAGCATTTTGTCATCTATTTGTCTCCATATTGTTATGATTTCAGCAATAAGTTTTTAAGGGAGGTGGTGGCCCTTCACCAAATGGTATCAAAGTGTGCCTTCATCAGGAACATATAGTAAGCTAAAAAATGAAGAAGTTTGGAAGTTTGAAAATGGTAATGCTTATGAAGTTAAGTTTACAAATGACATGGATATATCTCCTATATTCAATGTTGTTGATTTGTATAAGTATCATGACTCAAATGATGATTTTTTTGTGTCAGATGATTATCTTAAAAAGAAGATTGAAGAGGTTAAATTGATATTGGATTAGAGGGCTAGTAAGAGCACAAGAAGAAAAGATTACTATGAATATTTGGTGAAGTGGAAGAACAACCCAATTGAAGATCCTACATGGATATCTTAATCTGAGTTGGAGTCAGTCTAGGTTGTAACACTTGCATGATTCAAGATAACCATTTCTTTCGATTCCAGTTGTTTGATGTAGGAGAATCCTAGGTTGCTTTTCTATCTAGTTCATTGTTGTTCATTTTTCCTACTAGTGCCAAGTTCTAGTGGTTGTTGAGTTGTAGTTGCTACCAAGTTATTTAGTGTTGGTCAAGCTTTTCTATATGTGTTGAGCTATCTAGTATTGGCCAAGAATTTCATCAAGTGTTGAGTGAACTTGATTTTTTTTGATGTTATATTCTTTCTTTGATCAATTTTTTCTATGATTAGATCTTAGTTTGAGATGACTTATGCATTTAATTTAGATCATGAATTTAATGATAGGATCTTGTCTTGGGATGAGTGCAAATCATGTTAAGGTCAACCTTTCTATTATGTAATGATCTAGAATCTTCTATAAGCCATTTTGGAAAGTATAAGTAGAGTTAATTGGTTTAAGTTAGGGAGAAAGTTAGAGAGTTTAGAGAAGACATTTTTAGAATTGTGAATTTGAAGCTAGATCATGTATTTTAAAGTTGTATTTTGTATCTAGGTGTAACCTAGAAGACCTTACAACTGGGTATGTATGTTGATAATTTGATGAATCATTAAAAGTGTTTAGTCCTCTCTCTCTCCTTGGTGTTATTCTTTGTATGTTTTCTTCCATTGTATTTACCTAGCAAGTAGAATATTTTTTAGCAGTGATATTTTTTTGTATCACCACATTTTTATTATATTTAGTTCTAAAATATTTAAAATCATTTAATAATTTATTTTATTAAAAAAATTAAACACAAAGATTCACCACAATATTTAATACATGATTATATTTGATTCACCTAAATATTATATATTATCAAAGAAATTAAATTAATTCACCAATAATTATCATAATGATTAGTTACTTTAGGGATATATTACCAATATTTAGTATTCACTATTGATTTAAAATATAATGTAATTATCCTCATAATTTCCATGAGATAAAACATGTTCAATTTTGATTTGTAACATTCCATGATGATTAGCGAACTTCCTATTGTTATTGAAATTTGCCAATATTTTCTACTTAAAACTTATGAATGAAAAATAATCGCCAATGTCAATAATATTTAAAATTAAAAAAACTTGAAAGATTCATCGATAAAAATAATTTTTTTTTGCAAAATAATTAAAGATTCACCAATAATTTATATCTTTTTTTGGGAGGGGGTTTCTTAAAGTTTACCCTACCAGCAAGATGTTTGGATAGTTAGGTGTGCTTGTGGCCCTACATGTTCATATCCCTCCTTTTGTTTGGTAGTATCAAATCTTGAGGTTCATATTTGTGGAGATTTTATTATGTAGAACCATAAGTTTAATTTGGTTGTAGGGTGGAAAATTTATGGATTTGATCTATAACTTGTAGAGTGTCACAATCTTGTAGGAACCTACTTGTAAAGATGGTTTGAGGAAGAGGAAATGCTAACACTACTATTATGGACATGTTGAGACAAATTACAACTAGAATAGATGTTGTGGAGACAACCTAGAGGAGAGGAGCACATATTAATGACATGAGTGATGATGAAGCAATGGCATCAAACCCTAATCTAGAACTTCAAGAAGATCAAAGTGAGGAAATATTGTTGAGAGTATTATCTAGGGCACATTCAAAGCCTGATGTAAAAGTTGTTTGTTGTGATGGAAAATTGGACACCAATGCTATGTTGGATTGGATTTCTGATATTGAAAAGTTCTTTGAGCTTGAAAACACTCTTGATAATAGAAAGGTGAAAATTGTAGTTACTAGGTTGAAAGGTCATGCCTCACTTTGGTAGGAGTATTTGCAAATTGATAGACAAAGGAGAGGAAAGGACAAGAGAAAGGACTTTTCTGAAAATGGTGAATGAGATGAAGAAGAAATTCCTTCCTACTAATTACCAAGTTAGCTTGTTGAGGAAGATACAAAATTTTAGACAAAAGAACATGACTATGAAGAAGTATACTAGGGAATCATATAGATTGGACATTAGATCTAGACATGTGGATGATGATGTTGAGAAAGTTGCAAGGTATCTAAATGGATTGAGAGATGGAATTCAAGATGCAATAAGTTTTGTAAAATTGGAAAGTGTGGGAAAGTTGAGGAGATCTTGACAATGAAGCACAAACAAAGACAAAGAGGTAGAGATGGTAGATTCTATAGAGGTAGATGTACATTCTATGGAGAATGTAGCAGATCTAACAATTGTATACAAGTTAAGTACAAATATGAATAGAAAAATAATGACAAAGGAAGAACTGAATAGAAAGGTGTTAATTCTTGCCAAGGATGTACTAGTTCTTATTGAGGAAGAGGTAATTCTTATTCTAGAAGTGGTTTTCATGGTAATTATTTTAGATGTGGTAAATAAGGGCATAGATCCTTTTCTTGTAGATCATCTAGTGAGAATGATAAAGATAAAAAAAATGGTGTGACTCAAGAAGATCTTGAGGGTTTGCCAAGTGGATTTGAGGCTAGTGAAAATATGATGGTGAGAAGAACTTTTTGTAATAAGGAAATTGATGAGGAAACTATCCTGAGGAGAAGTCTTTTCAAGACTAGATGTAAGATGGATAGAAAATGTTGCAAAGTGATCATTGGCACTGGAAGTTCAACACATTTAGCATTTGAGGATCTAGTTATAAAGTTACATTTGCAGAGGCTAAAGCATCCTAAACCCTATCTTGTTTCATAGATTAGGGATGAGCATAAGATCTTGGTAAGTGAACAATTTGTTGTAAATTTCAAGATTGGAAATTACTTTGATGATGTTCTGTGTGATATTATACCTATTGATTGTTGTTATATTCTATTGGGTAGACCTTGGCAATATAATATATATTCTATACGTGACGAAAGATTGAATCAATATACTCTTTGGGTGAATGGGAAAGAGAAAGTATTGTTGCCTTTGATTGGAAGTCCAAATGAGGTTTATTTTACTACTATGAGAATTTTCTTGGAAAGAAATTTGAAAAGGAACTTATGGAAAATCAAATCTATTTTTCCATAATTGGTAGAAGATTGAGTTGTACCAATCATAACTGAGTGACAAAAAATAGTGATGATCAAGTAACAAAGGTTAGTAGTAACCAAGCAACAACAAAAGCTAGTAGTATTGATCGAGTGCCAATAGAAATTAAAAGTTTTCTAAATGAGTATATAGAAATTATTGTAGAGGATATATCTAATGGTTTACCACTAGTAAGAAGTATAAGTCATTGTATGGACCTAATTCCTTGATCTAATTTTCCAAATAAACCACCATATATATTGACACCTACAGAGAATGAAGAACTTCATGGAAAAGTGGAGGAAATTTTGTAGAAAGGTTTGATCAGAAGAAGATTGATTCCATGGGTTGTACTTTTTTATTAGCACCTACGAAGAATGGAGAATGGAGGATGTGTATTGATTCTGGAGCTATTAACAAGATCACAGTGAAATATAGGTTTCCTATGCCAATGATGGATGATATAATGGATTGTTTAAGTGGAGAAAACTATTTTACCAAGATTGATTTGAAGAGTGGTTATCATCAGAGAAAAATAAGAGAAAGTGACTAATATAAGTCTTCTTTCAAGACAAAAGATGGTTTGCATGAATTGTTGGTTATGCCTTTTGGTTTGACTTATGCACCTAGTACTTTCACAAGGTTGACGAATGAAGTTCTTAAGATATTTTTGGGTAAGTTTATGATTATTTATCTAGATGGTATTTATATATTTAGTAAGACTAAGGAAGAACATCTTGAGCATGTTAGAAAAGTATTGTAGAGATTGAAAGAGGAGAAGTTGCTAATTAACTTGAAAAATTGTTCCTTTATGCAAGAGGAGGTTGTGTATTTGGGATTTTTTATTTTAGCTAATGGTTTGAGAATGGATCTTGAGAAGGTTAAAGAAATTTTGGAATGGCCTACACCTAAGAATGTGGGTGAGGTAAGAGTATTTCATAGTTTGTCTAGTTTCTAAAAGAAGTTTATAAAGAATTATTGTTCCATTTGCAATTCTACAGCTAAGACAATGACATGAGATAAAAAGGATTTTAAGTGGATAGATGGAGCTAATAAGGGTTTTGAGACTTTGAAACAAAAGGTTACTAAGTTATATGTATTAGCTTTACCTTATTTCAATATGGTATTTAAAGTTGAATGTGATGCAAGTGGTAGTGTAATAGAAGAAATGTTAAGTCAAGAAGGGAAACCCATTGCTTTCTTTAGTGAGAAGTTGAATTATGCTAAAAGAAACTATTTTATGTATGATAAAAAGTTTTATGCTATTTTTTAAGCCTTGAAGAAGTGGAGAAATTACTTGATTCCTAAGGATTTTGTGTTGTTAAACCAATCATAAAGCTTTAAAGTATTTGGAAAGTCAACATAAGTTGAATTAGAGACATATGAAGTGGGTTGAATACTTGCAAATTTTTACATTTATGATCAAGCATAAGAGTGGAGTTACTAACCAATTTGTAGATGCATTAAGTAGAAGATTTTCTTTTTTGACTAAGATGAAGGTAGAAGTTGTTGATTTTGATGAAGTAGAGGAATTGTATGATACTGACCCTAATTTTTTCTGAGGCGTGGAGAGAGTGTAGAGCACCAAATCTATCTAATCACATGAGTAATTATGATGATAATTTCATTCACCAATGTATTTTTTTCAAAGGAATTCAATTATTTATACCAAGAAGTCCTATGGGAGTTAATTTCATTAAATAAAATAATTATGGTGCTTTGGTTAGACATTTTGGAATTGATAAGATATTGAGTTTTCTTAAGGATAATTATTATTGGCCACAAATGTATAAGGATGTTTAAAAATTTGTAAGTAGTTGTGGAATTTTTTAAGTTGTAAAAGGAGTAAGTCAAAATACTGGTTTGTATACACCTATTTGTGTTCCTAAGAAGCCTTTCAATGACATTAGTATGTATTTTTTCTTCGATTACCTAAGACAACAAGAGGGTATGATTCCATATTTTTTTGTTGTGGATAGATTTTCTAAGATGACACACTTCATACCACATAAGAAGACATCATATGATGTGCATATTTCTAAGATTTTATGAAAAGAGATAATTAGATTGCATGGATTACCTAAAAGTATTATTTCTAATAGAGAGAGTAAATTTGTTGGCTATTTTTGGAGGACTTTGTGGAAGAATATGGGTACCAAATTGAGATTTAGTTCTACATTCCATCCATAGATAGATGGATAGATAGAGGTTGTGAATAGAAGCTTAGGTAATTTGTTGAGATTTTTAGTTGGAGATAATCTAAGTAATTGGGATATGATATTTGCACAAGATGAGTTTGCATATTATAATTTTGTGAATAGGACTTTAGGAAAAACACCTTTTGAGATTGTTACTAGAATGCAATGCATAGGTATAAAATTTGAGGGATGTTGCTGGGGAAGAGAAGAGAAGTGTTGAAGGAAAAGAATTTTATTTTATGAGGTCTTTGCATGAGGAAGTGATGTTGAAGTTGGAATAAAGTAATTAGAAGTATAAGGGGAATGCTGGTAAGTCTAGGAGACATCGTGTTTTTGAAGTTGGTGATAAGGCGATGTTCATTTGAAGAAAGGAAGATTTCCTATTGGAACATATAGTAAACTAAAAATGAAGAAGTTTGGACCTTATAGAGTTTTAACAAAGTATGACAATGGTAATTCTTATGAAGTTGAGCTACCTAATGTCATGGACACATCTCCTATATTTAATGTTGTTGATTTGTATAAGAATCATGAGTTAGATGATGAAGTTGTTGTATCAGATGATTATCCTAAGAAGAATATTGAAGAGGTTGAATATATATTGGATCAAAGAGTTGGTAAGAGAAAAAGATAAAAATATTTCTATGAATATATGGTGAAGTAGAATAACAAACCAATTGAAGATGCTTCATGGATTTCTCAATGTGAGTTGGATTAAACTTAGGTTATGAAACTTCCATGATTTAGGAGAATCATTTCTTTCAACCTCAGTTTTATGATGAAGGAGAATCTTAGGTTTCCTTTCAATCATGTCCATATTTTGTCATTTTTCTTGTTAGTAACAAATTCTAGTGGTTGCAAAGCTACAGTTGTTGTTGAGTTATTTAGTGTTGGCTGGGCATTTCTATATGTGTTGAGCTATCTAGCATTTTTTGAACATTTATTCATGTGACGAGTGAAATTGATGTTTGTTGATGTTTAGTTCCTTATTTGACTGATTTTGTTTATGATTGGATCTTAGTTTGATCCAACTTACATATTTAATTTTGATCATGAATTTAATGATAGGATCTTATCTTGGGATGAGTGTAGAACATTTTGAGACTGGCCTTTCTATTATGTAATAATCTAGAATTTTTTGTAAGCCATTTTGGAAAGTATAAGTAGAGGTAATTGGTTTAGGTTAGGGAGAGACTTAGAGAGTTCAAAGAAGATGTTTCTAGAATTGCGAATTTGAAGTTGTATCATGTTTGAAGATGTATTTTATATCTGGTCATAACCTAGAAGGCCTTATAGTTGGGCATGTATTCGAACAATTTTATGAATCATTAAAATTGTTTTGTCCTCTCTCTCCTTTGTATTGTTCTCTGTTTGTTTTCTTCTATCATGTTTACCTAGAAAGGTGCTTGGATAGTTAGGTGTGCCTTTGGTCCTAGCTATTCATATCCCTCCTTGCATCATCACTTTAGGTTGACTATTAAGTGAAGAGTTAACTTCAAGCTGATAGGGGAGATAAATAAATCATTTCATAAACTTGAGGCCTTTTAGGCCCTAAAATTTACACTCATTAAAGACTAGGTCAACTGGGGTCAACCTAGTCCTAGACTTGGTCAATTTGGGCCAATCCAGACTTTACAAATTTAGGAAAAAGGCATAAAAAAGGACTAGTCATCTTGGACAAATCTAGTCATAGAGATTAGAGAGAGGAATCCTTACAAAGGAACAAGTTGACCTAGGTCAACCTAGTCCTAAAGATTAGAGAAAGAAATCTCTGGGAAGGTCTAGAAGGATGCATAGATAAAATAGACTAATATGACAAAAGGGTAGCAAAGTAATACCTAGAAGACCATGTTAGAAAATGAGAGATGAAAAGGAAGATTGAAAGGGAAGAGGAGAAGAGAAAACTAGACACTAAGAATAGGTCCATCCATGGTCCAAGAGAGAAATTATGAAATAGGGTGCTAAAAGGTCTTAAAATGCTAGTGTATCCATTTTAAGATGGTAAATCATCCACTTTAGAAACCAAACATGTCATCTTAGTAGGATTCAAATGAAAAATATTACCTTTAGTTCTTGTACCTCTACATATTAGTGTGCCATTTTTGTCTTTTACTATGGAAGACTTCTCTATAAATTGCAATTGATATCCCTTGTCAACAAGCTATCCAACACTTAAAATATTATGTTTCAGCCCTTCCATCAAGTAAAATTCCTTAGTGTTAGTCTTTCCATCAAGAGTAATGGAACCTTTTTCATTAATTTGATGTGGTGCATTATTTCTATATCTAACTATTTCTCAATAATAAAATTCAACAAACATGTTCATATCTCTAGTCATATAATGAGAACACCCACTATCTATAATCTAATCAATTTTTTTTCAACATGTGATACTAAGGATTATTATTCATTTACTTCTTTCTTATGAATTTCTTCCTTAATAGAAAAAAACCCCATTTCGTCATCTTCATCATCACTATGTAATAAAATGACCATCTTAAAATAAATTTTACCATTGTCATTAATAGAGAAGCAATCTTTTGAAATTGTAGATTTGTAGGGATTACTATGCTTTATCTTTCTTTTTTTCTGTTAGGATATTTAGATGAATATGAACCATGTTTATTACATGTCTAACAAATAGGGATTTTCTTACCTTTTGGTTCTCTCTTCATAAGAAATTCAAATTCTTCACCAATCTTCTTGTCTTCTTATTTTTTTATTCATTCTCTAGCTTAATCTCGATTTGTACATGTACTCTTTGTAAGTCTAGGTGTATCTCTTTGTACACTATGCTGATCTCATTTTGGTTTTGACAAGGTAGTGACGAAATACTTAAGTCATTACTTAACATAACTTTGTATGTGTCGAGTTAGTAGTGTATTCCAAGAAATATGCATAGTTAGTGCCAAGCATTAGTATTTGTTGAGTAGAAGATATGTGTTGAGTCACTCAACTGCCGAGAAAGACATATATGGTGAGTGATTCATATGTCAAGTAAAGTAGTGGATCTTGAGTTTTTCAGGAGATGATTACAACATTGAAGATGTAATGGATGTTTAGCATCAAAGACTTTAAGTGTCAAGTAAATGGTTTTTGACATAGTTGTTTGTAATGGCACAAACTCCTATGTAAACTATTTTTTAGCTAACTTAAAGATTGGTGTTTTATTCTAGAGGATATATACCAAGGTATATTGAGAATCCCTATGTAGTGTATGCAACCAATCAGATTAATGGATGTTTTAAGTGGAAAAATGGGTGAATCACAATCATTGATTCCTACCTAATACTAGCTCACCTAGGTCTTCTTAAGGATTGAAAACCTTAAAGAGTTTGCATGTGCAAATAAGAGGATAAGGGTGAATGCTCAATACAAAGAGAGGATTCATGGTGACTAAGGAGGTTGTGAGAGAGGAATGAATTGCAAAATTAGTTAGAGGAGAATAGATTAAAGTAGAGAGAGGATAGAAGAGATACATATGGTTATAAGGATCAAGTACACATCAGGAAAGAGGAGATCTAATATCTAATAGAGAGGTGCTAGTCAAGGGGTCACAGCTAAAAGATTCTAATAGGTGAATCAGTGAAAATATCTTTACCCAGTAGTCTTAAAAGGCTTTTGTAAATCCTTTAACATGGTGCTTACTTTATTGTAAGTTGAAGTCCTCTAACAATGCACACTTTACCAGGGTGTTGAAATCCTTTAATAGGGTAAGATTTAACAGTCTTTGTAAACTTTTAATAGGGAAGACCTTTAATAGGGTTGATCATAGTTTATGATAAAACTTATTGTAACTTAAAACTACAACAGTGAAGATTTGTAGATGTCATCCCCACTCCAATTTTACCTTCTCATTGGAGGGTTTATGGGTAAAAAATTTATTGTGTTATGTGTTATTTGTTTCATGAAATGATGAACATGTGTAGCTAGTTATTCCAATTTACATGCAAATTATGAGATGGATGTGTGGAGAATGTTTTTATGGTTAAAGTTTTGAAATGCTAATTCACTGCCCCACCTCGACCCCCCCCTTTCCAAGAGTTTACTTTCCCATTGTTAATTCCAAAAATTAGTATCAGAGCCTTGTTCTCTAAAAAGGAAATCTTTGCAGCTTTGAGGAAAGATCTTGAAGATTGAAGTCTACAAGTTGGGAAAAACTATTGAGAACTAGAAGATTGAAATACGAATTCCCTACACCAACTCAATGAAGCAAGATATGAGTTGAAGCACTCATTGAAGAGAAGGAAAGAGATATCTATTGAAGAAAATGATACACATTACCAAGTGGAAGACACTATTGAATTGTTTTCAGATGGAAACTCAAGTGAGTTTGATGCACCAGTTGCAGATCTAATGGAAAAGAATGGTGCCCTAACTAAAGAGGTCATAAATAAAAATATAGGAAAAGAAGTTCAATCAGTATTGCTATGCGAGGTGACCAAGTAGAAGAAGAAAGATGAGGAGGACAAAGTCATGTTTGAAGATGTCAAAAGAAAACTTACCAATAGACTAGAAGAGAAGACATATGAGGTATAAAGTATGTCTAACATGCAATTGGAAATAATGAATCAAGTGATGATTGCCAATCATAAATTGAATAGAAAAGAAATTGACATTACAACCCTAAAGTTATAAAATGAACAATAGAGAAATGAACTAAGAAGAGAAAAGGAATTTGTTGAAAGTTTTAACAAAGCCAGTGAATCCATCAAATACTTTGAGAAACTAATGAAATCTCCTAGATTTAATAGTGATGCCATTGGACTAGGATACACTAGTACCAAGGAAGGAGAATCATCTAAAAGTGGTGAATAGAGAAATAAAAAATGTAAGAACTATAAACCCACTTGTCATAATTGTGGAAAGTTAAGTTATACAACAAATTTTTGTAGGAGCAACAATACAAATCAAAACCCCAAGCTAAAATTCAAGGGTTATTGTCATAAGTGCAACAAGCAAGGACATCGTGCACATGAATGTAGGACCAAGACCTTAAGTACACAAAGATTTGAAGGATATTGCCACAATTGTCAAAAGTATGGAAATAAAGCATATGAATGTAGATCTAATGCCAAATGAACATGAAACAAGCAAACAAAGGTTAAAAAAAATGAAAAATTATACAATTGGTATTACAATACAAGATATACTTATCACTATTGTAAAAATTATGGACATGTTCCTAAGAATTGCATAAGAACACATTTTAGAAGTGATTATGGTAGATTGTTGAGTCAAGCTCCATGCTTTAGTTGTTTGAAGATTGGTCATATCAGCAAAAATTGTCCGAAAATGTCAAAGACACCAAGCAATGTATTGAATAAAGGCAAAGAGAAGGTTGATGTTGAGAAAGTCAAAGTGTAGATGAAAAAAATATGAAAGAAGAAGGAAGATTGTAGCACATCAAGTTCTGATGAAGTCACTTCATCTAATGGATTAGGTGGATTAGGTGATCACATCACCCCCATCTAGGTAATCAAAAGGTATTCCTAGGACTGATACCTCAATAATATATTTTACATCAATTCTAAGAATATAGATTTTGAAAGGATTATATATGCATGAATTAAGATGCAATGGAACAATTAGAACCTAGAAGAAATCTTTAGTTTTTCTAGTTTTTAGTTGTTGCAAAACATGAAAGATTGCATAGTTACTACTGAGTGTGAATGAGATTTGAATTGATGCCAAGCTATAAAGGTATGCTAGTATTAGCTAAGAATTCTATGTGAGTTGATAGAAGTGGAAGTCATGTGTAAGTTGAGTGAGTTGTAAACCCTATATTGATTGAGCTTATAGTTGTGTAAGCATTAAGCATTTATTAAATTTTTTTAAGGGTTATATAGTTGTTTCTTGACTAATTTTCATTTATTTGAGATTGAAGAGAGAATGAAGAGCATAAAAGGTGAATTGCAATAGGAGATTCTTACATTTTTTAATGGAATTCAACTACAACTCAACATATTCATCAAATTAGAAAGGTATTTTACTAGTGCCAAGTTTTAGTCTTTGAGTTTTTGTAAACCATAGGTATCAAATATGGTAGCAATCTCTTTTGTAAGTATCAAGAAAGAAGTAAAGGAAGTGTTGAATATGCAATTAATTAGTACTGAGGTTAGACAATAAAATTTTTAGGAAATATCTAAAATTGCATATAAAGGAGAGTTGTCTGGTGTGCTACCAGTGATACCACCAAAAGTCTTAATAATTTAGGATGTCAGGTGTTGTTATACATGCCAAGTTGGAAGTATAGGTGACATGGATATTAGGGAATCATACAGTCAACTTTGTGATGATGAATTTTTAAGGGAAGAGAATAAAATTGTAGAAAGGAAAGGGTTGACCCATACCCTAGATTTCCCTAATCTATACAAGACTGAATGGATCAAGATTGTTCTTAGTAGAATACATGAAAAATTCATTTAGCTAGAAAATGGACCCATTAAGATCACTAAAAGGATTATTAGCTGAGTGTTAGGGTATCATATCCTAGAATAACACAAGAGCATGCAAAGTGATTCAAAAGAGATAATTCAAAAGAACACAACTGTAGTATGGAATAACAGGGGAATGTCAATAGATTCTATCTCAAACCCCCTAATTTCTTTTGATGTGAGAGTGATAGATCACAAGTTCTTTTAATATAGTAGATTGAATATTGTGTCCTACATGGTTGTAGATTTGGGATACAAAATAGTAAAGAGAGATGACACTTATGACCTTGTTGAGTTGTAACTTCAAAAACTATCTAAAAAATTGTAGGCCATAAGTAAAATTTTGCTCTTTATTAGTTTGTATATTATTTTATGTGAAGAACATATTTTCTTCATTTAGTAAAGTTTCTTGGAAGACCAATAGGTATATCACAGTTTAGATTATAGAATACATAGAGTAACTTGGAGATAACTTTGAGTCAGCGATGATAGGTTATTTTGAAGACTTTAAGAAGTCTACGAAGCAAAGAATTAGGATTTCAAGTGTCACTTATCGAGAAAAATTATAATGATGTTTTTTCCTAGTTGATGCTAATTATACATATGTGCAAGAAGTCCTTCTTAGGATTAGATGGCTTTTTTGGGACTCAAAATTGAAGCCCCGATTTTGAGTACCATTGAGAAAATCAAGCCCTTTAAACACTTTTAGATGCATGTGTACCCGAATATCCACTCAAGCCTAAGAGGTGTTTAATGTTTTTAGAACCTTGAATTTAGTGTGTCTATGTGTTCCATGAAGATAAATTTCCATTCTGAGCCATTTCATGAAGTCTCGTTTTGAGCAATGTCCAAATCTGCATTTTTGCTTGTGTCAAACAGTGACAAGAGGCCTTGTGTACATCTGAATATCTCATACCTAGTAATGTTTCATTACTCGCCACTTTGGGAGCATTTAGTGTCCATAGAAAAGATCTTAGGTTTTAGATTTTGCATCATTTCAACTCTATTTGAATAGGTTTTGAATCCCTCAAAGTTGGTCATTTATTGATGTCATGCTGATGCAATTTGTTCTAAAGTCTGGAAAGCCCAATTTGACTCATTATGACTTTAACCCAATCGACCAAAGTTATGAAATTCCTTCTACATTGCATTTTAGAGGCTAGATACTTGCTATGTTTCAATTTTGAGCTTATGATGAATCTGTTTGATCAATTTTCAAACGCTATTCCAAATGCAACATGAAACTTTTTACTAGTGTCAAGAAGTGTAGATTTGTCAATACCCTTGTTTGTGATGACATATGTCCAAATCTGTAATAGGTGAGATCAAATGGATTGTACCACTATGTTGTACTCAAAAAATAAATTAAGTGTGTCAATTTTCACATCTTGACGAATCTGTCTACACACTTTCCTAGGTAAATTCCATTTGCAAAAACCACTTTTCTACCAATGCTTCCAATTTGCAAATTCTAAGTAGCCCACTTTGACCAATCGCCATTTTTACCCAATTGTTCATCATAAGCGCAAATCCTAGATTCATATTTTCCTCATGACAATGAACCAACACCTCAGTTTTCATTTTCCCAAGTGTCAGTTTGCCCAGTTTTTAAAGTCAATTAGGAATGCGATTTATGGTTTTCTAACATGTTTTCTTATAGGCAGTGCTAAAAGGGAAACTTTGATATTCAGTATCTTTTGACTAAGAATTTGTCATGAGAAAAGATTCAACAATGTAGGAGTGTGTAGAATAGAGAATTAGTATTGCTGATTTCAGAGCCCACTTAGGTGTTTGGGTTAGTTTTCAAAGACAGTTAAAGGACCTCCTAGCACAAAGTCGACAAGTTGAAATAAAGTGATAAAATGAGTTTTAATTGGCAATTCAGTGATAGTTTCTTATTCGGATCTGTATCAAATGTTCAGTTGATCAATTTTCCAATTTGAAAATGAATTTTTTTTGAGTCAGACCCACTTGGGGACTAACTAATATCACTAGATTGATCAGGTGTTGGTTTTAAGAGCAATGTCATAATGACTTTAATAATTATAATTGCTTCGTGTGCTTACTCCCACATGAGATTATATATTTATATATGTGTGTGTGTGTGTGTGTGTACACACACACACACACACACATATAGGCTTTGCATGTAATGAATAAAATGGTATTGATTAGCATCACTGCAGGCATAATCTTCAACTACCACTATTCAAAATGAACTACTTCTGCCACAATCATTTGTTCAATCTCATGAACAGGCATAGTAGCCCCTACTTCCTAAAATGAAAAAGATTTTATTGATTCAAATTCTTCTCTAGTAATTACCACTTCATCCACCAATTGACAAGGTTTTAAATCAGATTCTTGTAACAACTCTTACCCAAACACAATAGCTTCAGTACCCTCTTCTTCCTCCACAATACAAGGCTACGATTTGAACCCAAGTTGTTCTTCTGAGGGATTATAGATTGGAAAAGATTGTTTCTCATCTTCATTCAAATTAGGCATTATTTCTTCTTCGAGTATTTGGGTTCATCCAAACAATAGAATATATCACACAAAATGAAAAGGCCTCTATCCTATTGTGGTGCTAACAAGAAAGACTATGCAAATTTAATCTCGACATTGTTGAGTACCAGCATGACACCAGTTACTGGGATCATATAAATTTTTTCATGCACTTTAAGACATCATTGAGAGTGGGGTAGCCTTGATTCTATTGGTAAAGTAGTTAATGGGTTCTTTTGTTTGAAATCTCTCACTTCACGCAAAAGAATGGGAAACCGCTTAAATTGTAAGAAAATTGCTAAAAAGGTTTATATAGAGGCTTTGGACCACATATTTTGAGCATTTTAAGCTAGTTAGGAGATGCCATAATAGAGGAAGCTCTCATGGCATGAGGTTAGTAGTAGGAGGCGGCATCAACGTTGAAGTCATAGTCTCAAAAGGAACTCCCATGCATTAAAGAGGAACCCACACAAGCAGCAAACTTGGAAGAAGCATTAGGAAATGATATATATAAATGCAAGAAATAGGGGTAGACATTATTCAAAAAATGCTTTCTTGTATAGGAATTCACAAGAGAGTTGAAGCCACAGGGGAGGACATTATGCAAAGTATGTTGCCCTATATTAGGCATAGGGCATGGAATGTGGCATCCTATCTTGGAATGGGTGGATAATTGATGTTGATTTCCCAATTACTATCAAGTACAAAGTTATCAAAGTAGAATCTGGGGTGAAAGGAGACACAGTTCAAGGTGGATCAAAACTAGTTACTTTGGAAAAATAGTTTGATGCTTAAATCCCACATTGCCTAGGAGAAGAGCTTTTGCAATTCTTAAATACTCTAGCACTAACATTGTAAGATGTCTTAAAGACATCAAATATTTTGGGAAGAAAATTCCCATGCATGGGCTTGCCTTTCCCGGCCAAGTTGGAAGAGAAGAGGAAAGCATCGAATAAAATTGATGACATCAACATAACTTACACCCTCACCAAAAAGTAGCCAAAATTCAATGGTCACTATGTCACCGCTAGAAAATAGGAGAGTTTTCTGTCAAGTGACATGGCGACCTAGTAGAAAACCTTGAAATCCAACATAAGGAGTTGTTGGGCCCACCCAATATAGTTGAAAAATCAAAAAATGACAAGTGGCAACATGAGAATGAACCAAAGGAAGACACTGGGTGACATGATGTGATGTGGCAATCAGATCTCACTAAGGCACAAGATAGTGACACATGGAAAATCTAACCATCATCGCCATGTCACCAAAGGGAAGTTGCTTGATCATTAACATAGTGACATGGCGACTCAATCAAAAATTGACATGTGGCAATGAGCTAGCAGTGAGGTGGATGAGTTATAAACTAACACATGGTGGAGGCTTCAGATGTGGCATGCTTCCCAAGGTTCTAATGTGGTAGAGGATGACACATGCCACAAGGTCATTATGTCACTAATGACATGGAAAAATGCTGACTAGGATAGTGACATAGTGATCGATGACATGGCAAAGAAGGTAGTGAATAAGATGATGCCACATGGCATCTAGGTGGCAAGAGTCAGATGATGAAGTAATAACTTTAGCCAATTAGGGCATGACATGTGCCAACATGGTCAAACCAAGTTTGACCCAGATGAAGAAATAGAGGGAAATTCAAAAAAATGCATAAAATTTATTTTTAAATTCTTCTCTCAAAATCATTTACAAGGTAAAGATTTAAATAAAGTTTGAATTTATAATATAGTTAAAACTTTAGAAATTGTCAATTTTTTGCAAATATGTTGTATGTAGCATAATAGGAGCTGATTTTACAAATCAAGAGTCTAGAAGTTCTTGATAAAAAAATATAGGCATATTGTAGATCACTGAAACTAGGAGAAGATGACTTTCCAATTATGGAGTTTTTTTCACATAGGAAGTCACTAGTTCAAGTTATAAGTAGAAATGTAAATTTTGGGCCTTCTCGGTGAAATTGGCAAAAATTGAAAATGTAGTTATAGGCATGGTAAAAACACATGGTAAAAGGTTGGTTGGGTTAATTTTGAGAATATTATGCCATTCTAGTATAATTTGGCTCCAATTTTCAGTTATGATAGATATTTGTTTTTCTAGTTGGGCTGATTTTTGTGATTGAAGTTGGAGTCATGATTGAAGAATCAATTTTTTTGTGAAATGAAAGGGAAAATGAAAATACCTCTAGGTTAGGATTGAATTCTTTCATCCTATATATGTAAATTTCTCTCTTTCATTTAGAGGTTGGAAAATATTGGAAAGGTTCCTTGGAATTGAAAACTGAAGCATAAATGGTTTCTTTAGAATTGATGAAATTTGAATGGAAAGATCTGGGATGTGCTGGTTCTGAACCATGAAGCTTTGGTTTGGCTTTGATACCCCCTTCCCATCTCATCAGTTTCTCATTCCCACCATTTTCTCTCTTGTATGACAACATATGTTTATTGTACAATTTGGTTTATTAGGTACTTTGTGAGTTAATTTCATGCATTTTCATGTATTATTTCAAGGAAATCAATACAAAAAATAGCAAGTGTTGAGTTTCATTTTAGATCTTGTCTTCTTTATCAGTGATTTGTAATGTTTTATTATCTTTGGACAAAGATTCAGATCATAGTTGCAATCCCTTAAGGTTGTATGTTATTTCATTGTTGGTTATAGTTCAATGAGTTATGTAAATGCTTCAAAGAAACCAACATGGTTGCAAGTTTATTGAGGATATCAAATAAGAACAACATTTAGATTGAGCATTGATATCCAATTTACAAGGTAAATGAATAGATCTGGAATCTTGGCATAGCATATGTATTTTAGATATCCAAAATGCATTAGAAAGATAAATGAATTTTCCCAATGAATGAGGCACTAATCAACTACAAGATCATTAGCTTGTTATCACTACTTGGTTTTCATTCACTTTCCTAACCCACATACAATCAAATCAAATTCAAATAATCTCTAAATTTATGTTGAAGAGCTAAAATAGAATGCCCTCACTCAGCTTATGAATTGCATTATCTTGCATTTAGCTATTACAAATCTATGTTATTACATGAGTCAATAGGAGAAATAAGAGTTTCATTTGTTGGTTATAGATTCAAGAATATGTTTAGCACTAGTATCATATAGATTGAATCTGAGGTCCACCCACTTAGGTGTTGTAGAGCCTGAAGTAGAAGAAGGTTCTAGCCTTATAGCTAGCTCGATGTTTGAAAGGATATGTTAAGAATGGGAGTTGGCTACCCCTAGATGTGTCTTGTTCTCATTGAGGTAATTTAAAACCTGTAGTATTTCAAAACACCAACAAGCTTAGTCCCTTGCCATATGAGATAAATATTGATGAGGTATCTATAGCTATTACAACACTTCTAGAAGAGGAAATAGATAAAAGTGCCACTCCATTTGGAAATTATGAGAAAGCCAAGTCTAGAATTATAATTGGCTTGAAGACAACTTCTATCATAAGAAAGAAGAATGAACTTATAAAGAAGCTAAAAGAGAGATTTGCTGAAGGGGGAGAAGAAGATGAAGATGAAGAAGATGAAGAGGAAAGGTCAAATCAAAGCCCCTTTGGAAATTTCTTAAGGTCAAGGAGAGGATGAGGGAGCTCATGAACAAGGTGTTGGGGGAGAAGAAGCCAAGGAGGCACCTAAGCCTATTGAAAAGAAAAGAAAGGCTAAGGAGCTTGAAGTGGAGAGGCCTAAGAAGAAGCTTGTCACAAGTTCATTATGTTACTGATGACGTGGTAGAATGTTGGCTAGGATAGCGACATAGTGAATAATGATGTGGCACAATGATGTGGCACAATGACATGGTAAAGTAGGTAGTGAATAAGATGATGCCACATGGCATCTAGGTGGAAAGGGTCAAATGACGAAGCAACAGTCAACCAATCAGGGCATGACATGTGTCAACATGGTCAAACTAGGTTTGACCCAGATGAAGAAACAGAGGGAAATTTAAAAAATTGCATAAAATTTATTTTTAAATTCTTCTCTGAAAATTGCATACAGGGTCACGATTTAGATAAAGTTTGAATTTATAATATAGTTATAACTTTAGAAATTGTCAAATTTTTGCAAATATGTTGTATGAAGCCTAGTAGGAGCTGATTTTTCAAATCAAGATTTAGGAAGTTCCTGATAAGTGACTAGATTGTATATTGTTGGAACCAGGAGAAGACAAACTTTCTGATTATGGAGATTTTTTTGCATAGGAAATCACTAGTTCAACTTATAAGAAGAAATGTAAATTTCGGGCCTTCTTGGTGAAATTGGCAAAAATTGAAAATGCAGTTATAGGCTGTTAGCTTAAAGAATAAATTTGACAACTGAGTGTCAATACACTTAACCAATATCAAGAGTAAGTGTTGAGTAAGATAAAGTGCTGAGCTATAACAAGTGCTGAGTGATAACAAGTGCCGAGTGCAACAAGTGCCGAGTGATAAAAGGTGCCAAGTGATAACAAGTGCCGAGTACAACATGTGCCGAGCTATCCAGGAAACAGCATGTGCCAAGTATCAGAAATACTTCAGGAGCCGAGTAACTTAGTAGATCAGCATAAAATTTTGGAATTGCACAAACTATGATGCAAATAGTTTTTGCAGCCGACAGAAGGTAAACTTCAAGGGATTTAATGATAAAATCAAATCTTTTATTTTTTTCATGCAACTCACATGCAGCCAATAAGAAAAATGATAAAGGCATGCAACCAATCAGTAAAAAACAAGTATTGAGCGGGAAATTGAGATTCAATATGGATTGTAGATCCAAATCAAACCCTAAGTCTTTGAAGTCTTTATAAGGAAGACAAAATTTCATTGTAAATATATGGAAAGATATACAAGGGTGCATAAGAAAATCCATTTTCAGAAGCAAGGGTTATTAAATCACAAAGGATCAAGTTCAGGAGAAGGCAGAAAAGGATCCTGCATTCAACAATCAAGGATTGTAATCTATCAGGTTTATTGTATCTAATACTCTCTAGCAATTGTGTTAGAATGAAAATCCTATGGTGATAGGTTAGCTTTACAGCTATTTTGTAAGATCCTTTTGATTAGGTGATTCAAATCCTTTAACAGGGTGACACTTCATGTTAAGTGTTTGTAAATCCTCTAACTAGGTCACTATTAATACAGTGTAAAGCCTTTAACAGGGCAGGCCTTTAACAGGGCAAACCATCAGAAGTGGTTGAACAATATTGCTGCAGTAAATTTTGTGGGTTTCATCCCCACCCCAGTTTTACCTTCTTATTCCTAGAGGGTTTCTAGGTTACCAAATTCTAGTGTTATGAGTTATTGATGCATGAGTTTTGTTACATGTGTATTTGATGTATTTACATGCATGCAATTTACTTTAAGTTAGAAGTTTTATTGACTAAAGTGTGATGCTTATGATTCACCCCCCCCCCCCCCCCCCCCCCCTCTCATAAGTACTCTTTCCATATTTGAATATTCCAACATATGCATTGTAAAAAGTTTGTTGGGTTTCTTTTGAGAATATTATGCCATTTTGGTATAATTTGGCTCCAATTTTTAGTTATGATAGATATTTGTTTTTCCAGTTGGGCTGATTTTCGTGATTGAAGTTGGAGTCATGATTGAAGAATTAGAATTTTTGTGAAATGAAAGAAAAAATTAGGTTAGGATTGAATTCTTTCATCCTATATATGTAATTTCTCTCTTTCATTATAGAGGTTGGAAAATATTGGACAGGTTCCTTGGAATTGAAAACCAAAGTAGAAATGGTTTCTCTGGAGTTGATGAAATCTGAATGGGAAGATTTGGGATGTGTTGGTTCCATACCATGAAGTTTTGATTTGGCTATGATACCCCCTTCCGATCCCATCGGTTTCTCATTCCCACCATTTTCTCTCTTGTACGACATCATATGTTTATTGTACAATCTAGTTTATTAGATACTTTGTGAGTTAATTTCATGCATTTTAATGTATTATTTCAAGGAAATCAATACAAAGAATAGCAGGTGTTGAGTTTCATTTTAGATCGTGTGTCCTTTATCAATGATTTGCAATGTTTTATGATCTTTGAACAAAGAGTCTAGATCATAGTTGAAGTCCCTAAAGGCTATATGTTGTTTCATTGTTGGTTATAATTCAATGCATAAATTATTTAGAGAAACCAATAGGGTTGCAAGTCTATTAAGGAGGATATAAAATAAGAACAAGATTTAGATTGAGCATTGATATCTAATTTACAAGGTAAATGGATAGATCTAGAGTCTTGGCATAACATATGTGTTTTAGATATCCAAAATGCATGAGAAAGATTTACAAATTTGCCCAATGAATGAGGCACTGATCAGCTACAAGATCGTTAGCTTGTTGTCTATACTTGATTTTCATTCACTTTCCCCATCCAATTAAAATCAAATCAAATTCAAATCATCTTTACATTTTACATTAAAGAGCTAAAAATGAATGCCCTCACTTAGCTTATGAATTGCATTATCTTGTATTTAGCTACTTCAGATCTATGTTATTACATGAGTCAATGGGAGAAATAAGGGTTTCATCTACTAGTTATAGATTCAAGAATATGTTTAACACTAGTACCATATAGATTGAATTTGAGGTCCACCCGCCTAGGTTTTGTAGAGCCTAAAGTAGAAGGGTCTAGCCTTATAGTTGGCATGATGTCTAAAAGGATATGTTAAGGATGGGAGTTAGCTACCCCTAGATATGTCTTGTTCTCATCGGGGTAATTTGAAATGTGTAGCATTTCAAAACACCAAAAAAATGGTGGCTCTACTAGGGAGTCTATGAAGAAATTCATTGTTAGAAGTACTAGAATCTCTAGTATTAATAGCATTTTCAGAATCTATATGATTGACAGACCTTGAGAATTTGAAAATATTCAATACAGTAAAAAGAATTTGCTAAGTAGAAAGGTCATGAAGTATTTTCCATTTCTTTGCTAAAGATTCATGTTCCCCAATTAAGTTTTATCCATTTGCAACAGTAACTTTGAAGTTGAATGTAAATTATATTGCTAAAAGGTGTTCATCTTTAGTCAATTTAGCTGGTTGTTGTTTTCAAAGTACTACTATAATTTTAGAGTCAGAATTGATCAAAGGTGGTTTCTCTCTTCTAAATGTTTAATGCCTTGCAATGTTCTATAAGTTGAAAATTCAATTTGGATATGTCATGTTATGAATCATTTTGTAAATCTTTCTCACAATTGTGAGTGGTAGCTCTCTAAAGAATCTCTGTACCAGTGTAGATGGGTTACATATAAATTTTTTCAGGACCTTTCAACTAAATTGTGCAGATTTGGAAGTTATGATAAGTTGTAAGGAAGAAGAGAGAATATATGAATTCTTGATTGATAAGTTTTGAAATGTTTTGTTTGATTTTCTATCATAAGAAATTCAAATGTAAAAATGAATCATAGCAGTGATTTCATTTGGTTCTCCTCAAGGAGATGGCAACTTTATAAGGATTTGATCAGTGGTGTGAAGAATTAAAGTTAGCACTTATGCCAAGCTAGCAGATCAGTGGTTTTAGCAGCAACACTTGAGGTAGTTTATTCTTCATGATTTTGTATACATAGGCATTCTCCATCAAGTGATTTTTAGCACTAGAAGGAGGAGAATAGGGTGATAAATTTTATACACTTCATGGTAATAAGTTTTAACTTGTTGAATAAAGTTTTGTGAAGTGTTTGAAGAGATTCAGTTGGTATAAGGTTTTAAGCCTACTACAAATTGCAAGTCAGAATTATTGTTGATGGGTGTCAAGATTTGAAGAATGACAAATTTCTTTTCATCAAGAATGCAACCAGTTAGTGATATTTCTAGATCTATTTCTACTAAGAGATATATGACATTAATTTTTGATGGCATTCATGGTTTCCCAAATACTATGTTATATGATCTTAGAAAGTATTTTCCCAAGTTTAGTGGAAATCATGAAAATTCAGCCAGTCATCATGTTCAGATGTTCAGTGATTTGATTGGTGATTTTAAAATTTCTCATGAAGACGTTCGTATGAAGTTATTTGTTTAGACTTTAGAATATGATGCTAGGGATTGGTTTTTTTTTCTACCGGCATGCTCAATTTCATCTTGGGATGAATTACTTTTAGCCTTCGTGAGGTAGTTCAGGGAAAGAGTAAGCATCTTTGATTATTTTGATAAGTTCTTGAAGATTCAAATTAGGAGTGATGAATTAGTTCATGAATTTAATATCAAATTTGCAAAGGTTGTAAATGAGATCCCTGAAAGTTATAAACCAGATGATCAAGTGTGTCTAGTGGTTTACCTTGATGCATTTGACAAGAAGATGAGTTATCTATTAAGAGATAAAGAACCTAAAACCTTGCATCAAACTTTCATGATGGTAATAGAGATTGAGAATAACATAAAGTACAAATTAACTAGGAGTCACTTCTCTAGGAACGTTTGCTAGCAAGATGAAGTTCAAAGAAAGAATCAATATCATAAAGAGTGTTTGATTCTAGAGTCTTGTGGTAGATAATTTTGTTGAAACTTCAAAATTAAAGACATGTGTAGATGAAGCTTCTTCGTTTCAAGGAAGAGATGATTTTGTTCTTGACGAACAGAGTGCACATGTTTATAATATATCAACAGCGGATGATAGGGTGGATTCACTTGATTAGTCAGATATGCAAGAAATGATTTCTCTTATTGATAGATTGCATCACATTGAGAATGTTATAAAATTTGAAGTTGATTGATATTCATCTCAATATGAGTATGAAGAAGCTAAAAGTCATCTTTCAAATGATGGAGATAAAGTTGCTAATCCGACATATTGTAAAGAAGCATCATGTGAAGACAATAGCAAGAGTTGTTGCTCAAGTCAAGAAGAGGATAGTGCTATTATATGTTCATGTTCATGTGAATCAAATGCAGATTGGGAAGAAGAAAGCAATGATAGAAGTGAAGTTCCATTCTAGAGTCATACAAGTCAGCTTGAGGTTGAAAGTTATGAAGAAGAGTTGTCTACACAATATGAAGAAAAAGAAATTATCTATAAGAGCAGATTACCTAATTGTGTAGATGGATGTCTTGAAGATATGTGTAGTGGTAACCAGCAGTATACAAATGATTATGAGGTTAATGCATCAGCACCTAAAGATGATTGGTTTGCAAGACATTTGAATTGCCTTCATGAAGATAATGAAAGTAATATTGATCTATATTCTGCATGCTTTGTTGATGGAATTAATGGTGTGTCTTCAAGTGATAATTCTGATTTTTCTTCTTCACATGCTGAAAGTGTCCATGAAAGTGATGCAAGAAATGGTTTCAAGGTTTTCACTAATCTATTGTATGGTGAAGAGTTTGATGTTGATCAGCACATCACTTGTTATACTGCCTATAAATGAGCTTTGCATGGAGTTATCAACCCACTTTTTAAAGAGCACATGGAATGTTTAGATTTAGTTGAGGATGATTTTAATGATGATAAATTATCCTAATATTGTGAGAGATTAGATTGTTCTTCTTCCAGATGTGACAATAAAGCTTATGATGTTGCATCTCATGAGATTGATAACAAGGTGTTTGACTAAGTTGTTAATGAAAATCAGCATGCACCTTGTAATGAGTTTTATGATGAACATTCTAATGAGATGACTAATCCATCTATTGATTTAAAAGATTCATTGGAGGATTATGGATTAGTTTCAGATGATAACATTGATGGAATGTGTGAGTACAAATATGATTTCTTATATGAGTATCATTCGTCTATACATAAGGATACACAATATCAAGGTATATGTGACCTTTTTCCCAAAGTTGAGTATGATGCCTTCATATTTGAGACTGATAGCATGCATGGTTCATTAAATGAAGAAGAGTTTCAGTTTGAGTTTGATATTTTTGAGCATGTTGATTAGTACTTTCATAATGAGCAAGTGGTTGAGAATGAAGCTAGTTTTTATATGCGTTATGAAAGTGAGGATGTAGATTTAGTTTGGCCAAGTTAGTTGATTGAAAATGTTAATATGATTGGTGAAACTAATAGAAGTAATATTTCTAGTTTACCTTGTGCACATTTAGATGAAAATTAGATTTATGACAGGGTAAAAGTTTTTGTTGAAGTTCGATGGCCTAGGGTCATCATTTGTACAGAGTAGGAGTAGTTGTCTTTGCTTTCAATAAAGTTGTTTGATAGAAGTTTTTGGGAATGATATACTTCTTTTGGAGATCTGAATCCTTTCCATGCCCATAAGCAACATGTATCCCTAGATAGAGCCACTATTGGGACTCAAAATTGAAGCCCCAATTTTGAGTACCATTGAGAAAATCAAGCCCTTTAAATGCTTTTTGATGCATGTGTACCCGCCTGTCCATTCAAGGCCTAAGAGGTGTTTAATGTTTTTAGCACCTTGCATTTAGTGTGTCTATGTGTTTCATGAAGATAAATGTCCTTTTTGAGCCATTTCTTGAAGTCCCATTTTGAGCAATGTCCAAATCTACATATTTGCCTAAGTGTCAAAAAATGACAGGAGGCCTTCTGTACATCTGAATATCTCGCACCCAATAATGTTTCATGACTCACTACTTTGAGAGTATTTAGTATACATAGAAGAGAGCCTAGGTTTTATATTTTGAGTCATTTTGAATTTGTTTGACTAGATTTTGAATCCCTCAAAGTTGGTCATTTATCGATGTCATGCTGATGCAATTTGTTCTGAATTCTGAGAAGCCATGTTTGACTCGTTATAACTTTGAACTAGTTGACCAAAGTGATGAAATTCCTTCTACATTGCATTTTAGAGGTTAGATAATTGCTATGTTTCAATTTTGAGCTCATGAAAAATCTGTTTGATCAATTTTCAAATGCGATTTGAAATGCAACTTGTAACTTTTTACTGGTGTCAAGAAGTGTAGATTTGTCAGTACCCCTATTCATGATGTCATATCTCAAAATTTGTGGTAGGTGAGATCAAATGAATTGTACCACTATGTTGCACTCATAAAATACTTTAAGTGTGCTAATTTTCACATCTTGATGAATTTGTCTACACACTTTCCCAGGTCAATTCCATTTGCAAAAATTGCTTTTCTACCAGTGTTTCTAGTCTAAGTAGCCCACTTTGACTGATCACCATTTTCACCCAATTATTTTTCATGAGCCCAAATCTTAGATTCATATTTCCCTCATGACAGTGAACTAATGTCTTTGTTTTTGTCTTCCCAATTGTCAGTTTTTCCAATTGTCAAAGCCAATTCCAAACATGATTTATAGTTTTTTGACGTGTTTTCTTGTAGGCAGTGTTGAGGGAAAATTTGAGAGTCAATATCTTTTGACTAAGAATTCATCATGAGAAGAGATTTGATAGGGTAGGAGTGTGTGGAACATAGAATTAGTATTGTTGATTTCAAAGCCTGGTCAAGTGTTTGGGTCAGTTTTGAAAGACAGTCAAAGGACCTCATGGCACAAAGTTGACAAGTTGAAATAAAGTGATAAAATGAGTTTAAATTGGAAGTTCAGTGATGGTTTTTTATTTGGATCTGTATCAAATGTTCAGTTGATCAATTTTCTAGTTCAGTTGTTTGAAAACAAAAAAAAAATTGCCAAACCCACTTGGGGCCCAACTAATATCACTAGATTGATTAGGTGTTGTTTTTAAAAAGCAATGTCATAATGATTTTAATCATAATAATTGCTTGGTGTTCTTACTCGCACATAAGATCATATATATATATATATATATATATATATATATATATATATATATATGACTTTGCATGTAATGAATAATATGGTATTGATTTACATCACTACAGGCATAATCTTCAACTGCAACCATTCGATATGAACTACTTCTACCATAGTCATTTGTTCAATCTCACGAACATGTATAGTAGCCTCTACTTCCTAAAATGAAGAAGATTTTACTGATTGAAATCCTTCTATTAATTCTTCTCTAGCAATTACCAATTCATCCACCAATTGACAAGGTTTTAAATTAGATTCTTGTAACAACTCTTACACAATCGCAGCAGCCTCAGTACCCTCTTCTTCCTCCACTATACAAGGCTTCGATTTGAACCTAGGTTGTTCTTCTAAGGGATTATAGATTGGCAAATATTGTTGTTTTTTTCATGCAAATTATGTATTTTTTTTTGCTCTAAGTATTTGGGTTCATCCAAATAATAGAATATATCACACAAAATGAAAAGGCCTCTATCTTGTTGTAGTGCTAATAAGAAAGACTAAGCAAATTTAATTTTGACATTGTTGAGTCCCAACAGGACACTAGTTATGAGGATCATATAACTTCCATCAAGAACTTTAAGATATCATTGGGAGTGGGGTAGCCTTGATTCTATTGGTAAATTCCTTAATGGGCTCTTTTGTTTGAAATCTCTCACTTCACACAAAAGAATGGGAAATTGCTCAAATTATAAAAAGATTGCTGGAAAGGTTTATATAGAGGCTTTGGACCATGTATTTTGAGCATTTTAAGCTGGTTAGGAGATGCCATAGCAGAGGAAGCTCTCATGGCATGAGGTCAGCAATAGGAGGCAACATCAAAGATGAAGTTGTAGTCGTGAAAGGAATTCCCATGCATTAAAGAGAAACCCACGCAAGTAGCAAACTTGGAAGAAGCGTTAGGAAATGATACATATAAATGCAAGAAACAAGGGTAGACATTATTCAAAAAATGCTCCCTTTTATAGGAATTCATAGGAGAATTGAAGTCGTAGGGGAGGACATTATGCAAAGTATGTTGCCCTGTATTAAGCATAGGGCATGGAATGTGGCATCCTATCTCGGAATGGGCAGATAATTGATGTTGATTTCCCAATTATTGTCAAGTAAAAAGTTACCAAAGACAAATCTAGGGTGAAATGAGACACATTTCAAGGTGGATCAAAACTAGTTACTTTGGAGACAGGTATTATTGTGAGTGTTCCTCTATTTGTCAATCTTGGTGATGAGACTCTTGTGGACACAAGGATAGGGACCTACACAAGCTGACTTGGGGAATGAGAGCAGAGAATGAAGGCATGATAATATTGTAGGAGAAGTACCCATGATGTGGAGGAGTCTTTCCAAGCTAGAGGAGAATGAAAAACTTGTGATCATGCCTTTTGAAAAGAATTTTGATGATGGAGGCAGGGTTAAGGAGGAGCCCACATTTTTAAATTTTTCATTTAACAAAATGCATAAGTTGATTGTATTCAAAGTGTAAGGCATAGGGGCACAATCATCCAAAGCTTTGAGCCAAAGAAAAAACAAAGCATGCCATGAACGAGAGGGAAAAAAGTTTGATGCTTAAATCCCACATTTCCCAGGAGAAGAGCTTTTGCAATTCTTAAATACTCTAGCACTAACATTGTAAGATGTCTTAAAGACATAAACACTTTTGGAAAGCGCATGCCCATGCATGGGCCCACCTTGGCCAGCCAAGCTGGAAGAGAAGATAGGAAAAATTTGACCGGGAAAGCATTTGATAAAATTGATGACATTAACATAACCTACACCCTTGCTAGAAATTAGCCATAATTTGGTGGTTGCTATGTTGCCACCGAAAAATGGGAGAGTTTTCTGGCAAGCAACATGACGACCTGCTAGAAAACCTTGAAATCTAGCATAAGGAGTTGTGGGGCCTACTTGATATAGTTGGAAAATTAGAGAATGACAAGTGGTAGCCTGAGAACAAACCAAAGGAAGACACTTAGCGACATGATGTGATGTGGCAATCAGATCTCACCAAGGCATATGATGGTGACACATGGTGGATTCAACGACCATCACCATGTCAGCAAAGGGAAGTTGCTTGATCGTTAACATAGCAACATGCAAATCAATTAGAAACTAACATGTGGCAATGAGTTAGTGGTAAGGTGGATGAGTTAGAAACTGATGCATGGTGGAGGCTTTAGATGTGGCATGCTTTGCAAGGTGCTAACATGGTAGAGGATGACACGTGTCACAAGGTCATTATGTCACTGATGACATGGTAGAATGATGCCTAGGACAGCGACATAATGACCAATAACATTGCAAAGTGATGTGGCACAATGACATGGCAAAGAAGGTAGTGAATAAGATGATGCCACATGGCATCCAGGTGGCAAGGGTTAGATGAAAAAGAAACAATTAGCCAATTAGGGCATGACATGTGTCAAGATCACGTATAGGGTAAAGAAATAGAGGTAAATTCAAAAAATTCCATAAAAATTATTTTTTAATTCTTCTCTGGAAATCACGTATAGGGTCAAGATCTCAATAGAGTTTCAATTTATAATATAGTTCAAACTTTAGAAATTGTCAAATTTTTGCAAATATGTTGTATGAAGCATAACAGGAGCTGATTTTTCAAATCAAGATTCTGGAAGTTATCGTTAAGTGAATATAGGCATATTGCATATCACTAGAACTGGGAGAAGATGAACTTTCCAATTATGGAGTTTTTTTCTCACACATGAAGTCAATAGTTCAAGTTATAACCAGAAATGTAAATTTTGCGCCTTCTCAGTGAAATTGGAAAAAATTGAAAATGCAGTTACAGGCATGGTAAAATCACATGGTAAAAGGTCAATTGGGTTAATTTTGAGGATATTATGCCATTTTGGTATAATTTGGCTCCAATTTTTAGTTATGATAGATATTTATTTTTCCAGTTGCGCTAATTTTCAAGATTGAAGTTGGAATCATAATTGAAGAATCAAATTTTTTGTGAAATGAAAGGGAAAATGAAAATATCTCTAGGTTAGGATTGAATTCTTTCATCCTATATATTTAATTTCTCTCTTTCATTTTAGAGGATGAAAAATATTGGAAAGGTTCCTTAGAATTGAAAATTGAAGCAGAAATGGTTTCTCTAGAATTGATGAAATCTGAATGGAAAGATCTAGGATGTGCTAGTTCCAAACCATGAAGCTTTTCTTTGGCTGTGATACCCCCTTCCTATCCCATCAGTTTCTCATTCTCACCATTTTCTCTCTTGTATGACAACATATGTTTATTGTATAGTCTAGTTTATTAGGTACTTTGTGAGTTAATTTCATCCATTTTAATGTATTATTTCAAGGAAATCAATACAAAAAATAGTAGGTGTTGAGTTTCATTTTAGATCTTCTCTCCTTTATCAGTGATTTGCATTGTTTAATGATCTTTGAACAAAGAGTCTAGATCATAGTTGTAGTCCCTTAAGGCTGTATGTTATTTCATTGTTGGTTATAATTTAATGAGTTATGTAAATGCTTTAGAGAAACCAATAGGGTTATAGGTTTATTGAGGAGGATATCAAATAAGAATGAGATTTAGATTGAGCATTGATATCCAATTTACAAGGTAAATAGATAGATCTGGAGTCTTGGCATAGCATATGTGTTTTAGATATCCAAAATCCATGAGAAAGATTTATGAACTTGCCCAATGAATGAGACATTGATCAGCTACAAGATCATTAGCTTGTTGTCAATACTTGGTTTTCATTCACTTTCCCTACCCACATAAAATCAAATCAAATTCAAATCATCTTTACATTTTATGTTGAAGAGCTAAAATAGAATGCCCTCACTTAGCTTATGAATTCCATTATCTTGCATTTAGCTATTGCAAATCTATGTTATTACATGAGTCAATAGGATAAATAAGTGTTTCATCTATTGGTTATAGATTCAAGAATATGTTTAGCATTGGTACCATATAGATTGAATCTAAGGTCCACCCGCCTAGGTTTTGCAGAGCCTAAAGTAGAAGAAGGGTCTAGCCTTATAGCTGGCTTGGAGTTTGAAAGGATATGTTAAGGATGAGAGTTGGCTGCCCCTAGATGTGTCTTGTTCTCATTGGGATAATTGGAAACCTATAGCATTTCAAAACACCAACAAGATTAATCCCTTGCCATATGAGATAAATATTGATGAGGTATCTATAGCTATTACAACACTACTAGAAGAGGAAATAGATAAAAGTGCCACCTCATTTGGAAATTATATGGAAGCCATGTCTAGAATTATAATTGACTTGAAGATAACTTCTATCATAAGAAAGAAGAATAAACTTATAAAGAAGCTAAAAGAGAGATTTGGTGAAGGGGGAGAAGAAGATGAAGAGGAAAGGTCAAATCAAAGCCCCTTTGGAAATTTCTTAAGTTCAAGCAAAGGATGAGGGAGCTCATCAAGAAGGCAATGAGGGAGAAGAATTTGAGGAATCACCTAAGCCTATTGAAAAGAAATGAAAGTCTAAGGAGCTTGAAGTGGAGAAGGCTAAGAAGAAGCTTGTGAAGCTATCACGACAAAAGCCATTAGTTCCTTTTCTAGGGCTAGCACAAGGGTAGCCACTGAGAAAGTCAAGGTTACTGAGATACCTAAAGGTAAGAGGACTATTGCTTCAACAAACCTAAGCCAACTAGTCAAGAAGACATATGAAAGGAGAAAATATGTAGCTCCAGCTGAGTCAGATGAGGAGATGATAGAATTTGATGATACAAGTCTATTCAAGGTGGTAAGCCACAATCCCTCCTCTAATTTAGATAATTTCTTTGATACTATAAAACCAAATGAAAATTTATCTAGCTTTGTACACATAGATTTTGATAAGATAGGACAAGTTGAACAAAATACTATAGAGGAATCTGTATATGTGATGATGGCTACATTCAAATCAAATCCTATAAATATTTCTAACTCATTACCTAAGATTCTTTATGACCGAGTTGAGGAAAAATGGCAATACAACTTACAAAAAGAAATACAAATGAGGGAATTAAAATGAGCTCAAAAAATGCCAAAATTGGACAAAAGATAGATTACCAAATCTATGGAAAAGTGCAAAAAAAAAATTCCCCCAATTATAGAGCTTTCCATATACTAAAAAAGTAGACTAAGGATGTGGTAACCAAAAGAACAAGAATTTGGAGATCTATTTATAAGTTACCCACTCCTATAATAATAGAGAATGGTGAGAAAGCATTGCAAGACCCTAAGTAAGTTGAGAAAGAGACAACAGAAAAAGCAACAGAGACTACAAAAGATGAGTCAATCAAGGATGGTCATGTGGAAGACATTTAGAAAATAGTATGAGAAGAGGCAATAACTAAGGAGTAGCAAGATGATCAAAGTGCACCTATGGTACAAGTTTCGAGCAATAGTCCTTCACATGTAGACCAAGTGACTTAGTAGGACTCAATACAAATCAAGGATGTTCCTAAAAAAATTTCTCAAAAAATTAATCCTTTGACTAAGGATGATTTAAAGAAGATATCAAAGAGTCACACCACGGCAACAACATTATGCAAAAATCTTGTATTGGTCAGAACTAATGAAATTGAAAAGGTAGATATGGTAGCAGTAGGGGAGAAGCAAATTGACACATCTAGTGTAACCCTAGAGGTAAAAGTTATACAAGAACATAGTGTAAGCACTAAAAAATAAGGTGTTGTTACAATAATAGTTGCATTATCTCTTGTGCCATTCATTTTTCATAAGAGAGCCTTACTTACATTTGAGAAGAATGGAATAGAAATTAGAGTAGGCTAGGAAGCAAGTCCTACACCTACACCATAGACACAAGGTGAAGAGAAGAAAGAGAATGGTCTGATGGACAAGCCTAAAGAATTGAATGTGACTACTCCTATAGAGGAAAAAATTTCTATCTAGACTCTGGTTACCTTACTAGTTTTTGTGAGTCCTACCAGTAGTCAAGTTCTTTAGAGGCCAAGCACTTAAACCACACCATTATAGATATATAGGCCAAGTGTAGAAATATTAAGGAGCTTAGAAGAGATAAATTATGGATATGTGAGTCTTGATGGGGTGATTGAACTACTAAGCAAGGTGTTTGGATATTTAGGTGTGCCTTTAGCCCTAGCTATTAAAATCCCTCCTTACATCACAAATTTTGGCCAACTATTAAGTGAAGAGTTAACTTTAGGCTGATATGGGAGATAGACAAATCAATTGATAAACTTGAGGCCTTTTAGGCACTAAATTTACACTCATCAAGACTAGCTTAACTTGGGTCAACCTAGTCCTACACATGGTTGATTTGGGTCGACCTAGTCCTAGATTAGGTCAATCTAGGTCAACCCAAACCCAAAAAATTGAGGAGAAAGGCCTGAAAAAGGACTAGGTGATCCTAGATCAATCTAGTCCTAGAGACTAGAGAGAAGAATCCTTATAAAGGACCACATCAACCTAGGTCCACCTAGTCCCAAAGACTAGAGAGACAAATCCTTGGGAAGGTCTAGAAGGATGCATAGATAAAATAGACTGCTATGACTAAAGGGTAGCAAAGAAATACCTAGAAGATCATGTTAGAAAATGAGAGATGAAAAACAAGAGTTAAATGGAAGAGGAAAATAGAAAAATAGACATTAAGCATAGGTTCATCAATGGTTCAAGACATGAATTAAGAAATAGGGTGCTAAAAGGTCTTAAAATTCAATTGTATCCATTTTAAGATGGTACATCTATTAATCTTAGATTATTTTTGACATATGGGTGACTACACAATTAGTCATATTCATAATGTGCATGCTCAATATGTAGTGTATGCCAAACATTAGTTGCTAGATAATGCATTATGAGCAAGATATATAGTATGTGCTAAGGACTAGTATGTGTCAAGTAGATAGTTAGTGTTGACTCACTCCAGTGTTGAGAAATGTAGTATATGTTGAGTGATTTAGATACCGAGTAAATAGTGGATGCTAATTCATTCAGAAGATGAGTTACAACATTAAAGATATAGTGGATGCTAATCACCAGAGGCTTCAAGTGCCAAGTAAATAGTTTTGGACATAGTTTTTTGTAATGGCACAAACTCCTATGTAAACTAGTTTTGGGCCGACTTAAGTATTTTTCTTGCAATTCTAGATGATAATAATGAGTCTATATTTGAAATCCCTATATAGTACATCCAACCAATTAGATTGAGGGATATTGTAAGTGGAAAAATGGGCCAATCACAATTTTTGATTCCTACCTGACCCTAAGTCACCTAGGTCTTCTCAATGATGACAAACCCTAAAGAGTTTAAGGAGCAAAGAGAGAAGTTTTCATGTGTAGATAGAACATTCATGGTGACAAAGGATTTGTGGATTGAGATATGAATTATAGAACTAGTTGGAGAGAATAGAGGAAAGAAAAGTGAGGAAAAAAGTGATTCATATGATTAGAGAGGATCCAGTATACATGAGGAAAGAGGTGATCTGATATATATTAGAAAGGTTCTAACTGAAGGATCAAGGCTAAGACATTCTATTAGGTGAATTAGTAAAATCTCTTAATAGAGTAACCTTAATAGGTCTCAGGTTCTAGCAAAATTTTGTATAATTATCTTAAATTTAGTGCTTACTTTATTGTAAGTTGAAGTCCTTTAACCAAGCACCCCTCTAATAGGGTGTTGAAATCAATTAATTGGTTAAGGTCCAACTAAACTTTGTAAGCCTTTAATAGGGAAAACCTTTCATAGGGTAGATCATAGTTTATGATCAAACATTGTAACCTTCATTGGATACACTTTACAAATGCAATAGTGAAGATTTATGGGTTTCATCCCACCCTAGTTTTACCTTCTCATTGGAGGATTTTCGGGTAATGAATTATCTTCTGTCATATATGTTTTGAATGTTTATTATTTTCATGCTATGGATGAACATCCTTAGTTTGCTATTTTAGTTTACATGTAAATTGTAAGATGTATGTGTGATGAATATTTTAATGGAAATTTTTTTGAAGGACATATTCAAACCCCGTCTCAAAGTTTACTTTCCCTATTTTATTTCCAATAATTAGTATCGGAGCCTAGTTCTCTAAAAAGAAATGCTTTGTAGCTTTGAGGAAAGACTTGAATATGGAAGTCTACAAGTTGGTAAAAGTCATTGAGAACTAGAAGATTGAAATCAAGCTTTCCCTAAATCATTTGTTTGAAGAAAGAGATAATTTGAAGTGATCATTAAAGAGAAGCAAAGAGATAGCTATTGAGGATAATGATACACATTACCAAGAGGAAAATACTACTAAATTGTTTGCATATGGAAACTCAAGTGAATTTGATGCATCAGTTGTAGATCTAATGTAAAATATTGGTACTCTAACTAAAGAGGTTACAAATCATAAGATAGAATAAGAAGTCCAATCAATATTACTATGTAAGATGATCGAGCAGAAAAAGAGTACCAAGGAAGACATAGTCATGATTGAAGATGACAAAAGAATATTGATCAATAGATCAGAAGAGAAGACATCATAGGTATATAGGATTTATAACATGTAACTAGAAAGAATGAATCAAGGGATGATTTTGTTAGAACTAGGGATTATTGAGAGGGGGTGGGGGGTGAATCAATAATCTAAAAAAATTATTTGCCAATTGGATATTATTTCTTACTTTAAACCATACATAAAAAAAGTAATAAAGTAATGATGAATAGTATTAATAACCATGCACACAGATAACTTGTAACATCATATTTTGTTAACTAGGGAAACCTTGGCCAAAGGAAAACCCCAGTGGGGATGACACTCACTAGATAATATACTATTATATAAATTCCTTGTTAGAGGATGGACCCTATTAAGAGTCAATGAGAAAATTTAGTAGGAGTCCCAATTAGGAGACTTTGAATCCCTATTAGGACTTGTAGTATAGTAGATGCAAGATGAGCCCACTATCCAAACACGCACTTCTAATTACAAGAAGACCTCACTACAAAAATAAGTAATCAGACTTCTAGAATATAGGTACTACAAATTCTTTCTCAATTAATCTCTAATTTTTAGCTCAATCTCATATCAAAAAATAGCTTTCAGAAAACTTTACATATATCACTTTCACAAAAATTCACATACAATTTCTCAACATAATAACACACTTCTTATCGCAAAATGTCCTTTGCATAAATACCACACCTTTACAAAAACTACTACTAGGCCAGCTAAGACCATAATACACTATTCCAACTTATAGTAAATATCTAGGATGTCAACCCTAATTGGAAAAGTAATTATTTTGTAAACAAAATAATCCTTTCCTTTAATTTCTCTATTATGTTTCACTTAAAACATGAATATCTCTTTTTCATACAATTTCTACTGAACTTGAAGGTTATAAACATCATCAAAAACTTGTATACTATCTCCATCCAAATTTACTAGTCATAACATGATGTTAGCAACAAGTTATAAATGAAACAATACACTACTGTATACCAAATTCCATACTTAGACAATTTTTTGATTACCAAAAGCTAAGTATCTTTATTTCAGAGGTTTCTTGTGAGCATGTAAATAATGTGTTTCCATAAATGACAACAATTACATATCTCCATTAGCTAATTTTCAACAATCTCCCCCTTTGGTATTGATGGCAATAAAAGAGGGAAAATTAGCTATGTAACAAAAACTACATCTATTATTTGTGTTAAGTTTTTACAAATGCTCCCCCTTACAATATACTTTACAATATTAATCTTCTCTTCACCTAATTTAGAATTTCCACATTGTATCTCTCCCCCTTTGATATCAATGACAAAGGTCAAAATGTCAAAATCTATCCAAAAAATTATCCATCTGCTGTTAAAAATGTTGTTCTTCTACCTTAAGCCAGTAGAATCTTCATGCAATCATCAAAATTTTCTTTCAGACTATCCATAACTTTAGCCCATGTCTCCTTGGTGGATTAAATAGAGGTGAGAACTGAAAATAAAGCATATGATGCAATCTCAACTAAATTAAGGTATGAGTATAAAGAGTTAGAATAGGTTTCCTTGGCCTTGACACATTCCGCCAACTATTTCTCAATAGAGGATATTTTCATAGCAATAGACTCTCTAAAATCTAGTACTCTCTTTAAAATTTGTTCCTTCTAATGTTCCAATTTCCTAATATTATTGTGAATATTGGCCACTTGTCCTTTAAAGTCATCAACTTTACAAGATGGATACTGTAATTGGCTAGATAGAGCCTCTAGCTCACTCATCTTTCCTTTAATCTGACTGTCAATGTCCTTAGTTAGTGTATATGATAGAGTACACTTAATGTACAATATTTTACCATAATATTGACACTTTTGAAGTTCCTTGATACAAGTATGAATACTTATCAAATCATTCTTAATAGTTTGGAAAACGGTGCTAAACAAGTTAGCATCATGTGAAATTTGTGTGTTTGTTTCTGCAACACTTAACAAGTTAGTAAATTCTTAATCAAATGACTTTAGCATTGCCTATGCCCTCTGCTCTAAATCTACTTCTATGTGCTACACTGCCAGAGTACCATGTAGTCTATCAATAACCTCCATCAAGATTTTTTGTAGGCCCTTCACTATTCTATTCTTCTAAATAGGCTTTGATAAGGATGTGATCAAATTAGTTTGATCATCATCATTATTTGTTAAGAGAGAAAGTGAAAGTAGAGTAGATTAACTAGAAGTTTTAGTGTCATCCTCCCTTTGCTTCATCACTACTTCTTTTACTCTTCTTTCTTCTTCTTCTTTCTTTTCTTTTTCCTTTCTTTTATTTTCTCTCTTCTCTTCCTCTTTGAGTCTCTTGTTCTTGTCTTCCTCTATTTTCTTTCTTATCTCTTCTTTTACTATTCTTTCCTTTTCCTCCTCTTCCTTTCTTTTCTTCTCATACTCAAGTAATTTCTACTTGGCTTCTTGTACTTTTCTCTTTTCTTCTTCATGTAACCTCTTTTCCTCTTCAATTGGTCTCAATTTGTCTTCAATATCCTCAATAATAGGTTTGTTATATTTAGAACCTTCAAATGGATTAGTATCATCAATGTTAATGGTAACATTGGTCTGATCTATCTGCATAATGTCACCACTCATTGACACTTCCAAGGTTTTAGGTGCTGGTGGAGATGTTGCCTTATATTTTGTCAACATCTAACTTATTGTTGCTATAGTTTCACTTCTTAATTTATCTTTCTCACCCATCATAAACAAAAAATTTCTTACTTTATTTATCAAATAAGGTGCAAGATTATTTAATAATCTCTAAATTTCTTCTTCATCATCAGCATTGTAAATAGTTCTTAGCATAGACTTATGAAGTTCTAAATATTCTTCTCTTGTTGGAGCCTTCTTCTCAATAAGCATATAATAGAATTTTTGGTTTACTATGTCCTTAATATCCTTCAATTTCAAATTATTTTCTATAATTTATCTCATAGTATAAATATCAATCTGATCTTTTTCCAAAAAATTATACAAATCATAAATTTTTTTCATCTAATTAAAGTTACCCTGAATAGAAATAGCTAAGTTAATCTTTTCTATCTTTGGCTTCCAAGGATTTCAAGCTTTTCTTGCTAATTGATTTGTCACTTTCGCTACTTGTTTGACTTCTTGTTCTTGTTTTTCTTCATCGCTAGATTTGAAAATTGTCAACAATGTCTTTTGCCTCTTACCTAGTCCAATGGTTTGTTTGCTTGACCCTTTTTTTCCTTGTGGTAACTACCTCCACTAATTTCTTGAATTTTCTCTAAGGTTCACTAGGTTGCACGTCTAATATTGTTGCATACAACATGCTCTATTTTGAAGATGTCTCTGCAAAAAATACTAACAAAGGTCATGTATATTTAGTATGCCTTGTTTCATGGTTTTCCTAACTACCTTAGACTCACTCTCAAGCATACTAGTCTTTGATAAATTTTTCTTCATAATAGACTCTATCTTATTGTGAGATGCCTTCTCCAAGGATGCCTAATGAGCTGACTAGGTAATCTTAACATAGGTTCCAAATCTATATTCTACTTTATCCTTCTCTAATTTCAATAATAAATTAATATACCCAACTGCTATATCATCATTCAATTCATAAACCAAGGGATCAATAATTTTTTCCCAAGGTTCTACTACTTGAATATAAGTATAATCTGTATCAACCATAATACAAATGTCTTTTTTAAACCTATCTACAATTGTAGGTGCAATTCTAAATCTTTGTTCCATTTCATCCTGAAATGTCTTCATTATTAGGTTTCCACTTGATGGAAGAACATCCTGGGTTGCCCTATTATCTTGCTCATTTTGTTCATTTTTGTAGTTCCTTCATGTGCCTAGCAGTCCTTCATGTGCATAGTAATTCCTTCATGTGCCTAGCAATTCCTTCATATGCCTAGCAGTCCTTCATGTGCCTAGTAGTCCTTCATATGCCTAGAAATTTCTTCATGTGCCTAGTAGCTCCTTCATGTGCCTAGCAATTCCTTCATGTGCCTAGTAGTTCCTTCATGTGCCTAGCAATCTAGTTTTCTTCGCGTGCCTAGCAATCCAATTTCCTTCATGTGTCGAGTTACCCAATGTATGTTGACTAACTCTTCATGTGTTGAGTTACTTAGTGTATGCCTAGTGTTTCTTCATGTGTTGAGTTAATGTATGTTGAGTGTTCCTTCATGTGTTGAGTTATCTAGTGTATGTCGAGTGCTAGTAATTGGACATGATTTCTACGGGCTGACTTGCGAGATTTATTTTGTTTGCGACATTTACGTTAAGATATTTTCTTGGGATGAGTCTAGACTATTTTTGGGTCGGCCTCCTCTTATGTAATGTTCTAGAATGATCTATAAGCCATTTTGGCAAGTATAAATAAAGTGTTTAGGCTTAGAGTTAGGCAAGTTTTAGTGAAGAAGATTTTGGAGTAGAACTAAAGATGTGAATTTTCTATTGGATCTTTGTATATGAATGTATTGTAATTGGCCATAACCTAGAAGGCCTTACAGTTGGACATGTATGTTGAATATTTGAAGAATCAATAAAAGTATTCTCTCTTCTTCCTCCTTTGGTTATCGTTCCTTGTGTTTTCTTTTGTTGTGTTAACTCTTGCAAGGTGGTTTGGATAGCTGGGTCAGCCTTTGGCCCTAGTTATTCACTCTTTACCTATGTTAGTTGGTATCAAAGTTTGAGGTTCATCCTTGTGGAGATTGGATCATGTAGAACCCTAATTTGGATTTGGTTGTAGGGTAGAAAATCTGTAGATTTGACCTATAACTTGCAGAGGGTTACGATCTTGCATGAACCTAATTTGTAAAGATGGTTCATGGTAGAAGAAATGTTGATGATGCTATATTGGATCAGTTGAGACAAATTGTAGCTAGATTAGATGCTGTGGAGATAGCCCAAAGGAGAGGAGCACACCTTGATGATGTAAGTGATGATGAAGCAGCAACACCAAACCATAATCCAAAACCTAAAGAAGATCAAGATGGGGAAAGATTTTTGTGAGTGTTGTCTAGGGAAAATTCAAAGGTTATTGTAGAAGTTGTTTGTTATGATGGAAAATTGGACACGAATGTTGTGTTGGATTGGATCTCTGATATGGAGAAGTTCTTTGAGTATGAAAATACTCCTGATAATAGAAAGGTGAAGATTGCAGTCACTAGGCTGAAAGGTCATGCAACACTATGGTGGGAGCACTTGCAAACTAATAGACAAAGGAGAGGAAAGGAGATCAGAACTTGGCCAAAGATGGTGAACAAGGTAAAGAAAAAATTCCTCCCTATTAATTACCAAGTTAACCTATTGAGAAAGATACAAAATTTGAAACAAAAGGACATGATTGTGAAAGAATATACTGAGGAATTCAATAGATTGGACATCAAATATAGACATGTGGATGATAATGTTGAAAAAATTATCAGGTACATAAATGGATTGAGATCTAGAATACAAATGAAATGAGTTTTGTCAAATTTGAGAGTGTGGAAGAAGCATACCAATACACCTTGAAGGCTGAGGAAATCTTGAAAAAGCAACATGAAAAAAGACAAAGAGGTGGAGGTGGCAGATTCTAGAGAGGCAAAGGTAGATCTTATGGGGAAGGTGGTAGATCTAAAAGTTTTGTGTAGGATAAAGGAAAATCTGAATGGAAAAATGATGACAAAGGTAAGACTGAATGGAAAAGTGGTAATTCTTACCAAGGAGGCACTAATTCTTACCAAGGAAGAGGTAATTCTTATTCTAGAGGTGGATTTCATGGTAGCTATTTTAGATGTGGCAAAGAAGGGCATAGATCTTTTGAATGGAGATCCTCTAAAAGTGGATAGAATAATAGAAATGATGTGATTAAAGAATACATTGAGAGTTCACCAAGTGGACTTGAAGTTGGAAAAAAATTGATGGTAAGAAGAACCTTATGTAATAAAGGAAGTGATGAGGAACCTGTTTTAAGGAGAAGTCTTTTCAAGACCAGATATAAGATGGCTGGAAAATGCTTCAAAGTGATCATTGATAGTGGAAGTTCTACAAATCTGAAATCAGAAGAGCTAGTTACAAAGTTGCAGTTGCAAAGGTTGAAACATCCCAAACCCTATCATGTTTCATGGATCAAAGATGAGCATAATAAATTAGTAAGTGAGCAATGCCTTGTGAAGTTCAAAATTGGACACTACTTTGATGAAGTTTTGTGTGATATTATGCCCATGGACTATTGTCATATTTTTTTGGGTAGACCTTGGCAATATGATATATATTTTGTACATGATGGAAGATTGAATCAATATACTCTTTGGGTAAATGGGAAGAAACAAGCATTGCTGCCTTTGATTGAAAGTCTAGATGAGGTTAATTGTATTCCTATAAAAATTTGCATGGTTAATGGGAAATAATTTGAAAAGGAAATGAAAAAGAATCAAGTCTATTTTTCCATTGTTCCTAGAGGACTAAGTTTTGGTGGTAATGGCTAAGTAGCAGAAGCTAGTAATGACTGAGTAACATCAGATAGTGATAGTTGAATACCAATAGAAATTACAGAATTGTTGAATGAGTATAAAGACATTATTCCTGATGATATTCCTGATGGTTTACCTCTAGTAAGAAGTATAAGTCATTGTATGGATTTGATTCCTTGAGCTAGTTTTCCAAACAAAGCATTATATAGATTGACACCTGCAGGGAATGAAGAACTTAACAAAAAAGTGCATGAGTTGTTGTCGAAAGGTTTGATTAGAGAAATCTTGAGTCCATGTGTGATCCCTACTGTAGTAGCACTAAAAAAGAATGGAGAATGGAGAATGTGTACTGATTCCAAAGCCATTAACAAGATAACAGTGAAATATAGGTTTCCTATGCCAAGGATGGATGACATAATGGATTGTTTGAGTGGAGCAAAGTATTTTACCAAGATTGATTTGAAGAGTGGCTATCATCAAATCAAAATTAGAGAAGGTGTTGAATGGAAGACTGCTTTCAAGACAAAAGATGGTTTGTATGAATGGTTGGTTATGCCTTTTGGTTTAACTAATGCACCTAGTAGATTCATGAGGTTGATGAATGAAGTTTTGAAAAGATTCTTAGGTAAGCTTGTGATTATTTATTTTGTTGATATTCTGATATTCAATAAAACTAAGGAAGAACATATTGAGCATATTAGACAAGTATTACAAAGGTTGAAAGAGGAAAAGTTTCTGATTAATCTAAAAAAGTGATATTTTATGCAAGAGGAGATTGTATATTCAGGATTTTTGATTTCAGCTAATGGTTTGAAGATGGATCCTGAGAAGGTTAAAGAAATTTTGGAATGGCCTACACCTGAGAATGTGAGTGAGGTAAGATCATTTCATGATGTGGCTAGTTTTTATAGAAAGGTTATAAAGAATTTTAGTGTTGTTTGTAATGCTATGACTGAAACAATGATGGGAGATAAAAAGTAATTCAAGTGGACACTGTAGACACCTAAAATCCTTTAGAAAATAAAGTATTTTTATTTTCTGAAAAAGTCCTGATGACATCATCATTTATTAATTAATTAATTTTCATGCCATTAAATCCCTTTATCTTAATTAAAAATATTTAATTAAGGAATCCCTCCCAAAAATGTTTAAATCTTATTTAAACATTATTTCCTTATTTATTAATTATTTAATTAATAAATTGACCAAAAATCCTAAAATAAATAAAAAATTTATTTTTTGCCCAAAACTTGGCCAATAACCTCTTCCAAAATCTTATAATCCTTCTTTAATTTCAATTAAAGGCTAATCTCATCATTTCCTACCCCTAATCCCAACTCAAAATATTTAATTAAAATTAAATATTAATCCTCATGTTTATTAAAAAAGTTTTAATAAATATCTCCTCAACCCAAACCCTTGAAATAAATAAAACTTTATTTATTTCTTAAAAATCTAATTTATCCTCATCCTAAGAAGTTCTAGACTCTTCTAGAAAGTTTTCATCCTCATCCTAGGAAATTCTAGACTATTCTAGAAAGTCTTTATCCTCATCCAAAGTCTAGACTCTTCTAGAATATGTCTTTAAAACTAATCCTAATCCCCTCCTAACCTTGTCACATTCCCTAAACATGAGTTAAAACTTACTAACCCAAGCCAAAGTTAACAAATATCTCCTCCTTCACCCACCCTCATTAAATGCCATCCACTTGCCTATCCTTAAGCTAATCCTAAACCATCCTAATCCATCCTCTAATCATTTGCACAAGCCTAAACAAGCTTAGAACCTTCCTAATCAAGCCCAAGTCGAAATTGCTCTCATCACCCTCAAAATATCTCAACCATAAAACTTTATGAAGTCCACTAGGTCATAAATGACTCTTACAAGCCCTTTTATTTCTCTTACAAGTCATTATGAGGGTCTTTATGAAGATTTTATCTCTTGAGCCTCCTTTGTTGACTCATCCTTGCCCTTTCCTCCATCCTCTCACCATGTGACATGTGTCACTCCTTGATTGGCTATAAGGAAGCACAATCCATGTGCTCTCCTCTCATGCAATCTGAGCCCTCCATAAGCTTTTTCCCATCCTTGCATCTTAGCCCTCAAACCCTCAAGCCTCTTGCCTATAAATTGGATCCTTCCCCTTTGCAAAATAAGACAATCCATGAAGTAAAGTTATAATGCTATTTTGAGAGCCAAATCCATTCTAAAGCCATCTATCCACACCAAAAATCCACAATCATCCATTGAAGCCTTTGGAAGCATATTGAGCATACATCCTATCCATTTAGATAAAGCTACTCAACAAGAGAGCTTCTTATTGAGAGAGTCCATTAATGGCTCATATTCTCAATTGAGAGCTCATCTTAATCTATCTTGAAGTTTATGAATTTTGTTTAGTTTGTAGAAGCTTTATTTAAATTTGGTTTCTATTAGCATACTAACATTTTCTCATATACATTTTGGCATGCCCGGTGGGACCCCGCATGGGTCATCTTCATTAGCTTTTTTAGTCAAGTTTTGTATGTCATTTGCTGATTTTGGCTAATTTTGCTTATTTTTGTGATTGGTAGGATTGTATAAATTGGTTTTGTAGGTCCACATGAGCATGAAGAAGACAAAGGAACTCATAGTCTATCTCATAGTATTTGCAGATTTTTCAAGCTTATAGGTGGACAAAGCACTTGGAATTCTTCTTCCTCTTCTTGTCTATATTCTTCTTATTCCATCTACTTCTTCTTCTTCTTCTTGTGGGAGATCTTGGCCATTTTATTTTTTAAGGAAGAAAAATCGTACACACTTCTTTTTAGTGCTTAAAATGAACCCCCAAATCATACTTAAATCCATTAAAAAATTAAAAATTTGCAAAAAAGAAAAAATCTTTTAACAAGTGAAACTAAACCAATCTAATCATTTGCATCCTTGCAACATCAAGGTTTTAGATGCATTCATGCAAAATTAGGAACACTTCATTTTTGGGAATTTAAAAAGAACTTCAAGTTTCCATTTCAAAAGGTTCAAAATCAACACTAAGTGCACACTAAAGTTCTTTTAAAAAATCTCATGAAAACTAAGAGTCCTAAATGGTTGCCAAAAATTGTCCTAAAAGCTTTGTTATTTGTTCCAAGCAAATGTCTTGTTGCAAAATCTTGAATGTTTCTTAGGTTTTTCATGCATCAAAACAATCTAGGAATATCATTTTTGGGCTTAAAATATGCAAACTAGAACACAAAATCTTGAATGAAAACCAAAGTCCAAAGAGTCATTTTCACTTTTGAGTCCAAAACAATCTTTGAATGATCTAAGGTTAAAACAAAGCACTTCAAAGTTCTTAAAACAACACACAAAATCTCAATCTTGAATGCTCAAAGGAAAAAACTTGAATGTTTAACCACTTTTCTTTGAATGCATGTTGCTAAAATCACTCTTGAGTGCCATGGATTAATATCAAGTTTGTTTTTTTTTATGAATGCATGATTAAAACAAAAAATCCAATCTTGAATGCCATAGATCAAATAATCATCTTTTGGGGCATAAAAAGAATCCACATTTTTGAAATCTTCTAAGTTATAAAAACTAATAAAGACGCTTTGAGTAAGTTTATAGTTGGACTCACCCTCTTTAATCACCCATCAATTTAACCATTAGTTGCAATCTCAGCGCCATCTATGGGGATGGGTCTTCTTAAGAGGGTGTTAAGTGCTCCACAAAGATCAAACTCCACTCACTTGGGTCTTTAGTGGTTTTTCTAAGTTAGAAATTTTCTTGAATGTGCATTAATCTCGCTCACACTTCATTTGGGCATAAAAATTGGACAAATCTTAACGTGGAGGGCCTCCGGGCACGTGCTTGGCAATCGATTTTTACACATCTTTTTTTTGGGCTTAAAATAAACTCACACTCAATCTTGAATGACTAACAATCAATGAACATTGCATGGTTTGGACGCATTTTCAATAACGCTCACATTTTTTATGTTGACAATCTCTCGACTTTCATTATGCTAATGATGCTGTCAAATTGGAATGAACATTGTATGCCATAATCACAAGTGTCTTCAATCATAGCTTACAAAATCTAAATCATCAATTGGAATAAACATGTGTTTTTTAAAGCCCAAGATCATGTATGTGGTCTTATTTTACACTTTTTAGGAGGCCTGCTTGGGGATTTCATCACCCCTTGGGACGACCTCAACTCCAGTGTTCTGGCGGAGTATAAAGATCGGGAGGTGAATCCAAAGACACTTCTCTTGGGATCAAAATTTTGTCACTCGGGCTAAGCCTCAAGGAACTTTATACCCTTGAGAAGTGAAAGAGGAGAAGTGGGTTACCACTCCTCTCGGCTGTGTGACATATTTTTGGTTTCATCTACGGATTTGGGCCTCATGTACCTTGTGTATATCGAGGACTCCCTAGCTAAACCAAATTTCATCCTTGTAGAAAGCTTCCTAGGATGTTGGTGTGTTTGACATGCTTGCTCAAAACTTTTGTCTTCTTGTTTGTTCATAGCTTTTGAATGAATGTTTGCCAATTTTGGTCGAAATCCCAGAAAAGTAGAAATCTCCTAGCTCAAGGCATACTTAGCGTAGTCACTACCTTATCAGAAAATCATCCAAGCTCCCTCGCTGCAACCGAATCTATCTAGTTCTTTGCCTTAGAACAATCTCAAATCCAAAGTTCATCCAAATCATCCCCCTAGCCAGCTAGCAACCCAATCCAAAATCACCCAAGCCTTTAAAGAGTTGTTGTCACTTTGCCAAAATTTTCTATCCAATCAATCTATCCTACCAATCAACCAATCTCACCAAGGTTATCCCTCTGACAGAGCATTGTCTAGGGTAATCTAGCTTTGTCACTTGTTATCCCTCATCACCTTGAGCTAAAGGTTGGGATCCACAAGTGGTCACTCTCGTGTCATGCCCATAGGATCATTAGTCTATCCTCAAGTTGACACAACCACCACCAAATCCAGTGCATAGGAAAGCAAAACTCTCACCTTTTGACAACATGCCCTTGAAGTCTTCCATCCACTGGAAAACCAAAAATCTCCAGCCAATCCTCCTTAGGTCTATCATGCAGCTTTGACTCTCCCTAGGAAATCTTTCATCAGCCAATCCAAAATTTGTGCTTAATCCAAAGCCAACCATGAGCTTTCGTGTTCATCCATATGCAAGACCCCATCCCCATCAAACTCATCATCAAAGCATGAAGTACCAATCCTATCATGATGTGTTTGGTCGCATTGTCCTTGCTCCCGCCACCTCCTATTCCAATGATGATGAAAATCTTGTTGACTATGACGGGTATATTGAAAGCCTTAGAAACATTCCCCCAAGAATCCCCCAAAATCCAAGAGTTATTCCAAACTATCTAGTCATGCCATCTGATATTCCAGCTTCCCCTCCATCACCCCATCAACCAAGCTTCCAATCTTCCACCCCCATCACACTAGCTATTCCTGTCAATCCACCTCCACCTTCGACACACGAGTCTCCAAGGAATCTCCTAGAGAAAATACAAGAAAAGTTGCCTCCAACAGTCGATAAGCCATGTCATCTAATCCAACCATGTGAAGTAGTCAGTGATGAAGCTTCCCCATCTATAATATCACCTCCATCTCCCATAGCTATCATCCCCATACCATCCATCAAATTGCTTAAAATCCTTCCACTTCCCGCAAGCATCAAAATCCCACCACCTATCAAATCCCTCCAAATCCTATCCACATTGCCTCCAAGCATTTCCCAAATCTCTTGTAATGACCTTTATGCATCCATCTTCTACTCACCCATCTCCACTACTGAATCTCCCATCTATCCATCTACTACATTTGAAGAATCCATCCCTTCACCTCCTATCGCACCATCCACTCCAAACCAATCCTATCAAGTTCCTGCCCAAAAGCATGTTGGCATCCCCCAAAGCATAAATGAAGATATCATCATACCATGTCTTCCATCCATAGTGCAGTCACCATCTCCTCCATCTCCAAAACCTCGAGCCATATCTCCTCCACTACAAGATATCTTGTCATCCCACCAGCTACATCAAGATCCTATCCTTCCATCTCCCCCGCTCCATGCTTCCATCTTACCACCTATCCAAGCTATTCCACCATCTATAATCTACCCTCTTGGTTCACTTACATTCATCCACGGTGGCCCTCTCTCAACAGAAGAATTAAGAACAGTATCTCCCCATTGCAATACACTTAATAAATCACTTCTACCAATTTCTGCAAGCAAAAAGTTTCCTCAGCTTGTTCAAATGCTCAATCGATGGCATTATCAAGGTCAAGGTTTAGGACCACAAGAGCAAGGAATCAAAGAGCCTATTATTGCAGAAAAAAATCTAGGATTTCATGGTCTTGGATATGTATCCAAAGGCTCACTATCTAAAGGTGTTGGTACACCACACCCCCAAACCAAGCCTATCTCCAAGCCCACCATGCCAGCCTCCCATCACTCCTTCAAGAAATCTTATGTCATCCCACCTCCACCATCTTTGCAACCCAAAACAACCTACCATATCCCCCCTTCATCCACTAAATCCATTTTGGGTCCCTATGTCCCAAAATCTACCATCCTCCATCCTCCTATTAGCCATCATAAAAATCCTATTCCATCCATTTCTATGCAAGATCAACAAAGGCACATATCAGGGCACATCATCCATCATCATCCCCCTACATGCTCTTTCATATCCTCTCCATCTCACAAAGCTTCTCCTAACCATCTTCCCAAAGCTTACCACAGCAATGTGAATACCAACTTCAAAATGCATAAAGCTAAAAATCCACATCCTAGGCAATCATATGTCTATTCTAAAAGACATACTCCAAAAAGGAAAAATCCCATCAAAGAATGCAAAACAATGCAAAAGCCTATGAAAAGAAAATCCAAAACCATGTGGATCCCCAAGAAAAAATTTGAAACCCAATGCATAATGGCATCCACCATTGCTAATCCCCCATCTAGTGACTCATGTCCCCCATCTCCTAACTCCATCTTGGGTGCCTATATCCCCAAGCACGCTTCCACAAATCCTCCATCACGCCCACATCTACCATCTATCCCCCATATGCTCTTTTCACACCCATCCCAACATGTGCCAATGTTGCTCTTGCAAGCATCCCCATATCATGCTCCTTTCCAACCTTTTCATCCCTCCATCTCCTACCATCAATCCCATTTAATCCAATCTATTGCATAAATCACACATCCGGTGTACCAACATCTAGCAACAAAATTGAACATTCCAACAGCCAGTGATAAATTCCAAAAAAGCCAAAATAGCTGAAGAAAGCCAAAATCATTCCAGCTAAGTCCAAAGTCAAAAATTCAAAAGAAGTAAAGAAAAATAAAGCGTCCACTGGTGAAAACTTGACAATTCAAGTGCCTTGGACAAGTACCATGATGAAAACTTGGCAAACAAGCATCATGCGTAATCCCGCCATCCCCAGCTTAGCCTATCACCCTCATGCTTTTGGTCATCTCTTGACATCCAACTCCATCTTCCAATCTATCCACCTATCCTCCACCCTCCATCTTCCATCTCAAACCATCCACTTATCTCCTGCAGCTTCAGCCAACCATCCCAGCTATCATCCATCTCCCTAGCCCCTTTAGCTTTTTCCATCCTAGCTTCAATCCTATCACATCCATCATTAGACCTCCTTCTGCATGTTATCTTCTGATTGGGGGCACTATATTCCTTGGAGATCTTCTCTTGTCCATCCTCCCTTGTCATTGGTATCTAGCTCTAGGCTATCCTCATGCAAACCCAATGTCATCTCTTTATATCCATCATAATCCTAGCTATCTACCATCCTATCCAGCCATCTCATCCTGCTCCTCTAGCTATCCTTGGTCACAAAATCTCTCATCATCATTGGATGCATCCTGCCAAATCCATATCTTTCTCTATCACCCCACCCTTAGCTTTCGCATCTTGCACAACATCCAACCATCCCACTATCCTATCATCCTAAGCTTTTTCCTACTTGTAACTATCTTGGTTAGCTTCAACTTGTAAATATCTTGGTCTTTCAGCTTGTACATCCTCTTTAGCTTAGTACCATTGTATCTATCCAGCATTCATGTCAGTTCATCCTTGATCAGCATCTTGCACCCATCGCACATCTTGGTTAGCTATTCCAACGCATCCTTTAGCTAGATTTCCTATCACCAAAGTGTTATCTTTCTTAGTTCAGCTTGCCAGACGCATCACTCATCCAAATCCACCAGCTTCGGTGCTCTCCAATAGGTCCTTGCAGGATATAGCTTTCCTCATGTCTGATCTTGGTCTGTTAGTACCTTGTCCTACCCATCTCGTTGGCAAACGGCTCTCTTTTGGATTTTCACTTTCTTTTGATTTGGGATCTTCCCTTTTGGGTCTTGAAGTATCTTTTCCAAGCAATCTCCTTGTTCACTCCTCAAGGTTGCCACGATCTTCCATATCATGGTATGCTGTGAATGGGGCAATTAGAGCGTAAGGTCTTGATCAAGTCTTTCGTTTGTTTTTCTTTTCTGCTTGTGGGTTCTCCAGTGTCGTTTCCACGCTGCTTCCTCTAGGATTCATGTGTGACGCTGGGGCAATCCTTGCGTGTTTGTTTTTAGTTAGTTTGTTAGTCCTTTGTATGGTTGGTGAAAAGGCCTTGATGTTCTTGGTAACCTTGGCAATTAACCAACAGTCCTATAGCAAATCTAGTGCTCAACTACATGGTGGTACTTCTCTTTGAAGTATCCCCCCGCTCAAAAAGCTTCAATGGTTTTCCTTCATCTCCATTATCCCCCATCCATATCTAGCATCCGTCTCTCCTACCCCAGCTTATGCATCAGTATCTCTTTGAATCACTCATCACTCTTAGCTTTAGGGATCCACAATCCTAGTCTTAGGGATCCACCAATCCAAATCAATCCACCAAGCCTCATCTTTCGAGATCCACAATCCTAGTCCTAGGGATCTCCGAAACCCATCTTCCACCAATCTGACTCTTTGAAATCCTATTGCATCAGCTTTATCATCCTATCATCCATCTCCATATCCTAGATTCCTTTTTATAGCGCTTTGCTCTTTCATCCTCCACCTTCCCTAAAGTCTTAAGCTTGCTTCCTCTTGTGCATCTGATTCTCCTTTATCATTCTCCCATAGTGAGAGTTTGAGCTAATTCAGCCCCTTCTCTTTGCCAATCTGAGTCTCCTTGCTCATCTCGGATTCTTTTACTTTTCAAGAAGTCGTCGAGCCTCGCTTTCTCTCCCCACCGCCTTCTTGAGGGGGCATCTCACAGTCCATTCTCTCGTCTTCTGCTCTAGCCTTGGGCATCTTATTTTCTTATCTTTGATATCATGCCACTTGCGGCATCACATCAAAGAGGGGCAAAATGTAGACACCTAAAATCCTTTAGAAAATAAAGTATTTTTATTTTTTGAAAAAGTCCTTATGACATCATCATTTATTAATTAATTAATTATTTAATTAATTAATTAATTTTCATGCCATTAAATCTCTTTATCTTAATTAAAAATATTTAATTAAGGAATCCCTCCCAAAAATGTTTAAATCTTATTTAAACATTATTTCCTTATTTATTAATTATTTAATTAATAAATTGACCAAAAATCCTAAAATAAATAAAAAATTTATTTTTTGCCCAAAACTTGGCCAATTTCCTTATGACCAATAACCTCTTCCAAAATCTTCTAATCCTTCTTTAATTTCAATTAAAGGCTAATCTCATCATTTCCTACCCCTAATCCCAACTCAAAATATTTAATTAAAATTAAATATTAATCCTCATGTTTATTAAAAAAGTTTTAATAAATATCTCCTCAACCCAAACCCTTGAAATAAATAAAACTTTATTTATTTCTTAAAAATCTAATTTATCCTCATCCTAAGAAGTTCTAGACTCTTCTAGAAAGTTTTCATCCTCATCCTAGGAAATTCTAGACTATTCTAGAAAGTCTTTATCCTCATCCAAAGTCTAGACTCTTCTAGAAGATGTCTTTAAAACTAATCCTAATCCCCTCCTAACCTTGTCACATTCCCTAAACATGAGTTAAAACTTACTAACCCAAGCCAAAGTTAACAAATATCTCCTCCTTCACCCACCCTCATTAAATGCCATCCACTTGCCTATCCTTAAGCTAATCCTAAACCATCCTAATCCATCCTCTAATCATTTGCACAAGCCTAAACAAGCTTAGAACCTTCCTAATCAATCCCAAGTCGAAATTGCTCTCATCACCCTCAAAATATCTCAACCATAAAACTTTATGAAGTCCACTAGGTCATAAATGACTCTTACAAGCCCTTTTATTGCTCTTACAAGTCATTATGAGGGTCTTTATGAAGATTTTATCTCTTGAGCCTCCTTTGTTGACTCATCCTTGCCCTTTCCTCCATCCTCTCACCATGTGACATGTGTCACTCCTTGATTGGCTATAAGGAAGCACAATCCATGTGCTCTCCTCTCATGCAATCTGAGCCCTCCATAAGCTTTTTCCCATCCTTGCATCTTAGCCCTCAAACCCTCAAGCCTCTTGCCTATAAATTGGATCCTTCCCCTTTGCAAAATAAGACAATCCATGAAGTAAAGTTATAATGCTATTTTGAGAGCCAAATCCATTCTAAAGCCATCTATCCACACCAAAAATCCACAATCATCCATTGAAGCCTTTGGAAGCATATTGAGCATACATCCTATCCATTTAGATAAAGCTACTCAACAAGAGAGCTTCTTATTGAGAGAGTCCATTAATGGCTCATATTCTCAATTGAGAGCTCATCTTAATCTATCTTGAAGTTTATGAATTTTGTTTAGTTTGTAGAAGCTTTATTTAAATTTGGTTTCTATTAGCATACTAACATTTTCTCATATACAGACACATGGAGCTAATAAGAGTTTTGAGACTTGAAAATAAAAGGTTGCTGAATTACCTGTATTGGCTTTGCCTAATTTTAAAAAAGCATTTCAAGTTGAATGTGGTGTAAGTGGCAATGCAATAGGAGCTATATTAAGTCAAGAAGGTAAGCATGTTGCTTTCTTTAGTGAAAAGTTGAATGATGCTAAAAGGAAATATTGTGTATATGATCAAGATTTTAATGCTATTGTTCAAGCATTTAAAAAGTGGATACATTATTTGATTCCTAAGGAGTTTGTGTTGTATACTGATCATAAAGCTTTACAATACTTGGGAAGTCAACATAAATTGAATCAAAGACATATGAAGTGGGTTGAATACTTGCAGAGTTTTACATTTGTGATCAAGAATAAGAGTGGAATTACTAATAGAGTTGATGATGCATTGAGTAGAAGACATTAACTTTTGACTAAAATGAAGGTTGAAGTTCTTGATTTTGATGAGATGAAAGAGTTATATGATGTTGATCTTGATTTTTCTGAGGTGTGGAGAGAGTGCAGAGCACCAAATCTAATAGATCACATAAGTAAGTATGATGAGTTTTTCATTCAAGAAGCAATGTTGTTCAAAGGTGTTTAGTTGTGCATTCCTAGAAGTCCTATGAGGTTGAATCTTATTAAGGAAAAGCATAGTGGTTGATTAGCTGGACATTTTTAAATTCATCAGACATTGAGTTTGCTGAAAGAGAAGTACTAATGGCCACAAATGTATAAGGATGTTTAGAAATTTTTAAAGAGTTGTGGAGTTTGTTAAGTTGCGAAGGGAGTGAGTTAAAATACTAGTTTGTATACACCTATTACTATTCCTAAGAAACCTTGGACTGACATCAATATGGATTTTGTTCTTGGATTCCCTAAGACAATGAAGGGGTATGATTCTATATTTTTTGTAGTGGACAATTTTTCTAAGATGGCTCATTGTATACCATGTTAGAAGACATCGTATGCTAAGCATATTGTTGAACTTTTCTTTAAAGAGATTGTGAGATTGCATGGATTACCAAGAAGCATTATTTCTGATAGGGATAGTAAGTTTGTTGGTTATTTTTAGAAGACTTTGTGGAAGAAGATGGGTACTGAGTTGAAGTTTAGTTCTACATTTCATCAACAAAGAGATGGTTAGACAGAGGTTGTGAATAGAAGCTTGGGTAATTTTCTAAGATGTTTAGTTGGGAATAAGCCAAATAATTAGGAGATGGTATTGGCACAAGTTGAATTTGCATATAATAATTTTGTGAATAGGAGTACATGAAAGACACCTTTTGAGATTGTTATTGGAATGCATCCTAGAGGTATATTAGATTTGAGAGATGTTTCTGGTGAAAAAAAGAAAAGCACTGCAGGAGAAGAATTTGTTGATTTTATGGAGTCTTTGCATAAGGAAGTAAAGTTGAGGTTGGAGAAAAGTAATCAAAAGTATAAGGAGAATGTTGATCAGTCTAGAAGACACCATGATTTTGAAGTTGGTGATGAGGTGATGATTCATCTAAAGAAAGAAAGATTCCCAGTTGGAACATACAGTAAGCTAAAGATGAAGAAATTTGGACCTTGTAAGATCTTGAAGAAATTTGATAGTGGTAATGCTTATGAAGTGGAGTTACCTGATGACATGGATATATCTCCTATATTCAATGTTGCTGATTTGTATAAGTATCATGAGTTAAAGGATGAAGTTTTTGTATCAGATGATTATCCTAAGAAGTAGATTGAAGAAGTTGAATAGATATTGGATCAGAGAGTTGGCAAGAACACAAGAGGAAAAGATTACTATGAGTATTTGGTGAAGTGGAAGAACAAACCTATTGAAGATGCTTCATGGATTTCTCAATTTGAGTTGGATTCAGCTTAGGTCAGGACATATCAATGATTCAGGAGAATCATTTCTCTCAACCTTGGTTGTCTGATGTAGGAGCATCCTGGGTTGCCTTGTTATCTTGCTCATTTTGTTCATTTTGTAGTTCCTTCATGTGCCTTGTAGTCCTTCATGTTCCTAGTAATTCTTTCATGTGCCTAGCAGTTCCTTCATGTGCCTAGAAATTCCTTCATGTGCCTAGTAGTTCCTTCATGTGCCTAGCAATTCCTTCATGTGCCTAGTAGTTCCTTCATGTGCCTAGCAATCTAGTTTTCTTCATGTGCCTGGCAATCCAGTTTCCTTCATGTGCTGAGTTACTATAGCAATTCCTTCATGTGCTAAGTTACTATAGCAATTCCTTGACGTGCCGAGTTACCTAGTGTATGTCAAGTGACTCTTTATGTGCTGAGTTACTCAATGTATGCTAAGTGCTTCTTCATGTGTCGAGTTACTCAGTGTATGTTGAGTGTTCCTTCATGTGCTGAGTTATCCAATGTATGCTGAGTGCTAGTAATTGGGTGTGATTTATGTGGGCTGACTTGCAAGATTTATTTTGTTTGCGACATTTATGTTAAGATCTTTTCTTGGGATGAATCCAATCTATTTTTGGGTCGGCCTTCCTCCTATATAATGTTCTAGAATGATCTGTAAGCCATTTTGGCAAGTATAAATAGAGTGTTTAGTCTTAGAGTTAGGCAAGTTTTAGAGAAGAATATTTTTGAGTAGAACTGAAGGTGCAAATTTGTTCTTGGATCTTTGTATATGAATGTATTGTAATTGGCCATAACCCAGAAGGCCTTATAGCTGGGCATGTATGTTGAATATTTGAAGAATCAATAAAAGTATTCTCTATTCTTCCTCCTTTGGTTGCCATTCCTTGTGTTTTCTTTCATTGTGTTAACTCTTATAGGGTGGTTTGGATAGTTGGGTGAGCCTTTGGACCTAGTTATTCACTCTTTTCTTGTGTCATCACTATCCAATATCTTATTTATAGGACGTCTTCTGCATACATCTATGATCTTCTCCATTATACATCTATCACTACTCACTATCTCTATGACCAATAAATATGGAAATCTCTTAAGCACATTAAAAAATATGTGTTTTATTAGTAATTGAAATTTGAACACACTACTCTTAATCCTCTTGATCTTTTCTAAATTCTCAAGTAATTGCATTCTCATATTTTCATTGAGGTTTACTTATTCCTTCTCTACACATATCTTATATGCTACATAGATGAATCTGGTTGATAATTCATCAATCTTTGAGCTTGCACATACAGAGTAGGCAATGATTCTACTCAAGAATCTTACATCATCTTACTTAATGGTGTTGATCACCATGGCCTTTCCATTGTACACTACTTTGGTATAATTCTCAACTTTCTTCTTGACCATTTTTTCACCTATAGGTACATTACCTTGTTTACTAAGACTAGATATCTCATGAATAAGGTCAATAGAAATATCAATTGCACTATCTTGAATCCATAGTTTCCCATCATGTATCCTACTTAACATGATATGTGTCCAATTCATGGTAGAAATGATATTTGAACTAGTTTAGTTCCTTCAAATGTTCAAATTCAGGCTTCACAGTCATGTTGTGATTGAAAACTAATTCCATATCTTTTGCATGTATTCACTCCCAATAGATTCAAATGTACTATTAAGATAACTTCCTACATCTTCCAAATATACTATATTGTTTAGAGTAATTGATAACACTGAGTTAGGGTTTCCTTCTATGAGTTTCATAGAAACAACCTTCAACTTATGTTTTTCCTTATTCTCAACATTTTGCACTACTACCATATCCATGATTTTATCAAATATAAACTTTTACCGAATAAATTTGCAAAAAAACAATAAAATACCTCTTTCTAAAAATAGGGTTTTCTTTGAAATTTCCTTGGTAAGTTGCTTCTAAGTGCTCTTTTCTTTAGATGTATTTGTAATGAAGTGAAAATCAATTTTGTACTCCATTTATTCCATCAACTTAAACTTACATTAATTGTGTACTTTGCAAACATGAAAAAGCTATCAATTACATTCTATAATCAAATAACTACTCAAGATCATCTATTTGATCTTTAGATGCCACCCGAGGTTTACTATATCCTCCTTTCATCATGAAAATTCTCCTCAAGAGTTGACTTCATGAAATTCTCTACAAAAACATAGTTTTCATCTTCTGTTACAAAATTAACCTTTTCTGTAATACTGATAACTCTTAATTACTTCATAACTTGTTTAGATAAGCTCCAAAATATACACCTTTTCTCAAATTCTCTTCCTCTAATTCAATCTTTAAATGAGGTTCTCAAATTGTATTTTCGTAAACAAGCTTAATTCAACTTAATTGAATCAATCTCAATAACTAGCTTCGATCTTCATATCTCATCATCATCTAGATTTTCTTTTGAGATTTCCAATCCTTTTAAAAATTCCTCATTATGTTCTTCTCAAAGTTCACTACCTACATTTCTTTGTTCCTTATTATCTTTGTTAGTTCCAAAGTTCCTCTCATGGTTCCTTCTATCATTTTTGACATTCTTTCCATCATTTCTTCTATTTCTGAAGTTTCTTCCATTATTCTTGTTGGAGTTCTTTCTGGTAAGGAACATATCAAGTGGATTTAAACCTAATACCAAGAAATAATAATACAATAACAAGCCCAATGATTAGCTAAATCCTATATTTAGCAAGTGCTAAATCTTAGTTCTGGACAAACATTAATAGATTCATTAGGACTCACTTCACTTTAGGCTCTATAGGGCCAAGGTAGGAAATCCTTAGGGATTGATCTTATTAACTTGATACTCTTCTCTACAAGACTATCCCTTATAGAAAAAATGGTCAATGTTAGTCTACGATTTGTCGATAAGCTTCTTGGGCATAGTAGCTAACTACAACCAAAAAGTAAGTGCTAATAAGTAATGACCAACACTTTTAGCTCTTAGTACATGAAAAGGTAAATTGACTTTTTGTTATGAATTTCCTGCAATCGATTGAATTATCAACTTGTTCTTGAACTTTTGTTAGATTGGTGTCTTATCCAATGGGATATAGAGTCAAAGATTAGTAGATTTGGACCTTTTAGTCAACTTGTGATTAAAATTGTAAACATTGAACTCTAAGTTTCATTCTTACCATATCATTTTTACAAACCCTAAACTTTATCAATTACAGAAAGAAATTACCTAATTCTTTAAATTAGCAATAATTAGTAAGAGATATACAATTTGTATGAATTGCATTAAACTAAATAAAATTTGTTCATATCAATCTCAATATCATGAATATATGAGAAAGGAGACAAAACTCAAAGACAAAGATATTTAAGGGAAATACTTTTTTATTAAGATGTTTGTAATACTAATAAAGACTCATAATACAACTCATAAAACAAGCCATTGGTACCAAATATTCACTTTTTATATTCAAGTATGCAATAACTGAACTCATTCACATAATCACAGAACAAAATGGATAGACTGCAAAATAAAACATGATAATGAAAAAATTCTACAGAGGTCGACCTCTACTCTTGATCTTGGAAATATATATATATATATATATATATATATATATATATATATATATATATGTATGTATGTATATATATGTATATATATATGTACATATATATATATACACATACATATATATATATACATATATATACATACATACATATATATATATATATACATACATATATATATATATACATACATATATATATATATACATACATACATATATACATATATATATACATATATATATACATATACATATATATATATACATATACATATACATATATATATATACATATACATATATATATATATACATATATCTATATATATACATATATATATATATATATGTATATATATATATATATGTATATATATAGATATATGTATATATGTATATATGTATATATATATGTATATGTATATGTATATATATATATGTATATGTATATATATATGTATATACATATGTATATATATATGTATATATATATATGTATATATATATATGTATATGTATATATATATAGGATTGCAGCAAGTTATAGATGAGAGGAGGACACATGCAAAAAAAGAATGGATACAAAATGTGGAAAGATGGGAACACAAAGGTAAATAGAACATTCTTAAAAAGATTGATCAAAAAAAGACAAATAGTTGACACAGTAAGTGGACATTTATGTTGTGCTTTCTGATTTTTCTCTTCTTTGTCCTTCATTGTCCTTCATGAGAAATATCTCAACTACTTCCTACCGATAGAGCTTTAGTCTCTCCTATAGCCACCCAAACATAAATTTTCCTTTTTGTGGGCCACTTTATAGTTTTGACCTCTTGCAAATCCTTTCTGGCTTTGGTCCACCTAGCACCCATAATTGCTTTAGATTCAACAATAAATTTATTTAAATCTATTTATGCCTTAAAAAGGGAATAAATTAAATTATTTAATGGGACATTAGAAGTATCTTTGAAAATTGGCATTGTAGCGTCCTAAGTTAAAATGGCACCAAAGGAATTAGACCATTCCTACCAACCTATTACTGTGTTTGCGACATCCAAAATTGATGGTATGTAGGGCTATACTCCCTGAGATAAAACCTTTAATTTTCCTTGTATAATCTATAATTTACTAGTCAAAAAACTAATTAGTTCCTTCACTATATGAAAACCTTCCTTCACTATGATTATTTTGTTAGGAAAATTTGGCTTTTTAACCATTAGTACAATGAGCCTCTCCAAAAATTGTGTATATGAGCCCCAAAGATTAAATGTGGGTGATAGCCATGAAAGTACCTCATTAAAAAATTCCTCAGCACTTTGTAAAGCAATGTAAAAATTATGAGCCTGTTGTGATATATTTTTTAAAATTTTAATCTTATGGCTCATCAAACTCTTAAGGACAACTATCCTTATCTCATCTCCCTTCTGAGTAGATTGAGCATCAATGCTAATTCTCCTAGGTTCTACTATTTCCTCTTCCTCCAAATCATCTATTTGTGTTGGGGCTTCACCTATACTCCTAGCTGGCTATTGTTGATCTTCATGTTCATGTCCTTGTCCTATAGCAACCACTTGCTCTGCCTATACAAGTTGCTCCCTCAGAGATGCAACTTCATTTCCAAGTGCTTAGAACTTGGCCTCAAGCTCTAGAATACTCTCTTTGTACACATGTCTATTTCTAAGCTCATCCTCATAGATATTTATTACATCAATGTAATCATGTATGGACTTAGAAAAAGTCTAGTGTCCATCTCCTCTACGTTGGCTTCATTCATAAAAGAAAAATGTTTCATTGCCTTAGAAATCTCTATGCCAGAGGTGCCCTACAGAGTCCATAAAATCATATTACCTTGTTTAGTGCTCTATACATCCATTAATTTTGGCTTATTTGATGATGGAGCCATACTCCAAACTACCAAAGATTTGGTATCTATGTTAAAACTTGTTCCCCTCCGTAATCCATTAGCACCAAATGCTTCATGTGAAATGGCATTTTCTTGCCTTCTTATTTGATCAAGCATAAAAGCTTTTTCCAAATCCCAGCTAGGCACTAATAACATTCCACTCCTCTATACAAGAAATCTTTCCTCCTCTAGAGTCATGACTTCACTCTTAAGATCATAAGCCTATAGTTTCTCCACTAGTTCCAGCTTCTACTCATTTGATTCTCTTGGTTTCATCTTTAGTACCAACTCACTCTATTTTCTATTGTATAGAAAACTTTTGAACTTATTAGAGTTGATGAATTCATCATCTTCTAGGAATTGTTGAGCCTGAATGATCCTATCATCCAACCTTGTTACCACTCATTCTAAGTCAGTGAGTGTACCCTCAACTGCATTAATCCTATCTTGGAGATAGTTCTACCTTAAATTAGTAAAATAGTGACTATTGCTAAGTAAAATTTGCAATGTCCTTTGTTTCACCTCCGTAGGGACATGGACAATCTTCTATCTTTTATTTCCCTTTGTGATCCATGATGCTTCAAGGATGTCATCTTCTTCTATCTCTAGGGTCACATTAGGTTTAGGGTTTTCTAGGCATACCCTATCCTCCTCTCCTATAGATCCTTCAAGCATCTTAGCCATAATCTCATCATGGTCAATGAACATCTTCCTAATCCTCTAAGGATAGGGGATATCCATATAAAATTTCATAAATTGGGGATCTACTTTCTTCATTTCTCTTTCCACCCTCAAGACATCATTTAGCTTTGCTAGCCTATCAGTTGCCTCCCCCATTGCAACTATGTTTGGAATAACATCTTTGTGGGATAATTCCTTGGTGCTAGGTAGTACATAGTTTCTTATCTCCTTAAGGGTGAACCTCATCCAATTGTTAGGATCATACATTCTATTAGAACTAGTTGAAAATTTGCAATGATGGAGGAAAGTATAGATCTAGTCTAGGGCCTCTTTTCCAATTGTAAAATCACCCACCCTAAAACATCTACACAAGAAAGTTCCCTTATGCACTTTTGATACTAGACACTCCCTATTGACCATAAATAATTTCCATATGAATTCTATTATACCCAATCTAGGAGGGATAAACTTTGGTAATATATAGGGTGGTTGAGGAAAACCATAGACTCTCATTAAAGAAAAGGTTGGAAATAAGAAAATGTCCCCCCAATTATGGTCTAATCTTTTTCCTTCAAGAAGCAGGACTAATCTCAAAAGGCTTTTGAAAATCTTAGGTGCCCTAAAGTAACTTGGATCTAACATTTTCATTATTACAACACTAAATTTATTAAAGAATGAAAGATAATAAGAAAAATGATAATTACCATCCCATACCCATGTCCAAAACTAAACTGGTAGGTCTCTTGCACATACCCTACATTCTTGTAGAGGATCAAATGCATTAGCAGTGAATAGTGATGAAACTTGAAATCTTTTAATTCTCCACTCTAAGCCCAGGCAATGTTTTCTTTCATCAACTGCACAATGTAGTTAACAAAGTCATACTCCCCCCATGGTAGGAGTCTTGCACATCTCTAGAAATTATGAATTCAGCTCCATGGACCATGTCAGTTTCATTTTTACTAACCACCTTGTGGACACGAATTACTATTTTTACAATGTAATTTTTAAATTTTTCCAAAGGCATCATTTTTTATACCTTCTTAGGATAATCACCCACATTCATTAAATCCATGGGAATATGCTACAACATAGATTTCCTAGTGTAGGCCTTGGTATTATCCTCAAACTTCCTCTGTAAATCCTTCAAATCTATAGGCTTGTCCATCGCCCCATTGTTACTCTGAGATTGGTTTTGACATTTGAGTATCAACACACTTAACCAAATTCTCAATATGATGTTGAGTATAGTATAGATATCGAGCTACAATGAATGCCAAGCCAGAGAATACTTCAGGTGCTGAGCAATCTTTAGGTCCTGAGTGAACTTTAGGTGTTGAGTGATCTTTAGGTGTTGAGTGAAGTTCAAGAGTCAAACAATTTATAGGTGTTGAGTCTCTATAGAAGCCGAGTAGAAAAAAAACACTATAGGAGTTGAGTGAGCTAGGTTTTCTATATGTGTTGAGCATCAGAGGTAACAAGTGCTGAGTAACATAGAATCAAAATATGAGTTTGTGCCTTAACAAACTCAGATGTAAACCATTTTTGGAGCCAACATAGATGAATCTCAAAGTATATTAAAGATAAGAATGAATCTTTTGCATTACCTATGCAATCTGCATGTAGCTAGTAAGAAAAATGGAGAAGGCATGCAACCAATATGAAAATTGCAAATAATGAGTACGAAATGAAGTTTTAATATTGATCATAGATTCATACCTAATCCTAAGTCTTTGAAATCTTTAAAAGGAAGACAAAACCCCATTGTATGTGTGGATGAATGAAGTATATGGGTGAACTATAGAAAAATTTAGAGGGAAGTGTGAGAAGACTTAGAAAAATAGAGTACCATTACAACATTCAGTCGATCAAGAATAGAGTATCCAAAATTCAAAGAGTGACATATCAGATCAAGCAAGGATCGAGTCAGTGAAAGTAGAACAAGGATCTAGAATCAACAATTGGAGATTGCAAAGCTATCAGGTCAAAGACTTTCTAATAATCTCTAGCAATTATATTAGATATAGAAATCCTATGGACTTAGATTGGCCTTGTAACCATTTGTAAATCCTTTAACAGGGTGGCATTCCAAGTGAATGTACATAAGTCCTTTAACCAAGCCTACTTTTAGCAGGGTATTCAAATCCTTTAACTAGGTCACTTTTAATAGAGTGTAAAGTCTTTAATAGGACATGTCTTTCATAGGGAAAACCATTGGAAGTGCTCAAACATTGTAACCTTGAGCAAGTTACACATTGTTGTAGTGATATTTTGTGGATTTTATCCCCACCCTAGTTTTACCTTCTCATTTTGGAGAGTTTCTGGGTTACCAAATTTGTGCGTTGTCTACTTTCATGCATGTCTTTACTTTCAATTTTATTAGATAGATTGGATGCATGCAAATGGTTTTAGTTAAAAGAATTTGAAAAGGTTAAAGTTAGTTACTTCTTATTCGCCCCCCTCTCAGAAGTGTATCTTCCCACTTGTTAATTCCAAAAATTGGTATCAGAGCCTAGTTCTCTCAAGAAGTAGCCTTACACCTTGGAGTTAAGATCTAGAAAATGGAAGTATAAAAACTCGGGAAGATCATAGAGAATTAGGAAATTGACATAAAACTTTCTTTACATGATTTGGAAGAAGCTAGAGGAGAATCAAGAAAATCTTTAAAAAGAAGAAAAGAGATTGCCATAGCTGAGAATGAAACACAGTACAAGGAGATTGACATCTCAAGTCTATTTTCAAATGAATATTTCGAAGAGTTTGATGCATCAATAGCAGACTTGGTGGAAAAGAATAGAACTCAAGTAGAAGAAATTAGAATTTTGAAGATTAAACAAGAATTACAAGCCATAATGCTTTGTGAAGTGACTTAACAGAAGAAAAGAGCCATTGAAGAAAAATCCATGATAGAAGATGACAAGAGAAATCTTACCAATAGACTAGAGGAAAAGAAAATTGAGTTTGAAAGAATTTCTAACATGCAACTGGACACCCTAAGTTAGATGATGAATGCACATCATGAGCTGAATATGAAAGACATTGAGATCTGTACATTGAAAATACAAAATGAACAACTACAAAATGACTTGAAAAGAGAAAAGGAGATTACAAAAATCTTCAACAAACCTAATGAGGTAATCAAGTACTTTGAGTAACTACTGAAATTACTTAGGGCAAGTAATGATACATTAGGACTTGGTTACACCAGCATTGAACAAGGAGAATCTTCTAAGACTGCTAAAGAAAGGAGTAACAAAGGTAAGAACACAAAACCCACTTGTCATTTCTATGGTTAAAAGGGACATACTTCTAATGTATGTAGAAGCAAGAATGCCTATTAGCATGACAAGCCTAAAAATGCAAGTTATTGTAATAAGTGCAAAAAGAAAGGACATCAAGCACACAACTACAGGACTAGGACTATGAGAACACCAAAATTTGAAGGTCACTATTATAATTACAAGAAGTATGGACATAGAGCTTTTGAGTGTAGATCAAAGCCTAAGTGGACACCTAATCAGCTTGTAAAGGGAAACAACCATGGACATCACTACAATTGGGATTACTAGACAAGGTATAGCTATCATTACTGTCAGGAATATGGACACATTCATAAAAATTGCATTAAAACACATTTTAGAGGAAACTACAGTCAATGGTTGAGCCAAACCACATGTTTTAGTTGCTTGAAGACTGGTCATATCAACAGGCCTTTCCCAAAAAGGTCAAAGGCACCCATCTTAAAGAATGACAAAGGAAAAGAGAAGGTAGATGTTGAACACATCAAAGGACAAATGAATAAGACATGGAAGAAGAAAGATGGGTGTAGCACATCAAATGGAGGAATCACTTCACCTAATAGGTCAAGTGATCACACTTCAGAAAACTAAGAAAGAGAAGGCATAAGGGACTAATTTACAAAGTTCTATCATGCATCAGTTCCTAGAAAAGACAGTACTGAAAAAGAATAGATCAGCATGAGCAAAGATGCAAAGTCAAAAGTTTAAGATTTCATAAGTGTTACCTTTATATACCGAGTAAAAATTTAGTAAGAGCTGAGTTGATAGAGGGAGCTAAGTGAAAAATAAAATATAGTTGAAGTCAAGCAAGTAACATTCTAGTGGAAGCCAAGTAATGTAGGATCCTTTAGCAGCCAAGTGGACAGTTGTGAACATATGAGCATTAAATGCAATGAAAATAGGGTATCATATCATATTTTCATTCATGTTTCTTCATCGAGACTGTAGAGCAAAGATGAGAGAGAACACAGAGAATATTTAATGCAAAGAAACTAGTGCATACAAAGATTTAAACAAAATTTGAAGCACAATCCCATCAATTGTAAGGTATTTACTATTGTGCCAACCTACATAATTTCATATTTTCATTGAGTTGAAACCCTAGATTTGCAATATGGCTTCTAGTTCTAAAAACCCTAAGGAAAAGGAAGATTTCAAGGTTTAGTTAGTTAGCAATGAGGTTAAACAACCATATTTTAGGTTGATTCCAAAGGTTACATACAAAAATGACCCAACTGGTGCCCTTTCCATTATACCCCCAAAAGTTGTGATGGTTTAAGATGAAAGGAAATGTTATAACTACAAGATAGGAGCCATAGGTGATATGGAAATGAGGGAGGCATATGAGAAATTGTGTGACAATGAAGTATTGAAGGAAGAGCACAAAATTGTTGAAAATAAGGGTTTAACACGAGCCCTAGATTTTCCTACAATGTTTAAGACTAAATGGATTAGACTTGTGTTGAGTCAAGTCCATGATGGTAGTTTGTAGTTAGAAGATGGTCCTATCAAGATCACTAAGAGTATAGTACATAGAGTGATAGGGTACCCAACCCTAGATTGGCCAAAGATTCTTAGAAGTGATGCCAAGGAGGAAATTGAGAAAAAAATAGGTGCAAAATAGAATAAAAGAGGGATGACAATTGACACTATCCAAGACCCTCTAATTGACTTTTTAGTAGGGGTCCTTGTACACAAATTCAACCAATCTAGCAAACTCAATAGTGTGCCCTATATTGTAGTTGATGTTGGATACAAATTGGTGAAGAAAGATCATATTTATGATCTTGCGGAGGTGCAACTATAATAGATCAATGAAAATCTAGCAGCAGTTAGAAGAACAAAGGGAGCACAATGTAAATTTGGTGCAATTTTGATATGCATTTTATTTTATGTATAGAATGAATTCCATTATTTTGGTAAAGTAGAATGGAAGAATGACAGGTATATCATAGCTTAGGTCAATGAATATATAGAGTAGATGGGAGCCAATTTTGAGACCTTGATGACTAGTTATTTTGAAGATTTTAAGAAATCAATGAACTAGAGGCTCAGAATCCTAGTTTCTTTAGTGGAGAAACATGTAAATGAAGTTTATTTCCTTGTAGATATTGATTATACATACATACAAGTGGACATACAAGGAGTGAGATGGTTGAGACCTCTTGGGTATGAAATAAATATAGATGAAGCATCAGTAGCAATAATTGCAATACTTGCAAAAGAGATTGACAAGTATTCACCACATTTTGGAACATATGACATGGTGAGATCCAAAGTGGATATGAACTTGAAAATTGCTTCCTCTTTGAAGAAGAAAGACAAGCTTGTTAAGAAGCTTAAAGAAAAATTTGGAGAAGGAACTATAGAAGAAATTGAAGATGAAGGTGAGGATGCTAAGGGAGATGAAGAAGAGCAAGATCAAGGGCCACTTTCCCTAACCCAAGGTATGGGGGAGCATGCAAATGAAGAGGAAGGTGTAGAGTAAGAAGAACCAAAGGTTGTAACAAAGAAGAGGAAAGCTCATAAGCAACCAGTTGCCTAGCCTAAAGGAAAGAAGAAACCTACAAAACCAAGTCTAGCTAAGCCAACTACAAGGGCTGACACCAGGGATAAAACACAAGGGGCAAAGGTGTAGGAAAAAAAAAGGAAATAGTACAAGAGGGGTCTATAGAGAAAAAAAAGAGAAGAAGGTATGTTGCACCACCAAAATTAGACAAAGAGAGAACATAGTCTGATGAAGATCATTTTAGACTGGTAAGTCATTCAACCACTTCTAAATTGGAAAATATTTGCAATAATATCAGAGATAATGTAGATTTATCTAGTCTAAAGACCATAGATTTTAATAAGTTGTCAAGAAAACAACAAAACATAGTGGAAGAGTTCATCTACACTATGATGGCTAAGTTCAAGACAACCCCACTTGAACTAGACACTTCAATGCCTAAAGAGCTAAGATCATTAGTGGAAAATAAGTGCCATTACTATCTTAAGATGGAGAAGGAAATAAGAGAGTCTACATTGGCTCATGTAATTCCTCACTTTACTAAAGGTCAAATAACAAATGCTAGCAAAATTCATGGGAGAAAATTTGCACCCAAATATAGAGTCTTCAAAATTTTGCAAAACCAAATTGAAGATGTTGTCCAAAAGTCCACATAGATGTGGAAATTAGTCTATGGATTAAAAAATATAAAGGATACGAAGACCTATTTGAGGGTAGGAATGATGAAGAAGAAGAAGAGAATGAGAAAGAAGATGAAAGGGAGAAGGAAAAAGATAAAAAAGAGAAAGAAATAGAAAAAGAGATAGTGAAGAAAGAACATGGTGAGGAACAACAAACTAAACAAAGTGTCCAAGACACCCAACTACCACCACCAAGCCCTCTACACACAACACCTGTAGAAATAGTAATAGTATAGGATGTTCCTAACACTTCAACTCAAAACATCAATCCTTTGACTACAAAGGATCTCGAGAAGATCCTTCACCAATCAACACTACAAGCACAACTTTGCACAAATCCAATATTGGTGAGCATTGATGAGTTACAAAAAGTTTTAGTAGAAATAACAAGGGAGAAGGAAACCACATAAGAACAATCCACACAACCTCCCACAGCTATAGTAGAACAACCTAAAGAGAAAGAAGAACATGAAAAAATTTCTAAGGTTGATTCTATAGTTAGAATGATAGCTACTGTTGAGGAGAAAAAAAGGGAACTAACATGGCAAGATGTACCTATAGCACAAACCCAAGGTGCACCTCCACAAATTGTCATCATTAATCAAGGCATTAGAGGATAAGGAGAAAGAAGTGGAGAAAACCCCTAAGGAGCAAGAGGCAATACAAATGTTGGTAAACTTGCCTACCTCAGGGACTCCTCAGAAGAAGTTCAGCAATGATGTAGTCCTAATGTAGATATCAACATTAGGCTCGAGCACTACTAAGGTTGCAAGGGTACTTCACTATGGAGACCCTGTACTTGATGAAGAAATAGTCATACCAAGCTATGACTCAAGAACCATGAACCTACAGTAGATAAATGAAGTACATGCAGCACTACAAAGGAGAAAGAGGCAAGAGATACTCAAAAATGAGTATAAGCAGAAGCAAGCACTAGTGGACATCAAAGAAATATTTCTTGATGTATTTAGCTTGTAAGTACTTGATGAAACTTGGCCAATAATGGAGCAATTATCCAACATTGTGGACCAAGTATAGAATGAGGACCTAGAAACCAATGTTAAATTATTGGAATGGTTAGAAAAGAAATTTTAGATGCAAATGAATGAGAAGATATAAAGTGAAATAGAACTTTCATAGGTTGAATTGGTGAAGAAGGTTGAAAAAGTGAAGAAAGTACTATTCTCATTGTAAAAAAAGTTGTGTGATTTCTCATGTTTCACATAGGAAACAAGCCAAATAATACTGAGCTTGGAGGAAAATCTAAAGATTTGTAACACTCAACTCCCAAAATATCTAGCTTAGGGTGAGAAGCATTTTGTAGCAACACTTCACACATAGAAAGAAATAGCTATGTTGACAACTAAGCCAAAATTAAGGAAAAACTGATGCAGATATAATCCTCCATAACTCCACATTTGGAAGTATTTCATAAGGAGTAGGCCTATATAGAAAATGTACTAAAGAAGGACCCAAATATTTCTACTTTAGAATGCCTTGTTCATCTTGTAGTAGAGACAACAATCCAACATAATTCATTGGAGATAGCTTTGAATAATTGGGATGCTTCTCTCAATATGATTATCGAGGTCAATAAAACATTTTTGGAAAAATATGGTCTCAATCCTTAGAACCCTTTGACATAAGTGTCAAAAAGGGGGAGATATAGTTAAGGGGGAGAAATGATAAAGGGGGAGTTATGATATAATGTTTTGGGGAAGTTGTAAATAAGAATGAAAAAACACAGATATAGAGTACAGGATACAGAAACAAAGGCAAAGAGTATCAAATACATCAGAATGAGACACATACAACACAATTATTTTGGTTATAGTAATAGAAATACACATAAACTCAAGGGGAGTTACAACATTTTTGAGGTATATATAATTTTTTAAAAAAATTGAGAAGTTTTGAAGTCCTGTATATATGTCAAATAAAATGTGTAGTATACTCATAGAGATCAGATGCATAATGGTCAGTTAAGTGTTTTTTTCACTCTTATCAAAGGAGGAGATTATTAGTCTTAGATTAGTTTTTAAATTTGAGTGTCAACACACTTAACCAAATTCTCAAGAATATGTTGAGTATAGTATAGATGTTGAGCTACAATGAATGCCAAGCCAGAGAATACTTCAAATGTCAAGCAATCTTTAGGTGCTAAGTGAACTTCAAGTGCTGAGTGATCTTTAGGTGCCGAGTGAAGTTCAAGTCTCAAGTAGAGTAAAAGTATTGAGTCACTATAGAAGTTGAGTGGAACAAAATCACTATAGGAGCCGAGTGAGCCATTTTTTCTATATGTGCCAAGCATTAGAGGTAACAAGTGCTAAGTAACATAAAATCAACATATGAGTTTGTGCCTTCACAAACTCATATGTAAACCATTTTTGGAGTCGACATAGATGAATCTTGAAGGATATTAAAGATAAGAACAAATATTTTGCATTACCTATGCAATCTACATGCAACCAATAAGAAAAATGGAGAAGGCATGCAACCAATAAGAAAAGTGCAAGGAATGAGTGGGAAATGAAGATTTAATATTGATCATAGATTCATACGTAATCCTAAGTCTTTGAAATCTTTAAAAGGAGGATGAAACCCTGTTGTATGTGTGGATGAATGAAGTATATGGGTGAACTATAGAAAAATTTAGAGGGAAGTGTGAGAAGACTTAGAAGAACAAAGAAACATTGCACCATTCAGTTGATCAAGAATAGAGCATTAGAAATTTGAAGAGTGACATATCAGATCAAGCAAGGATTATGTTAGTGAAAGAAGAACAAGGATCTGGAATCAAAAATTGGAGATTACAAAGCTATCAAGTCAAAGACTTTCTAATACTCTCTAGAAATTGTATTAGATACGAAAATCCTATGGACTTAAGTTGGCCTAGCAGCCATTTATAAATCCTTTAACGGGGTGGCATTCCAAGTGAATGTATCGAAGTCCTTTAACCAGGCCTACTTTTAGTAGGGTATTCAAATCCTTTAACCAGATCACTTTTAATAGAGTGTAAAGTCTTTAGTAGGACAGACCTTTCACAGGGCAAACCATTGGAAGTGGTCAGACATTGTAACCTTGAACAAGTTACACATTTTTGTAGTGATATTTTTTGGATGTCATTCCCACCCCAATTTTACCTTCTTATTTTGGAGGGTTTTTGGGTTACCAAATTTGTGTGTTGTCTACTTTCATGCATGTCTTTACTTTCAAGTTTATTAGATAGATTGGATGCATGTGAATGGTTTTAGTTAAAAGAATTTGAAAAGGTTAAAGTTAGTTATTTCTGATTCACCCCCCTCTCAGAAGTGTATCTACCCACTTGTTAATTCCAACACCCATCCAATCCAAAAGCTTCAATAAATGAATTGTGATCAAGTGTACACAGAATAGTTCTATCTTTCTTATGGAAATATTTGGTGGCCATATTGTAGCAATGAAAAAGAGCCTTCATCAAGTCCACATCCACAAATTTTTTTGCAAAATTCAATTTAGCCAAGTTCTTGTTCTATGGATTACACACAGGAAACTTCTTCTCTCTATTATAGTATAAGTACTTGAAAAGTTTAGAACTAGTGACACTAGGGCATAAAAAATCTCTACAAAGAGTATATGGATTGACAAAGGCATGGTCATCTGTAGCATTAGAATTAGAGGAACTAGGGAAAAGCTTAATCCATTCTTCAACAAACCTATTAGGTTTCCTTTTTCCTAATTTTCCCACCTTAGAAGTTAAAGTCTCTGCAACCCCTACCTCTAACGATTGAATTTCTTCCACCTCTTTATCAAACATCTTGATAGTATACTAGTAAAAATAGTATGGACTATGTTCTCAAGCTCTAAAACAACTATTTTTATATACTTAAAACTCTAAAACTATTCAAAGTGTTTTCTCTACAAATGGCAAACTACAATTGTTAAATAGGAAAGTCTTTATAACTTAATGTATACAAATCAACATTCATCTTTGCATTGATTTTTAGCATGATTGAAACATATTATTATCTCATTCTATCACCTTAGGGGAGCTTTTTCATTACTATCCAGTAATATACTTCTTGTACCAAATTCAAATCTAATTGGTTAAGAATCTTATTGTCATTTCTAGCTTAGAAAAGTCACTAGCATGTTTCATGTCAGAATAGGGTCTACAATCTTATGATCATTACTAATGAAAAGAATCCTCATGTTATCTTATAGCTAAAGAAATAGTTCCAAAATGTTATGAAACCTTTTGAAAAACCCTTATCGAATAGTTGGAAGCCATGGAAAAACCCTTTATGATCTTATAGATTCTTAGCTATCATGGCATTGTTGTTGAATTTTTCTTCCTCTTTGATCTTACAGTAGATGGATTATGTTGAAATGGTGTATCATCTTATTTCAATCCATTTGACCTCACAATCATACAATCCTAGTCATCTTATTACTTCGTAACATCTTTAGCTACCTTTCAAACTCTTACAATACTACGAGATATCGTTACCCTTCTCTAGCATAGCATTGTGGGCCTTGCCTTTTTTTTTACCATCTTACAATCATGGCTTATTCATAGCATTGGAGCACATTATCCATTACCCTAAGATATTTTGATAAACTATCTATCATAATATTAGAGATTTCCATATGCTACAAAAATTAATATAAAATTCTTTTTTGGTCCCACTATTCCAACTAAGCATCCATTTGGTATTCATTTGACACTTTGGTAAATCAAAGCTGGACACCTATCACCTTTGTGATAGCATACTATTACTTTTCCCTATCTTTTATCACCTTATGATCTTACGATCATAAGTGTCTTGTAACATTACAACATCCAAATAGTACGTTCTTGACCTTACAATACCCATAGCTTCATAATATTGTAACACCTTCTTTCTTTAGAATATGGTGTCATAATCTCCCTCCTTGTCATGACATCATAGAGGAGTAATTGGAGACTACTCAAATAGACATATGTTCATATGATACAAAGAGAATCATAAGATTGGAGACATTGAATTTCTTATCCATGATATTATGGCACATCACTTATCTTAAGATTGTGAAACTAAAAATGTTTCGCAATGATCCTTTGCTAACCCCTTTGTGATAACATCATAGAAAATGATGTAAAATACAAATAAATTCCCACTCAGCTAAAAAACTTGGGGTTAGGGCCTAAAAATGTGATTTTTATGAAGATTTCTTGTAATATAAGATGGAACTGGAACCTAGGGCATCAAATTTCACACTTGGGATAAAAATGAAAAATAATCTGATTAGGGAAAAAACATGTTAGGTTTCTCTTCTATAGATAAAAAAAAAAACATATAATCCTAACATCACAATATTGTTTTTCTTAATAATATTTTCAACCTAAAATTTTGAAATTTAAGCATAGTGAAAATATGGGCTATCAGTTCCTTCTATCTTCAAAGTCTATGTTCATTATACACTACTTTTTTGTATGTCTGAAGTTGTTGCATAACTAACATACTGGTGCTTTTCTTCTAGGATTCTACTAATCATTAGGTGCATGACAATTACGAGCAATGTGTCCTAAGTTATTACACTTATAACACACAACCTATCTTCTATGTTTATAAGGTCTTCCTTCTCTTGATGTTCTTTCATTAGATCTTCTTCTATATGTAGGGTTAGTATTTCTAGACATTTTACTATTCCTTCTATCATTATCATATTTATGTTTCCTACAATCAATTTCTTTATGACCCATACCATGAGAATTATGACAATAAAAGTCCTTAACATGATTAAATGACTTATTTGTACAATCTCTTTACATATGACCTATTTCATTACATGAAAAAAACTTACCTCCAAATTCATACCTCGTTTTCTTAGGAGATTTCACTTGCTTTGGTTCATTCAAAATTTCAACTTCCTTGTCTTGTCCAAATTCTTTAGGTTTATTAGAAGATTAAGTAGATTAAATCTTATCATTAGATTTATCTTTTTTTCAAATATGATATAATCTTAGGTTTCTTCATAGACATGTTAATTAGATAAACAAGACTAGTCTTATCATAAGTAGGTCTCTGTATTGACATTAAATAATCAAGATTTTCTCTACTAGAATAAAGCTTATCAAGTTGTTGCTTGCACTGAGTTAATTCACCGTTCACAATAGTATTATACTTATGAGGTTCTTCATGATCTTCTTTCAATGTTTCAAACTTAGATTTTTTTTTTGCCAAACTTGCTCTAAGATCTGCATTCTCAATATTCAAATTAGATTCAACTTTGATAGGATCATTTCTTAAAGTCAACTTTAGATTCAAAATCTTGAATTCATACTTCAAGATCTTGTAATTTGTCTTTAGCTTGGAATAATCATCTTCACTAGTTCTAGATTGAGGAGATTCAGGCTTGGATTTTAGATGTTCAATATTTTCCTTCAATTGTCCAATGTATACTTTGGAGTCTTCATATTTGTCCTTCAACTTATGTCGTTCTTCAGTAAGGAGATCAATTTTTTCAAGAACCTCTTCAAGTTTCTTCATCAACTTTTCCATATCCACAGGTATCTTATTCAAACTATTAACCCTCTTCAAAGTAACTATGCTCTGATACCAATTATTAGAAATAGGTATTACTAAAATAGGGAGAGGGGGTGAATCAATAATCTACAAACTTTACTCACTAGCTGGATATTATTTCTTACTTTAAACCATACATAACAAAGTAATAAAGTAATAATAAATAGTAATAGTAACCATGCACAAAGATAACTCATAACACCATATTTTGTTAATGAGGGAAACCCTAGCCAAGAGAAAACCCTAGTGGGGATGATACCCACTATATAATATACTAATATATAAGTTCCTTGTTAGAGGATGGACCCTATTAGAAGTCCATGTTAGGAAACTTTGAATCCCTATTAGGAGATTTCAACCTTGTTAGGAGTTATGCCAACCATATTAGGAGTTGTAGTATAATAGATGCAAGATGAGCCCACTGCCCAAACATGCACTTCCAATTACAAGAAGAGCTCACGACCCAAACAAGTAATTAGACTTCTAGAAAATAGGTACTATATTTTGTTTCTTAATTGATCTCAGATCACAAAATAATTTTCAAAAAACTTTGGATATATCACTTTCAAAAAACTTCTCATACTATTGCTCAACATAATAGTACACTTCTTATCACAAAATGTCCTTTTCATAAAGACCATACCTTTAAGAAAATTGCTGCTAGGTCAAAATAAACTTTTCTAACTTAGAGAAAATATCTAGGATGTCAGCCCTAATTAGACAGGTAATTATTTTGTAAACAAAATAATCCTTTCCTTCAATTCCCCTATTTTGTTTCACTTAAAACATGAATATCTCTTTTTCATATAGTTTGTACTGACTTCCAAGGTTATACATGTCATCAACCACATGTATGCTATCTCCATCTAACTTCACTAGTCATAATATGATGTCAGCAATAAGTTATATACAAAATAATACACTATTGTATACCAAATTCCATACTTAGACAATTTTTTGATTGTCAAAAGATAAGTATCTTTATTTCTAAGGTTTCTTATAAGCATGTACATCATGTGTTTCCATAAATGACAATAATTACATATCTGTCAACATATTTCCAATCATGAATTGAATAGTAAGGAAATTGAGATCACAACTCTAAAGTTACAAAATGAACAACTAAGAAATGATCTAAGAAGAAAAAAAGAATTTTCTAAAAGTTTCAATAGAACAATTGAAACCATCAATTACTTTGATAAACTGATGAAATCTCCTAGATCTAACAATGATACTAATGGACTAGGATACACCAGTATTGAGGAAGGAGAATCATCTAAATGCAGTGAATATAGAAACAAAAAAGGTAAGAACTATGAACCCACTTGTTATAATTATGGAAAGTTAGGTTGTACACCAAACGTTTGCAAGAGAAACAATGTAAATTAGAGCCCTCAGTAGATGTTTATGGGTTATTGTCATAAGTGTAACAAGTAAGGACATCATGCACATGAATGTAGGACCAATACTATAAGCACACATATATTTGAAGGATATTGCCATAATTGTCAAAAGTATGGACATAAAGCATATGAGTGTAGATCTAATGCCAAGTGGACATGAATCAAGTAGAAAAAGGGAAAACACAAGGGAAAACCCTACAATTGGGATTACAATACAAGGTATAGTTGTCTCTATTGTCAAGAGTATGGAAATGTTGTTGAGATCATATTAGAACACATTTCAAAAGTGGCTACAGTAGATGGTTGAGTTAATCTATATGTTTTAGTTATTTGAAGATAGGTCACATCAGTAAGAATTTTCCAACAAGGTCAAAAGCACCTAGTAGTGAATTCAAAAAAAGAAAAGGGGAGAATTATGTTGAGAATGTCAAAGTGAAAATAAACAAGACATGGAAGAAAAAGGAATATTTCATCACATCAATTTCATATGAGATCACTTCATCCAATGCATTAGGTGATCACATCACCCCCAACTAGGCAATCAAAAGGTATGTGGGACTGATATTGCATTGATATATTTTACATAAATTCCAAGAATCTAAGTCCTAAAAAGAGTACATATGCATGAATTTAAAAAAAATTATATATTGGTTAGAGCTTGGAAGGAATCTATAAGTTTTCTTAGTTTTAATGTAATTTCTAAGCATGAAAAAATTCATTTGGTGCCGAACTATTAAAGATAATAGTATTAGCCAAGATAGTTGTGTTTGCTGAGCATAAAAGAAATCATGTGTAAGCTGAGTGAGTTGAAATTTCTATGATATCCAAGCTTACAAATATGAAAGAAATGAACATTTATTGCCAAGTTTTAAAGGCTATATGGTGGATTTTTGACACATTTTGCATTTTGATGGGACTCAAAATTGCATTCCTATTTTGAGTACCATTTTGAAATTTTGAGTTATTTTGAGCCCTATAAATGCATTTTCTTGCTTGTGTACCTGACTACTATTTCAAGGTATAATACTATCTTATGTTTCTAACACCTTGTATTAAACATATCCATGAATCCTATAATTATAAACTATCATGCTAAGTCATTCTATGAAGTTCTGTTTTGAGGAGTTTTCAATTTTGCATTTTTGTCAAAGTGTCAAACAATGATAAGAGGTATAGTTTGTATTTGAATATCTTGTATTCAATGATTTTTCATAAATCACTACTTTGGGAGTATTTAGTACACATATCAAAGAACCTATATTTCAATTTTAAAGTCATTTTGATATGTTTTGAATCCCTCAAATTTGGTTACTTATCTCTGTCATGTTGATGCAAATTGCTTTGATTTCTAGGAGGCCCTATTTGACTAATTATATCTTTGACCCAATTGGCCATAATAAAAAATTCCCTTCTTTTCATTATATTCTAGAGGGCACACACTTTCTATGTTCTAGATTTGAGCCTATGACGAATCCATTTGATCAGTTTTCAAACGTGATTCAAAATGCAACTTGTGAAATTTTACTAGTGTCAAGAAGTGCAGATTGATATATACTTCCTTCTACTCAATTTAGGGTCTCAATTAATAATGTGTACTTAGGTAGGTGGAAGCTAACTATCTCCATTGATATTGTTCCTTCAAATTAGGTCTTCACTAAATAGCTTGGTCTCTTCTATCTAACTCTGCCTATACACCAATTTAGCTTCTAAAGTACTTAGTCCATACTACAATGCTCAGTCAATACATAAAAATTTACTAATGTTTGACACTATGTGTATAAATGATTCTTTGGTACTATACCTTCATAAATATGCTCTTATGCATCTTTACTTACATAAATATGAACTTTAGCATGTTTTATGTTTGGGAGTGATGTACGACTCATTAAATGTACAGTTCCATACATACCTTCTTAGTTTGAAATGATATTATCATCTTCTCCATTGGATTGGGTGATCTCAACTCTATTTGTTCCACTATTTCCATCTTCTACCCATTCTTTCATGTTTATTTCAATATACCTATATTTGTTTGATCAATGTCCGCTTTACCTTAAGCCTTGGTGTTTTGATTTTCTGTTGGTACTTTAGTTTTGTAGTATTTTCTTGAGTGTCCAAACTTGTGAGATTTGGAACATACATTTTTAGGTGCATAATTCTTCCTTTAATTTCTCCAATAGGGTTTTGTTTATGATCTTCATTCATATGCTATATATATCCATACTTTTGATAGTTGTAACAATAGCCTTCAAATGTAGGTGTAGTAGATGTACTCTGCATTCTTGATCTATGTTCATGTATTTGATGTCCTTGCTTCTTGTAGTAAAAACAATAACTAGTAAACTTAGGTTTAGGGTTTTGAATACAATTTTTTCTTCTTTATATGTGTGTAGTATGACTAGATTTTCCACAATGATAAAATGTTGATTTTCCCTTTGATTTAACATTTCTCAATTCTCCACTCTTGGATGACTCTCCTTTCTTGGTAGATGAACATATAGATCCAAAAGTACTACCAAATGACCTCATAATCTCTTCAACGTATTTCATTTCTTCATTAGCATTGTTGAATCTTTCCACAAGATCTTTCTTCATTTTTAGTTTATTCTTCAATAGGTTCTTCTATGATCTTAGATCTAATATTTCCACATCCTTTCTATTCAATTTCTGGTTTACAAAAATCAATCGATTCATTACATCAAGTTGAATGTTTGTAAGATTTTATAAATCATATATCCTTTTTTTAGGTCTATTAGCCATTTTCCTTTTGTCTTCCTCATCGAAAACCTTATCTTCTTGAACTTTCTTCTTTTTCTTGGTCATTTTACATAGCCTTAATGATTGAATCTCATGTTCCCTTTTTGGTCCTCTAACTTCTTCATTTAGGATTATGATCTTTTCTAGTAGTTCTATAGTTGTTGTATCATTTTCACTTGAACTTCTAGTTTCAAATAGTCATTTAGTTTCAAATAATCCTTCAATTTCAATTTCTTTATTATAAAACTCATTTATCTGAATAACCAACTCCTTTCTCCTTTTTAGGTATTCCCTTAGTTCTTATCTTACTATTTCAAGTTGTTGTAGTGTGAACTAGATGTTAATAACCTAATTGTCAATAACTTTGTCCACTTTAGAAGTCTCCATCTCCAAGATCTAAACTCCAAGTTGTTAAACTTTTCAAGAGAACTGCTGCTCTAATACCAATTGTTGGAAGTCTTAATTGGAAACCAAGATACTAAGAGGGGGGGTGAATTAGAATTTGTAACACTTTAGCCTTCTTAACAATTCTTTCTTTCATAAACACCGCATTTACCATCTCATGTAGAATATCTTATGCATGCATAACATATAAAATTAAACTGTAATAACATATCTATCTAATCTATCAAGCACATACATAAAATGTAAGCATATGACACAAAGATTTCGTTACCCAAAAACCCTCCAAGGTGAAGGTAAAATTGGGATGGGAATAACACCCACAAATTTTTACTACTATAGTAATAAAGTTTACCTATTAGTGTTATTATGTTTGACCATATCCAATGATATACCCTATGAGGGGTTTTCCCTATCAAAAGCATTTGAGACTGTAAGGTCTCACCCTATTAGAGAATTTTATACTTACAAAAAAGTAAGGAATCTATTAGGAGATTTACAAAGATATGTTAAGACCACTTTGTTAAGAGATTATCCCTGACTCAAACTATTAAAAATGATTCAATGCCCCATCCTCAATTTTCTTTGATAATCTAATGTTGGATCTCATCTCTTCAATTTGATTTGATCTCTGATGTAATTTAACTTTGTTTTCCTTCACTATTAGAAAATCTCACTTGTTATGTTCTATTATAATATGACTCTTTACATCTTTTGCAATCACACTTAATCTTCTTTGTGATTGTTTGAATAGCTTGTTCACTCCTTTTCATCACCATATAAACCTCTCTCTATTTGTTATATTTTTAAATAGTTTAAGATCTTCTCTATTTAAATGTTTTGTAAAGATTTTTCTAGTTTCTTCCTTATTTCACCTCTTCATCTGATTGGTTCATCATGGAACATATGAATTTGTGAGCCATGTCATAAAATGCATAAACATTTCTGCAACAACCTCTACAAGTATTAAATATCTATTTCTTGTCATCCTATAATGGTTTAACTCAATTTTTGTATCATCCCTGACTTGAATGTTGATTCCTTGTTGCTCGGCAATAATTATCTTTGATACTTGACATTCACTATATATGTTGATGATGCTCGATCCTTACTATGCTTGGAACCTTTTATGTAACTAGGCATTAATGTGCTCAAACTACTTGCTAAATATTAGACTAGGCTTACATTGAAAATACTTAGCAACCAAAGACTTTCTCAACTCCTATAAAGCTTAGCATCTACATGTTTATATAAAAGTCTATCTCATGACACAACCTATATAGAGTAGCTCAGTATAGTAATGACCTTCTAATCATGCCTAGTATATGACAAAGTGTTTGATACTAATAGACAACAATAGTTCGAGATATCATATCAACAAAGATCATCTATAGAGGAGATGACAATCTCTTGAGAGAAAAATTAGAAGTTTGAAGAGGTAAGTTTGATAAAATGAGAATGACATAATGTGAGAACATAGTGCAATATTGTGGAAGAATAAATTAAGTTAAAGAAATGGAAATATTGAAGATGGAACAATAAAAAACAACATATTGAGAACTCTACTTCCTATTTATGCTATTAGGGTTAATGAAATACAAGAACTAAGATGTTTACCAAGTAATAACCTAACTATAGAAAGTTTGATTGGTATGCTTACTACTTTTGAGATGTCAAATTTTGATAACTACACTCCTACTACTATTGAATCTTCTTTTATATCATGATTGGCTCTTAGAAAGAAAGGATGTGGAAAGCATGTGAAAAATGCTAGTGATACTTCTAATGATCAAATTGATGAAGTTGAGGTAACAACCTTGGATATTTCAAAGAGTCAAAGTAAAATACAAAGTTAAACTTCCTATAATCTATTTTTCATGCAACAAGGTTGGTCATATTGCTACAAGGTGTCTTGATAGAGAAGACAAGGATGAAAGAAAGGAAAGAAAGTACAAAGGAAGAAGAGATAAATGAGGCTTCAAGAAAAACAAATACTACAAGGAAAAATTTAATAAATCTTGTTATATTGTTGAAAAAGAAACTAATACTAAATTTGAAATTAATCATGAAGAAGTATTTGATGTTTCTATGAAAGAAGATTCTGCTGAAGATGAGAAAAATTCTTTAATCTCTTATGTGAACAAAAGTGATAGATAGATAATTGATAGTGGTTTTTCTAATCACGTAACTGGTGTTATAAGTAAATTTGAGGATATTGGATCATACAAGGGTGGCTATGTTAAATTTGGTAAAGATGTTACATGTCTTGTAAAAGGTGATTTATTGAGTTACTAGGTTGAAGGACTTAACTATAATTTATTGATTGTTTCATAGTTAAAAAAATTAGGTTACAAAGTTCAATTCCATCACAAAAAGACCATAATATTTGATGTTGGTGGTAAACTAATTGGAAGTGGTGATCAAACAAGAGGTAACTTGTTCTACCTAAATTTATTTAATGCAACATATTTTTTGTGCATGATATGAAGATATTTGGTTATGGCACAAAAGGTTATGTCATGGAAACTTTGATAATTTAGTTAACATTAGTAAAATGAAAATAGTAAGAGGATTACTAAAAATGAAGAAATGTGACAATGCTATGTGTAAACAATATCAATTGGGAAAAATGATAAAGTCTAGTTTCAAGAGAAAAAGTGTTCATCTAATGATATATTGGAATTGCTTCATACTGACCTATGTGGACCTATTGGAGTTAAAAAATATTCTAGAGACAAATATTGATAGGATTAACCATAGACAAAAATAGCAATTACATGCAAATATAAACAATACTAGGAAATAATAAATCACACAGAAGAGAGCACAAGACACCAAGATTTAATGTGGTTTATCCAAACCCTAGGATACATCCACCAAACAATAACTCCAATATTAATATGATCTAGTGATTACAACCTAATTATAATCTATAATCCCTTTGATGCAGCAGTAGGCAACGTAAGTCTTCAAACAACAAGGAATGGTAGAAGTTCACAAATTCCCTCAACATCCAAGGTGAAGGGTCCTAGTGCCAAATACCTATCACAAGTATGGAGATGGGCTTAGAAGAATGTTATCACAACCCCATAAGAAAAGGTAACCTAATCAATAGGTCTATCCAAGTTCTAAGCTCCAGTAACTCAAAATGCACAATTGGATTCCCTTAGCCAAAAGAGGGATCAAACCCCAAAAATTGGATATAAAGACTAGGGGTGGCCTAAAATAATTGATATGCCATATTTAGCTCCTAATTAACATGAATCAATGATTCATTTCATCAAACAAAACTTATAGCATCAAGTTGCTTTGAAAACTAATGAATTGGCTTATAGCCCTCCTAGAATGAGAATGATGCATAAGTTTGGATTCTTCCAAAAAAAATGATGACTTGAATAGATATTTTGGTACACTTTTAGATCATATAAAACATGCCAAAGTTCCCTTGAATAGTGAGAAGCAAAGGTTTTTGTTATTGCATCACTAGATTGGGTTCCTAGGTCTAATTAGGGCTCCATTTCCTCTACAAGTGATCTTCCTAAAAAGGAGAAACTCAATCCAACTATTAGAATATGTATGGGCATGTAAAATAAATAATAATCCAAGGTTTTAGCCTCTAATGAATCAAACAACTCAAACTAGAAGGGACTATTGCAAATGTTGTATGGTGTACTCTTGGTGATGCACACCTAGGGCATGGTGGCAAACTCAACTCCTTTCTCTTCTTGGAAAAAAACTTGAAAAATATAAAATAACATTTTTAAACCTTTCATTCCACCAAAGTGCATAAATTTCCCATAGTGGAATGTGTCAAAATGACCCAACCCTAGCAAAGTGCTGATTTTTAGGCTGAATTCTAGGCAACAAGCAAGAAAATTTGATAACTTTCAACCTATGAAAGATTAGAACATGAGACTTGATGAAAAATGAAATAGATAAAATTCTACAACTTCTAGATTCACTAGCACATTCCCACTTGTTCATATAGTTCTATACAAGGGTCTGCAACATGTGTTTTACAAGCAAAAACGTTGATTTCTATTGATGTCAATGCCAAATTACAATGGTCTTTCCTATCATCGGCCTATAAGCCTTTATAGGAATTTTCCAAAGGTTACATGTTCATTTTAAACTTCCTAGCTATTGGATGAAAGGTTTTTGAAAGTATTTCACACTTTTTGCAAAGTTGTTCAAAAGTTGCTAACAACTTTTGAGCAATTTTTGCAAAATTTGTAAAAATACAAATCTGAGGAGCAAACTTGGTCTAGACCTAAAGTAGGTGATCCAACATGGATCTAGTTATTTAAAAAAATTAAAAACCTAGAATCATTTTCATTTTTATGCTTATTGATCATGTTTGGCTTTAGTTACCTAGGGGCTCATAATTATGCCTAATCTTGGAACTAGGCCTTGCATCTAGATCTATGTGCCAAACTATCCTAAGTGAACTATCTAGGATCCTTAGCTGTCTTCTTTGATGAATCTAGAGTGGGTGCTCTTACACCATACTCCTATTAAATTTTGAAACTCAAGTCCCTACTTGAGGGTAGCAAACCCACTGAAGTGCCATGTTTCTTGATTTGTTCTTCTGTTAGCCAAGTAGCATCTATGTTGGGGAGGCCCTTCCATTTGACTAAGTACTACATGTACTTCTTGGTCCTAGTTTTCTTGAGTAGCTTGGTGTCTAATATTTCCTCATAACTCCACTAGTTTTCTTGGTGGAATTTTGGTAACATAGTCTTCCTCATTGGTGTCTTCATCTTGTTGATCTAATGATCCTATAGTAGTCTTCTAATGTGTGAGATCTGCAACATTAAATATGGGGAAGATCTGCAAAGTTGGTGGAAGGGAGATCTCATAGGAATTATTCCCTATTTTTTTGAGTATGGACAAGTGGCCTACCTTCTTCATCTTCAGTTTGGAGTACCTTCTTTTGGGTAGTCTCTCCTTCCTTAGAAAAGCCTAAACTTTGTCTCCCACTTTGAAGTGGACTTCTCTCCTTGTCTTGTTAGCATTCTCTCTATATTTCAAACTAGACTTTTGCAATGTTCCCCTCACTTGATTTTGTACCTTCGTTATTAGTTCTACTAATTCTTGGCCTTGGACATTAATTTTACAATCAAAGAGAAGTTCCATCATAGCTAATGGTCCCTTGGAGTGTAGACCATATACTACTTGAAATGGTGTTTTTCTTGTTGATCTATTTAAAGAATCATTGAAGGAAAATTCTGCTTGGGGTAGAATTGTATCTCAACCTTGAGAGTATTATTTAGTTAGGCATCTTACGAGATTTCCTAGGGACTTATTCACCACCTTGGTCTGCCCATCTATCTATGGGTGATAGGAAAAACTATATGTTAGATTTGTACCCAACTTCTTGAAGAGTGTCCTCCAAAAGTTCCCTTGAAATTTTACATCTCTATCTGATACTATTTTTTGAGGTATGTCATGAGTTCTAGCTACTTCCTTGAAGAAGAGATTAGCTATATGAGATGCATCATTTGTGCTCTCGCATGGCACAAAGTGGTCCATCTTACTAAATCTGTCCACTATGACAAATGTACACTATCATAACCTTGCTTGATTTTTGGTAGTCCCATGACAAAATCCATTAATATAAATTCCCAAGGCCTTGAAGGGATTGGTAAGGGTTGGTAGAGCCCTTGATTTGTTGTCATCCCTTAGCTTGTTGGAAAATGGTACAACATTTAATGAATTTGCAAACTTCATTGTTCATCTTGGTCCAAAAATAACTTCTTTTCACCATATCTATTGTTTTGTCAATGCCAAAGTGACCTCCTTGGCCACCACAATGTTTTTCTCTTATTATATTTTCTCTCATTGAGCACCTTGGTATGCATAGTTGTGCTCCTTTGAAGAGAAGCCCATTTTGAATTAGATATTTAGAATAATCAGTATAATATATTCCTTCCATCTTTGTACAAATCTAATATATCTCTACATAATTAGGGTTATTCAAGTACAAGTGTTTGAGAGATTCAATTCCAACACTTTGAAGTTGCACTTCTTCAAAAAGACCAATTGTCCTACTTAGAGCATCAACAACCTTGTTTTCTACACCCTTTTTACATTTAATAGTGAAGGTATAGGTCTACAATTGTTCTACCCACTTAAGATGCCTAACTGAAAGTTTTTCTTGTGAATTTAGGAAACAAAGTGCATGATTGTCTATATAGACAACAAATTCTTTTGGAATTAGATAGTGCCCCCATTTCTTGAGGTCTTGGACCATGGCATAAATCTCTAGGTCATATGTAGAGTATTTCCTTTTATCCTCATTCAGTGTCTTTAAAAAGAAAGCAACTAATTTTCCTTCTTGGCTTAGGACAACACCCATAGCCACATTACTTGCATCTATCTCCATGCTCAAGACTTTGTTGAAATTAGGGAGAACCAAGATAGGACACTAAGAAACTCTATTCTTCAAGTATTGGAATGCATCATTTTCTTCCTTTGTCCATGAAAACTTGGTTTTCTTCCCACCTTTTATTGTTTCCAACATTGGTGCACACACATGATTGAAATTTTTAATAAACTTCCTATAGAAAGTCAAAAGCCCATGAAAGCTTCTAACATCACCTAGATTCTTTGGTGGAGGCCAATTGATGATTGCATCTACCTTCTCAGCATCCATCTTGAGGGTACCTTGCAAAATTACAAATCCTAGGAACACAAGTTCCTTTTTCATAAATACACATTTTTCCAAGTTGATCACCAACTTGTGCTGATGGATTCTTCTTTGTACTAGTTCTACATGATTAAGATGGTATTCCTTGCTATGACTGAATATTAGTATATAATTAAGGTAAATTACAACAAAATTTTCAATAAAATCTATGAATATCTCATTCATAAGCCTCATAAAAGTACTAGGGGCATTTCTTAAACCAAAAGCCATTACTAACCATTCAAAAAAACCTTCAGTTGTCTTGAATGCTATTTTTCATTCATCTCCTAGCTTGGTTCTAATTTGGTGGTATCCAAACTTTAAGTCTATCTTGGTGAAGTAACAAGCACCTCTTAGTTGATCCAATAGGTCCTCAATCCTTGGCATGGGGAACCTATACCTTATTGTGAATTTTTTAGAGCCCTGCTATCCATACATAACCTCCACTTTCCATCCTTTTTAGGGGCCAACACTAATGGTATAGAAAGGACTGAGACTATTTTGAATGAGTCCTCTTTCCAACAATTCAAAAACTTATTCTACATGCTACAATGGTGTCATCTTATATGGTGCCTTATTAGTCAAGGATGAGCCTAGTATAAGGTCTACTTAATGGCTTATGTCCCTAATAGGAGGGATGTTAGTGGGAAAGTCACTAGTAGTGACATCCTTGTACTTTTGCAAAAATTTAGCAATCTCATTTAATATGGGCTCCTTTTGATCAGACCTGATGTTATCCTTGGGTTTTAAAATTAGAATAAATGGCTCCATATCAAATCCCTTCAAGGTTTTTAAGATTTCTTTTCCTCTTGTGATAATCACAATAGGCTCTTTTTTAGACTTTTTATCAAGAAGGGGCTTCATAGTGAAGGTCTTTCCATCTTTGGTGATAAAGTAGATGTTCTTCCTATAATGGTGTATAGAATCAACATCAAATTGCTAGGGCCTACCTAAAAGGATGTGTGAGGCATCCATCTCAACTAAATCACGAAGGACCTTGTTCTTAAAATAAAATATAGAAAACTTTAGCTAGGCTTGTTCTGTGACTAGAGTTTATTGGGCTTTAGTCAACCATGACACATGATAGGGGTAAGGGTGTGGCTTCTAAGGAAGATTTAAATTTTGCACCATTTCACAAGACATAAGATTTTTAGTTGAACCAAAATCTATAAGAATATTGCATACCTTTCCTTGACATTTGATCTTTGTCCTAAAGATATTCTTCCTTTGTGGAGGTTCTTGAGTTTGTGATACTTGAAGGAAGACTTGTCTCATCATCAAACATGTTCCTTCCTTTGGTTCCAATTCTCTAGCATTAGCATTGTCTTCTTTCTTATCTTCTTGGACAAATGTTGCTCTCCTCTCACCTTGATTGTTATTGTTCCTCTTCTCTAGGCATCTTCCTACATGGTGTCACATTTGGTTACAATTGAAATACTTCAAAGTTCCATTGCATCCTCCTACATTTGTTCTTCCTCTATTGAAATTTCTTCTTCCTCTATAGTTTCCTCTTGAATTAGAGTCACTATTTTCTTTGTCTCCTTGGTCAAATGTCTTGTTTTTGTTGCCACTAATTTTTGCCCTATTCCAAGAGTTGGTCTTGCCTTTAAAATTCTTCCCACTATCATTGCTCTTCACTTTTCAAAAATCTTGCTCTCTCTTCCATTTTTTCTCTTCCTTTAGTACTATTTGATAGCACTTCTTAACCGTGGTAGGGCAATGTAGGCTAAGTTTCTCTTGAATGGGCACTCTCAAACCATTCATGTATCTTGCCAATTTCTCCTCCTCATCTTCTACCATATTGGTCTTCATACATAGTTTTAGGAACTCCTCTGTGTATGTGCCTACATCCATGTATTTTTGTTTCAAACTTTGTTTCCTCCTATGGAGTTGTACTCCATAATCTTTAGGTACATAGGTTTCTTTGATCAAAGCTATCATTATATTCCAAGAGTTGATCATGCTCTTTCCATTCTTCACCCTCTCTATCTAGATGAAGTTACACCAAGTTAGGTCTGCCCCCTTCAACTTGTATCTTTCCATCTTTACCCTTTTCTTTTTAGGGATGTCCTCACAAAGAATGTGGTCAAAGACTCTATCCAATCCAAGGCTATATCTGCAGTCATCTTGCCACTGAAAATTCAAAAATCTATCTTCTCCTCCATGGTTCTCCTTCCCATGTATTTCAAGGAATAAATGAGAGGCCTTTGGTCTATAGGGATGCGTTTTTTAGATTCATCCTCCTCTTCATGACTCCCTTCTTCATCTTCAGACCCATTTTGTTTGTCCTTGTTCTCAAGCTTCTTCTCAAGTTCTTGAAGCCTCTAATTTAAATCCTTATTTGTAGCCTTTTGTTCTCTCAACATATTTTCTAACTCATTTTTTGTAACCCTTGCAAGGATCCGGCCATTCTCAAGTTCATATATGTCTTTGATACCACTTGATGTAGCAATAGGCAACGTAAGTCTTCAAACAACAAGGAATGGTAGAAGTTCACAAATTCCCTCAACATCCAAGGTGAAGGGTCCTAGTGCCAAATACCTATCACAAGTATGGAGATGGGCTTAGAATAATGTTATCACAACCCCACAAGACAAGGTAACCTAATCACTAGGTCTATCCAAGTTCTAAGCTCTAGTAACTCAAAATGCACAAATGGATTCCCTTAGCCAAAAGAGGGATCAAACCCCAAAAACTAGATACAAAGACTATAGGTGGCCTACAATCATTGATATGGCCTATTTAGGTCATAATAAACAAGAATCAATTATTCATTTCATCAAAGACAACTTATAGCATCAAGTTGCTTTGAAAACCAATGAATTGGCTTGTAGCCCTCATAGAATGAGAATGAGGCATAAGTTTGGATTCTTCAAAAAAAAATGGTGACTTCACTAGATATTTTGGTACCCTTTTGGATCTTATAAAATATGTCAAAGCATGTTTGAATGGTGAGAAGCAAAGATTGCTATTTTTGCAACATTAGGCTGGGTTCCTAAGCCTAATTAGGGCTCCATTTCCTTTACAAGTGAGCTTCCTAAAAAGGAGAAACTCAATCCAAATATTAGTATATGTAGGGGCATGTAAAAGAAATAATAATCCAAGGTTTTATCCTTTTATGAATTCAACAACTCAAACTAGAAGGGACTGTTACAAATGTTGTATGGTGTACTCTTAGTGATGCACACCTAGGGTATGGAAAAAAACTCAACTCCTTGCTCTTCCTAGAAAAAAAATTGTAGAATCTGAAAGTACATTTTTATACCTTGCATTCCACCAAAGGGCATAAATTTCCCATGGTGGAATGTGTCAAAATGACCCAACCCTGGCAAAGTGTTGATTTTTAGGCTAAATCTTAGGCAACGAGCAAGAAAATTTGATAACTTTCAACCTATGAAGGATTAGAACATGAGATTTGATGAAAAATTAAATAAATGCAATTATAAAACTTCTAGATCCACTAGCACATGCCCACTCATCCGTACAATTTTGTACAAGGGTCTATAACACATTTTTTGTAAGGAAAAATATTAATTTCTATTGATTTCAATGCCAAATTACAATTGTATTTCCTATCATCGGCCTATAAGGCTTTATAGGACTTCTCCAATGGTTGTATGGTCAGTTTAAACTTCCTATCCATTGGAGGAAAGGTTTCTAAAATTATTTGACACGTTTTACAAAGTTGTTCAAAAGTTGCTAACAACTTTTAAGCAATTTTTGCAAAATTAGAAAAAATACAAATCTGAAGACCAAACTTGGTCCAGACCTAATGTAGGTGATCCAACATGGATCTAGTTATTAAAAGAAATTAAAAACCTAGAATAATATTCATTTTTAGACTCTGCTGATCATATTTGGCCTTAGTTTCCTAGGGGCTCATAATTACACCTAATCTTGGAACTAGGCATTACAACTAGATCAATGTGCCAAACTATCCTAAGTGAACTACCTAGGATCCTTAGGTGCCTTCTTTGATGAATCTAGAGTGGGTGCTCCTAAACCACCTTTACAACTCAATACCATTGCAAGAAGAAATTTTTTCATCACACATTATGAAAATACCTAACCCTAAGCTCTCTTATGCAAGTATTTTTTCCGCTTTAGGGTTATAATTAATTATTACAGGTTGGCCTAAAATTATGATAAAATAGGGCCCAATTTTTTTTTCTTTACATTATGAAGTATGTATAGTAGTTCCCTAATTAGTCAACACAAACTAATAATCTCCCACTTGGGGACTGATCAAGCTACACACTAAACATCAATCTCCCACTTGGATACTAATCTTGTAGCTATGTCACTACTTAATGAGGCTCCCATTGGATCAAACCACCCTGGACTCTATTATTCTTTTATTTTGTTTAGTCTAGAAGACCAACCAAAGCTAAAGAGGATTTCAACTTCTCCCTTTTCACTAATTTTGTAAACATATCCACTGGATTTCCATCTATATGTATCTTTTCGAGCTTTAATTGTTCTCATCCAAAACTGATTGAATGAAATGTTACTGCAACTATATGTGTTTTGTCTTTGAATGTAGAGGAGAATTCTTTGCAAGATTAATGGCACTTTAACAATCTATAAACAAATAGTTATCATTCTTAGGGTGTCCCAATACTTCTAGGAGGAACTAAAGCCATATCATTTCCTTGGCTACCTCTATAACAAAAACATACTCTACCTTTATAGTGGATAAAGCATTAACCTTCTGGAAATGAGAAACCTAGCTCACTACTATCCCACCAAAAATAAATATATAACCTATAATACTTTGCATGGTATCAATATCACTTACCAAATTTGAGTCAACATAACCCTATAAATTAGTATTATAGCCCCCAAAATGTAGTGATGAAAAAGGGAAGGGTGGTGGTCTTCAAAACACAATGAGAATTGCAAGTTTTAGAGGTCTAGGCACTTGGGCCTATTCAACAAATTTAAATGATTCAAAGACTTGACTTTTCACCATACTTCTAAATGATTATTTTGGTTTCATAGTCCCACAACTACTCTTGGATTCAGAGACTTTTAGGACTCTATTTCAGTTCCATACTCCCACTTCACAAAGCTTTCTTAAACTAAACCCAAAAGTCCTAATAGGCTATTCAATAACCTGTAGCAAACTTAGGATGGTAATAACTTCATCTTCCTAAAAAACACTTGACAAGATGATAACATTTCTAGACACCCTTTTTAGATTTCTATGACATATCAAAAACTTTTATATGCTTGTTTTGAATCAACACACCTAACCATGACTAAGGCTTTATTTTCAATGCATAAAAATGACTCAATTTACAAATGAAGTATGGGCTAAGGACCTCCTAGTACTTCCAATTCCTAGACAGTGTCTATTTATGTCTCCAATTGCTCAATTCCAAAAAGAATTAGACCTTAGTGCTCTACAACACCAAAAGCCCTAAATTATGGCTCCAAACCCTTATTATCTAGGGATTTCTCAATCACTCGATTATACACACTTCTAGACCAAATTGATGATGAATTCACCATCACATACACACTGTGCAATGTTCCCAATCATAAAATATACTCCTTGTTTGACCAAATTAGCCACAGCTATACCCAATCCACCATTTTCATTGTTTTTCCTTTGATGTTCTTCACTTTGATCACTTAAATCCTGCTCAATCTTGTGTATGCATGGTTAATAGAATATAGTACATGTTAGATAAATTTATTCCATGAATATCAGGTCTCCATACTCTTGGAATGATTCCCATTTCCTTAGAATCCTACTATAGAAATAAAACAAATTCAAGAAAGGTTACAATTATTCAACTAGTGCAACAGTGAATCCAAGATAATGTGAAATTCATCAAAAAAAAATTTAAACATTTAAGAAATCCCTATCAATACATGAAAATATCAAACTCAATAAAATTAAGTTTCAAAGTGGAATTGATTGGCAGAGAATAGAAAGGTTTGTATTTATTGTTTTTGTTCACTAGTACATAACCTAATTCTCCTCTCTGTTGTAATAGAGACTCCTTTTCATATATAAGACTCTCTAAATATAACTAATTCAACCAAATTCATCATTGAGTTAAATAGTTGAGTCTAAAACCATTGGAACTTCCCTCTCAATCCCTAAACTAGCCAATACAATTTAAATATTTGAATTGTAAAAAAGCTTTATTTAAACAATAAACCTTTTCCTAAAGACTTAAACATCCACACTAGCCTATTCTAGACTCTTTAGACTAGTTATTTATCCTTGGACACTTTTGGTCCTTATACAATCAAGACTTGGTCCATTTAGGACTTGTAAAAACTTCTAGGATAAGTTACTATTAAATGGAATCAAAAACCATTATAGGCTTTAGTATTTCCCAATTGATTTTCCTTAGTCTCTAATTTTCTTGTTGACTTTGATTGTGCATTCCATCCTTTGTGCATTCCATCCTCCAAATTTCCCTTGAGGTTCATGAAGGTCTCCATGATCTTTATCTTTGGTTTGAATGTTTGAGGTGCTCCCACACCATACTTCCCTCCATGAAAAGAATAGTTTCTCCAAGAGTTATTGTGTTTGTACCCACTATATTTGTTCATAGAAGTATGGTGTTTAGGGATGTTACACTCTTAAAAAGAAACATGCTATTGCCCTAGATTCCCTACATTCACACAAAAAAGGTTAGATAAAAAATCATGTGTAGGGGATTGTCCTACTTTGGGATAGTGTTGATGCTGCACTTTAGACCTCTGAACTATTGTTTATCTTGTATCTACTACACCTTCATTTTCTTTCCCTGTTAGAGGACAATTGACTATCCCAAAAGATTCCCCAATCGGTCTTGTTTTCTTTGGACTATCATTCCCTTCAATCTTCCACTACTTTGAACACCAACTAGTGTCATGATGGAAATTACTCTGATCTTGCACTAATAGATCTCTACCAAAGCACATAATTATGTCTTCATTTTATTATCAATAAGTGGAGCCAACTTATAAGTGACCCTTCCCTTATGCACTATATAAATGTTTGTAAAAAAATCATGTATAGTGCTCCTAGACAATTACCAAGGCCTACCCAAGATGACATGCCCACAACTCATATCCAACACATCACACAAAATATTATCAAAATATTGCCCAATTGAAAAGTGTAGTATAAGTTTCTCATTTACAAGTAAATTATTATCCTTACTCACCCAAAAGGCATAGTATGGATTGGGATGTGGAAAAGTTTGCATACGCAACTTATTGATGACCTCCTTTGAAACCAAGTTATGTGAAGCCCCTGAATCAATAAGAAGACTACCAATCTTACCTTAGATCTAGCATTTGGTTGTGAAAATTTTGGTTCCTTGTATTGGTTATCCCCTTCCTACCAAAAAATATTCACCTCCTTCTAGATGAATTTCAATGGGTTCTTTCTGCTCATCTTTCCTTGATTCTTCATCAATAAAGTTCACTCTTCTATCTCTCCCTTTCTCTTCTTGCCATCTAGGACACCTAAAGGATTGATGGCCTACTTCATTGCAATTGAAGCATCTTCTTGTGAATAATCCAATTCCTCTTCCTCCACTTCTATAAGCTCCTCTTGATTATGAAAATGTTTTTTCCTTATCCTTGTCATTTCTGATCTAAAAATTGTTCTTCCACCTCTTCCCCTTGTTGAAGATCCTCCTCTTGAGTTACTTTTCTTCTCTTGTCTCCTTTTTATTTTCTCTTCAGCCTTCAAGGCTAATTGATAGCACTCATCAGCTAACCTTAGGGTAGAAAGAGTAAGTTCATCTTGGATATTGAACCTCAACCCCCCATATATATTGCAATATTTTCTTCCATCTCTTCCTCATTATCCACTCTAATATCAAGCTTGTGGAATTCTTCAGTGTACTTTTGTACATCCAACTCCTTTTGCCTAAAATCCCTCATCTTTTTGTACCACTTTACTCTATAATCCCTTGGCAAAAAAATTTCCTTCATTTTGTCCACCATAGTATACCAAGATGTCATCTTGGGTCTTCCATTCTTCCATCTATCTACTTGGATACAATCCCACCACAAAAAAGTGTTTCCCTTCAACCTAGACTTTTCTATCTTCACTTTGTCCTTCTCTTCTATCCCTTCATACTCAAAGTAGGTTTCAATTGCACTAAAGCAATCTATCAATTCTTTATCATCCATCTTTCCTCCATACATAGGTAAGTCTATCCTTACCCTTACATCTCCACTCTTTATGGCCTTCACTAGTTTAGCTATCCTTGCATCTTTAGGGTCTATTGATTCCTCTACTTGGGTTTTTTCTCCTCCTTCTTCTTCTTCCACTATGACTTCTTCATCCTGCTTGATGTTCTTATCCCTATTCTACAATGTTTCTATCCTCTCCATAATAGTTCTCATAAATCTATCCTTCTCATGGCTCTCCTTGTCCCTTTGATCTAGGGCTACTTTAAGCTTCTTGTTATCAACTAATTTCTTCTTCACAATCCTTGCCAACTCCATGTTCGTCATCCTGACTAACAATTCTCCATCTTCTCCATCAGCCATGGTTTCTTGATCAACCTTGTACAAGAGTCTACTATAGGGCTTGTCTAAGGACTCAAGGACCAATCTTCACAAGACCAAGTACACTTCCACAAGAACTTTCCCTAGCTTTGATAACACTTGATGCAAAAGGGAAGGGTGGTTCTTCAAAACACAATGAGAATTGCAAGTTTTAGAAGTCTAGGCACTTAGGCCTATTCAACAACCTCAAATGCTTCAAAGCCTTGACTTCTAGCATACTTCTAAATGATGATTTTGGTTTCATAATCCCACAACTAATCTTGGATTTAGAGATTTTTAGGAATCTATTTCAATTCCATACTCCCACTTCACAAAGCTTCCTTAAACTAAACCTAGAAGGCCTAATAGGCTATCCAATAACCATACAACAACCTTAGAATGGTAATAAATTTTTCTTCCCACAAAACACTTGACAAGATGATAAAATTTCTAGACACCAAATTTTAGAGTTCTATGACATATCAAAAACTTTCATATGCTTGTTTTGGATCAACACACCTAACCATGAGTAAGGCTCTATTTGCAATGCATAAAAATGATCCAATTTACAAAGGAAGTATAGGATAATAATCTCCTAGCACTTCTGTCTCCTATAAAATGTCTAGTTATGTCTCCAATTTCTCAAGTCCAAAATTAATTAGACCCCGGTGCTCTGCAACATCAAAAGCCCTAAATTGTGGCTCTAAAACCTTGTTATCTAGGGATTTCTCAATCACCTAATCCTACACACTTCTAAACCAAATTTATGATGGATTCACCATCAAATACACATTTTTAAATGTTCCAAATAACAATATATACTCCTTGTTTGACTAGATTAGCCACTACTATGCCCGATCCACCATTTTCACTATTTTTCCTTCACTATTCTTCACTGTGATCACTTAGATCTTGCTCAGTCCTGCATATGCTGCAAGGTTTATAGAATATAATACATGTTAGGTCAATTCATTCCATGGATATTAGGCCTCCATTCTCATGGAATGATTCCCATTTCCTTAGAACCCTACTATAGCAATTAAACAAATTAAATAAAGGTTACAGTTATTCAACTAGTCTAGCAGTGAATCCAAGATAATGCGAAATTCATCAAATAAACAATTAAATGTTTAATAAATCCCTATCAATACATGCTAATATCAAAATCAATTAAATTGAGATTCAAAGTGGAATTTATTTGTAGAGAATAGAAAGGTTTGTATTTGTTGTTCTTTTTCACCAATACATAACCCGATTCTCCTCTCTATCGTAACAGGGACTCCTCCTCATATATAAGACTCTCTAAATATAACCAATTCAACCAACGTAATCATTGATTTGAAGATTTAAGTCTAAAAACACTAAAAATTCCCTCTCAATCCCTAAACTAGTCATTTCCATTTAAATATTTGAATTGTTAAAAAGCTTTATTTAAACAATTAACACTTTCCTAAAGACATAAACTTCCACACTATTCTAGACTCTTTATACTAGTTATTTATTCTTGGACACTTTTGGTCCTTATACAATTGGGACTTGGTCCAATTAGGACTTTTAAAAACTTCTAGGATTAGTTCCTATTACATGGAATCAAAAGCCATTATAGGCTTTCATATTTCCCAATAAATTTGCCTTAGTCTCTGATTGTCTTGTTGACTCTAATTGTGCATTTCATCCTCCAAATTTTCCTTAAGGTTCATGAATGTCTCCATCATCTTTATCTTTGGCTTGAATGTTTGAGGTATTCCTACACCATGTAAACACTTACTGGATGTTCCTCTCAAATATCTGAGAATCCATTTTGCTACATTCTAATGCTCAGTTCCTGGATGACTCATATAACTACTAACAACTCCCATTGCATGTGCAATATGTGGCCTTTTACATACCATAGTATACATCAAGCTTCCTAAAACTGAAGCATAAGGTACCCTAGACATCTTATCCTCCTCTTCTTGTGTCTTGTGACACATCTCCTTAGTCAACTTCAAATGACTAGGTAAAGGTGTGTAGACAATTTTAGCATTCTCCATAGAGAAATCTTGCAACACCTTCACAATATAATCAACCTGAGATAATGTCAATATCATTTTCTTCCTATCTTTGTAAATCTTCATAATGAGGATTTTTTTTTCTATCCCCAAATCCTTCATAGCAAATGAATGTGCTAATTGTTCTTTTAACCCCTTAATGTGATCCATGATAGACATAGCTACAAGTATATCATCAACATATAAACATAAAATAATGTAGCTATCATCATCCAACCTCTTAAAATAAACACAATGATCTAAATAACACCTAATATATCCATGCTTATGCATAAAATTGTCAAGTTTCAGATACCATTGCAGATGTGCTTTCTTTAAGCCATATAAACTTTTCTTCAATCTACACACTAAGTTATCCTTACCTTTGACCTCAAATTCTTGTGGTTGTGCCATATATATCTCTTCATCCAAATCACCATGAAGGAAGATTGTTTTAACATCAAGTTGTTCCAGATACAAATCTTCAATAGCCACAATACTTAAAATAGTATGAATAGAAGTCATTTTAACAATAGGAGAGAATATCTCATCAAAATCAATGTCCTTTTTCTATGCAAATCCTTTTACAAGTAACTTGACTTTAAATCTTCTCTTACGTCCATCATCTTCTTCCAACCTATAAAACCATTTATTCTATAAAGCCTATTTTCTTGTAAGCAACTTGCATAAATCCCATGAATTATTTTTAGCAAGGAGTCCATTTCATCTACCATTGCAAACTCATATTGAATCCTAGTATCCACCTACATGGCTTCATCATAACATTCAGGTTCATCAACATCTTGAGTAAAATAGACTACAATGAAGGAGAAAATCTTTTTGGAGGTCTACTTAGCCTTTTTGACCATCTAACATTCACTAGGGTGTGTCATTTTTTTGTTGCAGTTATTGTAGATCATGAGGAATTGTTGGAACATCATCTTTTGGAGTATCATCCAATACTATATAATCATCTTTTTTCTTCTCATGTTGCTGCAATAGATCTTTGTACAACACTTTCTCATTGAATATGACATCCTTGCTTCTTAAAATTTTATGATTTTTAAAATCCCAAAGCCTATAACCAAATTCATCGATGCCATATCCAACAAATACACATTTCTTTGACCTAGCTTCTAGCTTGGTTCTATTTTCAAAATCTATATTTGCAAATGCTTCACAACTGAAGGTTTTGAGAAAATAATAACTCATCTTCTTACCAATCCATTCTTCCTCTAAAATACCATAGCCCAAAGGGGTAGAGGGACTTGTATTAATCAAATATATAGTAGCATTGATAGCCTCCACCCACATGTTTAAGGGAAATCTTGCATGCAACCTCATGCTCCTTGCATGCTCCATTATAGTATAGTTCATGGGTTGAGCCACTCTATTTTTTCATGGAGTTCTTAGAATAGTTTTCTATCTAAAAATATCATTAGTAGAGAAATAATCCTCAAATTCATGACTACAATACTCATCACCATTTTTAGATATGAGACATTTTAATTTCTTACTAGTCTCATTTTCAACCAAGCATTTCCATTTCTTAAGAGTTTGAAATACATTAGATTTATGTCTAAGGAAATAAATCAAAACTTTTGTAATTGCATCATCAATCAATGTAACATAATAATGAGAGCTACCAAGTGAAGATACCTGAGCTGGTCCCCATACATGTGTATGCACAAGCTCTAATCTCTCACTTTTCTTTTCCTTCCTAGTCTTCACAAAACTCACTCACTTTTGTTGTCCATACACGCACCTTTCCCAAAAATCCATATTAACACATTTTAGACTTGGTAAAACTTTACTTGAATGAATTAATTTCATACCTTTCTCAATCATGTGCCCAAGTCTATTGTGCCATAGGACTATATCAAAATCTACAACAACTATTTTTTCTTCATGTTCAATTGCAGCAATTGTTCTTGAACATTCATTTTTCTCTAAAACAATCAAGATAGAAGGAACAATATGGCATGTAATAAGATATAAGGTGCTTACTTTCACACCTTTTTCTACTACAAGGGAACCTTATGAAACCTTCCAATTTTTATATTAAAAGTAACTACACAACCCTCATCAACGATTTGTCCTACTGAAATTAAATTCGTACTCAGCCATGAAACATGTCTTACCTCATGTAGTAGCCAATGATTCCCATTCTAAAACTTAATCTTAACTTGTCCCTTTCCAACAATCTGACAAGGTTCATTATCCCCAAAATAAACAAGCTAAAAATCCCCTTTGACATAATCAATAAAATAATCTCTACAAGATGTAGCATGAAATGAAGCCCCAAAATCTAAAACCCATGCATAATCAACACTTTCTTAAGTAAGAAGCAAAGCATCCTCTTTAGATTTGTTACTTACCACATTTTCCACCTTGTTCCCTTATGGTTTATCTCCTTCCTTGTTCTTTCAAGTCTAGCAATCTTTCTTCTTATGCCCTAGTTTACCATAGTACCAACAATCTGTTGGTCCTCTAGATTGAGGCCTCTTTCCCTTTGACTTTTCTCTTGATTTCCCATGATTTCTAGGAGTTTCCTCTCTTAGTCATTTTTCTTCTACTTTGTGTGTTTAAAAAACTTCTTGATGTAGATCCACCTGCGATTTTCCTATGAGTTTCCTCACTCAAAATAACACCAATCACATCATCAAATTTTAGGGTATTATATCTAGAAACAAAATTACTCACAACCATTATCAAGACATTCCAACTTTTAAGTAAAGAACACAAAATCAAGAGAGCCCTAGTTTCTTCATTAAAATTAATACCCACAAAATATAAATGACTAGTAATAGTATTAAACTCATTTAAATGATCTGCAACAAATCCACCTTCTACCACCTTCATATTAAATAAATGCTTCATGAGAAATATCGTGTTTAAAGTGGAGGCCTTTCCATTTAATTTTGCTAGGGTTTCCATCAACTCTTCCATCATCTTTTCTTTTTCAATGTTAAATGTCATCAATGGTGTTAGGCATAATTGAATACTTCCAAGTACCTTTCTATCTAAAATCTCCTAATCCTCCTCTGTCATAGTTCCATGTTTCTTGGATTCCTTCGAACAGCTTCCATAAATCCTTCTGATAAAGATAGTCTTCAATTTGCATCTTTCATAACTGAAATTTATGCCTATTAAACTTCTTTACCTTCAGCTTACCCTCGTCTTCCATCACTCCCACTCAACCATGAGACTTTCCTGCAAGGGACAACTGAAAAAAAACCTCACTCTGATAAAACTTGTTAAGATTAACCACAAATAGAAATAAAAATACATGCAAATATAAACAATATCAAGAAATAATAAATTTCACAAAAGAGAACACAAGACACCAAGATGTAACATGGTTCACCCAAACCCCAAGATACGCCCACCAAACAACAAGTCCAATATTATTATGATCTAGTGATTACAACTTGATTACAATCTATAGTCCCTTACAGGTCAATACCACTACAAGAAGCAATATTCACATCACACATTATGAAAATCCCCAACCTTAAGCTCTCTTATACAAGTATTTTTTCTAGTTTTAGGGTTATAATTAATTGTTACATGTCTTCCCAAAATCCTGGTAAAATAGAGACCAAAATAATTTTATTTACATTATTAAGTATGTACAATACTTAATTGATCATTCACCACAAAATAAAACATATTTCATTCTATTTGTTGATGACTACTCTAGAATGATGACTGTGATATTTCTTAATGATAAATATGACACTTTTCAGTGGTTTAAGTGGTATTTGGCCAGAGTTGAAAAGGAGATAAGGAACAGTCAAAAGTGCATGAGATCTGATAGAGATGGTGAATTCATTTTCAATGAGTTCAACATTATTTGTAATGACATAGGAATCAAAAGATAGATGTTTTCATCTAGGACCCCTTATTAGAATGGAATAGACAAAAGAAGGAATGGATCAATTATGGATTGTGCTAGAATAATGATGATGGATAAGAATATGTCACATAAATATTAAAGAGAATATTTAAGTACAACTATTTATACTCTGAATAGAGTGCAAGTCAAGAAAGGTACAAATGTTACACCTTTTGAATTATGGAATTGTCAAGCACCTAATGTAAAATATTTCAATATTTTTGGAAGAAAATGTTACATAGTTAAAGAAAATAGGAATGGAAAACTTGATGCTAAAAGTGATGAAGGTATATTCCTAGGATATCCCACTGAGTAAAGCTTATAAGTATTTGAACTGTAACAATAAAAAAGTTGTGGAAGCTCCACATGTAAAAGTCGGTGAATATATAGAGAAAAATGAAGTTTAATGTAGGAAAGAACCTAAAGATTACAATTAATTCATATATGTGAATGACAGTGCTCTAGGCACTCTACTTGAACAAGAAACAAAAGCTACAAATCCTCAGAAGATTGGGAATGTCGAGTTGCAACAAATAATTACTTAGTATTAGACTACGAGTTCCAAATAATAGATAAATGATTTTGAGTCATAGATAAAGGAATTTGAACAATAGGAAGGTAATGTGAAGCATACAGAACCATAACTAGAACCAAAACCTGAATTTGAACATTGAAGAGATAATGAGCTTGAAATTATTTTTCAAGATGAACCTATTAGAGAACAAAGAAGGAAAGAACATTTATTAGAAAAATATGTGAAGAGACATCATGCACTTGAACAAATAATTAGAGATAAAATAATCTTGTGTTATGACAAGAAAAAGACTCAAAAGTGATACATTCTTACTTTGTGAGTTTGAGACCAAATCTATGAAAGATGCTTTGGAGAATAAAGATTGGATACAAGCTATGAATGAAGAAATTGAATAGATTGAAAAGAAAAAAAAATGGTCTCTAGTACCTAGGCTTAAATGAAAAAATGGTATTGGAACAAAGTGGGTATTGAAGAACAAGTTGAATGAGAAAGATGAAGTCACAAGGAATAGAGTTAGATCGGTATGAAAAGGATATGCACATGTGGAAGGTGTTGACTATGGGGAAACATATTCCCTTGTAGCTAGATTAGGAGTAAGAAATCTGCTTGCATATTCTTTTTATAAAGGATTCAAGTTATATCAAATGGATGTCAAATCTGCATTTTTGAAGGGGATACTAGAAGAAGAAGTATACATAGAACAACCTAAAGGATTTGTGGATCCTAACAAGAAGGACATGGTATGCAAGTTGCAAAAAGCTTTCTATGGTTTAAAAAAAGCCCCTGGAGCCTGGTATGAAATCTACTACATAATTATTTGGTGAAGATTATTTTTGCAAGGACAAATGATAACAAAAATCTATATTTGAAGATTGTAAAGAACAATGAGGTATTGTTATCTAAATTTTTTGTTGATGTTATCACATTTTGAGGAAAGGAAGAATTATAAAAATCATTTTCAAATGAAATGAAGAAGGAATTTGAAATGTCAATGTTTGGTGAGATCAAATTCTTTGTTGGTTTATAAGTATATAAATGAAGCAAGGTATATTCTTACTCATTGAAAATATACCAAGGATATACTAAATGTTATTGGGATGGAAGATTCTAAACCAACAGGCACACCTATGGTCATAAATTATCTAAGAATGATAATTCTACTAATGTTAACTAGATACAATACATATCAATTATTGGTAAAATTCAATATGTTGATCATAATAAAACTAATATTGCATTAGTTGTTGGGATAGTTGCTATATTTTCAGCAAGTCCTAAGGACAATCATATGATTGCAAAAAAGAGAATGTTGAGGTATCTGAAAGGAACATAAGACTATGGATTGTATTACAAGAAGAATGATAGGTTTGAACTAAAGGTATTTACTAATTCTAATTGGGAAGAAAATGTTGATGATAGGAAGAGAACAAGTGGTGGTGCATTATTTCTAGGAAAGAGACTAGTTTCATGAACAAGTAAGAACTAAAACTACATTTACTAATCAACATGTGAAGCTGAGTATGTGAAAATAACAGTAAATTGTTCAAATATCATTTGGACCAAACAATTTTTGAATGGTATGAAGGAAGAGATTTTTGATCCAGTGGTTATCTATTGTGATAACATAAGTTCTATTAATGTATCAAAGAACCCTATTATGCACACAAAGACAAAGCATTTTGATATTAAGTATCATTACTTGAGAGAGCTAGTTCAAGACAAAGAAGTGAAATTGGAATATGTAAACACAAAGGAGAATATTGCTCACATATTCACTAAATATTTACCTAAGGATGCTCATGAATATTGTAGAGGTAAATTGGGGTTTATTCCCCTAAAAAAAACTACTTAATCTATAGAGAAGCATTGCATCAAATGTGTTGAAAAAAATATCTTACATATTGATACAAACAATTCTACTTTAGGATTTTCCTAAGGTAGTAGTGAAGAATAAGAAGTATAATAGACCAAACATAGAATCTAGACTCGACATGCAATTATCTACATAATCAAGATGTATGAGAAATAGAGAGTGTCTTTGGCATTGTTTCCAAAGAGGGAGAGATTAGATAAAGTATTACAGGGAGAGATTTCATAAAAGAGGGAAAGGTTATCTTCAAAGAGGGAACTTGAAGAAAGGAGAAATTGGATGCTGGTAGGGACATGCTAAGTAAGAGGGAGTGATTACTTAGAGGGAGTTCATAAATTTTTAAGAAGTGTTACCAGATAGAGATATGCATAATCATGAAAATAAGGATATTAGTAAAAGATATGATATATTAAGAATGTTACTCGAAGCCTATACATTTTGGATTGTATGGTAACCTGAAGTATTTTTGTAAATATTTTTTGAGGTGTTGCCATCAATGCCAAAGAGGAAGATTGTTGGAAACTAAAATTTGAGAAATTGTCATGTTATCATTGATGTAAAATCTATTGGTGATACAATTTTCTATCTGATCTAAATGTAATATCAATTTGATTGAAAAAGATGATTTGAGATGTTGTTCATAACAAAAGAATCTAGATGAAAGATTGAGTTATGAAGAGGAAACTATAGTTGGACATTTGACTAGTTAGACTTTGACAAGACAAAGTGATTATTTAAATCATGTTGATAGAGGGGGAAAATAGTAATGTTCAAACCATGAACGTATGGAAAAAGATAGATCACTTATGTAGGCTTGACCAAGAAATTGAGTAAAAGACTAAGGAATTTTTTTGAACATGTTGAGTAATGCTAGTGTCAACTAAGTCATAGTAATATTACAAGATAGAGTTGTCATTTCACCAAAAGATCAACCTGTTAATGCCTAATACAACCACTAGACTTATACAACACATGAGGTAGTTAGGACATGTCATGAACCCCAAAGGGGAAGGCTAGTAGTTAGTCCAACAATGCCCCCCTCAACATTAGCCTAGGAGATTCAAACCTATGACCAAGCTCTGATACCATTTATTACAAGTTAGAGTTGTCATTGTACCAAAAGATTAACTTCTTAATGCCTAATATAACAATTAGAATTGTACAACACAGGAGGTAGTTAATCCATGTCACAAATTTAGAAGGGAAATGCTAGTGATTAGTCCAACAATAACATGGTTAAAGGATTTAATCACCCTATTAGGAGTGGCCTTATCATAGGACTTTGATCATTTCATTTAGAATATCACCTTGTTAAAGGATTTGCATAGATTCTTAAGTCCTTCAAATGACTCTCAAGTCAACCTCTGTCAAAAGAATTTCAATATGTAAACTATTTACAATGATTAGAAAGAAACAATAGGGTTTTTATCTATATGATTACATCTCACTTTCCAAGTTTAGATCTCTATTAAGTTCATGTGCTAATTCACTGATAAGATCTCCATTGTCATCTTTTTTCTTGATTCTCTTGGAAACTCGTTAGGTAATCAGTCTTCCGCTTCAACAACACTTAAGCCTTCTTTCTCATATTTTATTTATCAATATTAGCAACATATGTGTAAGTAATCTCCTTTATCTTCGCATTCACTCTTGCACTTATGTATCTCTAATCAACCTTCTTCTATACTTGCCTCACACACATTTGCATAAGTAATGGCACTTGTACTCACACTATTTCATTTTTCTCTATACCTCCTTAAATAGGAAAGTCTTGCTTTACCATTTTCTATTATCACTATAGATCTTAGGGTTTACAATTAGCTTCAACATGATTCATTGTATCTATCCATCTTCTTGATCTTCCTCTAGAAACTTCTCTAGAAACTATTTTTTAGGTCCTTACCCAATCCTCACCTTGAATTTAATGATCCAACTAATCAACCTTATCTTCAAAATGGTTTACATCTCCCAAGAAATCAATAGAGTTGATTGGGAATCATGATTTCCTCAAATTCATTCTCAACACTATTAATCAACACTCACTAAGCTCCAACACTTGGTCATCACTAAGTTCTACACTTAGTCATCACTTAACACTTGGTCATTGTAAATCTTATGGCTCAACAACAACTATCTTTCTCATTTGATACTGATGCTTTCTCAACACTAGATTTTCTTGGCACTTACTATGGCTCAATTGACACTAGCATCACTCAACATTCCTTAACCATTTTCTCTATTGCTTGACTTAGCATAACTTTCTCAATATAAAAAATTAGTTTGTCTCATTAGAGTCTACCTATTCAAATGTCTATTGTAGCTTCCTTTTCATAATTCAACCTTTCCTCTAGGTGTTATTGTTATGAGAAATTTCTCAAATCCTCTTCAATCAAATAGATATAACATTTAGATTAGGTAGCAATATGTGTTAGATAATAGATTTGACATCAATGGAAAAATAATAATTGTTCCAATTGTAACTTTCCAACATAAACTTGTGACCAATTTGGAACAAGTTATAAATAATGTAAATATAATTTTTAGAAAATTGTGTGATTGATCAACTTACATGAATGATATTAGAGAGTAGATGGACTAGCTACAAGCTAACTTGTAATACAACCCAAATACACTATCCATAGATGCAAGTTCTAGTGCTGTCCATTTATCAAAGGTCAATTTACAACATGAAAGGATTATAGAGTTGACCACTAAATATAGCAAGATTAGAGAAAAAATGATATCTATACAAGCCATGATGACACCTCACCTAGAGGTTATGTAGTTGCATTTGAAGAGTGCAAAGGAATTTGTCCATGTTGATCCAAATTTATCATTCATTGATACTCTATAGTAAAATTGGAGCTAGATATTTAGGCTATTGACCATACTAACTAATTGGGATAATACTTTGAGCAGTATTATGAATATTCACAAGCCATTTTTGGATAAGTTTGGTTTGAAATCCCCACCCCAATAGACATAAGTGAGAAAGAAAGGGGGAAATGAATATAGTAATCAAGGGGGAAAGTTATGTGAAGTGAACAAGGGGAAAATAAGTAGAGAACATAACATTTTTTTTGACATTTTGTAGTTTTGCATGTATATACGAAGTGCAAAGCTAGACCATTTACAATGTGTATTGAGTGAAGGTATGAATTATATTCTAAGGGGGAGTACTTCTATTTCATTTTTTAATGAAGTATTTTTTATCGTGACAAAGTGCTTTTTCCACCAATGTTAAAGGAGGAGATTGTTGATCCCTTAGTCATATTGTCTATTAATGTCAACTACTTCATTAATCACAAGGAAGAATTATTCAATCATCACTACAACCCATTCATCCTATATAGGCCAAGATAACTATTGAAGGCTTATAAATATTCTAAGTCATGTCGAGAAGTATTTATTTCCAAGAAAGCTAATGATCCTAAGTAATCCAATGATTTTTAAGTTTGTCAAGGATAATAATTGATATTGAGTGATATAGAGGCTGAGTTATTTGGTTCATGTAGACTACAATTCAGGCATAGGGACATCATGAAGAAATAATATATGTTGAGCATCAGTATGATGTAAGTGTCGAGTAACATAGTTTAACATATTTCTTTGGAATGACACAAAATATTATGTTAATGATTGTTATTGACATGAAAGTGTATTTGGAAGATTGAAGAGGTAATCAAGGAGGTGGATTACAAATTCAAAGGGAGATCATTTATCCCTAGGTAAGGAAGTCCACCAATAAAAATAATGTAAAAGGACTAAACAACAAAAGAATTGGTTTGAGATCAATGATTTGGATCCAAAAGGTTCAACCGAAAATCTATTAAAGTAGGGTCTATGAAATAGTTAAATGTAATGAGTGTATGGTTGTGTGTGTGTGAAGATTCTGATTGCATTTGAAGTTTTGGAGGTAAATTGGAGTGTAGAGACTAAGTAGTCTAGCTAAGAGTTTTAAGAAGAGATATAGAAGATCTATCACATAAAGGTAATATTATATTTCATAGAGGAGATATGTTATCAAGCATTGAGTGCTAACTAAAAGATTAGGCACTGGATATTCTAAGAGGTGGTTTAGGGTTTAAATATCTTAACAAAGTAGCATTACCAGGCTTATGTAAATCTCTTAACAGAGTACTTACTTCATAGTGATGTAAAAATCCTTTAACCAAGGTTGAACCTAGTAGTTACTTTATCCTTTCACATGGAAGACCCCTCATAGGGTAGATCATCAAAAGTGATAAAATTATTATTGCCTTAACATTAGTGACTTTATTGCTGCAATAATACAGATTTTGTGGGTGTCATCCTGACAAGGAGACAACCCAAGACAAAATGAGTACAATAGGAAAAGTAGAATATTCTTATAAGAAGTGATATTATATTACATTTAGTAAAATGAAATAGACTCAATGACATGCCCTAGGGGCTTACAATGTTGTTTGATTCTAGAGAAAAGCTCTCCTCGCAGTACCTTCTCCCAAACTCCACCAAAAATTGCATTTACAATGCCAAAAATGATTTTAAACAACCCAAATTAGGTTTAGGGTTAAGAATACATTATGGAATATTCCATTTGGAATCCACTGCCAAAACCAAAGGTTCTATAAAATACATTAGAAGTTGGTGTAAAATTAGAAGAATCTAGAAATGGTAATCCAACTTCCAAGAGGCATAACTTTTGATATGGGACTCTGACTAACAAACCATTTACATTTATAGAAATCTCTCCAAGTTCTCTATAGCCCTAATGACTAGCTATGCTCATACCACATTTTTCAGTCTCATAGGAGGTCATTTAGTTCCTCAAATCTGACTTTGAAGTGCTCTTAGGGGATCTCCAAGCAACTTAAAACTACAATAACTTTCAAACTGTAAAGCCTTTTGACTTGATTCTTTTTTTGGAGTACTTTAAATTACAAGTAAAATCATCCATCCAACTAAAACCCTCTAACTCATCATAATTATGACTCAATTACAAAATAACATATTTTCTACATTGGCACATGTTCCAAGGAGCTCAAAAACTCTAACCCAAAAAACTAATAGTAGAACTATGAGAAATGGAATCTCTATTTGACCCAAATGGGTATCCAAAAATAAAGATAGATTTAAGAGAAGCTAACACTAAGAATATTTTGGGGTGATAGAGGATTTTCCTTACACCTCTGGATGGTCCTGCATCAAACACCCAGGATAGATTGAAAAGTGACCCTGTCACTTTATAACTTGTATAGGAAAACCAAAATGAGCAATCTCCACTATAGATATCCAAGTTGAATCTTCCACTGGCCATCCTTTTTTCTTTACTAGCTATTCATCATATTGCCTATTTTTGGTACTCCGGCCTACACAACTATCCAAAATTCCTTCAATCTCTTCCTTCCCAGAAGTAGGAATTGGACATGGCTCCAGCATCAAATCCTCCTCTACACCATCATCATGATATTTTGTTAAGTCTACAATATTGAAAATAGGAGAAATGTGAATCCCATCTAGCAACTCAACCTGATATGCATTTCTTGAATCATGTTTCTTCAAAATTTTGCAGGGATGAAATTTCTTCATCTTTAGCTTGTTGTAGGTACCCACTGGAAATCATTCCTTCTTAAAGTATACCATAACCAAATCCCCAACTTGGAACTCCTTAGGTCTCCTCTTTTGATCTGCTCTACCCTTATGCTACAGGTTCATCTTGGTAATATACATGTGTACATACCTCCTCATGTGGGTTTTTGACATGTTTAGTAAAGTCTTCTACATAAGCACTTGTCCTCTCTCCTTTCTCCATCTTCCTTAGCTCTAGTGCAATCCTTGGGCTACTCCCATACACAATTTAGAATGGAGATCTACTAGTACTCTTTCCTATTCATAGAATTGTTGTAAGCAAATTTTTCTTTTGATAGAATCAAATCCCATTCCTTGGGCTTATCTCCTACTAAACACCTCAGCACATTACCCATACTTCTATTCACTACTTTTTTTGTCCATCAGTCTGTGGATGATGTACAGAACAAAACTTTAATTTTGTCTTCAACTTCTTCTACAAAGTCCTCCAGAAATACCCAACAAATTTGGTATCTTTGTTAGAAACAATACTTTTTGGGAGACCATGTAGCCTCACCACTTCTCTGAAAAATAAATCTACAATATGCACTGCATCATGGGTCTTGTGGCATGGAATGGAGTGTGCCATCTTGGAGAACCTATCAACCACCACAAATACATATTCATTACCCCTTTGCATCCTTGGAAATATGAGAACAAAATCCATACTTATGTCTTCCCAAGGCTTTGATGGAATATGAAATGGCTGATAAAGTACAATATTTTGACTAAATCCTTTGGTTGTTTGACATACTCAACAACTTTGTACAAACTTCTTCACATCTTGGAATAGTTGAGGCCAAAATTAATGTTCACTAATAATGGAAATGGTCTTATATTGACTAAAGTGTCCTGCCATCCCTCCATTGTGTTTCTCCTTGATCAAGTTCTCCCTCATGTAACTCCTTGGAATACACAATTGACTTCCTTTAAAATACATACCATCTTGGATCATGTAATATAGCTACCTATTCCTATCTAATGTAACAAGTTCTTTGTAAGCCTTCCAAGCCTCTACAAAGTCAGGATCCTTAAGGTACAGATTCTTGAGTTCATCAAACCCAACCACTTCAACCTACATTTTTGTCAGCAACAATTATCTCCTACTTAATGCATCTACAACCCTATTAGACCTTTTTCTTCTATGTTTCAATACAAATGCATAGATTTGCATAAACTCTACCCATTTCAAATGTCTCTAATTCAATTTACCTTTTCTATTTAGGTATTGCAATGCCTAATGATCAGTATACAAGAAAAATTCTTTTGGCAATAAATAATGCCTCCATTTCTTTAAGGCCTGAACTTTTATGTAGAACTCCTGATCATAAATAGAATAATTCTTCTTTTTATCATTCAATTTTTCACTAAAATAGGCAATAGGCTTACCTTCTTGGCTCAACACATCCCCAATAGCACTACCACTAGCATCACAATCCACCTAGAACACTTTGTTGAAATCAAGAAGTGCCAACATAGGTTGCTCTGTCACCTTCTTCTTTAGCAATTCAAAACTCCTTGCAACTCCTATAGTCCACTTGAACTCTTTTCTATCTCCCTTCATTGTTTCAACTAGGGGTACACATATACTACTGAATTTCCTAATGAACTTCCTATAAAAACTAGCCAAACCATGGAATGGCATCACCTCAATCATAGACCTTGGAGTAGGCCATTCCAAGATTACCTTCACCTTCTCTAGGTCTATTTTGAAACCTTCAACTAATACAAAAAACCCCAAATAGACTACACTTCTTCAAATTAACCAACAATTTATCTTCCCTCAATCTTTCAAGGACACTATGAATGTGCAATAAATGTTCATCCAAAGACTCATTGAAAATCAAAATATCATATAGATAGACAATAACAAAGTTTCTCAAAAATTTCTTTAGTACCTCATTGATAAGCCACATAAAGGTGCTTGGCACATTGGTCATTTCAAAGGGCATGACTAACCACTCATATAGACCCTCCTTGGTCTTGAATGTAGTCTTCCAATCATCTCCGTCTCATATATATATTTGGTGATAGCCACTATTGAGATCAATCTTTGTGAAGTACTAAGCTCCACTCAAACAACCCATAAGTTCATCAATCCTTGGCAAGGGAAACTGCTACTTGATGGCTATTTTATTTATAACCTGAGAGTCTATACACATTCTCCACTCTCCATCCTTCTTTGGTGCCAGCATTGCAAGTACTACACATGGACTTAGGCTCTCTCAAATTAAACCTTTCCTCAATAGCTATTGAGCTTGTCTATTTAGCTCCTCAGTCTAAGTAAGACTCATCCTATGAGCAGCCTTGTTAGACAAACTAGCTCCAAGGACTAAATCTATTTAATGACTGATTTGCCTTATTAGCAGCAACCCTTCTGGGACATTACTAGAGATGGCATCTCCACACTCACTTAATAGACTTGAAACTTCAAGGGGAACTTCACTAATACCTTCCTTATCCTTTCTAGGAAGTAAAGCATAACACATATGCTGATGTTTCTTGCCATCCAAAAAATTTCTTCCATCAACAAGACATACCCTAGCACTATTGCATACCTTTTCACCCTCTTTTATCAAGGGCTTCAATTTGTGGCAAACTCCATCCTTTGTCAAAGAGTATGTATTTGCATGACCATCATGTATAGCATGCCTATCAAACTACTATGACCTTCCCAAAAATAAATGGTAGACATCCATTGGGATGATGTCACAGAGAGTCTCATCATGGTAATTCCCAATCTTGAACTTTACCAAACATTTCTCACTAACTAAGACCTTATGATCATCCTCAACCAAGTAATTTGATAGGGATGGGGGTGTTTCTCCCTCTTGAGCTTTAGCTTTGAGATATCTCCTCTGACACCAAGTTGTAAGTTCTCCCACTATCAACAATCACATCACAACATTTACCTTCACACTTGCACCTAGTACAAAACAAACTCCTCCTTTGTCTAGGTTCAGTCTCATTGCTCAGTAAGATGCTTTCATTAACTAGAACCTCTCCTCTTCTACATCCTCTAAATGTGATGAATGTGCATCATCATCCAAATGAGCAACTCTTTCTTGACTATCAGCTCTTCTATCTATCCTTCCTTGGCATTAAGGGCATTCATAGGCAAGATGACCTTCTTCATTGCAATGAAAAAAGGTACCACAGAAGCCTCCACTTCATAAACCTTGTCCACATCCTCTACCTCTTCCTCTCTAATCTCCAAAGTTTTGACCATGAGATAAATTGAAACCCTCATTCCTCTAGTTTTGGCTTGTACCCACATCTTCATTTTTCATCTGGCTCTCATGTCAGCCTCTAAATGACCTGCCACTACCCCTTCCTCCTTGACTATTCCCTTTTTACCTTCCATCAAATTTTTTTTTTAACTTCTCATCAACTTGCAAGGAAAACTAGTATGCCTCTTCAATGTTGATCATTCTAACCAAACTTAACTCCTCCTAAATGCTAGGTCTTAACCCATTAAGGTAACTAGAAACGTTCTCCTTGTTTTCTTCTACATGTGCCACCCTAATAAGGACTTGATAAAACTCCTCTATGTATTCCTAGATAGATTTACCTTCTTGCTTTACCACTTGCATCTTCTTGAACAAATCAAGCTTGCAATCAATAGGAATGAAATGCTTCTCTAGTTTGTCCACCATGTGATCCCATCTTGTGGTTTTCTCCTTTTCTCTTCTATTTTTTTCCAACTAAATCTCTTGCCACCATAGTTTGGTATGGAATTTCATTTTGGCCTTCAAAAATTTAACCCTATTAGGCTCCCTGATATCCTCATACTCAAAATATTCCTCTAGCTCATTGATTGAGTTGATCAACTCATCCAAGTTTAGATTTCCTAAAAACATGTCGACGTCAATTTTAGGTCTTTTTTCCAGCTTGGCAATTTCCCTAAAAAGTTTCCCCTCTACTTTTTTTAGGAATTCTCCATATCCTTCCTCTTCAAGCACAATATTTCATTCTTCAAGTCATTTTCCTCCTCACTTTTTTCACCTACAACAATATTCACCCCTCGACAAATCTCCTCTTGCAATGCTTGAACTTGTCTCTAGAGAGCTCTAATCTTAGGAGGAACAACTCTAGCCCTTCCACCATGCTCCCTTTATGCAAGCATCTTATTACTATATAAAAACCCACAACCACATAATCCTGGTGCAAATTGCCTCACAAGTGGTACTCTATCTACAAACCTAGGAAATCTAGCTCCAATAGCACTTGATGAGGGGACAACCCAAGACAAAATGAACACAATAGGAAAAGGCTAGTATTATTATCAGAAGTGATATGCTATTACATTTAGTACAATGAAAATAGAATCAATGACATGACCTAGGGGCTTACAATGTTATCTAATTTTGGAGAAAAACTCTCCTCATAGTACCTTCTCCCAAACTCCACCAAAAATTGTGTTTACAATGCCAGAAATAACTTTAAGTAACCCAAATTAGGTTTCAGGTTAGGAATAAATTCTATAATATGTAATTTTTAATCCACTACCAAAATAGAAGGTTTTAGAAAATATGTCAGAAGTTAGTGTAAAATTAGAAGAATCCAGAAATGGTAGTCCAACTTTTGGGAGGCATAACATTTGATCTTGGACTCCAATTGACGAACCATTTATATTTTTAGAAAGCTCTTGAAGTTCTATGTAACCCTATGGACTAGCTATGCTCATTCCCCATTTTTGGTCCCTTACAAGGCCATTTAGTGCTTCAAATCTAACTTTGAAGTGTTCTTAAGGGGTCTCTAGGAAACTTGAAACTGCAATAACTTTCAAACCGTAAAGCCTTTTGACCTGATTATTTTTCTAGAGTGCTTTAAATTATAAGTATAATAATCCCTCCAATTTACACCCTCTAAATCAATACAATTATGGCTCAATTACAAAATAACCTATTTTTAGCATTGGCACATATCCCAAGGTGCTCAAAAAGTCTAACCTAGAAAACCAATAGTGGAACTATGAGAGTTGGAGTCTCGATTTTACCCAAATGGGTGTCCAAAAATAAAGACACATTAAATAGAAACTAACACTAAGCATATTTTTGGGTGATATAGGATTGCCCTTACACCATTGGATGTTTCTGCATTACATCCCCACCATAATTTTACCTTCACCTTGGAGGGTTTTTGTGTTACTAAATTTGTGTGTTAATGTGTTATGTGTTTATGAGTTTACATTCATGAAGTTAGAAGGTAGATTTATGATATTATGTTAATGTGAATGGTAGCATTGATGTGAAATGAATGTTTAAATGAGGGTTTTGTGTGGTGATATCAATATGTTTCATGTTTGAAAGAGAAGTTGTTTATGGATTCTTATTCACCTCCCCCCCCCCCCCCCCCCCCCCCCCAAATATCACACATTGCATATTACATTTCCAACAGTGTTGTTGTTACTGTAAATTATTGATTGAATTTTTCTAGTATGTTTACAAGCATAATTATGAAGAATGGAGTGTTATAGTAAGGATCAATGAGTGTGATCATCAAGAGAGAAGTGGGGATATCTCTTGAGATGCATATATTGATTTTTAATCTTGAAGACAAGAGTAAGATGATTGGTGAATGGTTAGTGATAAATCATAGGTAATTTGATTGGTTTATCAAATTTATGATGAATAAAGTGAAGTGATTTTAGGATTATGTTCATAAGACAATGAGGCCAATATAGTTATGATAGAAACTCATTAGTACAATAGGTAAATCATTTCCAAGATGCAAAGTTGGCAAGTGAAAGAATTTTAGGATGGATAGGTGATAGGTGAACCTATGACAGACATGTGAAGTTGTGACTGACAAGTGAAGTTGTGACAAATATGTTAAAGTAGAATGAGCTAATGAGTAAGGATAAATTAACTAGTCATTAGGTATTGATTTTGTGATGAATTGAGATGAGTCAGTCAAAATCTAGTACAATGGATGTACATATGCAAGTGACGGTCTAGCATCACAATGATTCATATTGATAATGAAAAATATTCTAGAGGAAGCTCATGACAAGTAAAAATATGTTTGATGTCTAACACAAAATACAATGAAGTAGTTGGTGTGGTCAGGCAAAGTGATTTGTAACATAAGACATTATCTTATGGTAGTTAGATCTAAATAGGATATTTTAAATTCCAATTAGTTTAATACATTTAGGGTTTGGCTAAGTTAGTTGAAGAGGAAAACTACTATAAACATGTGAAAGAAGGAGATGTTTGATGTTGTTGATTGTGGTCTAGTTTGTGTAGATGAAGAAATGGAAGGTGAGGTCCAACTAGGAAGAATAAAAGTGAGTGAGAGCTTAAGTGGATTGATTAGGTATCTTAGTGTTATTTTACATATTAGTCATGCTATTGTTCCCTAATAGTTACAATAGGTAAAGTACCTTAACGGGTGGATCATAATAGGTCCTTACGGTAAATCATCTAATAGGGTTATACTTTAGCTAGTGTTCAAAGTCCTTTAACAAGCCTACTCCTAATAAGATAAATATTCTAACAAGACTAGAGGTAAATCCCCTAAAAAAATAACACCTAATAGTGTCTTTGCAACTCCTAACAGGGTTAACATCCTAATAGGGTGTGCTTCAGAAGAGCACAATATTTGTGGGTACTACTCCCATCTATGATTTTGATCCAAGTTGAGTTTTTGGATAACTAAAATATTTGTGTCAATGTTTGAATGATTTTATGTGATGGATTCTTTTATTTGTCACATTTAATTTTATTATCAATTAGAGGTTAAAGTGGTTGAAAATTATGTTCATTTGGTTTATCACTAATATACCCCCTCCTAGTGATCTAATCATTTATGACAAGAAAATTCTCCTAAGGAGTAAGAAATAAGACATACTACACCTTCATGAATTATGTCTTATTGATTGCCTAAATTCTTAAAGGATCAAACATTCTCTTAGATGATTTTTGATTGACTATACATGAATTTAGGAAATAATTTATTACAATTCTTTTATAGCCCATGAGGATGTGAACTTATCAAATTCAATATGAGCTTTCTATCTTGAACAAATTAAGCCATCTAGGGGGGTATGTTCTACAATATGGGATGCAATGATATTAGGTGACATATCATTTAAAATTAGTGATGGTTCTTCCCTATAAACAAGAAGTCTCTCCTTTGTGCTTGTCATTTTCCTTTTGGGTCTTTTGATGATCAGTTCTTCAAGGTGGATCTAAGGACCCTTCTATGCCTCAAGAAAAAATGATTTTTTCCCATATTTCTACTTTTAATACCCTCCTTGTAGCACTACTTTTCTTGACTATAAATTTTACATGATACAATGATGGGGATTATAAAATTACCATCCCTCTCTTGAAAAATCAAGATTAGTCAATCCCAAGGTTCTAGAAGGCCAAGGTAAAACTATACTAGGTGGGTCAATGAAAAATATACAAAATGTAAAAAGGGTAGCCTTTTATTGATTTGAAAGGCTATTGTGGGGATATTTCTAGATTTATCCAATCTCAGGTTCTACTTGTTGTTTCCAATGTTTGATTTTCTAAAATTCTCTTTGATGAAACACCTACAAGTAAGATATGCAAATAAATAACTATACTCCAAAATCAACAAACAACTCATCTAAAAAAAATTATAAAACATAAAATGTAGAAGATTTTCAAGAGATTTAAAGAAAATTTAAAAAGTACTATAGGCATCAAACATTCAATTACCCAATTTTACTATGTATGGAAAGTAAGACTTAATCAAATAAAATGATACAGTCATAAATTAGGAAATTCACAATTTATCGTAACATAGTTCTATCATCAAACCAAATTAGAACACAATTTATCTCAAAATCCATCAAGATAAATTAATTAATTAATTAATTATTTATTTAAAAAAACCCATATTTATTGTATACGTGAAAATGAGGTCTTAGATCTTTCACCTACACTTCAACATGGTCATTAAATGCGAATTCATCCTAGAATGACATTGGATAGTTCATCCAAGAGGTCCAACAATGCAACCTGTTGCCTTCTAACTAGAGGGATTTTGCCTATTTTCTCTTAGATCGAGATGTAAGCAACCAGACCTTTCTAGAATGAAGGATTTATGCTATGTATGATTATGCAAGTAATCTATATGATGTGCAATTTAGTCTATTAAACAATAAAAGAAACTAAGCTAGATGCATGCATTATTAAGATAGATGACATCAAAATACTAAGAAAAAGTATATATGAAAGCTATATAAAATGAGTATTCAGTTTGACAACAATTCTATATCATAAAATTCCAACCTCTGTAATGAGGGATTGAGAATCCCTTAAATAGAATCCAAGAATTGATTGACAGTCAGGATCAATTTGGATGAACAATTAACATTAGATAGAAGATTTAGTTAAGATGGAAACTTCCTTGTGCAAGTGAAGTTGACTACTTCAGATCTAAGTGTGATGAGTAGTTAACTGAACTTTTATGAGGGGGAGAACAAGTTAACTAGATTGCTTCCCATTCAAGAGGTAGTTCACTCAGAGTTTCCATTTTTGAATTGAAGAGAGAATTTTGAAGATATTATTTAATTAAATAAAGTGAGATATGACCTCATAAATGTCTTTTTAATTTAATTGAATAATTTCATTAAATTAATTAAAGTGGGCATAATTATTAAATTAAATATTTTTAATTCCGTAGTACATTAGCCTTAGGATATAATTTAATTTAATTATAGTACAAGCACTTCAAATTAAATTAAATCTTAATCAAATAGGTTTAATGTGACTAATTTGAATTAATACTTAGGAATTAAATAAATATCTTGATTAATGCATATTTAGGGTTTTTTGCATTTGACAATTAAGTCAAGTAGCAAAAATCAGAATAAGGATTGTCTAGTAGAATAGGACTTTAGAATTGATCATAATAGACCAGAATTGGTGATCATGGCAATGAGCCAATTTTGAGGTAGTACATTTTTTCCCTCTTTGAATGAATGTGTGAGTAGCACATTCAATTCACAGAAAATCAGAAAGCATGATGTAAAGATCAAGAAATGAGATTGGTTCTGAAATTGATGACGTAGAGACCAATTGATAATCTTTTAAAGATTATCTCTAGAATAGAGTTTAATCTTAAGGAATCCAACTAGAACACCTAGATACCTAAATTGACAAGCATTTAAAAGGTTTTCTCCAGAATGAAGCCTAACCTTTAAGGATCCAGATAGAACACCTAGATACCTAAGATTGATAAGCTTTTAAGGATTATCTTCAAAACGGAGCTTAATCCTAAGGAATCCAGACAAAACACCTAGATACCTAAGATATAAAAGATACATGATCCAATCATGAGTCATAGAATCATCCTTAGAATAAGCCTTGATCCTTAGGATTCAGAATTTAGACTGTCCCAATAACTATCCATCTAACTCTAACAAAGACTGTTATAAGATGTGATCATCTAATGAAAAGATGAGATAGATGAAAAATGATGCCAGATAGGGGAGAACAAGATGCCCCAAGTGATGAAATACCCATATTAATGAGGACATAATATGGGAACAAGATGCCCCAAGCAATGAAGGTTTAGATTGAGTCAAAATTTAGATTTAATGATGTAATCTTCCTACCTCCTCAGGAGCAAAATCAAAAGATGACACACCAAAAATATGATGGAAAGTAGTAAATAAAGAGATACGAAATAAATTCAAGATTCAGTAAAATATAGAAAAGATCAGAATGATTATAAGAAAATTCAGAGTCAATTTAGTGTGATTGCGAGGTCCAAAAGACCAAGTTTGACTAGAGTTGACTTTTTCTAGAATTTGTGATAAAATTTGAAAAAATTTCAAGTTGAAAAGATTCCAAGACTCACAAAGTATCTGAAGAATTAGGACTGCACAAGCATTCGATCATGTCGGTCCCAAAATTTTAAAATACATTTTGAGCCACTTAAGTATGTTAGATTTTGAATTTGATCCTAAAAATGGATCCAAAACGGTCAAATTAGCTAGGGGTGATTTTTGCTCAAATTGGAGCATGTTGAAAAATTAGGTGAAAACCTATATAAGGGGCCAAAGGGTCATTTTCAAATCATTTGTACATTTTATCTTTAGTGGAAAAGAGAGCTCTGAGAGGAAGATGATAGTTCCAGTGCATACACATCATTTTGAGTGCTCCAGATGACATAGTCGGCTGGCAGACTATGGACCTCTAGTGACTAGTTGACAAACTTCCTTTACATTTAATGTTTCATGTATTTCAATGTATTTTTGCACATTTTTAGCATGTTTATAGAATAGGTCAATCAGTTCTCACATAGAGGTTTTGGTCCTCACACAAAATGAGTCTCTCTTCACGTAAAGATTCACCAACTTGGTGTTTCTTCATGCGTGTCGGTGGGGAATCTCATGCAGGAGATACCCACCTTTCATGCAAAATGCATGGGATTTTTGGGTACATGTTGCTTGATGTCTTGGCACCTCTCATGTGAGGACTTATTTTCTTGCATGAAGAAGCAAGATCTCACGTAAGAACATGAATGTCCACGCGGAATTTTGGTGTAGGAATTGAACTTAAAAAGTGCATTTTTGATTTGTCATCATTTTTTTTGCCATCTTTTTGACTTGTCGAGTGAATACTAATTGTTTGTCTATTGTTGTTGCTCATGTGTGCAGATGGTCTTTGATGACATCACATTTAGGTTACACTATATGCCCTACGGAGCTCTGTTGTGGAGCCTCAATGATGTAGACATGGCCCACATTCATAGATTGGGTTTAGCATATCTATGCCAAATCCCAACAGTGTTGGTGAATCATGGCCTTTTGACAGCATTGGTGGAGTATTTCCATTGGAAGATGAACACCTTCCACCTACCATAGGGAGAGATGACTATCACCCCTGAGGACATTTACAGGATATTGCAAATACCTTTCCATGGACCGTGAGTGGTGTATAACATAGTGTCCCAAGTAGGCTTTCCATGTGGCCAATGCATGCTTTCCCACATGTTTTATGAGATGCATGAGCTAGTATACCACAAGTGAAAGAGTATGGCCGCTAGGGTATATGCACTATAGATCTAGGAATGCGAGCACCTACCCATGACACAACCAATTTTTGAGGATGCTTGAGAGTTGATGGAGCCCTACATATGCAGATAGAGGGGGCAGCTTACCTAGGTAGGCTTGGGTAAGATAGAGCATTGGAGGATGCATCTCGATGACCTAGTCTCTATCATATCATGGCCCTAGAGAGAGACAGAGGATTGGGATGACACTCCCTAAGAGCTTGGTTGGATGTTTTCCTCATGGCCACTGCTAGGCTGAGCCACCCATATTATAGAGAGGTTTCCCGTCATGTAGGTGTGGCGACAGTATGGGTAGCTGTAGGACATATCTTAGGAGTATTGCTTTTATGCCAAGTTAGCTTGAGACTTGGGACGAGGATGGCTAGTGAGGTTAGATCCTAGGAGATCTATGATTGATGTGTGCAACTTAGTTGTGACATAGTGGGATTACCTCCCAGACATTACAAATGTAGGGATGAAACCTACATACCAGGCATATTTTATCAATCACCCCTTTCCACAATTTATGGATCTAGTGGGGATGGCGGCACAGGGACCAGTCCAATAGCCAATACAACAGTAGCCACCATAGGGTCCACCATAGTAGGGGAGACATTGAGTACGATGGGTGCAGATTCCCCCATGCTAGATGGGGTCTAATCTAAATGTTGGTGGTAGCAAGGTGGAGTAGGGTCAACGACAAAGACCACACACAGAGGAGCAGGCACTTACAGAGTAGCAGGTAGAGATATTATATGAAGAGATGTAGGAGTATCTTGCTACTAGGCCTAAGGATGCTCTGAGGAGAGCGAGAGAGTGGATACTATAGGCCTCTTGATGAATTAGAGAGCTACAAATATAGGTGGTCATGAGGGAAACACAGATTGCCGAGAGAGATCATGAGATCTAGAGGCCACAAGAGTAGGTATAGGTAGTTGAGCAGAGGGCAGAGATGCTATAGGATGAGGTTAGACTTCAGGCAGCCCAAGCAACCTACTATTTTGCAACATATTCCACAGTGGTGCCTGATGAGGCTCAATAGGTCCCCATATTTTCTTAGTATGCTTGAGACTTTGGAGGTGTGCGCCCACCAGCTAGGCCAGACATGCCACTACCATCTCCTCCTCCTCCAAGAGGTGATGGTGCTAGCCAGAGTTAGATCTGATACCTTATCTCCAAGGTTTTTTATTCTACTTATGTATCAATTGGTGTGCTAGCACCATTTTGTATGATTTTTTATCAATAGTGCTTGAGTAGTGCTCATTTTTGTACTGACACATTCTTTGATACCAATATATATATATATATATATATATATATATATATATATATATATATATATATATATAATTTTAAGCCAAGCATCTTGTGTTCATGTCATTGTCAGTGTCCATCTTTTAATGAGATGTTTTATGCTATGATTATGAGATGGAAAACATGATGTTGATGTATGGATGCATCTTTGATTTGAGTTTTTCATGTAGATCAAATGAATGATGGATTTATGAATGAAATGCATAGGTAAATAGACCGATATCTCATGTAGTATTTCATGTTTTTGCTTGATAGTGATATGTATGACATTGAGGAGCACAAGACAATGAACCAAAGAATCAAACACTTGTACAACCATGAAGAATCAAGATACTTTGAAGAGACCAACAACCCCTCATCATAGGAGGTGAAAGTAGATTTGCAATCAAATCATATGATGAACCAAGTAGCGCAATCCTATGCTATATGCAACCCTATGTCTAGTTACCAAGCCTCAACAATTATCACCACTGAGCATATAGCTAAAACCCTAGATGTCATACAATTCTCACTGAAATTGCAATCATGAGAATATGAATAAGACATCTATTCTAGTTTTGTCGTGATGAAATGTAAGCATTCGAGGCATAAGAAGCCAGAATGACTAGAACATTTCATCCATTTTAATGTAGCAAGTTAACATAAGCATCAAAACATAAATGTTAGGATGACTAGAATGTTACTTGCATGGTAGACACACCAAACACACAAGAGATCCATCTTATGCTAAGTATGCAGTAAGTATTCTGTCTGCAATGACCCTGGTGTTTGTAACCTTGAGATAGAAGTGTGCTAGATATACTTGCAATGACCCATACGTTCACTTAGCAAGACAAGTATCAATATTTATTGTAGCATGAAGAGTTCACTCCAACAATCAAGGAGAACAACCAACATTATTGATGTATCCATATAAAAGGAGTCAGGGTACACTCGACCATCCACTACGAGATGGAGGCTCTTATAGTGGACACCCCTTTTATATGAATGTTTCAACTTATTGGAACTATACCACAAACAAAAAGCAAAGAAAAGATCATGCCCCCAATCATTACTTCTCTAGTCATAAATGACATCATCGAGTTGCTCGAGGAGACATGATGAAAGAGAAAGCAAAACAAACAAAGAAAATTCTCAGCATATCCAAACAAGTATTTCATTTTGAGTTCAATGTTTTTGGGATTGATGTCAAGTGTTAATGTCTAGAACATAGATGAAAGAAATCTCTTCAGTAGGGTGACAATAGTAGACAAGCATAGTGAGAATGACTAGTGACTAAGGTCAAAGAGGAATCTTCAAGGTGAAGAACCTAAAGAGGACCAAGTGACAGTAGACATATGTAGCCAGAACAACTGGTGACTGATGCAAGTGATATCTTCCATAAAGGAATCTCTAAACGTGACACAAGCAACAATAGGCAGATGCAACTGAAACAAATAGTGACTATTATGAAAGAGATGCTATGAGGAGAATCTTTACAAAGAATGACACTAGCGATAGTAAGCATACACAGTTAAAACAACTGGTGACTATCGCACAAGAGATTCTATGAGAAGAATCTCAAAAAGTAGTGACACTAGCAATAGAAGGCAAAGATAGTTAGAACAAAAGGTGACTATCATGAAAGATTCTATGACAATAAAGGGGAATGCCCCTGAGTTGTGAGAAGACTTAATCCATGGATACATGAGAAAAAGCAAGAAAAAGTAGGAAAGCAACTGTATAGGGAGCCAGAAGATGTGCTACAAAATGGAGCATTCAGAACAAGAGGCACTTATTTGCCAGGTTTTCACCTTCTTGGCAAAGCTTTCATTTTTTCACTACCATGATGCATGTTTTCAAGTTTTCACCAATGGCACTTTTTTTGTTTTTCAATTTTTTTTTATTTTTCTCTTTTTCTTTTTTTTGTATTTTTTAGAATTTTTCAATTTTTTTGATATTACCAAAGTGCCTATTGCTGGGTTTTCACTAGGGTAAAATTTTTTTCAGGACTTTAAGATATATACAGAGAGCTTTTGAGATTAGATCAGCTATAAAATCACTTTAGGTGGAGAGTGTTGACAGGCTCCTCGAGCACTTCTCCCTCAGCTATAGAAAGTTGGTAAGTACTAGATCCATACACTAGAGTAATTATGTAAGTACCAAGCCAATTTAGTTCAAAATTCCCCTTTTGGACCCATTTTTTCTGATTCTTAGAAATTTTTCTTAGGACGAGATCACCTAGTTGGAAGTCACATTGCTTAACTTTCCTATTGTAGCTTCTAGACATTCACTATTGATAAGCTCACAGATGATCACATGCCACTTTTTGATGATAATCTAGTAGTACTATCTCTTGAAGCCAAGCTATTCTATAAATTTCATCAACAATAAGGCCTTTTATAGAGATTCTCAAGGTAGGAATCTCAACCTCTATTGGAAGCACATCATTCACTCCATAAACCAAAGTAAAGGCATTGTACCCGTTGGAGTCCTGATGCTTGTACAATATGCCCACAAGGCTGGATTAATTTGAAGGTGCCAATCCCTCCCAGATTTGTTGATTGTGTGATGAAGGATCTTGAGGATCACCTTGTTGGATGCCTCTGCTTGACCATTACTTTGGGGGTAGTAGATAGAAGACCAATGTTGTGTGATTTTGAATCTTTTGCATAGTTCCTTGAGGTATTTGTTTTTGAAGTATCCTCCATTGTCAATAATGATGGAGGATGGTACACCATACCTGCAGATGATGTAGTTTGTGATAAAAAGAGCTACAATTTTTCCATTTGCTATTGTGAGAGCTACTACCTCTACCCACTTCGCGAAGTAGTCTACAGCTGTAATAATGAACTAATGTCCATTAGAAGAAGTTGGGTGAATCTAAACCACCAACTCGAAGGCCCATTGTTGAAATGGCCATGTTGTGGTAGATGAGATTAGCTCCTTGGCTAGAGCATGAATCAGATTCCCATGGAGCTGGCACTACTTGCAGGACTTGGCATACTTGATTGCCTCTTGCTCCATTTTAGGCTAATAGTAACCAACTCTAATGAGTTTGTGAGCTAGTGTCAAGCCATTTGAGTGGAATCCACAAATACCCTTGTAAGTGTCAATTAATGCACATTTGGACTCTTTGGCTTCTAAATATCTAAGGAGTGTTCCATCAAGACCTCTGCTAAACAAGTCATCAGCAATAATGACATACCATGAAGCATTATAGATAAGGTAACATTTTTCATTTTGGTTAGACCATCTAGAATGATTTATTTATGGAGATAGGAGTAGATGTGATGGTAGCGAGATGAGTCTTGTCCTATGATAGAATAGATCATCCTTGAACTAGGGGTATCGTAGGCTGGTTAGTGTAACACTTCCACCAGGAACTCATGTCGGAGATCATTTTTAGGCATCTATAGCAAGGAGGCCAAAGTATCCATAGCATTAGTCGCTTTATTATCTACTCAAGGAATTTTTTGGAAGGTGATGTGTGCAAAATACTTCTTTAGGTCATCAACCATGCATTTGTAAGGGATCAATTTCTCATCCTTTGTTTGATACACACCATTGACCTAGTTGATTATGAGCTAAGAGTCCCCAAAGATATCTAACTAGTCCACTCTCCATTTAGCTACAATCTTCATGCCATTAATCAAAGCCTCATATTCAGAAATGTTGTTTGTATAAGGAAACAAAATCTTGTATGCTTTGGGTAATGAATATCTCTATGGCATTATGAAGATTAATCCAGCACTAGATCCCTATTGTGTGAAGGATCCATTGAAGAACATCACCATGTTTGGTGTGTGAGTGTCAAAATTGACTCATCAGGGAAATCAATGTTCATCGAGGGAAGACTCTATATAGGTGCATCTACTAGTTGATCTACAATCGCTTGTCCCTTGATGGCTTTTTGTTCAACATACTGACTGTCAAACTCACTGAGTATCATGACCCATTTAGCCAATCTTCCTATGAGAGCCACCTTATTGAGAAAGTACTTTAGTGGATCTATTTTAGCCACCAACCATGTTGTGTGGGCAAGCATGCAATGTCTCAACTTTTTTGAAGCAAAGACAGAGTGTAACGCCCCGCTCGGGAACCCAAGAGAATTAAACCTAACATGTTACAATGTTTACTGAACTATTTTTTTTTTTGAAGTTTAAACAACATCAAGATAACATTAATGTGGAAGCAATAAGAACATACATATCAAATACACATTTGCAATAACAGATACAGTTTCAATTCCTCAAGGATTCCTTTACGTTGAGTCACATTTATTAATTATTAATTAATTAGTTTAAGTTCCAAGTACAATGTCTCAAGATCATAAAGAAATAATAGATACATAATCGCATAAGCAAATGCATAAGTATAAACAATACAATGAAAGTACATCCAAATAATAACATCCACTGCACATGTCGCAGGGTATGTGAGAATAGATACAATACATCAGAATACATGATAACATATATACATCATCTAAAAAGAAGTCTCCGAGATAAGAAATAAGAATGATAAAGGTACATCTTCTACAACGAACATCCAACAGCTGGCAATGTGAAGGGGAACCCAAATGGTAAGAAGACACTACCTCCCAACCACATGGTTACCTAGTCAGGCTTCCACTCCCACCGTGCAGGGAAGATAATGAACGATCCACATACGGTAAAACAAACATAAAAAATTCCTAGGCAAGGTACCCCTAATAGCCAAAACTACCTCAAAGGTAACACATACTACTCAAGAAGATAAAATAATCCAAAAGTAAGACCACTCAATCTAATACCAACACCTCATAACCAAACATCATTCACAAACCAAGTGTAAACCAAATACCAAGATCATAAGATAAATTCAACGAAAGATAATCATCTCAAGTCAAAAGCCACATGTCAAAAGTATAACATCCATGAATCACCAATCATCATCAATGAAAGTAAATAACCATAATAGACACATCCGACAATAGATACACCACCAACAATAAGTACACCACCAGAGGTACACAAATCTACAGAGGAGACTCAGGCTACATACTAGGGAGTGTCATCACATGGCTACTTGAGTTACCCTGGACTGATCTCTTAATAGACCCCGGACCCTCAAGCGTTGAGTTACCCAGGACTAGTTACTCTGAACCCCGGACCCTCAACATCACACATATGGAAAACTAGAAAGTCCTCTCAAGAAGACGAGGCACTCATCTCATTCCCATCCTTAGTCTATACAAGCACTCAAGGCATGGGTAGATCAAATATCTCTAACTTATCTTTTTAGTGTGTTTTCCCCCCCATGAATTTTACTTACTAGATTATCACTTATTACATAACTTGCATTAGGTTACCCTGGTACCGACCACTTTGGGTCCCGGACCCCTATGCAAGCCACTCCCAAGTCACGTACCTAGACAACCTCTCCTAAGCACATAAAAACACAATTGTGTCCCAGACCACAACACCCATAAAGATCAAACTCGGTTCCTTAATAGGCAACCTAATAACAAGATGGTTCTCCCACCCAAGTACACATAATTTCTCCACAAGATAAACCTCATAGATATAATTTCAATTTAAATCACAAGATATATCATGACATCTCGTCACATAAAATAGTATCAAAGAAATCTTGCCAAAACCTCTGGTGTACATCCTAGACTAATCAACACCTAATCGACTCCAAAATCCAAAAGCATAGATAGTGCAAGCAACATCACAGTTTCATAGTTTGTGTTTGATTTGAGAATACACGATTGGGTAAAAAGTAAAGTTTTAGTTTTGTGTTCAATGTACATTTTCAAGTGTATAAGAATTCTCAGTATTACCCTTATAATTTAACCCGATTATTTATTCGAATAAAGTATAGAATTACCCCTAATCGATTCAAATCAATTTTTAGTAATAATTTAGCATAACTATTTACCAATATTATTAAAGCAATATCTATTGATCTTTGAGTAAAACAATTGTGATTTTATTAAAAATCAATGTCATTAATTAATAATAAAATCAATTCACTTCTTCTTAAATAATTTCCATTATTTAACAATCTCAAATAAAATAGTAATTATATTACTATCATTAATTAATTATTAAATTATTAAATGTTAATAAAATTTATCAATAAAAATTATTAACAAATAATAATTTAAATTTAACATAATCTAAACTTAACAATTTAAATTTAATAATTTATAAATTTTATTTTTATATGATTCAATTTTAACGATTTAAAAAAATTATTTTAAAAAAAACATTTAATAAATTAAAAATTAAAAATTAATATAATATAAATTTAATAATTTATAATTTTAATTTAATTAAAAATGAATAATAATAAAATTATAATAAAAATAAATTAAAAAAACACTATATACATTAATAAGGCCGTTGGCTTATATAGCCATGCGGTCAACCTTAAAAAGGTTGCCGCAGGCTTTTATAAGCCAACCGTGCGGCAGTTTATATAACGCTGCCCCAAATCGCAGGCAGGTACGCTGCAATATGCAGGTACCCACAGGTAAGTGGTAACTTATTAACTTTGTTTATTGTTATTTTATTTTACTTTTTTTTTTTTATGTAATTTTATTTAAAAATTAATATGAATTATGTAATATTATATGTGAAATTTAAGAATTCTATTATAAATTTATAATTTTTATTTTATTTACAATTTATGAAATACATTTCAATAATTCTATAATTCTATATATAATATTTACATTATTACCCCGACAAGAAAACTAAGTCTGACCTATCAAATTTCAAATATCTAATTTTAAATCTTTCTTTTCCTTTAAACCCTACGTAATTTAAATTAATTTCCTCTATGATTCTTCTATATAAACAATGAGAAACTAATTTTAACCAATCAGATCTTGAAACAATCAAGATGATAAACATAATTTCAATCACCCAACAATCAAGAAGCAAACATATATTTCCAATTAAAATTGCATTCATGGGATTTCAAACCCTACCTCGTACTGATGCTAAACTTTGACAATAAGATGAAAATTCTTACACAAAATCCTTCAAGCCATGAGAAATTCCTTTCTTTCACAAACCCTTTGAGTTGCTCTCCAAAACCCTGTGTGTGCTCTGAAACCTGTGTCCCCAATAATGACCCGAAAACCCTCTAATAAAGAATCTAATTACCCTTTAGGTTTCTATCACTACCAGTCTAAAATAATAATTACTTTATTTAATTAATTCTTCATGCACAATTAATTCGCTTTTAATTAAAATATTATTTTATTTTTCCTTCATGCACTTTAAGTGAATTATTAAATTGCTTTATTTAATCTTTCCACTTTACTTTACTTTAAATTAATTTATTAACTTTAATCTCATGCACACTTTAAAATATCCTTATTAAGTTCACATATTTATCTTTTAATTAATTCTTATATTTAAAACTCATTCATGCGAACTTAAATCTTTTTCATAATTTAATATCTTTCAACTTCTTAGTTTATTTTTGAACGTTTTAATTTGATAAATATTTATTAACTTAAATAAAAATAATATTTAGCATTTATTTAAAAATGAACTCTAAATATATTATTATTAAATTAAATAAATATTATCTCGTTCTAAATTTAATCTTATAGCTTTTATCTTCGAATCCAATTCTTTATATTTAATTAATTTCTCAATTAATTAAATATAATTAAATATTCAAAAAGTCATAATAATTTCCATTAAATTAAATTATTAATTTAATCTATTAATTAGACTTAATTAACAGAAAATACATCAAACACTCACAAAACAACATACACGCAAAAATACTCACGGGTTTAAAAAGGGTAGACAGTCTGTTACGAGTCCTCCTTGCAGGACAAGTATTTTAAGTTATGGTTAGGATTGGACCTGATCATTATCTTCCCATTCTCACCATTTGAGTATTTGTAATAGGGCACGCTCATCCTGGCAATTCAAGGAAGTCGATGCCCGGTACCTGCATCCTGCATAAAAGACGAGCATGTACATGTATATAATATATCTAAACTAAACAGACAATGGCAGGGAGTGGTTCATTGTGTAGATCCCAACTAGCAGGTGACTACGACTCCCTCCCTTAACCATATCAAACACGTCAGACAGAAAGATAAAATAAACACGCGCACCATACACATGCAAATATGGGGTAAGTATCATAAAAATCACAAGTCTAATATCAAATGCGTACATATAATAATGCATCTCTATCAACACAACATAATCATCATTAAAGACATCACGTTAACATTGTTACAAAGAAATCACATTTACTAATTAGGAATCATTAAGACATCATTAACGTCATGTGAAATGAAATCAACAAGTATATATGTAATCCAAAACATGAAATAATATCTTAATATTACAAATCTAGTATCTCTAAAACTAATCAATGCATAAAATCAGCCTAAGGAATTTGACAATGATAACAGAAATGCGATCTAGGGGCAGGCACTACACAGAGCTTCCAAGCAAGCTTTCTCAATGATGTTGTAATTCCTCTCATAAGAGATCAGCATGCGACTCAAATAATAAATGGCTCTCTCCTTGTTATCGTTGTCCTCTTGAGCTAATAAAATTTCCAGAGATGTTTCAATTACTGAAATGTACAAAATCAAAGGCTTCCCATAGATAGGAGGCATCAAGATTTGGTGGATTAACAAGATATTATTTTATATGTGTTAAGCTTTGCTCACAATCCTGATTCCAGTTGAATTTCACACCCTTATGTAAAGTCTTTGTAAAAGGTTGTGATCTATCCACCAACTATGAGATGAACCTATGGATAAATTGGAGTCTTCCTTGTAGACCTCACATCTAGCTGATGTTACGGGGTGGAGGCATATCCATAATTGCTCGAACTTTCTCTGAATCTACCTCAATTCATTTTTCAAACATGATGTATCCTAGTAACTTCCCTGATGTGATGCCAAATGCACATTTCTTAGGATTGACCCTAAGACTGAATTTTTCCATGCCATCTAGGATGAGTCCCAAATCTTGCAGATGAGTATTACATTTTGTGCTTTTTACCAAGGTATCATCCACATAGTCCTCCATGGTCTTATGCATCATGTCATGGAAAATTGTAGTTACTACCCTCTGATAGGTCGCACTAGCATTTTTCAAGCCAAACAACATTATGTTCCAATAGAAGGTTCCCCATGTACATATAAGAGCAGTCTTTTCCTGATCTTCTAGTACAATTTTAATCTGATTATAACCAAAAAACCCTTCCATGAGTGAGTACATCTCATATCCTACTATCATGTTCACTATCATATCAATGTTGGGAAGTGGAAAATCATCCTTAGGACATGCTGAGTTGAGATCACGAAAGTCAGTACAAACTCTAATAGATTTATCGTGCTTGGAGACTAGAACAATGTTGGATATCTACTCAACATAATCAATTGCACAGATGAAACCATCTTTCAGAAGCTTCTCCAGTTCAGCTTTGATGAGCAATGCAACATGAGGATGCATTTTTTGAAGTTTCTGTTAAACTAGTTTAATGCCTGGTGTGATGGATAAATGATGCATAATGAGATTAGGATCTAGTCCTTGCATGTCAGAATATGTCCAAGAAAAATTGACCTTCTTTTCTTGGAAGAAGGCAATAAATTCCTCCCTTTCTTCTCGAGACAGTGATTGTGCTAGATGTATTATATGAGGATGTTCTTCCATGCCCAGGTTGATCAATTGTGTCAACTCTATCAACACCAATGATCTCTCTTGAAAGTGACTTGGAAGTCCATCAAATATCTCATCCACAAGCACCTTAGAGAGGTTTTTACCCTTGGATACGCCTTTTATTTTTCCTTTTTTGGGTTTTGATATTGCCGCAATGTGATTTTCACCATCAGACCTTCTATATTTTTTTCTTTTTAATTGTATGATAGAGATATTTGATGTCAGCTTTAGTCATGTTGATTCTCTGTTCACTTGTGGAAGATGTTACTGGTTCAATAGTGTTTACGTAGCAGGCAAGAGCATAGTCATTCTGGAATGTGGAGACTTCACTAGATGCATTAGGATTCCAGTCTATAAGCTCAGGATATATGAGTGAAGGGGGAGTGACAAGTACAATTGTGTTTACAGTATAGTCATTAAATGCTTGGACCAGCAATTTGAGACCTACAACTAATGTTAGCAACTAATGACTTGAGGACACTAGTTGGATTAGACCCATCCGAACTAACCCTAGATATTTCACCCACTTCGAGTTGATTTTCATAGACATGAACTGCCTTTGAGTACTAATGTCAGCAACTAATTACTTGAGGACACTAGTTGGATTAGACCCATCTGAACTAACCCTAGATATTTCACCCACTTCGAGTTGATTTTCATAGACATGAACTTGGTCAATGTCTTTATCTATGGTTTCCTCTGAAAGAGAGTCAAATTCATATTCCTTTGAATCAGGCTGTAGAATTCTCCTATAGTGATAGGAACATACTCGCCTTCATCATCTAGGTTTTTACAAAAATACTCAACATGGAACACTAGACTAGACTCTCCCTTTTTCGAATGAGCATTGGGTGGATTATGTAAGGAAACTCAGGTGCAGAAACAACTTCCTACACTAATCTCATAAGGAAAGTATGATGCAAATCCTATTAAAATCTTCTTCACTTATAGATTCAATATCATGTAAACAACAATATTGCAGCCAACCATGCATACAAAAAATAGATAGAGAAAGGAATACATAACACAAGGATTTGCCAGTGGGGAAAACCTTTCAGTAAAACAACCCCACCTCTTCAGAACTTGCACAATGTATTATCTTCAACACAAGGTTATAATACACTTGCAATGCAAGTTCAACATCAACAATAGAAGACTCCAGTAGCTACTCGCAGTACCAACAATACACCTTTTTCGCATTGCATCTCTCTGCAACCCTAAAAACGCTTATAACATGCACTTCACTTTAGGGCTACTCCCAAAGGTAAATAGTATTAGGGTTTTACCATTCTCCGAGAAAATAGGAACCCCAAATTTTTTTTTTGGGGTAGAGTGTATAGTACTCAAATACCTTAGTTGCCACATGTCTTCACCTGTCATTGAATCTTCCTAACATAGCTCTTACATGTCATAGGAATCCGTCATAACCGTTTTAGTCATGATCTCCTTATACACAATTCAAGATGTCGACACATCAAAATTATTTGCAAGAAATACATTTTACAAAACAAATAATAAGAATAGGAATTATACAAGGTTGAGACACCTTATTCCTAATATATTAGTATTGTCCTCAGAAGAGACACTAGTATCATCCATAGTGCTAACACGTGGCATAAATTCATCTAGCTCAATAAAGAATTTAGCGAGATCATGAGGAATAAGATAAGGATAAGGATCCTCATCATCTAAATTATCATCTTGAGTATCTTACTTAGGTTGTGACTCATTTCTGGATGAACCCTCAAGCTCTGGTATGAATTTGTTAGCCCCCAAATGGAAGGGAACTTTCCTAAAGCCTAGACTAGATGTATCTCTATTTCTTTGAGCTATTGCCTTGATAGAATCAAGTAGAATATTGTTATTGTACCCAATAGGACCAGTTCCCTTATAGCCAAAGTGCTTCATAAGTCCAAGACTAGGACCATACTTCTCAGGAGTGATCTTACAAGCTTGTTCTGTTAAGTCTACTAGAGTCTCTTCTTTGTAAAGCCATGCGAAAATGGCTTTGTTTTCACTTTCATCCTCTAAGGGGACTGTAGCCTTGACAAAAGTGTTGTTATACTTGGTTTGAGGTGTCAACACAAAAGGCTTCTTTGCCTCAGATGGTCTCCCATAATGATGAGGAGACTTATGAAGAGATGTTAATGACAACACTAGTTTGATATGGTACTCCCCCATGCTAGTTTGTTTTAGCTTGAATGATTTCTCAATTTGTTTCAGCTTGTTGTCATGATAATCAATAGATTCTTTGTTAGCAGGGACAAAATTTTCAGCAGCTTTGAGCATATTACAGGTATAGCTAGTAGTGGTAGGAATACTGACCTTAGAGCCATGCAATGGGAATTTGACACATTGATGGTATGTGGATGGCGCAATGTGCATCTCATGTATCCATGGTTGTCTTAGAAAAATGTTATAAAACAAGGGAATGTCAAGGACCTGACAATTGGCATGCCTTTCTATAGGATCAACATGAAGGGGTAAGACCACAAGACCTAGAGACTTTCATTCAACTTTGTCATATGCTTTGATAGCGATCTTGCATTGAGGATCAATCGAATCCTCAGAATAATTAAATTGTCTAAGAAGAGTAGCAGAGACAATGCTTAGCCCAACACCATTATCAATGAATACTCGATGAACATGTGTCTAATGTATCATGATGTCAATGTGTAGAGGTTGATTGTGCGGATGACTAAATGAGTTATCATCCTCCTAAGAGAATGACATAAAATAAGGCGAGGTCAAGTGACCTACCATAGATTGAAATAACTCAAGATCAAGATCTTGAGGAACGTTTGCCTCAGTGAGGGGCTTTTCTAGAATCTGCCTATGAGCAGGCGAGATTTTAAGCAGCTCAAAGATGGAGATTTGAGCATTAGTTCATTTTAATTGATCGAGAACACTATAGCTAGCTACTATTGAATTTGTCACAATTTTTTCTCCTTTACCAGATGGGCCAGCAAGGATTTTATCTTTATGTTGTTCAAGATCAAGAGTAGAAGGCGCAGGGCCCTTGAGCACCAACTTGGTGCAAGAGCATGTAACAACATTGGCACAGTGTTATGAAGATGCATTATCATTTTTGTGCGAAGTAGGGTCCCTCAAGATGAATGGTGTCTTGGGTTTATTATTATCTTTCTTTCCCTTGATGGTTATAATGTCACAGTATTCAAAACCCACAGGTTCAACCATATGGACTATCTCATCACCATTGTTAGAATATGTATAGTTGACCTTGTTAGGATTTGGTTTTGAGCTCTCTCCTTTTTCATCAGCTGGGAAGGGCTCTTTGAAAGCCTTGTGATCTAAGTTGTTTTTATGTCTGTCTACCACAATGTTACCATCATCAATCATGTCCTGGACTTTGTGACACAGGTTTATGTAGTCGCTAGTTTTGTGTCCTTTATTTTGGTGGTACTCGTAGAATGCAGTTTCGTTCTACCATGGTGGGTGTGGTTGTGAATCATAGGGGCGAGAGTTGTCTAATGATGAAATGAGCTTGTTTTGTAACAAGGTTTTGTAAACCACATCCAAAGGTTCACCCAAAGGTGTATACTCTCATTTAGGGCATGTAGCCCATGAGTTTCTTGGTCTATTCCCATATGTCTTGTTGTTAGGAGAAGGTTTCTCAACATTCTTGGCTGCATTAAAACTGTTTGTGAGATTAAAGGCTAGCTTAGTAGGTTTAGGGGTGACATTGTCAACAACTCCATCATGTACAATTTCTCAGTTCTTGTTGATGTACTTGGGTTTTTCCTTGCTAGAGGTGGAACCTTGTCTTGTGTCTTTCTAAAGGGTAAGTTCATCCTTCTTGACCAAAAATTCCTCTATGTTGATAGCTTAGGTGACCATTTCTTCGAAGGTATGTGGACCTTGAAGTTGGATTCTATACCCAAAACTAGGTAGGATATTATCAGTGAAGACGTCAAGCTTTTTCATTTCAAGAATTTTGCCTAAATATTTAGTGTAAAGTTGTCTCCACCTCTAAAGGAATGTGAGGAAGGATTCCCCAACCTTCTACTTAAGGTTACATAAATCTTGAATATTGATAGGGTGTTGAATGTTATGAGAATATTGTTGGATGAACAAGTTGGAAATTTCATCAATGTGTTGATACCAAGAGGTAAGTGTGAAAACCACTCCATAGCCTAACCACCTAGACTTCTAGGGAATAAACACATGAGATATGTCTAGTTATGCGTAAATTCCATAAACAAGGCACCAAATTCCTACAAGTGATCTTGGGGATCGGTGGTCCCAAAGTATTTATCATACTTAGGTAGCTCTACTTCTCTTGGAAAGGAGGCATGTCTATGCTTTTGTCAAATGGAAATGGACAAAGATCATCTAAGGTGTATGTTTTAGTAGGTTTGTCTTTCTCACGCATCACCTGAGCCAGTTGATCTTGCATATTTTCAATTGTTTTTGGAATTTTGAGGTCTTAGTTTCCTCTTTAGGTGTGATGATGGTTTCCACATTGAAGTGATGACATAGCTTAGCTCCCTCTTGGGAAAGTTTGAGAAAGTACTTTTCTTTCTCTTTGTTGAGTAGGATTTCCATGACCTTTTGAAATTTTTTGTCTTTATGGCACTTTGCTATGTGTTCAGGAAGTATTTCCACCTCTTCCTATTCTTCATCAGTGTCATGGTCTTTTTCTTTGTCATTCCTAGGTTGATCTTGATGTCATTGTGATTACCATGTTCAAGTTTGTGATCAACCATTGTAGGAATGTGTTCAGTTTTAGTATGTTGTGACTGGAAAGGCCCTTTAAAAATGAATTCAATCATTTTTTTTGAAGATGCAGGACCTTTGCTAGTCTCAAGATCCTCTTGATACAAGGGGTTCCTAGTTTGTTGTAAGTTAGAATAGCCAAGGATTATGACTATCATGACATGGAGTATAATGAATACTAGAGGATAAGAACAAGACAATGATAGACAAGACTAGTTAAAGTATAGACTGCAAGTCATCGACTAAGCAAAATGTCATTGTTTAAGACTGTTTACAAACAGAGAAGAGGTAACTCAATGTAGGAAACAGACTAGACACAGAGCATAGATTGTTCAAACAAGTTGATTTGATAATTTTGACTCAAGGTTTCATGCAAAGATCCTCTGGGAGGTGCATGAGAAAGTACACAAGCAGGCATAAAGACTCAGATTAGCAATTTAAACTCGTGTGAGGATGTGCTCCAGGCTATGCAAAGAAGTGATAGGTTTTGGTAGACAAAATGCAAGATCTCGCATGGAGATATGCAAATTCTCATGTAAAGACCTGGACAGACCCACATGAAGAAGTGACAGAACAAATGGGGCTTGTGCAAAATCTTGCAAAACTATGTGTGAAATTTGAGATCAGATAGATAATAGAGTTGGATTTCAAAGAGATTTTGACAGTTTCAAACTATTTTGGACAAATTGTTGGTTTTTTTTTATAGATAATAGACAAATTGTAGGGTTGATTGTCAAGATTTGTGAAATAACGGTGGGTTTCAAATAAGGAAAAGTGTTTTCAACAAGAAACGGGAAGCAAGCAGTAGTTGAATATAATCAAACTAAGGGCAAAACAACTTAGAGGGATAGAGGAGTCTTGACCTTTAGTTTTTTAATATAGGTTTGGACATGTTTAAGACTCGATAACACACACACTTTATCCATAGAAATAAAAAATGGTAAAGAAGGCAAAACCTTTGTCCCACAACTTATGTGCATGCGTGCATCTCACATAGTTGTGTCACCCCCTAGAGGGTGCCTGTGTTTTTGGTGTATTCAAAGGGCTCAATAAAATATATGCTGAATGAACACCCTTGTGGCAGGGATCAAGCACATATACCACCTTCCAATGCTCAATAGTATGCCTACGGTGAGTTCTACAAGAGAGATTCTTCCCCCTCCTTGCACAAAGATTATGCCTCCTTTTGGAGGTAAACCAAGTAGCCTCTAACTAAAGGTTTTTACTTGGCTTCCATTCATATTAATCCTCGGTGGCTCCACAAGCAGAGTTGAGACCAGTAGCCCACACCAACATCTAAGAGTGCACACACTTGCTTAGCAAGACTAGGGCTAGCGCCAACTAGTGCAATAGAAAGAACCTCCTCTTGATATGTGATATCAAGAATCAAGAGGAAGAAATTAATACGGCTTTGGAGTCTTTCGCTCTACAAAGCATCTTTATTATAGTGAGTTGGAATCTCTGGCAAAAGGAGTGTGCTCACTTGGATCGTTCCCAGAGGTTGGATCACTCCAACAAGCCCTCCAAAGGATTGACTCAGACTGGTGGTTTGAACATAAGGGTTAAAGTTTCTGATTTCCCTCAAGGGGAAAGAGCATACTCCTCTACCTTAGTTTCTCACCCAAACATGCAGAACATGTTAATCACAAACTTAGCTTAATCAATCTAGACTCATCATTTCTGAAGATTTTGATTCCCTGAAAAAGGAAACCATCATCTCATCATAGAAGGGGATTAGCACTAGAGAACCACTAAGTTAATTGCCTCCCTCGGATGTCATCTTTCAGAAGCTTCTAGGTTTCTGATTCACCCTTGGTCATGACCTCCAAGTGGTGAAGAGCATAGTCCCCTATTCTTCTGTCTTGCACCCTATGAAGTTCACAAGACCTAATTAGACTATGTTTAGAAAGCAAGAAAAAGACACATTTTTTTAGTGGGTTTTAAGATTTGGTCTTCGACAATCGTATCTTTGATAACGTCCTACAAACACACTATCAATTCATGTTTAGGAAAGTTTGTATAAAGGAGTCTTCGTCAAACATCCTGCAGATAACTATTAGGTTGCAGAAAACTAGAAAAGCTAAAATAATTATGCTTCAAAGAAAACACGTCAACAAAAAATGACAAATAGAATTTTGAAAAACTACATTTTAACTATGTTGTTTCAAGATTTAGTGTGAAATCTTGCAGAGGCCCACACAAAGTCTTTCACTGTCCCGAGAACTTGCACAATAGGCACTTTTTCATGCAAGAAAGTGTACAGAGACTTGCAATACCCTCAAATAATCACACAAAAATTTAAAAAATTGCATGAAAATCTAGAAAATTGTACAAACAAGTATGAAAGAGTAATGAAAATGACAGAAAATAAGATAGATGAGGCCAAAAAAAATATTTTTCTCAACCCCACAATGGGCACCAGAAATGTATACATGAAAATGAGGCCTCAGATCTTTCACCTACACTTCAACATGGTCATTAAATGCGGATTCATCCTAAAATTAACATGGGATAGTTCATGCAAGAGGTCTAACAATGAGACTCGTTGCCTTCTAACTAGAAGGATTTTGCCTATTTGCTCTCAAACCAAGATGTAGGCAACCGGACCTTTCTAGAATGAAGGATTTATGCTATGTATGATTATGCAAGTAATCTATATGATGTGCGATTTAGTCTATTAAACAATAAAATAAACTAAGCTAGATGTATGTATTATTAAGCTAGATGACATCAAAATACTAAGAAAAAGTATATATGAAAGCTATATAAAATGATTATTCAGTTTGACATCAATTCAATATCATAAAATTCCAACCTTTGTAATGAGGGATTGTGAGTCCCTTAAATAGAATCCAGGAAATGATCAAAGGTCAAGATCAATTTGGATGAACGGTTAAGATTAGATAGAAGATTTGGTTAAGATGGAAACTTCCTTGTGCAAATGAAGTTGATTGTTTCAGATCTAAGTGTGATGAATAGTTAACTGAACTTTTATGAGTGTGAGAGCAAGTTAACTAGATTGTTTCCAATTCAAGAGGTAGTTCACTTAGAGTTTCCATTTTTGAACTAAAGAGAGAATTTTGAAGATATTATTTTATTTAATAAAGTGAGATATGACCTCATAAATGCCTTTTTCATTTAATTGAATAATTTCATTCAATTAATTAAAGTGGGCATAATTATTAAGTTAAATATTTTTAATTCTGTAGTACATTAGCCTTAGGATATAATTTAATTTAATTAAAGTACAAGCACTTCAAATTAAATTAAATCTTAATCAAATAGGTTTAATGTGACTAATTTGAAATAATACTTAGGAATTAAATAGATATCCCGATTAATGCAGATTTAGGGTTTTCTACATTTGACAATTAAGTCAAGTAGCGAAAATCAAAATAAGGATTGTCTAGTAGAATAGGACTTTAGAATTGATCAAAATAAACCAGAATTGGTGATCATGGCAATGAGCCAATTTTGGGGTGTTACACTTATATGCAAGAGGAATTTATCCTCAAAGACATTATTTGATAAGATCCAACCAATTTATCCATCACAAGCAACAAATATTTAATGACTAATACCAACCAATTTAAGTAAATTAAGAAGTTTTATTAGAGTAATAATGAAGTAAAAGTTAGTTGTAGGTCTCCATTGGATTAGACACAATTTGTTTTATCCTATGAATTTTATGATCATTCTTATGGTAATAGATCCCTTCATTTAGATCCTTCTATAAAAATCTAAGTTGTTTCCACCACTTTTTACTCTAGAGTGATCATGTTAAGATTAAGGTTCCTTTAAGTGATAAGTCTTTGAGTGGAAAGATAGTTTTGGAAAGGTGTGTGGAACTCAGATATGTGGGTCTATTTAAAGGGACACCATGACTACATTAATGTCTAAACTATGTAAAAAGAAAATGACTAGGCCTAGAATAATATAAAATAGGCAAATTCTTATAGAGCTAGTGATGTGCATTGGAGGACAAGATGATAGTATCATCCATAGAAAGGTTCAAAAGTGGACACCGAAATACATGTTGGTATTTTGAGTCTAAAATGATGTGAAATGGACTAGGCTTATAGTCTCATGTTTGTTGTCCACTAGAGAATGAATAAGAACTCAAAATAGAAGAAAATGATTAATGATCATTCTATAATATGAGAGTGCTAAACAAGACAGGATTGTGCATGTTAGTATTTGTAATGTGTGAATCGTCAAAATCTAAACTTGGAATACTACAGAACAAATTAGAATCGTAAGTGAGTGTGTGGTGTGAACTTATAATTCACAATCATGTTATGTAAGGAAAGTCTTAGATTTTGTCCAATTCTTAGATTGTGTCCAAAAAAAAGAAAAAAAAAAAGAAATGTGTGCTTTTGATCTTTACAACTTTTATCCCTCTTACTTCGTAGCTAACGATGGACAATATTATTATCCATTTGTTTCTTTTTTGTCACTTCATAAGAATAAGTATTCTTCTTAACACAAATAAAAACTAATCCAATTAACACACGCTCATATTCCGTACCAACAAACCCACCACTCACGTATCCAATGTTCCAAGGAGGAAGAAAATGGCACAACAATTTCAATGGGGGGAGTTAGTACACATATCCTCATCAAACAGGAGATTAGAACAATATTCTATGAGTGATAAGGACACTAGAGATGTGACATCAACCCCGTGACTTTGGGGAGGTGAACATAGCCCATCTCCAGATATAAATTATGTTTGATTATCTTTAGTCATGTGAACCTTTTATGATGTTTGTCTATTCCATTTCCCTGTAAGATCTGAATGTACGTCCACCCGTGTTTGCATTTCTCGGTGTAGCTATCTTGAAAATTACTTTCTTCCTCTCCACACTGAAGAAATGGCAAGAAATATAACAGAGTGGGTTTGGGATGTGACAGCTTACACTAAATCCTATGACGAGCTCTTTATTTGGTTCAATACTTCAACGGTGGAGGACTGTAGTCGACAAGACCAATGAAAGTGAGCCATGGCCGTCAATTGCTACTTTTACAGGTACGAAGTCACGAACTCAACTAATCTACCCAAATATCAATCAATACTTAGTACATTACAAAACAGTTTTGGACAAATTAAACAAAAGAATTATCGTTTGTGTTTCAGGTACGTTTATTGAATTTTGTTATCAAATTTATTTCAGGGACTCCTAACAGCTCACTCCACTATTATATCATTTGTAATATTATTGTTATCCGTAGAGCATGATTGTTGGGACATTTATATCAAAGTATAGATGGATTGTGCTTATTTTTGGTTTAAATAAATGGTTGATAAGGCAATAGAGAATATGTATGAGATGACACATTGAAACAACCACTTTCTCATCCTCTCGTGCAGAATGAACTTCATAAAGTTTCTTGCGACTATTATAAACTAAAATAATAATTATTAGCAGTTAAATAGCATCCCAAACAAATTTGTCAAATCGGATATATTATTTAAGAACTTAATATTATAAACTTCAATATAATCCAATCTAAAAACAAAATTGAACAAGATAATAGATCATGAACACCTGATATCATTAATATTTTAAGATTTCTGATGTGATGTGAGGACGTATAAGTTTGGTTGACATACCGAGACCTATATGTAAGGACGGCACAGAAGTGTGTGTTATTGATTAGGGTTTTGTATTTATCGTCTGTGAAAACCAGTAGTTACTTTCAAGACAAGAACAGATTGGACTACGTATTAAAATGGATGAGTTACTGAGTGGGTTTTCAGTGTTCCCCGCACCTGGCTCGTACAAGAATGTTTAAACCTGTGGGCTCATGAAAAGTATTACAAGAATCTTGTAAAACAATAGAGCTTCTCGTGACCGATCTCTTCTCACGAAAAGGATTGATAACTTCGATAGTTAAAGTGGTAGCTGGAGTTTTGTTGCAAGTGACCTGTAATAGTAAAACCTCCATAGAAATTCCATTGGCTTATGGTGGTTTAAATCTGTGGGTGATTCATTATTGAAGAAAGAAGAGAATCGGGTGGCAGAGGCACGGGTGAATTTGCTTGTTTTTTTGTGAGCACGGAGGAGAACCAGACAAGAGATGGGCCAAGCTTCTGCACGCTCCCAGCTTTTGGAAATCGGTCTGCCTGCTTTGTTACTTTTGTTGGATCGCTTTTTTGACCTTTACAGCAATGGAAAATTAGAAATATATGCACATTTTTGCATGCTGTATATAAAATTTCAGCTTAACCACAGATGTCTATGTCCAAGTTCAATGATGTGGCGAGCCAATATCACTGGGAATATTTTATGTTAGGTACTGATTTTGCTGATCTCGAGTAGATTGTAAAACACATGAGCGAGTAGTGTAGAGATAAAAAGTGTTTCAATATTCTAATCTATCTTAATAAAGGTGAATTTATAGCCCCTTTTAGGTAAATCTTAAGGTAAATATATCCAAAAAGTGTAGAGATTTTTAAAAATAGTAATCACATAAACACTTCTTTTGTCCTTTATTTATGGCTTATTTTCAATAAGTTGTCAAGATAATTTTTATAGAAGGTGGTGACTAATCTCTAGACAAATCGTCTATGTTATGCATGCTTCTCTTATATTTAAACACCATGTCATACCATACATCATTTTGCTGATGTGACACAATGATAAACGAAAGATTAAATAGATGGTAGACAGATGTTTTCCCTATTTTTTTATCCATGTGTCAGAGCATTTTGAAAAGAAATTCAGCTGCTCAAAGTATTATCCTGCCAAATACATTGCAAAATTATTATTTTTAATTCCTCTTTGCTTCTCGCACTTATTTCTACTAATTTTTATACTAGGTTCGATATTTGATCATGCTAGGATTTGAAACAATGGTCGATGCTTGCAACCTATTAAGGTATTTCATCTCATTTTCTTATGTACTATATGTATGAATTTTAACAATGTGTTGAATAGGTCCTTATCTCCCTTGTTTCTATTGTATTCAAATAGGTGTTGAATGAATGTTTATCTTTTTATGAAAAAAATGATATACAAATCAAGTTGGTTTCTAGTATCTCTTCTGGCACTATTACTGCGAACTATGTAAGTCACTCCCTATAATAGATTTTTAACTTGGTGGAACAAAAGTTTCCTTTTGTTGAGTTCTTCTATATTATTTATTTTAGTAGTTATATCTTGTGTTTTCTATGCTAGCTTGATGTTTTCATGTTGTAATGCATCATGACTACATTGTAGGGTTTGAGTGCAAAGAGTGTGTACATGGTGGAATACGTGGGTCACATTGAATGGATCATTTATGGGTTTCTTTGAGGTCATAGTTGAAAGAAATGTGGAAGACAATAAAGTTGTTTTAGCAAGTATTAAACCATATTTGATTCTAGAAAGTCTTCAATATTCTCAATACATTGCATGGAACAAGCTACACTAGATATGAGAGGACCTAAATTGTTGCTTTATGGAGTATTGTTGCCACCAAATAGGTAGAAAATGGATAAGGAGCATAGAGCATATTAGTTCATGAGGGGTATAGTCACGGTTTGCTAAGGGGCCTCCTAGATGATGTTTGTGCATCAAAGTGGAGACACTTCTGATTTAGAAAGAGACACCAAGACATTAGAATTATTTTAAAGCTCAAACTATTGAAATTACTTGTAAAAAAATTATAGTCATAGTGCTTGGATTTAGGAACACAAATTATTTTGTTGACAATAAGAAACTCTTTGAAATTTCACATTCTGTTCGAGAGTTGTATCTTTCCAATGCTTTGTAGAAATTAAATTTTAAAAAATGCCCACAATTAATTAGGGAAAAAAATATGGGTCAATAATATTTATGAATTTATCTCTTTTTCATGCGCATTATTATGGATCTATAATGTTTTTCACAACTAAATGGAATCTCTTATAGTTACAAATATTTATATCAAACCTGTGATTAGTATAAAAAAAAAAAATTATATGTGTGGATAAAATAGTTTAAAGTCAAGGTCAAATTTTCATACAAAATAATTTGTGGAATATGCTTGTCAAGAATATAAAATATTTAATTTTATTTTTTGTGATTTTTTATATCAAGCTTCTTTTTATGGAAGACATATTTTTACTTCTTCCTTTTCTATTCCATGCGTATATGATTTCTCTACAAGTTAATTTATTGAATTTTGAGTGAACTAATTTTTTTGATCAAGAATCTTTTTAGAAAAAATATTTTTTCTTACAAGATAATTTGTTAAATTTTAATTTTAAAAGTTATGTGAAGCTAATGGTATTGATTTAAAAAAATTATCCTTCAAATTCTTTTAAAATTCTTTCAAGAATGATTTCTTTAGAATCATACTTTCTTATCATTAGAACGCTTCCATAACAAGATAGATTATTGAATTTTACTTTTTAAGAATACAAAATTCTACTCCATTAGATTATTTACTGTAATTTTAGGTATTTTTTCTTTAATACAAAATAACTACAAAATTACCTTAATAATATCGACAAAGTTTCTATTTTGAAACTAAGTTTTGACGAATAAACCTTTACTATTATTACCTTAATAATATCATAAAGTTTCTATTTTGAAAATAAATTTTGATGAATCAGCCTTTACCATTATAAAATAATAAAAATAAACTATTCACAAAAAAGGTGGAGGACATAAACCTTTAACAATAAAAGTTGAGAAATAATTTTCTCTTTTTTATGCTCTTCATATTATATTCTCCAATTCATCTTTACCCACTACCTAATCTTGGAGATTTCTTAAGCTACCGTACATGGCTTCTATGCACCATTCTCACTCAAATATGCCTCAAACCCTTAAATATTCTGCTTATGACAACTTTAAAATCAGCCCTTGTAATGGTATCATATATAACCATTAGTTCATTTTGAATTTTTCAAGTTTAATTTATTTATTTACAAGGAGTAGTTCCAATGTCTCAAGAATCCCAAGTTCATGGTATAATATTTTTGATAACATATTTTTAGCTTTCAATGAAATTATAATTTTAAATTTTAACTTCTAATTTATATCCAATATCTCACCCTATATATCCAACTTCTATTCAATATCTCAAGACTTATTTTTGCAAATTTGATATATCGAGAATTTCAATGACTCACATCATTAGGTCATTGAGATCTTGTTCCTAGATTTACCATATTGAGATGCAATCTACTATATACCATATTATAATTAGATCCTAATCTATTAGTTTTAAGTGGGATTCAAAAGAATATCTTTTACGATGTCCTTTAAGGTATTTCTGGAGGCATGCTCTTGTATCAACACTTGTGATCTCATTTAAAGAAGCACTTGTATTGTATAGGTATAAGAAACTTTTCTTTCCTTCTAAAACTTTACATAACTATTGGCTATTTTACCATCATTAACCTCACATGGATAACTAATATGAGAGGCATTTATGTGCTAAGTGTAGTATGCATTTTTTGGCACATGTAGCGCACTATATTCTCTAAACTGTTTTGATATGTTAGGATTATGTTTTAAGGTTATAAGTCGATTAAGAATTAGGGTTAGGACAGAGATATTCTAAGCATTAGAGTGAGATTAATAATTTATTATTAGAGCTAGGATTCAGCTTTCAGATTAGCATTTACTATTATGGTTGTACATTAATATTAAGGTTTATCTTTAATATTAAGTTTAAGGATTGGAGTTTAGGGTTTCTATTAAGATTAGGGTAAGTATTCTGGTTAGGATTAGGGTTTAGGATTTTAATTAGGATAAGGGTAAGAGTTTTTTTTTTAGGATTAGGATTTAGGATTTATATTATTATATCTTACTAAACATAAAATAAGTTTGTAAGTATGATATTGCATGTTGAAATGAACATTATGTTTTGAAACCTAAAAAAGATTAGCTCATGTATTTATGCACTTAACAATTGATGATGTTATGGGGATTTATAACTATGTTTTCATAAGTAAGAACACTTTTTGAAGGTTTTGCAAATTCAATTTCAAGAAGAGTGGAATTAACCATGTAGTGAATTTTGTGGTTAAGAACACTTTAGTTGGAGTAGTACTAGAATAGGTGACCTCTTGAGAAGTCTCAATGCTTTACCTCTACAAGCATCACCTAGAAATATTTAAATGCAATTTCAATCTTATGAAAGTATAAGTTTTGTTTCATTATGAGAGTATTAATTATGTATTTTATGGGCTTATAATTATGACAATTTATATTAGAGAAACTCAATATCAATTTGAGATAGAAGATATCTTCCTTCAAATTTAAATTGTGCATTCATTTATTAAATTTAAAAATCTAAAAATTGAACGAATCATTTTTGTTCATGCCCTACACTTTAACCTTGTTCACACCAAATATTTTCTTCCCTCAAATTTACTTGTAAATATGTGAAAATTAAAAAGTACAACATTTTTGACTTGGACATGCTCACACCAAATATTTCCTTCCCTCAAATTTACTATTAAACATGTGAAAAGTCAAAACCACACAACCTTTTTGGTATGTGCATGTTCATAAAAAATATTTCCTTCCCTCAAATTATCTCAAAAACATGCAAAGAGTTAAAAACACACAACATTTTGGCCTACACATGTTCATGCCAAATATTTCATTTTCTTTAGATTGACTAGCAATCATACAAAATGTCAAAAATATACAAAACTTTCATCTTTTGTGAGATCATACCAACATTTGTATCTTTTCAGATCCACTTGTGATCATGTGAAAAGTTAAAAATAGACAATAGTTTTAGCTTTTGCAAGATTGCATACAGGTTTTATCTCTTCAAATTAACTTTTGATCATGTGAAAATTCAAAAACACTTTTAGAACATTTTTGGCCTATAATCATTTTGAAGGAGCAAGAAAATCTTCTCATGATAAGACAAGCTTCTTAGATGCAAAAAATACACAATATCTTTGAGCGCTTAAGAATATGCCAAAAATAAACAACACTTCCTATGCCAAGAACTTGTGATCATGAGAAAAGTTGAAAACACAATAACTTTGTAACACTAAGATCTTCTTATGATAAGATCAAGGAGGGAAATTGTAAGAAGTTTTTGTTTCTCCTTCAACATGATCATGGACCAAATTGTTATGTGTTTTTTAATTTTTGCATGATCACAAATTAACCTGAAGAGATAATAATCTTGGTGTGGGGTATGTGCAAGATCATAATAGGCACTAATGATCACTTTTCATCTAAATTTGATAAAATAAAAAGGGTTTCTTAAGGGTATTATTAGATTTCTATGGATATAGTTGTTGGATACAACTGGTTATTTGTGTGTTGTCTTTGATGTTACACAAATGTCATATCATTATCAGTTAGTATATGCTGAGCTCACTCAAGCAATGAAGATAGTTTTCAGTGTCTATCGAGCATTCCTATGTTTTCGTACTTCAGAAGGTAGTATCTATCAAGTTTACTTGGGCGTTGAAGGAAAAGTTGCAAAAAGAAAGTGTTAACCAAGCTCACTCTGGTAACAAAGGAAAATTGGATGGAACTAGTGCTAACCAAGCTCACTCGATTGCTAAAGGATTTTCATGAGTCTATAGTGTTAACCGAGTTTCTGTTGGTTAACAAAGGAATTTTTTTTTGAGTTAGTTTCTACTGAGTTGCGTCAGTTAATGAAAGATTTTTTATTTTGTTGTACTAAGCTTAGTTGATTTATGTATTGATTCTAGTCAACTAAGGTGATGAATAATGATTATTCTAACTTGTATTTGAGCCAACTTCATAAAGTGGAAAATATAAGTATAAGGAAAATTTGTGATTTCAAAGGGTGAAAGTGTAAGAGATAATGATGTGATTGGGGATCTAATGATGAGAAGAGGAAGAAAATTTGAAGGATAAGTAGAATATCCTTGTGGAACAGAAAAGATATATTTGATCAAAAAGGATCAAGTACAAGCCAAAACAAAGATCTATAATCAGCAATTTAGTTGTATTCAAATCAAGTCCTCTCATTGTTACTCTCTAACCATTGTAGTAGTGATCTAAATCTCCTAATAGAGTTGGCTTAATAGTTATTTGCAAATCCTCTAACAAGGTGGCAATTCCATTGTATTGTTCTCAAGACCTTTAACAAGGCTACTCCTAATAGGGTGATTAAATCCTCTAACAGGGTCTCACCTATCAGTTTATTCTATAACCTTTAATAGGGTTGGATCCTAACAATGCTTACTATAGAAGAGTGGAAAATAGTAACTAGTTGCAATTGGTGGTTTTCCCCAAATTGGGTCTCCATGTTAAATCCTAGTGTCATATGTGTTTGTGCTATTTTATTTTATGTGTTTGCAACTAAGTTAAAGTAATGGTAATCATAGATAACATCTAAAAGTTTACGTGTTAATAATTTACCAAGCTAATCCAATTGTTACCAAGCTACAAAATTATGTGTGTTTATCGAGCTTTAGCAGTATTCAGTTATATGTTTGCATTTTGTACTAACATCTAAGGGATCTGGGATTTATTTTTATAGTAACTGATTCACCCCTCCCCTCTCAGTTACTCCTCTTATATTTCCAGCAATATTTTCTATCAAATTATGAGTCTAGTAAGTAATTATTACTTATTTTCTAATAGATTTACTTATTAAGTGTTGATTTACATATTGATTGAGAAAAAGTTATAACTTTAAAATGGTATAAGCTTTTCAAAATAAGAAGGATGCATCACTTTCTATGAATTTCCTACTATGAGGAAAATATTTTTCTTAAAAATTTGTATAGTTTTAAATGTGTTAAGGTCGTTAGACACAAGAGTGTTTTAATTCTAAAAAATATTGTAGTAGAAAATTTAAAATTAATTATTTACTTGGAATTAAAATACAAAAAAAGATACATCACATCTAGGTATGAGTCTACTTCTTATATTTAGACTATTCAAAAATAATCATCATTTGATTTTGTTTAAGGTGATCAGACATACATCTACTTCTTATTTTTTTCCTAGAGCTTTTCATATTTTTGCATTGAAATTCCAAATTTTGACCCATTAAAATATTTTTTTATCAGAAAAGGGCTAGTTTGACTCAAAAACTACATAGTTAAATCCTAATAGCAATATCACAATATGACTTTTCATGGAAGATATCTCCTACTTATCACTTGATGAGCTTAAGGGGATTTCTAATGAATGGTTAATAAGGGACAACACTTGATGAAGGTTTTGGAAATGGGATTGCAAGTAAAGTGGATTTAACCTTGGAAGAAACTTCGTAGTTAACCGTGCTCAAGCTAGAGTAGTTCTAGGATGGGTGATCTCCCAGAAAGTCACAATGCTTCACCTTTGTAAGGATCATCTACATACAATTAGTGCTAAATGTTCCATTTATTCTCATGAGAGATGGATTCTTGTGAACCACTACTCATGAAACATGAGTCAATGAGTTTCACTCAAAAACTACATAGTTAAATCTTGATAGCAATATCATAATTTGACTTGCTGTAGAAAATATCTCCTACTTATCACTTGATGACCTTAAGGGGCTTTCTAATGAATGATTCATAAGGCACACCACTTAGTTTTTTGCAAATGGGGTTGAAAGTAGAGCTATTAGATTGTGGTGGTTGATTAGGAAAGTACTGTAAATACTTCATAAATTATGTGAGGCTTGGGGCATCGCTTGAAAGAAAAATTTTGGGCCCTATTTTATAGGGATTTTGGGTTGACATGTAATTATTAATAATAACCATAAAGTGGTTTAATACTTGTATAAAAGGGCTTAGAGTTAGGGATTATTTCATAAGGTGATGTGAAAATTGGTTCTTACAATGGTATTAAGTTATAAGGGATTACAAATTGTAATAAGGTTGTAATCAGTGAATCATAATAATATCAGACTTGTTGGTTGGTGGACATAGCCCAGGAATTGGGTGAACCACATTAAATCTTGGTATCATGTGTTCTTTTTTATGTGATCTATTATTTTTTGTTATTGATTATATTTGCATGTAATTGTTATTTATGTCCGTCATTTAATCCTAACAAGTGGTATTAAAGCGAGGTTCTTTTTAGTTATCCTCTACAAGAAAGTCTCATGGTTGAGTAGGAGTCTCATGGTTAAGTGGGAGCAATGGAAGAGAAGGGTAAGATGAGGGTTGATAGGTTTAATGGGTAGAACTTTTAGTTATGGAAGATGCAAATGGAAGACTATCTTTATCAAAAGGATTTATGGAAGCTGTTGGAAGGTAAAGCCAAGAGTCAAGGATCTATGTCAAATGATGAATGGGATCTTTTAGACAGAAAGGCAATTGGAAGCATTCGATTATGCCTAGCACCATCAATGGTATTTAATATTAAAAAAGTGAAGACAATAGAAGAATTAATGAAAACCCTAGCAACACTATATGAAAAGCCCTCTGCTTCAAACAAGGTATTTTTCATTAAGCATTTATTTAATATGAAAATAGCAGAAGGTGGATTTATTGCGGATCATTTAAATGAGTTTAATACTATTACTAGTTAGTTATCTTCTATGGAAATTAATTTTGATGAAGAAATTAGGGCTCTCTTGATTTTGTGTTCTTTGACTAAAAGTTGGAATGGCTTGGTAATGGCCATGAGTAACTCTATTCCTAGATCTAGTACCCTAAAATATGATGATGTGGTCAGTGTCATTTTGAGTGAGAAAACTTGTAGGAAAACCTCAGGTGGATCTACATAAAGAAGTGCTTTGTATCACAAAGTAGAGGCATAACGACTGAGAGAGGAAGTAATTCTGGAAATCATGGGAAATCAAGAGGAAAATTAAAAGGGAGGAGGTCTTAATTGAGAGGACCAAACAACTACTAGTACTATGGAAAATTGGGGCATAAAAAGAAAGATTGGTGGAATCAAAAGAAAAATGAAGGAGATAAACTAGATGGAGACAAAAAGGAAAATGTGATAAGTAACAAATTCGAAGAGGATGCTTTGCTTCCATCTTTAGAAAATGTTGATGATTCCTGGGTTTTAGATTCTGGTGCTTCATTTCATGCTACACCTCATAGAGGTTATTTCATTGATTATGTCCAAGGGATTTTGGACTTGTTTATTTGGGGGATAATGAACATTGTTAGATTGTTGGAAAGGGAAAAGTTAAGATTAAGTTGTAGAATGGGAATCATTGGCTACTACATGAGGTAAGACATGTTCCAAGGCTAAGTAGGAATTTAATTTCAGCAAGGCAACTTGGTGATGAGGGTTGTGTAGTCACTTTTACTGATAAAAATTGGAAGGTTTCAAAAGGTTCCTTTGCAGTAGCAAAAGGTGTGTAAGTAGGAACCTTATATATTTGTATAGGTCATATTGTTCCTTCTATTTTAATCATTTTAGAGAAAAATGAATGTTTAGGAACAATTGTTGTAGTTGAGCAGGGAGAACAAATAACTACTGTAAATTCTAATACAGTGTTGTGGCACAATAGACTTGGGCATATGAGTGAGAAAGGTATGAAAGTAATTAATTCAAAGAATGTTTTACCAAGTATAAAATGTGTTGTAATGGATTTATGTGAAATTTGTGTGTATGGAAAACAAAAGAGAGTGAGTTTTGTAAAAACTAGGAAGGAGAACAAAAAGGAGAAATTAGAGCTTGTGAATACCAATGTACGGGGACCGGCTTAGGTATCTTTCCTTGGAGGCTCTCATTATTATGTTACATTTATTGATGATGCAACAAGAAAGGTATGGATTTATTTCCTTAGGCAAAAATTTGATGTATTTCAAAATTTTAAGAAATGAAAATGCTTGGTTGAAAATGAGACTGGTAAGAAATTAAAATGTCTCAAATTTGATAATGGTGGTGAGCATTGTAGTCATGAATTTGAAGATTATTCCTCCACTAATGGTATTCCTAGATAGAAAACTATTCCAAGGACTCCATAGGAAAATGGAGTAGCTGAACACATGAATAGGACTATAATGAAGTGTGCAATGAGCATGAGGTTGGATGCTAGGTTGCCCTTACATATGTGGGTGGAGGATGTCAATACTACTATATATTTGATTAATAGAGGTCCCTCTACTCCTTTGGGTTGTGGTATTCTAGAGGAAGCATGGATTGGTAAGAAGGCAAGTTATTCTTTTCTTAGAACCTTTGGTTGTGAAGCATTTGCTCATATAGATTCTAAAAATAGAACCAAGATGGAAGCTAAGTCAAATAAATGTGTATTTTTTGGATATGGCATTAATGAATTTGGTTATAGGACTTGGTATTTTGAAAATCATAAAATTGTAAGAAGTAGAGATGTCATATTCAATGAGAAAGTGTTGTACAAAGATCTGTTGAAGCAACATGAGAAGAAAGAAGATGATTATGTAGTGCTAGATGATACTCCAAAAGATGATGTTCTAGCCATTCCTAATGATGTTCAACAACAACAACAACAACAACAAATACCACATGCACCAGGGAATGTTAGACGATCAACAAGGAAAATTAGACCTCCAAAAAGATTTTCTCCCTCTTTGTATTTTATTTTATTAACAAATGCTAGTAAACCTTAATGTTATGATGAAGCTGTGCAGGTGGATACTAAGATTCAGTGGCAGTCTGCAATGAAAGAAGAAATGGACTCTTTGCTAAAAAATAAGACTTGGGATTTATACAAATTGCCTACAGGTAAAAAGGCTTTACAGAATAAGTGGTTTATAGGTTGAAAGAAGAGGAAGGAGGTAAGAAAATATTTAAAGCTACCTAGGTTAGTTGTAAAAGAATTTGCGCAAAAAAAAGGAATCAATTTTGATGAGATATTTTCTCCTGTTGTTAAGATGACTTCTATCCGTATTATTTTAAGTATTGTGGCTACTGAAGATTTACATTTGGAGTAGCTTGATGTTAAAACAACCTTCCTTCATAGTGATTTGGATGAAGAGATATATGGCTCAGCCATAGGGATTTGCGGTCAAGGGTAAGGAGAACTTCATGTGTAAATTGAAGAAAAGTTTATATGGCTTGAAGCAAGCACCTCAGCAATGGTATCTAAAATTTGATAGTTTTATGCATAATCATGGATACAATAGGTGTCATTCAGATCATTGTGTTTATTTTAAGAGGTTGGATGATGATAGCTACATTATTTTATGTTTATATGTTGACGATATGCTTGTAGCTGAGTCTAACATAGATCAAATTAAGGGGCTGAAATTCTAGTTAGCACATGCATTTTCTATTAAGGATTTGGGGGCAGCAAAAAAAATCCTTGGTATTAATATTTGTAGAGATATAAAGAATAAGAAATTGATGCTATCTCAGGCTGATTATGTTGAGAAGGTGTTGCAAAATTTCTCTATGGAGAATACTAAAGTTTTCAGTACACCTTTACTTGGTCATTTGAAGTTTAATAAGGAGATGTGTTCTAAGACACCAAAAGAGGAGGTCAAGATGTCTAAGGTACCCTATGATTTAGTTGTGGGAAGCTTGATGTATGTTATGGTATGTACTAGGCCAGATATTGCACATGTAGTGGGAGTCGTTAGCATGTATATGAGTCATCTAGGGCTTGACCATTTGAATGCAGTCAAGTGGATTCTTAGATATTTGAGAGGAACATCTGATAAGTGTTTACACTTTGGGGGCTCTACTACTAATGTACAAGGCTATGTTGACTCAAATTTGGTAGGGGATATTGATACCAGGCTGAGTACTATAGGTTATGTCTTTACTGTTGGTGGGGCAGTGGTGAGCTAGGTTTCTAGGTTACAGAAGGTTAATGCTTTATCACTACAGAGGTAGAGTATGTTGCTGCTACAGAGGCAACCAAGGAGATGATATGGCTTCATTTTGGAAGAATTGGGACACCCTCAAAGGGATAATTATTTGTTTATAGATAGCTAGAGTGTCATTCATCTTGTTAAGAATTCAACTCTGCATTCAAAGACAAAACACATGCAGTTGTGGTACCATTTCATTTCGTCAGTTTTGGAGGATGGATAGTTAAAGCTAGACAAGATACATATAGATGAAAATCCAGTGGATATGTTTACCAAGGTAGTGACACGGGAGAAGTTGAATTCCTCTTTAGCTTTGATTGGTCTTCTAGACTAAATAGCAATCAATGAACAACATAGTTTAGGGTGGTTTGATCCAGTGGAAGCCTCATTTGGTAGTAGTATTGCTATAGAATCAGTCTCCAAGTGGGAGATTGTTGTTTAGTGTGGAGCCTAATCAATCCCCAAGTGGGAGATTGTTAGATTGTGGTGACTGATCAGAAAAGTACTATACATACTTTCAAAAAAAAAATTTGGGCCCTAATTTATTAAAATTTTGGGCCAACATGTAATTATTGATTATAAATCTAAAGTGGTTTAATACTTGTATAAAAGGGCTTAGGTTTAGGGATTATTTCATAAGGTGATGCAAAAATTGGTTCTTGCGACAGTATTGAGCTATAAGGGATTACAAATTGTAATCAAGTTGTAATCACTAGATCATAATAATATCAAACTTGTTGGTTGGTGAACATAGCCCAGGAATTAGGTGAACTACAGTAAATCTTGGTGTCTTGTGTTCTTTTCTATGTGATCTATTATTTTATGTTATTGGTTATATTTTCATGTAATTTTTATTTATGTCTGTGGTTTAATCCTAACAAGAGTGGGTTAAACCATGGAGGAAACTCCATAGTTAAGAGTGCTCAAGCTGGAGTAGTACTGGGATGGGTGACCTCCTAGGAAGTCCTGATGCTTCACCTCTGTAAGGATCATCTAGATCCAATGAGTTCTAAATGTTCCATTTATTCTCATGAGAGATGGATTTTTGTGAAACGCTACTCATGAAACATGAGTCAATGAATTTGACTCAAAAACTGCATAGTTAAATCCTAATAGCAATATCACAATTTGACTTGTGGAAAAGATCTCCTACTTATCAGCTGATGAGCTTAAGAGGATTTCTAATAAATGGTTCATAAGGCAAAAAACTCAGTGAAGGTTTTTCAAATGGGGTCACAAGTAGAGTGGGTTTAACCATGGAGGAAAATTTTTAGTTGAGTGCACTCAAGTTGGAGTAGTACTGGGATGGTTGACCTGCTAGGAAGTCCTGCATCTAGATCCAATGAGTGCTAAATATTCTATTTATTCTCATGAGAGATGGATTGTTGTGAACCACTACTCATCAAACATGAGTCAATGAGTTTGACTCAAAAACTACATAGTTAAATCATAATAGCAATATAAGGAAGGGCTAGTATTTTAGAAACTGAATTCAATTTACTATAGATTCTATTCTTACAAATTTTGAACATAAGGTTTGTAACTAGTTCAATATTTCACATCAAGATGACTAATGCTCATGTCCTAATTTTTCATTTCCACTTAAGGCCATAGTTCGACCCACCATGATCCTACATATACCCTGGTATGATCTTGCAAAAGCTAAAACTATTATGTATTTTTGAATTTTTTGTATAATATAAAATTAGTAATAAATATAAATATATTATTATTATAATATAAGGGCTTACTGAATCAAATCTAAACTCATGGTGAGATACTTGAGGAAGAGAGAGTAGTAGAAAGGAAGCACAACATAGAAAGAGGGGGAGCATATGAGTCTAGGGTTTCTACACAATTGAAGATATTTTTGGAAGCCTCAAATTTGAAATAACTAGAGGAACAATAGAAGAAGCAACTTTTGGATACATGAGGGTTTTCATTATAGCGATGGATGAAACTCTTGATGGTCTTACACTAAAAAAAGGACCAATGATGAGGGATTAATGTGGAGATAAAAATTGGAAGCAAGCATGAGTAGAGAACATGGATATAATGGAGGGAAATTAATGAGGTATGGGAGATACCAAAATAAGAAGCAAGGCATTAACCAAGGGTCAATTGTTTTCTCTTTGAATCTACAAGGACATATGGACTTTAATGTGATAGTTTAGAGGTTGTGGAGATAAAAAATTTTCAAAGATAAGGATAAGATGTTGGTGGAAACACCAGCTAAGATACATAGTATGGTGATCTTGATGAAGGTGAATGAGATCTAGTGGCAAGATTCAGTAAATTTTTTAAAGAGTCATGGTTTTTTCTTTAAATGGGTAGGGGAATGGATTGGTTTCAAAAATATTAAAAAACATTAGTGTGATAAACAATCGGGTAAGGTAATAAGTTTTATAACTTTGGAGAATGGTTTTTATATGATTACAGTGTCATGCAACCATGATAAAGACTTGATTTTGAATAGTGACCCCTATATGCTAGAGGGGAAAGGTTTTTACATGAAGACATGGACTCAAAATTTTGATCGAATGAAGGAAGAGATAAGGTCTTACCCCATTTTGATCAGCCTCCAAATTCTCCCATAGGAATACTAGAATGAAGAATCATATAAGCTTTGTCCATGGAAGAGGGTCAGAGATTTTGTGTTGAATGCCTTAGTGAGGAACATGACTCAAATAATTGTATTGAAGATGGAAAAGGGAGGGATTTGGAGGAGGACAAGATATTGCACATGGTAGTTAACCTAAAAGAATATAATTCAAGAGGGTCAAAACCATTTTTAAGATAAGTCTGGCAAAGGCAGAAAAATGGGGATCTAGCTTAGTTGATAATGTAACTTTGTTAAATGGGGAGGAACTAGGGATGGAGGGGTATTGCTCTAGTTTATAGGGGCTATATTTAGAAAAGATAGAGGTCTCCTTGAATGATAAGGACATACATTTTGAGGAAAGGGAATTTGGAGAGAAGTCGGGACTTGAAGCGAACATTGATTCTCTTTGGCAAGAGATAGAGGGAACTAGGCATCTTTTAATCAATCACAACATTAGTTTGCACTAGTTGAGAAAGGAGATAGAAGGGGAAGCAATGTTGTTTTAATTTTAACACAAGAAAAATAATTAAAGGAAAAGGAAGCACCAAAAATATCTAAGATGTGGTCTAGTAGACTGCAAAATCCTAATAAGAATAAAAATGCTAAGTCCAAAAGAGATATGGAGGATAGGTGTGATATCCTTAATAAGGACAAGGATAAGAGAGGGAACCATGTGTTAAAGATATTCAAATATATCACATTCATAACCTAGAAGAAACTTTTGATTTAGTAGAGGATTCAAGTGGAACCATTGTAAAATCATACTTAAACTATGAAAAAAAGTGGGGTCCTAAGAAATACCTATTGGGGATGGATGATAACATGGTGTTCTATGAAGAAATAAAATTATCAAAAGAAAATGTGAAAAATCCTAAAAATGAGGTGGGGGAAATAAGAAATAGAGAGAGAAAGACTAATAAAGTTTTGTTACTTCAAGGAGGAAGCATTGTTGGATAGAGTAAACTAAGATTGGGAAGAGCTTGTGTCTTTCTTAGAAGAAATTAAGTTTCTTTTCTAGAATGTCAAGGGTTGCAATGCCCTTGACAAGATCTATTTAATCAAAATACGTCAAGATGTTTTTTTTTCAAAGTAAACTAAATTAAAAGTCGAGGTTGATGAAAGAATGAATAAATATTTTAGTAGATTAATTTACCTTTGGATGGAAGCCTAAGGGGAATTTGGAGGTTTAGAGCTTCTTTGAAAAAGTGATTTTGTGATTGCTAATATGATCCAAGAAGCATAGCATTGGCAGTGGATGAGGATGAGCTCCAAACAACAACATTGTGTATTTAATATTTTTAATATTTATGGACTAGTCTAGGATAGTGTAAAAGAGATTTATAGTATCTTCTTTTAGGATTCTTGAGTGCTATGGAAGACAAGATTAGTATTTTAGGTGGGGAGTTTATATGTTATTCTGAATTCAATAGAAAAAGGAGGTAGAGGCTAGATGTTAATGAACCAAGTGGATTTGACATTTTTTTTTTTGATATTGGCTCATTGATATCTCATTCAAGAAGAGGGATTTCAATTGGGAAAACATACGATTTGGGTTTATGTGTATTGCATTAAAAAATCAAACTGATTTCTCATGATAGGATAGTGGGCATATCATAACTAGACCTCTGATGGAGAGATTATGTGAATACATGTGTCAAACCATTTCCCCATTTGTTTACATAAGTAGGAGGAATCAACCCTAGATAGATGACCCTTTAATTTTAAAGCAATGTGGTTGCAAAATGCAAGTTTCAATGATCTAGTTAAGCATTGGTGGAGTTTAGTCCCATAGGTGGAAGGTAATCAAGCCTTTGCTTATTTTCAAAAAGACTTTAGTTTCTTAAGGATAAGATAAAATTATGGAATAGTGAATTGTGTTTTCATCATAAATTAAATTTAAAGGATGCTTTGAAGAAGCTGGATTAGAAGATCACTTCAAATGGGATGGATGAGGTGGATTTTGTAAATAAGAAGGTTTTAAGCCAATAATACAGTGAAATTCTTGATAGAGAGGAGATATTTTGGAAACAAAAATGAAGGGAGAAATATTTAAATTAGGGTGATTGTAACACAAGATACTTCAATAATTTAGTCAAATTAGAAGAGATTACAATAAGATCTTCTCAATAAAAGAGGAATCTATAAGAAATTTGAGAGAGGTGGAGGAGATTAACTCTAAAGTTGTAGACTTGTTCAAAAGAAGGGCAAAACAAACAACCCAATATAACATATATATGTTGATAAAGTTTTCAATTTAATCCCAAACTATATTTCAGAGGACCTCAATCAAATGCTAATTAAGAAAGTCTCCAATGAAGGGTGCTCCACTTAATACCACAACACACAATAGAAATAAAGAATCAACACAACTTAAGAGAAAAAAATTGGGATTCTTATTATTGAAACAAATGTAGAATTATAGAATTACAATACGTAAACTATCAAATCATTGACCAATGGGCTATTATAACCCCATTTCAAAATCCTTGACTAAAGATCTACAATAGCCAATAACGCCAGTGTCCATTAGTCAAGGTTTCACCTCATTTTAGAGCCATTTAGTACTTTATCATTGGACCTAAAGTTTGGATAGCCAAAATTCATACCAAAAATCTGCAATAATTATACTAATACATATGATATGACAATAAAAATCATCTAGAATTTTGATATGTCCAAGATGAACACCCACATATGAGATTGGAACAATCTAAGCAAATAATACCAGCTTACTAAAATTATGAAGCTACCACAAATAGCAACTCTACACATGAATAGCCCTTTTTGGAAACACAAAACTAGAAGTAGAAATAATTTTGAGTGATGGAAGATTGCCTTTACACCCAGGATGCTCCTTCATCAATCTATAAGGAGGAAGTGAAGAAAAATTTATGGGGTTTGGGAAGAGACAAAGCTCCAATGTTGAATAGTTTCCCAACACTATTTTTCCATTACTTCTAGAATTTTTTAGGTGATGAGATATGAGAAGTGATGGAGGAATCTAGAATAGGTGGCTTTGTGTTAAAATATCAGAATAATACTTTCATTACATTGATTCCAAAAATGGATGAGGTCTCCACTTTTGAAGACTTTCAACCTATTTCTATCTACATAACACTATGCACAAGGTGGTCTCCAAGGTAATGGCCAATAGGTTGAAGAAGGTTTTAGAGGTGGTTATTTCAAGGGATCAAAATTTTATTCTAACTTTTGGAGGAATTCCTTCCTCTAAAAAACTCTAACCCACTATTATGGGTTCACCGAGAGGCTTTGCAAGGATTGGATTCATCTACTATGGAATAACAAAAGTGACTTTAGATTTATCTTAAGTCACCAAGGTGACATGACCTTGATTGGACCAACTTATATCAAGAAGGATGTTGATATGTGTTTGCTCCTTAATATGAGATATATATCTTCTAATTATTATAGCTTGGATATTACCTTTATTTTATTTTTTATTTTAAACTCATATCTATATTTCTATATGTACTCTAAGATCAATTTTCCTTTTTTATTTTTTTCCTCGAGGATGTTCTTGCAAGAATAGAGGAATGGTGCATTAGGAATGATGCATAGGAAATTTTGTGAAGAAAATATGGGATTATGAAATGAATTCAAGACAAGGGGATTTTCCAACAAGAGGAAGAATACTTTGATGGGATTTTTTTAAATATAAAGATGGTCATATAACTATGTAGTCTAGGACGTGATCTTATGATAGTATCTCCAAAGTGGTCTTGGATCTAGCACCTTTAATCAAATATGATTCATGTTAGCTAATTAGATACTCTTGAAGCTAGATCTCTTTGATGAATGGGATTATGAGTATCCTTCTATATCAAGAGCGAGCCTTACATTTCATTAGAGGCAACCCTGGATGAAGATGTGAGGAGGTTCATGCATGTACTTAATGCTTTAGAAGGAAACTGCCTTATCTTAATATCTGGTGATTCCAAGCTTGAGGATGACTCCACAATTAAGTACATTCATTCATGGTAGTATGAATCAAGGTATGCTTCTGTGATAGAGGGAGTATATGGAGGATATGGTTTAGTTGACTTTGGAGGATCTTGTTAATATTGATCCAAAATGAGTAGACCATGTCAATATTGATTCTCTAGTGATCCATAAATCATAGCAGTTAAAGGATTATGGTTCATGAGATGAATTTCCATATATGTAGACTGAAAGGTGTCTATGTGAATGCATAAATCATAGAGGAACACTTGGATTTCTATTCATTCAAATTATATAATCACTGAAGATTTGACAACTGATATTTTGTCCAAAACCTTCAGCCAAATTGAAGTTTGTACATTATTGAAGAAAATCTTGTAGTGATGTGAATATCAGGATTTAACTGTGTGATTTTGAGTCAAACTTGATGACCCATGTTTCATGAGTAGTGATTCAACATGAATCCATCTCTCATGAGAATAAATGGAACACTTAGCACTCATTGGATCTAGGTGATGCTCACAGGGGTGAAGCACCGGGACTTCCCGGGAGGTCACTCATCCCAGTACTACTCCAGCCTGAGCGCGCTTAACTACGGAGTTTCCTCCATAGTTAAACCCAAAGCTTGCAACCCCAAGAGGGAGATTGAAGCTCTTACCAAGAGGGAGACTCACCATAAATGATTTACAGAGATGTACCTTAATGCATCATTCTCTATAAAAGATTTAAGTTTGAAGTTAAAACCCTTATTACACCCTCTGAGAATATTCATGGTGGACCCACACTCTGATATGGTTCATGGTGAATCTCATTTGAGTTATTACATGATCTTGTAAAAACTTTTTGAGAGGTGAAAATATTTAAATGTGATATGGATGGTGTCTATGGAGATCATGATAGTGCATATCTCTTATGTAACTAACTAAGTAGTGTTCATGCGAGCAAGTTATATTATTGAGATATGGCATGGTGGATAATATAAGACATATTATTCGTGAAGATTTCATGAGAATATATCTTCTCTAGTAGATATCATGAGACGTGATATCAATACACATACCAAAAACAATATGAGTATGGTGAATATTGTATGGTTGATATTCTTAGGCATACTATACTTCTAGTGTTACTATGAGGTAACATCAGTACATTGTGTTGCTTATTTGGATAGAAATTATCATTCCTATCTAAGAGGGAGCCTTAATGATATTAGCTTCAATTAGATGATTCTAGTAGATGAAATAAAATGTTTGAATGGCTTATTGGCCTTAAATATTTGATATCTATCGTTATCCATTATTATCCTTGAGTATAATAAATTATTAAGTAGATACATACATACATACATACATACATTTATATATAGATGATATATATTATACACTCTACACACACACACATACATTATAGATCTGAAATTTTTAATTTTATAATTTTGGAGATAATAAGAAGCCAATTTTTTGTTCTTGTAACTTGCTTTTGTTTCTCTATTTTTATTTCTTATTTCTATTATTATGATAGAGTACCCTTCATGAATATAACATTGGGCACCCTAAGTATCATTGACCTTCTAATTTTAGCCTAGATTTTAACACATGTTCATTTTCAGTATATTGTTTCCAAATAAATACAACTCTTTTCTACATATATATTCTAATTTTTGTTCATTTAAAAGAACCAAATTTCTCATCTTTGTCCTTAGCTCTAGTATCTCACTCACACCTCTTACATATTCAATTTCAATTCAAAAAAGGACAATTTGATAGACCTTGTACCCAATCCTATTTTACTAGATTTGAGGTTGAACCAATTAGATCCACTTTTCATTTAATAGAACAAGGGGATCTAAATCTAGTTCCTAGTCTTCATGCATAATATAGTAAACATGAATTAATCATCTTTGTATACCATTCCAATAGGAGACAAAGTCATCCTCTCACTCAAATTTTTTTTTTTTTTTTAAAAAATTTCACTTAAACATATGTCTACATTTCCATTTTCCTTTGTCTTCAAGAAGAAAAAATACTTATGCCTATTATACTATCTCTTGGTGCAATGTAGTAATCTCAAACTATATTTGATATGAAGAGCCACCTATCAACATTGAAACCAATGTTTGCGGATTCTTGGTTTTGGCATCATCATCTTGTTAATGAATTCATCCCTTCCAAATGCTTACTACATGCATTCAGTCAGGAAGATGGGTGAGCTAAGTCAAAATGGCATACAAATTTTTCATTAATTTTTCCAATACGATGTTTTCTGTCAAATAAAATAAGAATATAATGACTCTTTAAAAAGAATTATTAAAAAAATAAATTCTATAGATATATGTCGACTTATTAATTTATATCACCTTTAAAATTATATTAGAGCTAATGACCTCAAAGAAACCATTGAATAGTGTATGTAAAATAAAAGTTTTGTGCTAAACTATAATAAAAAGAAAAAAGTCCAAGAGAATCACTAAATATCTAATAAAAAACAAAGATAATTATTTAAGACTTTGCTCGAATAATTTAAATAAAATATAGCCAGATAAAATTTATCTACATCAATTTTATTTTATTGAATCTTACACTTGTTTAGTACGATTTTACAATGTATCATATTAAAATAGCTAACTATGGTGAGTTAATAATGCTTAAAATAAGATATACTATTATCCTTGTATGTCTCTAAGTGGATAAAAGAGTGAGTGAATAATAACTACATTAGAGTATGTATTATTCAATTTAGATATAAGATTTGATAATGCTTAAATTTTGGGTACAATATTAAGTTCACATGTCTCAAAGTGGATAAAATCATATGTGAATTTAATGCCTATATTAATATATGCATAAGTTTCATAAATGTACTTTTATTTTAATATAATATGAGGTTACATATTAGTTATCTATGTATTTTATGCCACTTATCATTCACTTCCATCTAGGTACAATAATTCATGCTTTTTATATCTCACTTTATTAGTTCTCTACAATAAGGTTGGTTTATCCCAAAAAAATCAATGATAATTTGGTTAATATGACAACTTAAGAATTGAATAAATGCTAAAGCATAATACCTATAAAATCATATTTATAATTATACAAAAGTGTGGGGTGTTGTCTTAGGGTTTTCTTCAAACTCTACGACTTATATAAAAACCTTCACATAGTCTCAAAAGCTATTAATCAAATTTTTCATAAGAGTTGAATTTTTATAATCTTTTTAAATGTTAAATAAACTCATCTAGAAACATATCAAGTTACAGCTATAAAATTATCAATGTTATATATTTAATAAATATCTATTGAAAAATATATGTAAATTAGATATTTTGGGATCAATTGTCTATTCTAAAAAATTATAAATACATTTTTATTCATACTAAAATATATGCATTATACTAAAATTTCATTCAATTAAAAAGGATGTAAAAAGAATGGTAAAAGAGTTCTTAAGAAAAAGATGAAACAATTGTTTAAAGGAAAATGTAAAATATCATAAATTGAGTCTATATAAGTATGTCATAACTCATTTTACATCACCCTTAATTTCGTATTCAAATCATATTATAATTAAACCTTAATTTTGTATATAAATTATATTAGAAATAACAAACTATTTTCAAAACAATAGAATATAATTTTTCTAATGGAATTGTGTTACAATAAAATTGAAAAAAAAGGTTTTTATTTAACAAATCTTTTAAAATTATAAATCAAATGCAATCACAATTTATTACTTTATGTCATCCTTAAATTATTGATCTCTTGTTTGGTATAGTCACATAATGTGACAAATATTAAAAGTTGCCATTTTTGGTGATTCAATCATGCTTAAAACTAGGACACACTATTGTACAATGTTTCTAAATAGATTTTAAAAAATAGGTAAATAATGGTTATATTAGAATATTTATATGCAAAAAATACCATAAATGTGATTTGATGTAGGTCTAAATGAGAGTCAACAAATGCTTTTAAAATAAGGCTAACCATTATATTGAGGTGTCTTTTACGTGGATAAAAGACTAGGGGAATAATGATTATATTAAGATACATACATGCATAAATTATAGCATAAATATAATTTTCTTTATATATAAGACTCGAACTACGTACATTGAAACTTATGTATAAAAATATATTAGAGTTATGTGAATAAATTTAATTATATATTAGATTTCATTATAACACATCATGGTAGTTAAGTGAGAGTGTTGATCCTATCTAAATGTGTATGTTAGTTGACTCCCACTTTAAAGTGATGATGCAATCAACCATGTTATGCCTTTCAGACAACCCTAGGTATAGTGGAATTGTCTTAGGTGATTCTCGATACTTCCCATTATTATTCTGAGTTGGAAGAAGAGTTTGAATCCTGATATTTTATTTGTTTGATGGAAACATGTCAGCATACATAGATGTTGGCATCTTTGTCTTTATATATGAAAATATAACAATTTAAGTAAGCATACATATAAATTACAAGTCTCCATCAACCAAACAGTCCTACCATAGATGTAACCTAAACATCCATCCAGATATAATCCCACACCATTTTTTCAGTTAGTAGCTTCCACTGTATGTAAGAAAATAAATATTTCACCATTAGAAACATGGATATCTTGACCAAACCAGCACCTGATTAAAACATAATATATTTTATAACCTCACTCTGTTTTGTGATGAGCTCAAATTTCAACATTGATTTAATCTTTTCACAAAGTGGAAGAATGCAAAAAGGAATGATCGAAACTAGTGCATGTACAGACTTTTATAAAAAATACTTGTTTTGTCTACTGTATTCTTCCCGTAAAAGACATACAATGTTAGAATGTTCAACCTTCTAAGGACAACTACCACGTAAAAAACATGACCTCCGTTACTGAGAATAAAAGTGAATCTCAGATGTACTGAAGAAACGTTAGAGAGAAGCAGAGCATGGATGAATTGATCAAATGAAGGTGGACGCAAACTGCTCTGTACTCTCGTGAATTCACATGTACTACAAACTGTTTATATCCAATGACACCTGTGCATAATCAGCACAACACGAGGTGAGCCTCTCTATATTAAATAGATCTCTTCCTACTTGCATTCCATACAATTCCAAGCTCAGAACTTTATAATAAGTTCATTCCAAACAATACCAAGCTCAGCTTTATAAACTGAGCTTGGATCCATCTTACTATTGATTTTCTGCCCTTTTGTCCCATTGCAAGCTGAATTCCAAACAATGGAAGCTCTAATTTCTGAAAGATGTTTCCTTTCTGTTATTATTTTATTTTGTGTGATTTTCTCACCTAGAGATTGCAATGCAGCTAGATTGATGGGCACTTCTAGTGACAATTCTTATTCCAAGAAGAATAATCTAACATTCAATGTGCTATCATATGGGGCCGTGGGCGATGGAGCTACGGACGATACAGAGGTGAAGTCAAAGTTTAGAGTGTGTTGTTTAAGTCAAAGTTTAGAGTGTGTTGTTTAAGTCAAAATTATCGTGTAAATTAACGTCTATATTATTTAATATTCAGGCATTTCAATCGACATGGAAGGCTGCGTGTGAAGTCAAATCCGCAGTGCTCGAGGTTCCTCAAGGATACTCTTTTATGATTCAATCTTTGATGTTCTCAGGGCCTTGCAAGTGTGGGCTAACATTTCAGGTGAGATTTCATATTTTATCTTCACTGTCTTTTAACTGTTATATTATTGACTGTGTTACACACACTCATCCATGCATGCATTGGCTTGAATTGTAGGTGGATGGAGTTCTGCTTGCCCCTGATGGACCCAAGTCCTGGAATAAACATTCCAGTGAAAATCAATGGATTGTTTTCTACAAGCTGCAGCAATTTATTCTTCAAGGACAAGGCCTCATTGATGGGAAAGGAGAAAAGTGGTGGGAACTTCCATGCAAACCACACAGAGTAAGAGTCAAGAACCCACATTGAGAATTGGGTATAAATTGAGTGCATTGTGTCAGAATAGTATTGAGATGGATGATTTTTGGGAAGTCTAGATCAATTATCACTTATTAATGCATACATTACATGAACCATTACTCATACTATATAGATCCATAAATTTAATTCATTCCAACATTGATTCATTGTTAACCTTTGTTTGTTTGACAAAACCCAGGGACCAAACGGGACAACATTGCCAGGGCCTTGCCTGAGCCCCACGGTAATCATCTTTGCTTTACTTTACTTTGGAGTTTAATATGAAGCTTTATTTGGAATTTGGGATGTGCCAAAGAATAAACAACTCGTTGTCTGTGAATACTTTTTCATTAAGATATTTTTCGTACATTAGAAATTTTTGTTTCTGTTTTGATGTACTTGCAAGGCTATAAGATTCTTTGAAAGCAGTGCCATAACTCTGAGAGACTTGAGGATCAGAAACAGCCCACAGTTTCACGTGAGGTTCGATGGCTGTAAATCGGTATTGATCGACAACATAATAATCGATTCTCCCGCATTGAGTCCCAACACGGATGGTATTCATGTTTCCGGCACACAGAATGTTGGGATATACAATTCGAAAATCTCAAATGGTGAGTTTAATACAGAAAGTAGGAAATAGTGAAAGGTAGTATCTTGTTTGTGGAATTGATGGTTGTGTTGTAGTACGAGCAGGTTGAAATGAGGATCCGTGACTTTGATTGACAGGTGATGACTGCATATCGATTGTTTCTGGAGGAGCCAATGTAGACATACAGAATGTGACATGTGCACACAGTCACGGGATCAGGTATCTTTTACTTTCTCCCTCCCTCCATATTCACATGTTCATGTTCTCTAAATCATGTTACTTTAGATTCACATGGGTCAGGTAGGCTATAGAAAGGGACCCTCGTTCTGTTTCTCTTGTTGAGAGGTTAAACAATGTTATCTTTTCAATCTTTCTCCATAAGAATAAATCCTTATCTTTCCAAGTTTTATGTAATTTAGATTTATGAAGACATACTTCTTCTTAAATTTATTGTAGAATTTTATATGGAGTACAAGTATTGTTCAACTATTTCTTATATAAAGACCTTAAGTTTTAGTTTCAGTATCTCTTGTGATAATAGAGTCTACACTTAACCATACATGATCTATAGTGAACTCAATAAACTGTTCAAATAGATCAAAGACACATTGTCTTCATGTGTAAATTTTACTAACTATACGTGTGAAACGATCATTTTAAATGCGCTCTCTAATTTTATTTTAAAATAAGTAATTTATTTGAATGGAATTCTTAAGTAAAATATGTAAAGAGGTCCACTAATTCCATCATGTTCATAGTGTAGGTACATTTTTTTTTTTGAATATCAACATTTCCCATCACACTCCAAGATCTATCATTCAGATCATTCTTATTATTTCTTTATCTTGATTATAAAAAACATATTATATGATCTAAAATTTAAAAAAATAAATACCCAATTTAATAGAAGAATATACACTCATTTAAAGTCTTATCAATTAAGTATTTCAATTAACTGTCACCACATTTCCAAATGGTATTGGAAGTTGGTCATGTCAAAAGTTTAGTGATGCACAAATTTGTTCAAAATATTAAAATTGGAAAACTACCAAATTCTAGTAATATTAATGAAAAATGAGTTGCATAACTTTTAAGAGGGCCTATTAGTTGAGGGTTGTGGCTATAAAGTCATAAATTTGGTTTCTTTTGCATAACTCTTTACAAGTTTTAGAAAATGACTTAAGTGTTCCCCTTAGTATGATAAACTAATTGTGTGGTTGCATAGCAGTTGTTTTAGTTGAGCATCCCAACTTCATACTTATTGGAAATTTCAAATCACTATTTTGAAGTGACTTACTTGACAAGTAGTCTACTTATGTCTAAGGTTTGAGGATCACATCATCAAATACAATACCACATGAGCATGCTTTTTGAAAACGGGTTCAAAAAGACCCTCCAAAAAGTGAGAATGGCATACTTACATGTAATAAGTCATATTGTGATGGTGCAATGATGTGACATCACCTTATTAACTATATATATTACCACTATCAAGTCACACCTATTAATTCACTAATGTCATGAAGTATTAACATTGAACCAATAAAATAATGAGAACACAAGTATTGTGAAGCTCGTATTAAACAACTAAAATCTTTCTAACAGTCCCCCATCTTGTGTGTTTCTTTTGAGCAGCATTGGAGGTCTGGGAAACCACGATTCACAGGCCTGTGTTACCAACATCAGCGTGAGCGACGTGGTGATCAGGAACTCAGACAACGGCCTTCGGATCAAGACGTGGCAGGTAAAATCCACATCATCACAACAACAACAACAACAACAAAAACTCATACTTTATTGGGCATCCGAATTGAAGCCATGTTTTGCATGCAGGGCGGGCACGGATCAGTATCCGACGTGAGCTTCGAGAACGTGTACGTAGACAACGTGAGGAACCCGATAATAATCGACCAGTATTACTGCTTCACGAAGGGGTGCCACAACAAGACAGAGGCCGTGTTCGTGTCGAACGTGGACTACAGAAACATCCGTGGAACATACGACGTCAGAACCCCCGCCATGCACTTCGCATGCAGCGACACCATCCCCTGCACCAACATCACTCTCGCCAACGTCCACCTCGTTCCTTCGCAGGGCCAGATGATGGCCAATCCTTTCTGCTGGAATGCCTACGGTACCATTCAGACTCTCACCGTTCCGCCTCTCACGTGTCTTCTCGAGGGCGAGCCTCAGTCTATAATTCAGGGTAGCAGGGACGCTTGCTCCTATTGACCCCCTGTTTCTCTCTCTCTCTTTTTCTTCTTCTTATCACTTAGAATATCTCATGGATTCCGGTGCCCTTGAGGTAGCACGAGAATCGTTTAGATTTCACTCTTCATGCCCTGTAGTTTTTTTTTTCATAATTTGAGGGTCTTGGACTTTGTATAATGCACAATCTTGATTGTCATGGAGTAAATTGGAGTATCTGGTTTCTGTCGATCTTCCCGTGACTTTCTATAAACGCCACTAATGCCGATTCTTGATCTTTATCTCGACCTTAAAAGAGAGATCAAAGGGCTAATTAATCGTTTTTTATTGTTAGAGATGACCTCACCCACTGTCTAATCTATAAAAGGAAAAGTTATTGGAAGACACAGTTAAAGTTCTCGGGCCAAAACTGCAAGCCCTGGAAAGTGGAATCCAACACAAATGGGAAGTAATGAATTAGACATGTTGCCGACTTCACTCATTTAAAACAATATAAAAGTGAAAAAGAAAGAATAATCAAATTGAAATGTAAACATCGAAAGGGGAAAGGCTGGGAAATTAGGAATGAAACATGAAGAACAAGTGCAAGGGACAAAAGCTAAAAGCGTATTTTTATAGCAGCGGTTTTGATATAGTGGGTATTTTTTTATCATAATAATTATATTATGAGAGGAAGGGAAATAATCTTTTTGCTAGGTTTATTTTTGTCCAATTAGTTGTTAGGTTTTGCGAAGTTGTTCAAAGTTAGGCAAAACTTGTCTCACACTTAAAAACTAGGTCCTATTCTTTAAAAGTGTCAAATATCTAATATTCAAACGACAAAAATGGGAACATGACATCCATTCAAAAAAAAAATTTAGGGTCCACATGTGAGAAATACAAATTAAATTTAACTCACAACTTAACCCTAAACCTTAAAAAACTTTGCCCGGCACTTAAAAGTTGCTCGGCACATGAAGGTGCCGAGTGCCAGTTTTACTTGGCACTTGAAGGTGCCGAGTGACAGGCAACAGGTGCCGAGTGAACTCAGCACAAAGAGGAGCTCGGTAGCAATAGATGTCGAGTATGCTCGGCTCCAAAAGAAAAGCTCGGCAACAATAGATGCGGAGTGAGCTCGGCTCCAACAGAAAGTTTATAACTTAGAAAATTTCAACGTGAATGCATTCACCATTAAAACCAGAGAACCAAAGCTTTAAGCTTTCAAACAAATTTCTCAAATGCAACATACAAGGAAAGATCAATAGATTCAAGTATGCTTGCTTGCTTTCTATTCAACTAAGATTTAAACTATTACAAAATCTGGGAGCATTCGGCTTCAACCAGAAAAACCTAAAATAACCCTAAACTGATTATGCTTCAAAAAACTTTAAACTTGCAACTCTAATGGCTGCATACAAAGGTGCCTGGAGCAATCACTCCTTCAACAGGACGAATCTAACAATGAAAAACTGACAGAGTGAGCAAGGGAAACACGTGCAACTGCAAGCACAAACTTCTTTCCTTCTTCTTTCTCTGCTCAGCTCTGCAACTTCTCTGATCTGCTTGATCTGCACTTAATGAATGAATGAATGTAGAAACATTCCTTTTGTCATATTCTTCCTTTCCCTCTCAACATTCAAATTTCAAACTCTCACCTACCAAAAATGAATGCCTGTCGTTCATGGATGCTTGCAATGACTTGACAAGGTAGATGGGTGTGGGGCTCGAGGACAACCTGCAAGCGTTGATGTTTATTTCCAACACTCCCCCTTTGTCCTGAGACCCACAAACAAGGATCACTGTTGATCCAAATCAACTACACCAAGACTCTGTCTTAGGTGCACAAAAGTTCCAATGGCTAATGGCTTGGTAAAGATGTCTGCTAGTTGCTGCTCAGACCTGCAAAATTCCATCTTGATATCCCCATTCTCCACCAACTCTTTGATGAAGTGATATCTGATCTCTATATGCTTTCTTCTCCCATGGAAGACTGGATTCTTGGACAATGCAATTGATGAGATGTTGTCACAATGAATTGCGGTTCCATCCTCTTGCCTTTCATTCAAATATGTCAAGATCCTCCTTAGCCAAATTGCTTGACATGCTGTTGCATTTGCTACAATGTATTCAGCCTCTGTTGTAGATTGAGCAACAATAGGTTGCTTCTTGGATGCCCATGAAATTGCACCCGATCCTATATGAAACATGTATCCGGAAGTGCTCTTCCTATCATCTAAACTTCTAGCCCAATCACTATCAGTATAGCCAACCAACCTGAAATCATTTGATGCAGTATACAAAATCTCAAATCCCTTGGTACCTTTCACATACCTTAAGATCCTCTTTCCCGCTTGCCAATGGGAATCCTTTGGTGTTTCCATAAATCTGGAAATTAGACTTACTGCATGAATTAGGTCTGGCCAAGTTGTAGTCAAATACATTAGACTTCCAACCATACTCTTGTATAGTGTTGGATCCACTCTCTTGCTAGAGTCTTCCTTGCTCAACTTCAAACCTACTACTGTTGGTGTGGGGGCTACCTTACTGTTCTGCATTTTAAATCTCTCTAAGATCTGCCCTGCATACTTTTCTTGAGAGATGAAGATGCCATCATGCATTTGTTTTACTTCTATGCCTAGAAAGTATTTCAAGAGACCTAGGTCTGTCATTTCAAATTCACTTTTCATGGCCTCTTTGAACTCACCAATTTGAGCCTTATCATTACTAGTAAAAATCAAGTCATCTACATACAAGACAACAATCAATACATTACCGTATGCTGCCTTGATGTAAAGAGTGGGCTCACCATTTCTTTTGCTAAAGCCATTGCTCATCAAATATGAGTCAATCCTACTGTACCATGCCCTTGGAGCTTTCTTGAGCCTATAAAGAGCTCTCTTCAATCTATATACTTTATTCTCTTCCCCTGCAATTTCATAACCAAGTGGCTACTCCACATATACTTCTTCTTTTAATACACCATTAAGGAAGGCGAACTTCACATCCATTTGAAATACCTTCCACTTGTGCTGAGCTGTAATTGCTATGACAACACGCACAGTTTCCATTCTTGCAACAGGGGCATAGGTCTCATCATAATCTCTTCCATACTGCTGTTTGTAGCCCTTGACTACCAGCCTTGCCTTATGCCTATCAATTTTGCCTTCAGCATTGCATTTGGTCTTGTAGACCCATTTCACTCCAATCATTTGCTTCTTGGGAGGCAAATCAGTTAGCTCCCATGTCTCATTCCTTTCTATAGCATCTATTTCCTCATCCATGGTCTTACACCATTTCTTCTCCTTAATAGCTTCTTCAAAATATATTGGATCACTATGAGAAAATAATGCAAAATTAACACTCTCATCATAATCTTCATACCTTTCATCTTGGTATATCTCCCTAAGACTCTTGGTCTTTCTTGGTAATAGGGAGGAGAGTGTGGGATTAGAATCTTCATTGCTGCTGCATTGTTGACTAGCTCGATCTTCACTGGTACTCGACACTGACACTCGGTCATGCCTAGAGGAGCCCGACAATGTCTGAACCTGCTTGCCTTTTCTTCTATTTGCTCCTTCTTCTTGCTGTTCATCAGCATCTTCTTCACTCATAATTGGCACTTTACTAGAAGTGCTTGGTGACTCATCAATTGATCCATACCAAGACTGATTTTCAAGAAATTCCACATCTCTTGAAAGCATCATCTTGTTATTCAATGGGTCATACAATCTGTATGCCTTTGATTCTGGGCTATACCTTGTGAAAATGCATTTCACACCTTTGTCATCAAATTTTTGCCTTTTCTCTTTAGGCACATGTGCATATGCTACACATCCAAACACCCTTAAGTGTTCAACTGTCCATCTTATATGTGACCAAGCTTCCATTGGAATTCTGTCATAGACTGCCTTTGTAGGACACCTATTAATTAGGTAAACTATTGTTGCCACAGCCTCTCTCCAAAATTCATTTGGGAGACCTTTCTCTTTCATCATGCTCCTTGCCATTTCAACAATGGTCCTATTTTTTCTTTCATCCACTGCATTCTGCTGTGGTGTATAGCTGGCTGTGAGCTCTTTCTTAATGCCATGTTTCCTGCAAAAATTTACAAAAGAATTGGAGGTATACTCCCCTCCTCTATCTGATCTTAGGACCTTGATATAGTCTCTACATTCTCTTTCAGCCCGGGCTTTAAATTCTACAAATTTATCAAATGCTTCAGATTTATTCTTTAAGAAATACACCCATGTCCTACGACTGAAATCATCAATGAATGTCATAAAATAAGTACTCCCCCCAATGGAAGTAACTTGCATAGGACCAACTAGGTCGGTATGCACTAACTCTAATGGATATCTAGCCCTCCTAAAATTTTCAGAATTAAAGGGAAGCCTATGTTGCTTACCCAAAATACAAGCTTCACACTTGTCACAAGAATTTCTTACACGTGGCAAACCTTCTACCATTCTTTTATTTGACAATAAATTTAAACCAGCATAGCCAAGATGACCATACCTGAGGTGCCATAGCCGTGAGGGGTCTTCAATCACACTCTTTAGAGCTGATTGTGTAGGAGGTGCAGCACCAACTTGAGATGAGAAACATGTCTCAATCCCCAAGGGAAACATTTGTTCTTTGTCATTTGAACTGCTGCAAGTAGGTTTTTGCTCCCATCCTTTTCTTGAATGACAGACATGTCATTCTCCATCAGCACTTTGTATCCATTTTGAATGAGCTGACCAATGCTCATCAAATTGTGCTTCATACCAAGGGAAAAATACACATTTTGTATTTCCCTTTTCTCACTGGTGTGGACCATAATTGATCCTTTTCCCACAACTGGTAGGGTTCCATTGTTACCCATCTTAATTTTTGATTTGAAACTCTTGTTAATGAATGAAAACAAGGTTTCATTACCACTCATGTGGTTGCTACATCCACTGTCGAGGTACCAAACCTCAGAGCTTCCTTCTTCACCAACATTACACATGATGAAGGTAGAAGCATTGGGTCCACTTCCCATGTTCACATCAGCCACATTTGCTTTTCCTGACTGATCATTTTGCTTCTTCCAGCATTCATTTGCATAATGCCCATATTTATGACAGTAGTAGCATTCTACATTACTCTTATTTGAGTTGTAGTTTTTCTTACCTTCTCTTGAGGTATTTTGTGAGCTACTTGCTCCATCTGCTCTTCTTGAGCTTTCTGCTGCAACATTCTTTGTCCTCCATTACCTCAGCCTTTGCCTCTGGAGTTTTTGCCTAAGCCATTTCTTCCTCTCCCCCTTCCTCTTGAATTTGTCTGAGCCTTGAATGCTTTCTCTTGGAAAGATGAAGAAGTAGATCTGTTGATCCTATGCTCATGGGTTTGAAGAGAACCTATCAACTCATCCATTGTCAAAATAGTGAGGTCTTTTGCCTCTTCTATGGTCATCACCAAATGGTCATATTTGTGAAGTAGACTCCTCAATATCTTTTCCACTATCCTCTTCTCTTGATAGTCTTCTCCATTTGACTTCAATTGGTTAATCACATTGGAGGTCCTTAAACTGAAGTCTACAACTGATTCATTTTCCTTCATCTGAAGGTTCTCAAACTCCCTCCTTATATTCTATAACTTTACAGTACAGACTTTATCAGTCCCCTTGAAGTTCATCTCAAGGATATCCCATGCTTCCTTTGCATAATTTGCTGCTGCAATCTTTGGGAATACTGTCTCTGTCATTGCTACTTCAATAAGACTTAATGCCTTCGCATCTTTCCTCCTTGACTCTTTCAAATGAGTCTTCTGTGCATTTGTGAGAGTAGCATACTGAGTTGGGTCTGTTACATCATTGAACCCATTGACCACAAACTCCCACAAATCATTTGCAACCATTATGGTTTTCATCTTCTTTGCAAATGTATCATAATTTTGTCCATTAAATGATGGTGGCTGCTGCCATATCTTTCCTGCATCTCCTTCCATGTCAAATATCCCAAGAAAACAAATGCCTTAACTCACTTTGGATGTGGGGCCTCAAAGCTCTAATACCATGTGAGAAATATAAATTAAATTTAACTCACAACTTAACCCTAAACCTAAAAAAACTTTTCCCAGCACTTAAAAGTTTCTCAGCACATGAAGGTGTCGAGTGCCAGTTTTACTCGGCACTTGAAGGTGCCGAGTGACAGGCAACAGGTGCCGAGTGAACTCGGCACAAAGAGGAGCTCAGTAGCAATAGATGCCGAGTATGCTTGGCTTCAAAAGAAATGCTCAGCAACAATAGATGCCAAGTGAGCTCGGCTCCAACAGAAATTTTATAACTTAGAAAATTTCAATGTGACTACATTCACCATTAAAACCAGAGAGCCAAAGCTTTAAGCTTTCAAACAAATTTCTCAAATGCAACATACAAGGAAATATCAATAGATTCAAGTATGCTTGCTTTCTTTCTATTCAACTAAGATTTAAACTATTACAAAATTTGAGAGCATTCGGCTTTAACCAGAAAAACCTAAAATAACCCTAAATTGATTATGCTTCAAAAAACTTTAAACCTGCAACTCTAATGGCTGCATACAAAGGTGCCTAGAGCAATCACTACTTCAATAGGACGAATCTAACAATGACAAACTTACAGAGTGAGCAAGGGAAACACGTGCAACTGCAGGCACAAACTTCTTTCCTTCTTCCTTCTTTGCTCAGCTCTGCAACTTCTCTGATCTACTTGATCTGCACTTAATGAATGAATGAATGTAGAAACATTCCTTTTGTCATATTCTTCCTTTCCCTCTCAACATTCAAATTTCAAACTCTCACCTATCAAAAATGAATGCCTATCATTCATGGATGCTTGTGGTGACTTGACAAGGTAGATGGGCATGGGGCTCGAGGACAACCTGCAAGCATTAACATTTATTTCCAACACCACATTTATTATTGCACATTACTTCACATTGTGATGATAACATCTGACATGCACTGCACTACATGAGTTTATGCAACCTTGCAAAGGTTATCTATTCCTCGATGTCAGTTTTGCAACATTTCAATGACTTCTATAATGTCACATTATTGTTGTCCCTATGTTGCGACTCTTCCTATCTAGTTCTCTTCAATTATCTCAGAACTTGCACATCGGCCACTATTTTATCATCACTTTTCTTGATTTTTTTTTCTTGGCTAACATCATTTTCTGTAGCCTTTTTAGCTTCATGGGTTTTTAATCTCTGTTAAAAATTGTGCTCTCATTCTCCACTGAGGGCCACAACACCTTTTATTATGATGGAAGTTGTGAGCCCTATTTGTGGACTTTTGCTAAACAATTGTATGTGAATCTCACTTACTTGGAGATCCGTGAAGTGCTCAACATTTTCCAAGACTCTATCAATAAAAACCTTCTCTATTACCAATTTTCACCCCTCTTATTTACTTTGTGGATGTGGAATTCTATTATTGATATTTTTTCAATTGTTCTATCAAAACTATTTTTTCTCTGATAGTGTTTCTTTTATGTAATGGTTTTCAAGTGAAGGAGATGTACAACATCCATCAATGTTCCTTGTCTATGTAAAATGATTTTGACATCCACATTATATATATATATATATATATATATATATATATATATTGTTGCATACATCTGATGGACTTTTAATACCAAAAGAGTTTTCTTATTTGTATGTTTATTTTAACACACACAACTTTTGTTGATGTGTTGCTCAACTTTTGTCTATGGAGTAGACTACATCAATCTCAATTAAAATAAATCAATCTATTTAGGTAACATGCATTTTGCATATATCTTGAACATGGTATCTTTTTGAAATAAAAAAGCTTGACCTAGTTAGTACTTAAAAAAATCTGAATTTGTGGAATTCTCATGTTAACAATCTATGAATTTATCAAATTCAACCATATCTAAAAATCCTAGAGATTTCTTACTTTTCTACACTCTTTATTGAATATTAATGACCACAACCACCTTGTCCATTTTTAATATATAGTTTGCATAGTTGAAACATATTGTTTTCCAAAAGATTACAAACTTTAAGAATAAAATGATTAAATCTAGCTATTAGACATTAAACTAAACTTCAACGACTCATGCCTATAAGAAACATCGCTTCTTGTTCAAATGCATTTTTAAATATGTAAAATCTAATTAAATTAAATTTTACATATATATATATATATAATAAATATATTTTTCCATTCAATTTAATAACTTGGAAATCTTTTATTAGTTTTATTAAACATTGTACTTGAGCTAATATTAAATTGTAATGGATATTATTTATTAATAGAAAAGGACTATTCATCAAAAAAATGTAATGGATGTATTTTTAGTAGTATCAAAGTAATCGATTAATATTTTACGTGTACATTGATGATTTATTACTTATATTATTTAGTATGTTTGTTCATTGATGTCTAGGCTTTAGTTAAATAATGATGCAAGAGCATCCTAGGCTTGCTTGCAATCCTGCATGTTTGGAGAGATGTTTGGTTAAGTGTTGTGGAGCTTGGCAGAAATTGGTATTCCACATGGTCTAGGAGCTCGACATGGTCTTGTAGCTCAGCATGGTCTATGGAGCTCGCATGGTCTATTAGCTTGATATGGTCTAGTAGCTCAGCATGGCCTATGGAGCTTGGAAATTTGCTTGAAAATTTACTAGTGCTCGACTTTGTTTTGTTGACATTCAGCTTGATCTTGTTTTCTATTGGTTTCGAGTTGATTGTGAGCTGACTTTTGGTATTTAATTTATGTATGGGTATTTAATTTGTGTTGTGGCCAACTTGTGGCTCGACCTATATTTAAATTAAAGGGATTTAATTTAGTTTGTAATGAGTTGGCTTGACTTGTGGCTTAGTTGGGTATAAGTAAGGGGTTTTATGGAGCCTTTAGGGGGAGTTATCATTCTAGCTTGGAGAAGAAGATGAATTGTAGATGCAAATTTTGAAGAGCTAGGACTGTGGCTTGAGAACTAGAGGATCACTTGGTGAACCTGAGGGTACAAGTGTGGATTTTCTTGATGTTCTTATCCATTTGTGTATATGGACTAGCTAGGATTGGATTTTTAAGTTGGATCTAATGGGATCTTGCAGAACTAATTCTGTAATTGTTGTTTGTAGTTGGCCCTAACCCGAAAGGCCTTACAATCAGACATATTGCATGTAATTAGTTATATCTATGAATAATGAGTTGTGATTTGGTATCAGATCTTGCATTATTATTTCTTTGTTGTTGTGTGGTCATTTTTTGGGGGTTTGGACATCTCCTTTGGGGATTCTCCTACCTTGCACTGTATTAGATGGTATCAGAGCAACCATTTTCCTGAGTATGTGGATAGATTGCCAAAGTTGTGGTAGTTTACACTAGGACTTGCAGAGAAGGTTGATCTTGTGGTTGATTGATCTTCTGGATTGGTGGATTTGTTGCTTAGGGTTTTTGAAAATTTTGGAAGATGCATCCAAGAAGATTGGACCTTAGAGAAATTGATGATCTTAATGATGTTGTGGAAGAAAGGATCTCAGAGAAGATAACAACAAAGTTCAAATCTGAGATTGCATTGATGAAGAGTGGCATGATTGTTGAAATTGTAAGTGCTTTATGTGGTGTACCTAGGCATGTGGGTATTGAAGGTAGTTATGAGAAATTTGTTGAAGACTTTGAAGCTACTGGATCTAGTAGTAAGGTAGAACTAATCATGTGGAGAGACCTATTGGAACTAGGGTTGGTTAGTTTGCTAGATCTAGATCTTAGGAGAAGCTGAAGCATAAGATGGAGGTTTCTAATTTGTTAGGTACTTTGACTCTTGAAGACTTGGCTGATTGGATTGGTGAATTGGAAGACTACTTCAAGATTGAGGATATTGAGGATCCACTCAGAGTGAGGTTGGCACAAACTAAGTTGAAAAGACATGCTACTCTTTGGTGGAAGGAATTGAAAAGAGACAGAGAAGAGGAAGGTGAAATGAAGATCACTAGATGGAGATTAATGGTCACCAAGTTGAAGGCTAAGTTCATTCTTGTTGATTATGAACTTGAGTTGTTTAAGAGATTGCAAAATCTGAAACAGAAAGATATGTCTATAAAGGATTACACCAAGGAGTTCTATGAGTTGACTATTCGATTTGGTCGTAGGGAATTATCAAAGGAAATGGTAGCTTGGTTCATTAATGGTTTGAGATTCAATATTCAGGATGAGGTTGGTGATGAGACCAGAATATGGTCTATTTTATCATTTCATTTTTTGTTGAATTTGCAAACTTTTTAAAGACTTTGATGTTTAAGAACATGATGTTTATGATAATTTTAGATAGATGTATTCATAATTACTTTCCAAGGCTAAAATTAATATACTATGAAATGATATGTCATTTGATTACAAAATAGTGAGAATTATGTTTTTCTTCCTTAGCTAGGTTGGGTAGTTCTCCTGCAGCAATCTGACATATGGTAAACTAATTTAGGTGACATATTTTGAATTAGTCTTGATGTATGTTATTACTTTGGAGGCACTAATATTTTGTCGACTTATAGGCAAAGTCAACTTAGCTAAGTGGAGTCAGCAGCTTGAGAAAATAGTGGTAGATTTCATTAATGACCTTCCACATCGCCAACCATTTCATTCATAATAGCCAGTACCTATTTTTAGAAAGCAAGATTCAAAGCAATTGCTCGTATTAATTAATAGCCTTAAGTGGAGTATCTAAGATGGAGTTATCTAACCTACTATCTGACTTCAAAAATGCTTGGCCAAAGAAAGGGATTAAAAACCTATAGCAATGGACTGCTTAATCAAGGATTGGACATCCCGAGTGTTCCTAACCCAACTCATTTGGATTCATTAATTTATCAACTAGGGACGCAAAGTTGAAATGGTGTCTGCAAAGTATATGCTTCAAACTTCTCTCAACTTAATAATTTCTCTATGGAAATTCAAATGCTTATGCTAGTGAAAATTACACTAAAGTTGAGAATCAAATCTATTTCAACAAAGCATGAAAATATAGCTGAGAACTACTTCAACTGCCTATGGTACAGGAATAGCCCACTAATTCTATTATTAGTGGCTACAAGAACAACAGAGTCTACTCTAGGTCTACAAACTGAAGGTAAATTCTATACTAACTAATTAGTTCACTCTTTGTGTGGGCCTCCATAGAGAAGTGAAGTAGAACAACTTAGAGATGGAAACTTAAAATGATCTTCTTATTCATAACAAGAATAAACGTACATACTGATAAACAACAAGATTATATTTAGTACTCAAAAACTCAGAAACTTCTTCCTTCTACTAAAAACAACTCATTAGCAAAAAGCTTCCCTAGTACATAGATTTCTAGTTATTTAAGCACAAATTAGGAACAAAATTCCTAGATTTTAGACTCCATCAACTACCGAAAACAAATGACAGCATTGAATATTACAATAGATGAGTTAACTCTAGCACTAAATGGAATAGAAATTTAGGAGCTAAAGACCCCTAGATTTCCTCTACTTAAGGCTATGAATTAATGTGAGCAATTGCTTTGACTCCTGCTTTCTAAAAATAGGTACTAGCTATTATGGATGAAATAGTTGGTGATGTGGAAGGTCATTAATGAAATCTACCACCATTTGCTTATGCTACTGACTTCGCTTAGCTGAGTTGACTTTGCCTTTAAGTCTGCAAAATATGAATGTCTCCAAAGTAATATCATACATCAAGACTAATTCAAAACATTTCATCTAAATTAGTTTACCCTATGTCACATTGCTATAGGACAACTACCCAACCTAGCTAAGGGAGCAAAAACATTATTCTCACTATTTTGTAATCAAATGACATATCATTTCATAGCATATTCATTTTAGTCCTGGAAAGTAATTATGCACACATCTATCTAAAATTATCATAAACATCATGTTCTTAAACATCAAAGTCTTTAGAAAGTTTGCAAATTCAACTAAAAATGAAATGATAAAATAGACCATATTCTAGATCAATTGGTATGCTGAATATTTCTTTAGTTGAGGATGCTTATCAGTATTCCTTGAAGGTAGAAGATAAGTTGAAAAGGAAAAATCAAGGTAATGCTAGAGGGAAGGAGAACCAAGATAACTTGGCACAAGCTAAACTGAGTGTTGAAAGTGAACTAAAACCTACTAATAAAAAAAGGAGGACAGGTAGAGGTGAGTTCAGAGGTAATTGTTTCAGATGTGGGAAAGAAGGGCATAGATCTTTTGAATGTCCAATTGGTAGGAAATTTGTTGTTGTGAATGAGGTTGTAGTCCAAGATAGTCAGCCTAAACAAGGAGAAAGTTTGCTAGCTTGGCGAGTACTGGTTGGTGAGAGGACATTGGATTATTTTTAGAGGACTAGTTTGTTTAGGATTTGTTGTAAGTGTGGTGGTAAAGTTTGTAGGGTGATTGTGGATGGTGGTAGTACTAATAACCTTGTTGTTGAGGAGATGGTTTAGAAACTTGGTTTGAAGAGAGTGAGACATCCTTATCCTTATAGGATTGGTTGGTTGCAAGGTAAACATGCTTTGAAAGTGAGGGAGAAATGCCTTATTCATTTCCAAATTGGGTAGTATAAGGATCAAGTGTTGTGGATATTATGGACATGAAAAATTGTCATGTGTTTCTTGGTAGACCTTGGTAGTTTGATTGTAGGGTTGTGCATGATTGTGTCAAGAATGTATTTACTATTGAGAAAGGTGGTAGGAAGTTTTTCCTAATTCCTTTGTAGAATGAAGAACTCGGTAGGAGGAACCTGAGTATTGGTAGCCGAGTTGAGTTGGTAGATTCTAAGAAGGTTGGAGATCAATGTGGAAAGTAGACCTATACAATACTTAAGATGGATGTGAAGAGGCAACAGAAGAACAAGGGAAAAAGTGTACAAGTTGAAGATTTGGAGGATATGTATGTGAAGAACCAATTTGGGATTTATGTGTTGAATCCCAAAAGATGTTCTTCCAGTTACTAGAACATCTTTTTAAACCTAGGGTGTCCGATGTAGGAGCATCCTAGGCTTGCTTTCAATCTTGCATGTTTGGAGTGATTTTTGGTTAACTGTTGTGGAGCTTGGTAGAAACTGGTGTTTGACATGGTCTAGGAGCTCGATATGTTCTGGTAGCTTGGCATGGTCTATGGAGCTCGGTAATGCTTTAGAATTTATTGGTGCTTGGGTTTTTTCTGCTAACAATTAGGTTGGTCTTGGTTTTTACTAGTGTCAAGTTGTCTATGAGTTGACTTTTGGCATTTAATTTATGTATGGGTAATTAATTTGTGTTGTGGCCAACTTGTGGCTCGACCTATATTTAATGTAAGGGATTTAATTTAGTTTGTAATGAGTTGGGCTGACTTGTGGCTTAGTTGGGTATAAGTAAGGGGTTTTGTGGAGCCTTTAGGGGGAGTTATCATTCCAACTTAGAGAAGGGGATGAAGTGTACATGCAAATTTTGAAGAGCTAGGGCTAGGGCTTGAGAACCAAAGGATCACTTGGTGGACTTGAGGCTACAAGCGAGGATTTTCATGGTGTTCTTATCCAGTTGTGTATCTGGACTAGCTAGGATTAGATTTGTAAGTTGGATCTAGTGGGATCTTGTAGAACATATTTTGTAATTGTTGTTTATAGTTGGCACTAGCCTAGAAGGCTTTATATTTGGGCATAGTGCATGTAATTAGTTGTATCTATGACTAAAGAGTTGTGATTTGGTATCAAATCTTCCATTATTGTTGCTTTGTTGTTGTGTTTTCACTATGTGGTTATTTTTTGGGGGTTTGGACATCTCCTTTGGAGATTCTCTTGCCTTGCACTTTGTTGAATAAATCATACATAACTATTATTATAAAAATTAATTTCCATCAAATATCATGAAAAATATAGATCAACCTTCAAATGAAGATGATTGACAGATCTTGTGCATAACATGAAATATCTGAATGATATCTCCAACTACAGAATGGGCTGGTGCTGGATCACCAAAATAGTGACAGGCATAATAGGGAGGTTCTCCCACCTTTGAAACTTTGCACAAAAATCCCTCAACCTTCAATCTATGAAAATAAAACAAAGAGTCAAATCCTATTCCTGATGATTACAATGTTGAGCCATCTCCTTATAAAGGCCTCAAGGGAGCATCTAGAAATTTAAAAATATAGACCATCAATATTAATTATTTTATCACTTTATTAATTTGGGTCCAATATTTATTAATTAATCAAAGGCCTTTTATTATTTGATTTAATTTTGAGGACCAATTAATTGAATAATTTATTTCATTAAAATTGGGGACATCACAAATCCTTTCCACTTAAATATTTTTTCCTTCAAGTAATCTATCATCGAATGAAAGACCATTAGCTTTAGGGTCCGAAACTAGATGCATACATGAATGAGTAAATTGACATCGAACCTTTGCTATGTCACACTATTGATAAACTTCCATTGTGCTACTCTAATATAAACATTTTTGTGCTCATAGTTAGGAGGATCCCAAAAACCCCAATCATGAAGTTCATTGATGTAATCCTTTAGATGATAGACTTCATAATCAAATAATGATGGAAATTGTTATTGAAAATTATTTTTAGTAATTCCTCCACTTATAGGTTCACAATTCCATTTATGTGACTCTAAATCATTACTCATATGCTCCAAAATATTTTTAGCCTTTCTCTCCTTCTACACACTGACAATATTATAAGGATCTACTTCAACATTGGCTTGGCTGTCATGTCCCATTTCATAATTGATTTTATTTCTTATTCCCTAACCTCAAATATTTCTCCATCATCAACCTTTTTTGAATCATCAATGATGTCTCCATATTCAATATTTTGATTATCTTGATTTTTTTTTGTTCTCCATCTGAAGGGGTAATCAGAGTATTTTGCCTCTCCATGTCCACTAATGTTTGCATGCCTTCATCCTATAGTCATTTATAAATCTCTCACTTCAAACCATTGTTGAAGATTATGTCATGCTAAGATGATGAATACTTCATGTATAGTGGATTCAATTGTCTTTCAAAAGCTCTTAAAAAGGGTTCAAGGTATCCTAACAAGTATCTTTCCTCTAACAAGGACTATTGTACTAAATGTATTGAAATTAGCTTTAGACAAGGTCATATCCTTTCTCAAGGAACTTTATCTTGTGAGTTCGATTCCCCACTACGATTTTCCCTTTGATCAATAGTTTCCCTAGTCAAAAAATCATTGTGTCAATGTGCAAGTGCTATATCTTGTATAAATTTCTCATTTTTTTGACTATTAAAGTTGGATTTGATAAGATTGATTTTGATGTGCTAAGTACACCATTGATTCACCCCCTCCTCTTAATTTCATTGGTATAATTTAATTTCTAACAATTGGTATTAGAGCACCAAGTCCTCATTGATAAGGAAACTTGGAAGCTTGAGGAGATCCATGAAATTCAGAAAGGAAAGTCCAAAGTTTGATGGAGAGAACTATGACCATTAGAACAATTATAAGATGATAACTCAATTTCTTTATATAGGGATAGATTACTAGATGATTATGAAGATCAAGAAGACAATCATGGAGGAAAAATATCTAGATACTTTTTCTTTTTAGGATAAAGAAACCTTTATGTACAATTACATGTATGCATGAGAAGCACTGATTTCTTTACTTCCAGAATTAGAATTTTTTGAGGAGAAAGGTCTAAAAATTTCTTATGATATTTGTAATAGATTAGAATCTCTTTATGAAGAAGATAAATATACAAAGAAGTCTAGGCTACAAAATTTGAAAAATATGATTGAGAATGCAAAATAGCAAGAATATGAATCAATAATGACACATGTCACAAGAATATCTAAGATTTTTGTAGGCCTCAAAGGTTGTAGAGGAACCATAGTAGATGAGGTATGTTGGAAAATTATGAGATCACTAACCACTTCTTATGAAGTTAATGCAATAGCTATCAAATAATTCATTCTAGTTATTCTTGTTATAAAGCTAAGGTCTACATATTTTTCATGATATTTGGACCAAGTTTGTAGGCATTAAGGGTTATGGAGGAACCATAATTGAAGATGAGAAATGTTACAAATTTTAAGATTGTCAACTCCTTCTTATGAGAATAAAGTGTTAGGTATTGAAGAGATTATAACAATCGAGCCAAATTTTAATAGAGAAATATTGATTGGAAAGTTTCAACTATATGAATCCAAATTGAAATAAATTTTGTACCTAGATCTGAGGCTACTTTTAGAACACGTATGAAAAATTATAAAAGAGTACTAACTAGAGTTACAAGCACTTTTGGTAATTTGTGTGTGTGTGTGTGTGTGTGTGTGTGAGAGAGAGAGAGAGAGAGAGAGAGAGAGAGAGAGAGAGAGAGAGAGAGAGAGAGAGAGAGAGAGAGGGAGAGAGAGAGAGAGAGAGGGAGAGAGAGAGAGAGAGAGAGAGAGAGAGAGAGAGAGAGAGAGAGAGAGAGAGAGAGAGGGAGAGAGAGAGAGAGAGAGAGAGAGAGAGCAATGAAGAAAAGGAGATTGATGAAGCTCTTTCATTGATTTCAAAGAGGGAACTAATGGAAAGAATTTTTTTTTTTGGTTGGTGTTGTAAATAATTTGGTCATTTTTCATAATAAGGTCCTAAGAGAGAAGATAGAAAAACATAGGAAGCCTTACATATATAAAATTCAAAATATTTTCTTAAATATGTCAATAGTGATGATGAGTTTGATTTTAGAGGGATACACTTTCTAGATAGTGATAATGAAGATGAAACATAAATTGTTTCTATAAAGGAAGAAAGTCCTATAAAAGAAGAAAAAACACTTATATCACATGTATAATAATAATAAAAATTATTGGATCATAGATATTTGATTTTCACATCATATGATAGGTGATAGAGATAATTTTGTTATTTTCAAGAGCTATAATGGTGGAGTTGGTAATAATGTTCTATGTCCTATTAAGCGAAAATGATCTATAACACTTGATGATAAAATTAATACAAAGGATGTCTAGATTTTGTTGATGGATTGAAACATAATATTTTGAGTGTTGGACAGCTAGTTGACAAGGGACATCTTTTGCAATGTATTGAAAATACATGTATAATTAAAGTCGAGAGTGGAAAACAAATTGAAATAGGTACAAGAACTAGAGGTAATGTATTTCAATTGAATTCTACCTAGAATAAGTCATTTTACTAGGTTTATTTTAGTCTAATTAGTTGTTAGGTGTTTCTTGCAATATTGCTCATGTACAAAGTTAGGAAAAACCTACCTCACATTTTAAAACCTAGGTCTCATTTTTTATAACCGTCAATCATCTAGTATTCAAACTATAGAAATAGGAATATGTCATGCAAATATGGGTCAGTAGCAACCCAAACTTTTGTTATAACCATTTTTTGGTGTTTTCATATAGTGTGTGCACATTATAGCGCATACACACTATATAAAGCATGCATGCAATATAGTGGATATGCCCTATGTGAAATCTCTCTCTCTCTCTCTCTCTCTCTCTCTCTCTCTCTCTCTCTCTCTCTCTCTCTCTCTCTCTCTCTCTCTCTCTCCCTCCCTCCCTCCCCTATCTCACTTTCTCCCATTCCAAACTCTCTCTTTCTCTCCCCTATCCCACTCTCTCCCATCCCCTATTCTCTCTCTACCCCATCTCTTTCTCTCTCATGCATGCACACACATTCCCTCTCTCTCTCTTGCTCTCTCTCTCCCTCTACCATCCCCCCTTGGCTCTCTCTCTCTCTCTCTCTCTCTCTCTCTCTCTCTCTCTCTCTCTCTCTCTCTCTCTCTCTCTCTCTCTCTCCCTATCCCACCCTCTCCCATCTCATACTCTCTCCCCATCCTCTACTCTCTCTCACTCTCTACCCTCTCTCCTTCCTTCTTTATTAAAATTGAAGCTTACAAAGTGTGTGTAAAATACAATGCTTATGCACTATGTATGTCTAAATTTAAATAGTCTTTAAATAGTGCATGTACACTATAGTGTGCACATACTATTTAAATATTTGGATTCTACTAGGCCTAGGGATTGGATTTAGCTTGGGGATCCAACTGGTCTACCTCACAATAAGTGTGTGATAATCATGCCCAAGGCCTTACTTAGGAATATTATATTCAATCTAAGGATTATTCTCCCTACCATGATGTGTATTTAATTTGTCAAACCAAGCACATTTACTTGAAATGGTTGGAATAGTATGTGCACTAGGTTGCTTAAGGAGTCATTATGCTTATACTACAGGAAATTAAAATGCAAAGAAAGAACCTATACTAGTGCTGGAGGAAATTAACACACTTAACTCTTCACTAAAATGAATGCTAGAAATGTAATTAAATGCTAACTTATATTCCAAGTCACACCATCCACTATAACTATTCTCGCAAATGTTGCAAGAACACTAACAAAGTATGATGCTGTAGGAAGAAACTTACGACTTCTATTTGAAATACTAGAAGTAAATCTACACTAGTCTAGTCTAATCCACCTCCCGAGTGGACCTCCTTGGTTAGCTTCTGCTAATCTACTAACACAGAATGTAAACAAAGAATTATTTCATTATATTCCAAATTTCCTTACATAAGAACAATTCATGAAACTATAAAATAATTCATTACGAGAATCAATAGTTTCTTTTTATAGACTTTTTTCCAACCTCTAAAAACTATCAATCTAATCCCTATAAATAGAGGATCGACACTTATTCTAAAATAGGAAAGAAAACAAACTGACTACAAATTGGCCAAAGAAAAAGAAGGAAATATAATAATTCGCAGTACAAACAATAAAGTCTGGATAACCAATTCCACACAATAGTAAATGAAGAGGAAATATAGAAACTTTTCATCCCTACATTTGTGGAATGGTAGCTCCTCCTTTATAGTGGTCGTGTCTCCTAGTAGCATTATGGTTCTTCCACCATGATTGAACTTTAATGTTCCTCCTTGAATGCTGTGGACCATCTCTAGCTTCATCCCTATTAGGTTAGTTACAATGCAGAAATATTTACAAATAAGCATAATCAAATTAAATTAAAATATTAGAACACATATTCTGATGGTTATATGTAATACTGCATTATATGTATAATATTGGCAAAATATGACATACAATCTACCCATAGGTTAACGGTTCTATTTTGACTTAATCATAAGTTCAATTAAACATAAGTTCACAAATGTCTTGGTAGTATTGAAATAGGCTATTTAAGATTATCATAAAATAGATGCAATAATTAGCCTCATCATCTACCCTCTGGTAATGTTAATTCTTGTCCTCAAGCATTGCATCTTCTAGTCATTGATTGGAAATCTCCAACTTCATTCCTCCCTCTCCTGCTACTTTTGAAGGTGTAGTAGAATCCTCATGTTCTCTCCTAGACGTCCTTTCTATGGTCCTCCTACAACCTATCAAGTTGTTCAAAATTGATATCATACAGGGGCCACATGAGCATTGGTGGTTGCATTGTTAGTGGGTACCACAATTTTGGTGTAGTCTATCTTCCCAACTGTATGTATTTTGGAGCTTGGTGAAGTGTTGCCTCTAAGTTGATAGGATTGTGTGGCTCTAATCTTTTGAGTCCCTCAAGTAGTCTTCCCCATCTACTTTTTTCACCAACCACGGCTCTTTGAAAGGTAAAGTAAGGTAGGTTATCATAATTTGCATATGCCTTCATTTTAGCCTCAAAGATTCATTTTCTTATCTCCTTGTGCTTATCTCTATAGGTCAATCTAAACCAATCCCTAAGGATTTCTTCTAGGTTATCACTCTCTGCTCTTAATGATAGGGGTTCTATTCTTTCTTCATCTCTATAATTTTTCAATTGTCTATCATAATTAGCTTCATTATGCATCCAATATGTTAGGGCCCTCAAGTGTGTATCCCCTATATAAGGTAAAGGATTCCATTGAGTTTCTGCATGGATAATGAAATTGTGCACATACAATTCACATAGTAAATTTTGCTATCAGGATGGAAGAGTTTGGTATAAACCATAGAATTCCTGAGATGACTTGAATTTTGGATTTATGTCTTTGAGAGTCAGCATAAGATGGAATAAAAGGAATTGTTCTTTTAAACAAATAACATATATCCTACGCGGTGGTTTGTAAGTAATTACTTGATCAACCAATTTGAGGGCATGATCTATCTTATGTTTATGTTTTGCCAATTGCTCTCTCAATTATGCAATTTCTTCACCTTGATATGCTATGACCTTCTTCATCTCCTTTTTCTTCTCTTTCCATAAGGTTGTTGTCAACACATGTTTATTATACAATTGGAAAATAAGCATTTGTAGGGTAATTGGGCTACTTTCTTCATCATAGTTTTTTTTTTTTCCTCTGTTCCCTCCATGATTGTTCTAAGAAATTTGTAAACCATGTTTTCTTGTAGGGAACTAGGCCATTTTTCGAACAAGTTAACTGATGCATTATTGGGGCTTTTTCATCTTTATGGCCTAAAGTATCTTGTTGGCCTACTGGGGAATTATTTTGGCTTTCATTTACCTCAACCCTACATTCCTCATCGGGGTTTTGAGGAATGTTAGGAGTTTCAGGTTGATTGGGGGAATCATCTAGGACACTTGTACAAGGGATTCTTCATTAGATGGTTTGGGTGAAGTAGACTGAGTTTCTATTAACACTTTAGAAGCTTGTCCTTTCATTCTAGGGATTCTTCACATAGGGGTCTCCTCAAGCACCACAACCTTATTCCTACTACTTCTTTTTGGTGTCTCTGATGTAGGATTGACTACTATAGGACCTGATTTCTTTTTCTTTTTCTTTGAAACCGTAGGGTTTTTTTTTTTTTTTTTTCCTGCTACTAGAGCTGAGGTTTCTTCTTGTAATTTGTGTTTCCTCTTTTCTTGGGTAGAGGTAGGTACATTTCTCTTTTGAGTAGGTAAAGGCACATTTTCTTGCATGTTTCTAGTTTCAACACCTTAGGTGCCTTGCTCAGTTGTTGTGTCAATGGGGACTACATTTTCTTTGCTAGGCTATTCATTAGGGGTAGCCTAAGGTCACATGGTTTTACACTGGAAAATTTTTTCCCATCACATGGGAGAGGCATCCCCAAGATATCTCTATATGAGAAATTTTATTAGGGCATGGAGAGTAATAGAGTTGTCCTTCCCTTTCTGGGTTTCCTCAGTACTAATGCATAACATATTGTACAAGAAATTGGGAACATTCACTAGAGAATTATGCCTTACATAACTAACTTAAAATGATGTCCATGCAAATATGAAAATCTTCCTTCACATATAAAATGCCTAATAATATGTGTGGCCAATTTATTGTATGACAATAGAAGAGATGTTCTTTTGCAACTCTACTTAGTTATATCCAATGGAGAGTCAATTGGTATGAAAAATTGGGCCCTAACTAATCTTGCATAATGTGCATTAGAGTAGTGCTCTCCCACTACTGATAACTCAATTACTTCTACTATCCACTCTTCAATGGAAACAATTTTTGATCCCCATATCATTGGTTCACCTTCCTCAAATGTCTATATAAATTTAGTAGCTACTTCATCATCAAACTCTATTAGTTTTAAGAAATACCCTAACTAGCCACATGCATTAAATCTTCTCACTACCTCTACATCTAAAAGTAAAACACTATGCTCCACCATCTCTTGTCACTATAATTATCCTCCCATTCGTGCTTGCCAATTTCTCTCTCTACTCTTCTTGCACTATTACCTTTTTCCCTTCTATAAATTTAGGCTTTCTTTTGTTTTTGAAAATCACAAACCCTTTTCACATTTCACATTCTTTTCTACTAACTTTTGTCATGAACAATTGTAAGAATTTACCTAAGGGAAAAATTCACCCAGGAGCTAAGAACTCAAACACAACACAATTGTAGACTAGAAAGAGAGAGTATGATCAAAATGACAATATATTCATTCAATATGCCATGCAAAAGTACACTAGGAGTGCCTATATATAGAGGTCTCTAATATACATCTAGAATGTCTCATAATCAGCACCATGATATGTCATATGACTAGGCACATGTCAACTAGATATGGGTTATCCTCCATTTAGTACAGAAGTAAGTGTGGTGATGAGAGGATAAGCCTACAAGGGTGTGACACACAAATTGGTGTTGTAGACACCAGGTGCTAAAATAGAGTTGTGTACTCTTGTGTTGTCAACATGACAACTCAAAAAGGTGCACAAACTCCTAAGTGTCTCACAAAATAAAATAATAAAATAATGCATTAACCTAAGTAAACTTAAGTAAGTGTAAATAGTAAATACGTATTTACACCAACACCCCCCCTTAAGTGCAACTTAGGGGAATGCCCTTAAGCTTACGAAAACTATGATGAAGTGTATAATGGATCCTAGCTACTAGGCCATGTTAGGTACCCAAGTACATATGAAGATGTAGTCTCTCATAAAGTGGAGAGAGAGGGAAAACCTCATGGGAAAAACCCTCCCCCAAAAAGAGAGATAAATAGGGATGCATGGATGGATGGAGTAATCAAGACCACCCCATTACGACATACATCCAATATATACATAAGTGAAGAATGAGAATAACAAGAACCTCAAAAGAGGAAAAAGTCTCCCTCATAAGAAAGAAGAGGAAGAGAGAAAAGGTAGTCCCCCCCCCCCCCCCCAAATGAAGAATGTCTATCATTGAAAGCTACTTCGATGAAGAAGTTGGTCCATGAGTATAGAATGAGGTTCCTCCCCATAGGAAAAAAACAAAGGAAAAGGTACTATCCTAAAGATGTATGGTGGTCCTAAAACCTGCTCAAGTATCCCTGTGCTAATGCTGATGTTGGCCCCTTCCAACAGTGTTGAAAAGAATTAATGTAGATCTAGCAAGGATGTCTATTGAACCTATTCCAATGAACCATCTATCTCCTCAGCTGGCAAAGAGACCTCCTCCAATTGTTGTACATAAGTATCCAAAATCATGCCAACCTATGAAGATTGATCATGTAGAGAATGAACATGAGGGTTAGAGTGAGCCCTCCCAACAACTGTAGAAGGATCATCGTCAGAAATGAGAAGATGTAAGTCCTCAAGGCTATCTCCCAAATCTGTGTTGTGTGAATTCAAAAACAAACCTACAATGTCTACAATGTAGTAATCAACTGAAGCTAGAGCTGGAAGATGAGATGTACCATGCTTTGCTGGACCTTTCACTGTGGCAATGTAAGCATGTGGACTATACTGATGATGTGACCTCTCACAACAACTATCCATAGAACCCCATGTGTCTGAATATGTTGAAGCACTATCACTAGTGTCACTATCAGTTTCCACTATGTATGATGTGTGGAGAGGATTAGAGGATAAGTTGGGTGAACTTTCCTCAAAGTGAACATCCTTCTCCACAAAATATATTGAGTCTTAGGATCCATAAGTCTATATGCCTTCACATTGTCTTCATATCTAGTGAAAGTAAAAGGCCTAGGTGTTGGTGCCTTGTAACCTCTGGAAAATAGGTTAGCCCATGCTGGATAATTGAAGACTTTGAAATGACTCACAACTAGTTTTCTACTACACCATACCTCAAAAGGAGTCTTCTTGTCTAAGGCATTATGAGGAGACCTGTTAAGTATGTGAGTAGCACTGCGAATTGGTTCAACTTCTAATGTAGGATCAAGAGACTTGGCTTTAATTATGCAACTTGCCATGGTCTTGAGAGTCCTAATCCTCATAGCTACAACATCTATCTTATGTAGACTAAATGCAAGTGGATTCTGTAGATCGATCCCCTCAAGTTTGCAAAAGTCCTTAAGTCTTCTGTCTACATATTTATTCTCATTGTCCACCCATAGAACCTTAATGGCTTTCCTGGATTTGTGTTCAACATGAGTCTTAAAGGCTTGAAGCTTATGAAACACTTCACTCTTACGATGAAGAAAGTAGACCCAAGTGAATCATGAAAATTCATCAACAAGAGTTAGGATGTAGTGGCCTTGGCTAACTGAAGTCACTACAAAGGGTCTTGCTAAAACCATTTGAACTAACTGGAGAACAAATGGTGCTCGAGAAGACTTTCCTTTATCATACTTCTTCTTGAGATGCATATACGTTGAACATGATGAACAATATCCCCTTAGAAAAGATGATGTTAGGTAGACCTTTGACCATGTGTTTTGAGAAAAGTTGTTGAAGAGAGCAAAAGTCAAGGTGACCAAATTGCTCATGCCATAAGTTTTTGTGTGAAGTAGAGTGAGTCAACAAGGCTTGAGAAAGAGACTTAGGCACAAAGTGGGAGAAGGAATAAAGCCTCTTGTCATCACTGACTTTCCCCACTACAACCAATGAATCATCTCTAAGACTGCACACCATCACTAAATCTAGAAGGAACTCAACTTTATGACCATCTCCAAGGTGAGTGATTTGGTAAACTGATAAGAGATTGGAGCTAAGGTTTGGAATGTAGAGAACATCTTTGAATTCCCCATTTTCCATTTCCACATGTCATTTCCCTTCAACTTCCATTTTACTATCATCTCCCATGAAGATGTGTGGTACCTTTGATTGCTTCAATGAAGAAAAGTCTCCCTTTGAAGAACCCATATGATAGGAGGCATCAGAGTCAAGTATCCATTTCAAAGAAGAGCTTGCATTTTCCATAAGTGCTTGCCCTTTACCCTTTGAAGATGTTGGAGTAGAATCCTTAGAAGTACTTGGCACTTGAATCTTGTTCTTCCTAAGTAGATTTTATAACTCATCAATTCTTTTAGTTTTGCAATGATGCTCATCATGATTTGGCTTTTTGTAGTATGCACAAAAGAGTTTTTCCTTCTTTTCATTACTTCCCTTCTTGTTGGAAGAAGAACTACCTTTTTGAGAGGAGGATTTTTGTGTCTCAAATTGTGATTTCTACTTCCATTTCTTTTTGTGGTTGTTGTTGTTATTCCCTCCTTGACTTGATTGATGCTCATCACTAGCCAGCAAGGCTTTAGTCTTTGATGACTTGAGAAGTCCTAAATCCATCAAGTGAGATTGTTCAACAATCAACATCTCTGTGAATGCATCAAATGAAGGCCTCTAGTAAGCAGATCCCATGGTCAACCTATGAGTATTAAAAATTGAAACAAATGAAGCATACTCTGATGGTAGCCTCTTTAGGATGTGATGAATCAACTTTTCATTCTTCATGGGATTTCCACAATCTTTAACAAATACCCTATACTCATTGGCTTTAGTGATATAATCTTGAATTGTGTCAAAATTCTTCAAATCCAAGAGAATTAGATCATCCTCAATTTGAAATTCCTTTTCTTCATCCACTTACCATATAATGTTGCAAGTTTATCCCAAGCTTGTTTGGATTCTTTACAACTGGCAATGTGAAAGAAGAGATCTGTATGAACACAACTCTTGATAGCTCCTAAATCATGTTCATCTTGTTTCCTCCATTCAATGAGTTTTGTAGCATCAGTAGGTTTGGTAATTGTACACTCAACATAAAGACTATATCCTTTTTCCATTAATCTACTCCATGCAATATCTTTCCATGTAGAATAATTGTGTTAAGTTAGAGGTGGACATTTAAAACCCATGATACAAAAATGAAAAGAGCACAAAAAAGGACACAAGAACACAGTACACACCCACCCTTTTCACTCAATCAAGACCCCCCCCAACCCCACCCCCCCCCCCCCCCAAAAAAAAAAAAAAAAGGATGCTTTTGGCACTTTATAAGTAATGGGTGTACAATGGGCCACTTTTCAAAATGAACAAAGTGGACCTTCTAATTTTTCTTTTATAATTGCCTTTTGAGGCTCAAATTTGTCACTAAGCATTGTAGCTCAGATGTACAACAATTCTGAAAAGTAATCAAAGCTTTACATGCAAAAAAAGCCCTAGTTTTGAAAGTGAGAATTTTGTCCACACAACCCAGAATCTGACTTCAAATCTGGAAAGTAGAGAAAAAAAAATGCACTTTCAAAAAAAAAAAAAAACTTGAAAAAGTGACCAGATGTACCCGTACGAAGCATTTGAATTACAAAATGCAAGATTATGTAGGTACAGTCACCAAAAAATGCAATTTCTAAAAAATCTTATCCTTACACCAAAACCAGAAAAGAACACCACCACTGGAAAATTCAAGAAATTATACCCAATTTCAAAAAAAAATTGTACCTGAATCAAAGTCTGAATGTCCAAGTTATGGGCTTACAAAGTCAGGCTACTAAATTGAAAAGCAAAGTGGAGAGGGGTTTGGCAGGAAAATTGTGTGCTTGAATTTAATGGTCAAATGGCCATCACAATAGTTATAAAATGCTTGGTTTTGATGATCAAATGGTTTTCAATTTTAACTTTTTGATCTATTAACGTCAACAATAAAATAGTCCATTGGGCTAACATGGCAGGACTGTATAGATGACATGGTAGTACGGTAGGTTGATGTGGCATTTCATACTGTACAAATTCTATGTGGCAAAAATAAAATTTGGATTCCACATGGCACATGAAAATTTTATCTTATGTGTTAGGGAGTACATGTGTCTATTTTTTATTTGTGGCTTTTTCCACATGGCTGGCAAAGTGGCAGATGCAGGTAGGCACATGTGGCAGGAGTTGAAGAACTACCACTGCTAGAAAAGTATTATAGTTACCAAAGTCTTCTGCATGGGCGGGGGCAAAAAATACAAAGTTATTAGACTTTTTAAATGTGTGGGCCAGAGAAATAGAGCATTAGAGTTTCTTAGATGTTGTTGCTAGTGGATATTGATTGGTGTTGCCATCGAAAACCTTATTCACTATGTCAAGTTCTGAATTCTATCATCAATGGTTAGGATTTCAAATCCCACATGCAACATGGAATTTCCTACTATGGTGTATAAAATGAACAGGCTACGGAGGTGTAAGCAAAGAACTCCACTGGGAGGTGTGGAAAGTGGCTGGTTGCTTGGAGGGCAATCATCAAAAATCAGTTGGTGGTGCCAAAATTTATGTAGTGCAGCCCTTAACTATACCTTCAACTTTGTTCTAGCTAAATTTGAAGCCCACTTAATTAATCAAATAATCTATGATTAAATAATAAATTCTCCAAATGGCAGATCTGGGGTGTCACTACCCAATTCTACTAAAAAAATTTCTCTGTTGGGTGCTCGAAGGGCAAAAAAAATTTCAAAAATTTGCAAGAAAATAATGATAGAAATACAAAGAATTTAATCATAGATTTGAAAAACTAAATTGCAAATCAAATAATGACCATACCTGAACTACAAATTGGGGCCTCCAGGTGCCGATTTGCAAAAAAAAATTGCCTCATGGTCGACTTTGGCTGAAGATAGCCAAGTTTATAGTTGATTTTCACTGAATTAGCATTACGGATGCAATGGCGATGTCAAATCTAGCTTTAAACGCTCCTAATTTTTGTAGTAGTCTAGATTCAAGCTAAGGTGCTAAAGCAATAATGGTCTCGAATGGCTATGTGATAAGAAAATCTCCAAGCTCTGATACCATGTAAGAATTTTCCTAAGGGCAAAATTCACCCAAGAACTAAGAACTCAAACACAAGCACAACTGTAGACCAAAAAGAGAGAGTATGATTAGAATGATGATATATTCATTCAATATGCCATGTAAAAGTACACTAGGAGTGCTTGTATATAAAGGCCTCTAAGATACATCTAGAATGCCTTGTAATCAACACCATGATATATCATACAACTAGGCACATATCCACCAGATATGGGTTAACCTACGTTAAGCATAGAAGTAAGTGCGGTGATGAGAGGATAAGCCTACAAGGGTGTGATATGGAAATCAATGTTGTAGACACCATGTGCTAAAATAGAGTTGCGTACTCCTATGTTGTCAACATGAAAACTCAAAAAGGTGCACAAACTCTTGAGTGCCTCACAAAATAAAATAATAAAATAATGCATTAACCTAAGTAAACTTAAGTAAGTGTAAATAGTAAATACGTATTTACACCAACAACAATATGTCATTATCAATAATAATGTGGTTTAATGAAAATAAATCATAAATATGTGAGAATCATCCCAAAATTGAATTTAGGTCACATCAAAATTGAATTTGGGTCACATCATAATTTGATAGTGAGGAATTATTTAGGAATAAGGGTATGACACTTGACACTTGCATACTATGGTAACTAGGTTTTAATCAATCAAAGAGAGTGTATATAATTGAGGATCTTTAATAAATAAATAGAAATGTCATTGGGAATTAGTAACCTTCCCTGCCCCCTATGAAACAAGGACAAGTGTCCTCACTGTTCATACTTGGCACGAGGTATGGAACTGGCATAATGTTGTAATAATATATTTAATGTAGTAATAGATATAACCAATGAAATCTATGTACTATAAATGAATAAAATTTTGAAAAGATTATACTTGTTAATTGATCATTACACATTCCAAAAGGTGGTAAGAGTTGAAGGTTAGCAGTGACAATATACATCAGTGAACTCACTGTGTTACTGAAAGCATTGTAAAATGATGACATGGAAGATGGGTGGGTGGTAGAGAAAGAAATGCGATGAGTTGAAAAATAAGAAATTAGAAAGTGAATGAAGAATTTGAACTTTATGTGGACATAAGGTGTTTATTATGGGCATGCTCAAAGGAGTTGTTATTAAAGAGCTACAAGCAGGACGTCAACACCTTTTGCTATAGCAAGTCTTACCTATTGTGCATTTGAAATTGGCTCTTGAAATTGCTGCAGGAAGTCTTCTTTTGTTTGGGGCCATTTATACAACTTGAGTTGATGTCCATTGACTAATAACTTCAAATGCACTAGATCAATGGTGGTTAACTAGATAACTCCATTTGCAAAACCATGGCTTATTTCAAAGGGACCCAACCATCATGTTTGCAACTTGCCTGGCATATCTTTAAATCTAAAATCATAAAGAAATGCCTAGTCACCAATTTGAAATTGTTAAGTCTTAATGTGGGATTCACGTCATTATTTCCTTTGCTTCTATATAATTTATGTGCATTCCAAGGTAGACTTGTGCTTTTCATCCAACGAATTAAGATGTAGTAGACAGTCTCTTTGTGTTGCAGGAAGTTCAATGTTCAATTCCAGTGTTGTTCTAAAATTTTTGTGTTCAAAATCAATGGGTAGCATTACTACTTTTCCATAAAATAGCTCAAATGGTGTGAACCCTGTGGTAGCCTTCCATGTTGTTCAGTATGCCCAAATAGCTTTTGGTAGTCTATTGCTCCAATCCCTATGGTGCAAATGAATTATCTTTGTTAAGATGGCCTCTATCTCCCAATTTGTAACTTCTCCTTATCCATTAGTTTGAGGGTGATAGGGGCTTGATTTTTTATGTCTGATATTATATTCCTTCATGAGTTCTGTGATCAAATTGGAAGTGAGTTGAGCACTCTAGTTAGTGACAAGTTCTCTAGGTACACCATATTGAGTAAAGATTTCTTCATAAAAAAATTTGGAAACTTTATGATCACGAGCATGCTTCATGGCTTTGACTTCAACTGATTTTGTCAGGTAGTCAGTGCACATAAGATATATGATTTCCCATTGGATGGATGATCTATTGGACCAATGAAGTCCATGCCCATTTGTCAAATGGTGTTAATGCCAATTGTGTCTTGAGAGGAATTTCATCTATTCTTGTTGGTTAGCCCATCCTCTGACATTTATCACACTTTTTTGTATAGCTAGTTGCATCTTTATGAAGTGTAGGCCAATAGTAACCAATTAAAATCTTCATTTTTGTTCCTTTTGTTGCAAAGTGCCCTCCACATGGTTCATTATGACATGCATGTAGAATGTCATATATCTTATCTTCTCTTAGACATCTCCTCATAACTTGATTAGGTCTAGTGTAAAATAGTATGTTATCAATCCAAGAGAAATGGAAAATTTTCTCTACAAGTAGCTTCTTTTCCTTGTAAGAAAAATGTGCTGGCATTTTATTAGCTACAATGTAATTACCAATGTCTACATACCATGGGGTTTTCATAGCAATATGAAATGGATTCTCATCTAGAAATGCATCATCTATCAAAGTAGTATCACCTTCATCATGGTGGATTCTTGATGGATAATCAACTACCACATTTTCTTTCCTAGGTTTATCAATGATGGTGATATCAAATTCCTGCAAAAAAAGTAGCCATCTTGCTAACCTGCCTATAATTTAAGGTTTTTTCATGAGATACTTAATTTTTGCATGGTTAGTATGAACAAATATGGGATGACAAGTTATGTAATGCCAAATTTTTTTTAGAGCATAGACTAGTGCTAACAGCTCTTTTGTAGTCACGGTATAGTTAAATCTAGTCCATGAAGGCTCTTGCTAATATAGTAGATTGCATTTTCAAGATGTTAAGATTTTTGTCCTAGGACTACACCTATGGCATAGTCATAAGCATCTATATGTATTTGAAAAGGCAAAGTCCAATCAGGACCCCTAAGTATTGGCATAGTTGTCAACAATGATTTGAGCTCCTAGAAGGAGTTATCACACTCCTTTGTCTAGGTAAATTCTATAATGATCTGCAGATTCTTATAACAAGATCTGAGATTAAGATCAAAGATAGGTGAGACTCAAAGTTAACCCTAATCCAAACTTATATTCAGGTTTGGATATGTTGAATATTAATTTGACTGTAGATCTAGATTAATTGCAAATTGGAGTGTTAAAATTATTGTAAGGAACCTATATGGTGATGTATGCTTATAGACTAGACTGTAGATTGTTGTGTTTCCTAAAAACTACATACAATACGCATCTTTATATCCTCACTATAGGGTATGTCCCTTAAGGGACATAACCCTTGACATTCACCTATTAATTTAATGTCTCTAAGTCAGTGACTAGGAATTAATCGCAAGTCTTAACTAAAATTTAGTTAATAGTCAAACTCACTAATCTCATCCTGATCGCTAGCACCTCTACAAAAATTATAAATAATACAAATGTCATTCATTAGTAGATATAAGACAAGAAGATTAAGGCATGATCTATACCTATCAACCTGTAGGTTATTCAGGTTATTTTCTTAGCACTTCCTCTTAACCTAATAATCCTACAGAGAGATATTATATCAAGCAACATCAATACATATGTTAAGCAAGAATAAATACTCTATATTTGTCTATCTCTTCTTAATACATAGTATCATAAAACACATGATACAAAATCATATTACTAAACCCATAATATGACAAATCACTGCTACTAGTGATAAGACACATGTTGTGACTCATCAAAACTGGTATTTCTAAATCATAACTAGATCCTGAATTTAAGATCTACCAAAATACAAGATAAAACCAAAGAATTCCTAAAATTCTTTCTTTTATCCAATTTGTGACCCATGAACATGTCAATGCCACAAGACGATCTAAAATTCACCTAGATCTTATAGTGAAATCTACTATTAGGACATTATCTAAGAGATCGTCACCTCTCATAATGCCTATTGCACAAGTATTCATTATTTTAGAGATTGTCACCTCTTAAATAATGATTACGTATGGTGAAGCCCATAACAGTCAATAGCCTGAAAAAATAAAGTTTATCATTTTATTAATAATCAAATAGTACAAAAATGAATTACAACTCAACCATACCAAGTCTCTTTCTAAAATATTCTATCTTTACTCTAGATAGAGGTTTCGTGAGTATATCTACTATCTGATCTGCAGTACAAATGTATTCTAATTTCACAGAATTCTTGTCTACCATATCTCTTACATAATGGTAAGGAATTTCAATATGCTTTGATCTATCATGGAAAATTGGATTCATTGAAAGCTTGATGGAACTTTTATTATCACAAATGAATGATCGTAGGATTTATGGTTTGCCCAAATAATCCCACAAGTAACTTCCTTAACCATACTACTTCTCGAGAGGCCATTGCTGCAGCAATATATTCAGCTTCTATGGAGATCTGGGCTATTGAAGACTATTTTCTACATATCCATGAAATCATAGTTGATCCTAAACTGAAACAACATCCTAAAGTACTTTTCATGTCTTTAACACTTCCACCCTAATCTAAATTGATGAATCCATGCAAATCTAAAGCAACTCTCTCATACTTGAGTCCATAATTAAGAGTACCTTGTAGGTATCTCATAATGTGTATAATAGCAACTAGGTGAATCTCCTTAGGGTCACACATAAACTGACTTAAAGCATGAACCGCATAGCAAATATCAGGTCTTGTATTTACTAGGTACATTAGAGACCCAATTATATGCCTGTAGAGAGTAGAATCCATTGGAGGTGATTCTGTAGCTGCTTCTTTAAGTTTATGCAAATTGGTCTCCATTGGAGAGGAAATGGACTTGCAGTTCCACATTCCAAATTTCTTCAAGATATATAAAGTGTACTTCCTCTAATTAAGTATGATATTATCAACATTTGTTGCACTTCCAATCCTAGAAATTAATGGAGAAGACCCAAGTCTTTCATCTCAAATTCTTTGATAATATCTTTCTTGCACTGATCTATAAGATGATCATCACCTGTGATTAATAAATCATCAACATACAATATCAATATTACCATACCATCTTTATCCTTTTTATAATACAAGTTTGGATTAGCTTCATTCTTAGAGAATCCTAAGCCAGTAAGATATTTATCAATCCTTTCATACCAGGCCCTGGGAGCCTATTTAAGCCCATAAAGAGCTTTCTTGAGTCGACAAAAAAAGACATTTGGATCATGGATTTCAAATCCTTCTGGTTGCTCTATATAGACTTCTTTTGAAATCTTTCCATTGAGAAATTTTGTCTTTACATCCATCTAATGTACCTTCCATCCCTTCAATGCGATAATTGCTAAGACAACTCTAATGGTAGTATATCTAGTGATAGGAGCAAAGGTTTCTTCATAATCAATTCCTTCTTTCTAAGAAAAACCTCTGGCTACAAATCTGGCTTTATATTTCTCAATACTTCCATCAACAACATGCTTTATTTTGAATATCCATTTTGAAGAAACAATGGATTTTCCTTTTGGCCTTGGAACTATTTCCCAAACATCATTTTTCATAATTGATTGATATTCTTCTGTCATAGCTTCTTTCCAGGAAGGATGTTTAATAGCATCAGAAGGATTGGTTGGCTCTATTTTGGATAGATCAACCATATTTGTTGTATAACTAGAGAATCTTTTAGGTCTTTTACTATCTCTAACTGATCCTGAAGGTACAACAAAATCTTGAGCTGCTTCAACTACTTTTATGGCCCAAAGTGGTCTTTTCTTTGAACTTTCTTCAAGGTTTACTTCATCTTGGACCTCTTTTAAGTTCTCCCTCTGGGATTCAAACTCACTTATGCTTTCAGAATTAGATAAAGGAGAGGGTTCATGAAAATTTATTGCCTTTTTAAATGCCAAATCTTCCTCAAAGACTATATCCCTGCTAAGTTCAATAGTTTTTTGTCTAGGTATGAAAATTCTATATGCTTTAGAAGTTTCACTATACCCTACAAATATACCCTTCCTTCCAGATGGTTCCAATTTGGTTCTCTTTTCTTTTGGCACATGAATGTATACCAAACATCCAAATATTCTAAGATGACTTATATTAGGTTTTATTTTGATAAATACTTCTTCAAGGGTCTTATCTTTAAGATAGGAGTGAGGGCTCCTATTCTGGATGTATACAGCAGTACAAGAGGGTTTTGTCCAAAGATAGTATTCTAGATTTTGGTCAAAAATCATAGCCCTAGCAGATTCTATAATTGTCCTATTTTTCCTTTTAGCTACCCTATTTTGTCTAGGGTTATAAGGAATAGTATACTCCCTCTTGATCCTTGATTCTTTACAAAAAAATTTAAACATAACTGAGGTATATTCTCCTCCATTATCTGTTCTAAGGGTTTTAATTTTATGACCTGAAAAAAATTTAGTTAATGCTTTGAATTCCTTAAATCTTTGTAAGATTTCTTCTGATTCTTTGCATTTTAAAAAATAAATCCATGTTTTCCTAGAGAAGTCATCTATGAACAAGACATAATACCGGAATCCTCCAAGGGAGGGAATAGACATGGGTCCACATAAATCTAAATCAATTAATTCTAATACATTACTTGTTTTTCTAATACTATCATGGAAAGGTCTTCTAGTACTTTTACCTAGGGCACACCCTTTGCAAATAATAGGGTGATCTTATTTTAATTTTGGTAATCCCGTAACCATCTTTTCCATAGTAGATAGGGTTTTAAAGTTTAGGTGTCCTAATCTTCTGTGTCATATTTTGTTTGAATCTTCTACTTTGTGAACAAGGGCTTGAATGGGTTCTATATTTAGTTCATACAAATATCCCTTTCTTTGACCAATTACTTTAGCTTTCTTGATGGAAGAATTCTTGGCCCAAGTTAGTACTTTTCTATCCATGAATGCAACATTGTGACCATCAACTTCTAATGCTGTAATTGATATTAGATTCCTTTTTATCCCTGGTACATATAATACATCTTTTAGAGGGAGAGTATTTCCTATTTTTAGCTTCAAAGTGTAGCTACCAATCCCTTTAACTGAATGTGCAGAGTTATCACCAATAGTAACTTCACCGTTGACTTTCTTAGACAAGAAATCTAGAGTTTCTTTGTATCTCATTATATGCCTAGAGGATCCACTATCTATTACCCATGCCTTATTTGAGATTTCATTTGATAAGGATGAATACAAAACACAATTCTTCGGATCATAAGTTTATTCTTCTCTAACAATATTTGTACAATTTTCTTGTTTTTTGGAGTTTTCTGGACAATTAGATCTAAAGTGTCCAAATTTTTCACACTTGAAACATTTTATTTTTGATAGGTCTTTCTTGGACTTTCCATTCTTTTTATTTCCTTTAGTTTTTTTGAAATGTTTTTTCTTGCCTTTATACGAGTTGGCATTAAGAAAATGAAGTTCTTCATGTTCCACTTTAGGTTTTCCTCCTTTCTTTAATTTTCTCGATTCTTCCTAAAGACAATCATTCTTAAGTCTATTAAAATCTGGAAGGTGGTCTCTAGCACTTATTCCTTGTGTAAATGTTTCCCATGATTCTGGTAGTCCATCTAAGGCCATGAGTGTAAGTTTGGTGTCATTTATGATGGTTCCTATGCCTGTCAATTCATCTCTAATACTAGCAACTCTTAGAAAATAGGAGTTGATTGATTCTCCTTTCTTTATTTGGATGTGATTTAGTTGTCTCTTTAGTGCAAGGACCCTCATTGCATTATTTACTTCGAATGCATTTTGTAATGCATTCATCATATCATAGGCAGTTAGGTGTTTTGTAAGCATAGGTACGATGTCATTCTTAACTCCATCCAAGATAATTTGAATGGCTTTCATGTTTCTATTGGATCATATGGATTTGTAAGGTTCAACAGGTGGCTATTTGGATGCTCCATCAACAAATTGTCTAACATTATTTTCTTTGAGAATCATCAAGATTCCAAATTTCCATGCTTCAAAATGTTACTTTCCATCGAATCTGCCCTTAGACCTGATTGTATATGCCATTGAAAATGAAGGATATCAACTGGATATAAATAGGTTTGAAAAAAAAAATTGAAAAAAAAATCTGTGGAGCCCTAGATCTGATAACAGGGCTCTGATACCATGTAATGATCTACAAATTCTTATAACAAGATCTGAGATTAAGATCAAAGATAGGTGAGACTCAAAGTTAAACCTAATCCAAACTTATATTTAGGTCTGGATATGTTGAATATTAATCTGACTGTAGATCTAGATTAATTACAAACTAGAGTGTTAAAATTATGGTAAGGAACTCGTATGGTGATGTATGCTTGTAGACCAGACTATAGATTGTTGTGTGTTCTACAAACTACATACAATACCCATATTTATATCCTCACTATAGGGTATGTCCCTTAAGGGACATAACCCTTGACATTCACCTATTAATTTAATGTCTCTAAGTTGGCGACTAGGAATTAATAGCAAGTCTTAACTAAAATTTAGTTAATAGTCAAACTCACTAATCTCATCCTGATCACTAGCACCTGTATAGAGATTATAAATAATACAAATTTCATTCATTAGAGGATATAAAACAAGAAGATTAAGACATGATCTCTACCTTTTGACCTGTAGGTTATTAAGGTTATTTTCTTAACGAATTCAGCCTCTTTGGTGAGCAAGGTATAAAGAGGACTAGCTATCTAACTAAAATTCTTGATAAACCTCCTATAATAACTATCATTTCCTAAGAAAGATCTAATTCTTTTTTCTTTGTGGGAGTAGGGAGTGTGAGAATTACCTCTACTTTTGTAGGGTCTATCTAGATTCTAGCTTCAAAGATAAAATGTCCCAATACCACTCCTTCCTACACCATCAGAATTTATTTCTCATTGTTGAGAGATAGATTGTGTTCTTCACATCATATGAGTACTTTCTCCAAGTTCTTCAAAGCTTCCTCAAATATGACACCAAATTTAGTGAAGTCATCCATGTATATTTCCATGCAATCATGTGATATGTCAGTAAAGATGTTGATTACAACTCTCTGGAAAGTAGCAGGTGCATTACATAAGCCAAATGGCAATATATAATAGGCATAGGTACCCCAAGGACATGTAAATGTGATCTTCTCTTGATCTTCTAGAGCAATACTTAGCTGATTGTATCCATTGTATCCATCTAGAAATAAGAAGTATTTCTTTCTCGCTAAAGTATCCAAAACCTGATCAATAAAAGGTAAAGGAAAGTGATCCTTCTTTGTGGCATTATTTAATTCCCTATAGTCTAGACATATCTACCATTTACCTCCTTTATTAGGTATAATAACTAATGGTGATACCCATTTTCTATTAGAGATTGGATAGATGAATCTAGCATCCAACAACTTCTATAACTCTATCTTAACTATTTCATGCAATGCTGGATTTATTTTACTCTGAGGCTATCAGAGTGGCAAGCTTTCATCATTGATGTATATCCTATGGGTGCAAATTTTAGGGATCAATCCTACCATATCCTTATAATCACAAGAAAAGGCTTTTTTATGCTAATTGAGGAGCTTGGTTAACAATTCCAACTGTGTTATGGACAACTTATTGTTTGCATGGAGATTATGACTAGAAGAAAGTTCCACAGTAGTTGTTCATTCTACCATTGGCACTTTTGGTACTAGACCTGTAGCTACTTCACTTGGAAATAATTGGTCAATTATTTTAGGGCTTGTTGGGTAGACAAAATTTTTATAGGTACATAGCTATAAGACAAAACTTTTAGCAATGTCTTTGGCCACTATGCATTCATTGATAAGAATGCTTTTTACTACTTCATCATCTTCCTGCATTTTTATAAAAGATTGCCTATGCAACATCATGAGTTGAGCTACATAATTCAATTCTTTCTCTTCATCTCCTAAATCTGGCCAAATAGGTTCTCCCAAGTCTGGTTGGGGTTGGGCAAGTGGATATAGCTCTAGCTTCCTTATAGTTTGAGCATTTGAAATTTTCATACTGCTTGATCTACAACTAATTTTAGTTTCAGTGATGGCTAACCAAGGTCTGCCTAATATGACAAGATAACCAAAAAGTTTGACTTTGGGTGATAAGATAAGAAAATTAGTAGGGTATTCACATGAATCTAAAGTTACTATCACATCTTCTATGAGACTAGTTGGAGTGACAGTTGAACTGTTTGCAAGCTATAACACTGTGGGAGTTTTCCTTAAGCCTTCCATATGTAACCTATGAATTGTATCTTTACTCATCACATTTATTACTGCTCCTAGATCAACTAAAGAAAACTACAGTGTTGTAGATACCATGTGCTGAATTAGAGTTGCTTACTCTAGTGTTGTCAACATGACAACTCATAAGAATACACAAAATCCTAAGTGTCTCACTTAAGAAATAATAAAATAATGTATTGAACTAAGTAAACTTAAGTAAGTGTAAATAGTAAATACTTTTTTACACCAACATCCCCCCTTAAGTGAAACTTAGGGGAATGCACTTAAGCTTAGGAAAGATAGGATGAAATGCCATGATGGCTCCCGACTACTAGGCCATGTTAGGTAGCCATGAAAAAAATGCAAGGCAATCCCTCATAAAGCAAAGAAAGAGGGAAAAACTCATGGGAAAAACCCTCCCCCAAAAAGAGAGATGAAAAATCAAGAAGCATGGATGGATGAAGTAATCAAGACCCCCCCATTGCAACACACATAAAGTATATACAAAAGAGAAGTATGAGAAGAACACAATTCCAATATGAGGAAAAAGACCCCCATAAAAGAGAGAAGAAGAAATGAGACAAGGTAGTCCCCCCCCCCAATGTAGTATGTTGATCGATGATAGTTGCTCCAATGTAGAAGCCCATGCATGACTATTGAATAATGTTCCTCCACTTTGGAAGAAATAATGGTAGTGGTACAAATGAGATGCTTCCCCTATGTGTAGAAAGAATCCTAATGATCGATGATGCCTCTGAAACCTACTCAACTGTCCCCGTGTCGATACTAAATTTTTCTCCTTCCAATGCTATTGAAAAGAATAATGTTGGATCTAGCAAGGATGGATGTAGAACCTATCCCAAAGAACCAACTATCTCCTTGAATGATAAAGAGACCTCCTACAACTATTGTACATAAGGATCCACAATCATATCAATTTGTGAAGATCAATCACATAGAGAATGGACAAGAGGGTCAAAGTGATCCCTCTCAACAATTGAAGAAGGATCATCATCATCAAAGAGAATATGTATATCATCAATGATTTCTCCCAAATATGCTATGTATGACTCCACAAAAAAACCTAAAATATTTGTTATGTAGTCATCCACTGATGTTGGAGCTGGAAGACTAGTTGTACCCTGTTGTGCTAGACCTATCACTGTTGCAATAAATTCATGTGGAATGTGCTAATGATGTGGCCATGGACTACAATTTTCATTAGGATCCTACATATCTAATTCTATTGAATTGCTATCACTAGTGTCACTATCAATTTCCACAATATATGAAGTGTAGAGAGGATTAGAGAATAAGTTGGGTGACCTTTCCTCAAAGTGAACATTCCTCTCTAGGAAAATCTCATGTGTCTTAGGATCTGTAAGTTTCTATGCCTTAACACCATCTTCATATCTGATGAAAGTACAAGGCATAGGTGATGGTCCCTTGCATCCCCTAGAAGATATGTTTGCCCATGCTAGACAACTGAATACTCTAAAGTGTTTCACAACTAGTTTTTTTCCGCACCATGCCTCAAAAGGAGTCTTTCCATTTAAGGCATTACGAGGAGACCTATTAAGTATGTGATTAGCACTATTCATAGCTTTGACTTCATGTGTACAATCTAGAGACTTGGCTTGTATCATGCAACTTGCCAGTGACTTAAGAGTTTGTATCCTCAGTGCTACAACATCTATCTTGTGTTGACTAAATGATGGTGGATTTTGAACATCAATACCCTCAAGTTTGCAAAAGTCTTTAATTCATGTGTTCGCATATCTCCTTTCATTGTCCATCTGAAGAAATTTGATGGCTTTCCTTGATTAATTTTCAACATGACTCTTGAAGGCTTGAAGCTTATCAAGCACTCCATTCTTGTGATGAAGAAAGTAGACCCATGTGTAGCATGAAAAGTAATCAATGAAAGTGAGTATGTAGTGATCCTGGCTGACCAATGTCACTACAAAAGAACTTGCTAATACCATGTGAACTAATTGAAGAACAACTAGTGCTCTTGAGGACTTCCCTCTATCAAAATTCTCCTCTAGATACATATCCACTGAACATGTTGAACATTCACCCTTAGAAAAGTTGATTGTAGGTAGACCTTTGACCATATTGTTTGAGGAAAGTTGATGAAGATAGTAGAAGGCAAGATTTCCATATCACTCATTCCATAATGTACTTTTTGAATTTAATTGAGTCAACAAGGCATGTAAAGGAAATGTAGGCACAAAGTGGGAGAAAGAATACAACTTTGTCTCATGATTAACTTTCCCCACTGTAACTAATAAATCACTTTGAAAGCGCATACATGTACGAAATTAGGAAGGAACTCAAATTTATTACCATCTCCATAGATTTGGTAAACTAAGAAGAGATTAGAGCTAAGGTTAGGAACATAGAGAACATCTTTGAATTCCCCATTTTCCATCTCCACATGTCTTTTCCCTTCAACTTCCATTTTTGTATTATCTGCTACAAAGATGTGCGGTACCTTAGACTACTTCAATGAAGAAAAGTCTCCTTTTGAAAAACCCATATGATATGAGGCACCTGAGTCAAGAATCCATTCCATTGAAGAACTTGAGTTTTCCATAAGTGCTTGCCCTTTTCCTTTTGAATCTAAATATGAAGATCCTTTCTCCTTATAAGAATTAGGCAATGAAACATTGTGTTTCTTCATGATGTTCATCAACTCATCAATCATTTTATGATAACACTCATGTTCATCATGAACAACCTTCTTGCAATAGGCACACTTTTTCTTCTCCTTATTAGTGTCCCCCTTCTTGGTTTAATTTGAGGAAGACTTACCTTGTTGATTTGATGGTGGTGTTGTCTTTTCTGTATCCTCTTGTGTGTTATTTTTCCACTTATTCTTCTTGCCCTTTCCTTTATTTGAAGTTTGACCAGCTGAATTTTGAGAACCCTCATTATTGGCCACCAATGCCTTAGACTTGGATGAATTGAGAATTCTCATTGATTGCAACTTCTTTTCTTCATCATCCAACAATTGAGAATAACAATCAAAAGTGACTTTCTGGTAGGCATCCCCTATTGTATTCTTTGTGGTGTTATAAGAAGAAATAAATGTAGAGTACTTAGATGGCAACTTATTATGAATGAGATAGATTAACCTGTCATCTTTAATAAGACTACCACTATCATCAAGCTTCATTCTTAATTCATTCATCTTAATAATGAAATATTGTATAGAATCAAATATCTTATGATCTAGGGAGACAAGCTTATCTTCAATATTGTAAACATCCTCCTCAAAAATTTTACCATATAGGTTTTGAGGGCATCCCAAGCATCCTTGGATGTCTTGTGCTTCTCAATTTAATAGAAAATTTTGTCTTCAACCCCCAAAAAAATATCACCTAGGACTTTCCTAGCTATAGATTCCCAAGCACTAATTTCACTTTTAGATACTTCATCACCTATTAGTTTAGGAAGAGTACCATCTGCATATTGAGAAACTTCATTATGCATTAATTGACACCACATTTTAATGGATCATGTCAAATAGTTATGTGGTGTTAATTTTGGAAACTTAAAATTTTTCATGATGCAAGAAATGAAATAAAATAGTAGGAAAAGAGGAATACAACACCAAAAAAAACCCCCACTTTTCACTCAATCAAGAAACCCCCCCTCCCCCAAATGAAATATTTTGGCACTTTATACTTAGTGCATTTACAATAGCCACTTGCCAATTTTGGCCTTAGTGGGCTTCTAATTTGTTGTTTAAAACCTGTCTATGGAGTTCAAAACTAGAACATTACAATATATCTCAGATATACAACAATTTTGAAGTTATATCAAATCATTACAATGTAGAAAAGGACCTAATTTTGAAAGTGATATTTTTGTCACACAAGTGTATAATCTGATTGCAACTCTAGAAAGTAGACAAAAAATAATGCACTTAAAAAAAATACAACTTGATTTTGAATCCATATGAGCCCGTACGGAGCAATTGAAGTTGCAAAATGTAGGATTTGATAGGTAAAATCACCAAAAGACATAAATTTTGACAAATCCTTGCACCAAAACTAGAAAAGAATTGCAACACTAAAAAATTTAAGAAATCCTAGCCAAAAAAATAAAAAATTGCACCTGATTTGGAGCCTAGATGACTGAGATATGTCTTCCCAAAGTTAGATTATCAAATCAAAATTGAATCTAAAGAGGGGTCTGAATAGCAAAACATGAGGTTAAATTTGATGTCTAAATGACTATCACAGCAATTCAAATTTGCTTGGAAATGACAGTCAGATGGTTGTCAAATTTAAGACAATGTCTAGCTGATGTTAGTGAAAAAAGGAGCCTTGATGACATCACTAGTGATGTGATAGTACAAAAATGTATGGCTTTTTCCATGTCTCATCATACGATTGGTCCAAGTTGTCCACTAACATGTCTACTTGTTGCTGACAAGGTGGGTGATGTAGTGATGATGTCATAGTTTGGAGGGGCACTAAGTTCGTTGGATGTTGATTAGTCCATACTAAGGTGTCTTCAGGCTACATGGCGACATCTACAAATGACATGTGTCATCATGTTAGTTGGGTGGCCGATAGGAGCTTAAGGGATCTGACCATTGAAAATTGACAGTCAAATTTTATCATGGTTTAGTGGACACTGGAAGTCTACAACAATGGTTGGAAGACTTAAATGTCAATGGGGTCTACTTCACTGGAGATCGTCAAGTTTTTCTTATCATCATCAGAATTTAAAGACATAGGTGATGAAAAAATAAATTGTTGGAGTTTCACTATGAATGACCAAAAATCTTACCATCGAGGATATATGTTAATCCCACATTTAGAAGAAGGTGTAGTGTGATGTGGTTTAAAAGAAATAGCATGTAGAGTGGAAATAAATAGGCCACCAGGCTATGTGGGTGGACGTCAATTGGTGTCAGTGCAGTCTGCCAGTTAAATTGCCCAAAGATGATTCTGACTAAAGCAAATATCCTCTATAGGGACCAAGGTTTGATTGCTTGCTTCCTACAAAAAATTTATAGCCGTGACAGACTAAATTTTTTTCCAAAAATTTACAAAAAAAATAGAGACGAAAGTTGTAGAGAAATTAAATGCAGATCTAAAAATAAAATTGTAGATCTAAATAATGATCATATTGAATTTCCAAACATAGGCAAATTTATAGTCAATTTTCACTAAATCAATGCTCCAAATGCAATGGTGAGGTCCCCTTTGGCTCTAGATGCTCCCAATGTCTATGGATACTTTGGATCTAGGTCGAGATGCTGAAGCAAGAATGGTCTTCACTAGTAAATTTGCACTTGTTTTTCTATCAAAATTTTTGACCAAAGCTATGATTTCATCTTATTTTTGGTTTTTATCCCCATGTTGGTCAAAAATGTCCTAAGTTTTCCCAAGTTGGTCAAAATTTTGACCAACTCGGATAATAAAAAAAAGAATAAAATGTATGCTTATACTAGTATGTTATTATTCTTATATGTTCACATTATGTTTGGGTTTCAGGATGGAGGAATCCAAGGGCTTTTCAACCAATGCGGCTGGTTGGGCTTCACAGACTCCCTCTATCTCTTCTGTAATAGAGTTGAGAGAATGCAAGTTGACATTCATCAAGAGAACACCACCACACTTCCTCTCGAAACATACTAACCACCAACCCAATGGGACCTCATTAGGCTTATAGTTGTATGTTATATAAAAAGTCTTTTTTGATTTTTTATTTCCTATCTAACTCTACACAAAGTGTAAATGGGGTTTTTTTGTTACACAAAGAAAAACTTTACAAGGGTTATAGTGTTCTTAGGGTGCAATTAATGGTATTTGGTATTTTTGCACAAAGTTCTTGTGGTTACAAAGGGGTACACATACGCATACTATTTCTACATAGATTTTCTTTCGAGTATGGTGTGATTGATGAGATGAATCAATATTTTTGGGTGTGAATTAAAAAAAGATGAAGAAACAATAATGCAAGATTGATTCTTGACATTTTGATTCTATAGTCTTTAGGGTCATGGAAAAAAAGTAAGAAACCTTGTCTTTTGGTACTGGTGAAAGATATTATATTTTTTGTAATAATAAAGATAACAAAGAAAAAAATTAATAACCAATATTTTGATTTTTGAATAATTTAATCACCAGAATTGATGGAATGAAAATATCTTCATATAAATGAGCATTTGATACATAGCTAATAAAACTACAGTGAGGGAGCAATCTATAAGGGTTGAAATACCCTTTTATTACATCTTAATCAATTCTTCAAAGGACCAAACAATATATCCTAGGAAAAGTGCTAATAAAAAATTCAAATGAGTGTGAATGAAATCTGAATATAGAGACAATAGACCATGGTTATCTTAAAGTTGGGTCTTGCTAATGGACTAGAAAATGTGGTTTTGTATTTTGATTCTCTTATCATTAGTTATTGTGATTTCTATGTAACATTATGGATTGTGGAATCTTGGAGTGTCTGAGTATTCATTTTCCCAAAATACATCCATATCCTTGCAAATGTCAAATTCTCTATGAGATGGTTCCAATATCACAGACACACTTTTAATCTATACAAAATCTCTTAGCATTGAGCTATACTGTATATTTTTTCTCCACCTGAATGTGTATGAAATTTTATATGATTTTTTTAAAATTTTCACAAAGGTATTCTTGAGAACACGAGAATAGTGTGATGTTGATGTTATCTCTCTTTATAGACACACAAATAACCTTATAGATATCTACACTTAGCACATCAAAATTCCATGGAGAGAAGATGATTTTTAATGCTGGGACATCTTCTATATTTTTCATTTGTGAATAGTTATCAAATGATTTTTAAAAATTCTTCTTGTACTAAATTTAGTGTGAAAAATTGTGGTTTGGTAAGGCACATCTTCCTCACTTAGCAATGTAGAGAGGGCTGCTGAAATTGGCGGCCTACTCCATTTTTGTCTAAGATGCTAAACGAGTAAGCTAATGTAGCTTTCATGTGTTACGAGACAAGTTAGTTTTTCATCTAACTACTAGTATGGGAATTAAATTCTTGTTGTATGTGTACCATATTGTGTGCAAGATGATAAACATGTACATAGGATCAATCTAAATTTGGATCCTTAGTAGTTAAATCAAAGATGGTTTGTTAAAGATTATACTATATATGTGCCAAAAGGAAAATGACATATTTGAGCATGAGAATAATTATGCTTAATGTTGTAAGATAGCCTTTATTCCAAAATTTTAATACATTTAGTTATACAATTAAACTTGGAATGTGGTTTGTAGATCATGTAGATCATGTACATTAAGAACCTTGTTTCAATGTGAACTTGAATTTTTAACTCAATCTAGTCCTTCTCTTTTGGTAAGCCTATTTTATTAGGTGCTTTTAAAATTTGGTTATTTCTTTTTTGATTGATATTTGATGGAGAATATTCAAAACTTTTAATGCATATTTTCTTTGACCATTATTTCTTGGTTCCATGCCTCCTCTCTACTCCTCCTAAACACACCCCAACACTACCCTTCTCATGTTTGTAGTTGTATCTAATTCCAAGGACTGCCCCATAAACAATGACGTAATTTCCACATTTGAGCAGTATCTGCCTTTTGCCATAAGATAGTCATCCCCCAACATAATGGACACTTTGTGCAAGATTTCATTTGTTTTGAATTTCATTTTTTTTCAATCTATTTGAGGAAACTTTCCCCAAAAATACAATCATTGGTTTCGTGGCCCAAAGAGAGAAATTTTCCAACATTGTTAGTGGAAAGGTGGTATCCACTAGCCACCTCCAAACATCCAAAAGCACCTTTGAATGTGGTATCTCTTTTGAGATCACAATTTCTTCCACACAAGATATCTGCCACTTTGTAGATGATTACAAGAGACACATTTTTGATTTTGTATTTGACTTGTGTACTTTCCTATCTTCTCACCAATCCTTGGCATTGATTTTCCTTAGGTCCATGAAGGTAATTACATGGATGTGATCCTTTGACTCAATGGCCACATTAGAAAGTTGGTTTGCATCCATGCTTCCCTCTTTTTTGACCATAATATTTTGAAACTTTTGAATGTTGCAAGTATACTTGAGAGGATCTTCATCACTTTGTTAATTCTCTAGTAATATAATCTCCCCTAGGAAAACTTAGTCATGATAATACAATGTCCTTCCAAATGCAATTTTAGAATTTTGATTATCTTTGGTAACTAGACCCAAGCACGAGCTTAGCTTCTGCTATGTTATTGGTTCCAAGAATCAATTTTTGTGTATTCAAATCTGATGTGTCCTTTTTTCTAGAGCTTGTTATTCCTCATTGAATACAAAATCAAATGTGTTTAAGCTAGATTTGAGATTGTGTTGGATAATCTTTCCACACATCTCATATTTAAGTTTGGTGGTTTTTTGGAAATTATTCAAGATTGAGCAATAAAAACCAAAATAATCTAAAAGAACGCTATAGTGGCACATTACCAACCATCTAGTATGGTTTCAACCTTAAAAAAGGATGTGCCTTTGAATTGTAAAGTATTTGAGGGAAAGAGTCATGTTTGGAAAATTTTGAGGATGTTGAATTGTAGAATGAGGTAGACATTATCTTTCTAACTTTCTCTTAGACACTTCTCTTACCTTTATCAGGATGAAACCCTATAAATTGGTCAATGCTACTATTTTAGGATCTTGACTAGTTAGGAAATATCTAGTTGATCATATATAGTAGTTCAATTGCTATGTTGTTAGAATCTTGAATGGTCTAGAAATATGAGGTAAATTTAGATCCGAATTTGGAAAGTTTTTCCTAGTCTTTAGAAAACCATCGAAGATATTTTAGGAGTAAAGTGGGTGGTACACCATCAAACCAAATGGAAAAGAAAATTTTAAGAGAGCCGGTGGTTTTTCTAATATTGTCCTTTGTAATGGTATGTTAGCATATCTCCTTTGTCAAAGAGGGGCTGGCAAGGGATCACAGTTCATAACTTTATTGTATTTCTATATGTACAAATGTAGTTCATAACACTGTTCTATGTTTTTGTCTTAGTTAAAGTGTAATTCATATGCAATTTTAATAAATAACAAAATAGTGTTACTAAGAGAAACATTTGATGATGACATTATGTTGTATCTGGTAGACCTACACTAGGAGTATATTAATTGCCATAAATCCTTTTAGAAGAATTCCTCACTTATATGATAGTCAAATGATGGAACAATATAAAGGGGAAACATTCAAAGAGTTAAGTCATCATGTGTTTTTTTTTGTAGATGCTACATACAGGTAAGCCTCTCCAATTTTTTGATTGAAGTTGTGTTTTGTGTCAAAGAGGCTCTATTTCATACATCCATTTAAACATTTTATGGATACTGGGTGATGATCAATGAGGGGATAAGTCAGTCCATCCTAGTGAGTAGAGAAAATGGGGCAAATAAAACAGAATCCACCAAAATGCTTCTACGTTATCTTGCTTATATGGGAGGCTGAGTAGCAACTAAGGGGACATTAGTGGAGCAACAAGTGCTACAAGTAAGAAATAATGGGAAATTTGTTTATGAATGGAATCACTATGGCATTTGTTGTTGGGATCTCAATCTTCTAATACCATGTCTCCATTTTTGTATGTGATCATTATCTGATTTCTATTTTATTTACTTCTTCCAATCAAATCTTGCTCTAGACGCCTTTGGGAATGCACAAACTGTCAAAAATAATAATTTTAGGTTAATTCTTTTTTCATTTTAAGATTTTGCATTGCATGTATAATAGAAAGAAATTGAATATAAGGAGTTTCTAGACATTGAGTTGTTAATTTGGGGTTTGGCTTAGCTTTTGGAATATCAAGATTGCAATTTGTTCTTATATTTTTTTTTGACTAAGAAGCACAATTTGTGCAGTCATTTTGATAAATATGTTGAGCTAAAATTTGACAAAAATGGAAGAATATCAAGAGTTGCTATTAGAACATACCTACTAGAAAGGTCTCATGTTTGCCAAATTTCAAATCCAAAGAGAAACTATCATTGTTTCTACCTTCTCTGTGTTGCACCCCTAGAGATATACAACATCATGCTTTGGTAATTATGACTATAATTGACCATTGAAATAGGTTCATTGCCTATTTTCTAATTGTATTATGAATCCACATATGTTCAATTGGAAATAATAGAATGCTAACAATAGGAGAACCATTTTTTGAAATTTTCTTTATTTCTTATTTTAGGAAACTGAAAAATATAATTTGGGACATCCAAGTTCATTTCATTATTTGAACCAGTCCAACTATTATCAACTTGATGGAGTTAATGAAACAGAGGAGTACATTACAACATGAAGAGCAATAGAAGTTGTTGGAATCAGTATTGAAGAACAAGTATGACATTTTGTAGAATGAAAAATTAAAATGGTTCTATCTTTTTAAACTTGATTTTTTATGTTTATAGTTAAATTCATTGTTTGCTTCTTATTTCTTGTTTTGAGGCCATAATGATACTTCTGCATGTCTTATTCTTACTTGCTATTGCATTTTTCAATAATGCTATATCTATTTTTATCTTATTGCAATGTTCAAATGTTTTATCTACTATAAAATGATTTTCATGCATTTGTTCTGAAACTAGAGTAGGAACAGATGATGATCTTCCTCCTTCTCATCGAAATTAACTAGCAAGAAGTGGTGGCCAAATTATTGGGAATGGAAGACCATTTGTGGGTCCAATGTCATATGCTAGAATTCAAAATGATATGGAGCCTTAGATTCATTGGCTTGAACAAGAGGCATATAGTTCTATTTTTAGAGCCTTCAAGGCACAATCAGATGCAATTACATGGGTATTTACCTATTCTATACTACATACTCGTCAATGTCTTCTATCACACATTTCATTATTTGACATTAATTTTCTTTTCTTTTCTTGCTATTTATTTCATTTTTGAAGAACTTTTTTGCTTGCTATGCTTGTAGATTTTAGGGAGCTAACTTCTATGTCTTGAATTTTATATTGTTATCTTGAAACTTATTGGTTCTTTAAAAATAATGTGTTTTAGGATAAAGAGGGTTTGATGTCTGATTTGAGAAGAGAGCTTAGAGTTTCTGATGAGGAGCATAGGGAACTCTTGGGGAGAGTCAATGCAGATGATTTATTGAGATGAATAAGGTTCAATTCATGCTCATTGTAATACATACAATTATAGGAAACAACTTTTAATGGGGAAAATTAAATTTTTTCTCATCTTGATGTTTTACATAGTTTCATTCATTTGATTAAGGACATGGACAAATTCCTACGATGAAATGTTATTAACTATTATGCACATTGTTATTTGTGAGACTCCTTGTTAGATCTCTGCAATTAAAAAATTTTCTTGTTTAACACTAGGTAATCTCCAAAAGTTGTATAGGATGAAAGGTTTCTTACTAGTTATTTAAATGTTTGATCAGAGAATGGAGACAAGGACCTCTTAACTGAGGTGGCTTAATAAGCATTGGTCTACTAGCCCATGATCCATCCCCTAGTCCAACGGTTTCAGGAGCATAGAAGAAACATAAAAAAGCTCATGTGTTTCCATCTCTACCAATGTTACCACATTCAAAGATGGATCCCTTTGCCAACTACTGCAACAGCACAACCTTCATCATCAGCAAAAAAAGAAGCTTCTCTTGGAACTAAGAACAAAAAAACCAAAGCAGTGAGCAATTAATTTCAAAATTTTCTCAATTATTATTTTTTTGTTGCTTTAAATATTTGTCTTCTAAATCATTCCAAGTATTTATAAATTCTATAATAAAATAGAACTATTATTTACTACAGAGTCAGAAAATGCTTGTGTTGTCTACCCCAATCAAGGCTCAATAGTTATCTCCTACTCTTCCAGCAGTAGGGAGAGGATAGTTTGGGAACTAAGGACCATCAAAGCCTCCAAGTTTGAGTGAAGCTGCAGCTCTTGACCCCTTGGTGGGCAAGAAAGTGAGGACAGGTGGCAGAAGACATTAGATTTTATGAGGTTGTTATTACCAATTATGATCCAATTAAGGTATTGAAATTATTTAAGTTCAATGTTAATCATTTGATTGTTTTTTTATGGAAATTATGATATCTATGTGAAATATTGCTACTCAATAAAAAAAAATTTTGTTATAACACAAGGCCACTAAAAAGACCTTATACTTGAAGAGGTCCCACTTCATATATTGTGGGGTCATTGCCACAATATTTTTTTCTCTACTTAGTGCTTTTTATTGCAAGGTTGGGGTTTAAAGATTATAATGCCACAAATTTGGTATCTTTTAGCATACATTCTTTCATTATGTGTTTTCTGAAAAACCTAGATCCATAGCTTATGTTTACCTTTTTAGTATAGATGACAAGTTTGAACATTATTCATGATTGCTAAGGATCTAAAATTGAAAAAACTTATAGCAATAGGCATAACTCTAACTATATAACTAAAGCTTTCCTTGAAATTTACTTTAAAATGAATAGGAATTGTCATAAGATTATAGTACCACTTAAGTAGATACTTGGATATGATTATTGTAATATTTTTTAACAAGTGACTAATATGCCCAACTAGTTGTACAAGTAGAAATTTGCAATTCTTCCTCATTATTTCTCTCACCCTCCCCTTGTCCTACTGCCTATATGCTACTCTTTTCTAGACCTATTAACCCTTCACTAAAGAGAGATATTTTTTGTACAAATGGGGTCTTGTAGAGTAAACTTATTTGTAGTGTTTATTTACTTCAAAAGTGACTTGATATGCCCAACTAGTCATATAGATAGAAATTTGCAACTATTCCTCATGATTTCTCTCAAACTCCCCTTGTCTCGCTACTGGTCTATTGGCCTTTCCTAAACTTTTTGACCCTTCACCAAATATAGGTCTTTCTTGTAGAAATGGATTCTTGTAGAGTAAACTTTATTAGTTCTTTTGGTTATTTGTAATGCTCAGTTTATTCTCTATCTATCTATCTAGCTTTACATGTGCTTTTTGCATTGTAGTAATATGCCCACATGCCCGTACATGTAGAATCATTCTTGTTTTCTTTTAGTTCCCATTTTTTTTCCAATTATAAGTTGATTTTGTTATCAAAATACATCGTACCTTAAAGAAAGAGTGATATTACATTTACCATTTGGAAAAATGTGAGCAGCATCCCATTGGTTGAAGTCTCCAAACTAGAGATGTGGACACTATTAACAACTAAACATCTATATATAAAAATATATATGATTTGGCCCTTGTTAATTAAAAAATGGTTTGTGTATGGTTGGGGATTGCATGCACTCATTTATAATATTAATATGAGCAGGGAGACTTTTGAATGGGCTAACTTGAAGGAAGTATGCCATTTTCCCTCTTTTGATTACTCAAGCCTTAAAATTGAACACTGCACCCTAGTTAGTGTGCAGTGTTCAATTTCTTAACTATGTTATATGTATTCCTTTGATCACACCTGTTTATGTATTTCATTTTTGGTTAAATGCCAAAGACTTGAGTCATCTATATTTTACTATGAGAAAAATCAACATATTTCAATGGCAACTACTACCAAGCCTCTTCCAAAATTGCGTTGGTCCAAGAAGATGATCTAAGAGAGAGTCCATGGGTAGGCATTCGTTGAGGGATTTACCCACTCTATTTTTTTTTTAAAACCTCATAGTTTGGTCAAAATTTCCACTAATTATTGAAAGTTTTTGACCAAATATTGGTGAAAATTTTGACCAATTCCTGAAAGTTTTCTACCAAGAATTGGTGGAAATTTCAACCAAGTCTTGAAAGTTTTTGACCAACATTGGTGGAAATTTTGACCAATTCTTCAAAGTTTTCCACCAATAATTGGTCAACATTTCAACCATTTCTTGACATTTTTCGACCAATATTTGGTTAAAATTTTGACCAAAAATGGCAAATCAAAGTTAGCAGAGACAAAAAAATTCTCAACAAATGTATTCATCAAAATTTTGATCAACCTGCAAGTTAGTCAAAATTTTGATGAGAAAAATTGCCATGAATGGCTTGTTCAAAATTTTGAACCAAATTCCCCAAAAATTGAGTCCAAATTTACTAGTGCTTGAATGGATATGTGAAGAGAATCTTCCTTAGCTTTGATACCATGTAAGAATTTTCCTTATGAAAAACTTCACCCAAGACCAAGGAGCTCAAGTACAAGCACCACAGTAGATCAAAAGAGTATGATTAGAATGATTATATGATATTCAATTCAATGTTGATGTACACTAGGAGTGGTTGTATATAAAGGCCTTTGGAATACTTCTAGAATGCCTAGGAATCAACATACTGATAAGTCTTACAATCAAGCACATGTCCACCAAGAGTGAATTATCCTCCATTAAGCATAGGAGTAAGTGCGATGATGAGAGGATAAGCCTAAAAATGTGTAGCATGCAAAAATTATGTTGTAGACACCATGTGCTTAATTAAGAGTGCTACTAACTGTGTTGTCTACATGACAACTCAATCAATTATGCAAAATCTAATGTTTTAGACACCATGTGATGAATTAGAGTTGCTTATTCTAGTTTTGTCAACATGAAAACTCATAAGAGTACACAAACTCCTAAGTGTCTCACCTAAGAAATAATAAAATAATGTATTGGCCTAAGTAAAGTAAGTCTAAATAGTAAATACTTATTTACACCAACAATCTTAAAAGAATATCAGATACCTCTAATAATATGTAGAGCACTACTGAGTATTTGTAGTGTACATTTTCTATTATGATTGCTTGTTGTTTGGATTTGGCTGAGGTTGAGTAGGCAATTGAGTTGGCTTAGGATTAGCATTATTTTTTGTAGGAGGTGGCATTATTTTAAGTTATCAAACTAGAGATGATAGTTGTGGGGTACTAGGATTTTAGTTAGGCCATTGTGGAGACCCCCTCCACTGATTATTAGGCTGCCAATTTCCTTGTGGTGGTTGCCATTGATTCTATTGATTTTTCCATTAGTTGTTTTGCTAGTTTTGCCAGTGGTTACTTTGCTGGTTTTTCCACAGGTTATTTTGGGAGCATTGGGAGGGATTCTGATAGCTTTGGTTTTGCCATTGATTATTGTAAGGATTTGAAAATTGTAGAGGATCTTGATGCATACCTTGTCTTGAGGCCCATGGTTGACGTTGAGCAATGAAGAACACTTTTTTATTATCTATGTCTATCTTCATGTACTTAGTCATAAAATGTTGATTCTCTAGGTTATCTACTAGTTTACATGCACAGTCTTTCTTTTATTTGTGGCAATGAGGACAATACTCCATTAATCATGATTTAGCTTCTACATGCTTCTTCTTTGTATTCATTGTGTCAAGATGTGTAGTGAGATCATTTATGATGTCTTTCTTGAAATTTGAAAGTAGATTAGATATGTTAAGCTTTGAAATACCCTGACTGATCCCTTTACTGGCTATGGACTAATATCCTATTTATTTCTTCATAGTTGACCTTGAGTAGTTAAGACAGATTTTCTTGAGGTCATCCCAAGAGGATAGATATACATCACCTCTAGCCATTAGGTCTAATTCTTCCAGACAATTATCATTTACCCCTCTCAAGAAGACTAGCTTCTGTGAATCCTCCACTAGTAATTGGTGAGGGTTCCTCTGCAGTGTATACAAGAAATGTGAAACATAGTCTTCCAATATTTTGTCCTCCTTTAATGATATTCTAAAGATATCATCTCCTCTTGAATCATTCACCTTGCAAAACTCTTTATATTTATCCAAAAATAGAGTTTTCATTTCATCCCAGGTACCTATTGTATTGGCTCCTAAGCCCATGAACCACTATATGCTGATTCTTTCAGTGTTACAGGGAAAAAATTGAGCTTATGGGCATCATTGTTATAGTTAAAGCTATGATAGAGTATGTCAAACTCAAACAAGAAATTATCAGGATCCTCATTTGCAAGGCCATAGAACTTTGGGAGAGTAGTTTTAGGTATATTTATGAGGAGTCTATATAACCCCCACCTCTCTTCATTTTTTTTATCATTGTTGTTGCTTTTGTCTTCTCTTTTCATGCCACCGAACTTCCTAATCACACCCCATACATCATCACTACTCTGCACTTGAATAGGTGCAACACTCCACACTATCTTCCTTGACTCCTCTACACTTTCTTCTTGCAAAGAAAAAAAAACATTATGTAAGAAAGTGCACAATTGCGCACCTAGTGAGGTGGGCTCCTGCGCACCCTCACCATCAATAACTGAAACAATCTAAAAATGGAAGCACATGGTTAGGTGCACATTAGAACACCTATCTAGGTGCACTAATGCACACCTAAATTTGCATGTGACAAACACTTAAAAGAAAAAAAAGGGCAAAACATAACCGAAGTTGGGTACGCATTGGCACACCTCCCTAGGTGTGGTGATGTGCACCTGCATTCTCATTATAAAACCCTTTAAACAAGTAAAATAAGTTTTAACTTCTTTGGCACATAGTAGCACACCTAATGAGGTGTGATATTGTGCACATCAAAGTTAAATAAAACATAAAAGATGTGTCTGGTGTGCCAATTCAACATTCTAAGGGTTTTTAGTAGTTTTTGCAACTGGATGTTTTGTTTTCTCCTCTGACTTAGTTTTAGGGTTTGTTTTGTTCATTTCTCTCCAATTATATTCCAAAATAATGGACATCATTTTGTGTAGATATTATGGCATCCACATTAGCTTCCATGGGTGAGAAAATGGCACCAAAACCCATCATTTTCAAGTTCCAAGGTGTTCCTCTAGTGAAATCAAGGTTTCATGATGACAACTCTGAAATTAGAGATACTAAGTTAGGACGCGCAAATTTGGGAGAATTCTTGAAGATATGTAACAAACCCACTGAGAGATCTTCTATGGTTTTTGCTTTGATTTATTTGGGTTTAGTGAATATAGCATCTCACCTGGTGTCAGTGCAATCTTTAGAGCTTGTTATGACACTTGTACAACACTTTGTCCTTGAGAAAAGAGTTGTTAAGAGTGTCACAGGAGATATCATTCTTGATCTATGACCCAACAACATTGAGAGACTATTTCATCTCCCACATGTGGATCAATTTATCAGGGTAACCTATGAGACAGTAGAAAGGTGGTATAGAGAACACTTTAAAGAGGCTTTGGAGATCATCCAATCTTCTTACCTTATAGAGAAGACTCATCTAGGAAAGACAACTAGCAAAGCAGACATGACCAGAGAATATATGAAGGAAGACATTGGGTACTCAATCATAATTTTGAGTAGAGTTATGGGTTTGCCAGTAGCTCGACATTTGAACATCTTTATGGTCCACTTTATCAAGACCATCAAGACGGGTAAGATGCCACTTGATTGGGCCTCTACTTTGAGTAAAAAATTATGTGAATAGTTGGAAGTGGTAAAGGATAAAAGGAAGTTCTATATGACATCTTATCTAGTATACTTGTTAGTCACAAGGGCAATAGATTATCTAGGGTTGTATAGAAGAGGTAGCATGCAAGATCCAAATGCATGGCCATACATCATCTACCCTTAGTTGGTAAAGAAGAAACTCTCAAAGCAAAGTAAAGAATGCATAATTATGAATGATGCATTCATATTTGACATCATCTAATTCATAGAGGGAGATTATGCAAAGAGATTATCTAATGATTTAGTGGCATAGATAATAGTTCTTGGAGCATATTACATTCAGTTCAAGACATTTACATATCTAAGGGTAGTTGATACTATTTTCAACCCAAAGAAGCTTCTAAGGTACCCTTGTGATAGACTTGTCCTTTTAGAGATTACTCGACAACTTGAGTCTGCATATGACAAAGTTAGGAAACAATGTAAATTGTGTTAGACATGGCCTCTAATCATAGGACTATTTCAAGTGAAGAGGAAGCAAGATATTCCTTCTTTTGAGTGTGAATGGGATTAGTATCCCTTAGAAGAGTACAATTCTCCATGACCATGTTTTGATAATATCGGGAGAGTACAGTATCTAGTAGGAAAAGAATTCACACATGAAGAAGCTATTGAAGACCATTAGATGAATGCAACAAATGGCTATGATGTTTGTATCAAATATTATTGTAGGATGACTTTGTATTTGGCAAAAAAGGCCTTAAAAATAAAGATTCCATTATAGATATTGCAACAAGACTTAGGGGAGATACTTGATCCTTTGTTCAGTGTAGATAAAATAGGGAATGACCCATAATGAATGCTGAGGTAGACAGAGAAGAGAATGATGATATTAACCATTGGGTGAGGTACATCATCAAAATGACATAGGATTGGATCAAGAAACCATTTAAACTTGATCCAATACCTGAGATGGTAATTTTCCATGCACAAGACTGCCCAACTAAAGGTAGAGGGAAGAAAGTCACCATCCCTACCTTTGCAACTCAGTCACCCATTAGGCATGAAATGGTGTACCAACTTGACAAACTAGTTGGATACTATCACCCTTAGGAGAGAAAATGAAAGGACAAAAGAAAGAGCAGTTCTCCTCAAAGAGTCAAGCCAAAGGAAGGTGAAATCTTGGCACCCCCACAACAAGGGGAAATAAATGTACAAGGGTCTAAGGATACAAGGGGATCAGAAGTTGAGGTTCAAGAATAGGAAGTAGAATTGGCATCCCCTTTGGTGCCCAAGAAAGGAAGAAAGATTAAAACCCCTATCAAGAAAAGGAAAATGGTGATCAGGAGGGTAGTGCCTTCCTCATCTATCTTGGAACCCATTCCTAAAGAAGAAGAAGAAGAAGAGGAGGATGAGGAGGATGATGTACCTTTGAATAGGAGAACACGAATAGCTAGAGCCACAAAACAAGAAAGAAGAAGAAATTCCATTGTTACATCACCATCAATCCCAGAACAACCTCTACAAACAACTACATCCAAGGATGAAATGCAGTAGTGGATTAATGAGCAAGATGTAGAGGGTGATGACATATTTAAGATGTCAAATTTTGATTTCATGCCAATAGGGATGGAATTAATGGGAGGCCAAATCAGGGATAGGCCAACCAATGATCCTCAACAAGAATATTGGACTCAAATGTCCCTAGAATCACAAGATCATGAACTTCCTCCTCTATCCCCATTGCAAGTCACTACTATAGACAAAGGCTCTGCTACTCGCCTACCTCCAAGTACCAAAGAAGAACAAATTCAAAAGGAGTAGGAGGAAGAACCACAACAAATATCAACTGATGATGTGTCTGGGGAAGGGAAAATGGTTCAATATCCTCAACAAGCTCCCCAAGACACCGAGGTAGGAACAATGGCTCCATTGAAATAGAAACTAAAGAGGGACAAACATCATAGAGGGAAAGAACCATGCAAAGGAGTGATAAGGGAAAAGGGGTGGTAGAAAAAACTCCATCATCCTCAAGAGGCAAGCCTTTGGTGGAACCAGTCCCAAGGTGGTTATGCAAAGAAATGCTAAGATTTAAAAGGCCACAATTCAACACTGATGAAGAGGATATGATTGAGTTGATTGAGGTTCTAAGGAATCTTGAGTCCCCCTCAAGAGATGCAAGAGCATTGGAATTCATCAATAGTGATCAAAATCAAGATTTATTTGCACAAGTTCCTATTCCTCCTCTTGATGCTGATGTAGAATATTTGGGTCCACAAGATTACCAGATCAGAGAGTTAATGTTTGGGAAGCCCACATTGGATACAACCAAGTTCATGGTCACAATGGGGATGAAGGAGGTGTTCATAAGTTTGGATCAAGAAGGGGCAGAACTAATGATACTTTGTAGGCAAAATGACATCTTGAAAGGATATTTTTTTGAAGTTGTCAGTCCATTGGATCTTGAACACCCCGAGGATACTCTAAATGCTGCACTTGATAGAACAGATGGGAGAGGAGTGTGTTTGGATCCATTTTTGAATGCCTGTCAGCAATGCCAAGAAAGTTTTGAAAAAAAGGGTGTGCTTATCATCAAGGGAAATCTAAAGCTACTAAATGCTATTCAAGAAAATGTAGAAAAAATGGTAGCAATTTTGGAGCAGGATTTCAGTATCATGGATGAAGTACATGCATGGGGAAAGGATTTATAGGTATTACAGGCCATAAAGGGGTAGAGGTACAGAATGCTTGTAGATGTATATATAGTAGAGGAGTTTAATTTAATTAATGATTGGATTAAAAAAATAGTAGATAGTAATAAAGTAATGGAAACATTACATGCAGAGATCCATTGGCTTAAGGACCAAGCCCAAGAGTAGATTTTGTAGGTAGAGAAACATTACAATGATGCATGTCTTGACATTTTTTAGGATGATGAATAAGAGAAATTAATGCTAGTAGAGGTAGTAGTAGAGAATTTCAAGAAGATTTTTGAAGAAGCTTCTAGTGATGAGGATTTCATGCAAGCATTTAGAATAGAAGAAGCCTTGCTAGAGTTGGATACCAAACTTAAGGATTTTGTTGAGACCCATATTGAAGTAGACAACTAAAAATAAAAGGTCAAGTAAAATGCCTTAGATTTACTAGATAAAGTGAAAATCACTGATATTATTGAGAAATTCAAGGGCAAGCATCCATACATAGCTCTGGTATGAAGGGGAACAAAACCCAGAAGCCAAAATTTCAGTTTTGACACTTGGTGAATTTTTTGCATTGTTTACCTTTGACATGTGCTGGTGACCTTATGTGCTAATGCACTCGTGTGCTTTTTGGCTACAAAATGTTGGAAGGATTTTGAAGAAGTTATATGTGAGCAAGTGCACTAGTGCATTTCTTCTGAGGTGCACTTTTCAAAGGTGCACCAACAATTAACTGCTAGTGCTAAAAATAGAACTTTCCATGCATTGGAAACACATTATGGCAGCAATTTAACTATGACAGATGCCCAGTGAAGGATAAACTTCTATTTTTGATACTTCCAAACATTTCCACATTGACTAAAGGCTTTCTTATTCTTATTCTCTCATAAATTCTTTGTTCATGACATGTAAAGGCTCATGCATCCAATTAATAAATATAAAAATGGATGGAGTCCTACTAAGCACCAATTAGATTGTTAGTTTGTATATAATTAGTTTGTTTTGTTAAATTAAAATCATATTATTGCATGAATATATCTCTCACTCTCAACACAAATTGAGGAAATTATTTCTTACAAATATAGGATTGTAATATGTAATCAAGGCCACCATAATTTTGCAATAATATTATGCTTTTGGTGCTCGCATTGGAGTGTAGTGATTATTTCCTAAATGTATCATTGCTATATGGATTTATGTTCATGGAATTGTGATTGAGAAAAAACTTTATTACTTTGTTTCTGGTTGTGCAATCTTTTAATTCTGGTGTTTGCTACGATTTTACAAATTTCACTAATGTATCTAGCTTGAGAAGAAATCACCAAATTGTACCTACAGAACTCTTTGTCTCACATGAGTGCACTTTCTATGGCCTTGTGATTTGATGAAGAGTAAAACATCATATGGTTATTAATTTTTCCATTGATGATTACATTAGTGGAATTAAGGAAGCATTGATCTTGTTTTTATTGGTTACCCACCAATTTGTTTGAAAGCTTAACTCGCAGACATGTTGTTTTATGTAGCTTATGTCCATTAGGATTTTACTTTCATGTTATTTTCTTTAAAGTACTTGTTATTTTCTTTATTAACCCCTTGTTAAATTATGAATTCATATTAGTTGCATCATTAGATTGCATTCATTGGAAAACATAAAAAATACAAAAACATAGTTCTTTTTTATGTGTTTTATTTTGAAACAATGAATAGATTCTACATCTCATTTGAAATCAAACTAAACAACAAAGGCCTCCTTGTGAACAAAAATATTTATCTTCAATTGAGAGGATTCTAGCAGGTTGCAAGATCACCTAGAACCTTGGAATTGATTCACAAGATCGACTTTTCAAGAGAGGAGTTCAAAAGAATTCCTGCCATTTAGCATCGTGCATAACAACAACTCAATAGAATTGGCACTAGAAGGAGGGTCAATTTTTATTTTTAGAAAATAAGAAAAATTTGCCAAAGTTTTGAAATTTTGCACTTTTTACAAGTTCAAACAAAATTTTGAGCTTTTTGAGAAATTCAAGTGTGCTGGTACACTAGTACGCTGGTGAGCTATTGTGTTGCTATGCTAAATTCTGTGGTGCACCTCATTTTGTGAGAAAGTGTACTTCTACAAAGGTGTGCTTTTTCCAAAGTTGATGCAAATTGGAGGGCCTTGATCTAGAATCTCCATTTCAATGAGCTTTAAGATCCTCACCAAGTGCACACGAGGTTCTTGAGCTTACCCATTTTTTAAAACCATGAACTAATAAAGGAATACCTCAAATTCAACCACTTCCATTCGACCTTTCATCATCTTCTTCAACTCCCCTTCCACTTCAACCACCTAGTGGACCACCAAATAGTCCAACAGTTCCACCTTTGTAACAACCACCTTTATGTCTACCAAATCCTCTAATGGCCTTTTTTGCAAATGTTGTAGATTCACCAATAAACTTGAGAGGTGCACTCCATGACCTTCCCAAGAATCTTGAGAAGTTTTTCCCAAGGTTCATTTATGGAGAAATACGAACTATTGAAGATCAGATCAAGGTATTCAAAGAAATTTGCAACTGAAAATAGATTGCTAACAAGGATTTGGTTCTTCATTTATTCCCCTACTCTTTGGGGGAAATTTCCTTTAATTGGTACATTAATTTTGCCACCTAGACGTATTGGAGATTGGGATACTTTTGAAAAATTGTTCCTGGAATAATTCAAAACTTTTATCAACCCAGCCCTGATACATCAACAATTCATATCAATCAAAAGGGACCCAGTCGAGATGGTTTCACGCTTCAACCACTACTTTCATATGGCATATTGCAAGCAAGAAGTACCATAGACTATACAGTTGAAGCTGCTATTCAAATTTATCTGAATGCTAGGGATAAAGTTTTCATAGAAGCAATTACCTTCACTAAGAAAGCTAATCCTAATGGAGGACAATTAATGCTTCCAATTCAAGTGATCACAACCATGCCAACATACCCTGTCAGAGTACCCTTATGAATCCAATTCCATTCCAACAAGCACCTACTCTACAAAACCTCGCTCTAACATATCTAGGGTATGCACCTCTAAAAGTTGCATTTTTTGAGCAAAAGGCAACAATGCCCACTAAAGTAGATAATAGCTTTGTTTTAGAATTTGGTTGGATGAAAAAGAATACATCACAAATGAACAACAAACTGACTCATCTAAGATTTTCACAAGGATAGAATAACAACTTCTAAAGGAACAACACTGGTCCTTACAAACATCAATTATGACCAAAAATATAACAGGAACTTTAGTGGAAACAATAATGGGGGGAACAATTTCAATCCTCCTAATCATAATAATGGCTTCCAAAGATAGAACTAATAGTGGAACACCTTTCCAAATAATGGAAGCATTCCTATTGAAAAGAACAATAACAATGTTTAGTATGTAGATATTGATCAGTATGATGATGGTGAAAATGCATCTAATAATGATGGTTTGTACTATAATGGGAATCAAGAGATGACTCAAAGTTCACAAGTAAATGGCAATGCTCCTCCTATACAATTTAATGATATGCTATTAGAATACTATGATGTTGCACATAATGCACAAGTAGAATAGCCCATCAATAAAGAATTCTCATTCCCATTTAGCCAGGAACCTAACCTTTAGCCTAAACAGATATTTTCTTTTTGCAATGATAATTGAAATACATACAATCTAAGAAGTAGAAAAGAACCTATGATAGATGGAATTCCTCTAGCTTTACAACCAACTCCTCCTGATTTGAGAGTGAGTAACAATCTAGCACCAATTAGGCCACCATATGGAGGATAAAAAAATTAGAACCAGGCAAATGTGCCAACTATATTAAAAAATTCTACTTGGTCTACTAAAAAGTATAGTGTGGTAGAGGACTTGAAACAAACTAAGGCCAATATGTCCATGTTTGACATGTTGCAAAATTGTCTAGAACAATGAGAAGCACTCATGAAGACTCTAGATCATACGAAGACTCCCTATAATACAAACACTATCCCTCAAAATATAGTATCTCAATAGGTTAATGTTGTAGAAGCAATGCACACTATGTTTAAAGACAAGGTGGAGATGCCCCCATTTTTGCTCAACATCAAAATATATGGGAAGAATCTTCACAATTTCTTGATTGATTTGGAAGCCTCATGTAATGTCATACCACTGTCAATAGTGCAAAGGTTAGGAGTCATTCCTCAACCTTATAATTAGATAGTGATACAGTTGGACAAAATGGAGGTGAAAGTCATTGGTGTATTGAAAGATGTTCGGATACAGTTGACTGTCAATCCTTGGATTCAAGATATTATTGATATACATGTCGTTGATATTCTAGAGATATATAGGTTACTTCTGACTACAGAATGAACAAAATTCCTAAGAGGATGGTTCTATATGGATTTCACCCATTTATGGTTACCATGGAAGGGATTAAACAATCAAATCAAGATAAATATAGAACCCAAATTAAAAACAATGATTACAAAAGACAACACTCTAAATAAGGTCACATTCCTACAATTAGATTTGGGCTCATACAAAGTGATGGCATTTGATACAATTCCCACCAAAATATCAAGTAATCCAGATAAAGAACTCAAGATATTGATCCCAAAGGAAAAGATCGTGACACAATTCATAGATAGTATGGTGGCTAATTTACAATGCTTGGGAGAAGAATTTGACCCTAGTATATTACTCCTCCAAAGATTTTCCAAATTACATAAAGTTATCCATTCTGAGTTTGAATGCTCATCATGCCAAGAGGGAATTGCAAACGTGTTAACACACATGATGCAAGACAAGGATAATAAATTCTAAAAAATGGACCCATGAAAAATCAAATCCATATAAACTCATCTGAATCTATGGAAAGGATCAAAGAAGAAATTGAAGATCTAAATTTGTCATATAGTGATACCTCTTCAGATGGTGGAGGTTTATCTTCTCCTCACCCAAAAATGATCAAAGTTTAGAGAAGGAGATGGTACATGAAAGGTCAAGGGTGGACTTTGGTAGTTGTTCATCCTAAACCTAAAGTTGATGAAATCAAAGAACTAATAGGGAAAATTCAAGACAATCAAGAAAAACATACACTTCCTTTGTCAAGAATTTATAAAGGAGAATCATCAAGTTCACCTCACAAGAAGTTGTAGTGGGTCCCCAAGAAATAGTCATTCCAAGCTCAAGTAAAAGAGATACTAAGGAAAAACAAACACAAGGTTAGAAAACTCAAGGAGGATCCAATTTGGACACTTCACTTCAATGGTTCTAGATGCAAATTAGGGGTTGGTGTAGGTATTGAATTGGTCAACCCAAAAGGTATGTATTTCTACATAGCATATCGATTACAGTTTAGGTGTACAAACAATGTTGTAGAATATGAAGCATTGATATGAGAACTTCTCTTTGCACTAGAGAAAATATATACAACTCTGGTAATCAAGGGAGACTCTTAGTTATATGACAAGTGAAATCACTATACTCTTGCAATGACAAAAGGTTACTTGCTTACAGGAAAGAGTGTGGGATTTACTAGATGATTTTAAAGATTTAAACATAAGGTCCATTCCAAGGAGGAAAAATGTGGTAGCAGATGCTCTTGCTATTTCAGCAAGTGCATTACAACTATTCAATATAATAGAATTGAAAACATTTTTAGTAGAGTTGGTTGATGCTCGATCTATTCTGGACAATATTACAAACTTTCAAGTCTTTCAGGACGATGAACACATACTTGAGTTTATCATGTGCAATGGCCACTTTAAAGGGTAAGAAATTGATGACACTTTAGATGACAAACCTGAGGATGATGAACTTGAAGACAAAGATAGGATCCTAAACTTGAAAAGAAACACTATTCCTAAGGGAATGGTTGAGTTAGAGTGTATCTTTGATCATGATGAATCAAAATTTAATAAAAGAACAACCCAAGAAAAAGGGATCAAGGAATGTGATGCATACAACTTAGGGATTGATGAAGATCCAAGAATGGTCTGGATAGGGAAAGCATGTAATGCACAAGAAAGGGAAGATATGCTCAAACTACTTACTGAGTATAAAGATGTTATTACTTTGAGCTACAAAGAGCTAAAGATGTATGACCCTAAGATTATAACCCATGATATCCCCTTGAAACTAAATGCCAAGCCTTTTTTTCAAAGACAAAGTCCTGTTAATCCTATCATTGAACATCTGATAATGAAAGAAGTTAAGAAGTCATTGGATGCTAAAATCATCTTCCCCATTCATAATTCCACATGGGTGGCCAATTTGGTTCGTGTACAAAAGAAGACTAGAGAGATTCATCTTTGTATTGATTTTTGTAACTTGAACGTAGCATCTCAAAAGGAAAATTATCCTTTACCCTCACTAGATGAGGTTTTACAAATTGTAAATGGTTCAAAGATGATGTCTTTCCTAGATGGATATTAAGGATATAATCAAGTGATGGTTGATGAAGAAGATCGACTAAAGATAGCTTTTACAACTAAATGGGGAACTTTTTCCTATAGGAGAATGCCTTTTGGACTGATTAATGTAGGTGCTACATTTCAGTGAGCCATGGATGAAGCTTTTAAGGGATTGTTCAATAAGTGTAAGTTATCTACATGGATGATTTAACTATCTTTTCAAAGGATCAAAGCACTCACATTGCTGATTTAAGGTGGGTATTCAATAGATGTCATAAATATGTCATATCCATCAATCCCAAGAAATTTTTATTTGGAGTCACTAAAGGAAAGCTCTTGGGTCATATCATTTTTGAATCTAGGATCTACATTGATCCTGATAGAGTTGAGACCATTCTAAAGTTATCACCTCCCCACAGCTGGAAGGAACTCAATTCTTTATTTGAGAAGATAAATTTTGTATGGAGATTCATAAGCAGATTTGTAGAAATAGTTCGTCCCCTTAATGATTTACTCAAAAAGGGAGCTAAGATAGAATGGGTTTTGGAAATTAAAATATCATTTGAGGATATCAAAGTGGCCATTTCCATGGCCCCGGTACTGGTAAGTCCTAACTAAGAGCTACCTTTCAAGATATATTATTTTGCTTTAGAGCATTTGTGCATAGGAATCCTAACACAAAAGAAGGAAAAAGAAGATGAAAGACCTATTTCTTTTATGAGTTGTCCCCTGAGAAATGTCGAGTTGAATTATTCCAACCTCGACAAACAATTGTTTGCTTTGATCAAGGCAATAAAGAAGTTCTTCCATTATATACTAAGAAGTAAGGTGTATGTAATCGTACCTAATCTAGTAGTAAATACATTATTGATGCAAAATGAACTCAGTGAAAGATGAGGAAAATGGATGGCAATAGTTCAAGAATTTGATTTAGAAATTCAACCCATGAGGTTGGTCAGAGGTCAAGGATTATCAAAAATGATAGTTGATAAACAGGTTGAGGATGAAAAGGAATTCAAGTTTGATAGTGAAATGAATGAGAATGACAAGATGAAAATGATAGTATCTCAAGTTGATATTGGCCAAGGTGTAGTAACAGATGTCTGGTATTAGGATATTTTTTACTACCTTTTGCAAAACTAGAGCCCCAGTCAGATGAATAGTTCATAACATAGGGGACTCAAAATGAAATGTGAGTCCTACATGCTACATGATAGAAAGTCGTACAAAAGGAATTATGAAGGAATCTATCTAAAGTGCTTAGGACATGAGGAAGAAAAGGAAGTTCTAGAGTAGTTTCATGATAAGTATGGTACAGGGCATGGTTAGACAGAAGTCACTGCTCATATGATTTTAAGATGGGTTGTTTTTGGTCCATAATATTCAAAGATACTTTTGAGCACATACATTCTTGTCATATCTACCAAACTAGCGCTAACAGGGAAAGACACCCAACAATGCCATTATAGCTAGTGTACAAGGTATGCCCTTTCACAAAGTGGAGGCTAGATTTCATAGGTCCTATCAATCTATCATCATCAACTAGACACACATTTATTCTCACAACCATGGATTATTGTACACAGTGGACAAAATCAAAAACTTTTAGAAATTGCACTACTAAGGTAGTCATGAACTTCTTGGAAGAACACATTGTTACTAGATTCAAAATGTCATTTTCCCTTGTGTGCAATAACAGATCTGCTTTCACATCAATATTCTTGACTCAGTGGGCATTTGAAAACTATGTCATTATCAAGTTCTCTTCAAATTATAACTCACAAGAAAATGGGATAGCAGAATCTATGAACAAGAACTTGATCACAGTAATAAGATGGTTATTGAAAGAGAATCTTAAAGATTGGCATACTCAACTCAAATATGCTCTATGGATAGATCATGTGAGGGTCAAGAATTCTTTCAAAACTTCTCCATAGTTTCTTTTCTATGGACAAGAGCTAGTATTCCCGCTCAACCTCAAGATTCCTATGTTGAAATTCATGAGTGGGTATGTTGAAGATGTTAACAAAGTATAGATTAGATTGATGAATCTTTTAGAGATGGACAAGAAATGGACATCTACATTGGAGCACATGGCTAAACATCAAGCTATCGTGAAGAGATGGTTCAACAAGAGGGCCACAAAAAAATCCTTTAGAATTTATGACCTTGTTCTACTTTGGGATAAGGTGAAAGAAAAGTCAAGCAGCCACACCAAGTTTCAATGCTTGTGGATTAGTCCTTATCAGATTGCAAGAATTCTTGAAAAAAATTCTTTTAGGCTCAATTCCTTATAGTTGGAATTGGTTCCTTTGCCAGTGAATGGGCAATTTCTAAAACATTATTTTGAAGCCTTAAAAAAAAAAAAAAACTAGTTAGATTTTATTTTTGCAAATGTGTTTTTTTTTTGCAAGTGTATTTGCTTTCAGGTTGTGTGTTTGCTTTCAGTCACGTGTTTGTTTTCAAAGTTGCATCAGTCTAGCGGGTAAGGTGCACTCAAGATTTTATCTTGACATATCTTACTAACTACTCTTTTGGTTTTGATTTCAAGAAGAGGTATTTCTTTGTCAAAACATTTGGATGATTGTGTGTCTCATACCAACTAAGGAACAAATGTTACTTGCAATAATAGGGGGACTTTTAGTTGTGAGTTCAAGATTCTAGCCACACCAAGTTTCAACACTTTACAAATTTAAAGATCAATTGTCTCAAGTGTTGTTAAACCAAGGTTGAAGACAACAAGGGATGGTCCAAGCCCCAATTGGTTCAAACAGATGGGTCCTCTCGAAGGATTGCTAAGATCATTGTTTGGCATGAGAGTTTCTAAAAAGTTCTAAAAGAGGAATGCAAGGGATGTTCACAAAAGAATTGAATCCAAGAAACAAAACTAATATCTTGGCTACATAGTCTAAGTGTAATCAGGATACAAAAGAAAATAAAAAAGGAAGAATGGTGTTAAGACTAAATGATTCTAAAATATCTAAAATAGGTAACCTAATAAATAGATACAAAATGAGCTATGGAGTATAAAAAACATTGTCTCATCCAAGAGTCAAAATGGTGACATTATGAATTACATGGAAAAATTATTCAAAAGATTGCTAGAAAATTCAAAAGAAAAGTGACAACCCACTAAGAGTCCTTGAATTGATTCTCTTATCTAGTCAAGCAAAGGATTGATAAACAACCTTCGTAAAGATTCTTAATGAATGAGCCAAGAGGGTGGAAGAATATTTCCAAGTTGTCAAAAGCTTTTGATAGTATGCATCCTAAGATGTTGAAGGAAACAAATACACTGAACACACACTGAGCTTGGAGGTTTTGGATCCTGAAGTTTTGACTATGAAGTCATTCAAAATTTTCTTTGAATGTTTGAGATTCAATTGATATTTGAAACATGTTGAAGGAATGTTTGCTGATGAATAAATACCTATCATTTCTTACTTTTTTCAAGGCTATTTTTTGTGGTTACAAAACACATGCCTCATTTCCATGTGGAAATGGGGACCCCCTACTTGGAAATTTGGCTCCTAGTCTAGGATCTGAGCCATTTTAAAGTCTCACTTGGTCCTTTAGTTTGTGTCCAGGTCCCAATGTGAGAACTCAATTGTCAAAAATCTAGGATTTTAAATGAAATATTTTGGAAACACTAGAAGGTGCACTAGTGCACCTCAAAAAGTGTGCAAGTGCACCAAAAAGTGAAAGGATAGAGAATTTTTAACACTACCTAGATGTGTAGTTGCACAATAGCACACCTATACACCTATGCAGCTATGAATATCTAAGGAATCTATATAACCCCCTACCTCTCTTCATTATTTTAACATTGTTGTTGCTTTTTTCTTCTATGTTCACACTACCAAACTTCATAATTGCACCCTACACATCATCGCTACTCTGCACTTGAATAGGTGTGACACTTTTCACTATCTTCCCTAACTCCTCCATACTTTTTGCTTGCAAAAACAAAAACATTACATAAGAAAGTGCATAGTAGCACACCTAGCAAGGTGTGTTCCTATGCAATGTCACCATCTATAATTAAAACAAACTAAAAATGGAAGCACATGGTTAGGTGCACATTACCACACCTATCTAGGTGCACTAATGTGTACCTAACTTTGTGTGTGATAAAAACTTAAAAGAAAAAAAAGGGGAAAACATAACCCAAGTTGGGTAGGCATCAGTGCACCTCTCTGGGTGCAGTGATATGCACTTGCATTCTCATTATAAAACCCTTTAAACAAGTAAAACAAGTTTTAACTTCTTTTGTGTGCACTAGCACACCTAATGAGGTGTGCTACTACACACATCAAAGTTAAATAAAACATAAAAGGTGCACCTGGTGTGCCAATTCAACATTCTAAGGGTTTTTAATAGTTTCTACAATTGAGTGTTTGGTTTTCTCCTCTAACGTAGTTTTAGGGTTTGTTTTGTTCATTTCTCTCTAATCATATTCCAAACTAATGGACATCATTTTGTGCAAATATTATGGCATCCTCATCAGCTTCCATGGGTGAGAAAATGGCACCAAAACTCATCATTTTCAAGTTCCAAGGCATTCCTCCAGTGAAATCAAGGTTTCACGATGACAACTCTAAAATCAAAGATACTGAGTTAGGACACACAAATTTGGGAGAATTATTGAAGATATGTAACAAACCCACTGAGAGATCTGCTATGGTTTTCGCTTTGATTCATTTGAGTTTAGTAAACGTAGCATATCACCCAATGTCAATGCAATCTTCAGAGCTCATTATGACACTTGCACAACACTTTGTCCCTGAGGAAAGAGTTATTAAAAGTGTTACAAGAGAGATCATTCTTGATCTATAACTCAACAACATTGAGAGAGTATTTCATCTCCCATGTGCAGATCAATTTATTAGGGTAACCTATGAGGTAGCAGAAAGGTGGTATAGAGAACATTTAAAAGAGGCTTTGAAGATCATTCAATCCTCTTACCTTAAAGAGAAGACTCATCTAGGAAAGACAACCGACAAAGTAGACATGACCAGAGGATATATGAAGGAAGACATTGGGTACTCAATCATATTTATGAGTAGAGTTATGGGTTTGCTAGTAGCTGGACATGTGAACATATTTATGGTGCACATTATCGAGACCATCAAGATGGCAAAGATGCCACTTGATTGGGCCTCTACTTTGAGTGAAAATTTATGTGAATAGTTAGAAGCAGTAAAGGATAAAAGGAAGTTCTATATGACATCTTATCTAGTATACTTGTTAACTATAAGGGTAATAGATTATCTAGGGTTGTATAGAAGAGGTAGCATGTAAGATCCAAATCATGGCCATACATCATCTACCCTTGGTAAAGAAGCTCTCAGAGCAAAGTAAAGAATATAGAATCATGAATGATGCATTCATATTTTCCATCATTTGATTCATAGAGGAAGATTATGTAAAGAGATTATTTGATGAAGTAGTGGCATAGATAATAGTTCTTGGAGCATGTTACATTTAGTTCAAGACATTTACAAATCTAAGGGTAGCCGATACCACTATCAAACCAAAGAAGCTTCCAAGGTACCCTTGTGATAGACTTCCCCTTTTCGAGATTTCTTGAAAGCTTGAGTCTGCATATGATAGAGTTAGGAAACAATGTAAACCATGTTAGACATGACCTCTAATCATAGGACCTTTTAAAGTGAAGTAGAAGCAAGATATTCCTTCTTTTGAGTGTGAATGGGATCAGTATCCATTAGAAGAGTACAATTATCCATGGCCATGTTTTGATAATATTGAGAGAGTACAGTATCTAGGAGGAAAAGAATTCACACATGAAGAAGCTATTGAAGACCATTGGATGAATGTAATAAGTGACTATGATGTCTGTATTAGGGATTATTATAGGATGACTTTGTATTTGGTAGAAAAGGCCTTAAAAATAAAGATTTTTTTATAGATATTTCAACAAGACTCAAGGGAGTTGCTTGATCCTTTGTTCAGTGCAGATAAAATTAGGGAATGACCCATAATGAATGTTGAGGTAAACTGAGAAGAGAATGATGATATTAACCATTGTTTGAGGCACATCATCAAAATGATGTAGGATTGGATCAAGAAACCATTTAAACTTGATCCAATACCTAAGATGGTGATTTTGCATGCACAAGTCTATCTTGCTAAGGGTGGAGAAAAGAAAGTCAACATCCCTACCTTTGGAGCTCAGTCACCCATTAGGCCTGAAATAGTATATCAACTTGATAGACCAGTTGGATACTATCATCCTCAAGAGAGAAAAGGAAAGGAAAAAAAAAGAGGAGTTCTCCTCAAAGAGTCGAGCTAGAGGAAGGTGAAATCCTAGCACCCCCACAACAAGAGGAAATAAATGTACAAGGGTCTGAGGATACAAGGGTATGACAAGTTCAAGACAATACACAATTGCCACCAACTGTTGCACTTAGCCAAACATAAATAGAAGTTAAGATTTAGGAAGTCTCCCCACCATAGCAAGTAGAACATGCATCCCCTTTGGTGCCCAAGAAAGGAAGAAAGATTAAAACCCCTGTCAAGAAAAGGCAAAGGGTGATCAGGAGGGTAGTGCCTTTCCCATCTGTCTTGGAACTCATTCCTGAAGAAGAAGAAGAGGAGGATGAGGAGGAGGATGTACCTTTGAATAGAAGAACATGACTAGCTAGAGCCATGCAACAAGAAAGAAGAAGTTCCACTATTACACCACCATCAACCTAGAAGAACCTCTATAGGCAACTACATCTGAGGATAAAATGCAACAGTGGATTGATGAGCAGGATGTAGAGGGTGTTTACATATTTAAGATGTTAGTTTTTGATTTCATGCCTATAGGGATAGAATTAGTGGTAGGCCAAATCAAGTATATACTGACCAATGAGCCTCAACAAGAAGATTGGACTCAAATGCCCCCAGAATCACAAGGTCCTGAACTTCCTTCTCTATCCCCATTGTAAGTTACTACTATAGACAAAGGCTTTACTACTCCCCTACCTCCAAGACACCAAGGTAAGAATAGTGAGCTCCACTAAAATAGAAACTACAAAGGGAGAACCATTGTAGAGGGAAAGAACCTTGCAAAGAAGTGATAAGGGAAAAGGGGTGGCAGAACAAACTCCATCATCCTCAAGAGGTAGGTCTTTAGTGGAATGTGTCCCAAGGTGGTTATGCAAAGAAATGATATGAAGTAAAAGGCCACAATTCAATGCTGATGAAGAGGATATCATTGAGTTGATTATGGTTCTAAGGAAACCTGAGTCACCCTTAAGAGATGCAAGAGCACTGACATTCATCAACAGTGATCAAAATCAAGATTTATTTGCACAAGTGGCTATTCCTTCTCCTGATGTTGACGTAGAAGATTTGGGTCCACAAGATTATTGGATTAGAGAGGTTATGCTTGGGAAGCCCACATTGGATATAGCCAAGTTGATGGTCATAATGGGGATCAAGGATGTGTTTAGAAGTTTGAAGCAAGAAGGGGTAGAACTAATGACACTTCAAAGGCAAAGTGAAATCTTGAAAGGATATTTAGCCAAAGTTGTCAGTCCCTTGGATCCTGAACACCCCAAGGATACTCTAAATGTTGCACTTCACAAAAGAGATGGGGGAGGAGTGTTTTTAGATCCATTTTTGAACACCTATTAGAAATGGCAAGAAAGTTTTGAGGAAAAGGGTGTGCTTAGAATCTAAGGAAATATAAAGCTACTAAATGCTATGATGAAAATGTAGACAAAATGGTTGCAATTTTGAAGAAGGATATTAGTATCATGGATGAGGTACATGCATGGGGAAAGGATTTACAAGTATTATAGGCTATAGAGGGGCAAAGGTATAGAATGCTTGTAGATGTATATATAGTAGAGGAGTTAGATTTAATTGATGATTGGATTAAAAAAAATAGCAAATAGTAATAAAGTAATGGAAACATTACATTCAAAGATCCATCGGCTCAAGGACCAAGCTCGAGAGTAGATTTTGTAGGTAGAAAAACATTACAATGATGCATGTCTTGAAATTTTTGAGGATGATGAATGGGAGAAATTAATGCAAGTAGAGGTAGTAGCAGAGAAGTTCTGGAATATTTTTTTAAGAAGCTTCTATTGATGAGGATATCTAACAAGCATTTAGAATAGAAGAAGCCTTGCTAGAGTTGGATATCAAACTCAAAGATTTTGCTGAGACACATATTGAAGTAGACAACTATAGACAAAAGGTCAAGGATAAGTACAATGCATTAGATTTACTAGATGCAATGAAAATCACCAAGATTATTGAGAAATTCAAGGACAAGCATCCAAACATAGCTCTGGTATGAGGGGGAACAAAACCCAAAATCCAAAATTTTAGTTTTGACACTTGGTGAAATTTTTGCATTTTTGACCTTCAAGGTGCACTGGTGGGCTGGTGAGTTGGTATGTTGATGTGCTGGTGTACTTTTTGGCTACAAAGAGTTAGAAGGATTTTGAAGAAGTCAGAGGTGATCAGGTGCACTAGTGCATTTCTTCTAAGGTGTGCTTTTCCAGAGGTGCGCCAATAGTTAACTGCTAGTGCTAAAAATAGAACTTTCCATGCATTGGAAATACATTTTGGCATCAGTTTAACTACAATAGATGTCCAGTGAAGGATAAACTTCTATTTTTGACACTTCTAGACATTTCCACATCTACTAAAGGCTTTCTTATTCTTATTCTCTCATAAATTCTTTGTTCATGACATGTAAAGGCTCATGCATCCAATTAATAAATATAAAAATGGATGGAGTCCTACTAAGAACCAGTTAGATTGTTATTTTGTATATAATTAGTTTGTTTTGTTAAATTAAAAGCATATTATTGCATAAAGATATCTCTCACTCTCAACACAAATTGAGGAGATGATTTCTTATAAATACAGGATTGTAATATGTAATCAAGGCCACTATAAATTTGCAATAATATTATGCTCTCGGTGCTCGCATTTCGAGTGTAGTAATTCTTTCCTAAATGTATCATTGTTTTATGGATTTATGTTGATGGAATTGTGATTGATAAAAAAATTTATTTCTTTGTTTTTGGTTGTGCAATCTTTTAATCTAATGTTTGCTATGGTTTTACAAATTTCACTAATGTATCTAGCTTGAGAAGAAACCACTAAATTGTACCTACATAACTCTTTGTCTCAAATGAGTGCACTTTCTATGGCCTTGTGATTTGATAAAGAGTGAAACATCATGTGGTTATTAATTTTCCCATTGTCGATTGCATTAGTGGAATCAAGGAAGCCCTACTCAGGTTTTCATTGGTTACCCACCAATTTGTTTGAAAGCTTAACTCGTAGACGTGTTGTTTTCTATAGCTTATGTCCATTAGGATTTTACTTTCACATTATTTGATTTAAAGTACTTTTTATTTTCTTTACTAACCCCTTGTTAAATTAGGAATTCATATTAGTTGCATATTAGATTCAATCATTGGAAAACATAAAAAATACAAAAACATAGTTCTTTTTTGTGTGTTTTATTTTGAAACAGCAAACAAATTCTACATCTCATCCAAAATCAAAAAAACTAGAAAAGCTTCCTCATGAACAAAAACATTTATCTTCAATTGAGCAGATTCCAGTAGGTCGCAAGATCACCCAGAACATTGGAGTTGATTCACAAGATTGACTTTTCAAGAGAGGAGTTTGAAAGAATTCATGTCATTTAGCATCGTGCATTATGACAACTCAACAAGGAATAGTATATTAAATCTAAGTATTATTCTCCCCACCATAAGGTGCATTTAATTTGTCAACCTAGGAGCTTATACTTGAAAAGGTTGGCACATTATGTGCACTAGGTTTCTTAAGGAGTCATTATGCTTATGCTGCAAGAAAGTAAAATGCAAAGAAAAAACCTACACTAGTGCTACAAGAAATTAACACACTTGACTCTTCACTAAAATGAATGTAGGAAATGCAATTAAATGCTAGCTTATATTCCAACTCAGACCATCCACTATAACTATTCTCACAAATGTTGTAGGAACACTCACAAAGAATGATGTTGTAGGTGTAGACAGCTAAATTTGATTACACCACTTTAGTAATCTTATTTGGCTATCTCTAAAGGCATCATTAATTAAATTCCTATTTAATTAATCCTTTGCCATCTCCTAGCTGATTAATTTAATTTAATCATCTATAGTCCTAATTGATAAATCAAATAACCCATTATTTATCAATTAATCCTATTCTCCTATCTAATTCCAAAAACCTCATTTATTAAATAAATCACTTTAATAAATAAAGCCCTCAAATCTAATAGCCCCTAACTTATCCCTAATCCTCCATTTAGCCTAATCCACCCCATCCACCCATACTAACTAAGCTTAGCCACTAACTCACCCACCCTCATGAATGCCATCCACTTGCACATATCTAACAAGCCTAATCTAATCCTAAATCACCTCTAATCCCCCCTAACCTTGTCACATTCACTAAACAAGTTTAAGACTTTCCTAAGCCAAGAAAAGTCAACAATCTCAACTCGCTCCAAAATATCCCTACCACCAAGCCTTCATTGCTCTTACAAAGCCATAAAGACTCTTACAAGCCATTTATGAGGGTCTTTAAGGCCTTGAGCATCCTTTGTTGACTCATCCATCCCCTTGCCTCCATCCACTCACCCTGTGACATGTGTCACTTCTTGGTTGGTGCTAAACAAGCACAATCCATGTGCTCCCCTTTGAGTGCATCCTAGCCCTCCTTAAGCTTTGATCTCTCCTTGCATCTTAACCCTCCATCCCTCAAGCCCTTAGCCTATAAATTGAATCCCCTCGCAAGCCATTTCAATCAAAATCCATTTAGTAAAGTTACCATGTTGTTTTGAGAAGCCATTTTATCAACCTCACTCACTCACACTAAAAAGCCATCAAAAATCCATTAAAGCCTTTGGAAGCAATCAAGCATACATCCCAAATCCACAAATAGACACATCTCCAAAACAAGAAAGGCCTCATTGAGATAACCTCTTAATGGTTCATATTTTCAATTGAGGGTTTGTCTTTGTCTAGCATATATGTTATGCTTTTTAATTTTGTAAATGCTTTCATTTCATGTAAATTAGTGTTTCTAGCATAACTATTTAGTGTATAAATTTTGGCACGCCCGGTGGGACCCCGCATTTGGGTCAATCTAATCATTTTTTTTTGTTTTTTTTTATAAACTAACAAAACTAACATTGTTTGCTTGCATTTTTTTGCGTTAGGTTTGCTAATATTTTTGCAGGTACACAGGTTCCTCTTTCAAAATTGCACCCCCGGCCATATAATCGGTTTTCATTTTTGAGGCTTGAAAAACGTGCTATTTTTGCGATCCCGCGACCATGGGAACATGACTATACTCCAGTGAGATCGTGACCCCACGACCCTGGGAATGCAAATTTGTCTTGCAGGAGCGCAACTTTTGACCAGTCAAAACTTTGAAACCCATTCTCACATTTGACCTCTGGAACTCGCTGATGAATTCCCCTGCGGGAACACTGATAAATCCGCCTACGAGATTGCCTTCTCATGGGATCGCACTGTAATTTTTAACCCACGGCCTCAATTTTTATTCACCAATTTTCTATCTCGCATTCCCACTAACTGTTTCCGCATTCCTGCGACTGCGAGATCACTGCATTAACCCGCATAATTGCTGCATTAACCCGTGGGATTGCCTTGCCTCTCAAACCAAAACTCAACTTCAACTTTGCTATGTTTCTGCTAACAGTTCTTGCATTCTCGCACCTGCGGGAACGCATTCTTAACCCATAGGTGTGCTGTGCTAACTACTTGGTTCAAATTTCTGACATTTTCTAGTGCAGGTTTTTATTCTAACTGGTTTTTTGCAGGTTTTATCACCATATCTTTATGGTCATTAACAAATCATAATCATAATCGTATTTTTATTTTTTTAAAGAGTATAAATAAAAATTTATCTTTTAGTGGTTTCGTAGGATATGGACCATTCTAAGCATTTTTACGCATATCAAAAATAACAAAAAAAGTTAAAAAAAAATTTCCCATAGTTAAGCTTCAATTTTGGGTGACTAATCAAATTGCTTTTTTGTAGCATTGCAGGTTGGAGCGTCTTACTAACCTAATCATGTTTTTTGCAAGAATGAACTTGCATGTTTAAACACATCTTTCCTTGAATGAATGTCACTCAAATCACTCTCGAATGCCATGGATTAAAATCAACCTTTTATTGGAATGCATGCTTAAAACAATGAACACAATCTTGAATGCCAAAAATTAATTAATCATTGCAATATCTCACACTTCCAATTTGGGCTTAAAACACTCTAACACAATCTTGAATGCCTAACAATCAATGAACATTGCATGGTTTTGACACACTTCAATGGCGCGACATTTCTTATGTTGATGATCTCTCAATTTCCATTTATGTTGACAACGCTGTCAAGTTGGAATTGAATATCTATATCTTAATCACTTGTGTTTTCAATAGATCAGACAATCTAAGAATCAATTGGTGAAAGAACTCTGCTTTTTAGCCCAAGGTCATCTGAATCTTCTCTCCCCTTGTCGCCTTTGCGAGCCATCTTGGGTGTATAAGACTAGGATCCAAAACCTTATTTTTAGTTTTAGGAGGCCTGCTTGGGGATTTCATCACCCCTTGGGATGACCTCAACTCTAGCATTCTGACAGAGTATAAAGATCGGGAGGTGATTCCAAAGACACCTCTCTTGGGATCAAGATTTTGTCACTCGGGCTAAGCCTCAAGGAACTTTATACCCTTGAGAAGTTAAAGAGGAGAAGTGGGTTACCACTCCTCTTGGCTGTGTGACATCTTTTTGGTTTCATCTACGGATTTGGGCCTCACGTACCTTGTGTATATCAAGGACTCCCTAGCTAAACCAAATTTCATCCTTATAGAAAGCTTCCTAGGATGTTGGTGTGTTTGACGTGCTTGCTCCAAACTTTTGTCTACTTGTTTGTTCATAGCTTTTGAATGAATGTTTGTCAACTTTGGTCAAAATCCCAAAAAAGCAAAAATCTCCCAGCTCAAGGCATACTTAGTGTAGTCACTGCCTCATTAGAAAATCATCCAAATCATCCCCCCAGCCAGCTAGTAACCCAATCCAAAATCACCCAAGCCTTTTAAGAGTTGTTGTCACTCTGCCAAAATTTTCTATCCAATCAATGCTACCAATCAACCAATCTCACTAAGGTTATCCCTCTGACAGAGCATTGTTTAGGGTAATCTAGCTTTGTCACTTGTATCCCTCATCACCTTGAGCTAAAGTTTGGGATCCACAAGTGGTCAATCTCGTGTCATGCCCATAGGATCATTAGTCTATCCTCAAGTTGACATAGCCATCACCAAATCCAGCACATAGGAAAGAAAAACCCTCACTTGTTGATAGCATGCCCTTGAAGTCTTTTATCCATAGGAAAGCCAAAAATCTCCAACCAATCCTCCTTAGTTCTGTCATACAGTTTTGACTCTCCCTAGGAAATCTTTCATTAGCCAATCCAAAATCTACGCTTAATCCAAATCCAACCATGAGCTTCTGTGTTCATCCATATGCGAGACCCCATCCCCATCCAACTCATCATCAAAACATGAAATCCCAAACCTATCATGATGTGTTTGGTAGTAGTGTCCTTTCTCCTGCTACATCCTATTCCAATGATGATGAAAATTTTGTTGACTATGATGAGTATCTTGAGAGTCTTAGAGGCCGTCTGCCGACCATCCCCCAAAATCCAAAAGTTATTCTAAATTATCTAGTCATTCCATCTGATATCCTAGCTTCTCCTCCATCACCCAATCAACCAAGCTTCCAATCTTCCACCCCCATCACACTAGATACTCCTATCAATCCTCCATCTCCATTTTTGATATGCGAGTCTCCAAGGAAAGTTATAGAGGAACCACAAGCCAATCCATCTCCTCCAGCCAATGAGTCAAGTCATCTAATCCAACCATGTGAAGTAATTAACGATGAAGCCTCCCCACCTCCCACATTCATAATGTTGCCTTCATCTCCCATAGCTACCATCCCCATACCATCCATCAAGCTTCTCAAAATCCATTAAATTTTTTTGGTTATATCTTAAAATTTTGAGCGTAAGTGTCTTCAAATTCTTGTCAAAGTTTACAAATTGTTGATTTCATAAGGAAAAAATGGCCACTTATATCCCCCTTTTGGCACCATAACTTGGTGCACTTACCCCATAGTTAAAAGTATTGTTTTATAATATGTCATAAAATATAAGAATAAAATGATTAAAGCTAGCTATCACACATTAAATCAAACTTTAATTGTTGAACCTTATGATACAGTAGAAGTTAGTCAATATTGTAATTATTCCCTATTAGGTTTATTTATATAAAATTATTTCTTGTTACCATTCATATATTATCAACCATAAAATAATTAAAAATTAGAAACTTGTAGATACATATTAAAATAGTTCAGATTTACATTTTATTTCTTAATTTTTATAAAAAAGTATTAGTATGTTTTTTTATTGGTAATAATAATAATTTATTAAAATTAAAAAAGGTTCTAAAAAGTTTATTTCCATAGCAAGCCTGGTCAATATGGAAACCTAACTCCTAAGCACCTAATCATCCTAATTACAATATGATAACTAGTATTACATAAGGATCACAACCATATCAAGAAAATGTGTGATCAAAACCATAGAAACCTCACAATCTATAGAAAAAATACCAAAAAACCACATGATGAGCCATAGATTATTGAAACTATATCACAACTTCTAAGTGAGAGAATTTTGGAATGGCTTCACCCAAAGAAGAAATATAAACTCTTCTTTGATTAGAAGAATCAATACAAGACTCTTCTTGGTCCTTGTTGCCATGGTTCTTGTACCCACTAAATTGCAAACAAATCCATCTCTATTTTGAGTCAAAACAAGTTTGAATGTATCAAACTTCAATCTTTGAAAGGGTCAATTATTGATTTTATTTTTATGACTTTATGATCTTGATGCATCTCTTTTGTCTCTAGCTTCGTCCAACACTTCAAATTTTTGAAATCTAGTTCCTAAGTCTTAAGTTATCAAAGTTTAATAAAGCATCCCAAAACACATGTTTCATCTTAAAATCTTAACCTCTCCATCAAAAAGGTTAAGATAAGTTTCCAAAATACATGTTTTAAAATAAATCATTAACCATTAACCTCATCTAAAAAGGTTAAGGATCAAGCTCCAAAACACATGTTTCATCTTAAAATCTTAACCTCTCCATCAAAAAAGGTTAAGATAAATTTCCAAAACACATATTCCAAACCATTAACCTCAACCTCTCATCCAGAAAGATTAAGGTTAGAGGCTCAAAACATGCATTTCTAAAATAGTTATTAACCTCATTTTTCTAAATGTTCAAAGATAAGAATTGAAAGGTGAGTCATCTCAAAGACCTCTCTATGATAGAAAATACATCTTAGTCATGAAGGAATGAAGATATTGCTTCAAGGTATTCAATGGAGGCTTCAAAATTCTAAAAGCAAGATAATGTATAGAGGAATCGCCAGGGAATCAAGAGTCTTGAAAAGAGAATGCGAAGAAGCCTGTACCTTAACTCTAGTGTGCTCATTTTTTATACTTCCACAACACTCAATGGAGAAGATTTAGAGCCTTAGTGAGTGGTGTCATGATCAAGATATCAGCTTCAGCCCACATGGACATTACTTTGTGTTAGAGAATTGGTAACTTATGCTTGCAACAAGTTTGGAGTTCCAAATTTATGAAGATTTCTTTGAGCATTGGCATAGGAGGAATGACAAAACCCATGAACTGCTTGGCAAGATTGTCCATTAGTTTCGTAATTTATGATATTTGATGAGAGCATAGAATGAGTAATGAATTAATATGAAACAGTTCATGTGAATTGTTTGTTAGTATGTCTTCTAAAATGGTAACTTGAGACGTCAATGGATAACATGGAACATGTTTGTTCAAATGTTCATGGTGGAAGTGTGGTGAATATAAAGGTGAAATATGAAACCATTAATGAGGTCTATGATATTGTTGGACAAAATACCAAGTTCAAGTTAGAATTTTTAAATGAATCTACAAAAAGTAAGAGTAGGTGCACAATAGGGGAAGCTCATCTAATGTGGAAGACCACAATTGCTACTAAAGTTTGAGTTGAAAATTTTTATTAGAAGTGTGCCTTTATCCTTGTTTCACATACCAAATTTCTATTTCAATATTAGATTCCATGACGGTTGAATGTGTAAAAGTTGATCCTCAAATTATTGCAAGTAGTAAGCAAATCACATAGTAGATTTGTATGCCAATGGTGGAGTTATGACCATAATCACAGGTCATTTGGTGTAATGCCTCAATAGAGAGGTGGTGAGCATGGACAGAACATGCAAACTGTTTGAAAAAACACTTTACCTCCAAGTCATAGTGCATTGAGTGGTGTTCATTAGTTGATCTCCCATGATCAGTGTAGATGAAATATTCAAAACACAATTATTAAGTTATTGTGATGGTGAAGCATGCTTCAAATATGGACATAGTATTACATGCCAATATTTTGTGATACTCTAGATCTACACCACATGACATGTTCAATAGTGTTCAAAGATTGAGTTCCAATGACTAGGTCAGTCGGTGTGAGAAGAGAAGTTGTAGCTACTCTAACAAAAGAAGCATCAAGCATTGTTTGTTTGATACCATACCTAAAAAACTCACAACTCATGAGCATTGAAGATGTTAAAATAAAAAATTTCATGTATGCATATCAAGTGTTTAAAGAAATACCATTGGGAGTGTACCATGTTTGATCAAAACAATGCCCAATTAGGATGCTACACCATAGATTCTATTGAGATAAAATTGAAATCATCAAATTAAAATAATCTATGTATTGGGTTTCTCCTATTGCAATCAACATGTGATAATTTAGTGGCATAAGTGATGTTCATACAAATCATCAAAGTAGCACCCAGATTGACCTTCACACTATAACTCCAGTATCTAGCCAAGATTGTTATGGAAGATTCGTGCCATTATCATGAAAAATGAGATGATGGGATCAGTTTATTGGTGAGTATGAATGGAGTATGAGTGCATTTCTTGATGATAATGTTTAAAGACTTGTTCCAAGCCACAAAGAGAAGAGGAGAAATGAGAGGCAACATATCTCAGTTGGTGAGGTCTAACAAAGCATGTTAAGAATACTTGCCTTGTTTTTTAAGTTGTACAACAACCTATTAGAAGTAGTTCACAAGTACTTGGCAAGATTTTTGGTATAATAGAAAGGATATATGCTTCCCAAATAAAGAGTAATTTAATGGTGTCTCTCGAATATGCTTGTAATGCTAACCAAAATAGGGAAATGTGGTTGAATATGTTGATCTATTTTATCAAATTCCTATGTAAAGTGTTCCACAAAAATCATCAAGGTTCGTACGAAAATTTAAAGTGAGACATCAACATACAATTAAGGTATTTTAATGAATTTTGTAAGGATATGGCCATATAAAGTGGAATGTTAAAATTGAGAATAGAAGGACATGCTCAATTTGATTCTTCTTCAACTTTTAAGTTGAAAAGGAGAAGATCAAATAGCTACCATCAAAGATCAATCATTTCTTTTGTTTGAGTTTCAAGTGACATTGGTGAATTTTGTCAAGGTTAATTAACCTCTCCTAAATCATGTATTTGAGAAGTAGTTATTAACTATGGACGAGTAGTTCCTAACCTCCATGTCTATATAAGGAATAATCTTAGCTTTGTAAAGGGACTTTTTGGACTTTGGAATATGAGAACACTTATGTTAGAATTTTGGTGGTAAGATAATATTTTGGAAAGTGTGTACAAATTTTGTCTTTGTAATCAAAAATTCCCCTTAGGTTCTTGGTGCAAGAAAATAAAGGAACTTGCAATTAGAGTTCTTTTCTTTCAAAATCTAAATTATTAAAAATGTTGATTCTCTTTATAGTAAGAATATTCATGGTATTATGCAAATGTTTATGAATCTTGGATCAACATTATACTAGTGGTAATTCTCAAGTGTAGATATTGATTGTTGTTATTAGTGGTTTAAGTTAGTCCAAGAAAGTTGTGAAGTCATGTGGTGCATTCTTTGACAATAGCTTTCTCTCTATCTTTCAAGTTTTAATTCAATTATGTTGAAAAATCAAATACACCCATCATATGAGGGAGCTTCCCCTCTCAAATTCAAAGGAAGATTGTAATCTGGTAGTGATCAGTTTCAATCTCTCCAACTATCAACACAGTTGTCACTATTCATAGGGAAAACACAGTCAATTTTAGAACTAAATTTATAGTGATGATTATGTTTACCAACAATCCTCTAGAAGAAAAATGTCCACCCTTGTCAAATCCACTATATCTATCATAGATGAGGAACCCTAGGCCTTAAACCTCCTTATAGTTTTCTAGAACAAAATTCAGTGATAGATTAGTGGGAGAGTATTTTCATCAACAAGGTTACAATTTACACGTAGTCACCTCCCTCTTTCTTTTCCTTGGACCTACATTGAGAGTAAAGTATAGTGCATAGGTTTGCAAAAACAAAGTAAGCTTCCACCAGCCCATTCATGCTACTCACGTGTACCTCATGAGGGGCAACAAAAGACCACACCATGAGTGGCTGAAGTTATTTCATCCCTTTTCCAATTAAGTGCCACCCATGGGTGGTTACCCATATGCAAGCCCATCCCCAACTCAACTTGTTGCACATCCTCAAAACCCACACTCCACTTGGGTACCATGTATTATGTAGCCACCATAATCACTTCCATTTTAAACTCTTCTACCATTAGATTCAGAGCCGAATTTAGAAAATATATATTTAAATTAAAGTGTGGCCTATAATCATAGATCAATTATTCTTTTACTAAAATGAGTTTAGTTTCCTCATAGAAAATATCTTCATCAAACTTGAATACATTACATGTCCTTTTCACATAAACACAACTTTCAAAAGATAGGATTTGGCCTGTGACTTGTAGTGACAAATTTTCTCCATTGAAAATGATAGACACTCTAAATACACCTCTCAAAAATTTGATTACACTGCAGGGAAAGGAAAAGATGAATCATTTTAAAAATCATAGAGAAGCCTCCAGAAACATCAAATTCCAAAAATCAATTCCTCATGAATCTACTTCACACCAAAATCTCCACATGTGTCTAATATGAGATCATGTATCATCTTGCCTCCATTTCAATAAGAAGTGAATCCCAAAAATATCTTCCATGGTTGATGATTGTGTAATAAGATAAACTATCCTCACTTGAAAAATTATTGTCCGCATATTGATCCTTGGTTTAGATGGTGGCAGTATAATCCACCCCAATGTCCCATTACTTTGAATCATTTATATGCTTTCTACATCTCTAGTTTGTATGATGAGATATTCCTAAATTTTTTAATTCATTTAATATTATCTTCTAGTGAGCCTACCACCTTAATATTTGAAAGCTTATCTACTATGTGTTAGCCTCTCTCAGCACATGGGAGACTCTAAATTCATCCACTTCATTAAAAAAGGTTATAATTTGCTTGACATATTTTTCTAGGTACTACGTCTCCAAGTTGCCTTTTGCAATGTCATTAGCTATAATATGAGAATCCCCCTTTAGATGCAAGCCTTACCTCTGCCAAACTTCTTTGACAAAAACCAAGAACTTAGCTTGGTTATTTGTGGCATTCATCACCCTTTTTGCACATATTGTCAAGATGCTTTCATCATCAGATTTATCCCTTACACCAATTCCTGAGGGGCCTGGGTTTCCTTTGGAAGCCCCATAGGAATTGATTTTTATCCACCTTAGCTCAAGTGGGGTCCACTTCATAGTAGGTATCCTAGAAAGAGAATAAACTCTCAAAGGGTCATGAAGGACCCTATATTAGTATTTTAGTAAACATAATAATACTTATAGGTTTTAGGTATACATTTTTCACTATATAAAAATATTAGAAATGTGATATCTAGCACAAAAAATATATTTAAAATAAAAGATATATTTTTTAAAGCTCGTATATATTATAATGAAACATAGTAATATAGGTGTTCTTAAATTACAAATATACTTTTTCAAAAAATTAAATTTGAGTTATTCTAAATTTACGCATTCAAAAACCTAGAAAATGGTTCTTGTTCACCAACACTCGTAATTTATTTTTTCTTTAATAAATGTAAATGTCATAATAATAAACTTTATGCATTAAAAAAAGAAATATTTTGTATAGATAATAGGTTAAAGTATAGATTATTTATTATTTACTGAGATTAATTATTATTATGTGTTAAGTTGTGTTGTATGCTCATGCCTAAAAGAAACATTGCTACTTGTTCAAATGTACTTTAAAAAAAGTAAAGATATGTACTTAAATTATATTTTATTTATATAATAAATATTTTTTGTATTCAATTTTATAAGTTGGAAATAGTTTAATGACTTTATTGAATATTATATTTGAGCCAATATTAAATTGTAACCAATGTATACATAATAGTATCAATTTAATTAATTAATATTATATGTGTAAATTGATGATTTACTTTTTCAATTATTTAGTATGTTATTAATTGATGTATATATTTTAGTTAAATAAATCATATAATTATTGTTATTAAAAATAATTTTCACAACACAATATAGCTTAGTTAGTAGATATAGAACTATTAGCCCCAACGAATAATGTAATAGGTAATGTTATGAATGTATGTAAAAGAGACATATCAATTTTTATCTTGCCATTGATATCAAAGTCTCAGTTGAGTAGACATTATGCTAACTCAATATAGCACTATTTCATTTGATAAATGAAGAGGATTTTTAAAAAGTATGATGAAGAAAAAATTGATGAGTGTAGTATTTAGTGGTTACTTGAATGAGTTGGACAACAATAATGTAATGTTGGTTTGATTGTTGTACAATCATGTTATATTATAAAGTATTGAAGTACACAAGCTTAATTGAGTGACAAGGTTAATGAAGGTAGATTGTATTCAATATTTCCCAAGCAAGTCTACTATTAACCGATCACTATATTACCCAAGTAAAATATTATGTTCATCGTGTAACAGCTAGAAGAACAAGTTTGGAAAATTGGATTCTAAGGACAACTTTCAATGGAAATATGAAAAATTTGAGATGGTCAAATGCACAAGACAAATTTTTTTACAAGATCTAGGGCTAGGAAAACTCAATAAGGATATGATGATGAAGATTGATGGAAGATAAGGATGAGAACAAAGTTCTATGCAAAGTAAATTTTCTATGGTTAAGTACATTGAATATGAAATCGATGACTGCAAATATGTGGCAAAAAATAAAAGAATTTGGAAGCCTAGATATGACTATATAAGGAGGAGAATAAGACATTTTTAGGCTTCTAATTTTATTATTGGTTTGTTATGTTATTTAATTGATAAAAGTGTAAACTATTGAGAGAAGAAAAAGAATAGAGTTGAGCTAGGATAACTAAGTAGAGTCAAGGAAAAAGGAGTGAATCAGCTAGTTGAGTGAATAGAAAAAAGAGACTAGAAGGATGAGCGTACCTTGTTGACCTCCTTGAATTACTAAGATGAACATACCTTATCGCAGTATTTCAATGCTATAAGTGGGGAGATAACTCTTGAGTCTGAATCCTAAACCCTAAGCCAATTGTCCTAGAATGTAGGACAAGTATTTGAGTTAGTTTCACCTTTCTGAATTTGTCAAGTGACATGAATCTATGACTTTGACCCCAGAGTTTGATTTTTTTCTTTGTCTTTAGTTGAGTTGTCATATTTGGTTTTGTGGGTCTATTGTAATTTTCTATTATAATTAAATAAAATTAAAAGAGCAATTTAATGATTTAATTTAATGGAAATTTTATAAAGAAAAACTTTGATATTCTATTATATTTAATTAATTAAATAAAATAATTAATTTTAAAAGATTTTATTGAAGTTATGATTTTGGCATTTTATATTTATTTAATAAAATAATAATTTATTTAGGAGTTTTATTTTAATAATAAACTCTAAAAACATTATTAGTTAAATTAATAAATATTATATTAAAACATCTCATAATTAACTAGAGAGAGTAAGCAATGATTTAATAAGGTTTATTTTAATTCAATTGCATAAAACTTATGCATGAAATTAAAATATAATAAATTAATTAAAGAGAGAAAGCTAATTAATTTAATAAAGATATTTTAAATTGAAAAAAGTGTGCAATAAATTTAAAGATATCGATCAATGAGTTCCTCACATGATTGCACAATCAGAGCCCCAAATTAAGGGGGAACTCTTTATTAGAGATCTAGAGCTCATTTTTGCAATAAACGGGTTCTAGAGGAGCAATTTTACAGAAGAAGGGTTTCAAGAAGGAAAAAGGAGGATTATTTGCATGCTCTATGCAATTGTTGTTTTAGCATCAGATCAAGGTAGGATCTCGTGGTTTATTTGTATAGTAATTTTTTGTTCTTCGAACTTCTATCTTCTCCATGTCTGTGTGTATTCTAGTTTCATAGTGTTATTTGGGTTGAAACCCCCTTGTATGCAAATTTATTGTTCTTTGATTGAGAAATATTTGTATGTGCTTTGAAAATTGAAAACCCTCATTGGATTTAACCTGGGTGTTTTGAAATGGATTTGATAAAATCAGGTTGTGGGTTTTGGAAAAGAAATCAAAATTTAAAAGCATAATTTGATTGTTTGTTTGTGCTTCTCCTATCAAATCTATTGTGCAAATTTATTTATTATAATAGCAAGGGCAAAGTCTATTTTGTACAAGTTGTTTTGTTTGTTTTCTTATTATTATTATAAAACAAAAAAAAAAGGGAATTATGTGGTTTTAATAGGGGGCATATTTGTTTTGCTTATTAAACAAAAAAATAAAATAAAAGATGAATTGGTGAATGGAGGCCACCAACCCCCCACCCACCTTTCCTTCCCTCCTCCCTATCTCTCTTTCCCTCCTAGCAGCAATTTTGATTGCAGCTGCTCGCAACATGTGTTATTGTTGTTGCGGTTGTAGACTACTATGGCAGTAGCCTTTAAGGGACAGCCAACGGACCTTAAAATGCTAGTTTATTATTTTTTATTATTTTTTAGTTTTTTATTATTAGATTTAAAAGTTTTTAATTTAATAAGATTTTTAAATTATATTATTAAATAAAAGTTTTTTTTAAATATAATTTTATTTTAATATAGATTTTTAAATTAGTTTAATGTTAAATTAAATTTAATAATTAATTAAATTTATTAAAGATTTTAATTAAAGTTTTAAATTATTATAATTAATTTAAGTAATATTATAATTAATTAATTAATTTTTTATTAGGTATTAATTGATAATTTTTAAATAAAATAAGATAATGAATAGGTTTATTAGCTAACTCATATTATTTTATTAATAATTTGTTAGTTATTATTTAATTTTATCTTATAGTTTAAAATCAAGACATTGATTTTTGCAAGTTAGTGTTAGTTGTGCATTTGATTTGTTTAAAGGAAAATGGATTCAACTATAGAAGAAATTTATAAACTTTTAAAAGTCAAAAACCTAGAAAATGAAAATTGAAAGCCTAGTTTTGAACATTGAATCTTTGTGTTTGAAAACAAGAAAGAGAACTTGAAAACCTATAAGTGGAAATTAAACCTTTGTATTTTCATAACCTAATGTATTGAGAAAGTTACATTGCTTGGACTGTATGCGATGTGTGGTTTACTGATGTTGGTTTTTGGAGTTGACTTAGCTTTGATCAGTTAGGATGTTTACTGGAGGCTTAGGAGTTTTGTTCTCTGATGTCATGATGATGTTTTGATTATGATCTTTTATACCCAACCATGGTGATGTGTCATGTGTGTGTTATGATGAGTTTGATCAAATATTTTGATGTGTTTTCCAGTTCTTGTATAGAACTGAGGTGGATGATGTGTCCTTTCTGGTACAACCTTTGAGTCTTCGATCAATTATCCTTGAATGCTTCCCATTTTCTTGTATAGGATTGAGGTGATTAAATGATTTGTCTTGGTGATGTCATGTAATGACATGGATGTGGTTTATGTGTATTTAATTTTGGATCAGTATTGTTAGGATGATCATATTGGTGGAATCTATGATTAAGATCAGTGATGTTTTCTCTATCTTTCTAGTTGCTTGTTTAAGAATTGATGTATGGTTTAAGGTCATTTGAGATCTTTTTCTTTTGTTGAGCTTAGGGTAGGTTATCTGTATATCATTTTGGGAAGTGGCTTGCAATGGAGGTTGACATCCTAAAGAGGCTGAGGGATAACCCATTGTAGGTTATTTTAATAAGTGATAGCATTTCATTAAATGGGTTTTAAATGAATTAATAAGATATTGGTTAGACAAAAAGTCACTAGGGGGTCCAAAGTATTAAAAGACTATCGTGGTAACGTTAGAGCTGATGTGTTAGCATGCCTTGTTTGTATGAAAGGATACTGATGTTGCATAGAGTTATTAGGGGGTCTACAGTATTAAAAGAAAAGATGACTCATGCAATGACACTTGCCCACTTGCATAGTAGATTTCCTATGTGTCTTTGTTGCCTTTGGGATTAGTTTATACTTGTATCTTGGAACCCTTTGAGATAGTTTTCTTTTAGGCGATTCCTTGAACCTAGATGATGGTTTTTGACTTTTGAGCTTGTTATCCATTTGGGTCTTGAGTTTATCTCCTCAGCACAGTAGAAGTGGGCCATTTAGGTTCCATGAGGTTGGGTGGTATTTTTTTCTTATACCATTGAGATCTAACCATTGGATGTCATTGTTGGATGTGTTTGTGTAGATGTTCCTTTCTATCTGATCTCATATTACTATGATGGATGGTTGTGCTCTAAGTGTATTGTATTTGATTTCATAGATCCTACGAGATGATTTAATCTATTTCATGACGTATATTATTTTAGCCTCTCATACCCTATGACCTATATAGTGGATGATTGTGCATTTTTTTATTGCCAAGTGGCATTTGGTATAACTGTATATTATTTAAATGGAATTTGTACTTGTAGTTATTCTTTAATATGGATGTGTTATACACTAGTTTTAGTATTAATTAAACTTAAATGTGAATTCAACATCGTGGGACCCTTAAGAATTGTAATCTATTTATGATGGTTGTTATGTATGTGAGTTATTGCTTCTGCTATTATTTTATCTCTTATTGTTATTGCTTCTACTATATTATTTTGTTGATGTTGTTATCTTTGAAAAAAATGTGTTTGAGAAACTTAGTGAAACATTAGGTTAATTTCTTTTGAGTCACATGGTAGGGCATTACATTTAGTATCAGAGTCCAAGTTTCTACATTTGGAGCTCTGGGTATATTGGAATGACATTAGTTGGTAACTAGTTGAACTAAAACTTGTAAGACTCAATTTCTGGAAACATAGAAAAAGACAAAACTTGTAAGACTTTTGAGTTGGATTTCAGACATGTTTTCTTTTCATTATGGTTTAAGGTAGTATGCCTTTGATTGTCTTTACAAATATTATGTTGTTCTTGTTTAGGTGTTTTTAGTAGAGTTAGAAACTTGAATCTAAACAATTTGAACAAAAAAAATTAGAAGCGAATGAACTTTTGAACATGAAACTTGGAAACTCATAATATTTATGTTCTTGACTTTTGAATTATATCTATACATTATAACTTTTATATTTTCCAATGGATTTAGAGATGTTGATCTTTTGTTTTGAGTGTTTTAGGGGATCTAATTTAGCATTTGTTAAAAGAGGAATGTTGGATCAATATGGTTTTTGGTTTATTCTTAAACCAAAATCATATTTCTCTAAGTGACTAAAAGTGTATACATAGTTAACTTATTTGTATTAGTTTATTAAATGAGCTTTTTGTTTGACATGGTAGATAGTACTCTTTGACTTTTAGTTACCCTAGTCATTGTAGTAGACTTCCAAGAGTAAGCCTAAGTCTAGGGGGAGTGGATGTAATGCCTACCCCTACTTGACTTTTTTGTTGTATTGTTGAATTCTTTTAGGCTAGTTTTCTTATTTTTCTTTATGATTATCAGTACTTGGTTACTTGATTTAATTAAATGTTATTTCATACTCAGTTGATTTATGTGATGAGTTAGTTATTTTAGTTATTTCATGATTAAATTTGGTTAATGATAGATGTATGTTCATTCAACGATTTAAACTATCTCATGATTATTAGTAGATGGATTATTTAGATGTAGTTATATGGTTACTTAACCCATACTTGCATGTGTATCATGTGCCTGTTATTTTTCCTTATGTATGACATTTCTGATGTGGTTGAGGAAGGAAGTCATAGTCACCTGTTAGTCAAGATCTATACGATGTCCACTTCCTCCCATTGTCTGTTTATTTTAGGATATATAGATTTGTACATGCATGGATTTTATGCAAATTGTAGGTACCAAATATCGATTTCCCTAAATTACCAGGATGGGCATACCTTATCACAATATTTCAATGGTATAAGTGGGGAGATAACTCTTGAGTCTGAATCCTAAACCCCAAGCCAATTGTCCCAGAAAGTAGGACAAGTATTTAAGTTAGTTTCAACTTTTTGAATTCGTCAAGTGACATGAATTTGTTACTTTGACCCTAGAGTTTGATTATGTTCTTTGTCTTCAATTGAGTTGTTGTATTTGGTTTTGTGGGTTTGTTGTGATTTTATGTTATAATTAAATCAAATTAAAAGAGTAATTTAATGATTTAATTTAATGGAAATTTTATAAAGAAACAATTTGATATTTTATTATATTTAATTAAATGAGAAATTAATTAAATAAAAGAATTAAATTTAAAAGATTTTATTAAAGTTCTAATTTTGGTGGTTTATATTTATTTAGTTTAATAATAATTTATTTAGTATTTTTATTATAATAATAAACTCTAATTAATATTATTAGTTAAACTAATAAATATTATATTAAAACGTCTCATAATTAACTAGAGAGAGTAATATAATAAGGTTTATTTTAATTAAATTGTATAAAGCTTATCCATGAAATTAAAATGTAATAAATTAATTAAAGAGAGAAAGCTAATTAATTTAATAAAGACATTTTAAATTGCAAAAAGTGTGCATGAAATTAAAAGATATTGATTAGCGAGTTCCCTTCCGTGATTGCACAATCAGAGCCCCAAATTAAGGGAGAACTCTTTATCAAAGATTTAGAACTCATTTTTGTGATAACCAGGTTTTGGAGGAGCAATTTCAGAGAGGAAGGTTTTCAAAAAAAGGGGATTATTTGTGTGCTTCATGCTATTGTCATTTTAGCATCAAATCTAGGTAGGATCTCGTGGTTTATTTGTACGATATTTTTTTGTTCTTTGAACTTATGTCTTCTCAGTGTCTGTTGCATATCCTGGTTTCATAATGTTATTTGGGTTGAACCCCTTGTATGTGAATTTATTGTTCTTTGATTGAGAAATATCTGTATGTGCTTTGAAAATTTGAAACCCTCATTGGATTTAAATTGGGAATTTCGAAATGGATTTGATAAAATCAGGTTGTGGGTTTTGGAAAAGAAATTGAAATTTAAATGCATAGTTTAATTTTTTGTTTGTGCTTCTCCTATCAAATCTATTGTGCAAATTTATTTATTATAATAGAAAGGGAAAAGTTTATTTTGGGGAAGTTGTTTTGTTTGTTTTATTAAATTATTATTATAAAACTAAAACAAAAGAGAATTCTATGATTTTAATTAGGGGTGGGGGGGATATTTGTTTTGTTTATTAAACAAAAAAGTAAAAATAAATGACAAATTGGTGGGCGAGGGCCACCAACCCCCCACCCACCTTTCCTTCCCTCCTCCCACTTTCTCTTTCCCTGTCGGTGATAGTTTTGGTTGCAGCTGCTCACAACATTTGCTGCAACCATAAACTATTGCGGTAGCAGCCTTTAAGGGTCGGTAGGTGGGCCTTAAAATGCTAGTTTTTTTATTATTATCTTTTGTTTAGTTTTTTTTATTATTAAATTTAAAAGTTTTATATTTAATAAAAAAATTTAATTATATTATTAAATAAAAATTTGTATTAATTTTAAATTATTTTAAAGTCAAATTAAATTTAATAAATAATTATATTTATTAAAGATTTTAATTAAAGTTTTAAATTATTATAATTAATTTAATTAATATTGTTATTAATTAATTAATTTCTTATTGGGTATTAATTGATAATTTTTAAATAATATTTTTTTATTATAAGATAATGAATAGGTTTATAAGTAAACTTGTATTATTTTATTAAAAATTTGTTCACTATTATTTAAGAATTATTATTTGATTGCTTAATAATTATTATTTGATTTTGTCTTATAGTATTAAATCAAGACATTGATTTTTGTGAGTTAGTGCTAGTTGTGCATTTGATTTTGTTAAAAGGAAAATAGATTCAATTATAGAGGAAATTTATAAAAAAATTGAAGTCAAAAACCTAGAAAATGAAAACTAAAGCCCTAGTTTTGAACATCAAATCTTTGTGTTCGGAAATGAAAAAGAGAACTTGAAAACCTATAAGTGGAAATTAAACCTTTGTAATTTCATAAGCTACTATATTGAGAAAGTTACATTGTTTAGACCATATGCGATGTGTGGTTGACTAATGTTAGTTTTTGGGGTTGACTTAGCTCTGATCAATCAAGATGTTTACCAGAGGCTTGGGAATTTTTTTTTGTGATGTCATGATGATGTTTTGATTACAATCTATTATACTTGACCATGGTGTTGTGTCATATGTGTGTTATATGAGTTTGATCAGATATTTCGATGTCCTTTCCAGTTCTTGTGTAGAACTAAGGTGGATGACATGTCCTTTCTAGTATAACCTTTAAGTTTTTGATTAGTTATCCTTGATTGCTTCCCAGTTATAGCACTGAGGTGATTAATGATTTGTCTTAGTGATGTCATGCAATGACATGGATGTGGTTTATGTGTATTTGATTTTGGATCAGTCATGTTAGGATGATCATATTGGTGGAATCTATGATTATGATCAGTGATGTTTTCTATATCTTTCAAGTTGCTTTTTTAAGAATGAATGTGTGGTTTATGGTCATTTGAGATCTTTTTCTTTTGTTGAGCTTAGGGTAGGTTATTTATATGTCATTTTGGGAAGTGGCTTGCAATGGAGGCTGAGGCTTGTAAAGAGGCTAATGGGTAACCCATTGTAGGTTATTTTAATAAGTGATAATGTTTCATTAAATGGGTTTAAAATGAATTAATAAGATATTGGTTAAACAAAAAGTCACTAGGGGATCCAGAGTATTAAAATACTACCATGGTAACCTTAGAGCTGACTTGTTAGTATTACTTGTTTGTATGAAAGGATATTGATGTTGTATAGAGTCACCAGGGGTCTAGAGTATCAAAAGACTAGACTGGGTAACCTTAGAATTGACTCAGGTGATGACACTTGCACACTTGCATAGTGGATTTCCTATTTGTCTATGTTTCCTTTGGGATTAGTTGATACTTGTGTCTTGGTACCCTTTGAGATAATTTTCTTTCAAGTGATTCCTTGAACCTAGATGTTAGTTTTTTATTTTTGAGTTTGTTATATGTTTGGGACATGAGTTTATCTCCTTATCATAGTGGGATTGGACAATTTAGGTTCCATGAGGTCAAGTGGTAGTGATTTTTCTTATACCATTGAGATTCGATCTTGTATTTCTATGATAGATGGTTATACTCTGAGTGTATTGTATTTGATTTCATAGATCCTACGAGATGATGTAATCTAATTCATGATGCATATTATTTCAACCTCTCATACCCTATGATCAATATAGTGGATGATTGTGTATTTTGTTTATTTCCAAGTGGCATTCGGTATAATTGTATATTATTTAAATGGAATTTGTATTTGTAGTTATTCTTTAATATGGATGTGTTTTATACTAGTTTTAGTATTAATTAAACTTAAATGTGAATTCAACATCATGGGACCCTTAAGAATTGTAATCTATTTATAATGGTTATTATGTATGTGAGTTAATGCTTCTACTATTATTTTATCTCTTATTTTTATTGCTTCTACTATTATTTTATCTCTTATTTTTATTGCTTCCACTATATTATTTGTTGATGTTATTATCTTTCCAAAAAAAAAAAAAGTTTGAAAAACTTAGTGAAACTTTAGGTTAATTTCTTTTGGGTCACGTGGCGGGGTGTTACACTTGGTGTGGTTTATCTTGTCAAACCATTGATCAAAATAAGATCAATGGTAGGTGCTTTACCGCTTTGTGAAAATGAATGAACTTTATGGAATGTGGGGAAGAACCTATGTGACATGTAGCATGGGTGATGTTATTTCCTTTACAAGATGCAATAGGTAGACCTAGATCAAAGTAGTTCAAAGTTGTGAGATTGATGTTAGGACATGGCAGAAATTTGGAGCTATTTCATTGGATAAAATTAGTAGCTTGGACTAAAGTAAAAAGGATTTGGTGCACTGTCGATCATCAAAGGATTGACGATGAGCGCTTTCCTTCAATATGAAAATGAATGAACTTTATGGAATGCAGGGAAGTGACTTGTTGGCACGTGGAATTATTGAGGTCACTTCTCTTGTGGGCCACAAAGTTGAACAGTGTTAGCACAGTCGGAAAAGTGTCAAAATAGTTGGCAAATTTGCTTCATTTCATTAGCTATTGTTGATAATTGTGTATAAACAAAGTAAATCTTGTGGAACTATCAATCATTTGAAGATCAATGGTGAGTGTTTTCCCACTTTATGAAGATGTTTGACTTTTAAAGAAAGATGAGAATTGCCTTGATGACATGTGGTCAAGTGGGGTCAATCATTCCAAAATTTGCTAAGTAATGCTGAGGTGGAATACATGCCAAATACTTTATGATGATTTGTTGAGTCATCTACGTGTCTGATGAGTTGGAGGGCGAATGTATAGTGGGCCCAAAATTTTAAAAGAAAGTGCAATAATACCATATATTTTTTGTGATTTTTGACCTTGCAAAGATTGATGATTAACACTTTCCCATGATTTGAAATTGCTCAAAATTTAGCAAATGTGGGGAAATGTCTTGATGACGCATGGCTAGTTTCATAAAAGGGTAACACAATCATTTGATTTTAAAGATAACTCATCTGATCTATAAAGATCAATGGTTGAATTTTAAATTTCATGGCATGACATGAAATATGACTTTTGGGGCATTAATTATTATCAATGTTTTTCGTGTAGAGCTAATTTTCTAATAAGGATTATGATTTTTCATTATTAAACATTAAAGTTGCATAATTCTCATAGAGGGGAGATATTCAAATCTAAAGGTGTATTTTTTTAGGGTTTCAAGATACTACTAAATAATTTTAGAGAGATAAATAGGAAAATTGGGTAAGTGTCTAAATTTTTGGATAGTTGAAAAAATGCATTCACAATAAGATAATTTTACAAAATGCCTCCATGAAGGGATTTCTCAAGGAAAGTAGATTACCTAAAAAGGGTTGTGTATGATGATTTTTTAGAGAAAATACCACAATCCATAAATGGACTTTCTAGGGGAAAATAAGTTATACAAAAGAACCCTAGGTTATTGATCAATGAGGGTTTTTATGACAAAGAAAATTGGTTAAGAGATGTTGAAGTATCTGTCAGAGGTTTAGAGCTTTTTCATAAATGGTTTGTAGAAAGAAGACTTGACACTCCTCTAAATAATGTATGGGAATTTGATATTGGCAAGTTAATTATCCTAGGAGTTTTCTTTGATGATGACTTACTTGCAGTAATGTCAAAGAAGTATGATCCCATAACCAAGATAGTGAAGAATCATGCTAGCAATAACCTTTTTAAGGTCTCACCAAAATTGATTAGAGAGGTTTTCAAATTAAACCCGAACCTTGCAATTCATGAGAAGATAGATATGGAAGATCTCCAAGCTAGTTATGATACATAGAGGGTATATTAAAGGGGAGGACCAGTACAAGAATATTTTGTCAAGATAGGACAATTACCCTTGGTTACACCAAATTCTCTAGAGCCATTGTTGAGAAAATATTTCAACCCCAGAGCACAAGCACTATATTTCTCTCTACAAGATATTTGGCATGGATCAACAAGATCACATCCCAAGTTCTATTATTTTCATCATTGCTCAAACTCTTCAGTATGGTATGAGTTCAATTTTCAATTTTTCTACTCTCTTGACAGAAGAGACTCATATTGGTTTAAATGGGTATTGCAAAAGCTAAAGTTGATAAGTCGTTCTATTGGTACTCCATGTTAATGTACATATGTTTGTATAAGGAAGTTACCTTTTTCTATAAAGAAATGAAATTGGAATTGCAAAGAGATGGAGAGAAGCTCCCTATTCAATTTTGGAGTGTGGATATGACATGGGAGGTGACGAATCCAAGCTTTGTCAAATTTGATAGGTACTTTGCCTCTAGGCTTAGAATGTTATGGTTAGAGATAGCCCCAGGATACCTCAATCACTATTTGAATTGATCAGACAAAAGGATCATGCCAAAGGATTGATGGTAAGTCATAATTAGGGAGATATAATCTCATATGCAGTGTCCATTATATTAAGAGTTTATGATTTTCTCGAAAAACCATATGTGTTGCCCTATCAAGTGCCTTTGAAGGTGGGAATTACTGAGCTCTTGTGGCAGATAGGATTAGTGGAGAAAGAGAATTGTTGGGAAATTCTAAGAGTGCTTTCTTTCCCCAAGTTACTATTGTGCATAATTTTTTTTTTGTTAAAAAGGGATGGAGGAACTTAAAAAAATTTCTAGACAAATATCATATCACTCAATCCCATTTTCATTTCATGGTCCCAGAGGGATTTTATCAAATATTCAGAGAAAGAACAAAAGCCAAAGCCCAAAAACACCTTGCATATTTTTCTGAAGATATAATTAGGAATTAGTTTTCATTGTAGGAACAACAGGTCAGGAAAGAAAAATGGAAATTTTATAGTAAGGTTTTGGATTTTATAAATGCTTTTGAGTTGGGTTATGATCCCCTTGCTCATAGAAAATATTGGTGTGCAAAGATAGATTTTCTTATGGATAATTTTGTTGGATTTATGCAAAATTTGAATGAGAAGAAGGAAATTTTGACCAAAATATATCCAGACAAGGCCATTGAGGTAGAAAAAAGATTGGCAAGTAAGAAAATCTTAAACCTAGGGTAGTATACATTATAGAGAAAAGTTGGGAAAGTAGAGGCAAAGAGTGTACATCTTGTGCCTCTTTACAAAAGACAACTTCCTAGGAGCCCACCTGCTATACCTACTCCTAAGAAATAGAAATTGGAACATGAATCCTCTTATAAGGTTGAAGAATACTCCCCTACCCAAACCCCACTCCAAATAGATGATGAGGTATCCTTGAGAGAGTAGCTAAGACAAATGGGAGGGGAGAGGAATATTGTAATTACAACAATAGACCACGTATAGAAGAGGGAGTGCCTAAGGAATCCCCTATGCCAATAGTAGCCCTCACTGTGGGAGATTATAGAGGTAAAGAGATTGATCTCGTAGTAGAATAGGCATCTCAAAAGTTCATCAATGATGAGAGTTTTGTGAAATCAAGAACATTTGCTCAATTTTTGTGGAGAAAAACTACAAACAATTTTGAGGAGAAATGCAAAAAGCTTAAAATGGATCAACTTGGCAGGTAAGACTCAAAAATTGAGGAGGAGATCAAAGCTATTTTTATAACAAATTTGCATAAATAACCCCTGAAAGGGGTAGGAAGCTACTGAAGGATTCTAAAGTTTTATTATTAACAGAATGGGATATAGTTAATGCCATGATTTCTGACATAGTAAGGAAATCAAAGGACACCCAATTTAGAACTAAGGAGGAAATCCTACAAGCCCATAAGGGGTTAAAATATAGTGATGACCATCAAGCTTTAGTGATGTGGACTATACAAAAAAGAGACAAAGGTAGAGTGCAAGAAGTTTTAGATGTTGAACACATAGGCAGCCTTATTGTCTATAGGGCAAAGGAAGTGGATAGTGATAGAGTTGCCAGGATGACTAAGGAAATGGTAGATTTTGGAGTGTAGTTGCAGCCAAGGACAAGAAAAAATTCTTGGAATCAAATAATAAATTTGAAAAGCTTCTTGAGGCATATGAAGGAGGAAACAAAATGCATCAAATGGAAAAGGTGGTTACTAAATGAAGAAACAATTGGGAAAGAGGAAAGTAGGAGAATAATCTACTCAGCTAAAAATCACTTATCCTCCTCATCCTCCAATTGAACCTTTCAAATCAACTCCCCTTATAGAAATCCTAGATGCCCCACAGGGACCCCAAACATATATAGCTAAAGAGTTTGAGGAAGAAAAATACAAATTATGGACCCTCCATGTGGAGTTAGGTATTCAATATGAGGATGAGTTGAGAGATACAATTATGTTTCTGGTGGATAGAATTAATTAGCCTACTTTCTATGAAAAATGATCAAAATTGATGAATATATGGAATAAGCTAATAAAATAATGATGTTGTCTTAATGCCAATTGTTAAAAAGTGGAATAGTAAGGACCATGATATCACTGTTTTATGTTTCTATCATTATTCTATCTTATGAAAACATAGAAAAAACATACGACATGACTAATGATCTCTCTGATTTTGATAATAACAGAGTTACACTGCAAAGGAGAATCATAAATTATTTCTGAAAATATGTTGATGAGAATTTTGAGCTTTTCCCTCATGCAATTAGGTTTGTGGATAAAATAAAGGACAAAAGAATGAGTAAAAGAATTGGATGATTTGATGTGTTAGATTCAATAAGATCATAAGTAAAAAAGGTCATATATGGTTTTCTAAGATGGTCAGAGAAATTGCAAAGGTGCAGATATTTTTTAATTCTTTTAAAAGGGACTTTAATGAGATTGAAAAGTTAGGAGAAGAAATCCTAAAGAAGCAACAAGAAATTTTGAATTTCAACTAGCCAGATGATACACTTTTTAACAAGTGGATGGTAGATCTTGTTTAGAATGATCTATTGTTATCTAAGGAAAGTGATGAAGTTGAGATGGATCAAGATGAACTACAAATCATAGATGCACTAGAAAAAGGAAAAGAAGATCAGTTAGTTGTAATAACAAAGGAAATTAAACAAACTGATGATTTGACAATAAAAGAATCAAATGTAATTGTAGGCTTTTCAGTTCATCATGACCTAGATGAAGAACCATGAGTTATAATTAGTTTTCAAATATTAGAACATGGTCCACCACAGGTAAATCAAATGGTCACACAATTTTAGGAATGACAATTACATCTAGGCCAATCATCAAGTAAAACTCCTCAACAACAAGAAGTTGCAGTAGAAGTGGTCCCACAATAGGATGACACATGATGTAGACATTTCATTGTACAAATTTTTTGTTCTTATTATGACAGTAACCTTTGGTTTGTAATATCTTTCTATCTTAAGGATAGTTTTCATTATTCTCTAAGCTTGAAGATTGTTGCATCTCATTCTATATAAATGAGAACCCAAGGCTAGAGAAAGGGTCTGAACTCTTATGTAATTTTTAGTATTATCCTATGCTTACATTCAGTCCAATTTTCTTAATGTTCATTTTGTGATGTATTTTTCTCTACAAATCTAAGAATACATTAACATTGAAGGATAATGTTTTCTTGCCCAAAATCGTTTTGAGTCTTACATCAGTATTGTGTGACTTTCAATGAAAATTAATACAAAGGAGATTTACACCCATATCTATTTCCTTTGAATCTTGTCTCCATTGTTATTAGCTGGTTATATTTAGATTGTGTGAGCAATGCTTATTCAATTTAATGCACCTAGGATAGGTTATATATTAGTTTTCTATTGCTTTTATTTCAAAGAATTAAGTAAATACTTCAATATGGTGATAGGATTTCCAATCAATAGGAATGATATACATAAGAATAAGGTTTAGGGTAAATTGTTGATAATATTGATTGCAATGCAATTGATTAGGTCAAAGTAGTTGGGTAGACTCTGAACACCAATGGATGGGGCACTGATCATTTATTTAGTTTGCAAATGAAGAGACCATAGATTTGCATCAAGCAACATTTCAAAAATCAAATCAATTTTACTTTATGATATGAAGAATTTAATAGCTAGTCAACACTTGTTTGCATTTAATTTCTATGTGTTGTAGTAAGTTGTTGTAACTTAGAATTATCTATAAATCTGAGAAGAATTGTGACCAAATATCTACTATAGGGGATAAGTTTTGTAAAATAATACCACTAATCAAATGAAGTCTAAAGATTATTATCAAGTTTTGAGTCCTTTTATCCTTTGGGTGCACCCACCTTGGTTTTGCAAAACCTAAAGAGTAGAAAATCCTTGTGATTTTGTTGAAGTTGGGTCCAGATCTAAAGTTTTCTTAGTTGAACATAGAAAATAGCTAACCCTTCGACTATGTTTCTCTTTATTATCTTGGTATCAAGTATTTTTTTGCTTGGTAGTTTTAAAAAACCAACATATGGTAACATCAATTACTAGTGTTTGTATGTCCTTTAGAGAAGGTCATTCTTTGAATTGGATCAAGGAGTGATAAGGTCTAGATGATCTTTTGGTAAATCCTTTAACAAGGTCACATTATCAATGTGTAAGTAACATGTAACAAGGTTGGCTCCTAACAAAGCTCACTTCAGAAGAGAGAATATTTTCGGTTGCCAATCCTAGGTGGTTTTTTTCCTTTATAGGGTTTCTACATTAAAATCATGATGTTAATTGTGTGAATGTTTTTTGTGTTACAAGTTGTTTTATATATTTTACAGATTATCATCACTCAGTGAAAACTAAGTAAATCATTGGTAATAACTATGTTAGTTTATTGATACAAGGATATGCAAGGAATAGTGAGTTAACAGTTTGAAGTAAATTGCTTGAAAGAGTAAAGTGATAAGTTGAATGTGTACACCGACTAATTATATTTTTAGTTTATGAAGTTTTGTTGGTACTAAAATTGTTTGAAGGAATTGTAAGATAAATATACATAACTGATTCACCCACCCCCCCCCCCCCCCCCCCCCTCAGTTATCTAACAATTGGTAGCAGAGCACAATTCTTGGAGAAAGAAACTTAAGGAAACTTGGGAAAAAGATCAAAGATGTATGAGAGAGGTACCAAGACTAAACAAAGAGAACATTTTATCATGGAAGGACAAAAGGAAGTTATATCTATTTGGAATTGGAGAAAATATCACACATTGTTTGGAACATGAATATGCTACACCTATTAGTCCTCTAACAATAGAGAAAATGACTAAAAAGAAAAATCACAAAGCCTAATGATTGAGATTGCTTCTACACTCAATGATGTCAAGTTTATTGATATCAAGGACTGCACTACTTCCAAACAAATGTGGGAGAAATTGACACTTTTACATTGACGTCCCTATTCTTCCTATTACGCTTATCCTCTCATCATCGCACTAACTCTTGTGCTTAATGAAGGATAATCCACTCCTAGTAGACATGTTCTTAGTTGTGAGGCTTATCATATTGCTAACTCCTAGTCATTCTAGAAGCATTCTAGAGGCCTTTATATTCAGGCACTCCTAGTGTGTACTACATTTGAGACAATCAATTACATCAATTGAATATCATATTATTATTCTAATCATACTCTGTTGGTCTATTTTGTGCTAGTTATTGTGCTTCTTGGTCTTGGGTGATTTTTCCCTAAGGCAAATACTTACATGGTATCAAAGCCATAGAGGCATCATTTTGTAGCCATTGGAGACCGATCTTGCTTCACCTCTTTGAGGACACCTTGATCTAGATCTAGAGTATCCATAGCTATTAGGAGCATCTAGAGCCAAAGTAGACCTCACCATCGTGTCCAGAGAGTCAATTCAATGAATTTTAGCTATAAATTTTCCTAACCTAGGCCATAGTCAAATCTAAGGCAATTTTTTTACAAAATAGCACCAAGTGGCCTGAATTGTGTGTTTGGTATGATCATTTCAAATATTTGAATTTATTGTTTAGATCTACATATTTTATTATTTTAGTCTCTACAATTTCTCTACATTATTTTTTAGATTTGTGTATTTTGTTTGAAATGTTTTGGCCATCAAGCCTATAGAGGAGAGATTTTTTACAAGTGAAGATTTGAGCTTGCTAATGCTAATTAGATATTGGCATCACATTTAGAAGGTCAAAAAATAGCCAAATTGACTTTTTTTTCATCAAAATTAGGCATTTAAGGTGAAATCTAGAGTCAATTGATTTTTGGAGGCATGACGGCAACGATTGAGGAAAAATGATTACAAAGGTGATTTTCAAAAAGTGATATCTCACTCATGCGGACTTCTTTTTTTAACAATGTTTTGTGTTTTGGGGTAGAATGTTGTGATCTAAACATTGGTGCAAAATGTTTGAGATCTTTGTTACTAAATTATTTTGCAAATCACAAATCTCAATTTTTGCAACTTCAAATGCTTAGTTCGGGCTCATCTGGACTCCAAATTAGGTTCTATTTTTTTTTTTTGTAAGTGAATAATTTTTTGTCTACTTTCTAGATCTGCAATTAGATTATAGGCTTGTGTGGACAAAAATATTGCTTTCAGAATTAGGTCCTTTCTTTGCATTGTATTGCTTCAAAATTATTGTACATTGCTTAGTTTCAGATTTGGACTCTAAAAGGAGGTTGTAAACAATAAATCATAAGACCACTAAGGCCAAAATTGACAAAGTGGCCTATTATAATTTTATTACATATAAAGTGCCAAATCATGCATTAGGGGGGCTTGATTATTTTTTTTTGCACTTTGGGGCGTGCATACATATATTGATCTCACTGAGTTTTGTTTCACATGTCAGTGTGGTGTTAGACCGAGGTTGACAAAGAGGAACTATAACAAATGGAGTTCTTTAATCATTGATCATAAAAGAAGAGAACATAAGGAAGTATTTCCTTATCTATGTTCAAACAAATTGCTCTTTACCATCGATATACCACTTGTTAAAACAATTTTATATGTCATTTATTTTAGTGTCACTCATTCTTGCTTTGAAGTCATTAACAAGTTCATGTATCCTTATGACATTTGGATGGGTCTTTGGAAAGCATATGGAGATCCTACAATTCCTCCATTTGTAGAGGACATTCTACCTCCAATCACTCCAGTTATAGTCCCTTCAACTCTAGATGAGATCACACATCCTGATATTCCTATTGATTCTACCGATCCAGTTCTAGCCATAAATGCTCCTGATTCAGTATGATTTACCATGTCTTGCTACTTCAACTTCATGGGATGAGTTCATTCTAGACATTGTAGGGTTGTTCGTGGAGTCTCACATTGAAGATGTGGGATACATCATTGATGACATCAATCTTCTCTTTGTTGAGGAGACTTCTTCTTCACTCGTTATGAGGGCACACTCTTACCCTCAACCACTTGATCATTCTGACATGATTGTGGACATTTCTTTACAATAGATGGAGGACTCATTCACTTATGAGACATATTAGTCTATGGAGATTGTATTTTAGTTTCCTCAGACATCATATTTTCTAAGGATTCTTCCTACTAGTTGGGGAGCATTCTCTACTACACCCATGGCACCATTTCTTCCTACAAGGAGGAACATCATTCAGCTTTCATGGTGTAGCTTCTTCAGTCATCAAGGAGCTTCTTTCATGGGTGTTCATTCATCATTGAGGGGAGGTGAAATTACTTCTCTTCCATTATCTTCCTATAAGGATGCTTCATCATTTTTGGAGGTTGATTCAACTTCATACAAAGACATGTTACCTTGTTTGCCACCTCCTCTTAGGCATCCACTAGATTGGTTTGTGGTATCTACATTCATCAAGCACAAGCAGACTTCAAAGGCAACATCCACCACATACTACATATGGATCCCTCTTCTATCTTCCTATCCATAGTGGGAAACATATTTTCACTTACACTTGGTGTATATATTCTTCTTCCTAAAGGCAGAAATGTTGTTTGTCGATATTGGATTTTCTTTTGTTTTTAGACACTTATCATTATGAGATCCTTCACTAAGGGAAAGGTTTCATCAAGGGATTCTCTATTGTATATGCATGATGTATGTCATAATGGGTGGGTCTTGATTTCTCCATCCATTCATGCATCTTTCTTTATTGTACTTATCTCTCTTCTTGGAGGAGGGTTTTTCCCATGAGGTTTTCCCTCTTTCTCCATTTTCAGAGAGATTAGATTGCATTTCATTGCATAACATTATATGTACAACATTGCATTTGTATTTGGGTACCTAACATGGCCTAGTAGTTGGGACCCATTATGCATTTCATCATAGCTTTTGTGAGCTTAAGTGCATTCCCTTAAGTTACACTTAAGGGGGGGGTACGTGTTAGTATAAATAATTATTATTTACACTTTACTTAAGTTTACTTAGGATAAATGAATTATTTTATTATTTATTAGGTTAGACACCTAGGAGTTTGTGTACTCATATGAGTTGCCATGTTGATAACATAGGAGTAAGCAACTCTATTTTAGCACATGGTTTCTACAACACTAGAGTTTGCATAATCAACTGAGTTGTCATGTTGACAAATAGTTGTCTGCATGCTTAATTAAGCACAAGAGTTAGTGCGATGATGAGAGGATAAACCTACAAAGGTGTGTCATGTAAAATTATGTTGTAGACACCATGTTATTGTATATAATTATTATTTACACTTTGCTTAAATTTACTTAGGATAAATACATTATTTTATTATTTATTAGGTTAGACACCTAGGAGTTTGCATACTCGTATGAGTTTTCATGTTGACAACATAGGAGTAAGCAACTCTATTTTAGCACATGGTGTCCACAACACTGGAGTTTGCATAATTAACTAAGTTGTCATGTTGACAACATAGTTGTTCGCACTCTTAATTAAGCACATGGTGTCTACAACATAATTTTACATGATAGACCTTTGTAGGCTTATCCTCTCATCGTTGCATTAACTCCTGTGCTTAATGAAGGATAATCCACTCCTGGTGGAGATGTGTTTAGTTGTGAGGCTTATCATATTGCTAACTCCTAGTCATTCTAGAAGCATTCTAGAGGCCTTTATATTCAAGCACTCCTAGTGTGTACTACATCTGAGACAGTCAATTACATCAATTGAATATCATATTGTTATTGTAATCATACTTTGTTGGTCTATTTTGTGCTAGTTATTGTGCTTCTTGGTCTTGGGTGATTTTGCCCCAAGGAAAATTTTTACAATTTCACATGTTAGTAAGAAGGACTCATGGATTATTGATAGCGGATTCTCAGATAACATGGTTGGAATGTTCTAAATTTGGCTTGAAAAATTGATAGCCAACATTTTGGTACATGCGCAATTTAGGGTAGAAAGAACAAATTACAAGGAACTAGCATGCAAGTGTGCAAGTCATTTTGATCAGTACAGATAGATATATAAAAGATTTAGTGATTGTAGGTATGCATAGGAAAAACAAGTAGAGTTAAGAAATTGGATATTTTAAGTTAAGGAATTATTTTGTTTAGAAAAAATAATTCCTTGACTAATTAGGGACAACATCCTAGATGTTAAACCTAAGTGAGAAAAAGACAATTTTACACTTTGGGATATGTGTGATGGTATGAAGGTCGACAATACAAAATAATATGGTATAAAGGAAAAATCTTTTGATGCAAGATTTTGCAATGCTTATGTATTTTTTTATGGTAATGCTATTGTTATATGATGTGAATTTGATGTTGAGAGCAGCGAGAGGTAGTATATGTAAAGATTTTGCAATGAGCTACAAAGATCATATCAGATATTGGAGATATCAACATTTGCAAGAGGTTTTTGTATCTATTCCTTTTGTATATAGAATAATGATTGTATATTGCATGTTTGGGTAGTGGGCTCATCTTGCATATATTTTGTAATTGTAATAACAACTCCTAATAGGATTGAGGCTTCTAATAAGCCCTAGTCCTCTAACGAAGACTGAGACATTATATATATGTAATAGACTCCTAATAGGGTCAATATCTTTCACAAGATAGTTTTTATTACTGGATAATTTTGTCAGTACCATCACCACTAGGGTTTTCCCTAGTTAACAAAAAATGGTGTTCTAAGTTGCATTGTTTTACTACTAATGTTTACTTTTTAGTTTAATCATATGTGCATGTTTTAATATTATAAAAGTTATCCATAGCTGGGAAAATGTTTGTGTAATAATAATTCGCTCGCCCCCACCACCACAAAGTATTTCCTATTTCTAAAAATTGGTATCAAAGAAAATTTACTTAAAAGAGACATAACAACTTGAGTAAGATCTCCATGGATATTGATCAATTACAGGAGAAATTGGATGATGTTCTTGAGAAACTTGAAGTACTCACAGAAGAAAGAGATACTTTGAAGGACAACTATGAAAATGTAAAGGACTACATTGAGATGCTAAAAGAAAAAATTGAATCTATCAAATCTAAGAAAGGGTCTAAATATTAGATCAAGAAAAGAAATGAAGTTTCAAGGATTAAGAAAGAAAGTGAGATCTTAGAGCAGGAGCTAAAGATTACAAATCTAAATTGAGTTTGAAGGATGATGGAAAATAAATTGAAATAGATTTGAGATATAAGAATGCAAATCTAAAAGTCAAGCTTATAAATGTGGCATCTAAACATAAGGCTACAAATTTGGAATATGAAAAACTTGAGAAGTGCAATACTATTATGAAAGGAGAGCTCACACAAACAAAGAAACACATTAAGAAATTGTATTCAAGTAGTGAAAATCTTGATGAGCAAATTTAGACACAAATTCCTTCTTATGATAAAACTCATCTTGGATACTATGGACAATATTTGAAGTTACTAAGGAACAAGATCCTTTGATCCAAAACCTTGAACCACAACAAGAAGATCACAACAAGGTTAAGTCACGTCAATCTAAAGATGTACCTAAGAAAATTGAACCAAAGAAGAAATTAATAGAAGATGTTGATGCAGGAGCATCTTGCATCAAAAATTAATTAGAAAACAAAAAAAACTAGAAGAGAGAGAAAGTGACAAAAATTAGAGGAAAAATAATTTAAAAATTTAAAAAGGGGGAAAAAGGGAGAAAAAGAGGAATTTCTATTTTCATGGTGCATAGGTGGCATAAATAGAAAAAAAAATGGTTGTCATTTCATTTATTGAGGTGTGTTGGTGGAATTCTAAAAGTGCGTATCTAGACTAGCTAGTGTTTGGGTTGGATCTTGAAGGATCTTACAAAATTGTTATTGTAATTGCTATTGTATTTGACCATAATCAGGAAGGCCTTACAGCCTAACACATTACATGTAAATAGTTATTTTATGAACAAAGTGTTGCATTTGGTATCATATTTTGTATCATGTGTTGTGTTTTCATTGTGTGATTCTTTTTTGGGGGCTAGGGCATCTCCTTCCAGGATTCTCTTGCCTTGAACTATGTTAGATGGCATCAGAGCCTAGTTTTTTTTGGGCTTGTAGAAAAATCATCGAAGTTGGGGAAGTTTGCACCAAGACCTTGGGAGGAAATGCAAATGGATCTATGGTTGCAAAGATGGAAGGTTGATCTTGTTCAGGAAGATTGATTTGTTGTTGATTTGTTGTAAAGGGTTTGTAAAAATCTTGGGAGATGGTTTTGAGAGGATTGGACCCCTGAGTTGATTGTGAATCTTTGTGATGTGGTGGAGATGAGGTTTTCTAAGATGTCTTCTCAATTTGAAGCTAGCTTGGCTGATTGAGTTAAGGACGGGGTGAGGAAGGCATTTCATGGATGTTTGTGGAGCTAGAGCCTACCAATCTGAAAGAGAGTTTTCTAGCTTGTTAAGAGACTTGTTTGAGAGAGAAGATGACATAACAAGGTCAAGGTGGAAGAAGTTAGTTTTGTTTATCAATTTTTCAAGTTTGATATAGAACCCATAGAGCAATTGAAAGCTTTTGTTCAGGATATTCCTAACCTTTTTGATGTTGGGATGAAGATTGATTTCCATAATTAGTTGGTTGAGTCTAACACGGAGATTGCGGACCATCTTGTTGTGAGAAATGAGATGGTTGGTGTTGTGATTTTGTAATGTGTTGATGGAGATCTACATATTGTTTTTGATGTGGGGTTTGTTTTTGTTGGTGTGGATTCATTAGTTGCTGATGTGAATGAGGTTTTGCTAATGAAGCATTATGTTTAGCTTGTTCCCAAGAGTGAGAATGTTGATTGAATGGTTGAGATTCTAGTGTTTGACATATGCATGTGGGTGATGTGCAGATTGGTTTTCTTGTCCTTGATGAATTGGAAACCTTTGGTGAAGATGAAGATGGTTGTGGATCTTTATTTTGGCATAAAAGTGTGGGACACACTTTTTTAGCTACCTGGAGAGTCTGATGCCAAAGCATCTTGCATCAAAAAATAACCAAAAAAAAAAAGGAGAGAGAAAGTGATGAAAATTAGAGGAAAATTAATTTAAAAATTAAAAAAGGTCAAAAAGGGAGAAAAAGAGGAATTTATATTTTCAACATGCATACGTGGCATAAATAGAAAAGTAAATAAAAATGGTTGGCATTCCATTTATCGAGGTGTGTAGGTGGAATTCTAAAATTTTGTCAAAATTTCCTTAAATCATGCATTTAATATTTGTTGGGCCACATGGAGGTACTTAGTTGTATTTGGGTGGGAATTAAATATTTGTTGTAAGGTAGTTACATTTACATTTTATCCCACATTAATTGTGTTTGTAAAATCTTGGGTGGTAAGTGCCTATTTAAGAAAGGCATATGAGCATTTGTAATCAAGCTTCAAGGTGTGATCTCTTATTAGTAGAATTTTGGGGAGAAGGGGGAAGAAGAGGAGCAAAGTTTTCCAAAGTGTGTAGATAGAGTATCAAATGTGAGGCAGTTTACACTTGGATCTTGGATAAAGTTTGAGAAGGGCTAGTAGCTGAGACTTGGGAAACAAGGAGATTGCTTGGTGGGCTTACGAGCACAAGTTTATATCTTTCTTAGAGGTTATTACCAGAGTGTAGATCTAGACTAGCTAGTGTTTGGGTTGGATCTTGAGGGATCTTGCAGAACTATTATTATAATTGCTATTGTATTTGGCCATATCTGGAAAGGCCTTATAGCCTGGTATGTAACTCCTCACTAGGGAACCCAAAAGAAATTAGCCTGAAGTTTTACTAAGTTTGTCAAAAAAAAATTTTAAAGATAATAACATCAACAAATAATATAGTAGAAGAAATAACAACAAGAGATAAAATAATAACGAAAGCAACAACATATACATAAGCATATACCATGAAACTAATTACAATTCAAGGGTCCCATGAAATTGAATCACATTTAATTTTAATTAATACAAAAACCAATATATAACACATCCATATTAAAGAATAACTACAACACAAATTTATTTAAATAATATATAGTTACTAAAGATGTCACTTGGCAATAATCATAATGCATAATGATCCACTGTACAAGTCACAGGGTATGAGAGGCTGAAAGAATATACATCATAAAATAGATTACATCATCTCTTAATATCTATGAAATAAAATATGATATAATAGGTATAACCATCCATAATAGTACACAAGAATAGGATGAATGGAAATACAAAATAGGGAACTCCAACCACAAGGTCGAACGGTCAGATCTCAATGGTATAAGAAAAATGCACTACCACCTAACCTCATGAAACCCAAAAAGGTCCACTCCCACCATGTTGAGAAGATAGTCTCAAGTCCCAAACAAGATAACAATACACAAGTCAAAACCAACATCTAGGTCAAGGAAATACCTGAAAGAAAACTATCTCAAAGGGTACCAAGACACAAGTATCGACTAATCCTAGAGGCAACATAGACACATAGGAAATCTACTATGCAAGTGGGTTGGGCAAGTGTCATCGCATGAGCCAACTCTAAGGTTACCCTAGTAGCCACTAAAAACTTTGGACCCCCTAGTGTCTCTATGTGGCATATGTATCCTTTCATAGAGACAAGGCATTCTAACAAGTCAGCTCTAAGGTTACCCTAGCAATCTTTTAATACTCTGGATGCCCTAGTGACTTTCTGTGGTACCAATATCTTATTAATTCATTTTAAACCCATTTAATGAAATGTTATCACTTATTAAAATAACCTACAATGGGTTACTTGGAAGCCTCTCTAGAGTCTCAACCTTCATTGCAATCCACTTCCCAACATGATATATAGATAACCTACCCTAAGCTCAGCAAAAGAAAAATAACTCAAATGACCATAACCCACACATTAATTCTTAAACAAAGAACTAGAAAGTACTAAAATATTACTGATCATAATCACAAATTCCAACAATATGATCATCCTAATAGGACTGGTCCAAAATCTAGTACATATAAACCAAATCTTTGTCATAACATTTCATCACCAAAAAAAAAAATCACATAATCACCTCAGTCCTATACAAGCAACTAGGAAGCAATCCAAAGATAACTGATCAAAGACTCAAAGGTTATATGAAGAAAGACACATCACCCACCTCAATTCTACACAAGAACTGGAAAGCACATCAAAATATCTTACTAAACTCATCATAGCACACACATGACACATTACCACGGTTGGGTATAAAAGATTGTATTGAAAATAATCCATAACATCATCATAGAAAAAAAAACTCCCAAGCCTTTGGTAAACATCTTGATTTGGTCAAAGTTAAGACAACCACAAAGCCCCAACACCAATAAACCACACATCACATACAACACATACAATTGTAACTTTTCATAATTAATTAGATTTTAGAAAACACACAAGTTTAATTTCCACTATAGGTTTTGAAGTTTTTATTTTCATTTCCAAAACACTACAATTGATAATGTTTACGATCTCAATTAGGCTTTTAGTTTCCATTTCTTTAGTTGCCAAATTCACTATGGTTTCCGAGTTCACTAGAATCCCAAATGATTCAACAATTCATTATAAGTTGTTTAAACATTGTTTTGCAGTTCAATTCATTATCAAAACTTAAGAGTTCAGTAAACATACACATAATAGTTTTTGTCTTTTTTAAGTATGTTACTAAGGTTTTCGAATAAGAAAACTTCCCTAGCAATCTAAATTATTTTTATATAAAATCGAATCATCAAGCAGAACCCAAGTTTACTAAAGATAACCATTAATTCTCCCGATTAATTTCTTTGATTTTCAATTTACTTCATAATTATAATTAAATAATAAAGTAATAAATTAAATTTTCAAATAATCAAATTTAAAATTTTAACAATACTTATTAAAATTATTAATAATAATAGTTATCAATTATTACCATAATAATTTTAAATTTATTACACTTTGGAAAATAACTTTCCCAAAAAGGAAACTTGCTAAAAAAATTTCCTAAAATGGAAAATTTTTCAAAATGGAAACCTGCTAAAAATGAAAACTTTCTCAAAATGGAAACCTACTAAAAATAGAATCTTTCTCAAAATGGAAACTTGCTAAAAATGAGAACTTTGCTGAAATGGAAACCTATTAAAAATGGAAACTTTCCTGAAATGGAAACCTACTAAAAAATAGAAACTTTCCCAAAATGGAAAGCTACTAAAATGAAAAATTTCCTGAAATGGAAACTTGCTAAAAATAGAAACTTTTGTGAAATGGAAACCTACTAAAAATAGAAACTTTTTCTAAAATGGAAACCTTCTAAATTAGAAACTCTCCCAAAATGGAAACTTGCTAAAAGTCAAAACTTTCTCAAAATGGAAACCTACTAAAAATGAAAACTTTCTTGAAATGGAAACCTACTAAAAATAGAAACTTTCCAAACCCTATCCCAAAAATACAGATCTCTTAATTGATTCAAACTATGAATTATCTAATTAATCAAATGAGCATTTCAAATATTAAATATGTTTGCAAATGCTTTTGAAAATGAAGAGCAATCAAATTCATACATAAGGGTTTCAACCAAAATATAATTAGAAACAATTTCAATTAAACACGGAGAAGAGATATATATTTAAGAATGAATCTACTACATAAAACCCACAAGATCCTACCTAGATCTAATGATAAAATGACAAGCGCATAAAACCTGCAAATAATTACCTTTTTCCTTCGAAACTCTCTTCTCAAAAATTGGCTCCTCCAAACTTGTGTAATTGCAAAATGAACTCTAGATCTATGATAAAGAGTTTTCCCTTAAATTTAGGGCTTTGATTGTGCAATCATCAGAGAAGACTTGTTGATCTTTATTAGTTATTATATTTTAATTTCATGCACAACCATTTTGCCATCAATTAAAATATCTTTATTAAATAATTTTCTTTCTCTCTTTAATTAATTATGAAATGTTTTAATAATATATTTATTAATTTGACTAATAATATTATTTAGAGTTAATTATTTAAATAAAACTCCTAAATAATGATAATTAAATTAAATAAATATAAATACACCAAAATTAGAACTTTAATAAAATCTTTAAATTTATTCCTTTTATTTAATTAATTCCACAATAATTAAATATAATTAAATATTGAATTTTCTTTATAAAATTTCCATTAAATTAAATCATTAAATTATCTTTTAAATTTGATTTAATTAAAACAAAAAATCACAACAGACCCACAAACCAAATATGACAACTCAGTTGAAGACAAAGAACAAAATCAAGCTCAAGGGTCAAAGTCATGAATTCATGTCACTCAACGAGTTCAGATGGGTAGACAACTCTGATACTTGTCATACTTTCTAGTACAATTGGTTTAGGTTAGGATTTGGACTCAAGACTTATCTCCCCACTTATACTATTGAGATACTATGATAGGGTACAATCATCTTGGCAATTCAGGGAAGTCGATACCTCGTACCCACAATCTGCATAAAATCCACACATGTACATACATATATATTCTAAACTAAACACGCAATGGTAGGGAGTGGTAAATCATGTAAATCCTGACTAGTAGGTGACTACAACTCCCTCCCTCAACCACATTGAGAATGTCAATCATAAAGTAAAGCATACACTTATACCATACACATGCAAGAATGGGGTAAGTAACCATAGAAACTACATATAAATCATTCCTCTAGCTAACATCATTAAATAATTGAAATCACTATATGAGCATACATGTAACATCATCAAAATAATCATGAACACATGAAATAACTAAGTAACTTATCACATAAATTAACTAAGTATGAAATAACATTTAATCAAACCTGGTAACCAAGGGCTGATAATCATAAACTAGGCCTAACAGAATCCAACAATCCAACGGGAAAAGTTAACTAGGGGTAGGCATTACATCCACTCCCCCTAGACTTAGGCTTACTCCAAGAAGCCTACAAAAAAGATAAAACTAAACTAGGTGTAGGCATTACATGGAACATTGCATGTAAACAGTTATTTTATGAATTAAGAGTTGCATTTGGTATTGGATTGTGTATCTTGTGTTGTGTTTCTAATGTGTGGTTATTTGTTGGGGGCTAGGACATCTCCTTTGGGGATTCTTCTATCTTGCACTATGTCAAATGTTATGCATTCTATGAAGTTGGTCATGGAAAGAAGGACTGTGCAAGTAATTATATTAACCCTATTTATGGATATTGTTATAATTATTATGCTTTTAAATATAGAGCTACTTATTGGAAAATATATTTGGAGTAATTGTTATGTTGTCATTGGTGTCAAACCTATCAGTAAGATAGAATGTCAAACCTACTAGAGAGACAATTACTAATGGTGTAGAGTTCCAGTCTATAATGTATATAATTGACCCTTGTCCATCTTAGGGAAATACATTTAAACACACATGCATGCATGAGTGAGCATGTTCGCACACACACACATACTTAACTATACAGATAATAGACCCATGTCCATCCATAGAGAAAATATGTATTCCCCCTCTTATGATTATTATGTATTTATATATGTGATAAGGAAGACACATGGGTATACCATAGATTTGATGAGCCATAGTGATACCAAGAATTTGATCTATGGGTATACACACACATCCATATACATGCATACAAAATTATTAACAAGCACACATGATTGACTACCAAGCGCACACACTTGCTAGACCATTCAATCCTTCATTTTTTGTTTTTCCTTTTGTGATTCATAGTAGGAAGCACAAACCTTGTTGAGAAAAATTATTACATCTCTCTTTCCCTCTCTCAATTTCATGCTAGTGAGTTAGCATCATAGGAATATCATTTTTGTGATTCCTTTATCTTTCCTATGCTATCATATATATTTTTGTAGTAGCCTTCCAAATGTGATATTAGTAGGTGAGGCATTTCTTTAGTTGGAGTCTCTCACTAACAGATTTGGCTTTTACACTAGCCTCTTTTGATTTCTTTTCTTTTGTTTTTGTTTTGAATTTCTTTTCCTTTATTTATTTTTTCTTTATTTTTGTGCTCTTGTGCATGGAAATGGAGTTAGGATCCCAGGTTTTGGGACCGACAACCTTGATCTCAATGATTATCTATCTCTTGGTAATTTTTATTATCTCTTCATCTTCTCTTCTTCTTCCTTTAGCGAAAGCAGGACTCACTGCATTCACCCACTAAAATGGGGCTAAAGATATCGTCTTAAAATGGAAGCACCTATATTGAGATCTTTTATCGCTCCTTAATTTGATTTTTGACCCTCTTTTTCTTCTATTTGTACTCCAATCTCTAGGTCATCACTCATTTCTATGCATGGTCCTTATAGGTTCTATTTTATCACCTTTTTGACCATTTCTTCTAGCACATTCATATTTTCCTACTTCTTTACAAACTTCCCCTAAGGACTTGGGATTCTCCATCCTTAAGACAACCTTGGGTATAGGTTAACTTAGTTGACCTATACCTATACCTAGAGGATTTTTGGTCCTAGGACCAGTGTTGTCTCATGTATTTAATTTGTTTCTCTTGATGCCCTGTTCAGCTCATTTTATTTTTTATCCCAAAAAATAGCATTTAAGGGAGTCTAGAAATTTTGTTTTCACATTACATGTAAATATACAAGGACATAATTTACATATATACCAGTCCAATTAATTACCTTCTAGAGTTGGCTATAATACCAAATTCAAACAATCTTCACAAAGTCGGCTCACTATTGTAACTCGAGTGATGTTCTGACACTCAAAAACACTATCAACACTTGAAAAGATCTCAAACTTGGTTGATGTAGATGCTTGGTCCATACTAATCACTTGGAGTAATAGGAACTCGATCAGAACTAGATTCAACACAATGAACACTAAAGAACTCGGTAGATATTGAAATGCTTGGTTAACACTACAGGGCTCGATCAACACTACCTTTGTTTAATTTGTTAACATTTTAGCTCAGTATATATTGTAGACTTTGGTAAACACTATATTCTATCTCATATGCTTGGTAGACATTATGAAGCTTGGCATGAACTGCAATTAGATTTATTGGCTCGTTAGCAACTGAAACACTTGGTTTGCACTACTAGCAGTATGATATTCTTGATAGAAACTATAGAGCTCAATAGCAATGTAACCAATTGATTAAGTGTTAAGACACTAATAGAAAAATTATTTGATCTTAATGTCAACAATAATATGCACACAAGTGATATCTACAAGAAAGAAATCTTTGGCATCCTTAAATCATTCATCAATATCAAGAATTCTTGCATTCCTTCTTGTATCAAGCTTTAGTCATCAAGGTAGTAGTTGGTTTCCAATCAGGATATCTTTTATTTTTTCATTTAAGTTTTTCAAGTTCTTCATCAAGGAAAGTACAAGCATTTTCATTCATGATGTTTTGACTTACATAATCTTCCTTTTCTTTTTGTGTTGATTCAAGGCTATTATATTACATGCTAGATCAAATACTTATTTCAATTTCATCTACATTGATAATTATATTCTCCATTGTTATACTCATTTATACTACTTCGTAACATTTCCTTTATCATTTGCATTTCAATTTCAAGATTAAATCCTCAATTTATGGCTCGACCAAGAAAATCCCTCCCCCAACAAACAAAACCATTTTTCTCTTGTTTGAAGATTTTGGATTGATGTTTTAGATACAAATCTAGATACGTGTTTAAGAGAAATTTATGGATCTGTAGTGTTTCAAAATCTAGGTATACATTGACCAGGTCTACCTAGACATGCACATGATGAACCAAGTTAACCTATGCTAGAAGTCAACCTATACCTGGGCCAAAAGATAAGAGTCCTGCCCATTTTCAAAATCTTCATTGGAATAGGCAGATCATTTTCTATTTTAGGTATTGTAGGTTGTAAAAAATCAACATTTTTCTCCATCTATCTATTTTCCCCTCTTAAGATATACATTTTTCATAGCTCTTATCTTTCAAGTGATTAGTTACCATTTATTTATTTTTTAATCTCAATCAATTTATTTAATTTAATCTAATCAATTTATTTAATTTAATCTCACAATACAAATCTAGATATATGAACATTGCATAAAAGAGGACTTTGTTATGTACTTCCTTGCTTTTGCACATCTGTACTTGCTTTCATACTTTCATACTTAGCTTGGATTATTAATATTTATTTTTGGAAGCCCCTCTTTCTCTTGTATTCATTTACTTAGGGTGAAGATGTTTAACTAATGAATTCATCTCATCTAGTTCACATTAACAAATTCATCGCTTCCATTTTCCCCCTAAACAATATCCAATAAAAGCATCAACACAAGTAACACCATAAAATCAATATTTTATCATGGAAACTTTAATATAAGAAAAAAGAATTGTGGGATTAATACTTGAAATTATTTTCACTCTTCTTAAATGTTCCATGTTAAAGGGTTGGCCTTGTTAGGAGCTTACAAAGATTCTGAGTTATAAGAAGATGTTGTCAGGGGTCACCTAGTTAAGAGATTTACCTCTACCTCCATTAGGATATCACAATGTTAGGAATAACCTTTTTAAATAATTTTCTAACTCAAAATAATAAACTACCCTATTGAAGGAATTACTTTTAGGCATGTTAAGATCCTTCTCAGTCTATTAAATGTGACCTTGTTAGAGGATTTAAACTCAATAACCAATTAATATCCAATAAGAAGAGTGATCTAGAAATAGAAATTAAACATTCTTCTACAAATCAAATTTATTTCACAATCTACATCATCTTCTATACATTCAACTACCAACTTGATCACATGACCCTTTAGAATCTCACTATCCACTCTCATACTTGCAAAAGCAACACTAGCTTTTATATACTTATATAAATAATTCACCAAGAGTAATCATTTTGAGGGTGCCTATTTTCACTAAATCCTAAGGTTACCTTTTCCAAGTTTGAATTAATGAAAATAGGTGCCTTGAGAATGACTACTCTCGGTGTATCATATATATAGGTATATATATATAAGCTAGGGGTAGTTGTGATGCAGTAAGAAAAACATTTTACTTTTACTTTTATAAGGTTAGTATCAAATTATAAATTTAATTTTAAATAATTATAGTTGTATATTTTTTAAGTTAGTACAAAATTATTCCTCATAAATTTATTTACAATTCTATATGTTGTGTTTAACATTTGGAAGTTTAACTTTTTTATTTTAAGGATATTGTTACGGAAAATGTTAAGGTTAGAAGTAGAGTTATAGAAAGTATTACAACTACACATACCATCAGAAATATTGTTATGGCTAGAGTTAGAGTTGGATTTATGGACATGGGTAGGGTAAGGGTTATGCTTAGAGTTGGGGAAACAAAAAGATAATTCTTAAGGTGATAGGTAGGCTTATATTTAGAGTTAGGGTTTCTCTTGGGGTTAGAAGTAGGGTTATAGATAGGGCTATAATTAGATGCAACATTACAAATATAATTAGGAGTAGGGTTAAGATTAGGGTGGGACATAGGATAAGTGAAGGTTTATAGAAAGTATTAGGGTTAGGAACATGATTACTCATTAAGTTAGGATCAAATATAGGGTAATGGTAATGGTACACTTACAATAGGGAAACTATTAGGATTATAATTAATGCTACACTTAGCATTAGACTTAGGGTTAGGGTTTTAGACTTAGGATAAAATGAGGGTTTCAATTATAATAGGTCATTTTTAGGATTATAATTAGTGTGACACTTAAAATAATAGTTAGGTTACTAAGGGTTTTAGACCTAGGAGAAGTGAAGAGTTAGGACCAAGATTATTGATCTAGTTATGGTTAGATTTAAGGCTTAGGAATTATGATTGGAAAAAGGGTTACATTTAGAAGTATGGTTAGGGTATATACTTATGATTAGGAGTAGGGCTAGAGTTAGCATTATAATTAGGATAAGGGTAAGACATATAGGTGTTTAAGATTATTATTATAGTTATATATAGGAGCAGAGTTAGGTTAAGGTTTTAGATTATGTTTATTGTTACAGTTAAGCTTTCTACAAGACTTAGGGAAATGATTAGGATTAAGAGTATTTTAATGGATAGAGGTATGCCTATGGTTAGAAATACTATTAAGGTTAAAGATGTGCTTACATTTAGGGTTAGAGTTAGGGGTATAGTTATAGTTATGGTTATAATTAGGTACAAGGTTATAGTTAGGTTTACGATAAGAGATCAAGTTAGAGTTATTGCAAAGTTATAATAAGGAAGGAGTTAGACTTACAATTAGGGTTAATTTAAGGAGGATGGTTAGGTAGTATTGTGAAACCTATAGCTACTGTGATCCAAAATGTTGATGATAAAAAATACACACAATTGAATCTTGAATAGAATTTCTTTAGAAATGGTGAAAATATAATAATGTTAACCTATAGTTAGTCTTAGTTTTGTTATTACACCTAACATTATTATTAGGGGAATTCATAGGTTCTATTTAAGAAGCTTCCTAGGGTTTGTGTTATTATTGTGGTTAATATTTTTTAGGGTTATTGTTCCTATTTTGGTTAATATTGGTGTTATTATTACACTTAAGAGAAAATATACCTAATCTAATTAAATATAGTCAAAATAAAAACTAGATATATGGTTAGTCTACTTTAAAAAAATTAACTTCAAAAAATATAAATTTTATTAACATGGCAGTATTTTCATCCACATTAATGAAAAGATGAAATATAAAACATGCAAATCTAAAACTAATTTAAAATATGCACATTAAAACAAGAAAATGAAAAGTATTAACAAAAATATAAATCAAATAGCTTTTAAATGCAATTTTAGATCTAAATGCAACTAATATAAATTGAAATCCCAATAAAAGTAAAACATCACAATTAAATTCAAAACTAAATAAACATCTAAATCTTAATCTTAATACATAACTAAATCTAAATCGAAATGAATAATTAAACCTAAATGAAAAAGTAAATAAAAAAATAAAAAAATAAAAAATACAAATCTCACTTGTAAAAACTTTTTTTAAAAACTTCAATCTAATCTTCTTTAAAAACTCCAATATACTCCTCCAAAACTCTCCATTTATTCCTCCCTACAAAAATACAAAATAAAAATGATATGAGGAGTTTCTATTTTATAACTTGTAGGAGGCTCCTCATATCCCCCAATAGATGTTTCTTGACATTCCATGAAGTTTTTTCGAATTCGTCCTCCAAAAAAAAAAGAATTTGCATGCAAAAATATATTTAATGATAAAAAAATGTTTCATATTTTAAAAAAAAATTAAAATTTATTTCTGCCCAATTTTTAGGCCTTACATTTTTGGCCCATATTATTTTGGGCCCTATTATTTTTCTGTTCCAATTATTATTTTGGGAATGTTCTTTTGTTTTATTTTTTTATAACTTTTATAATTATATTGGATTAAAATATTTTTAACTATTGACATTTCTTTTTTTATTGACGAAGAATGATTTTTAGCATATTATTGTGCTTAGATTTGAATTTGGATTTTGATTTGTTCTGCCATTGTATAGAACTCCTCTTAGCATAATTAAGCTATATAAATATACATCCCAACATTTGGTCAATCCACTAGCTTAACCTTAATTTGTTACACTTGAAAGTAACCAAGATGTATTACCAAACACTAATCCATCATTAGCTAGTACCACTTGACTACCCATTAAATTAAACACTGGTGCAACAAAGAATACTTGACAATATCATTTTTTGTAATGAACATCTATGCTACCAATGTATAATCAATCTAACATAATACATTGGTTACATGTCATTTGTCAATGTCATCAACCAACTTTACACCCCAAAAGAGTAATGAACATACAAACTTCCATGAAATTCTATCACTATTGCCAATGTATAACCAATCCATCATAACACATTAATTACATGTTATTTTTACATCATCAACCAACTTTACACCCTAAAAGGTCTACCTAAAGCAATCTACATGTTACCAATTCAAGATCAAACACAAAACTTCAGCTTGTTCTTCATTTTTCTTCTTGAATTATCTTTAATCGATCCAAAACATTCATTCTTATACAAAAGATCATTTACAACAATAACCATGATTTTATAATCGAGTAAAAATTAAAAATCCTAAATTTCATCTCTTCAAGCATAATAGATTTTATAGACCAATCAAATCATTGATAGTGTTTCATAAAATGATAAACTTGATTGCACTATCTCACTTCATTTAATCATAACTCTCTCAATAATTGTGTGACATACATGAAAATACATATGCAACAACTAGATAATCATGCACTCATACTCATTACAAAACTCAACTTTACACTTGATTTTTCATCTACATTGTATGCTTCCTTATAAACAATTCACATCCAACCATCAAGTTGACATCAATGACAACACAATAACTAATGTAATAAACACCAAACATATGATACAATATATCATCACTATAATCTTTCATGACCAACATTTCTTCAAGTAAACACTCTCACAGACTACCATTAAATAAGATCATGTTGCAAACATTCTCCTATTGAAGAATTATTTTTAAAATTTGTACAATTCTTGGAGAGTTTCCCTTAAGAAACCATAATATCCTATTAGTAATTTATTTCAAATAGGACTTGCATAATTAAACAATTAAGCCATATACACATAATTAATAATAAGAAATTAAAAAATAAGGGAGCCCATAAGCCCTATAAGAGAAGTTGAGAGGTTTAAACTAATATGTGATATGGATTCTCCTTTTTGGAAGAAGAAAAAGGTGGCTGAATAGATTTGCCAATTACTTTCAGTTGATTTCACAACTAGCTAAACAATATGTTATTATGTGATATTGCTATCAGGATTTAACTGTGACCTCCCAGGAAGTCTCAGTGCTTCACCCCTGTGAGCATCACCTAGATCCAATGAGTGCTAAGTGTTCCATTTATTCTCATGAGAGATGAATTCATGTTGAATCACTACTCATGAAACATGGGTCAATGAGTTTGACTCAAAAATCACACAGTTAAATCCTGATAGCAATATCACAATTTGACTTGCTGTGAAAATTATCTCCTACTTATCAATATGTTATTCTATTTAATTTTTAATTGGATTGACTGATATTGATATTTACAAATTTAGAGCCTAAATATAATACTTCTTCATAGTGTTTGAGCATCCAATAGGAACATGAACCTTATCAAATAGCCTTTGATAAAAACATGCAACTCCCCTTCTACTTATAAATTGTAGACATCATTAAGAGTCTTAAGAGGGACTCTTCTGTTTATAAAATTTCAACACGGTTTAAAGGCCTCTATAACATATCCTACCAAAATATCTAAATATTTGTCTACCTCATTGGTCCAACAAGGAAAAAAAAAAATCTCGTAGTTAAATTAACTTTTATCATACACTTAAAAGCTTAACACCTATAGTCCTTGAACTATCCATAGAGGCCCGTCAAAATTCAATTGAATTACTTCATAGGACAAAAGTCATAAACTCAAATTATTTCCATTGCTAATTATGCTTCCACTAATGATAATTGTTACCAATTAATTCAATTGAATTACTTCATAGGACAAAAGTCATAAACTCAAATTCTTTCCATTGTTAATTATTCTTCCACTAATGATAATTGTTACCAATTAATATAGTAGAGTGTGATTGTATTAATATCATGTTCAATCTCACTTTTATCAAAAGGTCTATTTTAGTATGTATTTCTCTATGTTATAGTCTAATGGTATACCCTTTCTAATCAAATGTTCCTATCAATTTATTTATTTATTTATAAAAAAATAAAAGAAATTGAAATAATTTTTAACTTTTCATAAAATCTTTTGAAAATCAATATACAACTTTCTAATATTATGAAGATTGATATCTAAAAGAATATAAATGTTAGCGTTTCCAAGATTAAATCCTAAAAACATATATTGTATTTACTTGTTAATGACTGAAAAAATCTTCATACTCAACAAAACGAATACATAAAATGAAGAAACAAGCCTCACAAAATCCATACCTAACTTCTCATGCAGTGGTTGGAATTATATCCATTTCTTTTATTAATTTTGCCCTTGGGATGGTGTTGTAGTCGTCAAATCTGAGTATGACACTGCAAATGGCCTACTTTAATGGTCTAGGGCTCCATATCCTCAACTAAGAATTAATTACATAAAATTTGGCAAAATAAAATAAATATATCCTGAATGCATTTCCCCTCCGAACTATCTATATTCATACAATACAATTCTATATCTTACCTACATTTCTCATCACAAGAACCTTCGTCTCTAACATATCCTCAATGGCATATCTCACTCCTTCCCTTTGAATCCCCGAGTCCTTTAACCCTCCATAGGGTTGGCTATCAACTCTTTTGCTCGGAGAGTCATTCAAACAAATACCTCCTGCCTGCAATAAAGATGAGTACCGACAAACATTATGACAATGTATTTTTATCTTGTAACACAGGAAAATGAATTCTGAGAAGCATTTTCATGATTAAGAAAGTTGCAGAGACTAGAAAATCAAAGAAAAACATGAGAAAACAAAACTTGAAAACATGCTTTTGGTAGCCACCCAAGTAGACTAAAATGTGATATTACTTGATGCTGCAATTCTCGTTGGAAAAGCTTTAAAATCTGAAATTTAAATAGAAACTAAGACAGAAATAAAGGAAAGTGCATATTTTGTTAAGCCAACCTGAATCTGATCAAGAGCATAGAATGCTTTGTTCACATCTGTTGTGAAAACTCCTGCTTGCAATCCATAGTGCGTGTAATTTGCCTCTTGCACTGCATCCATAAAATCTCTGCAAAAGGAACAAATTTGAGCCAAATCAGAATGGTTTCTAACAAAGTTTCTAATAGAAACCTAGCTCAGATTCGACTGTATTGCATGATTTTAATCAACCCTTATTCTTGACTCTAGAATAGAATTCATCTACTGCATATGACTCTAATTCTTATTCAGTATTTCCATTATGAGAATGTGAAGCCTCAATCTTATTGAAGAGTAGAATTATCTCAAGTATTAACATTAGTTTTTATTATTCCCGCTGAAAGAATATCAAATTGCAAATTCATTTTAGGGCAGTGTTTCATGTAATTCTGACGGGAAGTGGCTATCCAGCCATCTGGATGTACCATTGCATCTATGACTGATGCTACACAACTAAATTTTTGGTGTCCCATTGATGATGATTATTGTTGTTCATTTGAGGCAACAGTACAGTGAACAAGCAGCAGAAAATCTTCATTGATGAGAAATTAAAAACTTCAGTTATGTTATTGATGCGAAGTTGTGTCCTGATGGCTTAATAGTAGCACTTGCAATTATGGTGGTCATATTATCTACTGGAGAGGGGGCGAGAGTAATTTTGAAGAGTACATTAGGACCACCAAACATTATCAAACACTGTTAGGATCACCAACACTATTAGGGAGAAGAGATAATTTTGAAGCAAACCTGTAGGAGTACATTAAGACCACTGGCCCAAAAATCTCTTCTTGTCTCACTTCAGCTTCCAGGGGAACACTCTCTAGAATTGTGGGTTCAACAAATGTTCCATGTCTATTCCCACCTATTGCTATTCTGCCTCCTCTCTTCACAGCATCATGTATTTTCTCTTCTATTGACTTAGCTGTAGATTCCGAAATGATTGGCCCAATAAATGTATCTTCCTCATGAGGATTTCCCATCTTCAGTTTCTTCACAGCTTCAATCAAGGCATCTTGCACCTACATTCCACAAGTAATAGAGAACACATGATAATCAACACATGCCAGCTATGTCAATGTTAGTTTTTAATCATTAAATAATTATCTTGGATTCAACAAATGAAATCTGTCTTATACATTTTGGCATTGGAAAATCTGCTTTTGACTGAGAGGAAGTGGTTATCACAATAATTGCCTAATGAATTTGACCTAGAGAATGGACTGACTTATGTAGGTCATTTCTGGTTTTTAAGATGCAACAAGAGAAATATGTTTTTCCAATTTTAGAATCAGGTAGTACTAAGAAAATTTAACCCAAGCAGCCAGAAATGTTATCTACTATTTCAGGGTGGTGTGAAGACCTAATTTACTCTATGAGACAATGAAAATGCTAAATTATTTTCAACTGAAGATATATTAACCTCCATTTAGAATCTTACTCGACTGTAAAGTTCTTCCCTTACGTACAGCCGTTGCATGTGGACACATGATTGACCACTCTGATAAAACCCTCCTTGCACAAGCCTGTCAATTGTTCCCTTTAGATCAGGAACAAGGTCCTCCACTATGCAAGGAGAATTGCCTCCAAGTTCCATCACTACCTGAAATCCCACATCAAGTTAAGGACAACTAGATCATACAAAACAACAGAGTGAAATTTCTTCTAAAACATCAACCTCACCTTCTTTTTCCCAGCTCTGGCTTTCATGTTCCATCCAGAATTTCCCGATCCTGTGAAACTGAGCAGCTTGAGCCTATCATCTGTTATTAAGGAATCAGAGGCCTCTCTGGAACAGGGCAAGATGGAAAATGCACCTTTAGGCAAGTTCTTACAGGATTCCAGGATTTGTCCCAAGAATAAGGCGGAAATTGGGGTTCTGCTACTGGGTTTCAGAACAAAAGGGCAACCCACAGCTAATGCCGGAGCCACTTTGTGTGCAACAAGATTCAGGGGAAAGTTCCATGGGCTGATCAATGAGAGTGGTCCAATAGGATATTTCTTAACTATTCCCTGCAACAATTTGCATCTCACTCCTTATCTTATCCAGAGAGGATGTGCGGAAACAAATGAAATAATCACAGAGCTACATCAACACGAAAGAGGAGAGAATGTGAAATAATTCTTTTTCAAAATAGGAAATAAATCATCCTTAAAAATAATATTGAAGTTATAAAATTTAAAAGTCTTGCTGAGTGCAAGGCTCCGACAGCATAAGGGATGAGCAGGGATTGTGCCTTGGGCAATTTTGGGCAGAATGGATACCCCTCAGTCCTAGGCTCTTAGGAGAAGAAGTTTCAGGCACAAGTGTGTCCGTATAGGGTTTCTAAAACATTTCTGTGGTGGTCTTTGCTGAGTGCTAGCTTCTCTTCTGGGCCGCAGGTCTGAACCCTCCATCAAAAAGAAGTCATTCACAAGAACAAGGGAAAAATGGAGTGAGTCTCAGCAGAAAAGGGAATGAATTGTGCGCTTGGAAAAAGCCATTGAAAAACTTGTCTCGATTAGGAGCAATCTGATGCAGAAATCTGTCATTGGCATAGTTCTTACTGGCAGGAAAATTGATAAGAAGAAGAAGAAAAATGGACCAAAAAACAGAGGGAAGATAAGACCAAAGGAAAGAAGATCGATGCTTCATCTGCCTGGGAGAATGCGCTCGATCAGATGGTGTATTGGAACTATATCTCTTGGTATCTCAATATTCTTATTTTACTCTGTTTTTTTATTTTGCTGTTCTCAATATGGTGTCTCCAAACATTACTGTAAGTTCTTTTTCTGTATTTAATGGTTGTAGACTTTCTTCTTTATGTGGTTTCCCCTGGCTTGATCTCCAAGTCTTTTTTATCATTTTTAAATGAAGTTTTAATGTGAACTGCAATGGTTTGGTGCTCTTGTCCACTTAATTTAATCAGAAACAACGATGCAGGTCATGCCTACTAAAAATTTGTCTAGATTTGTAATGCTGGAAACATCAAACAAAATTTTCATCTGATTTCTTTATATTCATATATGAGCAACTGAGATTAATAAGAAAACCCTGAAGCAAGTATAATGTATGTTAAGCTAAGCTATGCTATGGATGAAGCAATTGGTTGTGGTATACCATTCCACGTACGAAAAAAGTTGGGAAGACTGGAACATTCAATTAGGATGTTAGCATACTATACAATTGGAATCAGGTCCACGATGAAAGCAATTGATAATGTGGCCACCACTGATGCTTTCCATACCATTACACACAATCAAAATGTGGCAAGAAAAACCACAACGCCCAAATTAAGCAAGAAGACAGAATGATGCAAGTGGGTGTTATACAATCAAGATGAATATGAGATTCCATTCTCTACTGTGTATAGGAGCTAGTAAGACTAGAATGTAACCAACCGATTGGATACTAAGCATGTCCATCGGTTGAGAAACAGTTATGGTATAAGTTCTTGACATATATCTTGGCGGAAATGTCCTTACACATGCTCTTTATCAAAAAACAATCAAAAAATGAATTGAATGAGAGATTTCTGTGTCATTTCTTTCATTATTTTTTATGAAAGTTAAGGTCTTACCTGTAAGCCTTTGTTACCAGGAGAAATGTCTAGAGGCATGTATTCCCCGAAAATCCTTGTGGATTCCTCTGCTGCCACCTGAAATGTATCAATGGTGCGTTGTACTTCTCCTCTGGAATCCTTGATTGGCTTCCCTGATTCAGTTGTTATGATACGTGCAATCACTTCAGCACAGTTCTCAAGTTCACACACAACCTTATGTAGCACTGCCTTCCGCTCATAAGATGCCATTGAAGCCATTGCAGGGGCTGCCTCTTGTGCTCCTTGTATTGCTGCTTCTATGTCCTCGACAGTGGCCACTGCCACCTTGGTCACTATAATCAATAGGTTTCATTAAGTATCAATTCAAAACATTTTAACCAAATTCAAAAATTTCATGCTATCTCTACCTTCTAATCATTTCCTGCAAAAACTTATTTCTCATTTATAAACATTCCTTTACTACACTATAACACATCACTACCAAAATCTTTGATATATGAAGCAACCCAAATCTCTTCAAGGCTGAACAACAAACCTTTTTTCAAGGTGTACTTGTCTGTAACGTCTATATATTGAGTGCCATCCTTGGGTTCATTGCACACGAACATTCTGTAACTCTGAGCAAAGGTATTAGTTTTTTCTTGCACCGACTCCATGATGTTGAAATATCTTAGCTGATTTATCCAGGTTCTTTTGTTAACACTCCTGATTAAACTGTTCGTTGCTTTGTGCAACAAACTATACATGATTCGCATAAAATGTAATACCAGTCCCAGATCAGAGAATGGGGACAGAGGATGAAGTGGCAAACATTATAATGTGATATGGCCACGTGTGATGCCACGTGTCTGTTGGAAGCCATGGAACTTGTGACATATGTCCATGAATCACCATAGATTTGCTATCTTTATGAATACATAATAATACCAAACAGCTGTATATTTGGAGAACTCGTTCTGTTAAAATTGTAGTGCTTTATTTTCGCTTCAATAAATTTCTCTCTATCCCGTGGAAAAGGCTACCGTCTATCCAGCCCGCACACTGAACATTTGACCGTACTAAATAATTAATTGAAACCGTTTATAATAGAAAATCCATAGAAGAGACTTTTAATTTCCAGGTAATTAAGTGTAAAGACTGCCTTATAAAACCAATGCCACATCAGCAATCTCTCTAAAATATGGAAAATAAGATTCAACAAAAGTTAAAGTCATTTACATATTGACCATTCAATATTAGTTGATTAACTATCATTAAATTTAACAAAATGATACATATATATATATGCTCAAATCTAAAAGAAACCATAATTTCGTTATCACCGATTATGTCGAGCATTTTGATAGAAGCTCCAGAACCTATCTAAGAACACAATGGCAAGAATATTGTAGCAGTACTTTACCACCCTACCTCGAAGCTATAAGTTGCCTCGGTATCTTTCTTGATATGAAAGATACTCAGCCTCACATCAAGGAAGTCTAACCAGGTAAAATCAAGAGAAGTAATGGAATTGTGTACAAATTTTCTTTAATATAATCAAATATTTTGATTCAAACTTTAGCAAGTCAATAACACAACCTTTTAAATCCAATGCAAGATAACACATTTCAACTTACATGAGAAAAGAATTTTTTTTACTCTATAATTTCCTTCTCATATGTCCATCAAGAAGCATATCACAAGATAAGAAAAATGTGTTCCACTATCTGAACTTCATTGGGTAGTTCAATTTTCATTTCATAGTAATCAAGCAGTTCATTCACTCTCACAGTGACCCATAGTGCAATTTAATCATGTCACATTAGGGCTAAATATTGAGCATACTATCAACATTTAGCATTAGGATGCATGTTAAGACCAAATTCCATGTGCATTATTTCTAGTTATACTATACTAAGTAGAGAACACCTTTTTATACAAGCATTTGAAACATGACACTTATAAGATAAATTGAATTCTTACAATTTATTCTATGTCACTTGAACTTGCGTCACTTCCAACATGTTATTACAATGTATTATATTATAATATGAGCAAGTGAGGATATTTTGATTCAAAGAATTTTTTTTACTCTATAATTTCCTTCTCATATGTCCATCAAGAAGCATATCACAAGATAAGAAAAATGTGTTCCACTATCAGAACTTTATCAGGTAGTTCAATCTTCATTTCATAGTAATCAAATAGCTCATTCACTCTCATAGTGAGTGCGATTTAATCATGTCACATTAAGGCTAAGTATTGAGTACACTATCAACATTCAGTATTAGGATGCATGTTAAGGCCAAATTCCATGTGCATTATCTCTAGTTATCCTATATTAAGTAGACAACACCTTTTTAGACAAGCATTTGAAACATAAGATAAACTGAATTCTTACACTTTATTCTATGCCACTTAAGCTTGTGTTACTTCCAACATGTTATTACACTGTATTATATTGTAATATGAGCAAGCAAGGATATAGATAAAGAAGTTAAGCACTATAAGTAATTCACTAGAATATTATCCAATAATCATTAAATTATTCCTCAAACTTCAATGCTTTCCATTTAAAAATCCATATATAAGAAAATATAGAAACTCCTTTTTTTCATGTTTCCTAACACAAACAAACAAGGAAGTTCACTTTGTACAAATAATCTTGTTCTATCTAACTTGACAAAAATCACAACTCTAGAAGTTTACTATGAGTATACAAGCATTAGATTTTATCTTGATTTTTCTAAAGATCAAACATTTAAATATTCATAAATGTGCATTGCTATGAGCTCCCTCACTATGACACTAGTAAAATTCATCCACATTAGTTATACGATGCATTTAAAGCAAGGAGAGATGCAAGAAAAATAAATTGTTCTACGTGGACCCATTCAGAGCATATTCTTAGGCCAAGCTGAAATAAGTGTCACACAAATAAACCATGTACAAAGGAGACCCAAAATGTGAATTGGCTAATGCTCAATAATAGATTGGACCAAAAAAAAATTTAAAAATGCAACGTTAGATAGCACGAATACTATTGTGTTGCCCCCAGTTTGGTGGAAAGAGCTCATATGTTTGCAAGTGTGAGTATTTTGCATTAGTATAGTTGCATCTTCATTTTTGTCATAAAAACCTCATTAGAGCTTCAAACAATGACAATGGCCCTAAATGGTCCTCTCCATAAGCATAACAAGGAAGAATTTGGGTCAAACAAGAATTCACATGGTCAAATCTTTGTAATGATATAGTTTTCTCATTGAAGAATTAATTTAATGGCAACAAAGATTACGATGTCATTTACAATGTAGACTTTTCACAAGAGATGAGAAAGAGAGGGAGAGTTTGATATAGATTAATACTGCACAGTCAAAAGATAACTAGAAGGTATGTTGTTGTTTTAATAATGTAGAATGCGACACTTAATATCTCCTTCCAAAATTTATGTTTCTAGGTATCCTCTTTAATCAAAATTTTCGGTGCTCAAAGTTTGAATCCATCTCATCTCTATAAGCATCAAATTCTGATAAGGGGTGTATCATTACACTACAAATACACATGTTTCACAGTGAAAACTTAGTTATGGAATTCATGCACATCATTTTGGAATATTAAACATTCTCACTATCCTCATGTTGATGAGGTTTATACCCAATAATACCAACAGGGCAACCAATATGCTTCGTAGAGCATTCCCATGTTCGATCCATAATGGACTCCTCTTATTAGTGTATAGATTTAATTAGGCATATAGAATGGATACATAAACTTGTGGCATTTCAAGCTCTCCTCAAATATACCAATGCAGTATAACAACACACTAATTTCCACTTCTAAAGGAAGTAGTGAGTTCAAAGGGTAGTTGATTTCCTATACAAAGAGCAATTCCACACAATGATCATAAGTATTTCACCTCCATTTGAAAGAAAAAATAGAAAATAATCAAAACTTGTTCATATTGCTAAAGGCTAGAGTGTAGACATAAACTTCAGAGATTATGTAATGGAAAAAAAAGAACCTAGTATTGTTCATTGTTGTCTAGCTTCTTCTTGAGTTTTTTTTTCTCTTTCCCAAATACTTTTCCTCCTCTATGTGGTGCCTCTAGTTTCATTTCCATTTCCACAAGAACTACCATCATTCCCATAATAGGCTCCAAAATGAATGGGAATGAAAAATATAGGATGAAAACTATTGTTTTTTTATTTTTTTAGAAGCCAGGTTAATGATTAAGTAAGTAAGGAACTTGGAAGCTATGATCTCAGCTTTTCCTTCCCATTCCCTTTCTTGGTGGAATGATGTAAAAAAAAAACCATTCAAGAGTTTTTTTTTTCAAAATGAATGTCTCCCCCCATTACTCAATGCCCTCTCTCCATAAGAGATGGAGAGTAGTTATTATTTGTAACTACCACAAACCCAAATCTTCTACTGGCATAAGCTTATGATATCTATAGAAGTTGCAATCATAGCCAAGAATGCCAAGAATTTTGCAAGATCATAGATTTTACTTTCATCCTAATATGATTTACACACAACTCTTTCAAAGATAATACTAACACAAATTGATGTAAACATTATGTAAGAAAAGATAAAGATATACTTGAAATAAACTCATTTAACAATTAATCATTTTGAGAATCTTTCTATGTGAGTGTGTGTATTCCATTACCGTCTTTTAGTTTTACAAGGTTAGAATTACTTCTCCTCGACAATATTCCCCCCTTCTTATGGGGTGTCATTCCCTTTGTAGTATTATAGGAACAACACAAAGATATTAGTCCATCGTATATCATAAATCAAATCAAACACTTCCTTGCTTCAATGATTTCCCAAAATTAACTAACTTATTACCTTGAAAACACATGATATCACACACATACCTATTCTTCCCTACCACATCTTGGTATAAAATCCATTAATATTTCTAGTAGGTACTTCCTATCCACTTCTTGTCATACTCATACATATACAATCACAATAGCTCTAGCTCATTCACAATGTCAATAGCTTAAGAAGATCAAATTAAATTTATCAAGACTCAACATTTTTCCTTTAATTTTTTTTTAAAAACTTCTCAACTCATCTTTAATCATATATAGATCATCCATAAAAAATTAATCAATCATATGTACCATCTCACATGTGGTGCTCACAATGTGAGTAAGTGTCCACATCAATAGGTCAATGTCCACAAAACATGATAAGATATTGATCCAATCACTACATATATTACATCATCAATTGAATCATCCTGTAATATAGCATCCACACATAACATCATCAATGTACTCATTAATATGTATAATCATCATTATGCATCTAAATTCATGCAAAAGTTATAATTTTACATAAAAATACATCATTTATTTCAAAATTACCAGCATATATTTAACAACTATAATAGGAAGATCAATGATAGAAATCCACACAATCAAATGTGTCAAGAAGCATCAACCCAAGTTCTACATCAATAGACAATCAAACCAATTCCCAGAAATTCATTTGGACTGAAGGGTCTAAGTTGAGTGCATAATAGCTAGGTCTATGTTACTAAGTCTATGTCAAACAACATATTGACTAGAAGTCCAAATAGACAACTCAAGATGACCAAATTGTTGATCGTCGTTCAATGACCAAGTTGACTAAATAAAATGAGTCAATAAATTTCTATAAAGTAGAAGTCACATGCATTGTGGATCATCGCATATTCATAACACCAATGTAAAATATATTTTTTTAAATAGATAAAAGAGGGATCTATACATACCCTTTTGGATTCTCATAGGGAAACCACACTTCCATACACTTGCCACATAGGCCAAAAGTCAAGTTAGGTTAATCAAAATTTGACTACACATGGTTGAAGCAACAAGTAGATAAAATATCTTCCAATTAATTATGCAACTTCATTCTAGTTTCCAAGTTACATGTCAAAATGATAGGTGAAATAATTATTACATTTCAAAAACCAATTATTGACCAGATTGTCAAACACAACATATTATCGCATGAATATGTCATGCATGAATATACTAAAGAAGTTAGCCTACATGTCAAACTTTATTTCATCCTATGTAAGAACCATGTCCTACTAAATAATTTCTACATTGTCAATTGCAAGAAACATGAAAATAATCAAGCAAAACCCTAGTTTGAATTGTCAACAACTATTTCATTACCATAATCAAAGATTAACAAATAATTATCCATTTAAGAATGTAACAAATGACATTATCCAAGGATGTTGACCTACACATCATCTATTCATCAAGTATAATGTAAAGCATCATTTAATAAATACATGAAGTATAATGTAAAGCATCATACCTCAATGGGCATCATAAAAAATGTCGACCTACACATCAGACATGGAACAATAAGCACATCTTACTTGGTGCAGGGTAAGTGCACCAAGTTGTGGTGCCAAAAGGGGGTATAAGTGGACACCATTTTTCTAAAATCAGCAATTTCTAAACTTCAACAAGAATTTGAAGATAGTTATGCTCAAAATTTTAAGATATGAAAAAAAACAAAAGTAGTAGTCTTTTGAATCTAGTTTCTAAACTACTAATATTTTTTCAAAATGGTTTAGTTTTAGGTCCTCAAAAAAGGGGGCCATAGAAAGTGGTATTGTTTATTCAAAAAAAACATAACACAGTACAAAGTGTGGCCCTCCTAAAATTTTAACTTTTTTTTTTTGAAATTTTTTAATCACTATGGTCAAAATTTACCTAACACTATGTAGTTTATCCTAGATTTTTCGGGTAATTTTATAATGTGTATTTTTTTATGAATTTTTTAATTGGACACATCCCAAAAATGTGAAATATTTGCATGCTCACCCTAGAAATGATTGAAAGCTAATCTAAAATAATAATAAAAAATTCAAATTGTGTAGAATGGGGTCTAGTTTCTAAAAAACTAAGTTGTTGTGAAATTTGATGAATGAGCTAAAATCTATAGCCCAATTAGTACATGTTGGTTTTTGACAAAAAATGGACATACATTCAAAAGAAATTATAGTTGAAAGGCTTGAAATAGTTCAAATAAAAAATAAATTATATGGTTAAATAGCTAATACAGAGACCTACAATGTCATGTAACCTAATTTTATCGATGCTCAACCATGAGAAAACTTGAAGGAGAGCACACAAGAAAAATTAATCATTTTTTGTATGTTTGTAGCAAAACACATCTCAGACCAATTTAGAGACTCCAAACCTTTGGGTTGTATCCCCAAAGAAAAACCAAGCCTTAGACTTGGTAGAATGCAAATCTTTACATAGCACATGCACTCTATAGCGTGCACGCGCTATTTAAAGGTTTTTTAATTTTGGTCTCAATAGTGCATGTGCACTTTAGTGTGTATGTACCTTTGTGTGCACACACTATTAAGACTTAAATTTGGAAGGAGAGAGGTAAAGAGAGAGAGAGAGAGAGAGAGAGAGAGAGAGAGAGAGAGAGAGAGAGAGAGAGAAGAGGGTGGATGGGAGTGTATGTGTGTTTGAGAGAGAGAGAGAGAGAGAGAGAGAGAATGTATGGGATGGGAGAGAGAAGAGAGAGAGAGTAGGGGATGAGAGAGAGAGGAAGTGTGAGAGAAAGAGTAGGGGGTGGCAAAGAGAGTAGGGGATGGGAGAGAGTAGAGAGGGAAAGAAAGAGAGTGAGAGAGAGTAGGTGGTGGGAGAGGGAGTTAGAAAGGGGGAGAGAGGGGGGGATGGGAGTGTGTGTGAGAGAGAGAGATAGAGAGAGAGGGGAGGGATGAGAGTGAGCATGTGTGAAAGAGAGAGAGAGAGTAGGGGATGGGAGAGAGAGTGTGAGAGAGAGTGGCGGTGGAAGAGGGGGATGGATTTGTGTATAAGAGAGAGAGCATGGGATGGGAGAGAGTGTGAGAGTGTGAGAGAGAGTAATGGGTGATAGAGAGAGTATAGAATGTGAGAGAGAGAGATTAAGAGTAGGGGATGGGAGGGAGAGAGAGAGAGAGGAGGATGGGAGTGAGAGAGAGAGAGAGAGTAGGGGATGGGAGGAGAGAGAGAGAAAGAGAGGGGTGATGGGAATGTGTGTGAAAGAGAGTAGGGGATGAGAGAGGGGAGAGAGAGAGAGAATAGGTGATGGAAGAGAGAGTGGGAGAGGGAGAGAGAGGGGGGATGGGAGTTTTTTTAAGAGAGAGTAGGCGATGGAGAGAGTGTGAGTGTGTGCGAGAGTAGGGGTAGTAGAGAGAGTAGGGGATGGGAGAGAGATAGAGTGAGAGCAGGGGATTGGAGAGAGAGAGAGGGGGGAGAGAGAGAAAGAGAGAGAGAGAGAGAGAGAGAGAGAGAGAGAGAGAGAGTAGGCAATGGGAGAAGGAGAGGGGGGATGGAGTGTGTGAGAGAGATCTAGAGAGTAGAAGATGGGAGAGGAGGGAGAGAGGGGGGATGGGAGTGTCTATCTATGAAAGAGAGTAGAGGATGGAAGAGGGGGGAGAGAGAGAGAGAGTAGAGGATGGAAGAGGGGGGAGAGAGAGAGAGAGAGAGAGAGAGAGAGAGTAGGGGATGAGAGAGAGAGAGAGAGAGTGAGTAGGTGGTGGGAGAGGGAGTGGGAGAAGGAGAGAGAGGGGGGGATGGGAGTGTGTGTGAGAGATCTAGAGAGTATGGGATGGGAGAGGAGAGAGAGAGGGGGTGGCAAAGAGACAGAGAGTAGGGGGTGACATAGAGACAAAGAGTATGCGATGAGAGAGAGAGAGTGAGAGAGAGTAGGCAGTGGGAGAGGGAGAGGGAGAGAGAGAGAGAGAGAGAGAGAGAGAGAGAGAGAGAGAGAGAGAGAGGAGGATGAGAGTGTGTGAGTGTGTGAGAGAGTAAGGGGTGGAAAAGAGAAAGGGATGAGAGAGAGAGTAGAGAGGGAGAGAGTAAGAGTGAGAGAGAGAGTACGGGATGGGAGAGAGAGTATGCAATGGGAGAGGGAGTGGGAAAGGGAGAGGGAGTGTGAGAGAGAGTAGGTAGTGAGAGAGGGAATGGGAGAGGGAGAGCAAGAGAGAGTAGGGGATGGGGAGGAGAGATAGTGTGTGTGAGAGAGAGAGAATAGGTGATGGGAGAGGGAGTGGTAGAGGGAGAGAAAGAGCAAGAGAGTAGGGGATGGGAGAGAGAGAGAGCAGGCAATGGGAGAGGGAGTGGGAGAGGGAGATAGATAGAGAGAGTAGCAGTGGGAGAGGGAGTGGGAGATGGAGAGCAAGAGAGAGAGGGGGGATGGGAGTGTGTGTAAGAGAGAGAGTAGGCAATGGGAGAGGGAGTGAGAGAGGGAGAGAGAGAGAGAGGGGGGGATGGGAGTGTGTGTAAGAGAGAGAGAGAGAGTAGGGGATAGGAGAGAGAGTGAGAGAGAGAGTAGGTGGTGGGAGAGGGAGTGTGAGAGAGAGAGAGTAGGGTATGAGAGAGAGTAGGTGATGGGAGAGGGAGTGGGATAGAGAGAAAGAGAGTAGTGGTGGGAGAGGGAGACTGCGAGAGAGAGAGAGAGAGGGGGGGATGGGAGTGTGTGTAAGAGAGAGAGAGAGAGAGAGAGAGAGAGAGAGAGAGAGAGAGAGAGTAGGGGATGAGAGTGAGAGAGAGAGTAGGTAGTGGGAGAGGGAGATAGATAGAGAGAGTAGCCCAAGAGAGAGTATGGGATGGGAGAGGAGAGAGAGTAGGGGATGGGAGAGGAGAGAGAGTGAGAGAGTAGGGGATGGGAGGGAGAGTGAGAGAGAGTAGGCAGTGGGAGAGGGAGATAGATAGAGAGAGTAGGGGATGGGAGAGGAGAGAGAGCAAGAGAGAGTAGGGGATGGGAGAGGAGAGGAGAGAGTAGGGTATGGGAGAGAGAAAGAGAGTAGGCAATGGGAGAGGGAGATAGATAGAGAGAGTAGCAATGGAGAGGGAGAGTGAGAGAGAGAGGGGGATGGGAGTGTGTGTAAGAGAGAGAGTAGGGGATGGGAGAGAGAGTGAGAAAGAGTGGGGGATGGGAGAGAGAGAGTGAGAGAGAGTAGGTGGTGGGATATGGAGTGGGAAAAGGAGATAGATAGAGAGAGTAGCCCAAGAGAGAGAGTAGGGTATGGGAGATGAGAGAGAGAGAGAGAGAGCAAGAGCGAGAGAGAGAGTAGGAGATGAGAGAGAGAGTGAGAGAGAGAGTGAGAGAGAGTAGGCAGTGGGAGAGGGATATAGATAGGGAGAGTAGGGGATGGGAGAGAAGAGAGAGTGAGATAGAGTAGGGGATGGGAGAGGAGAGAGAGAGAGCGAAAGAGAGTAGGGGATGGTAGAGGAGAGAGAGAGAGTAGGGGATGGGAGAGAGAATGGGAGAGGGAGATAGATAGAGAGAGTAGGGAATGGGAGAGGAGAGAGAGTGAGAGAGAGTAGGGGATGGGAGAGGAGAGAGAGAGAGAGTATGGGATGGGAGAGGATTGAGAGAGTGAGAGAGAGAAAGGGATGGGGGATGGTGGGATAGAGAGAGATTATTCTTCACATAGTGTATATGCACTATAGTGCATATGCACTTTATAGTGCATACGCGCTATATGAGAACACCAAAAAATGGTCATAACGCAAGTTTGGGTCCTTGTTGATCCATACTCTACTTTTTGTCTATTGTGCATTCTGTAGTTTTGACAGAAAACACAGGTTTCAACCTGTTGGAAGTTGGCGAACACTATTTGAAGGCTTTTTGAATATCCTTTCTATAGGAAAGGTTAGTGCAATCCTTATTAAATATTCTTTGTTGTTATATAGAGACAAATTTGATTATAATTTGATATTTTGTTTAATATATAGTGAATTCATTGAAATTTTTATGTTGAATGAATTGTTATTTGGAAATTGTTAGAAATTTGAAAAGTTGTTTAATATATATTGTGTATTTATTTAAATAATTGTAATTTGTATATCTATTTGAATGATTTTTAATTTACAAATTGTAAGTAATTCAGATGTTTGAATAATTTGAAATATAGAAATCATCATCATGCCAAGGAAGAAACCAAAAACTCAAACAATGAAAGAGAGGGAGAGAGATTTGGCAATTAAAAGAGATAAAAATGAAACTACTATGTGAACAAAGAAAATTGCAAAGCAATAATGAAGAATTGGCTTTCAAAGAGAAACAAGAACCACTGATACAAAGAAACAAAGAGGAAGAATTGGAAAGACAAAGAGAATGAATGAGACAATTATGATCAAGAGGACAATTGAATTGTGAAGCTACACCATCTTCCAATGTTTGAGTCATATCATCATCTCATGTTGAAGAGACACTAATTTTTAGATTTGACAATGTACACACTCCATCATGTCATGTTGAAGGCACATAATCAATATATCAAGTAGGTGATATTACATCTTTTGCATCTTATTGCCAAGGTACATCATCTTTGGTTCAAGGTACGCAAAGCACTCAACCTTATGTTGATGTTCAAAATGTTGAGGGAATGGAAGAGATTATAACACCTTCTAAAATTTATTTTAGAAGACCAAAATATTTGATTGATATTGATACTAACATTTTGAAATCAATGTCTGACAAGATTAGCAAGTGCACTTGTCAAAGAAAAGTTAATTGTATGTGGAGATTATTTATTACAAGTCAATGCCAATTATTTGTTGAAATGATGAGGAATTTGAAATTTAGGCCTATCATGAAGATTCTTGGGCTAAGAACAATAGACAATTCAAATGAAAAAAATATTGTAAAGAATCTAATGAGTGCTTATGACAAAGTGGGTTCTAAATCATGCACCAAAGATAGTAATATCACAAGATGAGTACTTACATTGACAATAGTAAGTACCCAAATGAAGAAAGCTCGACTCATGAGAAAGACAAGAAAAATATTGAAAATTGGTAGAGGTACTCTAAGGAGAGCCATGCTAAGGCATGAAAGATTGGAAGATCCAACAAAAAATGAGTTATGGACATTTAATAGTAGACTACCGCGAAAGGATAAAGAAATTAGTGAAGCTTTGAAATCATTGTTCAAAGATTTTTGAAAAAATAACACGTGTTTTCCCTAATCAAAGGTATGTTGTAAGAAGGAGGATTGGTAGCCAAAATTGTGACCCACATATGAAACATTTTTTGGACTAAACTTAGACACAATTTTTTGCAAAATTTATTGGTATGTATCCTCAAATTTGAATAAGTCAAAGATTTTTTGAAATAGGTAAAACTTTTTATGTGAAGATAAATCACACACACACAACTTTTTGATATAGGATACATTTTGAATTTTCTAACTATTTTTGTGTGTTTTTGCATTCTAAGTTTGTTTTGCAAAATTGTGATATGAATGAGCCACCAAGATCTTCAAGAGACTTCATATCCAACATTTTATGTGAAATAGGGGATGGCCAACAATTTTACAAGACATCATGCTTGGATGGTACATGCTTATTTTGTGGTTCTTTGCAACTTTTATCAACTTGTCAACATATGAATAGTACACATGCAATTGAAAATAAAATAGTAGATTACGAAAAATATAAGATAGTGACATATGCTTTAAAAGATGGGAAACAGGGTAAAATATGTGATTTAGTCATTGAAAAGATTCCAATGTATGAGTTCATGAAGATTTTTCATGACAAGCTTATTTATGAGTATGTAAGGCATACACACAGAGCTCGATGGCTAGATTTGTAATCCAAGTTGTGCAATGATACATTTCCACCAGATACCATTGTTTCAATTGTAGACTTTGTAGAGAACTACACACTACAACCACAAAATTAGGTGTAAGAAAAGTATTATACTTCTTAACTGGTTTCCATATTTGTTCACATAACATTCATGCATTCACCTACAAGTACAGAGGATGACAGGAAGATTTTGAGGGAGTACCATTTTTACATTAGAGATGATTGATCACATTCTACAGAGTTTATAAATGGTTGTTTTCAACTATTTTATGGAGATTTGGCTAATAGGGGCATACCATATCATCAACGCATTATTTGGTCAAACAATTGTGCATCTCAATTCAAGAATGCATGATTTTTTTTTTGGTTGAGCAAGATGCACAGGTTGTCTAGAATTCAATATATGTGGAATTTCATAGAGGCTAGTCATGGAAAGGAAAAACACAATGGTGCAGGCGCATGCATCAAAAGAGCCTTAGCTTGTAAAGAACTAAAGTACAAAGATGGAACAATATTGACAGATGCAATATCCATTGTCCAATTGTGTAATGCTACAATGGGTCTAGGTAAGGAAGGTGAGTCTACAGTTCATAGATTTTTTTGGTTGATATATAATACTAACATTGCACCATATGAGGATTGTTGCACACTAACAAGATCAAGTGAGTTGCACTCTTTTAGAATCTCTGATGTAGGTTCATGGAGTACACACACATGAAAAATGGCATGCTATTGTCCATCATGTGCACAGGAAAATTGAGATGACTATGAGTCGACTGAATGGGTGGACAAATGGGATATATGGGTTTTGGATCTAATTGACACCTATCATCCTCCACAAGCACTAGAAATGGTATAGATGAATTTGTCCATTGACTTTGACCGCTTGTCTAATCTAGTGCAACCTGGTAATATAAATATTTATATATCTTTGTAATTTCAATATGTAACTTTATAACTTTTACCTAAGTGTTTTATGAATTAATGACCACATTTTGTACATTTATCACTGCAGGCCATGTTTTTGTTGTTATTCCACCTGAAGACAATGAAGAAGGGATAGATTATTATTTGTGCCATTGTGTCCAAGCCAAACAAAAATTAGATCACTGATTTATAGATGGTGAAGGTTTAGAATACCATATCAGTGTGGTGGTTGTAACTAACACATGGCTTAGATGATATTCTATGAAGAACCCTAACTTGTGGTTATTCGAGGATTGGCAAACAGAGAGAAAGATTATTCATTATCCAAACCTTATGTTTGCATCAAATGTCCACTTGATAAAATATGTGCAAATTCACATAATGAGACTTTTTGGAAAGTTTGTGAGTCAAACCACGAGGTGATACTTGAGACATTAAAATGTAGAGCAAATCTAGTTGGTTCATTAGATTGAATAGGGAGATATATATATATATATATATACTAGTACAAACATTGGGACATCTTCCAATGATCCCAAGATTTAGAGGGGTGAGTTACCTTTCATTTGCATTTGGTTTCATGTTTTGATCCTTTGTAGTTTGCAAGTTATTCAAGTTTTGTTGAAGGTGCCTAGAAATCAGCATTAAACTAAAGGTTTCACCTAAGGCCTTGTTGTTTTGGCACTTTCCACCATGGGAATTTGATTCCCCTTAGTGGAATGCAAGCCCTATCAGTGTACTTCATGATTTTTGCAAGATTTATAGATGGCCAAGCAAGGAATGAATTTTGCCACCACACCCTAGATGTATGGCTCCATACATGCACCATTCAACATTTCACCACAGTTACTATAACTTTTTCTCCAAAGTGATCCAAGTTATATAACTATATTTATTAGTATTTACGTGGACTTTTTTCACATGCCCTTGGATGTTCCAATAATTGTTTTGTAGATTGGCACATATGAAAGGGTACTTGTAGTGTAACTGCAGCCTAATTAGGCCTATCAACACTTTCCAAATGTTGTTACAATAATTTCTTCTAGTCTCTTCTAGTTTGTGAGGTTTACATATGTCCTAAAAGGGTGTTTTAATCTCACATTAAATTGTCTTCTTGTGGGGTTTTTCCATATTATGTTCAATTTACATTTTGAAGGGCTACTAGCCTTTTCAATGGCAAACTATTGTAACTATATGTCAGTATTGTTTGGACACAATAGAATCACTTTATCTATTGTATACAGACCTTAATAGGTCTAATTTGTGTTTGTATTCCATTCCATGGTCATTGTTCTCTTTTCATTCATGTTTGGGGGTATGTTCCTAGTGCAGAGCACCAAGGCACTTGGTTTATATTTTGGTTTTCATTTTTTTTTACCTACTTAGTCTAGAATAAACAAACCTTGGATGAGAAATCCATGGTTTTCAAAGAAAGACACCATTTTGTATGCTTAAGGCACTTTATGCAATTTATAAGCAAAAGTTGCTCATTAGAAAAATTCAGGATTTTTAATGTTTTTGGTCAAAAAATTCTAGGATTAGTTTTTTTTAGTTGGTTTTAGTTAAGTTGGAACCTTTTCCAAGTCCTAGAAGTGGAATCAAGTGAAAAATGTAAAAATTGCACTTTTTGTGCAAAGTTGAATAGTTGAAAGTTGTAAAAGTTGTTCAAATTTGCAATTTAGTGGGAAAAGGGTTATAAATATTAAAATATTGGTTGTAACTATTAAAATAGACATAGGAGATATATATATATACCTCATTTGTGAGGTCAGAAGGGCATTAACATATGGATTGGAAGAAGTTGCAAAGAAAGAAATTTAGTTTTGGAGTCATTTTTACTATTGTTTGCATGCTGAAAATTGTGTATGGACATTTAAACTATATCTAATGGATTTTTGAGATAGAGCTTTGAATTAGCTTTCTTTTGCTTCTAGTCTCATCATTGTAGGTGTTTTTTAACTCAAGTTATTGCATTTTTAGTGAAATTAGGTTTTTAGGACAACATTTTAGTGCACACAGCAAAAATGGGCCTCTAACTATAATTTTCTTGGTTGAAATTTCCTAGCCACTTGGGAAATGGTAGTTATTAGGGTCATTTTGAAGATTCATATTTTCAAGACTAGATGATGTGTTTTATGATTTTTCCAATAAAGCCCTAGGTCAAGTACCATGAAAGATTTGACCTCCTATAGCATGTTGATTTGTGAATGGCAGGAGTTTGGGAATTGGTTAAAGGTTGAGCATTTGGAAATAAGTTATTTTAGTGTTTCCAAACCTTTCTGAGCATTGAGTTCATTTCTACAACCTTGTTTCCTACTGGTTGCTTTGTAAACCAAGCCTAACTTGATCACTTAGGTCTGTGTCACTTTGTGAAGGAAAGGGAATGCTAGAGTAGGGCTATAACTTGATGCTTTGGGGTTTAAAGTAACTCTAAAAAGGGTATTCAAAAACCTAATTTTTTTTGGGTCTTTTTTGAAACTTTGTGAAGTTAGATCCCAAAAACAATTTCAGGAGGGCTAAAAGGGCCTAATAGGGCTACTAGGCCAAATTGGGGTTTGCGACTTTGTGCAAGTCTAGTGGTGTATTCTATGTTAAATAGGTTCCCTAAGATAATTTAACCTCTTAGAACCCTTGGGAAAAACTTCTAAGGTGTTTTCCTAGTGTTAACCTAGTTGTGGGAGATTGGTGCAAAACCCATAAAGTGGGCAAGTTTAGTTCTTTGTCCTTGGATTCTTGGTGAAGTTGGAGAGTGTGTTTCATTGATCCATTAAAGGATTGGATTGTGCTAAAAACTTGTAATAAGGTTAAATATTTGATAGCCAGTTGGTTGTTTATTAAGAGTGGGAAGCCTATTTGAAGCTTCTTAGTTGTGCTCTCTACATCAGTTTCCTTATTAGGCTTTTGGAGAATCCTTATGTTTTGGTACTTTTGAACTTAGGCAAACCTAGTGATTAGCTTCCCTTCCTTTTTTGGGTTGTGATAACTTGGGGTAAGTTCATTATTGATGCTTGTGATAAGTGTCCCAACACTAAACCCTCTTTTTGAGAAATTTGAAGAATTCCAGTCTTGTCTAATTGCCCAGTGGCTTGCCTCTTAGAAGCTTCCACCATGCACTGTTGCATCACAACCTATCATAAGTGAACTATCTAGGATCCTTAGGTGCCTTCTTTGATGAGTCTAGAATGGGACATGTTTGGGAACTGACAATCTCCATTTAAACCATTTAAAGGTGATAATGAGCTTTTTGTTGTTCTCTTAAGATCATTAATATATTTCAATGAGAACTTTGAGGGATCATGCCAAGCTTGAGTATCCTAGCTTCCCAAGTCTTGTAAATGCAAGGCCATTGATGAATAGGCATTTATAATTGAAGCATCTTTGGTACTCGAATGAAGTGTGTGACCAGATTCTTTGCCTACTAATGAGCCAATTTGAGGCTTCACTTCACATTGCTCAATGGACAATTCTATAACACTTGTTATTTCTCTATTTGAAATTTTTGTAGCTGGTAGCCAATTTATTATTCATTTCCTTTCAATATTCATGGGAAACTAAGGTATTTGGTTACCTAATAGGTCCTAGGAATCTTAACTAGGGTCCTAGAATAGTCCTAAACGGACCCATTTGACCTAAATATGTAAAGAGCAAAAATTGCTCAAAAGTTGCAATGTTGCTCAAAAAGTTGCTTGAGAAAATTTTGAAACAAGTTTGGGAAATTATAACTATCCATGCTTAGGTATATGAGCATGGGAAACATTTTTGCAAAGGTTAGAAGTTTTTCAGTCAGATTTCCATTTTTAAGCAACTTTTACAACTTTTACAATTTTGCACAAAAAGTGCAACTTTTGCAAAATTCACTAGACTTCAATTCTAGGACTTGAAAAAGGTTCCAAGCTATTAAAAACAACTAAAAACACCTAATCATAAGCTATCTTGACCAAAAACTGAAAAGGTCTCAATTTTGCCTAATTACCAACTTTTGCTCATATCTTGCACAAAGTAACCTAGGCATACATATCTTGCTCATATCTCTCTCACCATTCATCATGGGATCAAACTATCTATTCCTTTAGCTCTAAGTGGCTAGGTAAACCTTAGCCCCAAGCTCATCCTATCCTACTGAGTGCTTGATTATTCTTGATCACGCCGAACCAAAATGCCCCTAAGAGTTACTAAATGCCATACGACAATAATCTTTAACGGGGCATACCTTGGAACTCATGTGAGGTATGGATGTGATTTTAGGTGCCTTAAGATCATGTTGTAGAGACCTACAATAACCTCTCTCTCTTTTTGGAGATCTTACACTATTTTTATTTTGCGGCCCCATCTTGGGTGATGCTAAAACTTGTAGTGTTGGCCAGTACAAAGTTGCCAACTACCAAATCTCCCTCATCATTCATTGTGGGATAAAACTATCTATTTCATTAGCTCTAGGTGGCCAGGTAAACCCTAGCCCCAAGCTTGTCCCATCCCGTTGAGCACTCAAATGTTCTCGGGCACACCAAACCGAAACGTCCTTAAGAGTCACTAAATGCCATAGAGCAGAAATCTTTGACAGGGCTTATCTCAAAACTCGCATGAGGTATGGATGCAATTCTAGGTTCTATAGGACTATGTTATGGAGACCTACAATAACCTCTATCACTTTTTGGAGAACTTAGTTTTAATTTTATGATGCCATCTCAGGTGATGTTGAAACTTGTAGTGTTGGCCAATACAAAGTTGCCAACTGCCAAATATCCCTCACCATTCATTATGGGATCAAACTATCTATTCTATTAGCTCCAAGTGGTTGGGTAAACCCTAGCTCCAAGCTTGTCCCATCCTATTGAGCACTCAAACATTCTCAGGCATGTCAAACTGAAATGTCCCTAAGAGTCACTAAATGTCATGGGGTAGTGATCTTTGACGGGGCATATCTCAGAGCTTGTGTGAGGTATGGATTTGATTTCAAGTTCTATAGGACCATGTTGTAGAGACCTACAATAACCTCTTTCACTTTTTGGAGATGTTACTCCATTTTGATTTTACAATGCCATCTTGGATGATGCTAAAAATTGTAGTGTTGGCCAGTACAAAGTTGCCAACTGCCAAATCTCTCTCACCATTCGTCGTAGGATTGAACTATATATTCTCTTAGCTCTAGGTGGATGGGTAAACCATAGCCCCAAGCTTGTCCCATCCTATTGAGCACTTGAACATTATCAGGCATGCTAAACCGAAACATCCCTAAGAGTCACTAAATGCCATAGGGTAGTGATCTTTGATGGGGCATATCTCAGAGCTCATGCGAGGTATAGATGAAATTTTGATTTTAATAAGACCATGTTGTAGAGACCTACAATAACCTCTCTCTCTTTTAGGAGATCTTACGTTTTTTTGATTTTGTGACACCATCTCGGGTGATGCTGAAACTTGTAGTGTTGGCTAGTACAAAGTTGCCAACTGTGAAATCTCCCTCACCATTTTTCATGTCATCAAAATTTCTATTTTATTAGCTCTGGGTGGCTGGGTAAATCCTAGCCACAAGCTCATCCTATCTTGTTGAGTGCTCAATCGTTCTCAGGCACACCAAACCAAAACGTCCCTAAGAGTCACTAAATGTCATAGGGTATTGATCTTTGACGGGGCATATGTCAGAGCTCATGCAAGGTATGAATTCAATTCTAAGTGATATAGGACCATGTTGTAGAGACTTACAATAATCTATCTCACTTTTTGAAGATCTTACTCCATTTTGATTTTGCGGTGCCATCTTGGGTGATGCTAAAACTCGTAGTGTTGGTTAATAAAAATTTGCCAACTACCAAGTCTCACTCACCATTCATCATGGGATTGAACTGTCTATTCTATTAGCTTTGAGTGGCAGGGTAAACCCTAGTCCCAAGCTCATCCCATATCATTGAGCACTCAAACATTCTCGGGCAAACTGAACCGAAATGTCCCTAAGAGTCACTAAATGCCATAGGGCAGTGATCTTTGATAGGGCATATCTCAGAGTTTGTGTGAGTTATGGATGTGATTCTAGCTACTATATGACCATGTTGTAGACACCTACAATAACCTCTATCACTTTTTGGAGATCTTACTTTATTTTGATTTTGTGATTCCATCTTGGGTGATGCTGAAACTTGTAGTGTTAGCCAGTACAATGTTGCCAACTGCCAAATCTCCCACACCTTTCATCATGGGATCAAACTATCTATTTTTTTAGCTCTAACTGGCTAGGTAAACCCTAGCCCTAAGCTTTTCCCATCCTATTGAGCACTCAAATATTCTTAAGCATACCAAATTAAAATGTCCCTAAGAGTCACTAAATGCCATAGGGTAGTGATCTTTGATGGGGCATATCTCAGAGCTCGTGTGAGGTATGGATGTGATTCTAGATGTTATAGGACCATGTTATAGAGACCTAAAATAATCTCTCTCACTTTTTGGAGATCTTACTTATTTTGATTTTGTGGTGCCATCTCAGGTGATGCTAAAACTTGTAGTGTTGGTGAGTACAAAGTTGCCAACTACCAAATATCTCTCATCATTTATCGTGGGATCAAACTATCTATTCTATTAGCTCTAGGTGGGGTAAACCCTAGCCCCAAGCTAATCCCATCCTATTGAGTGCTTAAACATTCTTGAGCACGCCGAACTAAAACACCTTGAAGAGTCACTAAATGCCATAGGATAGCAATTTTTGATGGGGCATATCTCAGAGCTCATGTGAGGTATGGATGTGATTCTAGGTGCTATAAGACCATGTTTTGGAGACCTAAAATAGCCTCTCTCACTTTTTGGAGATCTTATTCCATTTTTGTTTTGTGGCGCCATCTCAAGTGATGCTAAAACTTGTAGTGTTGGCTAGTACAAAATTGTCAACTACCAAATCTCTCTCACCTTTCATCGTGGGATTGAACTGTCTATTCTGGTAGCTCTAGGTGGCCAAGTAAAAACTAGCCCTAAGCTCATCCCATCTCATTAAGCACTCAAACATTATCGGGCATGCCAAACTAAAATGTCCCTAAGAGTCACTAAATGCCATAGGGCAGCAATCTTTGACGAGGCATATCTCAGAGCTTGTGCAAGGTATGGATGTAATTCCAAGTGCTATAGGACCATGTTGTAGAGACTTACAATAACCTCTCTCACTTTTTTGAGATCTTATTCTATTTTGATTTTGTGATGCCATCTCGGGTGATGTTGAAACTTGTAGTGTTGGCCAGTACAAAATTGCCAACTTCTAAATCTCTCTCACCTTTCATCATGGGATTGAATTGTCTATTTTGTTAGCTCTGGATGGTTGGGTAAACACTATCCCCAAGATCATCTCATCCTATTGAGTGCTCAAACATTCTCGAGCATGCCAAACTGAATCATCCCTAAGAGTCACTAAATGCCATAGGGCTGCAATCTTTAACTGTGGCAACTGGGTATGTCATCTCATCTAATGATGGAAACTTGTGATAGAAGGTAAAGGGGTGATCATAACATCATTTTCAACATGTTTTTTTTTTTATGGTAATAAGGTAATCCCTATTTTTAAGGTCAAGGAACTTAAGGTCACCTATAAACCCAAGTTGCCTTAGTCCTAACGATTTTTCTTTTTTTGTTGTTTTTGTTAATAAGTTGACTCAATAAGTGTTTTGAGAGTCATTACACCTTATATAGCTACATGTTATAATTGAATGGATTTAGTGGAAGATGTTAAGGATCTTCTTGGTTGTCTTAATAGTCATTTCATGGGTTTGAAACATAATCACTTCCCTTTGTGAATAGTTGTCCGAAAATCAGCAAATTACATGCTATTGCAAAGAAAATACAATCATATGATGTTGGAAGATTGTTTTCACTCATAGGATGTTGAAGAATCTCTTAGAAGGATGGAATAGATGACAGACTAAAGTTTTTGAGATAGTTATTAGGTGTTTATTGAAGAATCTCAGATGTTTGTTTGAAGCAAGAAGTTGATTATGATCCATTTCTCAAATTTGCTCCTTTTTCCCTTATTGCTTCCCAAGTCTTGAATAGGGAAAGTGATCAAGTAGTTTTGTGAAGTTGGATAGAATTTTTTTCATTGTTGTAACCAAGTTGGAAAGTGTCTTTGAAGACACTTACAAAGGTGGGAAAGGTAGTTTTCCTTAAAAGTGTTCTTGTTGGAAATCCACTAGCTTTTGGTGTGAGCACTCTGCATCATTTTGGATGCAATTTACATTAAAATGAAATACATGAAATGTAATTAAAACATAAAAAATAAAAAAAAGATATATATTATGATAACCAATAATTTCATACATGAATGAACATATAATATATTATGATAACCAATAATGTCATACATAAATGAACATTTAATATATTATGATAACCAACAATGTCATACATGAACAAACATATAACATAAAATGATAACCAATAATGTCATACATGAACAAACATATCATATATTAACCAATAATGTCATAAGTCTAATAATGTCATGCATCAAATATATGTCATACATCAAATATAAAATGTCATATATACATCAAATGTATATCAAATATGTCCACTGACATAAAATCTAACATATATTTTTACTAATGCCTATACATGTGTGTCTATCAACTATATCTTCTCCTTCCCATGAGGGGAAGGAAAAAAATCCCTAGAGGTCTTCAGTCGTTCTGTAAAAGGAGATGATGGGGATGATGGGGTCTTTCTCACATGCTCACTCATCCTCTTGTTTAGGCTCTTCTCTAACTCGAGCTAATACAAAAAAAGTAGATATGAATCAATAATTATTATGCATTGAAATCAAATATATGTACACACAAAATTAATTATTTTCTTACCACCATCAAAGAGTCACTCTGTATGTCCACCTCAAAGGCTCATAGATGATCGAGTGTAACAAGGCCCTACAATAATTCAATCAATATAATCACTTATAAATAAAATTTGAAATTTTGATACTAACTATTATAAACAATAACTAAAACCAAGAAAATTCTTTCATACCTTGGTCAATGACTCTGAACTAGCCATCACTATAGCAACTCCATGATTGATGGACTAGCGAAGATGAGGAGGAGTCTTAGATGTCAATAGTTGCATGTCATATAATACAATTTAAATGTAACATGAAACATGAAACAAATATAATCAAATGAATTAAATTAACATGAAAAAAAAGTACCTCTATGAAGCTTGTATCACACCTAGGCTCAAAGTCCCTTATGAATGTCGATGGTCTAGTAGAGAACTAATACACATGCATAAAAAAAAAATTCAACTCTTCATATGATTACTTAACAAATATATGTATTAATTTAAATGATTAAATCGATACATACATCTCAACTCATCAATGAGACAAAAGGCCAAGGGATCTGTACTAGGGCTAGCAACACTCTTACACTAAATTTTGAACAATGTCAATATATTCTAATTAATTAGTCATTCACTATACATACGAAATGTGATCAAATTAGTTTATTATAATTGTAATTTACCTATGTGTCAATGCCAAATGTCTAACTCAGAAACTGATCAATGACTAGCCCATCATCCATACTATCTTCATGACTACCAAACGTGTATAAGGATCCACATCATGTGCACATGTGACCACGATGCAAAAAAGGCTCCTCCTTAACTAATGGACTCATACAATGAATGAGGGTCTATGTCAAAGCATTAATAGTCCCTAGGGTGCTAGTCTCTACATGTTCCTTCACAACTAAAAGAATAATCACATGCTCACCCTACGACTTGACAACAGGTGCCCTAACTACATTAGGGTCAAGATGTGCCCCTAAAATCTCAAATGATGACCCACCACCTCTACCCTGAGATTCTAATATATCAAAATAATTGGAGATCTCCCCAAGGACAAATTCACAATACAATTTCTTTAAGAAATACATTGGAACCTTGTGATTATTGTAGGGAGGGACATTAAAGACCATCCACCATCTATCCCAAAAAGTTAATTCTAATACCATCATGTATGCACCAATAGATGGGGAATCTTTTAGTTGTAGTTTTAATAGCATCGTGTTCACTAGGCTTTTTGAACAATGCACAAATGCTACCTTTTGCTATTTCTTTTTTTACATCTTGATATGATAATTTTTTTACATAATATCTTCTTTTTTCATCCCTCTTAATGCACCAAATATCCAACTGACCACTAATAGAAGCTACATGGGTCATAATGGACTCAAGGGAGGATGTCAATTGTGCTCTCATTAGATTGGTTTGTGCACAAGCTTTCAACCTACCTATGAGTGCTTATAATTCATTTTTATCTCTTTCTATTTCATTCATTATGTTGTCTTGGGTGCTAGAAGGAGGTCTTCCAATCGATGCAGGTTGTGGAATTTCTTATTCTTTTTGTGGAGGGTTTTGATTTTAATCTTGCAGTGGGTTTTGATTAGGATCTTGTAGAGGGTTTTTGTTTTGATTTTGTTGATCTAGCTGGGGATTTTGTGGTTGATTATTCACATTAAGAAACTAATTTCAATCTAAATAAATAACCAAATTTAAAGAAAAACTGAAAAACCTATAAAACAAGGTAAAAACTTACAAAACAATACAAAAACATATAAAACAATGCAAAAACAGGGGTACAAAATATACTAGGCGATCCCAATCTTGAACTTTAGCAATGAGGAGGCATTTTGAGGAGGTGGGTGACAAAATTCTTCAACTTCTTCAATCTATGTGTGTGCTGTTGAGGAAAATGCAAAAGCCAAATAGAATGATAAAATGGGTTGCAGGTTTGCAGCCCATTTATAAAATTTTCTAATTTTTCAGAGTGTGTACATGCTATAGCATACATGTGCTTTGAAAAATTAAAAAAATAACTTTAGGTGTCATGTTTATGGCCCCACAACTTGGTGCACATACCCTACAATGCCATCTACCATATGATCAACACCATTAAGTAATTCGTCTAGGTATGCTCACCAATCACTTGCAAGGATCTATAAATTTATTTATTTTTATCAATTCAATGACCTTAGGCAGTTAAGCTTGTCTTGTCACCATAGTGTGCTTAACCAACATATGAACACAACTTGTGATGTATGACCTTCACACAATTCAATTATCACATTAAATATGGTTGAGGTTCTTTCCTGCCTAACCATGAAGCCTTACACTTCCTCGAGATCCTACCTAACTCATAGAATTATCCAACCCAAAAATGTCCTAGTAATACAAAAGGTACTTTCTTGGAATCCTACCTAACACATAGAATTTCAAATTATGGAATACCCATATAGTACTAAAGATAGGAGGTATCTAGTGCACCCATGAAACATACTACCTCACACATATCTCTAACCCCACATATGCCCATATAGCCATAATCATGGAGGTGGCAAGGAGATGAAACAAGGGCAACATAGCTCTAGCCAAAGTATTTTTTAGTGTCAGTATTACACTAGTAGCTAGAGTGGATATTGAAAGCATCACTTCTACCTCTCCCTATTTGTCCACATTCGGCACCCACACCAAAAGGTAAGCATTCCAAAATAAAACTAAAATAAAATAAAATAAATGAAATGTAAAAGGAAGAATGACATGTTCTTCAAAATCTATTCCTTTTAGCATCCTATCAATGTTCCACACTAAACATGATAGATGACATCACATGACTAGCATCACCAAAAATGCATACACACCCTAGCTACCTCATAATCAAAGAAATCTTGAAAACAGGATTCATAATTCTCAAGTCAAAGTTCAAAAAGGAGGTACAAAACCAAAAATAAAAATGAACAAGAGTCATAGTAAATAGGTCACAGAAGAAATTGGTGGCTCGGTGGTCACAAAGAACATAAATTTTCAAGCTAATCCTTCATCAAATCCAAGTTCATGAGACTGAACATAATAAAATGAAAACCTAATTCACTTAAAGCACAATGACTCTCACTCATCACTAGGAGGGAGTAGATGTTTAATGACACCTTACGTCCAAGGTTTGTTAAGAACATAACCAAACTTCACATGCATCACATGCAATTTATCTTGATAATCATACATTTCTCAATGCATAATGGAACATGCAATACTTTTGGCAAATGAAATCCATGTTCTTCCTACTTATCATACTAGGTTACTCAATTAACCTAATGAATTTGGCATAAAAATAAATTAAATTCTTGCACCACATTTGCATCACATGTCATTTACATAATAAAATGACATTTTCATTGCTTATAGTGGAAATCTAATTTTGGTCTTCTCCCTTTTGTGGAAAATTGAACTTTGACTACGAAAGGCGCAGTGAAAAATGAATTTTCCATTTCCATATAGTTGGCACAATTTTGATGTAGATTGATTCACAAATTATTTTTTTGGAGTGATCTTGATGCTATACCCCATATACCTTCATTGTGGATTGAGATTTTCCTTTTCTCTCTTCATGTGGAAAATTGGACTTTGCCTACAAAAGTCGTAGTGAAAAATGAATTTTCCGCTATGCATTTTTCCTTTTGTTGGAAAATGAAATATTTGCTTCTCCAATGGAAAATTAGAAAATGACTGCAAAAGGCAAAATGGAAAATGAGTTTTCCACTACACTTCATTTTTCCTTTGGTGAAAAATCCCAAGTTGACTACTCCATTGCAAAAAATTCAAAAAGTGCTTCTCCAATGGAAAATTAGAAAATGACTGTGAAAGTCATAGTGGAAAATGAGTTTTCCACTACACTTCATTTTTCCTTTGGTGAAAAATCCTAAGTTGACTACTCCATTGCGAAAAATTCAAAAAGTGCTTCTCCATGGTGGAAAAATGAACTTTGACTTTTATTTTCTTCCACATTTGTATATCTGGACCCAGAAATAATTCAATCCTTTATAGAAACTTTGTTAAGCATACTAGGAACAATTTTTGGGAAATTCTTTATGGGAGGAAACTTTAAGAGTTTTAAAAATGGTGTACTAAAAGTGCACCTATAGCTAGCTCTGAATGGGGATTATGTGTTGCAAAGTGCATAAAGAATCTAGAATCTCTAGCAAAAGACAAGTACCTATCCATTGGGTTACAGAGTCTAAGCACAAAGAAGACCATCAAAGAATTTCTTGTTGGGAGGGTGGAGGGGAGTAAGGTAAAACCAAAATTGAGAAAGTAGGAAACACTAAGTTACGCACACCAAAACTATGGAAACAAAAGCTTATTTACAAATACAGGTGAGGAGACCTCACCAAAAGAAGAGCAAGTAGGAAGAAGCTCACACATGGCCATTAACCGAAAGGGAGAAGTATGAACCTTTTCGGAAAAGAAAATTATGCTCCACCAAGTTAAACCAAAAACATTCCCCCTTGGCAACTTCATCATAATCAAAATTGAATCCAGAGGTACGCTAAAAATATGTGGCCCAAAAATCTCTTCCAAACAACCATCCTTTATCATATATTTCTAATTCATCTGTGCCTTCTTGCGCATTACTTCTTGCACCATTAATCATTTTTTGTGAGGAAGAAAGGTATAGAGATTATGAATCTGGTACAGGAACACACTCACCTTCATCTCTTTCTACAACATCATTTTTAATAGAGATTTCAACATCCAAAACAATATTGAAAAATTTAGAATACTCATATGGTTCTGAAAATGATGTTCCATCATATGCACATTTATCACAGTCGATTTAAATAGAACTTTTAGATTTCAAATCTAGGCTGAAATAAAATGATTCTTCATCACACATAGGGTCAATCTGGACTGAAGTAACTTCATCCTTTCTAGTAGCTATCAAGTCTAAAAACTCCCTATCCAAATTCAAAACTTCAATACTTGAATCGGTTGTAGAAGAAGATTTACATTCAGTCCGCACCAAAGATTGATTAACTTCCATTTCATGACAAAGAAATATATAATCTGGCTCTTCATCATCTTCATGATGCTGCAACACATTGCAAGGTACTGAAGATCTTTGTACAAAATCTATTCTTACACCCTTTTCTTCAACTAAAATTTCAGACTTAATTTGATAATCATTGAAACATGATCCAGCCTTTCCATCAATACATAGTTTTTTGGGAACGTTTAACTTTGCACTTTTGTCAAAAGAAAATGATTCTAATACAGGATCATCATAAACTTTTGAAGATTGAAAATCATTTTTAATATCATCTTCTTCAAACTTAAAAGTTTCATATTCCGCTTGTGTACAAACCAAGGGATGACTTTCACAAGAAATATTATGCAAAAAGTAATCTTCATTATTTTCTTCAAATCTGAAACTTTCAGTAATAGGAGAAAAGGAAAGCATGGGTAAATCTTCATTTTTTATTTTGCTTACCATTTCTTTGCCCCTGTCAAGAGTGTCTTTGTTCATTGAAATTTGTGCCTTTGGAAGTTGGGGTATTTCTTGTTCTCCAAGAACCAAGCAATTCACTGGTATTGGTTCTTCATTTACTAGCTTTTCTTCAAGAAATTTTTTTGAAACATAACTTCCTTTACTTTGGTCTTGGACATTAATGTACTGCTAGTATACACACCTTAACAACAGAGTGGATTGATGATCTTCGGAGAGACTTAATCTTTTCTTTTCAGCTTCAGCAATGCTTTGTTTAAAAGTAGTCCAAAGAAATTGTAAATTGAAATCAATTTCTGCTTCTATCTCTTTGAATGTGGGTTTTCTTCTAGTTTTCTTTCTTGGTTGAACCTCTTGTCTGCTTAAGACTAAAAAATTATAAGAGATGTGATAGTGCAGAACTTCTAAAATCTCATCATTATTTACTTTCAATTCTATGCTTAGCTGCAACACCCTCTCTCTGCAATGCTGCAATAACTTTGATTTTATTTCTGGAGCTCCTTTAATTTGCGATACTTGGCACAAACACTTTTCCATAAAAGGACTTGTGCATGATCTTCTTCAATGCTCAAATTCATTTTTCTTCCATGGGTAATGCTTTCTCTAAAAGCATCAAAAAGATCACGCAAGACTAGATCTTGAGTTTGATGAAGTTCAATCAAAGAAGGATCCGACCTTCTTCCTTTCACAACTTTAACGAGCATGGTCTTTTAATAATAGAGTCACCAATCTCCTGCAAGTAGAGATAATAATAATTCTAAAAATTAAAACACTGGACTCTTCAACTAGAAATGATGAGAATCAAAACAGAGTCACCAATCTCAAGTAGAGATAATAATAAAAATTGAAGAAGTAAAACTTTAGCACTAATCTTCTTTTCCACTTCCCCAGTAGAGTCACCAAAAATTTGTTGGTAAATAGATTGGTTCTTTTTAATTTAACTATCAAATACCCAAATATGAAAGAATGACCAAATACCAACAGTTGGATAATTTATCTTCAGGTTGATAGATTTCCTCTGAATTGAAAGGTATAGCTTCCTTATCAAATGATATTCAATGAATTTATTAGTTCCTAAACTAATTGGGTACATTCTTAACCCAAGAATGGAAGAGGAAAACCAAGCTAGTACTAGACAGAACTAACTCGGGTAGAGAATTCAGTTCTACACCTAGCCAACCCCAGGAATTCACACTTCCTATGACTCCCCGACATTGGTAATGCAATGTGAATGCTATGTATGCAAGTGCAATGAAAAATGAAATGAAAGAGAGTGTTAAATAATCCAAATTCTTGTAATAGGAATGTTTGCAAATACTCTGATAAACAACCCATCCATTACTCAACACAAGGTGGAAGATGATGCCCAAAACTAAAAATAACAATACTCTGATTGATTATAATCAAAGGAAAAATAACTAAATGCTCTAATTCAGAATAAAACCCTTGTTTCTTTGAACATCACAAATAAGAATACTCAAATTTTATTTGCTCACAACTTATGCTAAATCTATTACAAAAACTTGAACTCTTAACATGCATAATGAAAATGCCAAAAACTAAACTAAGTTCGTTACCCCTACTCCAGCTCTCTACCTCTTGTAGAAAAGAAGAACCCCTGGTGATGAAAAGGTTTTACAATATATACATTCTCTAGCAACTGTTTGGTTTCCTCCGGTGACTTTTTAGTTCTTGTCTCTTTGACTTCTCATCCTTTCCTTTTGAAAATTGATATGCTTATTAACTTTTAAAGTTAATAATGATAGATATTAACATATTTAAACTATATTTGAACAATTGACATTTAAATATGTTAAATCAATATCAAAATCTTTCCTTTGTTGAGCGGACAGAAAAATAAATACTACTGCCAAGTAAAACTGAGACATTTTTCGTAGGGCATATCTTTTTATTCCACCATTGGATTGAGCTCATTTCTGGATATGTTCTTCCAAACTTAGTTATCTTTACCCTGACCAAAGCGATCAGAAAAATAATCAATGAGTCAAAAGATATGAACTTCTAAATTCTGCACTATATAACTGCTACAAAATCAGAATTAATAAAATAAAGTTTCTAGCCATTCTTCTTTCAATGCTCTATAATCCATGTCTTCAATCTGCAAAAATGTTATCTTGCATGCTTACAATGTTAATTCTCTGTTGAAATTTGGGAGAAATTCTCTGGAATGCTTATAGTGGAAATCTAATTTTGGTCTTCTCCCTTTTGTGAAATATTGAACTTTGACTACGAAAGGCGCAATGAAAAATGAATTTTCCATTTCCATGTAGTGGGCACAATTTTGATGTAGATTGATTCACAAATTATTTTTCTGGAGTGATCTTGATGCTAGACCCCATATATCTTCATTGTGGATTGAGATTTGTCTTTTCTCTCTTCATATGGAAAATTGGACTTTGCCTGCGAAAGTCATAGTGAAAAATGAATTTTCTGCTATGCATTTTTTCTTTTGCTGGAAAATGAAATATTTGTTTCTCCAATGGAAAATTAGAAAATGACTGCGAAAGGCGTAGTGGAAAATGAGTTTTCCACTACACTTCATTTTTCCTTTGGTGGAAAATCCCAAGTTGACTACTCCATTGCAGAAAATTCAAAAAGTGCTTCTCCAATGGAAAATTAGAAAATGATTGCGAAAGTCACAGTGGAAAATAAGTTTTCCACTACACTTCATTTTTCCTTTGGTGGAAAATCTCAAGTTGACTACTCCATTGCGAAAAATTCAAAAAGTGCTTCTCCATGGTGCAAAAATGAACTTTGACTTCTATTTGCTTCCACATTTGTATATCTGGACCCAAAAATAATTCAATTCTTCATAGAAACTTTGTTAAGCATACTGGGAACAATTTTTGGAAAATTCTTTATGGGAGGCAACTTTAAGAGTTTTTAAAATGGTGTACTAAAAGTGCACCTACAATATTAAAAGCCAAATTTTGAATTCATGGGCACTCATAACCTAGTGCAAAAGTCAACCATCATTTGACTATCTCAATAGTTAATAGAAATCCACACCCTTCTTGCATCACATATATAAAGAAATGAATACTTAAGTATACCACAACAATAAGCATATCATACCATCACATAATTTAAATCAAAATTTAATTATAACCATATGAGGTATACAATTTACCAATCATTCCATAAACTTTCCATTTTGCCAATCTCTAAATGACTGCAATTTCAACTCAAAATCTTGACATGCATAAGGAGCATCATATCCTTCTATGTCAAAAGTAATCATAACCAAGAGTCACAACATGCAACCCATGTCATCAACTCATACAACATAAAGTAAACTAGCTGACTTACAGTTGTATGTTTAGCATAGTGATCTCAAGGCCCAAGTGTGGAATCAAGAGCTCTGATACCATATGTAAAGACTACCCCTACAAAACCAATGCCACATCAGCTATCTCTATAAAATACAAAAAATTCAACGAGAGTCAAATTCATTTGCATATTGAGCATTCAATATTAGTTGATTAACTATCATTAAATTTAACAAAATGATACATATACATATATGCTCAAATCTAAAAGAAACTGTAATTTCATTACCAGAATACTGAGATGTACCGATTATGTTGACCATTTTGACAGAAGCTCCAAAACCTATCTAAGAACACAACAACGAGAATATTGTAGCAATGCTTTACCACCATACTATGAAGTTGTTAAGCTTCCCCATAATCTTTCTTGATATGAAAGATACCCAACCCAACATTGAGGAAGTCTAACCAAGTAAAAACCAAGAGAAGTAATGGAATTGTGTACAAATTTTCTTTAATCTAATCAAAAATTTTGATTCAAAGTTTAGCAAGTCAATAACACAAACTTTTAAATCCAAAGCAAGATAACACATTTCAACTTACATGAGAAAAGAATTTTTTTTACTTTATAATTTCCTTCTCATATGTCCATCAAGAAGCATATTACAAGATAAGAAAAATGTGTTCCACTATCTGAACTTCATTGGGTAGTTCAATTTTCATTTCATAGTAATCAAGCAGTTCATTCACTCTCATAGTGACCCATAGTGCAATTTAATCATGTCACATTAGGGCTAAATATTGAGCATACTATCAACATTTAGTATTAGGATGCATGTTAAGACCAAATTCCATGTGCATTATTTCTAGTTATACTATACTAAGTAGACAACACCTTTTTATACAAGCATTTGAAACATGACACTTAAAAGATAAATTGAATTCTTACAATTTATTCTATGTCACTTGAACTTGTGTCACTTCCAACATGTTATTACAATGTATTATATTATAATACGAGCAAGTGAAGATATAGATAAAGAAGTTAAGAACTATCTTAATTCACAAGAATACTATCCATGAAACACGAAATTATTCCTCAAACTTCAATGCTTTCAATTTAAAAATCCATATATAAAAAAATATAGAAACTCCTTTTTTTCATGTTTCCTAACACAAAAAAACAAGGATGTTAACTTTGTACAAATAATCTCATTCCATCTAACTTGAAAAAATCACAACTCTAGAAGTTTACTATGAGTGTACAAGCATTAGATTTTATCTTGATTTTTCTAAAGATCAAACACTTATATATTTTAAAATGTGCATCTCTATGAGGTCCCTCGCTATAACACTAGTAAAATTCATCCAAGTTAGTCACACAATGCATTTAAATCAAGAAGAGATGCACGAAAAATAAATTGTTCTACATGGACCCATTTAGAGCATATTCTTAGGCCAAGCTGAAATTAGTGTCACATAGATAAGCCATGTACAAAGGAGACCCAAAATGTGAATTGGCTAAAGCTCAATAATAGATTGGACCAAAAAAAATTAAAATGCAATTTTCAATAGCATAAGAATACTATTGTGCAGCCCCCATTTGGGTGGAAAGAGCTCATACATTTGCAAGTGTGAGTATTTTACATTAGTATGGCAGCATCGTCATTTTTGTCATCAAAAACCCATGAGACCTTCAAAGAATGACAATGGCCCTAAATGGTCCTCTCATAAGCATAATTAGTAAGGAAGAATTTGGGTCAAACAAGAATTCACGTGGTCAAATATTTGTAAGGATATAGTTTTCTCATTGAAGAATTAATTTAATGACAACAAGGATTATGATGCCCATTTGTAATGTAGAATTTTCACAGGAGATGAAAAAGAGAGGGAGAGTTTGATATAGATTACTGCCACACAATTAAAAGATAACTAGAAGGTACCTTTTTGTTTTAATAATGTAGAATGCAGCACTAAATATCTCCTTCCAAAATCTACGTTTCCAGCTATCTTCTTTGATGAAAATTTTTATTTCTAAAAGTTTGAATCCATCTCATCTCTATAAGCATCGAATATTGATATAGGGTGTATCATTACACTACAAATACACATGTTTCAGAGTGAAGACTTAGTTGTGGAATTCATGCAAATCATTTTGGAATGTTAACCATTTCCACTATCCTCATGCTGATGAGGTTTATACCCAATGATACTGATAGGGTACCTAATATGCTTCGTAGAGCATTCCTGTGTTTGATCCATAATGGACTCCTCTTATTAGTGTATATATTTAATTAGGCACATAGAATGGATACATAAACTTGTGGAAATTCAAGATATCCTTGGATATGCCAATGTAATATAACAACAGACAAAATTCAAATTTCCACTTCTAAAGGAAGTAGCAAGTTCAGAGGGTAGTCAATTGCTTATATAGAAAGTAATCCCACACAATGATCATAAGCATTTCACCTCCATTTGAAAGAAAAAATAGAGAATAATCAAAATTTGTTCATATTGTTAAAGTATAGAGTGTAGACATAAACCTCAAAGATAATGTAATGGAAAAAAAAGAACATAGTATTGTTCGCTATTGTCTAACTTCCTCCTGAGTGTTTTTTCTTTTTTTGAAACCCTTTTCTTCCTCTGTTTGGTGCCTCTAGTTTCATTTCCATTTCCCCAAGAACTACCATAATTCCCATAATAGGCTCCAAAATGAATGGGAATGAAAAAGATGGGATGAAAACTATTGTTTTCTTGTTTTTCAGAAGCTAGGTTAGTGATCAAGTAAGTAAGGAACTTGGAAGCTACAATCTTAGCTTTTCCTTCCCATTCCCTTTCTTGGCAGAATGAAGTTAAAAATAAACATTCAAATTTTTAATTTTTTTTTAAATGAATGTCTCCCCCATTACTTAATGCCCTCTCTCCATAAGAGATGGAGTGTAGTTATTATTTGTAACTAGCACAGACCCAAATCTTCTACCGGCATAAGCTTAGATATTCACTTATTTTTAATTCTCAACTAACTATAACTAAATTTGATTTAATAAGTGTCAGGTGGAAGCATAATTATTCATGAATTCAGGTATCAAAAGAATGGGTTGTGACATTAAGTTAAGCTAAGAGGCTTTGTACAGTGGTGGTAGTATTCATCAATGTAAATTTTCTAGAATTTTTAAAAAAATTGATGGTCATTGAACTTTCACTATATTTGTAACAGCAGAGATTAATAAGATGTCAATTATAATGCAAGAGTCTTGCATGTTGGAAATACAATGACAAATTTGTAGCTGCAAAGCAATAGTAAAATTTAATACTATTTATGCTTCCACATAATTAACACAAAAGGACTCCATTAGGGTTTTGTTTCATGTGCTATGTGATTTTCTTCATTTCAGTGGAGACGATTTTCTATAATTTAGAAGTTTTTGTTTCCACTTTGAGTGGAGGAGCTGAAATAGAAATCTCTTTGGCAATTATGTATTTTTTTAAGGTTTCAAAAATGGAGACTAAACAAATTTATTGCTAGATACTGTGATTAAAATCAGAGATCCTCAAACTCACTAAGGAGTAATTTTAATTTCTTGGTTGGCCGAATGGCTCTACTAATTGTAAAAGGAGTTCATTGCCATGATAATAACAAAAATTTAAATTTGTAAGTCTGCAACATTTCACTAGATTATTTTTTTTCTCTTTTAATTTTTCATTAAATTTTGGAATAGAATGTTTTTGCTTTAATGCTACTTATTGGCTCACATATTCTTAGAGTTGTCAAGGTTCTAAAGTTTCAGAGACATGTGATCTGAAAGATTTCTTTAATTCTATAATATTTCTATGATGAACCATTTATATTTCTAAACTTACATATTTTAAATTAGATATCTCTTAGCTTAATTTATCAAATTAATTATTTAAAATTTTAGGTATGCTAGTTAATAAAAATTGTGAAATGTGTGTTCTACAGTTGTAGAGTGGAAAATTTATGTTGACTATGTTAGAACATATATTTGTTTTGTTAAAACTTTTTCACTAGAGAGAAAGAGTCACAAGGAAATTCTCAATTAAATCACAAATGTTGTTTAGGTAGGTCAGTAGAGCAATGAAGAGAAACCTTAATATAGTTATTTATGAAAGGAGAAATATGGTGGCAGGGAAAAGGGTTAAATTGATGTGGAAAGAAAAGCCTAGCATCACACACAGAGCACCAAAAATGGGTCAAGTGTAGTTGGAAGGTCACCTTTTGATGTTTCTAATGAACAAGAGCTTAACACAACTAAACATAGCTAAGAGGGAAAATATAAATGGGAGGAGTCAAGGTTTATTTTACCATAAAGTGAATATCTTAGCATCAAGTGCTATAGCAACATGGGCTTACTCATAATCAAGGATTTGCAAAATAGAGCTTAATTAGTAAATTGGATTACAATGGACTAAAAAGGCCAATTTCATGATCTTTCTAAATCAAAATAATGAAAACATAGGATTTTTAAAAATAAAGACTACTATAAAAGTTCAGGTATTCATATTCAAGTTTGGACTCCTAGCTTTAGTTCAGTTCATGTTAGACTCAAATTTATCTTCTTTACATTACAAATAAACAATTTTTCTATTGAAGAGATTTATAGATTTTAGAGTAGAAACCATTGGAATTAAGTTATATTTGTCATTAGTGACAACACTTATTCAATTTTGTATGGTTACCGAGCTCATCACTCAGTCTACGGTTCATATCGAGCATTCAATGGTTACCAAGTAAGTTCAGTAGTTCACAGTTCATACCGAGCATTCCAAAAGCTACCGAGTGAAAGTAGACAGAGTGCAGTCCAGAAGTTATCATCGAGCAGATGGTGATCACCGAGCTTCATACTGTCTACCAAGTCATCAGTTGCTATGATGGATGTGTAGTGTTTACTGAGTTCAGCAAGGTAAACATAGTGTTTAGTTTCTACTAAGTTACACTATATCTACCCACTCCCCAATGGTCACCGAGTTCGAAGCTATAGTGTGTGATTAGTATGGACTGAGCTTCTACACTTATCGAGTGCATGAAAATGTTGAGTAATGCAGTGCACACCAAACATCAGAAGGTCACCAAGTTAGCTATTCAAAACCTGAGTTTATACTATTTGGCCGACTCAGTACTATTTTGTTTACTTGTATTTTAGCTGACCTTGTAATTGTAAATATTGGAATGGTATGTGTATGTGATTTATTGTATGATTTCCAAGTATCATGATGAGAAGTATGAAGTAATGTTTTGAGAAGAGTGAATGTGAATTAGCGGCAAAGCAAAATAAGGAATTCAACAAGGTTAATTAAGGAGTAGTAAAGTTATATCAATCACAAGAGGTGATCTATACTTCAAGGTTATAATCAACAATCAAGTTGTAGGACAGATTTGTTGTTTCATCCTAATAGGTGAATTCGTTTCTAAATCCTATAATACGGTAGAGTTAACAGTCTTTCTTCAAATCTCTTAACAAAGTGCATACTTCATTGTATGTTTGTAAAACCTCTAACAAGGTGGATGTATCAATCCAAATTTCTCTTAACAGGGAAGATCATCAAAAGTGGTCAATGTAAGCCTTAATAGGCTAACTTTATATTGCAGTAGTGAAGTTTTGTGGGTATCATCCCCACCCTAGATTTACTTTCTATTTGGAAGGTTTTTGGATCACCAAATTCTGTGTTTGTGTGTCATGAATGTTTATCTTTTAGTTTCTTATGCATGCAATAAAGTAGATCAATTAATGGTGAATGATTTATGATTGTTAAGTGTTGAATTTATGAAATTTTTTGAGGTTACTGATTCACCCCTCCCCTCTCAGTAACCTAGTTGGTCTTGATTATTTCCAACAATTGGTATCAAAGCTTTGTGGTTCTTAGGATAAAGGTTGACAACTTGAGCAAAGATCAAGGACAATGGAGATATTTAGACTTGACAAAGCTATTGATAATGAGAAGCCAGATATGGAGATGGCCATAGCTCAACTCAAACAAGCAAAAGAGCATCTTTCCCAATCCCTAAAATGAAGGAACTTGCACTACAAATGAATGACCACTAGTATGTTAAAGAAAAGATTGAAGATTTTTTCCACTCAAGTAGTTCAGATGAAGCTAATGAAGAAATCAAAGAACTCTTAGAAAAGATTGGCTCTCTGTAAGAAGAGGTAAGAAAATTGAAAACAGAACAAGAAATTTAGTCAATAAGAATGTGTGAAATGTTGGAATAGAGAAATAAGGAAAATGAAGACTTGGAGGCAAGGAACAATGAAACTCAAAATCAATCTCTTCAGCAAGAAAGTCTTATCAATTAGCTCTCTAATGCAAATAAGGAAATCATGAGTCTAAGATCTAAAAACAAAAGGCTAAGAAATGATTTAAGCACTGAAAGAAAAATTAATGAAAGATTGAAGGTTGATTTGAATTCTAAAAAGCAACTCAATGAAAGAATAATGAAATCCCAAGAAGACATGGATCAATTGAATCAGCAAAGTGAGAAAAATCTATATAGGCAAAAAGGAAAAGTAGGACTATCTTCCAAACAAGGTGCTCAAAGGAATCAAAGACCTAAATGCAGTCACTGTGGTAATTTAGGTCACACATCAAACAAATTTTGGAGCAATGGAAAGGAAAAAGTCAATGGAAAATGTTACAATTGCACTCAACATGGTCATAAAGCTAATGAATGTAAGGAGAAACCAAAATTTGAAGGTAAATGTCACAAATGCAAGAAGCAAGGTCACAAGGCATTTGAATGTAGATCTAAACCATTCAATCCAACTAAACAATTTGTGAAAGCAATATTTGGTTGGGACTACAATACTTGGTGTAGATGTCATTATTGTGGAGAATATGGTCATATTGGCATAAATTATGCAAGACATCACTTGAGAAAGAAGGATAACACCATAAGATGTTACAGATGCACTAAACTTTTGTCATATAGCTAAGAATTGCATGAATATAGGAAATGTTGAAGATGAGAAGAAAGCTAAAGTTGATAACATCAGGAAGCAGATGAGATAGTAGTGGATTCCTAAATCTACCAAGCCAGCCAATTCAAAAGATGGTCATGTCACTCAAGAAGTGGTGACTCCACCATTTCCAATTAAGTTCTTAAGGAAGAACTGGAACTATATCTTCAAGCCATATCTTAAACAGTTCTTATGAATAGGAAGCAAAAGATCCAAATCTTTATTTCAGATACAGAGGGATCACAAGGAATCAGTATTTACTAAGCAAGGTTGGTCATGGACTCTACCGAGCTAGGTCAGGAGTAATAAAGTTTTGTTTGATCACTAAGTCACAAAATTTTACCGAGCATAGTCAGTGGATGATAGTCTGTCATGCAATATGTCATTATGGCACCAAGCATTAATAGAAAATTTTCATCAAAAAGGGCAGAATTTGACTTCATTTTTCACTACGACTTTAGTATACCTAGAGTAGAGCAATTTTATAGTGTATACAAGCAATCTCGAGAAAATTTGCAGCAAAAATATTTTTTGAAGATTTTTTCTCATTTACCGAGAAACCATGGCATCTAGAAGTAGTAGCAACAAGACAAAAAGAGGTTTCAAAATGTTGGTAAAAGGCATGGAATGGAAAGCACCAAATTTTAAGTTAGTTCGAGCAGTTATGGAGGCACTCAATCCAAATGGAGCTCAATCACAAATTCCTCCAAAGGAAATTCTTATTAATGATATTTACACTCATTTTAAGTGTTATGTTTAAGAAATTGGAACCCTAGCTATGGAAATTGCCCTAGGAGAAATGTGTGTTGATGGATCTTTGAAACCCGAGCATAAGCATTTAGAAGCCAAAGGATTAACCCATATCCCACATATGCCAAGGAATTTCCAAGTGAAGTGGATTAGGTATATTCTAAGTCATGTTCATAATGGTTAGTTATGGTTAGAGAAGCCCATGTTGATCATGAAGAAAATGATTCATAAGATTATGGATTTCCCCATGCTCAACAAGGCTAATACAACTAAAACCCTTGGTCGAGAAGAACTTCAAAAGAAAACCCTAGCTGAGTGGGATGACAGAGGTTTGAAAATTAGTAATGTATCTAATGTGGAGCTTAGGTTTGGAATTCACATCATAGCACATAAGATATATAGCTCTAGTCATTTGAATAGTGTGTCGTGTGAGGCCATGGATTTGGCATACAAAGTTGTGAAGAAGAACCTAGAATTTTATCTGTTAGATTTATTGTTGAAATAACTAAACAAAAACATGGATAGCATCAGGAAATCAAAGAACAACCCTTGTAAATTAGGTTCTTTGCTGACTTATCTTTTCTTTTATGTTCAAAAGTTTTTCCATCAAAAGGTTCATTTGTATGGAAGAAAGATACTCCCATTTTGTATCAGATCAATGAATTCATTGCAGAAATGGGTGAAATTTTTGAAAGTATTATTGATAAATATTTTGAAACTTTCAAGGAGAAGATGAACAACAAGTTCTAGATTCCTCCCAAATTAGTTAAATATTATAAAGATGATATATGCTTCATGGTTGATTGTGATAAAGTTTATATCTAGGCAATTAGGCCTAAAATTGCATGGGTGAAACCTCTTCCATATGAGGTTAACATTGATAAGACAAAGGATATTATTGAGGCTCTAGTCAATGAGCTAGTACATCCAAAGCTACCTATCTTTGGAACCTATGAAGAAGCTAAAGTTAGAATAGAGCTTAAGATCAAGCTACCTCGGGTAGTAAACAAAGGAAAGAGTAAGATAGCAAAATTGAAAACTACTAGTGCCCCTCTCATGCTTAATGAGGGAAAAGGTGAGGATGAAGAAGAGTCTAAAGAAGAAGAGCATGTAAGAAAGAAGGGCAAAGTGATTATCACCAAGCCATCCAAAACCTCCATAGTTGCGTTTACAAGAAGGTCTAAGAAGAAAGGAGATAGTGAAGTTGTGCTTGTTAAGCCTCCTCCCACCTTTCAAGAAAGACTTAACCAATTAAGAGTAGGTGTTGAGATCAACAACTTCAAAGCACTTAAGTATGAAACCAGGACTCCAGGTAAACAAAAGGAGATTGAAGATCTAATCATGGACAAGTTAGGAAGATGAAAATTCTCTCCTAATCAGTTTGCTTCACAAATCCTTGCAGTTCTATTAGAAAAAGTCAAGGTTAGATGGGAAGTATCTATGTAGATAGCCAAAGACATATTTGAGAAATCTTTGAGAAAGTTGCTACCTAATCTTACTAATGCATAAATCAAGGAAGCAATGAGAAGAATGAATAGAAAATGATGATGAGATTTCATACTTGTCTAATTTCGGTCAAGAAAATTGAGCATGTAGTCAAGGATGTTGCATCTATGTGGGAAAATGTTTATCATTTGCATAAACCTAGTGAGTATCTAGTTGAAATAAAAGATGATGATGTCAGTGACAATGATGAAGAAGATAGCACACCTTGTGTCACTTTTGATGTTGAAGACTACTAAGCACTGAAGGATGATGAAGAAGAGAAAGAGGAAGATAAGGAAGATGATGATCTAGTAATGATAGTTGCACAAGTTATAGACTCTCTTCCTCACTCTCCATGAAAGACTGTTGCATCATCTAGCATGGAGACAAGTTCAGAAAGTCTGATTGTAACATCAATAGATATATCATCTGCTCAATCACTCTTTGCTACCTCTCAGCTCCAGGCATCATTAATGGAATTTTCAGCCACTTCATCTACTGAGTTGTAGACCTCTTCTTCATCAGCTCCTGAGTCAACATCATCAATGTGTACAACATCCAGTTCTATAATTTTTTCAGCTGAAATTTTGCATGCTCCTATAAGTACATAATTTGTAAATATTTCTACAAGTGCTCCTATTTTTTGTGCTCCAGTCAGTGTTCCACCTGTTATCATTTCAATTTTGGATAGCATAACAATTTTTGGATTCAGTTAGTACTCCTCTCAATTTTTCTCCAGTAGGCCCTATTCAAATTTTTACAACTAGTCCAACCATCTCTACAATTATTTATGTTCCTAAGTCTAAGGTAGTAATGATAGAAGTAGAACAAAGGAAACCCCTAAAAAAATTTCTTACTAGAAGGAAAATTGATGATGATATTGACTTGGACAAAGAGATTGTAATTCCAAACATAGATCTTGATACTGCCACAGTTGATGAAATGAGATTGGTAAGCCAACTTTTGGAATAGAAGGCAAGGCAAAAGCAATTAAGAGATGAAAGGGATAGGGAATTTTGAATTATTGAAAGTGCAAAGAACATTTTGATAGAGGCTATAGGTGTAGATGTTGATTCTAATCAACGTATTTTGCTACAATTGGAAGAATCAGTTAATAAGTTAAATGAGGACACATTTTGTCAAGAAAAGTTAATTGAAAAGGCAGAGAAAAAGTTTGATAATAAAGTGTTTGAGCACATTGCCATAAATCAAGTAGAACTATCCTCCATTTTGGGCAACATTAAAAATTCTTTTACAAATGTAACATCACTTTTTGCTAAGCTATGTGATATTACTAGGTTCACTAAGGAACTAAAAGAGAAATTGTATAAGATTGGTGAAGACATGAAGGATAGTGTTCAAAGGTTGCAGCTTGACCCCAACTCAAGCTCAACACATCACAACAAGGTGAGATTTATATCAGATATGTGGGCTAAAATACTGAGAAAGAATCAAGGATCAAATCCACATAGATAGATATCCAAAACATGATCCTTCCAATCATGGAGACAATGCAAAAGCATATTGCATATTCAAAGTCATTGGTCCAGCATAATAATTTCTCATTTGTAGACCACATGATACATCTCTCAACAAAGGTTCAATTAGTTCTCCATACCTGCAAAATTTTGCAAGAGAGCTAGGATAAGACACTAGCTCTTATTCTAAAGGTACATTCTGAGTTTCTCTCACATTTTGGTATATCTATATGAATATATTGTATAACTCTTTGGCATTATTGTCAAAAAGGGGGAGTAAGCGACATTTTGTGAAAAGAATAGATTGACATATGTACAAAATAAAAGGAAAGTGACTATGTATATACTATGTCTTATGTATGGGGGAGATATATGCAAATGTATATAGAGTAGATTTACAAAGATAAATTTTGAAAAATCAAAAAATAGTAAATCAGTGTACATAAATTTTGTCTTATAAGTATTTTTTTCACTAATGCCAAAGGGGGAGATTGTTGGCATTAAGTTATATTTGTCATTAGTGACAACACTTATTCAATTTTGTATGGTTACTAAGCTCATCACTTAGTCTATAGTTCATACTGAGCATTCTAGAAGCTACCGAGTGAAAGAAAATAGTGTATAGTCCAGCAGTTATCATTGAGTAGATAGTGATCACCGAGCTTCACAGTGTCTACCGAGTCATCAATTTCTATGATGGATGTACAGTGTTTACCAAGTTTAGCAAGGTAAATACAGTGTTCAGTTTCTACCTAGTCTCCAATGGTCATCAAGTTTGAAGCTATGTTATGTGATTAGTATGGATTGAACTTCTACTCTTATCAAGTGCATGATGATGCCAAGTAATGCAGTGGACACCGAGTATCAGAAGGTCACAAAGTTAACTATTCAGAACTTGAGTTTCTACTATTTGGTCGACTCGGTAATATTTTGTTTACTTGTGTTTTAACAAACTTTGTAATTGTAAATATTGGAATAATATATATATATGTGTGTGATGTATTGTGTCATTTCCAAGTATCATGATGAGAAGTATGAAGTAATGTTTTGAGAAGAGTGAATGTGAATCAGCAGTAGAGCAGAATAAGGAATTCAGCAAGGTCAATTGAGGAGCAGTAAAGTTATATCAATCATAAGAGGTGATATGTACTTCAAGGTTATAATCAGAAATCAAGTTGTAAGTTAGATCTATTGTTTCATCCTAATAGGTGAATCAGTTTCTAAATCCTTTAACAGGGTAGACTTAATAGTCTTTCTTCAAATCTCTTAACAGAGTGCATATTTCATTTTATGTTTGTAAAACCTCTAATAAGGTGGATCTACCAGTCCAAATTGCTCTTAATAGGGCAGATCACTAGAAGTGGTCAATGTAAGCCTTAACAAGCCAACTTTATACTACAGTAGTGAATTTTTGTGGGTATCATTCCCACCCCAATTTTACTTTCTATTTGGAAGGTTTCTGGGTCACCAAATTTTGTGTTCATGTGTCATGAATGTTTATCTTTTAGTTTCTTATGCATGCAATAAAGTAGATCAATTAATGGTGAATGATTTATGATTGTTAAGTGCTGAATATATGAAATTTTTTGAGGCTACTGATTCACCCCTCCCCTCTCAATAACCTAGCTAGTCTTTATTATTTCCAATAGAAACAAATAAGGATTTTTTAAAGAATTGATATTTCAACATTTATTCTTCTCCCTTCAAAACTTTTCTTATTAATTAAAATAGAGAAATATTTTTCTTCTTCTATTAAGATTATAAGTGGACATGGGGAGTGATTTCAAAATATTTCTTATGAAAAATGATGAGAGGAGAGAGTTTTTGGAGGGAGAAGAAATGATGTTTAAATTTTTCACTGTATTGGCAAAAGATGAATTTAGAGGCTTGTGTAGTTGGCTTGGATCCTCATTGCCAACTTCATAGTAATGATCTATAAGGAACTTTACCTTTTTATTTAAAGAAGTGGAATAGAGCACAAGATCTTAGGATCAAGCTCTTTTATGACATCACAACATCAAGGATTTGTAAAGTATAATCCTTATCTATAAGCTTTGGAATATTTCCATCTTGTTTGTTGAATTATTTAATTGGATTCTAATGGAATGAAAAGACTATGAGGAAATTTGATGCAAGGGGGGGGAGGGAAATGAGCACTTACCAATGACCCTCACTAAAATTACACACGAAAGCCAAGACAAATATGAAAGAAATAACAATTTATTGAATATGATGTAGATATGCAGAGATAATCTTCGTTACATGTATTAGGAATAAGACCTACCTAGTTATAGCCATATAAATTCAAATTACAAACAATGAGATTAGAAGCTTGGGCTTACAACACCAAATTCATAATGTCTATCTCATACCAATCTTAATGCTTGCTAATCTAATCCTAGATATCAAATATATAATCATCAATACACAAGTTGGTTTGCTAGATGTAATTATTATAAAATATAGGTCATGTCCCAAAGGAAAAATTGGAGACCACATAATTAAGAAAATTAACATCTATGGGATCAAAGACAGGTCCACAATTTATCCAAGAATAGGTCCTCAAGGCTGAAGCCTTAATATCACAAAAACCTCACACAAGAAAATAACCACACATTACTCAACATGTTACGAAATGAACATGCTATAAGTAAAGAGAAAGGATTTCTCTTCAACAAGATCAACTAAAGTTCTACGAACATAGGAAAGTGATCAACGATAGGTCCTGAACAAGTAACCAACTACATGGAAAGAAAAAGCATGAAAACAAAGGAAATTCTATGAACAATAAATATGAGGTTGATACAAGCTTGCCAAAGAACTCAAGATATTCCTAGATTAGACATGTAGGGTATATAAAGATTGATATCTACATCAAGAAGCACTACTACATTCAACCTTATTTTTTGATAGCAATTTTTGACAAAGGGGACACATTTTTTGAAATTTGTGTTTTTTTTTTTAATTGCCCCCAACATCATCAGAATCATGACTACCTATTTTGAGTTTATCAAAATTCTAATCATCATAGGCAATATAATAAAAGAATAAAGACAAACACCAAATCATGTTCAATGTTGACCACACATAAAAGGCATGATTCGGGCATAAGGTTTGAGCACAAAATTCCCATGTGAGTCACTCAATGTTACAAGACCACATATCATCGATATTACCTGGGTAAAGATGTGTACTACTTCAAGATAATGTGATTTAAAAATGAAATTACTTGAAACCTAGTTTATGTGATCAAAAAATAAAATTGTTTGAGACCTAGTTTATGTGATTTGAATATAAAATATCCTAGCTTGAAACTTGATTTTATTTGAAAATTAACTTACTTGAAACCACAAAAAATGTGGGCAAAAACACCATTAATTATGCCCTAATAACATTATAACCATTGTCATATTTGAGCAACACAATTTGTAGAAAAAAATCTTTTTGAGGTATTGAATTCCTATTAGCACTAAATTGCAACAAAAATGCACCCCCCAACCCACTTATACAAAACACCCATTCTCATGGTATTCATATGTTCATTTAATATATTTGTTAGCCCTAATTAATTTTAGTTTGTGGGGTTTTGATTTATAAAGTTGTGTGGTATTTGATGAGAAATAGCTAGGATTTTTCTAAGGTGGGTAAGAATATAAAGTCATGAATGACTAGGCACTAAACAATTCATTTCCTTTCTATACTCTCATTGATGTGGTATTTTGACCATATGCTCTTTTCTCTCTCTTTATTGCATACACACAAATCAATGATAAAGAGAAACTAGGGAAATACACAATGGAAAAAAATTAGTTGGAGGAATGGAAGAGAAACTAAAAGTCATTAAATTTTGATTGATCGTGTTATAACTTATGCCCCCACCTAGCATTTCCATTCATTTATTCATTTAGGATTTAGGATTAAAAGAAAAAAAAAGTCTTGTTGTGCCCTTGTGATCTATGTCTCTACAATGATAATTTTTAATGGAGAAGGAAGAAAGCGAAAAAGAAATGGAAGTGTCTTGTACTAAGTACTTCAAAACCATCCATTTCATACCTTCATCTATACACAATGTATTTCTAGTTTCTTTCTACTCATGCACCCCATTCATTTCATATGATCATCTAAAAATTGTGTCAATCTAAGTTCTCATTTAATTATCTCATAACTGCTAAATGATGATTATTGTAGATGAGTTGTTCCAAATGTTAAGAATAATAATCATTTGGACCTACTAATTTGAAATTATAAATGATAATTATCATAGGGGAGTAGTTCCAAATGTTGATGGAAGTTATTGAAGAGTGGCCCTGGGGCCTTCCCCTTAGGTCCTTTGACCAACATTTCCTCATGGACTTGACTCTTGGTCCATATGACCTTATTGGTTCCAAAGAAAAACACATCAAACAACATGATGAGCCTAAACACATCAAACAACTTGTTTGTGCTACTTATATTTCTATAAATATAACAACACCATTCACACATATGTTTGTTTGATTATAGATTTTTTTCTATAACATTGTTTATCTAAGGTTAATGATATGAGATTTCTTAATTCAAATTAGAAATTATAAATTTTATGATATTTTTATATTAGATCATTTTTTAATATTTTAATCCAAGTTTTAAATCACACTAGCTATAATCTATTACTAGAATGATAGATAAAACATTGATTAAAGACTAAGATAGATTTCTATATTTTGATAGTAGATCACTAAAGTGATCAGAAATGTTGATAAAGAAACTAAGATGTGCTCTAATCTAAAAGTAGCATTAAAAGATAAATATGTTTACTTTGTGAAATATTTTACTTCTTGCCAGCTTAGCTAGTGAAATAGTTTACTTTATGAAACATTGTACTGTGTATGTGCTGGGTATGTGCAGGATCATGGTGTGCCAAAAAGCGGCAATCTAAAAAATATGTAGTTTTGAAATGCTTCAAAGCATTTTAAAATATATTCCAACTTTTTTCCACCCATATTGATACTAAACTAAAAGATTTAATACCTTTATAAGGCCTAGTAAATCATTGGATACCAACCCTACATAATCAACTTTAAAAATGCTCTGAAAACATGTTTTTGCCTACTCTTGTGTATTTTTTACTTCAAACATGTATATGACAACAATTTGATGAAATGAAAAGGGTTTCCTAATAATGTTCTCAGCTTTCTAGAAAAGTGATGTTTTTTGACTTATGATTTCAGTAAGTAATTATTACTTATTTTCTGATGAAGTTACATATAGAGTGTTGATTGACACACTGACTGGGAAAAAAAAAAAAACTATAACTTTCAAAAGTTACAACATTTTTGAAATCTAAAAGATGCATCACATTCTATGATTCTTCAACTATAAGAAAAAATAAAAAATAAAAATAATTTTTTTGAAAGTTTTAAATTAGTTAAGGTGGTCAAACACAAGAGTTTTTCTATTCCAAAAATATTATAGTAGAAAATTCAAAATTAATTATTTATTCAAAATAAAAATACCCAAAAATATGTGTCATATCTAGGCATGAGTCTACTTCTTATATCTAGAATCTTATTTAAAAATATTGTCATTTTATTTTGATTAGGGTGGTCAAACATATGTCTACTTCTTATTTTTGTCCTGAAATGTTTGTACTATTGCATTAAAATTCAAAATTTTGATGAATCAATTTTTATTTATTTTTAAATAAGTCCTAGTAGTTTAGAAACTAAATTCAATTTCCTAGAGATTCTTTTCTCTCAAATTTTTGATAGAAAGTTCATAACAAACTAAAAATTGCACGTGAAGTTGACATAACTCTGATTTATTAATTTTTCATTGCCACTTAAGGGTATAGTTTGGTTGACCATTATCTTGCACATACCCTGGTGGTGTGGTATATTATTAAAATTTGCTTGCAAGAAGGATCTTTAATTGGAGTTATATGATCTTACATACTATAATATTCTACATAGATAATAGAACAAAATTATCACTTTTCCACTCACAACTTGATCTTTCCTAAGAAATATGATCAAGGACTAACCTTTACTTGGTATTGAAGTCATTAAGTATATATCAATGGCTATTGTTGTAATACAACCTTTTGGACTATATGTCAATAAAAATCAACAAAATATTACTCTATTGTGCCTTCTTTCTACACTCTCTTCAATCTTTTACACTACTACATTTCGAACCAAATTACGATGGCAAGTCATCACAATTGCAATAGCCACCAGTCACCCAAGTGACAGTACCAAGAATTCACTCCCATCATATGGTCATCAAACTTTTGGTATCACAAATTGTGATGACAAGCTTGTCCATCGCAATTGTGACACCAAAAGCCATCACAATTTAGAAGAAGGCAAGGACAAGAGTTCATCATCACATTGTCATAATTGCGACAAGACACCATTGTAAATACAACACCTTACATTTTTAGTCCATCATCACCATAGTGACATCCACAATCTAGGGTTGACAGTCATTCATCAAAAAGGATCATCACAAGTGTGACAAAATTTGACAATAGAGTCATGGGTGTGATGACTATCTATTGGATTTATCTATCATAATTGTGATGGGTTTGTGATGGCAATGGTGTTGGTGTGATAACATTCCATTAGACCAAGCCATCACAATTGTGACAACTTGCTGGAATATTAAAAAAATCAATATACAACCATTCAAAAACATCTTCATTCAATTTCAGGCCTCATGGTTGCTAGAAGAGGAAGTGGAATTTGGCTTTACGACTAACAATTTTTTTTGTGAATCCCAAATATCATTGTCCCTCCATTAAAAGTCCATGCACCTAATTTTTGAATGATTGTTTCTGCATATACACATGACCTTCCAACTTTCCACTCTACCATAAAATATACATCCATTTCTTTTAGGCATTATGCCCATGTGTTCCTCCACATTTTGCACACATAGATACAAGAGAAGCTACAACTAATCATCTAACAAAACTATCCAATCTAGTGTTTTGATGGATATCCATGTCCATCATCCATCTACATTGGACATTGGACCAACTTCTGGACTGAAACATGAGGTGATCACATAGTTGGAAAGTTAAAACTTGAAGCAAACAAAATTAGACTTAATTTTGGTTGATGTTGATTGCCATTTCTGCATCATCTAATCATGGTGCAGTAGGTAGAACTAATATCTAGAATGTAGTTTGTAAGTCTTTTCAAAACTTCTTATCTTGAGAAATTCTTAAAGGATTAATATTCTTAATCATAGTATGTTTACTTTAATTTCATTGTAGGTAAAGTGTGAGAATACTTTGAGAGCACGCTTCAATGTTTATGCATTGTGCAAGGTAAGATGGTAATCTAGACCTCTCACTAGATGGGCTTAGAACCAATGTTTGTGATCTCTTTTAGTTAAATCCAAACTTGCAATATCTCATTACATATGAAAATGAAGAGAATTATGTTGTGCAATGGGACCCTTCAAACCTTGCTACTCATAAGGAGGGAAAACCAAAAAATTGGGAAAACAATTAGATGGTTCCATAATTATTCCACTAGGAAAGGGAGTATTTATAGGAGGAAATGGAATTGGGAAACCCATGAAATGGGAACTCAGTGGAGAGATTGCTAGAATATAATTCATGATGTGTGGAACATAATTTATCTGCAATTGTAATGGAGATGGAACAATATTGTATGATTTTTGCAAGGTTGCATTCTCTGTTGGAAGGGCAATTGGGAAAGTGTATGGACATGGGGGGAGAGTCATGTATTGTACTACAATCAGAATAAATTCTTGCGCCCATGGATTCAAATTGGTAGTCATGGATTTCTACAATTTTTGTGCCTTTAATATTCCTCAAAATATATCTTTTTAAGGGCAATGATAAAATGAGAAATATGATTTTTAAAGTCATGGCAAGGATAAATGTTTCCAAGTGGCCTTTTGGTAGTGGTCTTCCTATTTTCATGTCAAGTCCTCAATAAACTAATGCAGCACACAAAATGTATGTTGAACCAACAACTTCTTGCATGGAGAAATGATCACGACATTGAGTTTCTTATCCATAATAATATAAAAAGGAAATGGAAATGCAACATTATCTATGAAATGCTTGAACAGATGTAGTATCAACCAAGCAACTTAGAAGAATGTCAAACACAATCTCCATGAGAGGGACCAAAGAGGAAACTATAAGACCTACCCTAAACAACATATGCATGTGATCATCATAATAAGATGTATTTCTAACAAAGAAGACAACATAATTTTTTTCATCATTGTCTTTATAAAACATGAGGTATAGGTTTGAACAACATACTAAAATGTATAGGATACTTAGTAGTTTTTTTCCATCATTCTCTATATAAAAGATATGTTTTAATTGGCTACTTAGCCATGGGTGTATCCTCAAGAGTTGAGCGAAATATATGTAGTGTGACATGTTCTTTACATGTTTTCCTTGTGGTATCATTCGCCATTTTTTATATCTCATGTCTTGACACATGATGGGATATTGCATTGCATTAACTTATCTACACCTCCCAAGGGATTTACTACACCTTTTTATTGCTTAACATTACTTTTATAAGGTCCTTTCAACATGGTGCAACTTCATTCACGTAGAAAAAATTTCCTCCTTCTAAATCACACTTCATTTGCTCTCCTGTAGGTCTACCTAATATTGTAAACATCTTCAATTGCACAAGGTCTACTTTATCTATTTTCTTCTAAATCTATTTGTCTTTATTTTCTAGCTAACTAATAGGCCTTTTCTTCCTAGCACCAACATTCATTGTAGTGCCTCTCATGTTTGTAGTCTATACCTTGTTTATTTTGATTTGAGAGATACTTGATACTCTTGTTTTGTACCTTACGATGACCCAAGGGTCGAATGTTATACTTGGATTTAGTACCATAGATGCTTTACTTCTATACTATTCAGTTTATCATCTTTGCATGTTGATGCTATTTTGAGATGATAGTAGATCTACGAAAATATTTAGTTATATGGTTTATTGGACATATTCATTGATCATGTTATGAGATGAATTTTATGCTATGGTTATTTACTTCATTCTTGTATCTTTACGCTTTTTGTGAATGTGAGTGATGTAAATGGATTAAATAGGTATTTTAATACATGTTGCTTTGGCTATGATATTATATCCAATTGCACTTGATTGTGTATTCTAGTTTGCAGGAATTACATCCCTGGTATTGACACATGGAGTAGTGATTCAGTTGTTCATATTTTACCAATGTCATTCCTGTATGGTCAATGTACCCTTATTTTAATTGTTTTAAATCTAGACCTTTCGGTGATTAGTAAATCTGAACTCATCTGCATTATGTGATTAGACCAGTGAGCATGTATGTGCATTTAGAGGTTCGCTCTATCGTAAAAGTGTTAAGCGATTTTCTGTGATTTTGGGTTTTTGGGTTTTAAATCTTTTTGTATTTAATTTATAGTAGCTTTGCCTTAGGTGAAATTCCATTACGAATAATAACCTATTTTTGTTTGGATTGATTCAGAGTTTAACTACTCCAGCTAGCTATTTTCCATAGTTGATTATTCACTTAAAAATGAATAAGTATTGGAAAAGTGATTTTATTATTCACTTCTCACTTTTTGCAAATTGAATTTGGAGAGAAATTTGGAAATCCTCTTCTAAAGGAGTCTTTTTTTGTTTGTTTTGGGAGCTATGAATGTGGGATTTGTGTGAGGTTGGTCTCATTGGATTTGGCTCGAGAAGTTTATGCTTTGTTGTCACTTTCAATAAATTTGGCGGGATATTTATTTTATTATGTGGGTTTAAATTTTTGTCCCTTTTGTTGGCAGGTAGGGCCTTCCCATTTTATCATTTTTAATCAATTTTAGCTTCTATTTCTTGTAGCAATATGTTAGGAGGTTGAGAACTAGTGTTCCCTTCAATTTTTGTATGTTGGTTCTACTCGGTTGGTTGGGTATGAACATTTTCCATATTTTTGAAATGGGGGTTTAGGTTTTTGAGCCGTTATGCTGGCCATTTTTGCATATGGTGTCCGATTTCTTTTATTTTTGGATTTTTGGGGATTTTGAACGTAAAGGCCAAATGGGTTTTAATTTTGAATTTTTTCAAAATTTGGGATTTTTGCCTCATTTTGCATACCACCCTATTTTCTCAAGTTTTCTTGGTGCAATGTGGTTTGTGGACTTGGATGATTTGTTTGGATATTCATCAGACCATGTTTGCACTTTTTGTTGCGTTGGGATGTGTGTTGCATCTATCCTCCTGAGTCTATTTTGGTTGAGCGACTTTATGTTGTATTCTCATCTAGTCCTTATGTTGATCTTCATGATGGTGGTGTGCCACACACGCATACATATGTGTACAATTATCGAGTGACCTTCAGGGCTCGATCTATCATGGTACTTCCAAAAGTTATGATCATTAGAGTTGGGTTGGGAATTCGAATGCCTACGGGCACTCATCGCTGGATGAGCATGGGTAGGGTAGGGTAGCATATGGAGGGGGCTTCTATCTTGTAGCCTAGTGACCTTGTCCCATAGGGTTGGCATGAAGAAGTTTTAAGTAAGTGATAATTACATAAAACATTGGGTGGTAATAAAATTTAAGATAATAAAATGTGTGTGCGGGGCCCTCCATTGAGGAGTTGAAATGCATGATCTGAGGTTGGGCTTGTCAATGCCAAGTGACTCTCCATGATGTTAGTCCCTACATAGTAGCCCATTGAGATGTTTGACCAGGACTTGTAGTTTATGCATTGTCTTGTCTTGGGTTCAATCATCATACTGCTTGGCATGTGTGTTAGCCATGGATATTGTTTTGTGTGTTTGAGGTTGGATCATTATCTCCATCAGCATGGTGGGTGTGACCCTACGGGTGCCATGTGGTTGGAAGGCATAGCTACCTTCACCACTGCTAGGGACTAGTGTATAGAGATGGCCTTGTATCTTAGTGTCATCGTTGTTGGATGTGTTCGCTTAGTACTTCAGTTTATGGAGTATGCTTCTTGTGATTTATGATTTCATTGGGATTTTTTTTATCATGTTTAGATGATCTTAGTTTGACGCATTCCTTATTATGTTGATTAGCATGTGATAGGTGATGTTATTTACTTGCAGGTTTATCTTCTATTGTATTACTAGCATGTTTAGTAGTGACGTCCCTATCAAAATAGTTCTGATGATTTTATCAGTGGCTTGGGATGTTACACGGGGGGGATGGCTAGGGCCCATGATGGCCTTATCATGTCATTAACAGTTGGAAGGAACCGTGTACTTAGTTTGGTTATTTTGAACATTGTGATGTTATAATTTTAGTTATTGTGATGTTGCTTTAATTCACTGTTATGTTCCTTTTGTATTTTTACTCCTATCTATTAGATGGTTAGATGTTTTCCTTTCTGTATTTCCTTATTCAATTTGAGGGTTCTTGCCTCAAAATGTGGATCTGGTACTCCCTAGTGTGGAGATTTTGAACTCAATTTTGGTCTTTTGTTTGTCCTTAATTGTTTTTATTTAGTTTTCTGGGTGACCTTTTATCAGCATGGTGTGACACAAAAATGTATCCCATGCCCATTGAAACTATATCATGTGTACCCTGATTCTATCACACACTTGTTGGATAAATGTCACACGATACTGGAACTTTTGAGAAATTTCATACGACACCCTTAAAGTGTCGCACACCTTCGAGAGAAGTATCATGCAATCCTTGAAAATGTCACCCTCCTTCTTTAGAAATGTCACGTGATACTTTTCTATGCTGTATTAAAGTATCGCCTGGTTTTTGTAAAAACTTGCACAGGCGGGTAGCGAGCACTTTTCGGTCTGGTCCAACCTTTTTGAGAGTTGATTTGGATACCCTCTTTGATGTTCTTCAACCCTACAGTGTCACATTTTGGATCCAAGTTGTTTCTATTCTTATCCAATTTTGCATCTTTCGGTTGTAGTCCTTTGGGGTTTAAGATATATTGTTTAAGTATAAGAAATCAAGATATATTTTAATATATGTGACGATTCATTTGAGATGGGTTTCAGACCTCTACGAGCTAAGATAAAGATTCTAGGAAATTTCAGGGCTTCAGATTTTAGACTTAGACAATTTTCAGGAGTCAGCTTGGTTGATCTTGCATGTCTTCTTATTTATTTTTGGGTTAGTAGTGGCATTTGGAGATTCGTTGGTGTTGGTTGTTTGTCAGTCTTCCATTGCAATCTTTATGATCTATGTAGGTTGTTATCATGTGCTCTTACACTTAGTTTAAAAAATAAAATTATCTTGCTTGTTTTTCATCATTGTTTCCAAGGATCTCTAAATGGGGCATTGCATTCATTGTTTGATTGCATTTTGTTTTGATAGCTAAATTTTTAACACCTATAATTATTTTGCATAAATGAGGTTTATATAGACAACTTTTTAAAATACTAAGAAGCTCTTTTATGACACATTAAAATGTGATCTTGCATGAAAACTTTACAATAGATGTTGAAATCATTCCATGCCTATATAACTCCAATGTGTTCTAAAGCAACTCTAGTCTATGAACAAGACAGTCACACCATTTTTCCAATATAAGAATAAATATATTGGAGGTACTGAACATCAATGTACTAAGAATTTGATTCAATTGCATTAACGTATATCCCTAATATAATGTTAATAAAAAATATTTTTCTGTCATTATATTTTCCTTTTTATGTAATGTGTACTACATTATTCATCATATATGTTTCAATTGACAAGAGATTAAATCCAATTTTAAGTCATGAACTTTTTAAAAGCTCTTTTTATAATTGTTGATTTCAATAGAAAATATTTAATGCATAGCATTAGATAAGTGTCCCCTAAAATCAATGAGCGATGAATGTGATTTTGTGGAGTGTTTTCCAAGAATCATTTGCCTCTAAATAATGTATACTAACATATTGTGAGTATGATCTTAAAATCATTCTTCGTAAAGAGCCTACAACACATTGGTAAATTGTGAGCCTCTCATTGGGGAAGTCTTGGGTTTGAATCTACTCACGATTAACACATAATAGTAATTAATCTTAATAATAATAATAAAACCTAAGCTTCGGCCATTTACCTATAAAAAAAAGAGATCTTAAAATAATTCTTAATAAATCATAACATTATGTAGAAGATTGTGTGATTCAAGAACCTGTTGTGATGGTTCCATTTGCTTCTATAGTGATTTGATTTCCTCTTCTTGCTGTTGATGGTGTTGCCAAAGCTCCTTTCCTTGGTCCTTTAGATGTCATGTCCACTCTGCCTATTGGTGTTTCAATGGGGGATGTGTCTTCCTTGCTCATCTTTTTCTTGGAGGTTCCTCTTTCTCATATGGTTTTGGTTGCAACTTTTGTTGGTGTGGTTGTCCCTATGGTTGCTAAAATTTGAACTTTGCAAGAATGTATATTCCATCTCTAAATTAGTATGTTTTGACAAGGTTCATTGAATAGAACACATATCAAACTAATGTTCAACAAAGGTTAATTGAAATTGGATCACAAAAATGAATCAAAATGCAGTACTCTAATTTCAGTACTTAGCAAATGGAGAAAGTGGTATCCCAAGGACTAAAAATGTCTAAATTATCATATGGAAAGGGCACAAGTACAATGTTGTGCATCTCTTCTTCAAGCTTATAAATATATGCTATACTAAAGTTATTTGGTAGGAAATGAGAGTTGTGAAAACCTTGCAACGACCTACAAATTGACTAGCAAAAAAGAATGAAATATCATAAAATATTAAAATGAAAAGGTGAACATGGCATTTGGAAATAGTAAATGAAATATAAATGTTACTTTCTTTCTCCATTAAGTGTTTCATGTCATATATAACACATAGTGCGAGTCCATCTGAAGGGACTAGTGTTTCCCACTGTCAAAAAAATGAAACATAGGTTCAAGAACATGATGTATTGTGGTGGCCTCCTTTTCTGATTTGGCCGTGTTTTGAAGAAAAATCTTTGACCACACTTTAAGATCCTCTACTTCATCCCTATAATATTATTCAACATATCACCACAGTCAAAATAAATAATGAGAATAGTTCATGGATCAATGTATACTTTAGAATGATCTAATATCATTTGTTTCCACTATTCAAATTCTTCTTCATGTCTCCCAATTCACAATAAAATTTATCAAATGCAATAAAAATGTTTGCAAATAAATAGAAACAATATAATACTTTAGAGAGGAATAATTTGAGGCAATCCCATAGAAAGAGATTATTTTGAATACTTCATACACTACAATTAAATTTCATTTAATGAGTTTGACTATGGCATCCTTCTGCATTGCCTGAAACCAAGAGATTCACACAGTTAGTTGTCATGCAATCATAGGTTAATGTTGAGCTTAACTTGGTTTCAAGAACATCTACATTCCCTATTAACATCTAAAATTCATTAATTCTATTAATAAAATGTAACATTCATGAATTATCACATGATAACATTCATTAACACATTAGTTTCATTAGAACATTCACATTAACATTGAAATATAAGATTCATTAGAACATTCACATGAACATTCAATAAAACATAAATAAAACATGTATACATAAAAATCAATCATTATAAAATAAGTTACATAAGTTCACATGAATCATTTCTTTTTTATTTTTTTTAATTTTTTTATCCATCTCTATATTGTTGTAGAGGCATATCCATGTCGTCATCAATATTTCTTCTCACTAGTGGGTGTGCACTCATTTTCCTTTGCAAAGGTTGATCTTTTGAAATAAAAAATAAGAGGGTTAAATTTTAAAAAATTGAGACTTTAGTGATTTTAAAGAACATTGTAGGATTCTTTACCTTGTCCAACCACATCATCTTGCCTATCAACTTGGACCTCAACATGCTCATTAGGAATAACCTCTACATCCCCTACAACTGTAATACAAGATGTTTTCTTAATCCCAACACATATTATAGTTAAATTTGTATTACTACACCAAACTCAATTTAAAATGTTTACTTGTATTAATAATTCATAAATAAAAAATTGAATAGAAAATATTTACCTTGAGTACTCGGATCCAAATTCTAATCTCCACCTCCACGAATCAAGAACTAAATATTGAATACAGTAGACATTGATCAAATAACTATACATTTCATTCTTCTCATTGATAATAAAATCCCCTCCAATGTTAGAAAATCAACCACCCCCCCTCCCCCCCCCCCCCCCATCATTGATATTATTCTTCATCCATATCATCATCAGGAACATCATCATCATCGACATTGTCACCACCACTATCCTGGTCATCTTCTTCTTCTTTGTCATCATCATCATCATCACCATCATCTCCTTCTTCTTCTTCCTTCTCCTCCTCCTCCTCATCATGATCAGTAGAAGCATCATCATCATAATTAGTAGTAGCATCATTTGCATTAGGAGCATCATCGACTAACTCTCGATCATGATCCAATTCTTCGTCTTCCTCAATATCTCCTTCTTCTATCACATTATACTTTAGCAACCTTCCCCTTGGATCATGTATAACAAAAAATGACCAACCTAGTTTATGTGGAACCTCTGAGTAAAATGCCTACTCATTTTGGCTTGGAAGAACATAGGGATCATCCTCAACTAGCTCAAACAACCTTGTATTAATAATTAGAAATCCCTTCTCATGCTTAATAATAGTTATCTCAAGATCATTTTGATTGATTCATAGTGTGTAGCATTTGATGACGAAGAGAACTAATTTGAAGGAATTAAAGTCATAGTCAAGTATAACAACCAATATGTCGTAGTACCAATTTTGAGATTCTCAAGGATGTAAGTCATTTCTAAATGAAATATTGGTCACCTATAAGGTTGCACTTATCCTAGAATCACAAGTTCTCTTTTTGTCATTTAAATATTTGATTCAAAATTTATAACCATTGTAGAACATATTCTTGTGGTGTTTCACCTACAATAATGTTAAACATGTATAAATTATTTCATCACAACTTCAAAAACATATGGTTGATTAACAAACTTATAAGTACCTAGAGATCTCTTAAACCGTATGCTAAATCTATTTCCTTTTGTGTAGCATTGGGATCTCTATTATGATGAGCTTTTTAAACCAATAAAGACATGGATTCTCATTTTAATCCATGACCAAAATGTTGACATTGTGTAATCCATGTGATCATCCAATCTTTGATTATTTGCAATAAATAAATATATTGGATCCCACTCTTTAGTAGCTATAAAAAGTAAATAGATGACTTACAAAAAATTTATTTTGAAGATTAATAATTAATTAACTACAATAAAATCTCATAATTCATTACCTTTCACTTTCCTAAATCTACCTTTCCCCACCAAGTACTCCCCTTCAAATTTATTAATGGAGTTGAGATCCCAAATGCAACCTATATGGGTCTTTGTTGCAAGATTAGGAAGATATTAATGTACACCATCATCTGGTATGTCATATATCCCTCAATAATAGAACCCTCGAGATGTGCTCTTTGTCAAAAAAAAACCCTCAAAATTTTTAAGTGTCTCTCAAACATCCACATTGACCTAGGTTGTATAGGTCCACACAATTCAATCTCCTCAACTTGGTGTATCAGGTAGTGTTCTTGTACATTGAAAAAAGTTGAAGGTAAACACTTTTTCATTTCACACATTAGTAGACAAATTATTTTCTTCCAATATTTGATATCTTCTTTATGGATTTCTCTAGATGAAAACCACCTACAAGGCATTCAAGACACAAAAACATATAGATATGATACTTTACAATATATTACTTGTTTGATATATTGAAAAAATATCACTACTTACCTCATGTATTTTCAAATATCATATATCACTTGTTTGATATTATTGTGAAAGTTGTTTGGGAGTGATAGGGGTAGTACATACTGCACAAAAATTGTCAACTAATCATTTCATTATTTTCTAATGTAATATGATAAAAATTGAACGCAGTTTCACAAATATATTGTAAATACAAAAGACTTTGACTTACCTTGATGAAGGTATGTCAATCATGCATTTTTAACCTTGGGCCAAATTCACTTTTCTTTGATATGAGATTGCTTATATTCGTAGTAAATCCTATAGGAAATTGAATTTTTTGTATGACTTTTTTTATGGCATTACTTTGTTGCTCTGTTAATAACCAAGGAAGGGCACTTGCATTAATCCAATCTCCATTTCTATTTGATTCAATGGTATTTTTCATTGCATGATTGGAATCATGAATGTCACTACAAATTTTGGCAAGTTTTTCTTTGTCACACCTTACATCCAATATTTTCCACAATGTCTTTATTACATTCTTTCCAATATGCATGGTATCAAACAAATGCACAATTTGTAGCTACTCATAGTAGGGTAGCCTACTAAATTCTCTAGGATAACATTTTAGTCCTTTTGGAATGTGGTTAGTATTGATGCCTTGACAACCTCGAATTCTATTACATTCCAACTACCATAGGTGATGTTTCATTCTTCATGGCTTTGATGTAGTCTCTTGTTTCCCATTGAAAAGATTTTTTTGGCACTTCGATACTTATGTTGTCATGGAGGAAGTGCCTATTCTCATCAAACACTTGCTTTCTTAAACTTTTGGAATGATGAGATTTCATCTTTGGACCTCACATTAGACATGAAAATTTTCCCTTTGTTTGAAGATCTACAAGGTAATGATACAATTGGATTAAATATGTTCATTTTTGGATTAGTATTATCGCATACAACTAGATTTCAACATAGCATACCATAGAAATGTGTCAACCTTGGGGCCTCATGAATTGTCCACACAAGAATTACATAGAATTGAAATTGTTTTTGTTCAATTGGTATAGAGATATCATACATATTGAAACCATTCCATAGCACCAAAAACTCGTTGATAAGAGGCACAATATATACATTCATATCTTTCACTTGGTACTTACCTAGTTGAATGAACAACATCAGATAATTTATTGTGATCATTTCACTCCAAGACTTATAATTACATGTAGGTAATGATAAAATAATTAAATACCTAGAAAAATCATTGCCAACATAATGTGCTCCACCATGGAGGAAGGTTATTGTTGATAACAAAAATAGGCCACACCAGGTAAATGGATCTCATCTCTCCATATGGATTAACAATGTTAGTTGCCAAAGAAAGCCTGAGATTTTGAGGTTCTTCTTTAAAGTGTGGCCAATTTTCCTCTATGTCCTTAAATTTTGAAGCATCCTTAGGCATTTGAATAATCTCATCTCAACTTCTATTGTGTGTATGAAAATCCATAAGTTGTGCCAAGCTACTACAGCTAAATAATCGCTTAAGAAGTGGAATAATGGGGATCTAATGAGGAACCTTGCGAGACACTTTTTTTGTCACTTGATCATCTCAATATATATTCATATGGCATTTGGGGCATTCTGTTGCATTTTTTTGTTCTTTATGATAAATTACATGATCTTGAGGACACGAATCTATTTATTGATACTCAATGCCAATATGTTTCATAGTGGCACATAATTCTTAGTATGAGCAAGGGAGAAAATTTGATGGTGGTAACAAAATATCACCTATAAATCTACAACAAAAAATATTAATCATGAGTATAAACAATATTAATGGTATATATTTCACCTTTTATATATTATAATGGCATATATCACAAACCTTAGCATACATGACATTGCTATGTTGGATAAACCATTCATAACCTTCAAATTCACCAACAATACAACAAAGAGAAGAATTGATTGGGATGCTTCATAAAGGGCCATGTTTTCCTTCTCAAGTAGAGGTATATCATGCATAACCTCAATCTCATCCTCATCATCATCATCATCACTAGTAGTAGTAGTAGTAGCAACAACAACAACACCAGTACCAAATGTGTCATGGATCAATGCATTTGTACCATCATCTTCAAATGTGTTTTCTAGCTCATGATTGTCATCTTCCATGGGATCAAGATCTTCTCCTTCAATACTCAAACCTCCATGTTCCTCCATATTCACACCTCCATGTTCCTCCAAGATATGTTGGTTCATATCACGTACTACCCTAGGGAGATCGAACTATATAAAAATGATGATAATCAAACCCTCGTTCTATGGTTCATATGTATATTAATTGTGAAAACAATATAACAAACAACTTACTAATGGATGATAATCAAATCCCCCTTTAGTGTGACCATTATCCCTACAATGTCTCTTAGCTATTTTGATTTTGATTCATCTTTTCTTTAAGCCATTACAATGCTTGCAAGGAAAATAACATTTTTCATCACCTGCTCTTTGAAAGTTAGACAAAAATCTAGCGATTATAGCCCTATTTTGATCAAACTTCCTTGTATTATTTGACATTATCCTTCTTCACAAGAATAACTTATTCATGCACACTTATTGAGTTGGTTGTACTTAATGTTTATATCTACACGTATGATTTTGAAAGAAACATATGGTGTAATTAATGTGTATATCTAAAAAAATATTGAATATATTGTACTTAATGTTTATATCTACACATATGGTTTTGAAAGAAAAATTTGGTGTAATTAATTTGTATATCTACAAAAATGTTGGATATGTTGTACTTGATGTTTATATCTACACATATGGTTTTGAAAGAAAAATTTGGTGTAATTAATGTGTATATCTGCAAAAATATTGGACATGTACTTGATTTTTATATATGCACATATGGTTTTGAAATAAAATTTTGGTGTAATTAATGTGCATATTTGCAAAAATATTGGACATTTTGTACTTATGTTCATATCTATGCATATGGTTTTGAAAGAAAAATTTGGTGTATTTATGCATGTTCATTTTGATTTTGTTCAAGGGAAGCACACCAATGGTAACAGAAAACAAGAATACATTTTCTAAGAGTTCACAATTGTTCAAAAAAATTAATTTTTTACAAGAAAATGTACCTAAATAATTGTTAGTTCAAAAGCAAGGACATGGCATTGATATTAGATCTACCTTGCTAACGCCTAATGGGTTGGGCTATTATTATTTTTCCCCATCACATTCACTTTGATAGCCATGTTAGGGAGGTGATCTCACCTAGTTCATCCTCATGACTTTGAAGTCCTTAATCATGATCTTGGGTTCTCAAATTAATGTCCAAGACATTTTCACCTTAGGGCCCTATTTGATCATCATTTAAAAGGGCCTCAATGTCAACCACAAATTGTCTCTCAATATGGTGTTCTTTACTTTCATTAGAGGGGGAATCTGTCTCTTGCTTACTTGAACATAAGGGTGACCTTTTATTCTTTTGAGGTGGGCCCTTGTCCTCTATCCCCTTCCTCTTCATTCTTCTTATTTGTAACACCTTGTCACTCCCTCCATTCTTCTTCTTGTTTTGGCCTTCTTGTTTCCTTGAACGTTCAAGGACTTTTTCACGTGATTCCTCATTAGTTCACATTTCAATGGAATTATTTTTTCCTTCAACTTAGCCATCTATTGGTTTATCCATGTGCAAGAGAATGGTGTTAAACATGAGTCACTATTATGTCAAAACTTCATCTTTGTTCAACCAATCTATTGTGGAATTACATTATTTCTTGTTTTGTCATGATTACCTTGGAAATAGCATCTACATTTGTTTAAACTAGCATATCCTAATATCTTAAAAACAATAGATTGGAGGGTATAGTAACTCAACTATATGAGCTACTTCTATAGTTGACCACTACTTTCATTCATAATAATTGTCAACATACTCTCTTGAAATTTTTGAGATAATATTTGTTCTCTAATTATTTGTAGTCAAACAATGCTCTTTCCTAGATTTGTCTTGGGATTGATCATGTAGGGACAATATGTGTTTGTGGTGATATGCCATTGGCACCTTGTAATCCTTTTTTCATTTTATATAAACTCTAACCATGATTTTTCTATAGCTTTCTCATTTGAATGCAATAAATATTAGTATTGGTATTTTATTATGTAACAATTGAGGCTTTAGCTTATTAGGTCAATAAAGATCATTTTTTAAAAAATGTGTGTAAGCTTTGCCCCAAATCTATAGTTTTATTTTTCCATATTATTCTATTGTAATATGCCCTACCTTCCCTTAGCTAGCTCATGAAGTTTTTGCTCTAGTCAAAGAGAGGTATGGTCAGAATTTTTTTTGTACATTCTTTATCTAGTTTCTCCTTTAAAATTTTATGTTCATGGGATATTTAAAGAAAAAACACTTCTCACAGGATTCTTACCCTCCAATTTATTGCATTTAATGTATTAAGATATTAGGTTTTGTCATGATCATCTTGGAACTAGCATTTGACCACCTTTGAATTTGTCATGTATTTCATCTACATTTGCTTTGTCATTTCTTATAAGAGTGTTTTAAGGTTGAGAACCACTTCAATATCCTTTTCATGCTTTAGAGGTAATTTCATTGGGTCATTGTGGCTTCTACAAGGGAATGAGCCTCGTGATTATGGCATTTACATAGAATCAAAACTTGCTTCTTCAACTCCTTTCACTCAAATCTTCACTAAAGTTATTCTTCAACGTCCTTGGCTTCCATTTTTGGGCTAGCGTATGGAGCCTTTATATCCAACCATTCGTTATAAGTTGGGGAAAGCAATTCATACTTGGCGTGCAAGCGATGCATCTGCATATGCAATTTTATCATCTTGAAAAACTATATTTGATCCTGCTAGCTAAGAAAAGGTGATTGTTCAAATTATTTTCAATTGAACAATTATTTCTCCATCTTCAAGTAACCTAAATCCTTGCTTCTCAGATTTGTATTGTTTCTCTATTGTTATATATTCTAGAATAGATTTTCAATTTCTTTCTCCATGTTTTTATGATACATAGAAAAGCCCATATCATCTTAGGATAACACTAACAAAAATGGTTACAAATATATGAATAAAGAACTCAAAAAGGAATTCAATTAAATAAATAATTTTTGTATCTAATGTTATTTAATGAAATACTAAACTAGCTAATCATCCTATAATATAACAATCAAAGTATGCACAAAGTAAGATCTTGGTACATCAAATTTCAGCAAAAAATAAAGGGAACTATAATTATGAATTAAACAGAATATCAAAGACAACCCTATTTACAATGTAATGTCATTCTATGTATTTTGTTAATCCACACCAAAATCAATAACAAGACAACGAGAAATAGAATATCATACTATTAATTTTAAAGATTACATTAGTTTTATATGTATCTCATTCACTCGAAAGAATTACTTGGAAAATCTATTTCCTACATAAATTTTTGAAAAAGGAAGGGTCCCAATAGGCCATAATCAAATACATAATGATATCCAACAACTCTCAAGATATAGCCACATATAAGAACTTAAAAAAAGAGTTGAACAGAGAGAGTAGCCATGCTTACAAACCATTACCTTCAAACCACATTTCAAAATGAAACCACCCATAATTAAAATTTGAACTAGATACTTGGGATCCTTGCATAGAGACTCCAATACCTACATGGTTACATCCTTGGCTTTTGTTGTTGGTTCAACGTACGAAGCCTTCATATCCAACCATTTGTTATAAGTTGGGGAATGCACTTCATGCTTGGCATGCAAGTGATGCATTTGCATATGCATTTTTATCACCTTCAGAAACTATATTTGATCCTGCTAGTTGGGAACAATTGATTGTTCATTTTATTGTACTTGATCTATTGAGAGTTCTACATGAATTTTTAATCAACCCAACTAATCAACAACTAGACCAATTTAATTGGGTTATGGCTTGTTTCTTTCTAAAAATATCTGCTATGATATGTTTTTGTAAAATTTCTTATGAACTTCGCCCATTTTTTGTGTTCCACATTTATTTTGTGTAGGATCTTGAGGTAAGTCACTTAGCACAAGTTGAGTAAGTTTTTTTTTTTAAATTTAGATTCTAGAATATGTATGTAGTTTGATCATTTTTTCTATTGTGAGATAATATGTAATAAGAACCTTTGAAAATATCTCTCTAAATATATAAAGAGATACATGTTTAGAAGGAAATATAAAGACATACATGTTTACAAGGAAAATAAAAATACATTTACATATGTACCTCTTCTCTCCCTTGAATAAAATCATAGAGCAAGGGCATGTAGATCACAAGGGTACGTCACAACAGTGAAATCATAGAGCAAGGGCATTGTTTGACAATGAAATCACAGAGCAAGGGCACATAATGATAATTAAGTCACAGAGAAAGGGTACAACAACAAAATGGAGAGATCACAAGTGCACAACAACCAAATGCACCAATCACAAGGGCCACGACAATATTTACAGCTCTCCACCCTTGTTTGAAGCTCTCCACCTCTTTCACACGCAACTTTCCACAATCAAAAAAAATGGAAAATGATTGTCATGTTTTCTTTTTTTTTATGCTTATGAGGGCATCACAATTACAACACCAATATCGATATCACAATGGTGTCGGGGACAATTGCAAAAAAAAACATGAAAATGACTACAAATTACACTGTTGTCACAAATTGCCATTGCAATTTGACCCCAAATGTTGTAGTGTGAGAAAACCAAACTCTTCTAAAGAGGAAGAGAGATACAAAGAAAAAAGGATGAGAGTAGCACCAAAAATTGTTCACTTAAGTTTTTTTGATAGAACCTTGAGTCGAGTGTATGTATTTAAGTGTGGAGACTATTATATTTAGGTAGAGGAAACTTTCTTCTTCAACTTTTTCTTAATTGGGGCAAGGTTCAAATGTAGCCAACTAGATCATTGATATATACTCTTCTTGAAAATGGATACTTTGTTAAATTGTGATTTCCACTCATTGACAAGATTACACATCCACACTATCCTCTCATGGTGTTTCTTGGTAGTTTCCTTTGGCTCATTTGGTGTATCAATTTTCTTCAAACCTGTATCAGTGTTCATCAAACTGGTATCAATGTACTAGTAGCAGTAGTAACTTACAAATAGAGGAAAACAAATAAAACTTTTGTCTTTGGCCCTCCTAGCTCCATGCTTGTTACCAACTCTTATGCTTAATTTTCTCAAAACAATAGAAAATTTATTATATGCTTCGTCTAAGGAAGAGCTTGTAAAAGGTTGATGCTAAATAATATTTCTTGATCCTTTTTCAAAATGAAAAGGTCTAAGTAATTGTACAAATCATCTATGTCATACACTCTATTCTTAAGGCCAAATTAACATTACACTCAATAGTTTAATGAAGTTGTATTTTTGTGGCTATTCTAACTACAATCTCATGCCTGCAATCATTACCCTTTTCAAACTTTGACATTGTCCTTTTTATAATAGTTTGAAACGACTATGGTGTAGCTTTGAAATATTTTATAGAGATTTAATATTAATTTTTTATATTTATTTTTCAATGTTTTGAATGGAGTTCATGATTCATCTTAGACACCTTTAGTATAGTTTACTAGAGAACATAAACTTAAAATGGGTGAGTTTTAATATGTAATTTATTTTCTCACTCTTTTCTATCTCACTATTCACCTTCATTATAGTGAGATAGAGAACATAAACTAAAACTAGGTGAATTTAGTGTATAATTCACTTTTTTCCCTCTCTCTCTTCTAGCTAATTGTCCTAATCATAAATTTTTTGATAGATAAAACATACATAGTTAAAATTGAGAAGCACATCAACCATAGAACATATAACCTTTTATATGAATACTATAAATGTTAAAATTCAAATCAATGCATTTTGCTTCCACCAAGATGATGTTAAAATTACTCCCAATATGGGTTATTATGTTCATACCTAGAACTATTGTAGTCCAAGTAAACATGATGTTGATAAAGAAAGGAAATACACCCAAGAGAAACATGGGCCCTCACTTTGAAATAGCCTCTGAATCCCTCATGGAATTTATGGTAGTGTCAATTTTGGTGTCCATTGTAATCTATGATAGAGTCCTTGTCAATATCTTTAGAAATTTACTAGAAAACCCATTAGTTATGTGTATTGTTCTTTGTTTAATTATATGTATTGTTGTTTTCTTGAAAATCATTCTTGATAATATTTCTGAATTAATAGTAGCATCATTTTATGATCTATCACTTGATTTATTTATAAATATTTGATTTAAATTGTGTTTTAGTTTTTGAATCAAAGAGCAACATCCATTCAACTATCTATTGTTAGAGTAAAATGTGTAACTAGGTCATGGAATTGTGCCCACATTGTGTCCTTGGTAAACCAAGAAAAAAAATCCATGATGAAATATTTGCATGGTTTCCTAGGTACAAGTAATGGCTGATATAGTCTCATATTATCCTTTAGTCTTTTTTCCATCTGAGATACTCTATAACTCTGTACAAACTTCTTTACATTTTGCTACACCTATGGCCAATAATAATTCTCAACAACCAAAGGTCTAGATGGCCTTTTGGTGAACTCCTCTAACAACGTCACTTTAACAATGTGTACGTAACCTATAACAAAGTAATCTCCTAATATAGATCACTTCAAAAGAGTTAAATTTTTGGGTTTTCAATTTTTCCCTTAACAAGGTTTCCATGTTAAATATCAGTGTCAAAATTGTGTGAATATTAGTTGTGTTGCAAGTTGATTTACATGTTTAACAATTTACTACAACTTTTTAATAACTAAAGAACCACTGAGTAATAAGTGGAAATTGACTAATAGTCAGAAATGTAAGGAACAATTTAATAATAGTTTGGGAAGAGGTTGATGTACATATGAGTTAAGTTTAATGTTAGAAATTTCTATCAAATGATTGGATATATTGAAGTTAATGTTGTTCATGCTTATATTTCTTTGATGGTGATGAAATTTATGAAGGGATAGTGAGATAACTGGACATAAATTATTCACCCCCTCTCCCCTCTTCTTAGTTAGCTAACAATGACCTTGTTAGAGGATTTTCATTAAAGATCATCTAGATCTTATCACTACTAAAATATCTATAGGGTGATCTTATTTAAAATACTTACAAAACATTGAACAAAATGTCACCATACAATGGATTTACAAATAACATTGTTTGGTCCACTCAATTAAGATATGTTTTGCTATTATTGTTAGAGAGTAATAGTGCAATGATCTATTTAGTTTAGCACTAAATTTTATTTTTCAAATCTCTATTTTTCTCTATCTCTTTCCTTTTTTCATCAACTTTCTTCCTTGTGATCCCTTTTGGCTAATCCGCACACTTATACATCAACTTAGCACTTCTCTTTCTTGATATTCACAATGTAATCCTACTTGGTTATCCTCTAGATATCACCTTCCTTATTTAACTTGATCAGTAAAAATTAATATTGTATTCATCACTTTAGATAGAAAACATTTTTCGCTTCACTAGATTCTTCCAAGTTTTGTTTCTCAATCAGAATCGTTTGATCTTCACCCAAGTTCATTGAATCTAGGCACTCAGGTAACACACCTTCACCTTGAAACTTGTGCTTCAATTCAAATTATCAAATCTCCTTTATTAGATCTTATTTGAATTTCTCCAATCATTAATCTCATAACTAACTTCATCCTTATCTTTGAAACTTTTCCAAAAAAAATCATCAAGTATTAGCCTCAAATTAAATCTTTTCAAATTGTTCTTCATTTCCATGTTGCTTGGTTAATAGTACATTCACTTGGTCAACACTAGGCTTGGTCAACATTGTAATTCTCAATCTATACTTTAAATTCTTCACTTCTTCATTAGGCAATTTGTGACAACTATAGTAGCTCAGTTAATACTAGGATTCTTTGTTCATCGACCAAACTCTATTTTTCTATACATAATATCAACACTTGATTAGTTTATCTAAATAATCAAACTATCATTATACAATTAGAGTCTAACTCATTCAAGTGCCCATTAGATACCATAAACTCATCAACAATTACACCATCATTATACTTTCTTCAAATCCTCTTTGTTAATAAAATGATATGACACTCTTTTGAATCAGCATGTAATGTCTCACCAATTAAGGCTTGACATCAATGACAACATAATAATTTATTTGACTGTTTCACATACATTAAAAACATTATCATTTGGGGATAACAATCTCCACCATCATTAGATGTTCTATTAGGGTCATTATAGCTTGTTTCAGCTCCATCATCATCACCTGAAGGATGAAGGATGCATACCTAAATGCAAACTAATTGAAAAGAGATTGAATAACTGAAGGAGTAGTTATGATTGAAATACCTTCAAGGAGTAGTTATGATTAAAATATCCTCAAGTAGTAGGTGGATTTACTCAAGTAGTAGGTAGATGAACTTATTTATTCAGAATTTAAATAAGTAGTAAATGCAATGATCTAGATGATAGATGCTACTATCACTAGGAAATCCATGACTTCACCTACCAAACAAGGTTAGTAATAAAGTCTCTAAATGAAGACACTAAAAGAGTTCTATGAGTTCAAAATGTTGGAATAAAAATACCACTGAGAGTGGGCGGTGAATCAATGGTTTAAAATACTTTAAAAACTTGAAACAATTACAAGCTATAAAAATTTAACACATGAGAAAGATAGTTAATAAATAACAAAGTTACACAATATTTTAATGTGGAAAAACACTTAGGGTAAAAAACCACTTTGAATCTGAAATTTTATTGGTCTCTTGGGAAAATCTTTTAGAGCTACAACTCTGGGAAGCACCAACACCCTATTTTAGAAACACCAATTTCAAGGAACACCAATCCCTTACACCTGAAGCACCAACTTCAAAAATGAACAACTGAGATATAAAACTAGAGGATCATCTCTATTACAACACAAATCATGAATCTCTAGTTTCAACTTCTTGTTGAAAACATAATGCACGATATACTTCTATTCTCCTCAAAACATTCAATATCCAAATATATTTTCTTTCTCCATTAAAAGATCTGATCAAATATTGATACGAATGAATGAAGAAGCAATATATAACCCTTCTTCTACCTCTGATAATCTTTTGCAATGAAAATCAAATCAAAAATATGAAAATAGAAACATAAATCATTACCCTCTTCTTTGTTGTTAAAAATTTTCTTGCAAACTGTTCGGTCTACAAGGAATTCCACACCAATTCTACAACTTCTATCAAAACCACCTTTTCAATGTTGTAGAGGAATGTATCCTCTACTTATAAACCAAGAAATTGGAAATTTTGGAGGTAGTTACATACCCCAAACTTCCATTAGACCAAAACCGCTCAAAACTGCCAAAATTGTCATAACAATTTGGTGCCTATTTTTGGTAAACATACTTTTTCTCTTTTCATCCATGTGTTATGCAAAAACTAATAAAAACCCATTTTAGCTAACTCTAAGAGCTTTCCAAAAAGGTATGATAGTTAGGGTCTATCTAATAAAAAATCTTGTCGACTTTCTAATAGACCAAAACTATTTTTTTATACCTGTTTTCAAAAACAATGTGAACATTAAGTGTTAATTGTATAACACTTAAGTATTTGTCTTGAATATGTTTTGAAAAATATTGAAGGACATCAAATAAGATAATTACATGATGTTAGCCATACCATATGCTCATTATTGACATCAATGACAACAATGAAAGACCAAATACTAAGGGTTCAACACAAAATAACATAATAACACTAATACAATGTGAAATGCAAATGCTTGAGATAAGGGACATATTTATAGATTTTTGAGGAGAGGATTTTGACTTGACATCTATGTGGCATCCACATAGATGCCACAAGGAAAACATATAAGTTGTAAAAGTCGAGGACTTCTCACCAATGTGTAAGCAACTTGTAATGTGATGGGTGCATGTGTACTTTAAGTACACAAGTAAGGCATCAAAGATCTTATAATATATCTTGATCAATGAAACACTTTGGGGAAGGTGTAAGAAGATGTCATCAAGGTTGTAAGAAACCTTGTTTAGATAATTTTAGCATTCTTTTAAAAGGTGATTTTTAGAAATTCTCTCACTTGTGTTAGCAATAATTAAGACTAGTGGGTGTCAGAATCTCCAACAACATAAAAAGTTTAATTGCCCTAAAATAATTAGTGAAGAATAACTAGAAAGGGATGGGCATAGGGTAGGATCTAGGTTTAGACTAGGATTAAATTAACTAAGTTTAGAGGAAATAAGTCAATATGAGGGATAAATCAAATAAAATTTATTTAAGAAATGGGGTATGAAGGATATGTATTGAATTTAATATAATACATTAAGTATGGCATTTGAATTAAATTTAAATATCAGATGAAGATGAATTAAATTAGACAAATAGAAGAAAACAACTTTAATAGTTCATTGTTTAATCAAGTATAGGGTTATTAAAGAAAATTAATTAAACAATAGCTAACCAATATTTATGGACAATTTTAGACATTGAATCCGCTACTAAAGTTATCTTTATTGTCTATTAAATAAAAAATTGCATTCTAATAAGAAATTAGTTCATTATCACTTCTCCACACATGTAACTATTTTGTAAGATAAAATGAGAAAAAATTATAATTTTATCATTTATAATATATATAGATTATGTCTATTAAATAATAAATTTATTATGTATATTAAATATCTTCTCTATAGTATAACTAAAAATTAGAAAAATTAATACTAGCCATTACATAACTCATATTTTATTTTATGTATTTTTTAATATATAGTTTCTTTCTTTGAAAATGTTAATATAAGGTTATATATATATATATATATATATATATATATATATAATTGTTATTCTACAATAGAAAATAAGAATACATATTTCTATTTGTCAAAATTTGATGGGGAATTCATAGACCCATAAATTTATGTTTTCTAAAATAAATAAAATTGGATCCACTTATTTAGGTAGAATTGTAAATGCTCATTTTTTAGCCAAAATTGGAATATGCATCCCTATTCACAATTCTGATTTGGTGCACCCAAACAGAGAATTTGAAAATTTAAGAATTTACATATGCCTATTCCACTCATACTCATGCTAACAAATAGACCCTATATTAAAACTTAAAGGTGGATATGGAATGAAGAAATATAAGTATACTTCTTATGGGAATTGGTAAAAAGATAGAAGAGCATTTAATTTTGATAAAGGCTTTAACTAAAAATGGGGAAAATTACTATGAGGAAATTGTGTTGTGTGTGTGTGTGTGTGTGTGTGTGTCTATAATAGAAAATAAGAATATGTTTTTTGTTTGTCAAAATTTGATGGGGAATTCACAGACCTAAAAATATATGTTCTCTAAATTAAATAAAATTGGATCCACCTATTTAGGTGAAATTTTCAATGCTCATTTTTGGGCCAAAATCAAAATTTGTATTCCTATTCAGAATTTTGATTTGGTTCCTGGACTTGTGATATGGTTCCTGATTGTTCATGCGAGGTGGTAGATTGCAATCTGACTTGCAAACAATTCAATTTTGTCACAAGGAGTGTGTGAAGGAAATGTTGCAAAGGGTTTACAAATATCTTGGAAGATGTCTCTAAGAGGATTGGACCTTGAGATGATTGCAAATCTCTGTGATGTGTTGGAAAGGATGTTTTCTTAGATGTTTGCTTGGGTTGAAGCTAGTTTGGCTAATCGAGATCATAAGGTGGTTGCTTAGTTTGGAACTAGTTTAGCTAATCAAGATAAGGATAGGATGAGGAAGGCATTTCATAGATGTTTGTGGAGCTAGAGTCTACCGATCCAAAAGAGAGTTATCTGGCTAGTTAGCAAACTTTTTCATGAGAGAAGATGGAATAGCAAGGTCAAGGTGGAAGAGGTTGGTTTTGTTGATCAGATTGTGGAGTATGATATAGAACTTGTAGAGTAGCTAGAGGTTAACCTTATTGATGTTAGGATAGACATTGGTTTTAATGATCAGTTGGTTGGATCTGACATGGAATTTGCAAAACACTTGGTCATGGATGATCTAATTGTTGTTGGTAATGAGTTGTGTGTTGTAGAGCATCTTGTTGTGAGCAATGAGGTTGCTAGTGTTGTGAGTTTGGCATGCTTTTATGGAGATCTTCATATTATTTTGTTGTTGGTGTGGATTCACTAGTTGTTGATGTGGATGAGGGTCTGTTGATGAAGTATTATGTTCAGTTTGTTCTTGGGTGTGAGCATGCTGATTGGATTGCTAATATGTATTTTGTAAGAATTTTCTTTAAGGAAAAATTCAGCCAAGATCAAGGAACTCAAGCACAAGCACAATAGTAGAGCAACAAGGTATGATCAGAATAACAATAGCCACAATTGATTTATTGTCATTCAATTCAATGTTCTATTCTATGATGTGTTCAAGTACACTAGGAGTGCCTAAATATAAAGGCCTCTAGATTGCTTCTAGAATGCCTAGAAGTTAGCATCATGATAAGTCATACAACTAGGCACATGTCCACCAGGTGTGGGTTATCCTTCATTAAGCATAGGAGTAAGTGTGATGATGAGAGGATAAGCCTACAAAGGTGTAGCATGCAAAATTATGTTGTAGACACCATGTGCTAAAATAGGAGTGTGTATAACTATGTTCTCAACATGAAAACTGATAAAAGTATGCAAACTTTGAAGTGTCTCAAAAAAAAAAAAAAGTGTTAACCTAAGTAAACTTAGAGTAAAGTGTAAATAGTAAATATGTATTTACACCAACACCCCCCCTTAAGTGCAACTTAGGGGAATGCCCTTAAGCTTATGAAACCTAGGATGAATGCATAATGGGTCATAACTACTAGGCCATATTAGGTACCATGTACATAATGAAATGCAATCTCTCATAAAGTGGAGAAAGAGGGAAAACCTCATGGGAAAAACCTTTCCCCAAAAAGAGAGATAAAGAGACAAGATACATGGATGGATGGAGTAATCAAGACCTCCCCCCCCCCTCCCATTATGATATACATCAAGTATATACAATAGTGAAGAATGAGAAGAAAAAAACCCCTTAAGAGGAAAAAATCCCCCCCATAAAAGAGAAGAAGAATGAGACAAGGTAGTTATCTCCCCCTAAATGTAGTGTACTGAGCAGTGAGAAATGCTCCAAGGTAGAAGTTGATCCATGAGAACTGAATAATGTTCCTCCCCTTTGGAAGAAACAATTGTAGAGGTACAGGTGAGATGCTTCCCCTATGTGTGGAAAGAATCTCGATGATGAAAGGTGTCTCTAAAACCTGCTCAACTATCCCTATGTCAATATTATTGGTCAATCCTTCCAACACTTTTGAAAAGAACAAGTTCAAATTTGGTAGGGATGTAGGTAGAACCTATCCCAAGGAACCAACTATCTCCTCAAATGACAAAGAGTCCTCCTAAAACTATTGTACATAAGAATCCATAATCACATAAACCTATGAAAACTGATCATGTAGAGAATGGACAAGAGGGTTAGAGTGAGCTCTCACAATAACTGAAGAAGGATCTGCCTCATCAAAGAGAAGTTATATATCATCGATGAAGTCTCCCAAATCTACTATGTGTGACTCCACAAAAAAACCTAAAATATCTATCAAGAAGTCATCCACTGATGTTGGAAGACAAGGTGTACTCTACTGTGCTAGATCAATCGTTGTAGCAATGGATGAAGTATTCGTCTCAAAAAGAAGACAAATATCATCAAAGATGTCTCCCACATCTTCAATGTGAGACTCCACAAATAGACCTACAATGTCGAAAGGAATTCATCCAATGAAGCTAAAGTAGGAAGACATGGAGTGTCCTATTGTACTGAATCTAAAGCAACTATGGCTAGAACTAGATTAAGAATAGCAATAGGAGCATCTAGAGGTGTGATCTCATCTGGAGAGGATGTAGCTACAACTAGAGGTAAAAGATCTTTTTGGGAATGGAGGAATATGTAGATTTCCATATAGCTCCCAAAGATTAATCCAAAAATCATATGGATTAGTTGACTTAATGTCATCAAGTGAATACATAACTTCCATATCCATAAATAGAAAGAGAGTATGATAAATGATGGAAAAAGTGTTGCCATCGTATGAAATTCCTTTTACATATGATAGTGTATTGTACTGACTAAGATATGTGATAACCAATTGACTCCACTGATAATAGTTTTCTGGTGTCAAGATAACTAATTTTTCCTCTTCCATGATTAACTAATCAATGTAACCCCCAAAATGCAAAACAAATCAATCAACCACCCTAACGTGTAATTTGGTACTTTATAGGTAGTGTCTGTACAAGAGGCCACTTGTCAAAATGGACAAGGTGGACTTTTGATTTTGTTGGAAGTACTATATCTTAGATGTACAACTATTTTGAAAAGTAATTAAAGCAATACAATGCAGAAAAGGCCCTAATGCTAAAAGTAATATTTTTGTCCACACAACCCTATAATCCAATTATAGAACTGGAAAGTAGAAAAAAAATAACGCACTTTCAAAAAAATAGAACCTGAAAAAGTGTCTAGATGAGCCTGTACGGAGTGTTTGAAGTTGCAAAATGTAGGATTAGATAGGTATAGTTGCCAAAAGATGCAATTTATGACAAATCTGTGCACCAAAACCAGAAAAGAACAACACTAATGAAGAGTTCAAGAAATCCTACCCAAAATCAAAAAAATTGCACCTGATTTGGAGTTTAGATGATTGAGTTATGGTTTCAAAGAGTTAGACTATCAAATCAAAACTACATCTAGAGAGGGGTTTGGGTAGAAAACTATGAGCTTAAATTTGACAGTCAAACAGTCATTGTAGTAGTTCAAAAATGCCTAGGAATGATGGTCATATGGCTATCAAATTTAACACCGTGAAATGTTGATGTCAACAAAAAAAGCCACCCTAGTGATGTGGCATGATCGTATGGTACAAACTAGTATAGTTAGTCTGACATGGCAGGGTACGATTGGTGACACATGTCATCTATAGGGCAGATCATTGGTTGATGATGTGTGAGTGGTTGTTGAGGTGGGTACTCCATGTGGAGGGTTGGGTAGAGTAGTAGTTGCCACATGGCGGTGTCAAACTACGTCACATGTCTGCAGGAAATGGGTGTCAAACTATCACTAAAATTTTCCAAAAATTGGAATGGGTTTTCATGAAGATGATTCCAGAGATAGGCAGTCAGTAGAGTGCTAGAAAATAAACTTCAAGTGATGGTTTTCAATGGTCGGTGGGAGTATTATCACTGTACCAAAAACTATTGCACCTCACCAGGAAGGTTTTAACATTGGCCAAAGTGGGGACTCTTTAGTCCCACATTTGTTACAAATGTGGCTTTAGAGTGATTTAAATGCCCAACAGCATGGTGAAGAAGTAACTCAACCCACTAGGAAGTTATGTTTACCAGGCTACGAACTGGGTCTGTCCATCAAGGAATGGTAAAGGGTGTTGTACCTACTAGACTATGATGTAAAGCGGCCATAATTTGTAGAATATTCACCATCTAAAATGAGAATATTCTTTTTATTAAAAAGTGGAATATTTCATGTGAGGTGCAGGGTCGGGGTGTCACTGCCCAGTGCCTAAAAAAAAATTTCTCTGCAAGGCCAACTGGCCGAATTCTTTTTGAGAATATGCAAAAATATTCTAACTAGTTGCTAAGAAAATTAAAAATACTGATCTGAATTAAAATTGTAGATTTAAAGAATGATCATACAGAACTTGCAAATCGGGACTTCAAGTGTTGGTTTGCAAAAAAAAATTTCTCAAAATTGACTTTGGCCTATGGTAGACAAATTTATAGCTGATTTTCAGTGAATCAATATTCTAGATGTAATGGTGAGGTCTGCTTTGGCTCTAGATGCTCCCAATGACTACAATACTTCAGATATGGGCCAAGCTATTGAAGCAAAAATGGTCTCAAATGGCTATGGGAAGAGAAATTCTCCAAGCTTTGATACCATGTAAGAATTTTTCTTAGAGAAAAATTCACCCAAGATCAAGGAACTCAAGCTCAAACACAACAGTAGATCAACATGGTATGATCAGAATAACAATATCCACAATTGATTTATTGTCATTCAATTTAATGTTTTGTTCTATGGTGCGTTCAAGTACACTAGGAGTGCTTGAATATAAAGGCCTTTGGAATGCTTCTAGAATGCCTAGAAGTTAGCAACATGATAAGTCATACAACTAGGAACATGCCCACCAAGTGTGGGTTATCCTTCATTAAGCACGGGAGTAAGTGCAATGATGAGAGAATAAGCCTACAAAGGTGTAGTAGACAAAATTATGTTGTAGACACCATGTGCTAAAATAGGAGTGCATATAATTGTGTTGTCTACATGAAAACTCAGTTAATTATGTAAACTCCTGTGTTGTAGACACTATGTGTTGAATCAGAGTTTCTTACTTCTGTGTTGTCAACATGACAACTCATAAAAGTATGCAAACTCCTAAGCGTCTCACCAAATAAATAATAAAATAATGCATTAACCTAAGTAAACTTAAGTAAAGTATAAATAGTAAATATGTATTTACACCAACATATTTGATTTTGATGTTTCAGTGGATGAAGCATAGATGGTTGATTTTTAGATTTGTTCAATTGAAAGTGGAAGCCTTTGGTAAAGATGAAGTTGGTTGTAGATCATTCTTTGGGCATCAAAGTATGGGACATACTTTTCTATTTACCTGGGGAGTCTGATGTAGGAGCATCGAGATTGGATTTTAGTAGTGTGATGCTTTTCATGCTTAGGGATGTGTTCGAGACACATTGGGGAACCTTTCCTCATGATTGCATAGAGATTGGATGGATTGAGTTGAAGTTTGAGTTGTTTTACTTTGTTGTTGAAACTGTGTTTTCTGATTTCTTAGTGCCTGTTGTAGGCCATGTAACTAATTTTGCACAATGAATGAGAGGATTTTAATTTTAGGGATTGAAGAGGGCCTAGATTACTTCCATTTTTTAGAGGTACAAGTTCTAATTCATTATAAGTTGGGAGATATGGAAATTTTCCTAGAATATTGATTTATGGCAGTTTGCATGACAGGTTTCTATGCATGAATTTTAGGATGGATGTGCAAATATCCTTGATGATTCAGCCTTTGTGCATTTTTGGAGTTTTAGAGGACCTAAATTTCTACCTTCATGTCAAAGCATGAGTTCTAATTTAATTGGAGCTAGGAGATATCATGATTTCTCTCGGGTATCAACTTTTGGACATTTAATTGCTATTGGAGGCCAACTTGTGGATTTTCAAGTATTTATTGTTAGTTTTTGGCATTTAGGGATGACTTGTGGCTTAGATTGGTATAATTAGGGGGTCTTGTAGAGTCTTTTATTGATTTATGGAATGATTCATTCAAAGGAGGAGGAGTGAGTGTGGAGAGTAGCTAAAGAGAAATTTTTTCCTAAGTAAGTGAACAAAGCACCGAATGTGAGGTAGTTTATAGTAGGATTATGATGGAGTTATGAGTGTCTAGACAGAGTGTCAAATGTGAGGTAGTTTACATGTGGATCTTGGATAAAATTGGAGCAGAGCTAGGGATGTAGCTAGAAAATAAGGAGATTACTTGGTTGGCTTGTGAGCACAAGTTTAGATTTTCTTAATGATTTCTTCCAGATTGTTGTTATATTACAAATCTAGGCTAGTTGGGATAGGTTTGGATTGGATCTTGAGGGATCTTGTAGAACTGATTTTGTAATTTTTATTTGTATTTGGCCCTAACAGGGAAGGCCTTATAGCCTGTCACATTGCATGTAACAGTTACTTTTATGAATAAATTATTGTAATTTGGTATCAAATCTTGCATTGTTGTTGTATCTCCCATTGGGTGGTTATTTTCCTGGGGCTAGGACATCTCCTTTGGGGATTCTCCCACCTTGCGTTGCATCATTCCTACCTCCATCTTTATATCTTTTTTATACATACACATTGACACTCATTTCTCCCTCGCTATCTCAATCTTATCTAACCCATCTTTACCTTTCACTCCTATGTATCAATTTTTTTGTGATATGCTCTATCACCCCATATATCTTTATCATTCCTTCTCTTTATCTCCCTTATTTCCACTTCCTATTTCTCTCCCTCCTACTCTCCTCCTCTTTGTCTCTCCCTTCATAAATTCTCTCTAATTTTAATATTTAATTCCAATTCACCTATCTACACTATCTCTCCCTATGTTTCTTGATCTAGAAAAAAATTCACCTCTCCACCCATTTTTTTCTTTATAATATTCATTCTATGCACTCTCTTATTATCTCTCATTATAATTATATATCATTGTAACTATTACTTTCTAAATGAAATGGACAACCTAGCTATTTAGAGTCAATAATTCATCTCTCTCTCTCTCTCTCTCTCTCTCTCTCTCTCTATATATATATATATATATATATATATATAGAGAGAGAGAGAGAGAGAGAGATAGATAGATAGATAGAAAGAAAATTTAAAAATAACTTAAAAAGTTGTATACTTTGTAGTTACACATCCATGAGGTTAGCTTTTTTAATGTATTTTTTATCACTAATAAACTATCATTAACATTTAATTATATTGTAGTACTTGTAAGAAAACTTGAATTGTCATTGGATTACTTCTACATCTAAAATTCCATTAAAAAAAAGATTCATGATATACAATATAATTACAAACAATTATTAGTTCGTGCCTTTGGTAGTAACTAATGGAATCATTAGGTTCCATATTATTTTGGGGGAGCATAAAATTCATAAAAAATTGGAGATATACTAATCTTTGTAAAAGTTCTATCAATGTGAATATAGTTTAAAAATTGGAAAATACTATTTTTTTAGAACACTAATGGTCTATGAAGAAAGAAGCAATGAAATAAATACATAAATATACTAAAAATATTAGGAAATTTATCATCATGATTCCTACAATGGCATTTATTAGTATCATTAACACAATCAAATGTAATTAAATGAGCATGTCCTTGATATCTTCATGAAATATATTTCACACCAAGGGGGTCAGTTTTGCAAATTAAACACAACATAGACCACTGGCTCTACAAAATTATCCTCCTTGCAGTGAACGAACTACCAAAGTTTATCTTCCATCAAGATCTTTAGTCTTTCATGCAGATGAAAATTTCTTCTTCTTGACATAATCTAGTTTTCTATTTCAATTTTTTGTTTCCAACACACCTTTTTTCAGCTTTGTTAATGCTCTATCAATATTTCAGGGTTTTTTCAAGTTGGGATGATGAGTAAAATTCATAAAGTTGTGTCTAGAGTCCATAGTGGGTCTATTTCTTCTTCATTATTGACAGAATGTAGAAATTAATTCCATTTCCATGCTTTCCAATTTCTTTGGACTAGACCCATTTTAGTTGTGTAATATATTCAATTTCTTTTTAGTTGTTCCATTTCATTTGTTTAATATTTCTAAACCCTTTGTTGCATACCCATTTCATAGGGTTTGTTCTTAGTTTACAAGGTTTCATATTATTCTTTATTATATCCTTCCTATGAGTTTTTTCAAGTATTTATCTCACAAACCTTTCCATAGCCTCTACAGAGGCAGCATAATAGACACTTTGGCCCAAGAATCTCAAGTTTTCTTTGTGAACCTCATTACTAGATGCCCAATTGTTGACATGGGCATTGCCTCTGAAAGGCCTTTGCAACCCACTTCTCATTTTATCATACAAAGCCTTTTTGTTTTCGTTGGAAAGAATTCCCCAAGCTTCTACAACCAACTTAAATGCTCTCTTAGCTCCTACACCATTATTCTTATCAAGGTGCAACGAAAAAGCCAAAAGCCTTGTAATAATCAACCAAACCCTTGGTTTTCAGGCTGGGAGCAGCAACCAAGTGGATATTCAAAACCACCATGAATTGAGTGAGACCTTCAAGAAGAGGATATATACCTATAAAGTGTTCTTGGCTTCCAAGGCTGAAGGTAAACCTATGAACTTGAAGAGAAAAACAATAGGTACTACCTAGAAATAGTATGAAGAAATTCCATGTACATATACATATTTATTTCAGGAAACCGTCTCATAATTTCTTTTTGTTGTTGCATTTGTGAGGGAATGACAGAATCACATTTCTTCATGCAGGAGTCTCTTCTCTTTTATTCATGTTGGAACTCTTAGACTTCCTCATATTTCTTCATGCAGGAGTTTCTTCTCTTGGTATGTTTCTAGTATATTTTCACAACAAAATAATGTTCCCCAAAAAATGATGCCTAATTGAAAGTTTTACAACTCCCTTTCTTTGAAAAATAATAAATAAAGGCCACCATTCATCAAAGCTATGGTTTTTGCTAATTTCCATGTTTAATTCTAAATCATAAATCAAAAATATTTCCTCCCCTTTTTTTTCTATTTATTTATTTCATTCATATCCTCAAAAAAAAATTTCTAAATTCCATCCATCTTCTACTATTTATCACTTGGCATTTGCCTAAGTGTCAAGAAGCTTAAATGGTCTAGAAAAGAAACTATTTCAACATATCAATTACCTATTGGTAAATAGGTATTTCAATAAATTAGAGAGGAAAAATTTACAATGACATAGTAAATTATGTGATTAATTTTATTTGATATAACTCACATTCATCTAATGACAGCTAGACAATATCCTTGGACAAATACACATCAGTGTAAAGAATAAACTTTTGAAACAACTTACAAGGTCATGCAACATCGATAGAGCTATTCTTTGTCTAAGCAAGCTCAATTGATCACACATTGTTTATGCATCTCAAAGAGAACCATCAGCCTTAATGGCTATGAAATCCAAAGTGTGAGTGTCAACATCCAAGTTTTCTTCAATTGCAAGTTTCTTCAACCTACTTACTATTTTTGACTCCTTAATCTTTGGAAAGTGGTATTTTGACACCTTGAAACAATAGTAGCTCCACTCTTACCAAATGTAAATATAGTACATGTTCTCTATAGAGTCCACATTACCTCAATTCCTCAAGAGATATATATTTCAGAGTTGTAGCAAATATTCTAGCTATCTATGTCCTTCCTCTACCATGAGGACCTTGGAAAAGGCTTAATGATCTACAAGAAAATCATTAAATGAAGGCTTAATGTTCTATTTAGAGGCTTCTTGTTTGATTTACATTTAGAACATTAAATACAGACATAATTCATAATTGTTTTATTTTCCAAATCACATAAGAATAAGTGTTTCTATTTACCTTATATATAATAACTAAAGTTCAAAACCTCTGCAACAACCAAAGCTCTTATATTTTTAATTCACATTACATTTAAATTTATATAAAAAAATGTGCACTTAGTAATAAACAAAAAAATATTGAACATACCATATTTAAGTTCGGATTGTACTAAACATGTTATGCAATCTCAAAATGTTTGAGTGGCTACTTTGGATAGATTCAAATTAAATTTTTCCTTCTCATCAAACCACAAAATCTCATATTTTGTAGTAGTTGGGGTCTTTAATGTTTCCTACATAGCTAGAATTATTGGTGTTCATATCTACAAATGTATTCATTTTTTCTTGAAAATTGAATGAGCAAACGTATTTTCTTCAAGAATTTGACACTCTCTCCCATCAATTTCTTTAGAGTGGGAACCTTTCAACTTCTGAATGCAATTTGGTTAAGTTGGAAATAATGTGTAGATCTCAAAAGGATGGTGGCCCTGGCTTATGATCAACTATCTTAAATGGGCAGGTTCTTGCTACTAAGCTCTATTGACATTGGTGTATTAACCAGCATAAAATTTGGGCTCATATTCTCACCCATAAGTGTTTTCTAGGTTCTAATGTGTTTAAAGTTCACCACTTTCCTCTAGAAAGGAGAGGAACCATGATTTGAAATACACTAAAGTTTATAGCTCAGCTAGTTAAAGATGGTCTCTTTTGGATTTTCCATTCAAGATCTCAGGATTTATTTTGGCTTGACTCCTTGGATGGGCACCCTTCTATCCTTTCCACTCATCCTCATCTTCATGACCTCTATCAAAATTCTAGTGTTGCTAGTTGGGACACGATTGATTATTACAAGATAGGATGTGCTAGAGGTTTGGCTCTTTCCTTTCATTGGAAACACGATTGGTAGGGTTTGGCTCTATCAAAATTCTAGTGTTGCTAGTTGGGACACAATTGATTATTACAAGATAGGGTGTGCTAGAGGTTTGGCTCTTTTCTTTCATTGGAAACACCCTTCTGAATGACCTCCACAATGATCTGAGGAGGATAGGCAGGAGTTGGTTCAAATTTTGAAGTCTCGTGGTGTACTACTATGATTCATAATGATGTTCTTTCTTGGGACAACAATGACTTTTCTGGGAAGTTTCCAATGTTTGTAGGATATGTTGAGCTTCTTTGATGGGCATTTTGGGACATTTAGGAGCCTTGGTGGAAGCAAGTTTGATACAAGTTTTTTTGGCCCAAATGCAATTTTTTTAATGTGGTTGGTGGTTCTTAGCTAGTGCCTTACATGGGATAACTTATGTAAGCATGGCTTCTAGGGACCATCTAGGTGTATTTTGTGTCAAACTAGTGAAGAAAATGTCTCTCATCTCTTTTTCCAATGCTCCTTTACTAGACATATTTCACATTCTTGGTAGAATGTGTGGGACCAATCCTGTTGGCATGTTTCCTCACTAGCAGAATTTTTTGCACGTTGGGATAAGGCTCTTGAAAAGACTTCTTTCCTTGAAGTTTCTTGGACTCTTGGATCCTCCTTTATTATTTGGCATACATGGTTAGAGAGGAACCATCGTATTTTTAAGGATGAGTTTTTGGAGGTTCCTCACTTATGGTGGAAAATTCTCCATTCTTTGGTGGAAACTATTTCTACAAAATGTGACACTATTGAGATCATCGAGCCAGGGCAGGCTATTTTCAATAATAACCTAAATATCCATCCCTCACATGGAAATCTACAAAGATATATGTGTAGATAATTAGAATATATAGTCCACTGATATAACTAAGAGGGGGTGGGGGCGTGAATCAATAATCTAACTATTAACACAATTACCATCCTTAAACAAACTTAACCATATGATTAATATAAACTAAAATCATAACAAGATACTCATACATAATAACACCAGATATATTAATTAGGGAAACCCTTGATCAGAGGGAAAACCCTGGTGGGGATGGTACCTGCAAGATTATGTACTAATATAAATATTCCTTGTTAGAGGATGGACCTTGTTAGGAGTCTATGAATACATTCAATACATATGAGTCACTATTAGGAGATTCCATCCCTATTAGGAGTTGTGACAATGCTATTAGGAGTTGTGGAAGATAGTTGGACCCACTGCCCAAACAGCTTCAGGGGCTAGACCAATGAACCCACTGTGCAAATGATCTATGTATTATTCCTTACAGAAAAATAGAAATGAAATGTACTTCCTTCCTCTATCTCAATCTTTTTAGCTAGACTTCTGCTCCTTTAGATCTTGTAACTAGATCACAAATCTCACATCCAATAATCCCTTTGATCACTTATATGCATTCAGTAAGCACTCTACTCCTTTTCACACTTCACATTTCAATAGATTTTCCACACACTTACAAACAAGGAAAACATCTTTCCTTTATACCATATCCTTATAATAATTCCTTGAGTCAGCCTTGAGGCTTTCCCAATTATAATAAGATAATTAATTAATTACAATTACAATAGCACTGTCAACTCATAGTCTATCAAAACTTCATAGTGATACTAGGGTTTGTGCACTCACTAACATCATCAATATATTGTCACCTGTCACTACCTAACTACACATCTCCTCATTGCATCTCAAATGTAAGATAGCAAAAAAACATCATGAACGACTTTTCCCAATACTCTGTCTTTAAACTCCTCTTTGTAAATCAAGTACAACTTCCCTATGTCTTTGACTTAGACTCTGCACACTTGATAATGTCATTAAGACACTATGTCAAACATGTCCATAATTGTGCATCACCAGACAATCAAACCATTTTTTGTACCATTAAGATATATGTTAGCTACTCAACTAGTCTTTACAAAAACTATGTTGTGTTGACATCAATGACAAACACAGTCATGAATGAAATATGTAAATGTTGATACTCTTCAATGCTCGGGATACTCCCCCAATGTAGTATCATCAGCATTCATGCTAACAATATCCCCCTTTGGCATTAATGGCAACATAGATGAAAAATATCTAAGTTCCAAGAATACCAAGTAGTACTCTTTTGCTACTATGTTGTTCTTATCGTCTCAAATTCTCTTTATCAAACAAGTCTAAAATCCTTTGGATTTTAGGACTAGCATTAGCTATTCACACGCTAAATAAATCTCAACACAATAGGTACATACTCCTACTTCCTCACACTTCTTTTGACATCAATTGTTTACTTTACACTAAAAAATTCACAAAATATCAAGTGCATATTCTTGATTCCTTACATGAATCTTTCTAAATCTCTCTAAAGAGATATCTCTTCCCCATTTCTTAGGAGTTCTTCTCCCCCATAATTTAGGAAATGTTTCTCATGCATACTCTCCCCCATTGACATCAATGTTAAAGGCCTCAATATTAGTGCTACAACATACCAATTATTAAATACCAATTGCTAATATGTTGCTCCAAGTCTTCAACCAGCTTGAGTACCCAAAGACACTATTCAAAAATCAAATACCAAGAGTTCTCGATAACTCTACTCATCGCAAATACTCCCCCATACAGGAAGTATCAACATTCATTCTAGGCTAACAAAAATGCTTTGTACCACTAAACTAATGCACTTTCTACATCATCTATTTAGAAGTAGGCATGGGCATAACCCCAAGCATACCTCTCAAGTACTCAAATGTATCCTCAAGCAAAGGCTTTGTAAAGATATATGCAATCTAATCTGTAGTACTCACATACTCCAATCTGATTTCCTTTTCTATTGCTTTCTCTCTCAGCACATGATAGTTAATAAATATGTGCTTAGTCTTATAATGAAATACAAGATTCTTAGACATACTCACTATACTTGTGTTATCATAGTAAATAATAATAGGTTCTTCAAACTCAATTTTGATATCCTTCAACATTTGCTTCATCCATATAGCTTAATTACAGTTATCCACATCGGTACATATGCACATAGAGTGAAATTACTTGATCAATCATACCAAATTCCATAGTCAGGTGTTCCTTTCAAATACGTGAATATTCTCTTTACTGCTACAAAATTATACTCCTTAGGATTAGCTTGAAATCTAACTACAATTCATTTATCCTATCATGCTCATTTCAAACTCATCCTTCATCTCTTTAGCAAACTTATCTCTTACTTCATCATTACCTCCAAAAATTATGTCATCAACAAATGTTACAATAATTGGAAAACCATTTTCAACATCTTTCAAATATAATTGATTGTCTATCATACCTTTAGCAAATCCAAGCTTTGCCAAATAACAATCCAACCTTGCATACCAGGTTCTAGGTGCTTTCTTCAGACCATATAGACATTTCTTTAGTCTGCATACCATGTCTTTGTCTTCTAATAAAGGAAAACCTTCAAGTTACTCAATATATTCCTCTTCTTCAAGTTCTCCATTCAAGAAGGTTGATTTAACATCCATCTAATAAACCTTGAACTTCTTATTTTCTACGTAAGCCAAAAACATTTTTACTCCTTCCATTCTGGATATGGATGCATATATCTCCTTATAGTCTATGCCTTCTTACAGTGAATATCCCTTGCATACAAGTCTACCCTTTTTCCTCACAACTTTTCCTTGCTCATTCATCTTGTTTCTAAATACCCATTTGGTTCCTATCACATTCTTGTCTTTAGGTCTAGGAACTAACTATAATGTATCATTCTTCACAATCTGATATAATTCTTCCTTCATTGCTTGAATCCAATGATCTTTACATGCTTCATCTATACTTTTAGGGTCAATTTGAGATATCAAACATATCTCCTCATTTACGTTGTTTCTTGTCATCACACCTTTGTCTTTGCTTCCAATTATTTTCTCAGGAGGGTGATTCTTTGTCATATTTCTATTAGAGGTAGGAGTTTAAATCTCGACTCTTATCTCTTTTCTAGGTTCAAATCTTTGTTCTCCTCTTTTCTCAATAGTTAGTACATCATTTTTCAAATCATTGTTAGTCTCAAAGAAAACTTCAGCATTTTGTCTAACAATTCCAAAATTATCTACTTCTTCATCTGAATTATAATCTATCATCTTTTTCTTCGTTCCAAAATTATCATCAATCCTTAGATTTGTGCATTCAACTATTGTCTTAGTTCTATAGTTAAAACATTTGTATGTCTTGCTTTCGAATGAATGACCAAGAAACATACCTTCATCACTTCTTGGATCAAACTTACCAATTTCATCATCTCTCTTTGTATGACATTTTCTCCCAAATATTCTAAAATACTTAATTGATGGTGAATGACCAAACCATATTTCATAAGGTGTCTTGTTCATACATTTTTTGATATGTACTTTGTTTAGAGTATATACTGTTGTATTGACTGTTTCTCTCCAAAATGTCTTAGAAACATCATTCTCAAACAACATTGCTCTTACTAATTTTGTTATTGACTTATTCCTTCTTTTAGCAATCCCATTCTATTTAGGTGTTCTAAGTGAATATAGCTACCTTTTGATTCCATTCTCTTTACAAATTATGCTAAACTCTCTCAAGGTAAATTATCCTCTTCTATCAAATCTCAAACACTTCATCTTAACACTAGATTCATTCTCAACTCTATTCTGAAATATCTTAAACTTCTAAAAATATTCAAATTTCTCTTAAGAAATTCTACCCACATCATTCTAGTGAAATCATCAACAAAAATGATAAAACACCTTTCACCATAGAATCCTCTTGTTCTTGAGGGACCACTCACATATGTGTGAACAATCTGCAACTTCTTTGTGGTAGTGAACTTCTTTCTATGAAATGATTATTTCTTTTATTTATCCAAAATATATTCTTTACACACAAAATTAGTAGGCTTTGTTATCTTAGGTGAGTCTATGACTACAAATGTACTACTAAATTTCACAATATTATCAAAGTTTATGTGATAGAATCTTCTATGCCACAACCAACTATTATCTACTTTAGCTACCAAATATGTCATTTTAGTAAGATTCAACTAAAATACATTACCTCTAGATCTTGTGCCTATTCCAATCACCTTACCATCTCCATCTTTGATAATGTAGGTCTTCTCAGTAAATTGTAATTGATAACCCTTGTCTACCAACTATCCAACACTCAACAAGTTATGCTTCAATCCATTAACAAAATAAACATCATGATTCTTGAACTTAATAGACTTATTAATATCATGAGTCATGTGATGTGAACAACCATTGTCAATTATCCAATTAGATTTCTTTTCAACTTAGGTAACTAAAGCTCTTTCTTCTCTAATTTCTCTATCAAGATCATCTTCCTTGATAGCCACAACTCCTAATTCATCATCACTTTCACTTTGATCTTTTTCATCAAATTCTTCATCCTCATTTGCATATAAAAGATTTCTATCTATGTTTCTTCTAGGATTAAACTTTCCTTTATACTTTTTCCTCTCTCTTAGGAAATTTATATGCATAATGACCAAATTCATTACAAATCTAACATTTAAATATTTTCTTACCATCTTTTTCTCTTCTCACTAGAAGGCCTATTCCTTCCTCAATCTTCTTGTCTTCATTAGATCTGCTGCTACTAGAAATATCTCTACATGCATGTGTTTGCACTCCTTGTCAGATTAGGTTGAATGTTTTGGGAACTGAAAGTTGTCTCCACTCTAGCTAGATCTCCAAACTATCTTAGATCTACTTCTACGAATTCTAATCTTCCAAGCAATGTTTCCCTTATGAAATCTTTAGTGAAGGACATTACTATCTAAATAATCTGCGTTACTTATTTGAATAGCAGTGTCAAACTTTTCAAGATCTTCCATATTACTTCATCTTCTTCCTTAGTTCTACCATGAGATTGAATTCCTACAATAATTTATAATATTCTACCAATATAACTTCTTATAGATTCATTTTCCATCATTTTAGCATCTTGAAATGCACATATCCAATTATGCAATCTTGTTCTCTTTGCATGTGTATCACCTTCAAAAGTAGATTCTAATGCTTTCCAAATTGCATAAGAAGTTTCAAGTGACTTTACCTGACTATATTCATTCTCTAGAAGAGCTGATAGTAGATCTTCTCTTGCTCTCATGTTACACATGAATAGATCTCTCTTTGCTTCACTACATCCTTCTAGCTTTTCCTCTTCAACGATTGTCTTCTTACTCTTTCTCAAGATCCAATATCCCAAACCCATGCATAACACATGAGTTTTCATACTCTCCTTCCAACTGTTATAGTTTCCCCCATTAAATCTAGGGATATCCTTTTTGAAAAGATTCACCATCGATCTCCCAAAGCTGTTAAGCTTATCCTTCAAGGACTTCAAGCTTTGATACCAATTGTTAGAATATATAGTCCATTGATATAACTAAGAGGGGGGTGAATTAGTTATCCAACTATTAATATAATTACTGGATCCATAAACAAACTTAACCATATGAGTAATATAAATTGAAACCATAACAAGATATTCATACACAATAACACCAAATATGTTAACTAGGGAAACCCTTAATTGGAGGGAATACCCCAGTAGGAATGGTACCCACTAGATGATGTACTAATATAAATATTCCTTGTTAGAGGATGGACCCTATTAGGATTCTATAAATACATTTAGTACATATGATTCCTTATTAAGAGACTTTGAATCTTTGTTAGGAGATTACAACCCTATTAGGAGTTGTACCAACCTTGTTAGGAGTTGTGGAAGATAGCTAGACCCACTACCCAAAAAGCTTCAAGGGCTGGACCAATGAACCCACTATGAAAATGATCTTTATATTATTCCTTGTAGAATAATAGAAATGAAATGTACTTCCTCCCTCTATCTTTGTATTGTCAACTGGACTTCTGCTCCTTCAGATCTTGTGACTAGATCACAAATCTCACATCTAATAATCCCTTGGATCGCATATACACATTCAGTAAGCACTCTACTCCTTTTCACACTTCATAATTCAATAGATTTTCCACACACTTACAAACAAGGAAAACATCTTTTCTTTACACTGTATCTTCATAATAATTCCTTGAGTCAACCTTGAGGCTTTCCCAATTAATTATTTAATATGATAATTAATTAATTACAATTACAATAGCAATGTCAGCTCACAATCTATGAAAATTTCACACATGTGATACTCAGGCTTGTGCACACACTGATGTCATCAACAGATTGTCCTCTGTCACTGCCTTACTACACATCTTGTCACTGCATCTCAAATGTAAGATAGCGAACAAACATCAAGAACTACTTTTCCAATACTCTATCTTTGAACTTCTCTCTCTTTGAACTTCTCTCTTTAAATTAGGTACAACTTCCATAAGTCTTTGAATCAGACTCTGTGCACTCGACCACGTCATCAGGACACTATGTTGAACATGTCCATAACTATGCATCACCTGACAATCAAACCATTGTTTGTACCATTTAGATCTATGTCTTCTACTTAGCCAATCTTTACAAAAACCATGATATGTTGACATCAATGACAAAAAAGGTCATGAATGCAACATGTCAATACTCTCCAGTGCTTAGGATACTCCCCCAATGTAGTATCATTAGCATTCATGCTAATGAGAACATGGTGCCAAGGGAGGCTATTTTAAATAATCACCTAAATATGCCTCCCTCGCATGCAAATCTACTGAGAAATATGTGTAGACATCCCTTGTGAAAGATTAATAGGGTGGGGTAGTAGAGTGCTCCTCCAAAGGGTGCTTGTAAAATCAACACGGATGGGTCTTCCAAGGGAAATCTAGGCCCTACTGGCATTGGTGGACTTGGCTAAGATAGTAAGGAGATGTTGAGTTTGTGTTTGCAATATATAAAGGTCATCATACTAAAAACCTTATGGAGGGCATTGCTATTTTGTATGTTGCGAGGACTGCTTGTGACCTTGGATGGAGAATTCTCATCTGTGAATCCAACTAACAAGTGGTGATACAACTATTGAATCAGCAACATTCTAAGGTTGTAAGTTTGAAGTTACCTTTGATTGTCGACTAGATTCATAATTTGTGTATTTCTTTGGAGTCTTATACTTTCACTCATATTCCTAGGGACTGGAATAGTGTTGCAAATTGTTCGGCAAATTGTGCTTTTGAACATATGCATAATTGGATCATTATTGCTATGTCCCAACTTCCTATGGGCTTATCCCATCAATTAGATCATTTGGTTGATCTTGATAGGGTTATTTGATGCACTTTCTCTATTTCTTTAGTGTATTTCTTTAATATTGAATAATTTTTCACCCTCTTTTATTTTAAAAAGAAAGTCATGTTTCAATATTCGATTATATTTTAATCTCTCTATTTTTTATTTGTATATCAACCATCAACTCATGTGATACATATCCATCTTTTATGTAGAATTTATTGCAAATAATACTAGTAGTCACATTCTTTAGTAATGCAACAATTAGTTAATAGGATTGTTGATTTTTAACATAGCACCAATTTTTCAAGATATATCTTCAATTTTTTTGAGCAATGATCACTATTTGTGGATCTTTGTTATACAATTATGTCAAAAAAATGTTCAATTATAAATAACTAACTCATTTGATTTGAACAAAATAGATATGCAAATACATGAGTCATTAATATAGTAGATGTGCTCAATTTAATGTTAATTATCATCACACACAAAATTATTACCATATGTGAACCACAATAATTCTGGTATTATTTATGGTTTTGACATCAATACAAGGTTTTGGCTTGTTGGCTTGTTGAGTGAAAGATGGCATGCATGCAAAAATGTAATGTAAGGTTAGTAATCAAAGGGTTGTATAGTGGAAAATAAAATAACAAAATTGAAAACAAATATTTTAATGAGTGAAGAGAATATAATGTTTATGTTCGATCTCCTCCTAAAATGTTCATGACTCTTTATCGACCATTTTAAATATCAATAATACATGAGATGTCTTAACATAATGATAAAATACTCCAATAACAAATGGAAGATAAAAAATTGAAATTATACATAATCCATTTTAAAACAACTGATAAATATCTTTTTTGATCTTATAATATTGAAAGCCATGAGAACGATTGTGACAAAAAGGATGAGGTACAATAGAATGGTAATGAATGTTTAGGTTCTAAGAAGCCACACAAATGGGAATACAAAATACCATTAGCATAAGAATACTATGAGAGAGTGTGACTCAAGAATAAATATCTTGCTCTCCAAACTATATACAACACATAATTGTAGACAAACAAGAGTTGTGAATAAACTTTCTCAATAATGTTAAAATTCCAAAGAATAAAAACATATCTCTAATCTAATAGAGAACAAATTTATAAAATATAAATAAAATTATAGTGTCTGTAATTTACAAGTCTCGCACTATTATTTAAATATTTGATGTGATTTTTAAATAACAATTTTTAGTTATGTGAATCATTGAAACTTTTGGTCTTCAAAATTTATTACTTTAAATTCAATTATTTAAAAAGATATTATCTTGTAATATTGATTAAAAACTATAAATTTTTTTAAAAATATTGTAATATTGATTGAAAAATATAAATTCAAATATAAACTATTTTCCAAAAAATAAGAATCTAAACTTTTTTAATTGAAAATATTTACTAGTAATGAGAAAAATAAGATTTTATTTGTTAAGATAAATTTAATTAAATAATAATTATAAATGAACTTTAAAAACTAAGAACATTTTTTTTTTTAATTATATTTAAAAAAACTAAAAAAATTATTTTAAAAAAATATTTTATCTATATATATATATATATATATATATATATATATAAAATTGATTTATCACATCCAAATACATATTTTTCCAAGGTAAAAAATTAGAGATATTTAACTTAATTTATAACAAGGGACATGGTAGCAATCAAAAAATAGAAGAAATTATAATAAATACACTACTCTAACAACATAAAAGTCTTTTCTAAAGTTATAATAGTTTAAGATTAAAAATTAGTAATTAGAAAATAATGAATTGAGGTAAAAATCTTTTCTAAAGTTATAATAGTTTAAGATTAAAAATTAGTAGTTAGAAAATAATGAGTTGAGGTAAGTTATAATAGTTTAAGAATAAAAATTTAATAGTGAGCTATAATGATGCTAATTAAATTTAGTTTAATCAATATTTGTTTAAAATTTAAAAAAAAATCATACATATTAAAATATTTAAAGAATAATAATTTTTTTTAAAAATTATCATATAAGTGTAATGTTAGAATTCACTTATTTTCTTTAAATTATTAAGATTAAAAATAACTATCATTCAAACTACATATGTCAAATAAGTGCCACATAGTGACTTAGTACTTGTCTTTAGTTTTAATATAAATTTAGTTTTAATTTAATAAATTTATTATAGTATATAAAATATTTTAATTAATAAAAATGTTATAAAGTTACAATTTTCTATAATAATATTAATTTAAATGTAAATTTAAATTTTACTTATACATATAATTATTGATATATATGTGCTATTGCATATAAGCATATCATTCTATTATTATTATAAATAAATTATTATTTGTAATAATAATAATATTTTTATAATAATATTTTTTAAATGATAATATAATATAAGTAATAACATTTTTTAATATTTTTAATTGAATGAAAAAAATATTATAAAAGATAATAAAATTAAAATATTTAAATACATAAAAATAATATTAAAGATTAATGCATTCACTTTAATAAAAAAACTTTTAAAAGTATTAGTTTTACAATTATCAAATCTGGCTCATATAAAAGCTAAATGAATTCACCCAATCAAATTTTCGAAAAATATTTTCAAAAAATTGAAAAGTTAAAAAAATTGCATGTATGATGTATAAATTTGATAAGAAAATTTAAAAGTGATTAATTCTTAATCGTAGAAAATAAAAAATTAAATCACTAGTTAAAGCATAAAATTCAAAATGTATCACAATAGTACTTAGCCTACCAACGAATACTAATAATAGTTTCTAACATTAAAAAAATTTGAATTTATAATACGTAGCTATTATAGTTAAAAAATTATTTGATAAGTCTTATGAGTTTGATATAAGTCTTATGTGTTTCATATTTTATATATATTTCATCTCAAATATAGGATAGTGGTTCTGAAAATCTACTCTATAAGACTCAAATAATATGAGTCAATCAAATTAAAATAAAATATTTTTTATTATTTTAGAAATAAAACATTAGAAACAATCAAAAGATTAAATTAATTATAAAAATTCTTATATTTCATTGGTTGAAGTAGGTAAAATTAATCACCGATTGCAATGGTATATGCCTTGCAAATACAATAATAATAAAAAAGGAAAGTTCAAAATAAAGTTTGATTTAAAAAAAAATTAAAATTAAAATAAGATTTTAAAGAATAAAAATAATTTATAAAGAAAAAAAAAAGTTTTTTTTTTTTTTAAAACTTCTTTGCCAAATAAAATAGGCACATATAATTAATTACTACTGTCCAAAACTTTTTTTTATATCTTATATTTTAAATTCTAAATTTAAAGTTTATAATTAAAAACCAATTTTATATTTTCTTTACTGAAATTTAAAATTGAATTAAATTAATTTCAAAACAATAATTACAGCATCAAGCAAACAAGTGCCATGTAGTGGCATGTACTTGTCTTATAATATAATTGTATTTGTAATAAGTTTATAGAATATAAATTGTAATTTTTTATATTTTAAATAAAATTAATTTAATCAAATTCAAATGTTCTCTTATAATTTAATTGTATTTGTAATAAGTTTATAGAATATAAATTGTAATTTTTTATATTTTAAATAAAATTAATTTAATCAAATTCAAATGTTCTTTTACTCAAGACTTATATTACTGTTAGAAAAATTATATGAAAAGTGAAAAATAATTCATAATTAATAAAATTTGGTTTATAGTTATAAATAAATTAATAGAATTGTTGAAAAAATAAAACAAATTATATTAGTTTTAATTTAATGTAGACAATTCCTTTTAGCATGAATCTACAATATAACCAAAATATTAAAATTAATACATGTTATCTATTTTTTATATTTTATTTACAGTTAATCTTTTTAAAATATGTCATAGGCTTCAATTATAATTTCATGTTTTTATATTAAATTTAAGTTTATTTTTTAATGGACTTCCACTTCCTTCTTGCCAAAAAAGTCTAAGATGACACAATTTTCCTAATTAATAAAAATATTCCAACATTTTTTCATCACAATAATCCACATATACCTAGAAATCTAAGTAACTTTATTTTATTGCATTTTACTATAAATGTAAGGTTAATTTAATTTTATCACTTTTGTTATATATATTTTTAAAATTAAGTTTTTCTTTTATATTTAATTTATGTCTTTTTATATACATAGCACTGTGTTTATTTTCCCTCTTACACAATTTCATTATTAATGATATATCAATATAAGTACTATGTAACTATGGGAATTTTGCCAAAAAGATTGCAAATATTGCAATATGGAGAACCTCCAAAAAAAAGGGCTCCTATAACACAAAACCAATTTAGCCAATAAAAATTATAAATGAATAATAAAAATTTATATGTATTTGAATTATTCAAAAATAAGTACTTGTGATTGGATGATAGATGATAAACTAATATAGTAGTTGTGCAAACTGAATGTAATGGTACTAGCTTACCACAAGTACAATAACAGAAGGAGAAATCACTCTCTCATAGTCATATTTAATTTCAATGTAAAATTATTTTTGGAAAAAATACGCATTTATTTTTAAAAGCTATATATAAAATATTAACATATAAAAATATTTAAATTATAATTTAGATTTTATAAAAGAAAAAAATTATTAAATCAGGAATAAGAAAACACAACACAAATGCTCAAAATGACAACATTAAAATCTATTCTAAATTCTATAAAACAATATTATAAATTCAATATTTTAGAGATTTGAATTATTGTTTCTATTTTCAAACCATAAAAATTTCAATGTTTTGGGGATTTATTTTGTTTTTTTCTATTGTCAAGCTATACAAATTGAAAAAATCAAGTAATAATAAAAGGAAAGTTAACAATAAATATTCCTTTTTATTATAAATAAATAAAATAAGATTGTTTAAGAATAGAAAGAATTTAAAAGAATAAGAATAAGATTTTAAACAAATGTTGAGCTCCTCTCTCCTTTTTGTTTCTCATTTTATCTTAATAGATTTTTACCCTTCTTTTAGTTTAAGATTTTAAAAAATTGATCCTAACAAAACATTTTAAAATTGACTTAATTACTACTGTAAAACTTTAATTCTGTGTATTTAAAATTCTATATACTTCTTAATTGTAATCTACTTTTAAAATATAGTCTATTTATTGTGTTTATTATTTGATAACTTCACAATTCCTAAATAAAACTTCATCAATTGTATATTCTCTCATATTTCTCTAAAAGTCAAATATCCCTAGTTTATAATTAAAAATTAATTTAATAGTTGTTTTTGATAAAAATTAGAATCAAATTAAATTGACTTCAAAACAACAATTACAGCTTAATCAAGAAAATAATAGAAGAAAAAATCACTCTCTCATAGTCAAATTTAATTTCAATATAGAATTATTTTTGAAAAAAACACACATTATTTTTTAAAAGCTACATATAAATAATTAACATTTAAATTATGATTTAAAATTTCGTTAAAATAGGTTTATAAAATCAGTAATAAGAAAACACAGCACGAATGCTCAAAACGGCAGGGTTGAAATCTTGACCTAAAGCAAAAGAAATCTTGATTTATTTAAGAATATTGATAATAACAAGTGTAGGATCCAAAAATGAGGGCATCTGCAAAGCTAATGATGCACACGATCATTCCCAAGAGAAGCCGGGAGAGTGGGGCAGTGATGGCAGCATCCTTTATAATAATGGTGTCTGCAACAAACACACTCTAAGCCAGCAACTGCTCCACCTGCAACAACAACAACAACAAAATACCAATTTCACTAATTAACTAGTACCCATTTCTCTAGAGAAAACCTGAAATGATTGCTTAAATAGAACAGAAAACTACCTTCAACCTCTCTTGCTTGGATGGTACTGTAGAGGGAAACAGAAAGTATCAAAAGCATATAAAAGCAAGCAAGGGTTGAGGAAGTCATCTCGATGCCCATTTCGAATGTAAGAATGCAATGCAAGAAAGCGAGCAGAAAACATTATTTTAAAGTTTTGATTTCGGATACCTCAACTCTCTTGTCAATAAGAAAAGCCAACGTGTAACTCTTACGTCAATAAGGAAAGATCAACTGAACACACAGACTAGATCTTGCAGTTGAGGTGGCGGGTTTCTATGCATGCATACAACTAGATCGATAACGTACTAAATCAACATAGTTTTGGATAGTAGAAATATTATTAATTTCAGGGCAAATCAAGGAAACCAAGCAATAACCAGTAAATTTATTTGACTGATCAGTTGTTGACAGTAGTACTAGTAATATCTTATTTTAAAGATCAGTTACTGATAGTAGTTTTAAAAAAATTAAATGATATTAATCAAGAAAGTAATTGGAAGATATTTCGGTTCGGAATATTTGGTGCAAGTTAAAATACTAGTTACTACATTTTTATAATGGGCAATGGAATGAAAATAGATATGGATCTTTTATAGTTTATTGATGATTCTAAAGATAGTTCAATATGTTAAATATTTTACGGTCACGATGTTTTTGTGTTATGTTTAAAAATAAAGTTGTTTGGATGGAGGGTGCTCTAGGTGGATCTTTTGGATTGAAGACTATAGTGATGTTACGCACTGACTGCTTTTGGCTCCTTTTTGGTGTTTATACTCTCGACAACCATTATCTACTGTAATGCTCTGTCCTACTTTGTATTAGTTATTTTATTGTGAACTTGGTGGGTTGAGGCTCTCTTCTCCATTCCTCTTTTTGTACTTCTCCTTTTTGATCAATCGATATATAATTCAAAAAAATAAATTGTGATACTTTTAAAAAATAAAAAATATTAGAACATGCATCAAAATCTCTCATGAACATAAATTTATCATAATATAAAATATGATGATATATTTAAAATATAAAATATAAGATAATATTTGATTAACTAAATTATTAATATTTATATGTATGACTATTTTCTTTGAATTTATCTTACACCAAATATTTTTTAAAGATTCATTTTTCAAATTAAAAAATATATTTAAAAATCACTCACCATAACTAACAAAAAAAATACAATAAATCAATTAAAAATAAATATAATGTAACTTCCCCTAATAAACAATTTTAAATCATATTGTAGAGAAAAATTTTATTTGTCACAAATGATAAGAGAATAATTCTATTTTGAATATTAAATTATATTGTATATATCAAATCAATTTTTATAAGGAACCTAAAATAGTAGTTGTTTCACCTAGAAACTATAAAATAAAGGCATAAGCAATTCATCTAAGTATAAAGAATAGTTATAAACATTTAAATCGTATATTACATTAAAATGTATTATCTAAGTAAAATGAAAATAAGTACACACAAAATAAATTAATCTAGTAGAAGACCATTTCTGAAGATCATGGGATAATAAAGAACTTGACATTGGGAAGCATTAAGTAATTCATTTAAAGCAAAATAATAGTCATAAGTAGTTCAACAATAGATATAAGCAACACAATCACATATAAAAATAATAATGTAATGTCTGAATGAAATTTAATGATTGTTGGTACAATTCTAGACTTAAATTTAAGAAATAAATAATAGAAATTAGTACAAAATTATATTTAAAATATCTCAATACTTTAATTAAGTTTTGATAACTTGAAAAACAACATTGATAACTTTAATTACCTTGAGAAAAACAAAGAAAAGAGAAAATTGATAAAATTGTTATGGATAATCAAGAGCTTAGTGATATCAATGAGATTGTTGCTGCCTTTGAGCAGTTTTACAAAGCTCTTTTCAATTCTGAAGATAGCAGTAATGCCAAAGATCTTAGGAATAAATGCAAGGAGCTCATTCCTAAAAAAATTGTTGAGGGTGATGTCTCCATCCTTAGGGCTAGGATATTAGTTCAGGAGATATCTGATGCTATATCTGCTCTTAAAAAGGAGGATAAAGCTCCTAGGCCAGATGGCCTCCCTGCTTAAATTTTACAAATCCAATATTGATTGGATTGCCAAGGATCTATTTGATTTATATTCAGAAGCTTATGATCATGGCACTCTTGGTAATTCTATCAATATGGGGACTATTAAGCTCATCCCTAAAGATGGAGACAAATCTCTAATCAACAATTGGCAGTCGATTACTTTGCTTAACGTTTCATACAAAATTCTGGCCAAAGCCTTGGCCTCTCAGCTTGTTAATATTCTGCCCAACTTCATTTGTCCCACCCAAACTGGTTTCATCAAGGGACGCTATATTTTAGAAAACCTTGTCACCAGTTGGGAGTCAATGGAGTGAGCTATGTTCTCAAATCAAAATTTTGCTATGTTTCTTTTAGATTTTGAGAAAGCTTATGACCAGGTCAAATGGGATTTCATCCTTTCTATCCTTCAGGCCTTTGGATTCCCTGATGAATTTTTTAGATATAATCAAGTGTTGTTTAAGGATTCCTTTGCTAGAATTGAAATTAATTGTTTTTTATCTAATCCTATACCCCTGTCTCAATCCATTTGACGGGGATGTCCTCTTGCTCCTGCTCTCTTTTTTATTGCTTCTGATGCCTTGTATTATATCCTCAGAGATGATACTATCTCTCCCAAAGTTAATGGGATTTCCCTCCTTGACAACTCTAAGCTTCTTAATATCCAATTTGCGGATGATACCTTGCTCTTCCTTGAATTATCTTGTCTTAATATTCAACATCTTAATTTGAAACTCGAGTTGTTTGAAACCATCTCAGGTGCTCATATATCTAAGCCCAAATCTATCATGCTTGGATGGAAAGAGGAACCTCCAGATTGGTTTTTCCAATTTGGTTACTCATGGGGCAGACCTCATAAGATTGTTAGATATTTAGGGGTTCCTTTTTCCATCTCCCCTTCTCTCAAAGACATGTGGAATTGGGTTAAGGATAGAATTATGAAGAAACTCTATAAGTGGGATAATAGGGTGCTTTCGCTTGTTGGTAGAGTGTAGGTGTGCCAAAAAATCTTGTCATCCTATAGTATATACTTTTCTTCTGTCTGGATATTTAGTAATTACCAATTGTTTGAAATTCAGAAGGCCATCAGGAGATTCCTATGGTCTGATGGTAAAGGTAATAGGAAGAAACATGTTGTTAGATGGAGTTGGTGTCACATTGATAAGAAGTCAGGTGGTTTAGGCCTTAAAGACCTTAGGATTCAAGGGGTTTCTCTTGCTGCTAAGTGGATTTTTCAGGCTCTTGATGGTCATGAACCTTGGAAAATTCTTCTTAGAAATAATATCCAATCTGGATTTCCTAAGCAAGCTAAATACTAGAAGAACCTTCCCTTTGCTGATCTTGTTGCTGGTATGTTCCCTGTCTCTGTTCAAGGCTCCATGGTTTTTAAGTCTATCTGGAAGGCTTGGGAGTTAGTGAGGGGCTTTATTTATAATTCTAACTTCAATAGTAATAATTCTATCCACAGTGAACGCTCTATCTGGTGGAATCTAAAACATAATGGCAAGCCTCTTGCCATGACTCAAGGGTGTTCTGCTAAACATTGGAACAATCATGGTATCAAGAGCTTTATTGATATTTTGGAGAATGACAACCTTGCCAGTTGGCAAGATATTAGGCTTAAGTTCAATCTTCCTAACTCTCATAAACATACCTATAATATGATAGCTAATGCATGTCACCCTCTCAATCTTCATTGTAGATGTGATGTGGATTCCCATAGATTCTTATATTTCTGTTGGGATGATGGATCCCTCTTACATAAAATCAAAGCTAAAGATATATATATATATAAGGTGCTTAATAAAGATCACTCTATTTTATCACACCTGAATACCACCTAGTATATGAATTTGGACTCTCTTGAATGGCACAAAATCCTTGACAGATTCTAGAAGTCTCGTATTCCTCCCAAAATCTTACATTTTAAATGGAAACTTCTTCTTGATAGACTTCCTATTAAAAATCAAACTGGTGATACTGACTCTTGTTCTATTTGTAGGGTTCTTGAAAATTTAAGACATATTTTCTTTACTTGTCATTTTGCTAGGATTAAATGGAAACTTTTTGGAATATCTATAACTGGTCATGTCTCTGTGCTGGATACTATTCTTGGAAACATATCCGGTCTTAAGAAGGATGCTAACTTTTTTTGGAATATTCTCTCTTCTCATATTCTTTGGTTTATTTGGAAAAGTAGAAATGAGGACAAATTCCAATATGTTGGTAGATCCCTTACTTTGTTTCATTTGAAACTCATACGCTTTAAGATTGTCTTGCAGGTGTGCTGCATTATGAAACTTGAAAAAGACAATCTGAAAAGATCTCTTCGTGATGGGCATGGTACGATGTTCATCTACGAAATGAAGCATGGGCTAGAATGGGCCAGCATTATTGATGACCAGGCTATTTTTGAAGAAGCCCTTAAGCGGCTGATTAAGGAGATGCGAGATACTAGAGGCCCTTTTTCCGATAGACTTGAGTTTTTTTCTCATATTCTTGAACGGAAGAAAGCTGTTTGGATGGAAGGAGAGCTAGGATGGACAACATGGATTGATGATTGTGATGATACTCTGGATTAGCTTATCTAATTTCCTTTTTTGTAATCTCGCTGAAACTGTTACATATTGTGCTAGTTGATTGATCATGGATTACCAATTGAACTAGGAGGTTGAGGTTCACCTCCCCTCTCTTGATTTTGTACCTATCTTTTTGAACTATCAATTATTTAATTATTTAAAAAAATCTTAGTTTTTTAATATTATAATTTTATTTTATATGTTAAAAATATTATACATGTTATTTTAAGTTAATGTTAAATCTTGATTCTTATTGAGAATGATAGTAAAAGTTACTATTAAGAAATCAATTAAATTATATTCTTCATCAAAATACAAATTTCAATAGTATAAATTCTATAAAATAAAACAATATATCATTAATTTAACACTAGACGAAGAGATTGTATTGTCATAAAATTGGAGTTGTAGGTTGTATAATTTTATGTCATTTGAAAAAATGAACAACCTCATTTAATTATCCAAAGAAATTTTATTATGTATTCAAAATTTTATCGTCCATGATAGAGGAGCATTATTTATCTATTTAAAATATAAATAAATTATTTTAGGAGTTTAAGGAGAAACATAATTTTTATCACATAATAATAACTAAGGAAATATATAAAAATTTAAGATTAATTTTTTTTTCTAAATATAACATCATAAAAGTTAAAAATTAATATTCTAACACAAAACAAAATAAATTATAAGTTTCTTTTAAAATAACTATTTTGATGAAATATGTAGTAAAAGTTTCTATTTCATAAAAATAGGTCTTATAAGACACATTCAATTGAACCAATGAAATGGGAGATAATGAGAACTTTAAAATTACACAAATAAAGAATTATATACATTAGCTTTTGATTCATCTTGTTTATTTAATTAAATAATAATAATAAAATATTGTGATTAGTTGAACTTTATTAATTAATAGAGTACAACCACATACAATAGTATTTGCAATATTTGCAAATGGAAAGAAAAAATTGATCAGTATTCATAATATTTCTACCAAAAATTTTAATTCTAGGAGAAAATCTCTCACAAATAACCTATTCACTAAATTGATGTTTATCCTTATAAAAATAAATAGATAAATAGACTTGAACTATAATGATAAAAATGGTTTATACACTTATTAATTTAGTAGATTTTATCTCCTTACTTTCTAATACATGTCCTATAAAAATTGATCATTATTAAATGCCTTTAAGAGAATTCTATAAGAAGATCTTATCATTGTCTTAAATCCCTAGATGTGAATTAATTGTTTGGAAAAATTATTGTGGGTATAAGTGTGTATAATGTCTGAGCTTATTACTAGATGCAAGATCTTGTGTAATGAGTTTGTAAAACCTCTATTGTGATTTCTTCAAATTGAGCTAGGGTCTATTATTTTATACAACATCTTAATGCACAAACTAATACATTTTATGTTCAAAATGACAAGTAATGATCAATAGCAAAGGAGTGTCTAGTTAGACCTTGATTTTAACATTTGAATTTGGACACTAGGGGGTCATTTTACCATGCACAAAATTGTTCTATAATAAGGAGGGGATAAAGTATAGTAAAAAGCTAGCCCTAAAATTATCAACATTTTACCATAAACTAACCATGTGTATACTAGTCATTGCATTGCGAGTGACATACTCAATGTGAGTCCAAAAATTCTTTAAAAACATAAGGTTTACACTTTTAAGTATAACAATTTGGCCCTACTTTGACTTGACTGTAAAAGTAAACATTTAATCGACATGGATTATGTAAATAATCATGGTTGCTAAACATATTCTCCTTCAATTGAGAACTCCATGAGGAGACTTGCAAAAAAATAATTCTAATGAGTAGCATATAATATTCATTTAAAAAAAGACATAAATATTAATTAATTAAAAAAATTAGTGATCAAAAGTCAAAGAAAAGGGATCTATTTTGCATATTAGTAACCATATAAAGGTTTTATACACACACTAGGAGCTATATGTTTCTGTGAGCAATATGATCCATGTAAAAGCATGTAGAGAAATTTAGTTGTTACCACAACCATGAGCTAATCGTTAAAGTTAACGTTGCCAAAGAAATGCTACAAACTATACACATCATCCTTCAACTGGTGGAATATAGGGAATTGAAGAAACTAGAGTGGGAAAATGATGATCTTGATGGAAAAAAAAAACATGGAAAAGGTTTGAAGTTAAAGGGTGTGTGCTCCAAATGCAAAAAGGGGAGTATAAGTGAACACATTGTATCTAAAGTCGGGTAAAATTGATTTTGGAAGACCATTTGGAGGTCATGCACTCAAAATAAGAAAATGTGTAAAACAAAAAACATGTAGTACTCTGAATCTAGTTTCTTAACTTATATATATATATATATATATATATATATATAAAGAGGGTCAAACCACATACATATAGAAATTTTTCCTAATTTTTTCTTAAAAACATAACATGATTGTTTTCATGCACTGAACAAAACATGTAGTTATAAATATTAGTATTTTAAAAAACCTTTTGGTAGGATAATAGCTAACAGTGAGATTTATAATTTGCATACTTTTTCATAATTTTCTAATGACTACTTTTTTTTCCTATGTTTTTTTGAAGTGGCTCCATCTTGAAATTCTGGAACCTCTTTGTGCACCAGGTATAACTTGCATCAAAATAATCTAAAATCAACACTCTTTTTAAGTGTATAAAATCAAGTGTAGAAAAATAATGTGTAATTTATTTACTATTTGGTTAACTAGATTAAAAGTTATTAAAAAAATGGTGGGCATATGTCTGAGAGGACTATCAAGACATTGATTTAGAAATATTAACTTCGCACTACTAATCTTGTCCAAATATATATTTTTTAAATATGGTTAGAAAGGTAAGAAAATGTGTGAAATTATGGTAGTAATTTTAGAGATTCACCAATTGCAAACCTGATGAAGTCATAGAGAAGAATTGGTCTTAGAAGGTGAAAAAACATCTAAAGTAATGAAACATGGAGGGAAAACATCAACCCAAGCCTTTGGGTAGTTTAATAGGCCTAGGACCAAGCTTAAACATGATCACACTTTTTTGTTAGCACAATGTGATCGCATTATGTTTCATGTGACTAAACTATCATACTAGACATAACATGATCGTGTTATGTCTAGTAGGACCATTTTAGAAATAAGATGATCACATTGTGTCTATGTAAAAGTATAGTCAATTGTTTAGAGGTTTAATAGGCCTAATAAGACCTAGTTAATGAAGAAACTACCCAAAGATAAATTGATTTCATCAAATAAATGATTGGATCAACTATGATACTATAAAAAAAATTAATTAATTTTGTGCTTTGAATGAGCCATGTATGGAACACATTAGAACAATCACATTTTTCAATTGCTTCATCGTCTGGTGTCGAATATTGTAAGAGTAATAAAAAGGCACTCTAAGAAAAATATGTGTATTACCAAAGATTGCCTAAATCCTACCATAGAAAGAGTGTGGTAGAGGGATGATACATAGTAGGTTTTATACGAAGATTTAAATGCTAATTCTATCAAGGAAATTAAGTTTGCCTTATGGAATTTAGGCTATGGATCTTGGAATCATTTAGTTTGTTGTTCATCCAAATGTTGTCCCTTATAGGGAAAACCTAATTGCAGTGCAACAATACAATGTGAGTTAGTAGTTATGAGATCAAAGAAAGAATGATTAAAGGATTCTAGAAGAAACTTATTGAAGTCAAATATATTTTGACTATTCTAGGAAATTGCACATGAAAACCTAATGTTGATAAAGGTAGTCATCCAAAATATGTTAGGTACATAGGGATATGTGAATTGAGTAAGGGATGAGTGTAGAAAGTTTGTGATTTGAATCGATGGTGAAGATTAAGCGAAAAAAAGATAGAGTATTTGTATGATGGCATTTTAAGAAATGCATGAGAGAATAGATTACAATGAGAATTTGTGTGATTACAAAGAGTGTGATTGTATTGAGGAGATGAGATTAAGTAGATGAAAGCTAAAGAGAGAATAGAGTGGCAAGGATCTGGAAGGTGCACAATGCTAAAGACATATCATTAAACTTTGTTGGTGTAATTAAATATTTACTAATTACACTTACTTAAGCTTATTTAAGATAATGCATTACATAGTAGTTTGTCATTGAGACACTTAGGAGTTTGCACCTCAATTAACCACATGGTGTAGGAGGATTCCACTTTAGATGGTCATAGTTTTTATCTCATTCAACCTTTAGTGTACTTATCACATTATCATCCTCATCATCACACATACTTTATTGTATAATGGAGGATGATCCACCTTTGGTGGACATGTGATTCCACCTTGTGTAGGAGATAACTTGGTGTTTCCTTATCTTTGTATCTTGTCACCTTTCCTATATAAGGAGGCTCATTATGTACATTTTAAATCAATCCATTGGATGTTAATCAAGTCCATTATCAATAATATCATTCTTGCATCTTCATGCAATTGTCTTGTCAATCTCTTGTGGAAGTTATCTTGGCCTTGTTGATAACAATTATTCAATTGTATATTGTCATTAATGTTACACAAATGTTATACTTTAATTGAGCATTACCAGTTGGAACTGAGTTCAGAAGACTCCAATATCAGTCAAGCATAAGTTCAGCAAAAGAAAAGTTGAGGGATTTGAGTGTAAATTGATTCAGGTCGATTACTAAAGGAGTTTAATGTAAACTAAGTCAAGTCGATTACCAAGGAACTCAATGGTAACCAAGTGACCTAGTTTAGCTAACCTACTACATATTAGTTTTATCTATTAGTTAGTTATGCAAGCCAACATAGTGGATGTTATTTGTTTATTTGAAAGGGTATTCAAGTCAACTTGACATTGGGTTTCATATATATGAAAGGCCAAGATGTGGATTGAAAAATAAGAATAGAAGAAGATAAGATGTGAATAAAGAAGGATATCTAATTTAGAATAGAGTATACAAGGAGCTGCAAAGAATATTTTGATCAAGCATGATTTAGAGGATAAGCCAAAATAGTGATCTAAATTTGCAATTCATTTGCTTCGTCAATCTGGTCAATCATTGTTACTCTCTAACAATTGTAGTAGTGATATCTTAATAGAGTTGACTTAATAGTCATTTTGTAAATCCTCTAACTAGGTGGCATTTCTATATTGAAGTGTCCTAAGACCTCTAACAAGGCCACTCCTAACAAGGTGATTTAAATCCTTTAACAGGTCACACTTAATAGTGTGTTTTGTAACCTTTAATAGGGTTGGCTCCTAACAGGGCTCACTTTAGAAGAGTGAAAAGATGTAACTAGTTGCATTGGTGGTTTTCCCAAATTGGGTTTCCATGTTAAATCTTGGTGTCTTATGTGTTCATATTTTTACTTAAATTGTTTTATCTTTCTACTATTAAGTTACTAAAGGTTAGTACAAATAATTATCTTAAGATTTCTTTGTTAACCGAGTTACAGTGAATATCTAGTCCTAACCAAGTTGTATTGACATCTAAGGGATTTGGAATTGTTTAAGTGGTAACTGATTCACCACTCCCCTCTCAGTTACTCATCTTATATTTCCAATAATTGGTATCAGAGCTCTTAGTTCTTACAAGAAATGTTTTAAGGACTTAAGCTAAAGATGAGGATGTCTTATAGAAGAGAGATTCCTAAATTGAACAAAGATAACTTCAAAGCATGACAGGATCTCATGAAGCTGAATTTGGGAACCATTGGAGATACAAGCCTAAAATTTTGAGAGAACCAGTATGTGTCACCTCATAATCCTTTGACTGTAGATCAAATGGTAGATAAATAGAATCACAACACAATGATGATTGACATTATTTATGCTCTCAATTATGTTGAATTTGATGAAGTCAAAGATTTTCCTAGTGCTCATGAAATGTGGAAAAAGTTGTAAAAGATCTATGGAGGAGATGAGAGCTAGAGTAGAAAGTCTAAGAGGCTAATTTGATCAAATGAAGATGAGAGAAGATGAAAATATTGCAAAATACAGTGAGAGAATCAAAGCAAGTGTGAGCACAATCAGAGCTTTAGGAGGAAAAATTGAAGATGTAATAGTAGTCAACAAGGTATTACGAACTCTTCTTCCTATGGATGCAATTAGAGTTTCAGCTATTCAAGAGATGATATGTGATCCCAAAAGTGATATAACTTTGGATGCACTAGTGGGAAGGTTAACAACTTTTGAGTTGGATAACTTTGATAACGATCTTCTTAGATCTCGCAACATAGAATCCACATTCAAAGCCAAACTAACTCTTGGTAGAAATGGAGGAAATTCAAAAGGCAATTAGTCTAACAATGAAGGTGAAGAAGATTCTAATGATGATCTTAAAGCCATTGAAGCCCTACTTGCAAGAAGGTTACCAAAAGGCAAAGGTACAAATATAAAGACAAAATTCTGTTGAATTTTTTTCCTTGTGAAGAAGTTGGTCACATAGCTGCAAGGTGTCCAAACAAGGAAAGCAAAGATGACATAAAATCCTAGCAAGTTCAAAGACAAGAAAGATTTCAAAAGCTACAAAAACTACAAAGACAAAGGTATGAAATCTTGTTATATTGCTAAAGATTGTAATAGTGATGATGAACATGAAATGGTATATAATGCTATTAAAGATTAATCAGATGATGAGGATAATGAAAACATGACACTTATTTCTAATGTTAGCAAGAATGATACATGGATAATAGATAGTGGGTGTTCTCATTACATGACTGGTGATAAAACTAAGTTTTGAACACGTGGAGCACTATGATGGTGGAAGTGCTAAATTTGGAAACAGGGTATGTGCACCAAGTTGTGATGCCAAAAAACATGACATCTAATATTATTTTTTAATTTTGCAAAGTCCCTGCGTGCTTTGAAAAAGAAAAAAAAATTATAAATGGACTACAAACGCATGGTCCATTTTACCATTGCATTTGGTTTTCCATTTTTCACAAACAGCACGCACATGGATTGAAGAAGTCGAAGAATTTTGTCACCTGCCTCCTCAAAATGCCTCCTCGTTGTGGAAGTTCAATATTGGGATTGCATAGTATGTTTTCTACTCTTGTTTTTGCATTGTTTTATATGTTTTTACATTGTTTTATAAGTTTTTACATTGTTTTGTAGGCTTTTTAATTTTTTCTTTAAATTTCTTTATTTATTTAGATTGCAATTGGTTTCTTATCAGGAAATGTAAATAATCAACCGCCAAATCCCTAGCTAGATCAACAAAATCAATATGAAAACCCTCCATAATAAAAGCAAGAAATTTCACAACTTTCACTGATTGGAAGACCCTCTCCTCGCACCCAAGACAACATTATGAATGCAATAGAAAGAGGGAAAAATGAATTAGAAGCACTCATTGGTAGGTTGAAAGCTTGTGGACAAACTAATCAAATGAGAGCATAATTGGCATCTTCCCTCGAGTCCATTATGACCCATGTAGCTTTTGTTAGTAGTTAGTTGAATATTTGGTGTGTTAAGAGGAATGAACAAAGAAGATATTATGCAAACAAATTATTGTATCAAGATGTAAAAAAATAGTAATAATAACAAAAGGTAGCATTTGTGCATTGTTTAAAAAGTCTAGTGAAGAAAATGTTGTTAGAGAAACAACTAAAAGGTTCTCCATCCATTGGTGCATACATGATGGTATTAGAAATAACTTTTGAGATAGATGGTGGATGGTCTTTGATGCCCCTCCCTACAATAATCATGGGGTTCCAATCTATTTTTTTTAAAAATAATATTGTAAATTTTTCCTTGGGGAGATTCCCAATTATTTTGATATATTATAATCTTAGGGTAGAAGTGGGGGGGTTATCATTTGAGAGGTCAGGGGCACATCATGACCCTAATGTAGTTAGGGCACCTATTGTCAAGCCATAGGGTGAGCATGTGATTATTCCTTCAGTTGTGAAGGAACATGTAGAGACCAACACTCTAGGATTTATTAATGCTTTGATATAGACCCTCATTCATTGCATGAGCACATTAGTTGAGGAGGAGCCTTCTGTGTATCACGATCACATGTGCACATCATGTGGAGCCTTATGCACATTTGGCAATCATGCTGGAGATAGTATGAGTGATGGACTATTCACTAATCAATTCCTGAGTTAGACATTTGTCATTGACACACATGTAAATCACAATTATAATAAACTAATTTGATCACATTTCATATGTATAGTGAATGACTAATTAATTAGCATGTACTGAAATTGTTCAAAATTTAGGGTAAGAGTGTTGCTAGCCCTAGTAGAGATCCCCTAGCCCCATTTTTCGTTCTGTCAATGAGTCTAGAGGTATGTATTGATTTAATCATTTAAATTAATACATATATTTATTAAGTAATCATATGCAGGATTGACAAAAAAAATGTACGCATGTGCATTAGTTCTCTACTGGACCATCAACATTCACTAGGGACTTTGAGCCTAGGTGTGATATGAGCTTCGTAGGGGTACATTTTTTCATGTTAATTTAATTCATTTGATTATATTTGTTTCATGTTTCATATTACATGTAATTTGTATTGTATGACATGCAGCTCTTGACATCTGAGACTCCTCCTCATCTTCACTTAAGGTATGAAAGAATTTTCTTGATTTTAGTTATTTTTTATAATAGTTAGTATCAAAATTTTTAATGTTATTTATAAGTGATTATATTGATTGAATTGTTGGAGGGCCTTGTTACACCTAATCATCCATAAGCCTTTGAGATGGACGTATAGAGTGATTACTTGATGGCGGTAAGAAAATAATTAATTTTGTGTACATATATTTTATTTCAATATATAATAATTATTAATTCATATCTACTTTGTTTGTATCAGCTCAAGATAGAGAAGAGCCTAAATAAGAGGACGAGCAAGCGTGTGAGGAAGACCCCATCATCCCCATCATCTCCTTTCACATGACAACCAAAGACCTCTAGGGATTTATTTCCTTCCCCTCATGGGAAGGAGAAGATATAGTTGATAGACACACATGTATAGGCATTAGTGGACATATATGTTGGATTTTATATCAGTGTACATATTCAATATATATTTGATGTATATATGATATTTTATATTTGATGTATGACATATATTTGATGCATGACATTATTAGACTTATGACATTACTGGTTAATATATGATATGTTTGTTCATGTATGACATTATTAGTTATCATTTTATATTATATGTTTGTTCATGTATGACATTGTTGGTTATCATAATATATTATGTGTTTGTTAATGTATGAAATTATTAGTTATCATTTTATATTATATATTTGTTCATGCATGATATTATTGGTTACCATAATATATTATATGTTTTTTCATGTATGACATTATTAATTATTAGTTATCATAATATATATCTTATTTTTATTGTTTACATTTTAAGTACATTTCATATATTTTATTTTAATGTAAATTGCATCCAAAATGATGCAGAGTGCTCACACCAAAAGCTAGTGGATTTCTAGCAAAAAAAGTTTTAAGGAAAACTAACTTTCCCACCTTTATAAGAATCTTCAAGGACTTTTCAACTTGGTTACAACATTGAAAAAAATTCTACCCAACTTCACAAAACTACTTGATCACTTTACCTATTCAAGACTTGGGAAGCAATAAGGAAAAAATGAGCAAATTTGAGAAATGGATCAAAATCAAATTCTTGCTTCAAACTAACATCTTAGACACTTCAAGAAACACCTAATAACTATCTCACAAACTTCAGTTTATCATCTATTCCATCCTTCCAAGAGATTCTTCAACATCCTATGAGTGAAAACAATCTTCCAACATCCTATGACTATATTTTCTTTGCAACAACACATAATTTGCTGATTTTTGGACAACTCTTCACAAAGGGAAGTGGTTATGTTTCAAGCAAGAAGATCATTAACATCTTCTAGTAACTCCATTTAATGATAACATGCAGCTATATAAGGTGTAATGACTCTCAAAACACTTATTGAGTCAACTTATTAACAAAAACAACAACAAAAAGAAAAATCGTTAAGACTAAGGCAACTTGAGTTTATAGGTGACCTCAAGTTCCTTGACCTTACAAACAAGGATTACCTTATTACCATAAAAAAATAACATGTTCAAAATGATGTGTATGATCATCCCTTTACTTTCTATAATGAGTCTCCATCATTGGATGAGATGACATGTCTAGTTGCCATAGTCAAAGATCGCTACCCTATGCCATTTGGTGACTCTTAGGAATAATTTAGTTCAACATGCCTGAGAATGTTTGAGTGCTCAACGAGGCTAGACAAGCTTGGGGCTAAAGTTTACCTAGCCACTTAGGGCTAAAAAAATGGACAGTTTGATCCCACAACAAAAGGTGAGAGAGATTTGGCAGTTGGCAACTTTGTACAAGCCAACACTACAAGTTTCAACATCACCTGAGATGGCATTGCAAAATCAAAATGAAGTAAGATCACCAAAAAAAAAGAGAGGCTATTGTATGTCTCCACAACATGATATTATAGCACCTAGAATCACATCCATAACTCGCATGAGCTCTAAGATATGCCCTATCCAAAATTGCTACCCTATGGCATTAAATGACTCTTAGGGGTGATTTGGTTCAGCCTGCCCGAGAATGTTTGAGCGCTCAACGGGATGGGAGGAGCTTGGGACTAGTGTTTCCCCAGCCACTTGGAGCTAACAAAATAGATAGTTTGATCTTACAATGAATGGTGAGGGAGATTCGGCAGTTGGCAACTTTGTACTAGCCAACACTACAAGTTTCAGTATCACCCAAGATGGCATTGCAAAATCAAAATAGATTAAGATCTCTAAAAAGTGAGAGAGTTTATTGTAGGTCTCTGCAACATAGTCCTATAGCACCCAAAATCACATCCATACCTCACACGAGCTCTGAGATATGCCCTGTCAAATATCGTTGCCCTATGGCATCTAGTGACTCTTAAGGACATTTCAATTCGGCATGCCTGAGAACATTCAAGTGCTCAATGGGATGGGATGATCTTGGGGCTAGGGTTTACCTAGCCACCCAAAGCTAACAAAATAGATAGTTCGATCCCATAATGAATGGTGAGTGAGATTTGGCAGTTGGAAAGTTTGTACTAGCCAACACTACGAGTTTCAGCATCACCCGAGATGGCATTGAAAAATCAAAACAAAGTAAGATCTCCAAAAAGAGAGAGAGGTTATAGTAGGTATCTGCAACATAGTCCTATATCACTTAGAATCACATTCATACCTTGCATTAGCTTCGAGATATGCCTTGTCAAAGATCGCTGCCCTATGGCATTTAGTGACTCTTAGGGACTTTTTGGTTCGACATTCGCAAAAACGTATGAGCACTCAACAAGATGGGACAAGATTGGGGCTAGGGTTTACCTGGCCACCTAGAGCTAATAGAATAAACATTTCAATCCCACAACAAATGGTGAGGGAGATTTGGTAGTTGGCAACTTTGTACTAGCTAACACTATGAGTTTCAGCATCACCCAAGATGACATTGCAAAATCAAAATGGAGTAAGATCTCCAAAAAGTGAGAGGTTATTGTAGGTCTCTACAACATGGTCCTATAGCACCTAGAATTGCATCCATACCTCATATGATCTCTGGCATATGCCCTATCAAATATCATTTCCCTATGGCATTTAGTAACTCTTAGGGATGTTTTGGTTCGGCATGCCCAAGAACATTTGGATGCTCAAGGGGATGAGATGAGCTTAGGGCTAGAATTTACCCAACCACTAGGAGCTAATGGAATAGACAGTTCAATCCCATGGTGAATGGTGAGGGAGATTTGGTAATTAGCAACTTTGTACTGGCTTTTAGCATCACTCGAGATGGCATTGCAAAATTAAAACAAACTAAGATCTCCAAAAATTTAGACAGGTTATTATAGATCTCTACAACACAGTCCTATAGCACTTAGAATTGCATCCATACCTTGTACGATCTTTGAGATATACCCCATCAAATATCGCTACCCTATGGCATTTAGTGACTCTTAGGGACATTTCGGTTCAGCATGCTTGAGAACGTGTGAGCACTCAATGGGATGGGACAAGCTTGGGGCTAGGTTTTACCCAACTACTTAGAGCTAATGAAATAAAAAAATTGGTCCCCTAACAAATGGTGAGGGGGATTTCGTAGTTGGCAACTTTGTACTGGCCAACACTACAAGTCTTAGCATCACCTAAGATGGCATCACAAAATCAAAACAAAGTAAGATCTCCAAAAATTGAGAGAGGTTATTATAGGTCTCTACAACACAGCCCTATAGCACCTAGAATTGCATCCATACCTTGTATGGGCTTCGAGATATACCCCATCAAAGATCTCTACCCTATGGCATTTAGTGACTCTTAGGGATGTTTCAGTTTAGCATGCTTGAGAACGTGTGAGCGCTCAATGGGATGGAACAAGCTTGGGGCTAGGGTTTACCCAGCTACTCGAAGCTAATGAAATAGAATTGGTAGTTAGCAACTTTGTATTGGCCAACACTATGAGTTTCAGCGTCACTGGAGATGGCATCACAAAATCAAAACAAAGATATCCAAAAGTTGAGAGAGGTTAGTATAGGTCTCTACAACACAGTGTTATAGCGCCTAGAATTGCATCCATACCTCGTACAAGCTTTGAGATATACCCCATCAAAGATCGCTACCCTATGGCATTTAGTGACTCTTAAAGACATTTTGGTTTAGCGTGCTTGAGAATGTGTGAGCGCTCAATGGGATGGGACAAGCTTGGGGCTAGGGTTTACCCAGCTACTTGGAGCTAATGAAATAGACAGTTTGATCCCCTAACAAATGGTGAGGGAGATTTTGCAGTTGGCAACTTTGTACTGGCTAACACTACAAGTTTCAGCATCACCTAAGATGGCATCGCAAAATCAAAATAGAGTAAGATCTCCAAAAAGAGAGAGATTTTATTATACGTCTCTATAACATGGTCCTATATCACCTAAAATCACATCCATACCTTGCACGAGCTTTGAGATATGCCCAATAAAAGATCATTGCCCTATGGCATTTAGTGACTCAGGGACATTTTGATTCGACATGCCCAAGAATGTTTGAGTGCTCAATAGTAGGGTTTACATGGCCACTCAGATCTAACGGAATAGACGGTTCAATCCCATAATGAATGGTGAGGGAGATTTGGCAGTTGGCAACTTTGTACTAGCCAACACTACAAGTTTCAGCATCATCCGAGATGGTGTCGCAAAATCAAAACAGAGTAAGATCTCCAAAAAGAAAGAGAGGTTATTATAGGTCTCTGAAATACGGTCCTATAGCCCCTAAAATCCCATCCATAACTTTCACAAGCTCTGATATATGCCCTATCAAAGATTGCTTCCCTATGGCATTTAGTGACTCTTAGGGACATTTTTGTTCGGCATGCCCAAGAACATTCAAGAACTAAATAGGATGGGATAAGCCTAGGACTAAGGTTTACCCAACCACTTGGAGCTAATGGAATAGATAGTTCATTCTCGCAATGAACGGTGAGAGAGATATGAGTAAGATATGTATGCCTCAGCCACTTTGTGCAAGATATGAGCAAAAGTTGGTAATTTGCCCAAATTGGGTCTTTTTGAGTTTTTGGTCAAGATAGCCTAGGATTAGGGTTTTTAATAGTTTGGAACCTTTTCCAAGTTGTAAAAGTGAAATTTAGTGAACTTTGCATTAGTTGCACTTTTTGTGCAAATTTGCAAAAGTTGTAAAAGTTGCTTAAAACTGAAAATGTGATTGGAAACCTTCTAACCTTTGAAAAAATGTTTTCCATGCTCATATACCCAATAAAGGATAGTTACACCTTCCCAAACTTCCATTTGTAACTTTTTTGCAAAAATTGGAAAAGTTGCTCAAACAGCTTTTTGAGCAACATTGCAACTTTTGAGCAATTTTTGTTCTTTATATATTTAGGTCAAATGGGTCCATCTAGGACTATTCTAGGACCCTAGTTAAGATTCTTAGGACCTATTAGGTAACCAAGTATCTTAGTTTCCCATGAATATTGAAAGACAATGAATAAGCAATTAGATACTAGCCACAGATATTTCAAATACATTGAAAATAATATATATTATTCTTTCAAGAAAAATGAGGTACTAATTCTAAAAGTAAGACTGAAATGATTCACATCAGTGGCATGGCCAAAAACTGCCTTTTTAATACAATGACCAACATTTGGCCTCACTCTGCATGCCTTCTCATTCGTACAGAGGAAAGCTTAATATACAAAGGAATATATATAGAGGAATTGTAACTACATCTATTAAATATACAAAGGAAGATAATAGAAAACCTACTTAATAGAGAGATTAATCTAAGAGAAAAGGAAATTTTAGAAGAAAATGGTTATCTTAGTGCCATCTAGGGTATGCTAATTACTTAGGATGAAGAGACAAAACCTACAGCTATTGGGAAAGAATGCACATGTACACAAACACAACATTTTCAGATAGAGAAGTAACTAGTGCTATAGAACTGTCTATAAAGAAATGTGAAGTGAAGCCTCAAATTGGCTCATTAGTAGGCAAAGAATCTGATCACACACTTGATGCAAATGGTAAAGGTACTAACAATGAAGGTTGGAAGATTACAACCCACAAGAACACCTAAACAAAGTTTGAAAGCCTAAACTAGACCCAAGACCCCACACTTGCACCTTGACAAAAATAAAGGCTTAACAAATGAAATCTACTCCAGACATGGAACCAAGAACTTTGACTCAAGGAATTTTTTTCTTACATCAACATGGACATGTGGATTGAAACCCCAAATTGAGAAAATGGCATAGTTCATTCATTAAGCCCTTGAATTCCTAGTAGCCCAAGGAATGGGATTTTGGCGTATAACTTATATATTTTTAATGGAGACAAGAAGATAATCAACAGGGATATTTGTTATTTTTGATGTACTATCAGATTCCAAAGTGTAGAGATCCCATGAGCAAGAAAATTGTCATAACCTGTGGGACAACAACTAGGCCTAAAGGGCTAATGAGGCCACCACTACAAAGAAAGTACCCTTTTCACATGTGCTAAAAACATGAAAAAAATTAGGTTAGTTGAGGAATGCCAAAAATGTGCTAAATGCAAAGTTACAGACTAGGACATGAACTTTTGGAGTCTTAAAATGTTGTTACAATAGGACTATGTGTTGATGCATACAAAGTATATGCATCTAGTGTATCATCTTTCTCCCTTCTCCCTATATATTATCAATTGAAACCAAAATAATCTCAAATTTAATTAGGAGTACAAGGATTCCACCAAAGGCCATGAACTTCCTATGGTGGAATCTGGAGTTATGAAACAATTTCCTTCAAAACCCTACAAACCCTCAAAATCTAGGTTGGTTGCACAAAAATAGGTGTAACTTGAGTTTTATAAAGCCTCGAGACCTCAAACTAGTTGCATTAGAAAGCTAACTTGATGATGCATCTAGAAATGTTAGGCTCAACCTCCTATGCATCTGTACACATCTATACCATTCAAAAAACTCGCCTAGAGTGCAAAAAACAGGGTTACTTTCATTGATTTCAATGCCAAAAACTTATATTGTACCTTCCACCTTCCTAAAAGGGCTATATGGTCTTCCCAAACTGATCCAACCAAATTTGAAAGGTTGTGACCATTGGAGGAATGATTACAATCAATGTTTTTGCTTAGTTATGCAAAAAGTTTAAAAGTTGCATAGCAACTTTTGTACTTTTATTGCATTTTTTGCACTTTAAAGCCTTAAAGGCAGTATAACTATCTAAATGAGTCCTAAATGAATTAAAACAAGTGATAGACCCTAAATTATATCAAACATATCCAATTACATCAAATTTGTGCCCTTGTGACTTCATTGAGAAATGAGTTTATAAAACACCCAAATTGCTAATGGGCCACACAAAAGGGTTAAAAGTGAACTTATGACATTGTCTTATTGAAAACCAAGAAAAATAAATAAACAAGGTAATAAATGACCCAAACACCCTTATTTCATTGTTTCATGGAAGAGTGCTCCTGCACCAGCACTTCATTCTAGCACCATAGATGTTTCAATTAGAAATGTCTACTCATCAATGGCATTTATAGGACTTGGGAAGCCAGGATACTCAAGCTAGGCATGATCCCTCAAAGTTCTCATCGAAACATATTAATGATCTTAACAGAAAAAGAAAAAAAGAAAAAAAAAGTTCATTGCCACCTTTAAATGGAGACTTTAGTTTAAATGGAGATTGTCACTTCCCAAACTGACTGGTGCAGGAGCCCCCTTCTAGACTCATCAAAAAAGGCACAGGTAAGGATCCTATATAGTTCACTTAGGATAGGTTGTGATGCAGTAGTGCATAGTGGAAGCTTCTAAAAGGCAAGCCACTAGGCAATTAGACAAGGTTGGAATCCTTCAAATTTCTCAAAAATAGGGTTTAGTGTTGGGACACTTATTGCAAGAATCAATAATGAACTTATCACAAGTTATCACAACCCAAACAAGGCAAGGAACCTAATCACTAGGTTTACCTAAGTTCAAAAGCACCAAAACATAAGGATTCTCAAAAAGCCTAATAAGGTAACTGATGCAGAGAGCACAACTAAGAAGCTTTAAAAAGTTTCAAACAAGACCCAAAAAAAATTAGGTTTTTGAATACCCTTTTCAATGTTACTTCAAACCCCAAAGTATCAAGTTCTAGCCCCAATCTAGCATTCCCTTTCCTTCACAAAGCAACGCAGACCTAAGTGATCAAGTTAGGCATGGTCTACAAAGCAACCAGTAGGAAACTGGGTCATGGAAATGAAATAAATGATCAGAAAGGTTTGGAAACACTAAAATAACTTATTTCCAAATGCTCAGCCCTTCATCAATTCCCAAAATTTTGCCATTCACAAATCAACACGCTATAAGAGGTCAAATCCTTCATAGTACTTGACCTAGGGCTTGATTGGAAAAATCACAAAACACATACTCCAGTTTTGAAACCCTAAAATCTTCAAAAGGACCCTACTAACTACCATTTCCCAACTGGCCATAAAATTTCAACCAAGGAAATTGCAGTTAGAGGCCCATTTTCACTGTGTGCACCAAAATGTTGTCATAAGAACCTAGTTTCACTAAAAATGCAATAACTTGAGTTAGAAAATACATAGAATGATTAGACCAGAAGAAAAAGAGAGCTGATTCAAAGCTCTATCTCAAAAATGTATAACATCTAGTCTAAAATTCCATACAATTCATGTAGCATGCAAACAATAGTAAAAATGACTCCAAAATCAAATTTCTTTCTTTGCAACTTCTTTCAATCCATACATTAATGCCCTCTAAACCTCACAAATGAGGTATATATATCTCCTATGTCTATTTTAATGGTTACAATGAATATTTTAATAATTATAACCCTTTTTCCACTAAGTTGCAAATTTGAGCAACTTTTACAACTTTCAGCAATGCAACTTTGCACAAAAAATGCAATTTTTTTAATTTTTCATTTGATTCCACTTCTAGGACTTGGAAAAGGTTCCAACTTAACTAAAACCAACTAAAAACAACTAATCCTAGGATTTCTTTACCAAAATATTAAAAATCCTTTTTTTTCTAATGAGCAATTTTTGCTTATAAATTTCATAAAGTGTCTTAAGCATACAAATGATGTCTTTCTTTGACAACTATGGACTTCTCATCCAAGGTTTGTTTATTCTAGCCTAAGTAGGTGAAAAAAAAACATAAAAATCAAAATATAAACCAAGTGCCTTAGTGCTCTACACCAGGAACATACCGCCAAATATGAATGAAAAGAGAACAATGACCATAGAATGGAATGCAAACACACCTTAGACCTATTAAGTTCTGTATACAATAGATAAAGTAATTTTGTTGTGTCTAGATAGCACTGATATATAGTTACAATAGTTTGCCATTGAAAAGGCTAGTAGCCCTTTAAACTGTAAATTGAACATAATATGGAAAAACCCCACATGAAGACATAGTTTAAAGTGAGGTTCAAACACCCTTTTAAGACATATAAAACATATGTAAACCTCACAAACTAGAATAGACTAGAAGCCATTGTTGTAACAACATTTGGAAAGTGTTGATAGGCCTAATTAGGCTACAGTTACACTATAGGTACCCTTTCATACGTTTCAATCTACAAAACAATTATTGGAACATCTAAGGGCATATGAAACAAGTCCAAATCCAACCACTCTAGAGAAAAAGTTATAGTGACTATGGTGAAATATTGAATGGTGCATGTATGGAGCCATACACTTAGGGTATGGTGGCAAAATTCATTCCTTGCTTGGCCATCTATAAAATCTACAAAATCATGAAGTACACTAATAGGTCTTGCATTTCTCTAAGGGGAATCAAATTCCCATGGTGGAAAGTGCCAAAGCAACAAAGCCCTAGGTGAAACCTTTGGTTTAATGCTGATTTCTAGGCACCTTCAGAAAAACTTGAAAAACTTGTGAACTACAAAGTATCGAAACATGAAACAAAATGCAAATGAAAGGTAACTCGCCCCTCTAACTCCTAAGGTCACTAGCACATGTCCCAATGTTTGTACCAATCTATACCACTCTCTCTCTCTCTCCCTCTCTCCCTATTAAATCTAATGAACCAACTAGATCTACTCTATATTTTAATGTCTCAAGTATTGCCTCATGGTCTAACTCACAAACTTTCCAAAGAGACTTATTATGTGGTTTTCTACCATATTTTATCAAGTGGACATTTGATGCAACAACAAGGTTCAAATAATAAAGAATCTTCCTCTCTATTTTCCAATCCTTGAATAACCACAAGTTGGGGTTCTTCATAGAGTATTGTCTAAGTCATGTGCCGGTTACAACCACCACACTGATATAGTACTCTAAACCTTCACCGTCTATAATCGAGTGATCCAATTTATTTTTTTGCCTTGGACACAACAAAACAAATAATAATCTATCTCTTCTTCATTGTCTCTAGATGCAATAATAGCAAAAACATGGCCTATAGTGATAAATGTAAAAATGTGGTCATTAATTCAGAAAATACTTAGGTAAAAGTTATAAAGTTACATATTGAAATTATAAAGATATATAAATATATATATTACCAGATTGCACTAGATCAGACAAGTGGTCAAAGTCAATGGATGAATCCATCTCTACCATTTCCAGTGCTTGTGGGGGACGATAGGTGTCAATTGGGTCCAAAACTCGTGTATCCCATTTGTCCACCCATTCAGTCGACTCACAATCATCCCAATTTTCCTTTGCACATGATAGACAATAGCATGTCATTTTTCGTGTGTGGATACTCCATGAACCTATATTAGAGCTTCTAAAAGAGTGCAACTCACTTGATCTTGTTAGTGTGCAACAATCCTCATCCTCAAGAGAAAGTCATATGATGGCAATCAAAAGAATTATGAGATATCTAAAAGGCACTCAAGACTATGGTTTATGGTACAAGAAAGGAGGAAACTTCAAGTTTAAATCCTTTACTAATGTTGATTGGGATGGAAGCATCGATGACAAGAAGAGCACCAGTGGAGCATTCTTTCTTGGAAAGAGGTTAGTATCTTGGACAAGAAAAAAATAAAATTACATCTCTCAGTCTACAACAAAAGAAAAATATGTTGCTACATCAGTTAATTGCTCCAACATAATGTGGATCAAGAAACTATTATCAAGAATGAAGGAAGAAATCAAGGATCCAATGGTTATCTATTGTGATAACAATTAATATATCTAAAATTCCAATGATGTACACCAAGACAAAACACATTGCAATCAAGTATAATTTTTTGAGAGAATTAGTTGAAGAGAAAGAGGTCAGATTAGAATATGTTAACACAAAGGAGTAGGTTACTGACATATTTACCAATCCATTAGCTTAGGATGCATTTTTGTATCCAAGAGGAAAGCTAGGGGTCATTCCCCTATCTAATGCTCACTAGAGTACAGATTACTAGGGCATCAACCAAATTACTTTGAAGATCTATCAAGTTGATGCAAAGAAGACATAGATCATTACATATGAATCAGTACATCAGGTACATTGTACAATCACTGTGTCAATTCTTTGGCATTTGATGTCAAATAGGGAGAGAATCATGTCATATATTCATTAAGGAAGAGATTGATGTAATCGAAGAAGAACTGGAGGAATCATACAAAGTAATCTACAAAAGGGAGAACTTGATCTGATGGAGTCTAAAGATAAGATGGTAGAGGCAGAATCTCAGAGGGAGTTCTCATGTATGGATGGAGAATCGGAATGAAACTAAGGATATTATAAAAGCTTACAAATCATTATGATTGCTCTAATTTTTCTTTTCTTAATGACATGTTTTGTTTTCATCAATGCCAAAGAGAGAGATTGTTGATAACAATTATTAAATTGTATATTGCCATTGATGTTACACAAATGTTATACTCTAACTAAGCATTTCTAGTTGGAACAAGTTCAGAAGAGTCCAATATCAACTGAGAATAAGTTTAGCAGAAGTGAAGTTTAGGGAGTTCAATGTAAACTGAGTCAAGTTAGTTACCAAAAGAGTTCAGTGTAAACTAAGTTAGGCCGATTACCAAGGAACTCAATGGTAACTGAGTGACCCAATTTTAGCCAACCTACTGCAGATTAGTTTTATCTATTAATTGGTTTATGCAAGCTGACTCAATGGATGTTATTTGTTTATTTGAAAGGGTGTTCGAGCCGAATTGATATTGGGTTTCCTATATATGAAAGGTCAAGATGTGGATTGAAAAATGAGAAACCAAAGAAGAAGAAAAGATGCAAATAGAGAACGAATTTTATTTAGAGTAGAGTATCCAAGGAGTTGTAAAGAATATTCTAATTATGAAGAATCCAGAGGATAAGCCATAACAGTGATTTGAATCTACAATTCATTTGCTTCGTCAATCAGATCAATCATTTTTACTCCCTAACAATTGTAGCAGTGATCTCTTAACAGAGTTGACTTAACAGTCATTTTGTAAATCCTCTAACCAGGTGGCATTTCTATATTGAAGTATCTTAAGACCTCGAACAAGGCCACTCCTAATAGGGTGATTTAAATCCTTTAATAGGGTCACACCTAACAATGTGTTTTGTAACCTTTAACAGGGTTGGCTCCTAACAAGGCTCACTTCAAAAGAGTGAAAAGTTGTAACTAGTTGAATTGGTGTTTTTTCCAAATTTGGTTTCCAAGTTAAATCTTCTTGTCTTATGTGTTCATGTTATTTTCTTACCTGCTTTATATTTTTGCAACTAAGTTACTAAAGGTTAATACACATAATTATCTTAAGAATGCTTTTTTAATTGAGTGCCAATGAATATCTAGTTCTAACTAAGTTATATTCATATCTAAGGAATTTGGAATTGTTTAAGTGGTATCTAATTCACCCCTCCCCTTTTAGTTACTCCTCTTATATTTCCAACAGGCCTTTCATTTGATCCTGGGGGGTGTTGTAGAGTCACCTAAAACTCTAACAAACTTGTTGTTTCCTAACAATTGCAATAAGAGAAATCCCTTAACTGGGTGGACTTTAACTGATCTCGTTATGTAAATCCTTTAATAAGATAAAATCTCATAAGGAGCTCTAAATCCCCTAATGAGTTATATTCTAATAGGTCTTTGTTATCCTCCTAATAGTGTACAAGTCACTCCTAATAGGGTGAACCCCTATAAAAGGTACTTTTAGCTCTTAACATGCAAAACTTTTTTATTGTAGTGGAAAGCTTGTGGGTATCATCCCCACTGTGTTTTTCACCCTCTAATAAGGGTTTCTATGATACCAAAATAATTGTGTTACTTGTATTGCTTCTTTGATTGATCAATGCATTTAGTTACACCGAGAGGCATTCTATATAGTCATAGCACAAATACCCAGCACAGGAATATGCCAAAATAGATTCTTTGTCGATAAAAAAGAAATTGGAGCGGTTACAGACTAATTTAACTAAAAATAAACTTATAAATGCATTTTATTTCGCTATGGCCATGTGGCACCTTATAAAATAATAAAACAAAAATTTATTCCAGAAATAATAGGCTCCGAAATAATAGGCCCCAAAATACAAAATAAAAATATTTTATAAATCTATAAGAAAAAAGAAGTAAGTTTAACCTATATTCATTTAAACTTTTATAAATAAATTAATTTAAACTTTTATTACTTTTCCAGCAATATTAACCTATACTCATTTAAACTTTTATAAATAAATTAATTTAAAGTAGATTATTACTTCATTTAAACTATATAAATAAATTAATTTAAAAAATTAAAAACTAATAAAATTTAAAAATTTAAAATTTAAAATAAATAAATAAATAAATAAATAAAAATTAAAAAAATAAAATATAAAAAATAAAAAAAATCAATAAAACAAAATTCAACTGCAGGGGTTTACCCTCAACACAGCGGGCGGTGACAGACTGTCGCTGCTAACAGCGATAGTAACTGCCGCCACTAACATGTTAATGGCAGTAGTTACTCTTGTTGTCAGCAGTGACAGTCTGTCGCCGAAGTGGGCTATGCGAGTGTCATGGTGGGTTTATGCGGGCATGCAAAGGGAGGTTGTGGGAGGGTGTACCTAGCACTGCCACATTCCTCTCCTCTTTTCAAACATTTCCTCCATCGCATTTTTGAAATGTGTTTCCTCCATTTAAATTTTTTTTTCTTTTTGAACGCATTTTTAATTATTGCCCATGCACTCCATTGCATGTATTTGCATTTTCAACGCATTTTATGTTATATGCCATGCAAATATTCCACGGGGTGGGAGAGGAAAGGTTTTTGTGGGGAGAGGAAGAGTTATTTTCATCCATTATATAAGTGTGTTTATATTTCATTTTTCTGTTGCAAAGGAGACTGCGAAATTAGAATTTTTTTGGAGAGTTTTTGTAGGATACAAAATAGAGACAATGAATAGAATATAGAGTTTTTCTAAAAGATTACAGTTTTGTTGAAGAAGAGAAGAAATTTAGCAAAGGAAATTGCAAATTTGGAGATCAAGATTCAAATCACATCAAATACAAAAGTAAGTTTATGCTTGGCTTTTTAAAATTTAAAGTAAGTTTATGCTTGGCTTTTTAAATTACAATGGTATTTTATTTAAATTGGAATTTTGATATATAAAAGTAGATATATTTATATTATTTTTTAGATTTACATTACTAATTTCATTTACATTACTATTTTCATTTATAATAGTCTTTTAGTTTAGAGTACTATTTAGATTTTGAATAATATTTCTAGTATTTTGATTTAGATTATTGTTTACATATTAATTCTATTTAACTCTTAGGCAAATATGTTTCAAAAGTGGAAGGCAATGCCGCCATTTTTCTTATATTATATTGCTAACTCTTTTATTCAAATATATTTTATGCATTAATTAGTTTAATGTTTGAAATGTGGAGGGCCATGCCGCCATTTTTAAACATTAGAATGTAATTTTTTCATAGAATATTAGAATGTAATTTTTTCGTAGAATATTAGAATGTAATTTTTATTCATAAATAATCTTTCAAAAGTGGAAGGCAATGCCACCATTTTTCTTATATTATATTGCTAACTCTTTTATTCAAATATATTTTATGTATAAATTAGTTTAATGTTTGAAATGTGGAAGGCAATGCTACCATTTTCAAACATTACAATGTAATTATTTTGTAGAATATTAGAATGTATTTTTTTTGTAGAATATTAGAATGTAATTTTTATCCATAAATAATGTTTCAAAAGTGAAATTTAATGGCACCATTTTTCTTATATTATATTGCTAACTCTTTTATTCAAATATATTTTATGCATAAATTAGTTTAATGTTTGAAATGTGGAAGGCAATGCCACCATTTTCAAAAATTAGAATGTAATTTTTTTGCAGAATATTATAATGTAATTTTTATCCATAAATAAATTTAATGTTTGAAATGTAGAAGGCAATGCCGCCATTTTCCAACATTACAATGTAATTTTTATGCGTAGATAAATTTTAGAATGTAATTTTTTCTAACACATATTTCAATACTAACTATTCCTTTATACTCTTATTTTGAACTAAATACATGTAATTGAAAAGATTTTATGTACTCTTTTTATGTTAAAGGTGCACATCATGAATTTTAACTATGGAATGAAAGTTGAAGTGTGTAGTGATGATGATGGCTTTCAAGGAGCATGGTTCCCTGGCACCGTAATTGGTCAAGTGGAAAATGCTCAAAAGCCAACATTTGTTATTCAATATGATCACTTTATTATAGATGAGATGACTCGAGAACCTCTTATCAAGGAGATTGTTGCTGATCATATTAGACCTGCACCACTAGTTGTTCCACTACTAGGATACATTCTATTAGATTTGGCTATAGATGTCTTTGAGAACGATTGTTGGTGGTCTAGCATAGCTGTCGACAAGTTTCAGTCCCCACTAAGTCAACAACAATTTTTTGAAATCTACTTTCCACATACCCAAACTCTTGAAGCCTATTCTTGAGCTCGCTTGCGTCAATCTCATGATTGGGTTAACAAAAGGTGGATATTAAGGCAATGGTGGTGAATATGCTCTTGGTTTCTTTTTAGTGTGGAGACCCACATATGTTTTGGCAACCATTCTACTCTATTAGAAAGCAAAAGTTCACTATCTTCTAAAGTGGACTTCCTACTATTTTTGGTATTGGTATTTTGTATTGTAAAATACAACATCATGTACTTATCAATTTTGTAATAAAATGATGTAATAAATAAGATTATTGATTTCCATGATGCAATAATAATTTTTGACTATTTATCTTGATGTTGTATATTTCATAATAAAAGTATACAGTTCCATAAATATTTTAATTTAATTTTTTTTTTAAATCTTCATGCCCTTTTTTCCCTTTATTAATATATTTTTCAACAATATAATAAACTGTCTCCAATGTCTCTCTCCATTTATGGATACTCTATGCATACATTTTGATGCTTATATCATCTCATCAATCTACTTGCACAATAACTTTCTCCAATTTTTTTCTACATTGTAATAGTAAGGTTCATTGGTTGTGTATTTCTCATTTATATACAAACATATGTTACTTTTCTAAGGTTATTTATCTTCATTTAGGCATACATTATTTACAAAATTTAATTTACATTTAATAATATTTATTGGTGAAATATTTTTCATCTATATATAAATAAATGTTGTTTCATTAATATTTTTTTTTCTACTAGCTATGGTGAGACCTAGGTTGAATTTTGAGATGAAGGAGAAAAGGAGAGAATGCCAAAGACAATATCAAAGAGATTATCATAGAGAATATCATAAACATCAACAACAACAATAGACAAAACTTGAAAGAGAAACAAAGAGTAACAGAAAATCAAGGGCGTGGGTGAAGATATGCTAGAAGAAGTGCAGAAAGAACGGTTGAACAACTAGAAACTAAAAATCAAGATCTACAAATGCAGAGAGAAACCATCGTCGATGTACTTCTGAGAGGGTCCTTCCTAAAAATTCACAAAGATACCAAGTTCAACATCCTCAAGCCAAACCAAGCCACATAAATGACCATCCTCCAAATACAAATAATCAACTAAATATTGAGAATGTACACTCACCATCCATAGAACGTGTACCAGAAACACCACAACATGGAAGTGACAATTGCAAAATGATAGAGAAAACATGTCCAACCCAAATGGTATGCTTCAAAATGATACAGAGAACATGCCCAACCCAAATGGTATGCTTCAATCCAAAATTAGAAGATTATAAATGCAGTTTAGATATCAGATAGATAGTTTGAAAACACCAAATATGTGTTATATTTGTCAAGAGTCATTTGCAGAAATGAAAGTATACCGCACTAGTGAGCGTCCAATATGCAATAGGTGTCGTCAAGAGATAGGAATTCATAGGTTTTCATCTTTAAATAATATGGATCCAAGATGTCAACCACTAGAGCTTGCAAATTTAACTCAAGTTGAAGAGATGTTGATTGCACGTGTAAACCCTATATTGAAAGTTACACATGCAACTGGCAGTTACTATAAGTATAAAGGACATACCATTAGTTTTCCCCAGCATGTTGGGCAGCTATCAAAAATCTTGCCACACACAATTCATCATTACCAATCATTATTGTTCGAAGAAGGGATCAACATGGTACATGATATAACTTTACTATGAATAGGGATTATGTTTATAGAGCATTGAAACACAAAGTTGAAAATGATAAATTCTATGCAGATGATAGGATAGATGAAAGTGCTCTTAATGACCTACCTACAAACACGGATAAGAATATTTTTCATAGATTAAAGATGGTGCACATGGAGTTTGATTCTGATGCAAATGAAGTTGTATTCCTAGGTCCTCTCATGGAGACAGATGAAGGTAATATAATTGAGCACACAAACTCTATGGCTTCAAGGCCACCTAATGCTCAAAGGGAAATGGAATTAATTCATGCTTGGGTTAATAATTCTGATGCAGTTCCATTTGCTTTAATTGAGTGGCCATCTATAGGTGCATCACCTATCAATGAGTATGTCGCATCTAGGTTGTTGGATATGGCTTTCCCAACATTATTTCTAGATGGAAGTTGTAATTGGTTAGAGCCTAGAATGAAACAAGTATACTTGCATGAATTTGTAAAGCATTTGATCAAATACAGGTATCACCACTTTGGAAAACATCCATGGTTTATGTATTTTCTGTAGAACATGGTAATGAGACATCATGCACAAAGTTTAGTATTTGTTTTTGCAGAAAGGAGCTTTCATGAAATGCCAATTGCTATTAATGAATTGTGTGAAGATATGGAGAATATGCCATGTAATAATCTTGCAGATAGGCTAATGCAGTTCGGAACAAGTCTAAGAGGAACAAGATCGTATTGGGCAAAAATAAAGTAGAATTAACTGACTTGCTTGACCAACTTGGCACACCTACAATTTTCTTCACATTAAGTGCAACTGATATGCAATGGCCTGATTTACATGCACTAATGCCTGGTACACCACCTGCTAATCCACGAAAGGCTCAAAAATGGATAAGGTAGAATATCATTGACTATCTGCATATAGTCACTTATTACATGTACTTAAGGAATACAATGTTTAGGAAAGAAATACTTGAAAAAGATATGAAAGTAAAGGAATTTTGGTGTAGATATGAGTGGCAACATTGTGGTTCACCTCATGTTCACAGCTTTTTATGGCTTGAAGGGGCACCAAATATGGACACTATTAATTGGTCAAATGAGGATGAATGAAAAAGTGCAGAGAGATATTTTGACTCCATTATTCATGCATGGAATCCTAGACATGATCCACATCAAAGAAATATACATGTAAGTTTCATATTATAAATGAGTTAAATATTAATATATGTTTCTCACCTCAATCCAATAGAATAATATATAAATTATCATTTTTAGGTCTTCCAAAATTTTGGTCAGCATCCATGCCTCAAGAATACAACACAACTCGCTGAGATGGATATAGATCAAGATTATGAACAAATACTCAATTTGGTCTGTAAGGAGGGAGCATACCTTGGCAAAAAAAGAGGATGCATGGTTTGCAGGTTAATCAAATTCAAAAAAACTTATATCTAAATTATCTATTTCACCTTTTTCAACAAGTTGGATTGACAAGATATGTATTCACCAATGTTTCAAGTATAATGCTCCTTGGAAATTAAATTTGGACGAGTCAAAGTTATACACAGATGCAAATTCAGGTAAGAAAAAATTTGAACTAGCAAGAAATGATGATAGAGTTAATACACACAATCAGTACATTCTGCAATTGTGGAGGGCCAATTTTGATTGGCAACCTGTCCTTTCAATACATGCAGTTATTAAATATATTGAAAAGTATGCAACAAAAGTAGAGAAAAGCTCTTAAACATATCAACAAATGTTTATGCATCTTTCAAATCTTGAAAATCCTGATGATTTAGCATCACGGGCATATAGAAAGTTTTTAATTGAGATAGTTATAGAAAGAGATATTGGAGCTCAAGAAACATGTCATAAGTTATTACAACTTTCGTTGGTGGAGTGTAGCAGAAAGGTTGTTAATCTAAATATCTCACGTGAAGTTTTCAAACCTATGGTAATCAATGATGATGGGAATGAAAAACTCACAAAATCTTTTGTTGATGGTTATAAAATAAGACCAATTTCTATGGAAGGTATTAGTTTGATTGATGCAGCAAGGTCTTGGATATATAATCCCAAAAGAAGAGGAGATAATAAATGGAGCCCAAGATAGAAAGCAACTATTGTTAGAGTTTTTCCTAGGTATTTTACTATTCCTCCACAAGATTCTGATAAATGGTTGGACTTTTGTTTGTCTAAGTTGATACTATACAAACCTTTTCATAATGTTGAGAGAGATATTGGTCATGACAATGATACTATAGTAGAAAATTGGGACTCATTCAACTACAATCCTTGGCATGTCCAAAGACAAGAACATGCACAAAATGATGAACCTTCAAGTGATTCAAAGATGGAAGATAATAGAGCCATTCAGGAAAATACTATAGGACATAAGTGGGAAATAATATCTGGGTTACACCGTTGTCAACATATGCCAATTTCTGAAATTGACATGTTGGGAAGGAGAGATATTAATAGAAATACAAATTGGTGCAGTGAATATCAAACTGAAGAGGAGACAATCCAAGCAATAAAATTCATACCTGAAATGAAAAAGCATGGATGTCTTATATATGATGACATTCCACAGTGCATCAACTTTACAACTCTCAGTCACAAGCAACAAAAGGCAGTTAACATTATTTTGACACACTACCATAGCAATCAAGTGGAAAATCCTTTATTTATGATAATTCAAGGAACAACAGGAATGGGAAAGTCTTATCTAATTGATGTCATCAATCAATCTCTTCATATGGCATTGATGACAAATCCTTCTCCACTTCTATTACTTGCACCAACTGGAGTTGTAGCTTTCAATATAGGAACATCTACCATTCATTCAAAGTTGTGGATTCCAATTACAGATTTTTCCCAATTACAAGGGACAAGACTTACAAGCTTTCAACAAGAGATGAAAAATATCAAATATATTTTGATTGATGAAATGAGCTTCATTGGTCAGAATATGCTAGAAAATATTGATATTCGACTTAGACAAGCCTTCTCGCATAGAGCAGACATAAGCTTGGGAGGTATCCATTTCCTTACAACACATGGTGTTATTAGTGTCTCTTAATTCTTATTAACATTGGTCATATAGAATGTATATCTTTCAATTTTACTTTATGTATGTAACTTAAAATTTTGCAACTATCTTTCTGGTGTATCTATTATTTTAGTTGGTGATTTGGGGCAATTGCCTCCTATTAATGATAGACCAGCATATGATAGCAACAGGTAGGCAAAGTTATTATGGCAGGAATTCAAGACAGTGGTTACACTAGATAAAGTATTTAGGCAAGATGGAGAAAATATCCAACAACAAAGATTTTGTCAGCTTCTCAAAAATGTTAGAGATGTGAATCTACAAATAGATGACTGGAACTTGTTCATGACAAGAACACCTATAAGATTAGATGTTGCAAGCAATGATGAGTTTGATAAGACAGTGCATTTATTCTCTACAAATGACAATGTTCATGACCATAACATGAGGATGTTGTATTCTTTAAGACATCCAGTTGCACATAGCCTTGCAACCAAGTCAAGGAATTGTAATGGAAATGAATATTTATAAAGCGAGGAACTTGATACAAAGTTATTGATCAGTAATAATGCAAGAGTAATGTTGACTACAAATCTATGGATAGAAGCTGGTCTTATGAATGGATTGTTGGGATATATCAGAAATATTGTCTACAAACCAAGAACTACTCCACCTGAGCCACCAACATATGTTACAGTTGAATTTTGATGATTATTCTGGAGTACCATTTGATGATTATCATCCAAACATAATACCAATAGCTCCATTGCAGAGGGATAGGACCTTCCAACTACCATTAAGGTTGGCATGGGTGTTGACTATTCAAAAATCTCAAGGGATAACTCTTTCAAAAGCCACAATTGACATAGGTCCAAGAGAAAGAGTAGGATTGACATTTGTGGCCATATCTCATGTTAAGTCACTGGAAGGTTTGAGGATAATGCCACCATTTACATACAACCACTATGAGAAAATGAAAAGCGGGAAATAACTTTCAAAGAGAAAAGTAGAAGAATGTAGATTGAGAAGTCTTGAAAATCATTGATGCTTTCAAACATACTATTTAATAATAAATATTTATTTGTTCTACTACATAATATTATCATCATCATGAACTATTATGCTATTATTCTTATTATTACATTGATAGTTTATATTCCACAGTTAATGACAACTATAATTGGATATGCTCAATGCAACATTATAACCTTATTATTTGCACTTTTTAATGGTTGCAAGTACAATTAGGCTGAAATTTAATTTTACTAATTCTCCAATTTGTAATTTTAACCATGATCATCAATTGGGTCCTCAAATTAAGGTAGTTATAACATTAATTCAAATTATAAAGACCTTCTTCGATTGAAATAAATCAAAATGATAATGCTTCATGACTTTCAACCAATACATTGCTACTCAATATTTGAAAATTATGTTTTTATATTCTTCACTATCCTTCAAAGGTCATAATATTACCATGTTTCCATACCCAAAATTTCATTACCAATTTTAATACAATTAGGTTTTTATATTCATTTTCTCCATAGTTGATTATACTAAGTGACCTATTATATTTTTTCAAAACCATTATTGATTTAAAATTTATGTCCCTCTCATTAACTATGCATTTATTCTTCTTTTTAATTGGTGCTAATGCTTTCTAAATTTTTTTCCATGATTTGTTTCAGGCATGGAAGCCTTTGATAGACAATCAAGCATTGTTGACATGAGCCCAACTTCTTTTGTAGGATCAAATCATTTTTTCGAGATAGAGTTTCAAAAGTGTGCACAAATAATAAAACAACGTTGTGCAACTATGGTAAAAGCACTTGAAAATGCAACTTTATCAATTGATCATGTACAAGAGATAGAGATAATGGAGATGGAAGATGTTGCCAAATACGTACGCAACACTTCTACAAAAGTAGATGCATTTCCACTCATGATGAAAGAGGTCTATGATGATCATATTACGAACAAAGGTTGTAATACATATTTAATTTTTGAAGAATATGTGATGTACTTACATCATTATGGAAAACTGTACACATGGTCCATATGATGATTTCTCATTTTTCATTTTTTCACTTATTACTTCATCTAAATAATTGTACTAGGAGATATAGTTCTCCTTTCATCTATGTATCAGAATAATAAATAAACGATTTACCTTTTTAGCTCAAATTCTTCTCGACTATACTTGCAAATATTTGAAACATTTTTCCTTGACCTTTGTGTTTGTAGCTACACTATTCATGCTAAGCATAATTAACATTAACCAATGGTCTATTTATAAAAGTAACTAATAAAATTATAAAACTACTTAAGGAACATTGTAATCCTTATATTTCTCTTTAATTCTAAGAGACGTTTCTAACAACAACAAGCTACCCTCCTAGATATAACTAGAAATGCAACATTAATCGTAACTCTAACCACAGTTCTGCTTTATCCCCTAACCCTAACCCTAACCATAATTCTAATGCTTTGTCTACCCCTAACTCAAACTATAACCCTAATTGGAACTTGAATTCTAACCTAACTTATATTCTAACACTAAACCTCACCTTGACCCTTACCTTAACCCTAACCCTAACCCTTTATTTACCCCTATCTCTAACCCTAACCTTAAGCCTAACCCTAACTCTAATCTTAACCTAACTGTAACTCTAATCCTAACACTAAACCTAACCTTAACCCTACCCCTACCCCTAACTCTAACCCTAAATATGACTCTAACTCTGAAGCAGAATATTCATTTTATACTCATTTTAAGTGTAATCATTACCTTAATAACATTTACTAGCCCTTTGTTGTACACTATTCATGCTAAGCATAATTGACATTAACCAATGGTCTATTTATAAACCTAACTAATAAAATTATGAAACTACTTAAGGAACATTGTAATCCTTATATTTCTCCATTATGCTAAGAGGCATGTCTAACGAGAACAAGCTTCCCTCCTAAATGTAACTCTACACGCAACACTAACTGTAACTCTAACCACAGTCCTACTTTATCCCCTAACCCTAAACCTAACCATAATTCTAATGCTTTGTCTACTCCTAACTCAAACTATAACCCTAATTATAACTTAGACTCTAACCCTAACTTATATTCTAATATTAAACCTAACCCTGATCCTAACCCTAATCCTAACCATTTATTTACCCCTATCTCTAACCTTAACCCTAACCCTAACCTTAACCCTACCCCTACCCCTAACTCTAACACTAAATCTAACTCTACCATAATTAGACTCTAACCCTAGCCCTAACTATCATCCTAACCCTAACCCTAACTCTAACCCTGATCCTAACCATTTCTTTACCCCTATCTCTAACCCTAACCCTAACCCTAACTCTAATCCTAACCTACTCCTAACTCTAATCCTAACACTAACCCTAACCTTAACCCTACCCCTACCCCTAACTCTAACCCTAAATCTAACTCTACCATAATTAGACTCTAACCCTAGCCCTAACCCTAAATTTAATGTTGACTAAAACCCTAATCCTAGCCTTAACTCTAACTTTAACCCTAACTCAAACTCATACCCCAACCTTAACCCTGATATAGCTCTATATATAACCCTACCCCTAACTCTAACCATTAATCTAACTCTACCATAATTGGACTTTAATATTATACCCAACTCTATTAATAAATGTAACCCTAACAATAACCTTAAGCCTAACCCTTTCTCTAACTCCAACACTAAACCTAACTATGAACTGTAACCCTGCCCCTACCTCTAATTGTAGCCCTAAATCTTACTCTACTGTAATTGGACTTCAACCCTAATTGTAATGGTAACCCTAACTCTAACCTTAACCCTGACTCAAAACTCTAACCCTAACCCTAACTGAAACCCTCACTCAAACTCAAACCCTAAATCTAACCCTAATCCTAACCATAATTCCTATGCTCTATCAACTCCTAACTCAAACTATAACCCTAACTAGGCTAACTCATATTTTAACCCTAAACCTAACCCTAACCCTTTCTCTACACCTATCTCTAACCCTAACCCTAACTCCAATCCTAACCTTAACCATAACTCTAATCCTAGTACTAACCCTAATCCTAACCATAATCCTACCCCTAACTCTAACCCTAAATATAACTCTAACTATAAATCTAACTCTACCATAATTAGACTCTAATCCTAACCCTAATCCTTACTTTAACCTTCACTAAAACCGTAACCTAACCCTAACTCTAACCTTAACCCTGACTCAAAACTCTAACCCCAACATTAACCCTTAATTTAATCTAGATGAAAACCCTAGCCCTAACCCTAACCCTAACCTTAACCCTGACTCAAACCCTTACCCTAACCTTAACCCTAATGTAACTCTATATACAACCCTAACTCTAAATATAAACTTAACCTTAACCATCACCCTAAAACTAACCCTTTATCTACCCCTTTCTCTAACTCTAACCGTAAATCTAATTTTAACCCTAACCCTAATCCTAATTTTAACCCTAATTTCAACTCTAACTCTAGCCCTTATTCAAGCTCCAATTCTAACTCTAAGTCTAACTCAAAACCTAACTCTAATTCTAATCCTAACCCTAACTATATTTGTAACCTAAACCCTTATTCTTACCCTTGCCCTTACATTAACCCTAACCCTAACTCTAATTCTAACCCTAACTATATTTGTAACCAAATTTTGACCCTAACCCTAACATTAACTCTAACTCTAATTCTAAACCTAACCCTAACTATAACCCTAACAAGATCCGTAATCCTAAAAATAACCCTAGCCCTAACCCTAATGCTAACCCTGACTCTAACTATAACTCTATTCTTGACCTTAACTCGAACCCTATCCATAACTCAAACCTTAACAATAGCCCTAAACCTAACACTAACCCTAATTTAAATGTTAAAGCCAACCCTAACTCTAATTCTAACCCTAACCATAACTATAACTCTACTCTTCAATATAACATTTTATGTAACAATATGCTTAAAATAAAACTGAATTAAAGTGATGCAAATAAACTCCATATATAGAATTTTTTTTTTAAATGTTCAAGAATAATTTTATAGTAAGTTTACACTATTACAATTTTATAGTAAGTTTATACAATTGTATTTAAAAAGAAATAAATAATTCAGCACTAACCTTAAATAAATAGAAAAAAAATAAAAAATACTTTTCCTGTTGTGTCGTGATTGCCACTAGCTTATATATATATATATATATATATATATAATGCCGAGAGTAATCGTTCTCAAGGCGCCTATTTGTATTTTCATAAATCCCAACTATGATTAAAATAACCTTGGGATTAAATAAAAATAGGTGCCTTGAAAATGATTACTCTCAGTGTAATATATATAGGTATATATAAGCTAATTTATTTTATTTTAGTAGTTATTTAGTGTATTTTAGAAGGGAGGTTTGAAATTATTAGATTGGTAGTTTAAAATTGTGGTTAAACTATTGTACTGATTCACCCCTCCTACCCACACTCTCATAGTGCTAATCCATACTGATGAAGGATACTCCTCATGATAACACAAATACATAACATAAATAAATAAATAACTACAAGTTGCAAGAATAGAAAATTGACTTCTTATTATCTCCAAAAGTATGGAGTTACAAATTTTAGAAATAAAAATGCAGCGACACATAAGCACTTTCTTTACAATATTTTATAAGCCAAGGCCACCAACATCCTAGAGCTATCCTAGATAAACCTACGGGCCTTCTTTATATAGGCAATTTTCCACCGCCCAAGAAGGTTCTAGGAAATTAACCCTAGACTTTGAAGCTGATCAATCCTAAAATATGATTCTTACTCATATTTTATTACATTAGAGTAGGTCCCAATAATTTTTGAAAGTCAAAATAAATTTTGAAGAAAATTTATTTTTGCCCATTTCAGGGGGCACAACTTTCGAAGACCATAACTCATCACCAATTGTTCCAATTGACTACTATGACCCTATTTCAAAAATGCCACAAACTTCTCTACATCACTTGAAGATTGCAAGCTCTATTAGTTGGTGTTTGACCCCTTTTCAGAGCCTCTAAAGTCTTCAAAATTGAGTTGAAAGTTTCTATACCCTCCTGCCAACACCAAAAAAAATCATTAACTTCACAAGTAGACTTGATCTTGTAATGAAACTTTATTGGCAGACTGATATATTTAAAATGAACCTCCAGGGAAGAAATTAGAACATTTTGAGCTCAACTGATCAACTTACTAAATATAGTAAGCTTCCAAAAATAGGAACTCTACACTAAGATAACCCTTATTGGCAAAGACAAAACATAAAAAAAAATTGATACAAAATTGCCCTTTCATCCAAGATGCTCCTACATCACATAGCTACATGTGTTTCATCTTCCATTTTCTTATGGTTATTTTTTTCATTTTTCATTTGTTTTGCATTGTACAACATATTATAAGGGAATTTTGAGTGATTTTTTTTTTCTTTTGAACTTGCTGAGTAGTAGTAGTGAGAGTGAGGGGAGTGCTAGTAGTGATAGCATGGATGTGGAAATTCAAGAAACTTAGACTCAGGGGAAAAGACATAGTACTAGGGCAGCCATAGGGGGTCTTCAACTTCAACTAATGTGTATGTAGTAGTGGCACCATCCTCTAATCCATTTGACTTCCCTTCCAAAGCCATCAAAAGAATGGAAAAAGGCTTGTTAAATCCCAAGAAACTTCTCCTTCAATTTTCCACAAAAGTAGACAAAATAAGAAAAATATTTTTTTGGGTAGTAGGGAATGGGAGTTCATTTGTGCAAAATGCATTATTATGGGAGCTATACTAGAGTCTATTGACATCTTTTGTGCATAGGTGGTCAAGGGGTCAAAGGTTGCAAAGTTATACACAAGAAGAAAAGCTTGAGGCAACTAGAATTCACATAGACAAGGGGCACTAAAATGAGGGACTTCACTAGAGAATGTGTAAGGTAGTATGCAAGCTTTGATTCAATCACTAATAGGGAAGAAAGTGCCTCACCTACTCCCACTTCTACCTAGTTGTTAATTTGTTTGATTTGCAAACAAAAGAGGTGGTTGAAGCATCTATTGGTAGGTTTTTTTTCTCATTGTATACCATTCCATGTGTCATGTTTCTCATATTATTATAAATGTGCAAAGATATCTATGTTGTTAGTCCCTCATTTGCACCACTTGGAGAGAGAAAACTATGCACCACCATTCTTAATAAAGAGCATTCAAAAGTGGGCATTTTGATGAAGGATATGGGACAGACATGGTTGAGTGAAAGATGCTCCATCATCATGGATGAGTGGGATCGATATCAAAAATTGATCACTCATTAATCTTATTGTCATTATCATAGTGGGCTCTTATTTTCTTAGAGCTACAGATTGTTCACAAAAAAGGAAGGATGCAGCCTTCCAATTTCAAAGGTCGAAAGATGTTCTAGAAGATGTTAGAGCTGAAAATGTTATGCAAGTAGTCACTGATTCAACTTGGGTGTGCAAGTTAGTTAGATTGATGACATAACATATTTATAAGCACATTATTTTGACCCTATGTTGTGTACATGGACAACATCTTGAAGAACATTAAAATTTTGATTTGATAAAGGTTATGGTTTCTAAGGATAGAGATGTGCAAATGTTTATTTTAAATCATCACATGTCTCTTGCATTATTTAGGACATTTTCCAAATAGAAACTCTTCAAGCCCATGGAGACTAGATATGCTAGCTACTTTATTTTATTGCAGAGGACACTTGAGGCCCAAGCAATTCATGGTGGTCAATGCAGAGTGGAGTAGATGGCATGAATCAAGCTAACCAGATAGAAGATGTGTGAAGCATGAATCCTTGATGATAATTTGTGGTCTAAAATGAGGTAAGAAATTTGGAAAATTGTTAATGTTGATTTAATAAAATTATTACTAATTTTAGCATTTTCTGATTTTATTATTTAAGAATAAGAATCTTAAAATTTAAGATGTTTCTAACTTGTACCTTGCTTGCATTTGCAGATACATTTTCTCCTTCATTGAGCCTACTATGTGGGTTATTAGATATGTTGATATTAACTCTCCTAGCCTTTGAGAGATTTATGAGACCTTTGATAGAATGGTTGAGCAAATCAAGCATGTTATTCATAGCATAGACCCTACTTTGGGATTGTATGAGGAGCATCTTAGGCCCATTGTGATGCAACAATGGTGCATGACAAACAAACCCCTTCATATGGCAACCTATGTTTTCAATACTAAATGGTACAATCCAAGACCTAATAGAGTGGCTCTATCTATGTATGAGGAGATAAGTCTCAAATATGAAATCTCAAGATTTCAATTCTAAATTTGAAACAGTGAGTTACAAAGTAGATCTCTTATGCTTATCTCTTCAATCTTCAATGTTCAATGATTCATTATTTAATATGTTTTCATTTGTTTAGGTGAAGGAGGGCTTCTTCAAGGATGAATAAAGCTATATTAGCTCAAAGGGACCTTATTGGATGGTGGATGTGGCATGGTCAAGATGCACCTCAGATGAGAAATATTTCCATTCATCTTCTTTCATAGGTTGTGAGTTCCTCTAATGCAGAGAGGAATTGGTCCACATATAGCTTCATCCTATCAATCAAGAGGAACAACCTTACCTCTAAAAAATCAAAGAAATAACAGTTGTTCATGGTGCATTATGGCTATAGGATCAGCAAATTGTTCAATATCATCAGGCTGTATCATTACATTGGGATGTTAATCCGCAAGATGCTATGCAGGTTGAGAGGATGACATGCCACTGGGATTGCTTGGGGTTCCATTGGATGAGGACCCTCATCCTACCACTACTAGTGACTTAGAGGTTGACAAGCTCTTTTTATTTAGATTCCTCAAGGACAGCCATATATTTGGCATATAATATTTGCAGATATATTATTGATTTTGATTATTATGGACATCTGATTATGGAGTTGAACTTCTTTGTTATTGTTTACGATTTAATATTTTAATTGGACTTCTCTTTATGGCATTTCATGCATGAAACTTGGATCCGTCGAGGAAATTTGATATATTTATGCCATATTTTACAATCAAAGTATTTTAATTTTGTAAATATGCTAAATTGCCATGTATAGAGCTTCTAAGATATCTATGGTGAATGGTTTACCGATGTTATGATATGCATATTTGAATTCTCTCTGTATATATAAAATTTGCCTTTTTTTTTAATAGGTGTCCCCTATCGTCTTCTAAAAATTGGCTTGAAGTGTACACATACCAAAAAAATGTTGTTGTGAGGTTCTCACACCATCGCCCCAAAACTATGGGGACCCCCTTTTTTAATCGCCTTGGCAAATTTTTGGATTGTCCAACAATTTTTTATTTTATCTTTTGAGGATTTTTTAAGCCATGAACAACTTCAGGCCAGTAGGGAGAGGCTTAGCTTATTTTCACCCGATTCCAACTTGATTTTCTAGAATGACCAATTTCATCCTTAGGCCGGACAAAATTTTCAAAGCAACGCTTGGCAGGATAAAACTATAAATTTGTACTCAGATGATTTCTTTTGAAAATTTGCATATAATTGTGTAAATTTGGATAATTTTCAAAAAATGAAATTTTGTTAGATTTGAACTTTTTTTGAAAATCTTAAATTTTTCTTTGGTGAAAAAATTAATTTTGTGGAGATGAAGCCAAATTACAAAATCAATTTTAGATTCTAGAGGTAATTTTATTTTTGTCAAAAAAAATTAATGGCATAGCAAAATCGATTTGTATATAAATTGCAAAAATTGGCTTTAATGGGTTAAAATTGCCTTGAAAACATTTTAGCCTTTAATGAAATTGGTAATTTAATATTGAAAAATGGCTTTTGGCTAGCCAAAATCCAATTTTAATGATGTATTAATTACTAAATCCTCATTAAATGGAAATATTTAGCATCTCCAAGGCATTATTTAACTTCTTTTTGCAATTTTGGTCTAATTAGCAATTTAAAAAGTGAATTTGATCATGGCAAAGTTAATTTCGTGCTAAGCATTTAATTGGGAGCTAGTTTTGTGTGTTAATTAATATTTAATTTTGCTCCTAGGGTCCCAATCGGCTAGCTAGGGCATAAGAGGAAACTCTTTCCTCTCATTTCTTCATTCCTCACTCCTCTTTGGTGCTTAGGCAATTTTTGGCTAAGGCCAGATTTCTTCTTCCTTGGATGATTTTTGCAAGGGTAGATTTCTTCTTCCTTGGACAATTTTTACAAGGGCATATTGATATTTTCTTTGGTTATTTTTTTTGCAAGAGCAAATCTGCACTCTCCTTGCTTGGAAAAATTTGAGTGAGCTGAATTTTGTGGAAGAAAAATTTTGTGGGAGCTGAATTTGAGGGAGCTAAATTTTGTGGGAGCCGAAATTTTGATTTTCAAGAGGGGCTATGATTTTCTCCTAGAGCTAGGGCCTCAAGATATGCAAGGGGTTTGAAATTCTCGAAGTCTGATCCTAAATTCCAAAAAAAAGATTTGGCTATTGGTAAAAGTAATTTCAAAACATTTAGAGTTGAAATGGGTCCTTAAGTTGATTTCCTTCTTTCATTCTAGTCTAAGGATTGTCTCCCTTGGTTCTTCTTGCACTTAATGTCCACCACTTTACCATCCTATAATAGGGCAATGAGATGGAGGATGGTAGTGCAAGCAAGAATCCTAAGGGAACAAACACTAAGAAAGACAATGAGGATATGATGCCCAAAACAACTTTCTTCTCAAAAATGAGGTGAATAACAAATCTGGCTATTGTTAGAGGTGACTTTTAATCATTTAGAGTTGAAAGGGGTCCTTAAGTTGACTTTCTTCTTTCATTCTAGTCTAAGGATTGCCTCCCTTGGTTCTACTAGTCTAATTGTCCACCACTTTACCATCTCGTAATAGGGCGACGAGATGGAGGATGTTAGTACAAGCAAGAATCCTCAGGGGACAAACACTAAGAAAGACAAAGAGGATGCGATTCCCAAAACACCTTTCTTCTCAAAAATGAAGCAAATAACCAATACCAATGTTGGTACAGATAAGATAAGATAAGATAAATTCATTAATGTCCAACAAGAAACCACAATGTGGGTCTATGGGACTGGAGGCTTACAACAAGGAAAAAGCAGACAAACGGAGCACCAAACGGTGTCCAAAAAAGAACAAGCACAAAAAAAGAAGAAGAAAGCAAGAAACATCACGAAAAAGATTAGGTATCCGTCTTCACAGGGAAAAAGTCCAACACTGACTGATCTGTGCGGCTACCAGAAGCCCTATGATAAAGATGAGTGCCACGAGAGGAGTGTCACTAGCAAAAAGGTCCCCTACGGGGTCTCACCGATCTAGAACAGCCCGTGTTAGAGAAACTATATGGTCGCTTCACACCCCGAGCTAGAGTTAAGAGCAAGAAGAAGGTCGTAATAAGCTATGCCTGGGTCTGACTCCTAGGAAATGAAAGTTGTAAAGTATGGTCACGAAGCTGTAAGGACTCCCAAAGATAGAGTGCAATGCAACGCTGATCGGTGTACCTGAAAAAATCTGAGAGGGATTTGTAATCTCTAAACAAACAGTAAAATCTCCCTCTAATCTCATAGTATATGGGGCATCTGAAAAGAAAATGAATCTCAGATTTTTCCTTTGCTAAGGTACAAAGTGTACACACCCGATCCTCTCTAGCAATATGGTGATAGACCTGAATTCGGATTTTTTGTGAGCCCACCCTAAAGGAGCCAAGGGAGATACGCACGGCATGAGTCTAGTATCTATGTAAGTACTCAAGGCGTACAATAATCCCATCTCAGATAACTAAGTGCTCAGCGTAGAAAGCCATCCTTGGACGTAGTCCCCCTAGAGGATCCACCCAGGTCCGTGAGATATACTTCCTGTAAATGTCAAGTCTGACATGCTTGTTCAACTCCTGCCAAGAAGGGAGTAGATGAGTAGGGGCATCCAATGAGAACTGGTAGGGAGGAAGATGATCAATGTCGATCCCCACTGAACTCAGTAGGATAGTAGCCTGAGTATACCAACTACGGGCTCTAGTGGTAGGATCGACATCAACAATAGCAACTAAGGAGCAGTAGGCTAAATAAGGTATCTATGTTGGCCTTCCTCTGAGTCAGCAAAGCCATGAAGACGGTGGAGAAACCAGATCAAGTCAAAAATGGCTCCAAGTCTAAATGGATGAGCATCGAACTCGGCCAAAATAATACTGTGGGGGGTAGAACCATGACATCTGATAATCTAATGAAGGAGCATAATCTAGGTATGCTCAATCATGGCCCAATCTGAGTCTAAAAGAGGACCCCAAACCACTGAACCATAGAGCACTGTGGATCTTACTAAGGAATCTAGGAGGGATAGCTTAGACGATGTATCCTGAAAGTGGTGTCTAAAGCACTGTCTCTCGAGCATGGCAAGGGAACCCAACCCTTTACTGATTCGAGGTTGAATAGCTAATCTCAAGTTGAAACAAGATCCAAAAAACTTAACCCTAAGGTATGTGCAAGATGATGTAATCTCAACTTCTCGACCCTGGAAGTGAAAATGGAGATGTGAAGTCTTCAGATCGTTGAAGACCATAACCCAAGTCTTCTCAAGGTTCACAACCAGCTATCTCATATCACAAAAAGATGCAAGTTTATCTAAAAGCCTCTGAAGACCCTTAGGAGAGGAAGCAAGAAGAACCACATCATCAGAAAAGAGAAGGATGGAGATCAATACCTAGTGTAGATGACAACGATCACCTCGAAGCAAGGAGTCACTAAGAAAAGCCTTAAGTTCATCAATGTAGATCCTGAATAAGGTGGGCGAGAGAGGGCAGCCCTGCTTCACCACAATGGTGCTCTGGATAGGATCAGAGAGGCCCTCTGTGGTCCTGAGTCTACCAATCACAGTCTCATATAACCTCATAATAGCCATCAATAAGATCTTAGAAATAGCAATATCTCTCAGTCTCTGAAAAAGGGCTACTCTGGGGATGGAATCAAAAGCCTTACGAAAATCCACAAAACAACAGTAAACTTTCTTCGAGTGATGTCAAGCCTCCTCGATAATAGCTCGTAGTGTAAAGATATGATCTATGGTCTAGTAGTGTGTCCCGAATCCTTCTTGACCCTTAGCCCTGCAATTCCTCCTATAAGGCTCACTGGATAAAATAGTATTCAAAGTTGTAGCATAAAGTTTGGCAAATGTATGCCCAATCATGATGGACTAAAGGAAACATGATACAAGTAAAGGCCAAACTAAAGGAAGCACAATACCCCTTGGCAAAGAAGATATAAAAAAGGTGGTTGCACATAACAGCCCAGGCGTCGATACTTCCATTATAACCATGATGAGCAACATTGGAGCTACACGTGATTTTAAAGATATCAAACAAGAGGACATCAATGAAGCAAAGCTCGGATCGAGATTGGATGAGCTAGGAAAGGTTACTATCAAGAATAGACATTTGAACACCCTTTCCTCCCTCAATGCTTTTGTTGGATTCGCAAGAGTATGAGAAGGATCATGAGAAGACACTACAAGTAGAAAACAACATGATGAAATTGGCGGAGCTCAAGATAAAGCACACACCTTTTCCTCCTATAGAGGAAGTCAACGAAAGGTTAGCTAGGTTCATTGCCCTAGCTAAAAGAATGAAAGAAAAAAGGGAGAGTCATATTAGAAGATCATTTAATGTAAGCCCAAGTGGAAATTTCTCTTTCTTCTAGAATAGGACAAGTGTCTATTTTTGATTGGACGTCATTTGGGTGCCTTCTCATTGGTTACCACCTTTACACTTTTTTATTAGTCCATTGACAGAGTGGCATCTTCTCATTGGTCATTGCGTGCCAACCCTAATTAGGGTTTCTAGGATTCAATCTAGATCGTTGGTTTTGCTTTTGATCTCTACCATTGGTTGTAATTTTGGCATCTATAAAAGGCCATTTAATCTCATTTGTAAGGGGGTGAGAAAATTGTTTCGTAAGATAATGCCAAAATCGCTTTCTTTCTCATTGTTGTGACTTGCATTGTGATTAAGAGCCTTTGGTATTATTGCATGGTTTCTACTTCCAAATAGTTAGAGTAACATTTGTGAGAGTCATGTTGGAGGATTGTTGCCAAGATACTATCAAAATTATTCTCTATTCATTGTTGTGACTTGCATGGTGGATATACATGATCATTTTGGTGTATTGCATGGTTCTTCTCATCTCTCAAATTAAAGTAGAATTTCATTTCATGTTGCCAGAGTAGAAGTAGATAGCTGATTGTATGGTGATGTTAGTGAATGTTTGGTAGGGATCAATACTAGACCACAAGCATCCTATCGGCTGGTTGGGAAGCCTTGTGTGATAAACTAGTTTATTTTTCCTTTGAATCATTGCATCTATGAAGGTGGGGCCGCTAGTTAGCTTTCATTAAATTCGATGACTGTTCATTTGCTAACCTTTCCATTCATAGAAGTAGGAGTAGAATAGTGAGTAGTTGAAGCAGTAGGAGTAGAATAGTGAGTAGTGTGGTAGTCAAACTTCACTCTAGGAAAGTTAGGAAGGTAGGACTCATTAGAACCATTTTTGCCTCCTCCTCACGCAATCAACATTATCTGGTGCTACATCCTTCACCATCACCATCACCATCAACATCATCTGGCACTCCCACAAAATCATCACCATCTAACCAAAAACCCAAGTCATCCTTGAATGAATAGCGTAAGGCCACCTACGTGATTACCAACAAATCACATCGATAAAACTAAGCGAGTATCCACAAGAGTAAGAAACATTGGAGTTATTCTCATACCCCATGAGCAATAACTTTTCAAGAGAGGAATTGTATGTTTGATACCCCGTATCAAATATTCAATTACTAATATGTTATGTAAGTGATACAAAACTTGCATCAACACATGTCCCCATCCTCTAAAACATCCCCATCCCAGAAACTCTGTGGAGCATAGAAATAAACATTAACAAGTAATATACAGTTTCCTGCACTAGCCCAGACATTGAATTCATCTAGATTTTGGAGGTAGTAAAAAATATATGTAAAGTAACTCAAATTTCCTACTAGTTCTTTTAAGTAGAATGGTTTACATGCAATCCATGCTCTCTGATACATAGATTTTAATTCATCCATATGGCATAGAGTGCTTATATGCCACCCCATTCCATATGTTTGATAGGAGATTTAGGCCAATTCGTGCAATTATTGAATAAATGCTTTAAAGTTTAAAGGGATCAGACTCCTAAACATTAATAATTTTCTCTAGCGACAACAATAGAAACTTAGGCTAACAGCCAATAGCAAATTGTTGTTTTAAAACTTTTTTTAATGAAAAAGTGTACATATTTATTTTAATATTGGCATTGTGAAAAAAGTACACCTTCTCAAAGATGTTGTTGGCTAAGAAGCAAATATTACATGAGAATCGTAATAAGCAAACCTTCATCACTATCTTCCAAATGAGGGTGCCTATGTACCTCCATTACCGTCTCCAAATAAGAGTGGTGGTGTACGTGATCAATACAATTTTTCAATAATTCTTTTGAATACACCTAAGGCTTTCCATTCTTCACCTTTTTTAAAAGTAGCTATAAGCCCCTTATGCACTACAACATTCCTGATCTTAACCTGACTCTCATCTAGTTTCTTCCCATGATGATACATTCCTTTTGGGCCAATATGTAGAATTGTAACTAACCAATTTCCCTATAAAAGAGTATGTCTAATGCCTTCTAGATAAGCACGATTAGACGTCACAAGTAAAACACAAATATTGATGGCAGTCAATGAGGGTTGCATCTCTAGGGATGCCTCTAGGATGCCATTCTCATTCATATGAATTTCACCAACTTCATCAGGACCAATCAGCCTAGTAAACAAATTTGCATTTAGTCTTGATGTTGATTCATCCACTGCCTCCTTTAGTATAATGGTCAACTCTGATGGTAGTCTCTGCAATATTTTTAATTATATTTTTGCAATTATGTATTTAGAACAATAAACTGAATAATGAATAGTTTAATGAAGTCATATTTCATAGCAAATAACCAAAAAAAGCAAAGGTAAAACTGTAGCAGTATAATTTTATTATAGATCAAAATAGAATAAAGTGAATTGTCGCAGAATTTCTATCTAAATTTCCTTATGTCTCCAACTCTGGGCCTATCCAGAACAGAGCTTTATTATCCTATATACAAGCTATGTCATCCCCCAACTAAAAACCACCAACTCCACTGTAAAGAAAAGTGACAACATTCACTAAACAGAACCCACAAAACTACCTCAAAACAACACTAACTCCACCAAAAAAGAATTACAAAGCAATACATAGCACCCATAAAACTGCCACAAAAAAGAGAAGCCTAAAAATAGAAGAAAATGGTATCCTGCTCGAAACTGAATTTAATTTTCCATAAAGGCTAATAACCATCTTGACATAACTAATAGGAACAAGTTAACAACAACAAAAAAATTATTATTAGATTGGTTTTGTAACTCCTAGCACCAAAGGAGACAAGAATAGAAAACACCAGGTTGAGGCACTTTGTATTATTCTCCCCATATTTAAAAAATAGAAACTTAACCTCCCGGTTCAAAAGTACTAAACTATGTTGACACTGGTATTAGAGTGGACCTAGAAGTTTCATCTTCAAATTATTCTTTTGTAATCCCTTCTCCCTATTCAAGCCACCACTAAGGATTTCACCTCATATTCTTCTAAGTAAAGTTGCATGGATATAAGAGAAGAGGGCATTAATGAAGCAAAGCTTGGATCGAAATTGGATGAGATAGGAAAGGTTACTATCAAGAAGAGACATTGAACACCCTTTCCTCCCTTAATGCTTTTTTTGGATTTGCAAAAGAGTATGAGAAGGATCATGAGAAGAGACTACAAGCAGCAAACAGCATGATGAAATCAGCGGAGCTTAAGATAAAGCACACACCTTGTCCTCCTATAGAGGAATTCAACAAAAGGTTAGCTACATTCATTGCCTTAGCTAAAAGAATGAAAGAAAAAAGGGAGAGTCATATTAGAAGATCATTTAATGTAAGCTCAAGTGGTAATTTCTCTTTCTTCTAGAATAGGACAAGTGTCTATTTTTGATTGGTCGTCATTTTGGTGTCTTCTCATTGGTTGCCACCTTTACACTTTTTTCATTAGTCCATTGACAAAGTGGCGTCTTCTCATTGGCCGATGGGTGGAAACCCTAATTAGGATTTCTAGGATTCAATCTAGATCGTTGGTTTTGCTTTTGATCTCTACCATTGGTTGTAATTTTGGCATCTATAAAAGGCCATTTGCTCTCATTTGTAAGGGGAGGAGAAAATTGTTGCATAAGATAATGCCAAAATTGCTTTCTTTCTCATTGTTGTGACTTGTGTGGTGATTAAGAGCCTTTGGTATTATTGCATGGTTTCTACTTCCAAATAGTAACACTTGTGAGAGAGTCATGTTGGAGGATTGTTGCCAATATACTATCAAAATTGTTCTCTATCCATTATTGTGACTTGCATGGTGGATATACATGATCATTTTGGTGTATTGCATGGTTTTTCTCATCTCTCAAATAAAAGCAGGATTTCATTTCATGTTGTTAGAGTAGAAGTAGATGGCTGATTGTATGGTGATGTTAGTGAATGTTTGATAGGGATCAATACTAGACCGCTAGCATCCTAGTAGCTGGTTGGAAAGCCTTGTGTGGTAAACTAGTTTATTTTTCCTTTGAATCATTGCATTTGTGAAGGTGGGGTCGTTGGTTTTCTTTTATTAGATTCGATCCCCGTCCATTTGCTAACCTTTCCGTTCATAGGAGTAGGAGTAGAATAGTGAGTAGTTGGAGTAGGAGTAGAATAGTGAGTAGTTGGGTAGTTAAACTTCACTCTAGGAAAGTTAGGAAGGTAGGACTCATTAGAACCATTTTTGCCTCCTCCTTGCACAATCAACATTATCTGGTGCTAGATCCTTCGCCATCACCGTCACCATCAACATCACCTGGCACTCATACAAAATCATCACCATCTCACCAAAAACCCAAGTCATCCTTGAATGAATAGCGTAAGGCCACCTACGTGATTACCAGCAAATCCCATCGACAAAATTGAGTGAGTATCCACAAGAGTAAGGAACATTGGAGTTATTCTCATTTGCCATGAGCAATAATTTTTCAATAGAGGAATTGTATGTTTGATACTCTATATCAAATATTGAATTACTAATATGTTATGTAAGTGATACAAAACTCACATCAACATTATCTGGCACTAGAAGGAGGGCTGAATTTAAATTCATTCTTGAGGAAATCATAGTATTATTAGTGGGCATACCCTCCATCATAGCACCATCAACATTATCTAGTGCTATAAGGAGGGCTGAATGATTTTCATTCTTGGATCAACTTGGAAATTCAGAGCAGAGATTGAGGAGGAATGAGCTTTCAAAGTTAGATTTGAGATAAGAGATCTCTTTTAAAGTGAAAATCAAAAAATCAAAAAATTCAAAAAAAAAAGAAGAAGAAGAAGAAAGAAAGGTTTCTCAATGGATAGGCGAGTGGACGTTCTTCCCATTTGGTTTGATTTGAACAAAAGGTTACCTCCATTAATATTGTCTCAACTTGCGGCATCAAGAAAATGTAGGATACATGGTACAATGGATCATGAGGAGATGTATTGTTTGGTGTTTCTCTTAAGGGTGGACATGGCATTAAGAGAAAAGTTTTCTTTTTCACAAATACATGAGCCTGCAGTCTTTGTCAATTCGGAGGAAGCTTTTCTTGTTTTCAAAGAAGATATCAATAGGGAACCAAAAAAGATATGTGGAAAAAGATATTGGTGCCGTGTACATAGTCTCATATATTCAGAGTCTACCTGCACATCTTGTCAAGACACCATTGACACGGTCAAGTTTCAATTGGGTTGGTATGAGGAAATATCAGTGGGGGGTGGTAAGAATTTCTTTTAGCTTTTAAGTTGGACACCAAAGAATGCAGAGGGTGAGATTTATCAAGATAATATGGTTGATTCTAATGTTCAAGATAACGAAGTGGATGAACCTTCACACATTATATCACGAGGTGGAGAGGTTAAAAAGAAAATTGAGGAAACAATTGAATTTATCCAAGAGAGAGAAAGGATGGTAAGCAAAAATCAACAGGTGAGAGCACACAAAGAGCTACAAATGAAACATCAAAAGGTTGACGAAGAGGAAATATTTGGTGAGCCTTCATGCATAATTCAAGGGGTGACTCTTGAGGATGCATTGCAAGAAGTTTCAAATATCCTTAAAGAGGAAGATGATCAAGTGGGCGAGTTGAAAAATGAAATACAAGATATCATAAGAGAATCAAGATATGAGGAAAATATTGGTGAACCAATACAAGGTGCTATCTCCACCGCATTCTTTGTGGGGGTGCTTGAAGATCCTATGGAACAAATACAAAAGAAGTCATCGCCGAAAGCCTTTCAAGGTGATTAAGTTGTTGCGAGTAGCATGATTCACTAGCAACTTTGACCTCCAGAAATTTCGCCACTTCAAATGGAAATTGATGGGCAACTCACAAAGATGTATGATGGTTCTCCTATCAATCTTGAAGGTGCTATGTTTGGTGAGAGTCTACATAAAGAATTACAAGATATTCCTAAAGAGAGTTCAAATGGAAATTACACGCTAGATGATGAAGCTCCTATTGACAAGGATATCCAAGGATTGTTGAGTGGTGATCAACTTGCTCCTATAGAAAAGGAAAACAAAGAACAGTTTGGGTTGATGCTATAGTTGGATATTGTGTCCAAGCAACTTGGAGAGGTGTTTGATAAAGAGAATATCAAAAAATCCTTGAATATGGAGGATACACTTGTGAAGTTTCACAAGGATTCATGGTTCATTTTTCATAGGGACAAGCCTCCAAAGATGATATTTTAGGAGGTTGATTTCAAGATCGATGCTGCCTAGACTACCAATGAGTTTGATGTAGATGTTTTAGGGATGGCGCACCACCAACTTTGACCTCCTAAGGCCGTGGAGAATTTATAGGTTCTGTTTGAGTTTGAGTCATGCCAGGTTGTTTCTTTCCCTACTCTTAAAGATGAAAAGTTTGAAAGTTTTTATTTTGATTATGGAAATTTTGGAGAAACAACTTGTATTTGGATTAATCATGGACCTTATGAGTTGCCTCAATTTTTGATCTTGCATGATAGTTTTCTAGAGTTTGAGCTTGAGGTGAACAAAAAAAATTCAGAGTACAAGGACAAGTTTGCGAGAGAACTATCACCCAGACCTTGTTACTTTTGAACATCCTAAGAAGCCATGTTAGATCTAGTGTATATATTAGATTCGTTAGTGTTGTCCCTTTAGAGTCTTTTACATAGTTAGGTAGGTTTGTCTTGGACCATTTGGTTCTAGTTTCCTTTCAGTTGGGTAAATTAAAGTTTCCCTTTCAATTGGTTAGAGTAGATTTCTTTAGTTGTTTAGTTTGGGTGTTGTGAGGGAGCTTGAGCTTGGTTTGCATCAAGTCATTTGATTTGAAACCTTTTTAGCTTCCCTCAACTGGAAAGCAAGGGAGCTTGAGCTTGGTTTGCATCAGGTCATTTGATTTGAAACTTTTTTAGCTTCCCTCAGCTGGAAAGCAATTTTGGTTTTGGGCCTTTGCAAGAGCAAAGGGGGGTCCATGTTATCACTCGTGGGCGAAGTGTGTAGATTTTACATTTTTGGTGACAAAATGATGTCTATCTTGTTCATTTCACGAATACATTTAACAAGGTTCAGAGATTAAAGGATATGTTTAGTCGTTGGTCTATGGTAAGACTTGTACTAAATTTGGGTCGAACTTGATGGAGGTTCTTAAGTTATCTTTGACATGGTTATAACATTCTACTCACACTTAATTGCTTTGAGTTCTTGTTGTCTTGAAGAGAAGTTGGACTTAGTGAAAAATCATACACTTGCTTTGTTAGAGTAAATAATTAATTAATTATTAATTATTAATTCTATTTACTTAAAATTACTTAGGTTAATGCATTTATTTAATATTTAGTATTTAATAGTTGTAATGGTTAGTTGTTGACAACATAGGAGTTTGTTCCCTTCTAGCATGTTCCACCTTTTTGTGAAAGTGTGCTTAGTTTTCAACCTAATCTTCTACCACTTTCCAGCTTATTCTACAAACTTCCTTGAGGCCTTTATATTCGGTCTCTCTCATTGTAAAATCATCCATTCACATAGCAATTTCATTTTTCCTATTGTGAAATATTTTCCCTTGCTTTGTTTCCTTCAAGCTTTTGCTCCTTAGGTTTCTCTTCGACAAGCTATTTGCACTGCAGGTGATCTTGGCGACTGCGGAGTTGGATTTCATCAACTCCTACATGGTATCAGAGCCTCCTTGCTACTTCTTGTTCAAAGGATTTTTTTGAAGCCATGATTCGGAGACACAAACCCTAGTTTGTTTGTGTTTTTTTCTTCAATCGAGAGGAAGAGCATTTTTTTCAGTATTTGGAGAAAACGGAAAAAGAGGGTTTGGCATAACAGATCTAATATTTTTTGAGCTTTTTTCTTTATCTTTTGGAGGTGCGATGGTGGTGATTCAAAAAAAATAACTACAGAGGTGATTTTCAAACAACGATATCTCCCTCATATGGACTTGTTTTTTCGAGCAATTTTTTTTGTTTTGGGGTAGAATTTCGTTATCTACACATTGGTGCAAGTGGTCTGACATCTCACTAGTACATTTGGGCTCATTTTTCGACCTTTATTGGTCAAAATTTTGACCCAATCTTCGACCAAATTCGACCAACGAATTGGTCGATAATTTTTCAATCGAAAATTCGAAGGGCACATATTGGTACAATAGGAACTTTGCCAATAATTATTGCAGCCTCTAGAGAGCCTTTTAAGAAGAGTCTTTTCACTTCTCGGGTTGTAGAGATATACAAGACCTTATGCCGAGTTTTTGGTGAAGATGAGCAACAATTTATGCCCATTGGTTTCATGTACATGATGGTTCAGATTGCTTCCTTCGGTGTAGATGTTATTTTTTATTTTGCTTCCTTTTTGGCTGAAGAAATTCACATTGGCTTAGTTGGGATTGCGAAGGGCAAGGTGGAAAAAACTTTTGGTCACTACTCTCTATTAATGCATATGTTTTTGTTCAAAGGAGTGACACATTTTGGTAATGAGATGGAACTAAACAGAGAGGAGAATGGGAAAATACTACCAATCCAGTTGTGGAGTGCAGATATGACCTGGGATGCAAGTAATGCTAGTTTTGTCAGATTTGATAGATATTTTGCTACTAAATTGAGATGCCTCATATTGAGTAACAATCCCAAAATCCCTAGGGTACTAATGAGTCTCATCAAGCCTATGGATAACCCCCATGACTTGAAAGTTTCACATAATTGGGGAGATACCATCCCCTACCCTGTTTCTATTTTTTTTAGAATCTATGGTTTCAAGGGGAACCCTCATGTTTTGCCTTACCAAGTTCCTTTGAAGGTGGGAATGGCTGAAGTTTTACGACAGTTGGGGGAGTGGAAGAAATGTTTTTGTTGAAAAGGCAATTAGGGTCAATTTTCCCTACCTGCACAGTGGCCCATTAGTTTGTGATTACAAAAGGGGGATGGATCTTTTTGCATAAAATTTTGGAGCAGTATATGATGGTTGTCTCTCATCCCCGTTTTTGTGATTCTGAGGGATTTTTCAATCAGATGTTGAGGCATAGAATCAAGTTGGGACTGGTCAAGCACAATTCTTATTATCTAGAGGATATTATAAGGAATGCATTCTCATTGCAGGAGTAGGAAACTAAAAAGGAAAAATGGAGAGTTTATTCCCGGGTCTTAGAATTCATTCATTGTTTTGATAATAAATATGATCCTTTGGATAATGCTATTACAGAGGCTGACAAAATAAGTAAGCTCATTAATACCTTCCCTGAAATAATTGAGGTCATGAATGAAAAGAAACAATTTTTTATTGATTCATATCCTGATAAGGCCAGAGAGGTCATGAGGAGGTTGGCTTTCACTCCAAATGTGAGAACTGATAAAATAATTGTACAAAAGAGGCCCGAATATACTATAATTCAAAATAAAAGGGTTCCTATAGACAAGGGCAAACAAATAATAGGATCTACCAGTATAGCCCAAGAGGAGAGACTTGAAGAGCCTAGTCCTAAGAGGCAAAAGGTAATGACAGAAGAAAGGCCTCAAGATGAGGAATATTCACCCACCCAGTCCCCTTTGAGGATTAAAGAAGAGCATCTCACTAGTGAACAGGTTGAACAAATGGGATCACAGGAAGATATTTTTATTACTCAAGCAGAATTAGATGAGGGTAACCCTCCAGAACTTCCTCTCCCAAGTTTGCATCTAACAATAGCTGATTATAGAGGCAGGGAGTTGGACCCTATATTAGAGCAGGCAAGTCATCAATTTTTGACTGATGACAGTTTTGTGAAATCAAGGGCTTTTCAGCAGTTTTCATGGAGGACAAACATGAATGTTTTCGAGGAGAAATGTAAAAAGATGAAAACAGAGCATCCAGAAATGGATGAAACTTCCATGCAAAACCAAATTAAAGAAGAAATGATGAAGGAATTGCAGAATATAAGCCCTGAGGAGGGGAGGAAAATGATAAAGGCATCTAACATTTTATTATTGCCCAATTGGGATATTGCAGATGCATTAATTTTCAATTCTGTTTCAAGTAGATTGGAGTTGCAAGACCCAAATAGAAGAGACTTCCAAGGGACTTCATTCATTGAAGATCAAGCTGCATTGGTCAGTTGGTCATTGAGAAAGGGATCTAGAGCCACACCATCACAATCAGATGAGTCTGGGTTGATGGGAAATATACTTGTAAGAAGGGTTGCTGACACTTCACATGTATAGGCAGCATATTGGAATGTGGATTCTTCTAAGTTTGTGTTGGCCACTGCTAAGAAGGAGGAACAGGTTATGTCTGAGTTATAGAATAAATATGAAACACTTCTTGAGGCCTATAATAGGGAGGTAAAAAGGAGAATTGAACTTGAAAACAAGGCAATGGGAAAATCCACAAGGCCAAGAATAGCATACCCCTGTCCTCCAGTGGAACCTTTTTAATCCACCCCCCTTGTAGAGATACCAGACACACCTCAAAGGCCTAAATATTATACAGCTGAGGAATTTGAAGAAGAGAAGAGAAAACTATGGGCCTTACATGTAGAGCTACATGCGTAGTATGAGGATAAGCTTAGAAAGGCTCTAATGTATTTAGTGGACAAAATTGAGTGGCCCTTATTCTTTGATCAGTTGGTAAAAGTAATAGATATATGGGAGGAATTGAAAACTCATGATGATACCTTGAAGCCTATTGTTAATAAATGGGGAAGAAGGGAAAAGGAAATCACCCTTCTATGTTATTCAGTTATAAAGTCTTCCAATGACCATGTTGAAAAATTGTATGATATTGCTAATGACCTATCAGATTTTGATAACAAGAGAGTTGTTCTGCAACTAAAAATTGTTTCTTATTTGAATAAGTACAAGAATCAAAAATTTGATCTATTTCCTTGTGCCTTGGATAGAAAGAAGAAATTGAAAAATAAGGAAGAGTGAAGTAAAGAATTGGATGACCTTTTCTGCACAAGGATAAATAAAGTTATTAATGAAAAGGGGCATGCCTAGTGGGCCACCACGATAGAGGAATTGGTTAAAGTCCAATTATTTTTTGATTCTTTGAAGCAAGAATTTGTTGGTTTTGAAAAGGAGGCTGGTTATATGTTAAAAAAGAAAAATGATATCCTACAGTTCAGCTGGCCAGATGATATACAATTTGACACTTGGATGGCAGATCTTCTATTGGACAAGCAGTTAGAGGAGGACAGTTCAGATGATGATGAGAAACAAGAAGGCGAGGTGCAAGTTATTGACACCTCTGCACCAGAACTGAAAAAAAAAGAAGGGGAAAAGGTAATAATGCCTGCTCAGGGTGAAAGCAGTGAGAACCCGTAGGAGAAAATCGATTTGGAGGTATCACAAGATCATCCTTCTTTGGCCAGCTTGGTAGCCATGTATTCTGAGGAGCCAGAATAATGAGAGACAAATCAAAACTTGATGATTCACAACAGAAACTAGAACGGGCCTACCTGAAGGAATATTTGATACTCCTGGCATTCTGTTGTGATTGTTTTTGTCTTTTGTATGATGCTTTGTTCCTTGGACACTTGTCAGATCACAATTGCCCTTTGCTTGTTGCAACTCATGCTATATAAATGAGTTTTCAAGGCATTGTGATGGTCTGAGACTTGTGCAATTTTTTGTTTCTTTCAAGAAGAGTACATATTTAGTCGGTCCAATAGTATGCAAAGGTTTTGAGTTTGCTTCCATTGTACTTTCTGATAAGCAAATTGAAATGACAAAAATGGCAATCTATTATGGGCATTCAATTTTTTTTCTATTGGTTATTGTATTAGTCATATGAAAAGGATAATACAAAGGGGTATTTACACTATATCTGTGGATCATCAATTTTTGTCTCCAGTTTATGGGTTTGTTTACTTTGAAGTCATTTAAATAAGGTTTATTTGGCTGAATGCAGTCTGGATGGGTTGTATGTTGGTTTTATTGTTGCTTTTAATTCAAACAATTATATAAATGCTTCAGTAAATCAATAGGGTTTATGAGTTCATAAAAGGGATATTGCATAAAAATGGAGATGGGTGATTGCAGTTGATTAATTCTTATACAAGTTATTTGAATTAGATCTCCCACCAATAGTCAATTTCTTGCCCAATGGATAAGGCACTAGTCCTATAAATCAGAAGTAAACAAGAATGAATTCTGCTGCTGGATATCAAATCATCTTACAAAATCAAAATTATTTTCAATCCTATTCAAGAATTATAAATGTTGGTCTCAACTCATTTATATCTAATTCCTGAGTCTTAGGTAGCTACTATTTCTAGGAATATTTGTAAATTTTAGAAGAATTATGACCAGATCTACTGATAAGGTATGTGTATAAGTTTGAGAGCATTGAAGAATTGAAGTGAGCTATGTATGTATGTGAGGGTAACAGAGGAGAATCAGAATGAAACTAAGATAATTTCATTTTTGAATTCTACTGCACCGTGCACTTGTACAGATACTTTCTTGTTCCTCTCTGTGCCCACCACTTAGCCCACATTATTGAGTGTCCTATACAAGAAAGTCTTATAGCAAGCAATTTACCCAAGATTCTTGGAGTTGTTCCACTATAAGATATGATGAAATCATGAACTAATTGCCTATTATTTAAGAAAATAAGAAACACTATAAGACACTTTGTAGTGCTGCAATAATAGCCAAATCACCAAAGTAGGCATGCTTTTTGGATCATATTCTCTCTCAGACATAGATGTAACATGCATTTTGGTTGTAGGTGATTTCTAAGAGCTTGGGGTTCACTATCAATTCCAACACCTTCGACTAAAATTTTTGAACAAGTCAAAAGTTGTTCCTCTATAATGATTACTAATAAACTTTATCATTGTTCAAGTCAAAAGTTTATCATTAGCAAAAATGGTAGATAATTTTGTTCATGGTCTCAAGGAAAACAAAGACTGCTTGACAATAGCAAGAAACAACACATATGACTTAGAAATAATCTATCACAATGAAAGACATATTTTGCCCATCATAACACTAGCAGTGCTCTACTGTCTCATTTTTGGTAATAGAGACACACCCCAAACATGAAGGATTCACCCCCCAAACATCTTCAAACATGAAATGATCCACTGTCTATTAGACTGGTGTCTAATCCAGGCTAAACCTCCATCAGCAATTACCATCCAACACTGCACTTGCACCAAGTTTTTCCGCTCTCCTGCATTTGGTTAATATAGTACAAATAAATTATCACAACCTCATTGTTTCCCACCAATAATAGTGACTACAGGTGGTAGGAGAGAATCTACATTGGAAACTTCAGAATAAGTACAGTTGACTGTGCCTAATGAGTCACTAGTTTGAATGCACGAGTCTATTATTCCTTGCTCAACTCACAACAAAAATTAAAAGAATGCGTGGACAAGATAAAAATAATAATAAAATGTTCTCACATTAAATATTAGTCAAAATGCATTTGATATATCATAGGAACTCACTGTTCCATGGGACAGAGATTGAATTGCAGAGAACAGGATTATTTTATTGATTATAATTTTTTCACAATGCCCTGTCTCACCACCCCAACTCTACTTCTCCCCCAAACACTCGACAAATCCCTTCTAAATAACCAAACAACAGTAAACAACCACTGCTATCTAACTATCTAACTGTTACCAGTTAGTTATAAACTGAAATTTGTTGTCTAAGTTGACACAAAGTGTCAACTTCGACAACTTACAATCATATATGCCTTTAATATATTTCACTAACCTTTTCAAAGGTTTTATAACTTCACTAACCCTTCCAAAGACACCTAAAACCCTTACAAGCTTTTCTTTGCATTTTTTCTACATTTGATACTTTTCTTATAGGTGGACATGTCTATCACAAACATCCAACATGTCTGTCCTTAGACTTCATGGCAAAAACTCTACAAACAACACAAAAAATAACGACATGAACCATCCAAACATCTCTAATAGCTTATGGATATCCCAAAGATGCATAAGTGCATGACTTGTGAAAACCAAAAAGATAAGACTAACTTGTATAACAAGCAAATAACCAAAATGATTTTATGTCTAAATATATATAATAAAATATGCAGGTTTCTATGCCAAACTAACTCCAATGTGGACAAATATCTAATAATTGGGATTTAAACTAAGCAAGAACTATATGTTGAAGGAACCAAAAGACGACTGCAATGAGACTATTACAAGCAAAAAAACTTCAGTCTCGTTAAAGAGAATTGGGATGTGTATTTGAAGACTTAACAAATTTGAGCTTCACTTGGTTTCAAGAATACTATAATATTCTCTACTTAACAAGGCCAACCACATGAAGGTGGAAGCTCATCTGGCCTCACCCCCCTCCCCCTAACATCAATCTAAAGTACCCATTATCATCTAATTACATACTTCATTTATTCATTCATCCATTTATGAACTATAACATTCAATCAATACAATCACATAACATTCATTAATATAATATAAAAATCATTAATACACAATACTAATCAAAACTTCATTAACACATAACAATATTCATTAACATAAAATAAAAATCTATATTAATACGCATCATTCATACATAATTACTTAAAACAAAGTTCTTTCGTTATCCAACAAGGTTTATCAAAGAAGATTTTTAAAACACCATTTCTTTTTTTTGTTTTTCTGAGCTCTCTTAAGAAAAGCGCTCATAGGGACATCCATATATGCTTCATTCTCCTCCTCTTATGGCACGTGTAATGTCAAATTACAATGGCTCCTTCTCTTTGGAGGAGCAGGAGGTTGCTGCACTAAAGGGGGCTCTGTTGCAAGAACAAGTGAATGTGATAAATTGGCATACTCTTTTTCTTTTTCTAATTATTACAAGTTTGTAATTAAGTATGACTACAACATAAAATGCATTTTTCTTACCTGACAATGCCACATCATGTACATTAACATTTTGATCTGCCACCGCGTCAACATGTTGAACACTTGGAACATGGTCCACTCCTTCAGCATGATGTTCAACATGCTCTGAAATATTCAAAAAAAGGATACACGTCAAATTCCAATTGAAGATGTTAAATTGTATTCATAATTGCATAATTAATTTCCAATAGCAAATTAATACCTCCACCACTATAATGGACATCATGGCCTTCGTCAGGAGCCGATTCTATGGTAGGATATGAAGGCTACAGTAAAAATTTATGCACATTGTTATTTAGTCAATTTACGTTTAAAACTAATACCAAAAAAAAATTTTCTCAACTATTTAATTTCATTTACTTTTCATCTGACCAATTTACCTGTGAGATATCATTTGGTGCACTGGATTCTTGGGAAAGGCTTACAGATTCTTCACATAGGCGTGCAACCACAACTTTATAGCCTTCCTTCAAGGCAATTTTTCTATCTTCATCTGTGACCTCCACATTGAAATCTGTGCCCTGTGGTTTTTGCTTGATAACATCAGTTTTCCATGTATGGTTTCATTAAACAAAACTATTTGCAACATTATTATTTTTAAAAAAAAAAAAAAAAATCATTGCTCTACGTACAAGTTGAGACTACAGATTCATATAGCGACCAGAGCCAAGTTTGTGTTGGCCAACCTTTTCTATTCTCGCTTTTGTAGCCAAGGATGTGTCCTGCAATCTATGAACAATTTCAAACATCTTAGATTATATATTTACAAATATCAATAATTAGTGCATGATTACAATGTACTTAATACTATAATGACATACCTCTTTTTGCCCTGTGCTGCTTCATTATCTCTATCTTCACGTAGTCTTTTCTCCTTTGCATCTTCTATTATTTCATTCCACTCCATTGGTGGAATCATAGGAGGACGGTCGTACTTTGGGTTATCCTTAAGACCCCTTCTATATTGATCCCTCATAGTCTTTATATGCTTTGCTGCTCTTTTCAGAAATAGGCCAGTGTCAAAAATGTTTTTCCCAAATTTCTCCTCAATGGATGCAATCAGCTAATTTTTTAACTCCCCAACTTGTAAATTCCACCTTTTTAAAAACAAATAGATTGTTAGATCAATAACTTTAATATATTACAATAAATAGAAGAAAATAAAAATTATGTAGCAATGATATGAAACTACGTACCTTTTAGGTATGGTGGGTCCAAACAGTCTCAATGTCATATGAAAAAGATGTTCAAAGAAAGCATTATTACCTACAAAAACATAAAGGATTTATTAGTCCAAAATGAGTAATGTAAAAGTAAACTAAATTTACACTTTAAAAAATATCAATTTTAAAGCACCTGGAAGCTTTCGTCCTCTTAATGGAAACATAGTTTTCCTATTCAGCAACAATGTCCCTTCATACGAACCAGTACTAATCACACGAACTGCTCCAGGAAATGGATCAGCTTCAGTAGTACTGTGTTAGATTGTGGTGACTGATCAGGAAAGTACTGTACATACTTCATAAATAGTGGGGTTCGGGGCATCGCCCCGAAAAAAAAAATTTGGGAAGTAGCCGACATATTATGGCCGACATGTTATAACCCTAAAGCGGTTTAATACTTGTATAAAAAGGGCTTAGGGTTGGGTATTTTTCATATGTGGTGATACGAAATTAGTTCTTGCGGTGGTATTGAGTTGTAAGGGATTACGGATTGTAATCAGGTTGTAATCACTGGATTGTAATAAGATCGAACTTGCTGTTTGGTGGACGTAGCCCAGAGATCGGGTGAACCACGTTAAATCTTGGTGCCTTGTGTTCATTTCTGTGTGTTCTATTATTTTCTGTTATTGGTTATATTTGCATGTAGTTTTTATTTCTGTCTGTGGTTTATCCTAACAAGTGGTATCAGAGCAAGGTTGTCTTGCAGTTATCCTCTGCAGGAAAGTCTCACGGTTAAGTGGGAGTCTCACAGTTGAGTGGGAGCGATGGCAGATGAGGGTAAGTTGAGGGTTGACAGGTTTAATGGGCAGAACTTTCAGTTATGGAAGATGCAAATGGAAGACTATTTATATCAGAAGGATTTATGGAAGCCGTTGGAAGGAAAAGCCAAGAATCAGGGAACTATGTCAGAGGTTGAATGGGATCTTTTTGGACAGAAAGGCACTCGGAAGCATTCGGTTATGCTTGGCACCATCGGTGGCATTTAATATTACAAAAGCAAAGACGACAGAAGATTTGATGAAAACCCTAGCGACACTGTATGAAAAGCCCTCCGCTTCAAATAAGGTATTTCTCATGAAGCGTTTATTTAATATGAAAATGGCAGAAGGTGGATCTGTTGCAGATCATTTAAATGAGTTTAATACTATTATTAGTCAATTATCTTCTGTGGGTATCAATTTTAATGAAGAAATTAGGGCTCTCTTGATTTTGTGTTCTTTGCCTGAAAGCTGGAATGGCTTGGTAATGGCGGTGAGTAATTCTGTTCCTGGATCTAGTACCCTAAAATATGATGATGTGATCGGTGTTATTTTAAGTGAGGAAACTCGTAGAAAATCCTCAGGTGGATCTACATCAGGAAGTGCTTTAAATGCACAAAGCAGGGGCAGAACGACTGAAAGAGGAAGTAACTCTGGAAATCGTGGGAAATCAAGAGGAAAGTCAAAGGGGAGGAGGTCTCAATCGAGAGGACCAAATGATTGCTGGTACTGTGGGAAACCAGGGCACAAAAAGAAAGATTGCTAGACTCGAAAGAAAAATGAAGGAGATAAATCAGATGGAGACAAAGAGGCAAATGTGGTAAGTAACAAATCCGAAGAGGATGCTTTTCTTCTGTCTTTAGAGAGTGTTGATGATTCATGGGTTTTAGATTCTGGTGCTTCTTTTCATGCTACACCTCATAGAGGTTATTTCATTGATTATGTCCAAGGGGATTTTGGGCTTGTTTATTTGGGGGATAATGAACCCTGTCAGATTGTTGGAAAGGGAAAAATTAAGATTAAGTTGCAGAATGGAAATCATTGGCTACTACATGAGGTAAGACATGTTCCAAAACTAAGTAGAAATTTAATTTCAGCAGGGCAACTCGGTGATGAGGGTTGTGTAGTTACTTTTAATGATAAAAATTGGAAGGTTTCAAAAGGTTCCCTTATAGTAGCAAAAGGTGTGAAAGTAGGCACCTTATATCTTTGTACAGGTCATATTGTTCATTCTACTTTGATTGTTTCAGAGAAAAATGAATATTCAGGAACAATTACTGCAGTTGAGCAGGGAGAACAAATAGCTGTTGTAGATTCTGATACAGCGTTGTGGCACAATAGACTTGGGCACATGAGTGAGAAAGGTATGAAAGTACTTCATTCAAGGAAAGTTTTACCAGGTCTAAAATGTGTGAATATGGATTTCTGTGAAAGTTGTGTTTATGGAAAACAAAAGAGAGTGAGTTTTGTAAAGACAGGAAAGGAAAACAAAAAGGAGAAATTAGAGCTTGTGCATACAGATGTATGGGGACCGGCTCAGGTATCTTCCCTTGGTGGCTCTCATTATTATGTTACATTTATTGATGACGCAACTAGAAAAGTATGGGTTTATTTCTTTAGACAGAAATCTGATGTATTTCAAACTTTTAAGAAATGGAAATGCTTGGTTGAAAATGAGACTGGTAAGAAATTAAAATGTCTCAGATCTGATAATGGTGGTGAATATTGCAGTCATGAATTTGAAGATTATTGCTCCACTAATGGTATTCATAGACAAAAAACTATTCCAAGGACTCCACAGGAAAATGGAGTGGCTGAACGCATGAACAGGACTATAATGGAGCGCGCAAGGAGCATGAGGTTGCATGTTGGGTTGCCCTTACACATGTGGGCGGAGGCTGTCAATACTACAGTATATTTGATTAATAGAGGTCCCTCTACTCCTTTGGGCTGTGGTATTCCAGAGGAAGCATGGACTGGTAAGAAGGTGAGTTATTCTTTTCTCAAGACCTTCGGTTGTGAAGCTTTTGCTCATATAGACTCTGAAAATAGAACCAAGCTAGAAGCTAAATCAAAGAAATGTGTTTTTGTTGGATATGGCATTAATGAATTTGGCTATAGGCTTTGGGATTTTGAAAATCATAAAATTATAAGAAGCCGGGATGTCATATTCAATGAAAAAGTGTTGTATAAAGATCTGTTGTAGCAACATGAGAAGAAAGAAGATGATTATGTAGTGCTGGATGATACTCCAAAAGCTGATGTTCCAGCCATTCCTCATGATGTGTAACAATTGCAACAACAAATACCACACACACCAGTGAATGTTAGACGGTCAACAAGGCCAATTAGACCTCCACAAAGGTTTTCTCCCTCTTTGTATTCTATTTTACTTACTGATGCTGGTGAACCTAAAAGTTATGATGAAGTTGTGCAGGTGGATACTAAGATTCAGTGGGAGTCTGCAATGAAAGATGAAATGGACTCTTTGCTGAAAAATAAGACATGGGATTTGTGCAAGTTGCCTGCAGGTAAAAAGGCTTTACAGAATAAATGGGTTTACAGGTTGAAAGAAGAGGAAGGAGGTAAGAAAAGATTTAAGGCCAGGTTAGTTGTAAAAGGATTTGCACAGAAAAAGGGAATTGATTTTGATGAGATATTTTTTCCTGTTGTTAAAATGACTTCTATTCGTACTGTTTTAAGTCTTGTGGCTACTGAAGATTTGCATTTAGAGCAGATGGATGTTAAAACAGTCTTTCTTCATGGTGATTTGGATGAAGAAATATATATGGCTCAGCCACAGGGTTTTGAGGTCAAAGGTAAGGAGAACTTAGTGTGCAAATTGAAGAAAAGTTTATATGGCTTGAAGCAAGCACCTCGGAAATGGTATCTGAAATTTGACAGTTTTATGCATGAGCATGGATATAATAGGTGTCATTCAGATTACTGCGTTTATTTTAAGAGGTTGGATGATGATAGCTACATTATTTTATGTTTATATGTTGATAATATGCTTATAGTTGGGTCTAACATGGATCATATTAAGGGGCTGAAATGCCAATTAGCACATGCATTTGCTATGAAGGATTTGGGGGCCGCAAAACAAATCCTTGGTATGAAGATTCGCAGAGATAGGAAGAACAGAACATTGACGCTATCTCAAGCTGATTATGTTGAGAAGGTGCTGCAACGTTTCTCTATGGAGAATGCTAAAGCTGTCAGCACACCTTTACTTGGTCATTTGAAATTGACTAAGGAGATGTGTCCCAAGACACAGGAAGAGGAGGATAAGATGTCCAAGGTACCCTATGCTTCAGTTGTAGGAAGTTTGATGTATGCTATGGTATGCACTAGGCCAGATATTGCACATGCAGTAGGAGTCGTTAGCAGGTATATGAGTCATCCAGGTTTTGAGCATTGGAATGCTATCAAGTGGATTCTCAGATATTTGAGAGGAACATCCAATAAGTGTTTACACTTTGGGGGCTCTACTACTGATTTACAGGGCTATGTTGACTCAGATTTGGCTAGGGATATTGATACCAGGCGGAGTACTACAGGTTATGTCTTTACTGTTGGTGGGGCAGCCGTGAGCTGGGTTTCTAGGCTACAGAAGATTAATGCTCTCTCCACTACAAAGGCAGAGTATGTTGCTGCTACAGAGGCAGCCAAAGAGATGATATGGCTTCAATTCTTCTTGGAAGAATTGGGACATCCTCAGAAGGATAATTATTTGTTCACAGATAGTCAGAGTGCCATTCATCTTGCTAAGAATTCAGCTCTGCATTCTAAGACCAAACACATACAGTTGCGGTACCATTTCATTCGGTCAGTTTTGGAGGATGGACAGTTAAAGCTAGAGAAGATACATACCAATGAAAATCCAACAAATATGTTGACAAAGGTTGTAACAAGGGAGAAGCTGAACTCCTCTTCAGCTTCAGTTGGTCTTTTAGACTAAATGAGAATAAAAGAACAGCAGAGTCCAGGGTGGTTTGATCCAGTGGGAGCCCCATGCGGTAGTTATATTGCTACAGGATCAATCTCCAAGTGGGAGATTGTTGTTTAGTGTGGAGCCTGATCAGTCCCCAAGCGGGAGATTGTTAGATTGTGGTGACTGATCAGGAAAGTACTGTACATACTTCATAAATAGTGGGGTTCGAGGCATCGCCCCGAAAAAAAAAAATTGGGGAAGTAGCCGACATGGTAGCCGACATATTATGGCCGACATATGGCCAACATGTTATAACCCTAAAGCAGTTTAATACTTGTATAAAAAGGGCTTAAGGTTGGGTATTTTTCATATGTGGTGATACGAAATTGGTTCTTGCGGCGGTATTGAGCTGTAAGGGATTACGGATTGTAATCAGGTTGTAATCACTGGATTGTAATAAGATCGGACTTGCTGTTTGGTGGACGTAGCCCAGGGATCGGGTGAACCACGTTAAATCTTGGTGCCTTGTGTTCATTTCTGTGTGTTCTATTATTTTCTGTTATTGGTTATATTTGCATGTATTTTTTATTTCTGTCTGTGGTTTATCCTAACATACTGCTCTCTGTTGCTCTATCAACTGAAACATCATAACAATTAAATGACAATTTTAGTACTACTCTCTATTGGTCTACCTCCCTGCCTATGCCCATGTCTCTCTATGTGTGGCTATATATATGTATGTATGTATGTATGTATGTATGTATGTATGCATGCAATGTATGGTGTGTGTATGCATGTGTTTGTGTGTATGCAAGCTTCTGTAGACATCATTTAAGCACTAATGTGCTACTTCATTGTTCATCAACTTGTAGAAAGACATTACAAAATATAGAAAAACAAGGTTTTACCAGTTCTATTGGGCATAGACGATGATGTTTGCATGGTCCTTGTTGTCGACAATGTAGCAGGCAATAGTGGACTGCCAACCGAAAGAGGAGTCTGCACTTCATCATGAGCTAAAGAATAGAATATTGTTAGCAAAGACATTTGCAATGGATAAAGATCAAATGGGATACTAGCAAGAAACGTCGACAAAAAAAAAGGTAAGTGTTATAATGTTGATCAAAACAAACAAAGTGTTACTTACACGAAGGTACTGTAAAACAACCCTGACCATGTTCAGCATGTGATGTCGCAACTAGCACATATGTCTATACAAGAATACATAAAATCAGAGATCATGATCCATAAGATACCATAAAATATTAATATCTATTGAACTTCTATTACTACTTTAGTCGAATTACTGCTTACTTTCAAAGATTGGATTCTACAGTCCAATTCTATTCTCAGTGCCTCTTTCTCCTCACTTCTATCACCCTTGATGATAATTTGAACAAGCTCATTAGTGTAGCTTTGTGTAATTTTTTGGGTGATGAATACAGGGTCAGTACTAAGGCCAATGTCATGTAGATATGATGCTCCTATTTCAGATTGCATTTGATCAGCGATCATTGTAGCTTTTTCCTATCATTTGTGACATCAAATATTCGTATACTTTCATCAAAATAACTCCAAAGCCATAAAGAAAAGAACATAATAATAGGACATTTGTTTCTATATTAACATTAAAATTTACAATAATTAATGTTTACCTCTACTAAAGGTGTCTGACATGGTGTATCCATATCGCCCTGTGAAAAAAATTAGTAAGTCTTAGAAATCAGCAGCAAAATTAAAGTAATAGACTTACCAAAAAAAATATTAATAATAAAGTAGATTTATATGTAAATCAATTGTCTTAAGTTAAAAATTTAGCGTAACTAATGTCTATATCTAAGAAAATATTTGGCATGTTCTACTTAATGTTTATATGTGCACATATGGTTTGAAAAGAAATATTTGGTCATACAAGACCCCATCATAGTTGACATTGATCGTACCTGAAGATTTCATTGATCATCATGATCGTCATCCATGTCATCATCATCATCATCATCATTACCATCATCATCACCATCATCGTACTCGTCACTTTGATCGTCGTCATCACCATCACCATCCTCTTGACTCACTATCATCATCATGACCATCATCACCATGATCATGATTGTCATCAGCATCATCATCATCATTATCACCATTATCATTAGCATGACCAAAATCATCACCATCTTCTTCTTCATCACTAGGTAACTGTCATTCCTGATAATCATTTACTTCCTCTTGTGCTTCTTCAATATCTTCTTCTTCGATCACATTATACTTTACCAGCCTTCCTCTTGGGTCATGTCTAACAACAAATGACCAACCTGGTTTGTCTGGAACACCAAAGTAAAACACTTGCTCGCATTGACTTGGAAGTACATAGGGCTCATCTCCGACTGGCTCAAATGACCTTGTATTAATCATAGTAAATCCACTGTCATGTTCAATAACAGTCCTATAGGGATCATTTCGATTCAGTCGTAACCTAAACCATTTGATGACAAATAGAACTATTTTGAATGAATTAAAGTCGCACTCAAGTATATCATCCAAAATGCCATAGTATCGATTTTCAGATTGTTGAGGATGTATGTCAGTTCTAGATGAAATATTGGTGACCGCAAAAATAGCACTTATCCCGGAATCACACGTTTTCTTCGTTTCATCTAACTTTTTTGTGCAGAATTTATAGCCATGGTAGTACATAGCTTTGTGTTGTTTGACTTGCAATTATTCAAACATGTCAAGAATCTTCTCATTGCTCTGTGAGTTGATATTAAACTTATGTCTCATGATTAGTAATCTTATGCATACCTTTGTATCTCTTAAGCCATATATTAGAGCAAGTACCATTGGCGTAACATTGGGATCTCCATTACGATGAACTTCTTTGACCAACGATGCAACACCATCCCATGTTAATGAGCGACCATTTTCTTGAGACTGTTCAATCCACACTATCATCCAATCAAGATTGTTTGCAATATACAAGTGCAGTGCATCTCACTCATGACCAACTATAAAGAAGACAATTACACCAGTTAGAAACAACTTATATATATTGATGATGGATAAGAATTGTTAAATTACAAAAAAAAACTTATAATTACCTCTCACCCTCCTCAATCTACCTTTCCCCATCAAGTACTCCCGTTTGAATTTGTCATTACAGTTGGGATCCCAAATGCGATCTAGATGGATATCTGCTGCAAACTTTGGAAGATATTCACTGATATACACCATGGTCTAGTATATCATATATCTCTCTATCATAGAACCCTCAGAACGTGCTCTTTGTCGAACCAAGCCTTTCATAAATTTCAAATGCCTCTCAACCATCCACATTGATCTAGCTTGTACAGGTCCACACAATTCAATCTCCTCAACTTGATGTATGAGGTAGTGTTCTTGAGCATTGAAAAATGTTGGAGGTAAACACTTTTGCATTTCACACATAAGCTGTGGAATTTTTCTCTTCCAATATTTTATATCTTTTTTATCAATTTCTTTAGATGATAACCACCTAAATGAGATTCAACACGCAAAAACACATAGAGGAGATTTCAAATAAAGTTATACAATAGATTTCAGATAAAAAGCTACAAATCTAAGAAAAAACACTCTTCTAACCTCATGTATTTTCCAAGATCATTTATAACTTGTTTAATACTGTTGTCAAACTATTGTGGAAGGGATAGAGGTAGAACAAACTGCAATCATTAAAAAATGATCATTTCAATATATTATTAAATAATGCAATTGGTACTACATTCAATCTTACAAATATACTGTAAATAGAAAACATGACTTACCTTGAGGAAGGTATGCCAATCATGTGTCTTCAACCCTGGCCCAAAATCACCTTTCTTTGATAGAAGAGTGCTTATATTTGCAGCAAATCCTGTTGGAAATTTTGTTTTTTTTATAACTTCTTTTAATGCATCACTTTGTTGCTTCGTTAATAGCCAAGGAAGGGCACTTGTATTTATGTGATCTCCATTCCTATTTGATTCAATGAAAATTTTTAGTGCATGATTAGATTCATGAATGTCAGTACAAATTTTAGCAATTTTTTTTCTATCACGCCTTCCATCCAACATTTTCCATAGTGTCTCTGTTACATTCTTTCCAATATGCATAGTATCAAAGAAATGCACAATTGGAAGATCATTGTAGTATGGTAACCTACTAAATTGAGTAGGATAACTTTTCATTCCTCTAGGAAGTTGGTCATTGATGCCTTGACGACCTTCACAAGCATCAGTTACAGCATTAGTAAATATAAGACAATATCGAAATACAAATTGTAAACTTCGGACGACAAATTGGACATTACCTCGACAATTTATTCGATCGTATTCCAACTTTCATAAATGAGGTGTCATTCTCTGTGGCCTTGATGATGTCTCTTCTTTCTCATTGAAAAGATTTTTTTCAACAATTCGACACCTATGATTATTGTGGAGAAAGTGTCTAAACTCATCAAACAACTGTTTTCCTAAACTTCTCGAATGACGACATTTCATCTTCGGACCACAAACTGGACATGCAAATTTTTCCTTTTTCTGAAGACCTAAAAGGTCATGTATAATTGGATCATGTACAATTATCATGCACAACTTAAACATTTGATAGTAATGTGTAAGCACTATAATAGACCAAAAATATGTGATCTTAACAATATAACATATCGCAAAAATGAGTTAGCCTAGGGGCATCATGTATTGTCCATACAAGCATTGCATGGAATTGAAATTGTCGATGTCCTATCGGTCTAGAGATGTCATACATAGTGATGTCATTCCATAACTTCAACAACTCGTCAATTAGGAGCTCAATATACACGTTCATATCTTTAACTTGGTATTTACCTAGCAATTGAATGAACATAAATATTACGTAATTATTATAACAATTTTCATGCACTATTTATAAATTAATTTAGATAACTATAAATAAATAAAATACCTCGCACAATCATTGACAACATTATGTGCTCCCTCTTTATGGACATAACCATGTTTCTTCTATATCTTTAAATGCATAACCATCAGCAGGCATTTGCATAATGTCATCCTGACTTCTATTGTGTGCATAGTAATCCATAAATTGTGCCAAGCTAGCGCACCTGAATAACCGTTCCAAACATGGAATAATAAGAATGTACCGAAGAACCTTGTGAGGCACTTTTTTTGTTATTTGATCTTACTTATATCTACTAACATGACAATCAGGACATTCTGTTGCAAATTCATGTTGTTTATGATATAGAATATGATCATTGGGACATGCATGTATTGTCTGATACTTCATTCCAATCTGATCCATAATGTTAGATAATTCTCGATACGAACGAGGCAAAATGTTTGATGGTGGTAACAAAAACTCACTAATCAACCTACAACAACAAATATGCATTGTTAATATAATGAATAGTAATTGTATGCTAACATTGAAGATGACAAAAATGACATACCTTAGCATACGTGACATTGCTACATTGGATATGCTATTCATAACCTTTCAGTTCACCAACAACACTATAACCGACAGTAGAGTTGTTTGGGAGCCTGGGTATAAGGGCTCGTGTGCCTTCTCAAGTAAAGGTATATCAAAACCATCTTCATCATTATTATCAGATTCGCTAGTACCATCATTGTGAGCCTCTTCATCACTTGCCCCAATACCATCTTTTTCAATCATGTCCTCTGGCACATTATCATCTTCTTCCATGGGAGTGTTATCCTTAACTTAGATATTCACACCTCCATGTTCCTCCAGTAGGAAATCCACATTCAGCAATGGACGAAAATCGTGGCCCCCTTCAACATGACCATATTGCCTACAATGACTCTGGGCTATTGTGATTAGAATTCTTCGATTCTTTAAACCCTTACACTTTTTGCAAGGACAATAACATTTATCAAGTTTTCTTCGGAATTGAGCCCACAATGCAGCCATTGTCTCATTATTTTCTTCTAGATTCATATTGTCAAGTGTGGTCTTTCTTCATAGGAAAATATACCTACAAATAAATTGGACATGTTGTGATTAATGTTTATATCTGCACATATGGTTTTTGTTAATTAATGTTTTCAAATGTAACTAAAATGATTACAAACATATCAAAAAGGACCTTCACAGGGTCTTATTACATCAACTATTCTAACATGGTCATGTTGGTTATCTTGAGACCTTAATGTCTTCTCATGCCTTCAACCTTGACCTTGATGCTCCTGCATCATTCTCCCAAGGATCAAGGAAAGTTGGATCATCATGGAATTGAGTAGGCAGACCTTCTAGGAAGTTGCAATACTTCAACCTTGTAAGTGTCACGTCAATGCAATGGGTACTAAACAAACAATTTAAGTCGATGAGAAATGGTTGTTATGAATTCAAATTGTAAGCATCACCTCAATGCATTGGGTATTAAACAAAAAATTCAAGCTGATGAGTATGGGTTTTTATGAACCACAACTCATGAAATATGCATTAAGTCCATACCTATTGTTTACAATAAGTATGGATTTTTTTTCTAAGAACATACCTCTTGTTTACAGTCAGTAAGTTTCTATATCCTCTAACAAATTTGAAGCAATGAGCCAAAGTCACACGGTTGAAGATGATCATTTTCCCCTCAAAGTGCCATCGTTTGATAAATTGTTGCATTAAAATATGATCTAGAAAGGGCCTTTCCACATAATATGTTGGCACTATTTGGCAATCATTGATCATGTGGTTATTGCAAAGAGGCTAAGGACCAAACATGGAATCATGGAGATAGTGCACGGATGTACAAGGAAAATTTGTTGCTCTTTAGCTACTAATCTTGCTTTGTGCTTGTCAATTAAACCATTATTTTTAAACTTGATCTTAATACTTTTTATAATCAATGGCTTTCTTTCCACTGTCTATCTCTCAACTGAACACATTTTTTCATTTTTCTTTCCTTCTTGCTTCATCATAAATACTTGGTTCACAAGCACTTATGGTGTTCTTCTTGCTAAGATTATGAAGTGGACAATGACTTTCAATCTAGATAATCAAATGTTTGGCTCAACTTTTTTGGGTAAGTGTGATGATATGTAGTGCACTATAAATTTTATCTTTAATGAAAGGATTAGCACCTCTAATTTTCAAATGGCGATCAACCAGAACTAGCTGACAATCTAACTTAAAAAATACATTTTATGCCAAATTCCAATCACAGTTAAAGACATTTAGCTATTGGAAAATGGCAAGATTATGTCTTATTTCAGATATGCAATAAAATGGGCAAGAAATGTGGAAGAACGTTAAGTTTTTATCCACCAAAACATGAGTAAAATTGTATAAACTGAATGTATTTTTAAAAATAATGTCAATTCCCTTCAAAAGAAATATTTTGCATGCAACTTACTTGCTGAAGATATTTCAAGTTCAGCAACTCTTTAATCACAGGATCCACAATAGTTGGAAGCTTTGACCTGTCTGTTAGTTGTGGCTTGGCCTGCAGTAACAAAAAATTCTTAGTATATGCATCTCAACATTTAAAAAATACATCAAGCAATTCAGGTCAGTTACAGTCTGTAAATTAACTGGCATTTGTTTCTTCTTTAACATATTCGACAATCAAGTACAATTAATAGAAATACAAGAGCAAAACTTGAAATTCTACTAATGTCATCAATGTTAATCTTGGGTACTAGTACAAAGCCAGTAAGAAAACTACAGTTGTACCAACCAAGATATTTACAAGACGTGATCACAAAAGGTTCATTTAGCACAAAACAACTTCAAAAATATTGTATATATACACTCTTTGACGCTATCAAAGGGAGCAATTATTTTAATGATGTTTTACGTAAGAATTGCTAGAGGAAATGATAAGCATGAAATATATTCAAGTTTTGACACTAAGGAATTGAAACATCCGCACTCAGGAATTGCCTGGAGTATTTAAATTCACTCGAATTATGCCTTACAGCTTCTTTGAAAAACAATGATTTAGATATTCAGTGGTATCTTAAGTACTATATACTAGTGCTTGCACCAAGCATAGGTGCAAGAGTATAGTCGATAGTGGCATGCAATTGATCATTTTAGAAATGTGGCAGCTAGTAGCATTGTTTTATAGAAAAGCCCTATACTATTATTTGGTAGGAAGATAGTTAGAACCAAAGTAAACATGGTGTGCACAACTAGCATCATTTGATTGTTTTCTATTTTGAGGTGTAGAATATTTGGTGGATCGTAATTTTTGTGGAAACTATTTTGAGCAAGGATATGCTAAAAATGAGTTCTTCTTCTACAACCATAAAAACATTATCAGATTCACCATCCAAACTATTGAGTTTCAACCAAATATCAATATGTAGTTTACGAACAGTTGGCCTAAATGGTTGTTGTTATAATTGAGAATAACACCGAGCTTGATTTGATGAGTTTTTTTTATTGACTCGTAAATTTTATAATAATTCAATAGATTAACCCATTGATAAAAAAACATGGAAACTCATTAGCTATTATTGTGGAGTTAGATCTCAACATTGGCTCTAGTATTTCTTTAGTTGGCAATCGTGCATTGGTTACATCTAGATTATCACCAGCTATTGCAGATGATGGAAGTGATACTATGTATGAAGCTTCTAATATAGGAACTCTATGAGAAGCTAGAGATCATTTAATGGAGATTTGGTGATGAAAAATGGGATCTCTAAAGATGAATAGAGCTCGTTGAAGTTAAGAGGACTCGTCAAAGTGTTTGTTGAAGTGTCCTATGTGTTTTTTGACAAGTAGGATTGGTTATAAAGTGTAATGTCCTCATTTTAGCTTGCCATGGTTTATGTTTGGATTGACCTGTTATAGGCCCTCATAGGTTAAGGCTGATGACTAGAGGGCCCCATCTAGAAAAACAAGAGGATCTTTCCCTTCTATAGTACAGAAGTGTTTACGATTGCTCCTCGTTTGTTTCAGTTAGGTACACTTACAATTTATAGGAAGTTATGTATGCAACATTTCTACATTTGGCAAGGCACCTGGACCAATCTCAACACAGTGACGACCCTTGGCACTACTAATTTTATCAAATATTGAGGGAATTACTAGTTATAGTAGGTTAGGAGTTAATAGAGAGAAACATTAATATTTTTAGTAAGGCAGTTGGTTGCGCGATGGAAGCAATGGTTGACCAACTGGTTCAAATGAGACAGAGAGATGATGAGTAATCAATGAGATATTAAAATTATAGTAACAGTAATAAAGCTATTTATAATGGTTATATTGTAAATTTATTACTTATCTTCATAAAGTATTATTGAGGAGCCATTATATTTAATGGAAAAGTATGCCTTTAATAATGACATAACTTAATTCAAACACAAAAAATAGTTATATAAGTCATTAAAGTGACATATTGGTGAAGCCTCATGAGTCAAACTTGATTGAGGAATTATAAAAGCCCTAGAAATGAAATTGATTGATTTTTTGTTTATGAGTTTTGACTTTTATATTGGATGTTCCAGGGAAGAGTGCAATGTTGAGTTACAAAACATTATATGACTACTCTGAGTCTTTATTGCATTCAAAGCATGAAATTTAGTACTGGTCCTAAGATTTCATAGCAATCAAACCATGGATTTTGTATTGGTTGATTCTAAGACTTTATATTATTCAAACCATGGATTCTAATGTTAATTCTAGGTTTTTATGGCATTCAAAACATGAACTATAGAAGAATTTATATGGTCTGAAGGGATGCTGCCCCACACTTCTCGTCACCACCCTTGTAGTCAAATGTTGTTCTTGGACTCCTGGGATATTATTATTGGGTAAAGCTTAAACGGTCTTGAATTTGTTTGTTTTCTTTTGCTATTTGGGGTTCTTTGGAAAGGGAGGAGATCCTGGCAGTGGCAAGCCCAAACTTTAGATTGTTGTTCCTTCTACGGCTTTTGGTGGAGCATTAATAAGTTTTGTTCATTCTATGAGAAGAAATACACATAAGAAAATAAATTCATTCAAAAAACCTGTGACAACTTATCATGACAAACAAAATGGAGATGATACATTCTATTTGGAAAATAAGTAAATATCTCCAAGGAAATACCAAATTCAAACTCATGCTTAGGTTGCATGTGTCAACATTCCCCATCGACCTTAGTCGCAAGGCTAACTAACTTACCAAGAGTGTGTATCCCACAAATGAAATCGGTATAAATGTTACAACCACCAAATTTGGAGGGCATGGAAATTCAGTCATCACTATCCTATGTAGTACACTTAATTTCATATGTTGGAATCATTTTGTGACTTGTACACATGATAGTCCAATAGTTTTTAATGTGATCTTCATCACAATTTTTCTATGATAGTCTAATAATTGTAGGTGGCATCTTCGTCACAATTTTTCCATGATAGTTTTGTTGGTCTGAATTTTTGCATAATTGAATTCCTTTGTCCAAGGTATAGAAGAATTCAGATTGGGATCCACCTATGGTGAATAGGGTTTCCAGCCAAGTCATATTTTGTAGGTCTTTGAAGCAAATTTTTTTCGAAACCCTAGGTCTTGTTTTCTTTTAAATTTATTGGGCGTGAAACTAAAAATATGCGAAGATTCCCATCCTTTTCAAACTTTCTACACCTTGAGTCACATCTTTTCTTTTGTGTTTTTGACTGCCCAATCCCTAAAAGATCTACGGCAATCACTATCTCGCTATGAAAAGATACAAGTATTTTACCCTTAGCGACATAGCGACCACCATCAAGTTGAAAAGCGGTACCGTCAAGTGGAAATATGGTAACTGGAGATTGTATTGTTTCAGAGATATTTCATCACGTTTATAACAGACATGTCAAAACTTGAAAAGGAATTACAACATTGAGGTACAAAAGGCGTCAACAAAAATCTTAGCTTTTTCGATTAGTCGCTTTGTTGCTATCAGAGAAATTGGGCACTTCGCCGTTAGCGACATGACACCTTTACCAAAAATAATGGTCAGCAGTCACTTTTAAATTTTTCAATGATCGTAAGTTTTTTCAGGCTGCGTGGTGCAGGTGTTGTTTTATTATGTGTCAGATGCATTAACGAGGGTAGTTATGACTTCACTCGCCTTTATCTTTCCAACCCTTAATTTTGATGAGTCACCAAAAATCGCTATGTTGCTATCGAAGAATTGGTGTCTCTCGTCACTAGCGACATAGCGCCTAGACAGAAAGTAGTACTGCGGCAAATTTTCAGAGTAAGTGGGTCCCAGAAAGTACTCCATCAGATATCAATTATAAAGCTTTGGAACACGCTAGCATCTAATGGGCTACACGTACACGCCGGGAAAAGCAAAGACACCAGGATTCACTATGTCGCTATCGAGAACTTGTTCTTCTCGCCGTTAGCGACATAGGGCCCGGTCGAGAAATAAACAAATATGGGCCCCAAGCAGCAGGTAATATAGCCAGGATTTCATCACATCATCAATGATTGGACCCACGCCCTATTTACAAAATATATGAAAGACTCTGATCGTCAAATCTATCTCAGATCCATGATCGTCGTTATCTCGCTATGGCGAGTTGCACGAAGGTTATGAATAGCGACATGGCGACAAGGGGCCCACCATATTTCTTTTGAGCAATGCATCAAATGTCATCCACATGATCAAATCAGGATCAATGACGGGTGCTATCTCGCTATGGCAAGGTGCTCACTCTTTATGTATAGCGAGATAGCGCCTAAGTGACACATGTCCTCAAAGTTTTGTGGGTCCAGTTCAGAGGCGCCAACAATGACGGAAAGGTACACATGGAAAATTTTCATTGGGTTGACTGCCAGCTTGTCAAGAGGAACATGAGTCATCTTTGTTTGCATCCCTGGATCCTAGGATTTTTCGTAAATCCACGGTGTAAATTTGAATATAGAAGGTGATGCCACCCTGTGCATTTATGAGAGATGAAAGCTTCACGTGTGAAGAAAAATAGAGTATAACACAGAAGATTTTCTTAATTCCACCATACTCGAACAAAGATTCAGAGCAGCTGTTGAGAAGACCATGCTGGATTCGGTAAGATTGTGAAGCAATTTGTTCGCAGAAAGATTGCAGTAACACTAAGAAGAACTAGAGTGAAATTCAAAGTAAGTACTTGCATTATAATCCTTCTGTTGTTTCAATTCCTTCCAGAGTTAATTAAAATGGCTCCAAAACAGAAAGCGTTTTCTGGTCAAGAGAACTATTTGAATAGGAATGTCCATGATGATTTGCTTGAACTGCTCCCTTCTTCCACTATTGAAACTGTAGAAGTTAAGAGGCTAACTTCATTAAACCCTAGACTGAAAATAGCAGATGGGTTGTATGACAAAGGAAACTGGGTTAGGGATGCAACAACTTCACAGACTGGTCTTGTTTTATTCAAAAAATGGTTTTCAGAGAGGAACCTTTTTGCCCCACATGCCAACATCTGAAATTTTGGTCTAGGAAAATCAGTGGTTCCCAATGTTTTCATAGATTATGATCTTTTGGAAGCTGTAGCTAAGAATTACGACCAAGCCCTTAGGGTAGTGAGGAGAACTGATGGTGAAATCTTGATTACAATCAGTGTAGAGGAGATTAGGGAAGTTTTCAGTTTAGGGCATGTCACTGATTATCATGTGCCCATTGATTTGAAAGGGTTAGAAAATGAGTATATGTCTAAGAGAGATGCAGTTAGGCAAGGAGCACTGAGTGCACACATAGGTAGAATTGGAACACTGCCAGCAATAACAGCATCCTCCAGGGAGCCTTTCAAAAGGGCATACTTCAATTCTAGGGCTATAGAAATATATAGGTCCTTGTGTAAAATTTTTGGGAGAGATGAAGAAGAGTTCATGCCTGTGGATTTTATGTATATGATTACTCAGATTTCCTCTTTTGGTGTGGATATAATTTTTTATTTTGCTTCTTACTTAGCTGAGGAGATTCACATTGGACTGATTGGAATTGCTAAGGGTAAGGTGGAAAAAACTTTTGGCCATTATTCTCTGTTAATGCACATGTTCTTATTCAAGGGAGTAACATATTTTAGTAAAGAAATGGAATTAGACAGAGAAGAGAGTGGGGAAGCATTACCAGTTCAATTGTGGAGTGCAGATATGACTTGGGATGCAGAGAATGCCAGTTTTGTCAAGTTTGATAGGTATTTCGCTTCAAAGCTGAGATGCCTCCTATTAAGGGACAATCCCAGAATCCCCAAAGCATTAATGAATCTCATTAGGCCTATGGACAACGCAAGTGGTTTGAAAGTTTCACATAATTGGGGAGATGTCATTCCATATTCTCTTTCTACTGTATTTAGAATATATGGTTTTAAAGGAAGCCCTCGCGTACTACCCTACCAAGTGCCTTTGAAGGTAGGGGTTGCTGAGATATTGTGGCAGTTGGGAGGAGTGGAGGAAGCCCTTCTATTGAAAAGACAAAAAGGGTCAATTTTTCCTAGTTGCACAGTGGCTCATCATTTTGTAATCACAAAAGGAGGTTGGCTTTCTCTACACAAGATTTGGAATCCTTATAAGATGGCCACTTTCCATCCTCATTTTTGTGATTCTGAAGGATTTTATCATTTGGCTCTGAGGCAGAGAATTAAGCTTGGTAAAATTGAGCATGAATTTTATTTTCCTAAAGACTTAATAAGGAATGAGTACTCCTTGCAGGAGCAAGAGACTAGGAAAGAAAAGTGGAAAGTCTTTTCAAAAATTTTGGATTTCATTCATTGTTTTGATCCAGATCATAGTCCTTTGGACGATGCAGTTACAAATGTAGATAAGATGAGAAAACTTATGAATAATTTTCCTGAAATAATAGAGGCAATGAATGAAAAGAAGCAATTCTTTATTAGGTTCTACCCAGATAAGGCCAGGGAAGTAATGGGAAGATTGGGTTTTACTCCTAATATAAGAGTAGGTCAATTAACTGTCCAAAAAAGGCCGGGATATACTATTGTTCAAAATAAAAAGAATACAGTGGACAAAGGCAAACAAGTAATTGAGTCCACTAGTAGGGTTTTGGAAGAGAGGCCTACTAAGCCCTCCCCTAAGAGGAGGAAAATAATAAGAGGAGGATTCTCATGTTGAGGAGTATTCACCTTCACAGACCCCTTTGAGAACCGGGGAGGAGCAGCTCACTATTGAGAAAATTGAACAAATTGGATCACAAGGGGGAGTTTTTGTCACTCAAGCAGAGATCAATGAAGGGAACCTCCTATGCCAAGCCTTGAGCTGACTGTAGCTGATTTTAAGGGAAGGGAATTGGACCTTGTTTTGGAACAAGCCAGCCAGCAATTTTTGTTAGATGACAGTTTTGTAAGGTCTAGGGCTTTCCATCAATTTGCTTGGAGGGCAAACATCCACAATTTTGAGGAAAGATGTAAGAACATAAAAATAGAGCATCCAGAAATGGACGAAGCCTCCATCCAAAACCAAATAAAGGAGCAAATGATACAAGAATTCCAGAACATTACCCCTGAGGAGGGAAGGCAAATGGTAAAAACTTCTAACATACTATTGTTTCCTAATTGGGATATTGCAGATGCATTGATTTTCAACTATGTTTCTAATAGATTGGAGTTACAAGACCCAAATAAAAAGGAATTTGCAAGGACTGCTTTTAGTGATGATCAAGCTGCTCTTGTTATGTGGTCATTAAGAAGAGGACCTAGGATTGTATCAGCACAGCCTGATGGTTCAGGACTGATAGGGAATATTATTGTGAGGAGAGATGCTGATACCTCACATGTACAGGCAGCCCACATGAATGTGGATTATTCTCAGTTTGCCTTGGCTACTGCTAAAAGGGAGGAAAAGGAAATGTTTGAATTACAAAGTAAATATGATGCAGTTGTGGATGCCTACAATAAAGAGGTAAAAAGGAGAGTTGAGCTTGAGAACAAGCTACTGGGAAAATCCACCAGGCCTAAAATAACATACCCTCGCCCCCCTGTTGAACCTTTCAAATCTACCCCCCTCATTGAAATACTAGACAAACCCCAAGGGCCACAATATTACACTACTAAGGATTTTGAAGAAGAAAAGAGTAAACTATGGGCCTTACATGTAGAGCTAGAATCTAAATATGAAGATAAACTAAGAACAGCTCTTACATATCTAGGAGACAAGGTTGAATGGCCTCTAATCCATGATCAATTGGCTAGGGTGATTAACATCTAGGAGGAGTTAAAAGTAGATGATGAGGCTCTAAAGCCTATTGTGAACAAATGGGTGAGAAGGGAGAAAGCATTAACCTTATTGTGTCTATCTGTTATAAATAATTCTCGTGATCAGATTGATAAAACCTTTGACATTGTTTCTGGTCTTGCTGATTTTGATAGCAAAAGGATACATTTACAGAAGATAATAATATGCTACTTAGACAAATATAAGAGCCAAAAATTTAATTTATTTCCTCATGCCCTAGATAAGAAAAATAGTTTGAAAAGCAAAGAGGAATGGGCGAAGCAACTTGATGATTTATTCTGTTTAAGAATGAATCAAGTCATAAATGAAACAGGGCATGCACGATGGGCCACCACAACAAAAGAAATGGTGAAAGCCAAAATATTCTTTGATTCTTTAAAACAGGAATTTGTTGATATTGATAATGAGGTTAATTATATAATAAAGAATCAGAAGGATATTTTGCAATTCAATTGGCCAGATGACACATTATTTGACAAGTGGATGGTAGAAATGGCTTCTAGTGAATAGTTTGATGTAGATGAAACTGACAGTAATGAGGTACAGGGTGAGGAAGTCCAAATCATTGATACCATCACTACTCAAACCTAATCAGAAGAAGAAGACAAGAAAAACCTGTCACTTTCAGTTGCAAAACCGAGACCACAAGATGCCAATACACTTAAAGAAAAGGAAAAGGTAGAAGTTGTCCTTACCATGCAGAGTGAAGGTGGTGGAAGCCTGCAGGTGGAGGTTAATGTGCCCTCGTCAGAACAAGCTTCATCGTTGGCTAATTTAGCAATTACATATGAAGATAAATCAGATCAATAGCCAACTCAGCAACATCAGAACATGTAACAAAAGTTGACCCACCGAAAGGAATGATTTGATTTCGATATCTTTTGTTACCCATAGTTTTGTCATTTTGTGATAGGTGTATGTAGATATTCCTTGTAAAAGACACCTGTCAGTTTCTCTTAGCCTAAAGCTTGTTGCATTTCACACTATATAAGTGATACACTTAGTCTATTTTTGGTCCACCATTTTTGAGCAAAAATTCGTGATGTATTTTCTCTGTCAGATCTTGAGAATACATGAATATAGAATGATCTGTGTTTCTTTTTGAAGGTCATTCTGAGTCTATTGTAAATTGTATACAATTTTCAAGGAAAATGAATACAAATTATGAACTGTCCCCATATCAGTTCTTTTTGAACTTTGTCTCCTTTTGATTACTTGGTTATCTTGATGTTGTATAAGTAAAGGCTTGTGCAATTGAATGCAGTTCAATTAGGTTGTATATCTGTTTATCATGGTTGTTAATTCAATGGATTAAGTAAAAGCTTTGATGAATTTGATAAGGTTGCTGCAGTAGTGGAAAGGATTTTGAATGACGATTTCTGATAAGAATTGCTGATAAAATTTGTTGTAAGGCAACAAATTAGATCTAGAGATTTGTAGTAGACTTTGAACCCCAACGGATTAGGCACTGATCAAATTTAATCCAGCTGAAAGAGAAATGTGTCACACATGATTGTCAAAATGCAGAATTATAATCAACTTTACTTTTATTTCCTGTAGATCTTCAAAGTTGGTCTCTACTTGTTTGCATGGAATGTTTTAGCTTTAGTTAGCCATTATTGCTGAGAACATCTACAGACCTATAGAAGATTTTTGGCCATATCTATTATATGGGATGTGTTTATTAAAGTATCAAGAATTGTACATGTATTGGAGAATTTGAGATGAAAAATCAGAATGAAACTAAGATAATTCTCATACAGTTTTCCTGGTCTTATATCATCTCTGGGTATACCCACCCTGGTTTTGCAGAGCCAAAAGAGTAGAAAACCACCCTTGGTTTTGTAGAAGTTTGGCCCAAATGGTGTGCACATACAATTGATAATAAGAATTGGCTAGTCTTTAGACTGTGTGAGTATTGTCATCTTGGTATTAAGCATTTTGTTGCTTAGTAGTTTTAAAACACCAACAAGTTTGTTATTCATCCAAATGGAAACCCTTGTAGGAAGACCTAATTGCAATGCAACAATTAAATGTAATGTTGAAATATAGGAGAGAGATTCTTTTGGTTGAACTAGAAGATAAATCATCTTCTAACAAAATGACAGAGACTTTCAGTGAAGGATCCAAAGTACATCAATTCAATTATAGTCTAGTAAATTTAGGTGCCATCTTCATCATAAGTTTTTGAAGATAGTCCAGTATTTGTAGGTGTCATCTTTATCAAAAAAATTCCATGATAGTCTATTAGTTTGAGGAGTCATCTCCATCACAAGTTTTCCATGGCATACTTGTAGTTAGAGGTGCATTGAAGACCTTTTATCACTACATGAGCTAGTAGTAGCTAGTGATTATTCATTATCATCATCATCTAACATAGAATCACATGAATATCATGTTTTATAGCCCACATGGCCTAGGTATTGAGGGTACAACTCCAAGCACTAAACGCACCAGATTTCAAATTATTATCTTTATGTGTTGATGTTTAAGTTGAATGTTCTAGAGTTGAAGAGAGAAACACACTCAATTTTATTTTTCTTTTTGTTCTTTTTTCAAATATGAAACTGTTGTCTAAATGATACAATATAATTATGTATTATTAAAACAAAAATACAAGAAAAATATGATACCAACACAACTATATTTATAAAACAAAAAATTTGTCATTATTATTTCTTCTAAGCTTTTACAACTACAGCTTCTGCATATACATTTCCTTTCTTTCCTTTCATTACTATAACAAAAAGTATAATAGTTGTTACAATAGACCAACATTCCAAATGATAAATCTGCATCTACACACTTTCAATAAAATGAAACAACAAGTGCATTACATTCTTTTTGCAACTAGACTCTTTTTAACACTTATCATCAAAACATCACTGAGAAAAAACACTTGAGCGGAGACTCTCCCATTTATATTACACAACAATGGCTGAACTTTGGCATAAAAAATAATAATGATAGTAATAGTATTCACTTCCATCTTCAATATTATCATAAAAGCCTACAACAAAAATACACATGTACCTATGGAAATATGCTCGAAGCGAAATCCCTCTCCTCGACCATTGGAGATGCAGGTGTCATAGGAGGTCGTGAATGGAACAGCTTTTGAAGTCGAGCACATCAGGAAAAATGAAAGAGAGACAATATCGAGAGTTTCGAACTACTATTCTGCCCCCCCCCCCCCCCCCCCCCATATTGATGCAAATGCAAGGCCCCCTTTCATATTATTCCCAGGGCTAGCAGGCGTCATTAGTCAAGTGGGTGGAGAAAACCTGAAACGAAACTGGGCTCAGAGAAAACCATGCAAAAATGCAGAGGTAACCATGCGAAAATGCTCCAAAAACATCAAATGAAATCGGGCGCGAAAAATGTAATTGTGCAAATGTTTTTTGAACTTTGTGGATGTATAAGCCCTGTGTTGGTCAAAATTTCGATCAACACGGGTCTTATATGTAAAAAAATGAAATTTTTGCCTTTACATTTCGACCACCCTCAATTTATTTAGTGGATGGTCGAAATTTTTGGTCGAAAAATGATGTTAAATGTAGTAGTGTCTCTATTCCTAAATTTTTCTGCAACTCACAAATTCCATTTTTTTCACTTTAATGCTTTGTACGGGCTCATCTAGACACATAATCAGGTTCTATTTTTTTTTGAAAGTGCATTTTTTTTGTCTACTTTTCAGATCTGCAATTAGATTATAGGTTCTGTGGACAGAAATATTACTTCCAGAATTAGGCCCTAAATTGGCTATTGTAATCGCACTAAGTAAAGAGTGCCCAATTTATACATTGTGGGGGGGGACGGGGCATTTTCTTTTCTGTAATTTACTTCAAAATAAGACCCTTCTACTTCTATCTTCTTCTTTCTCTCAATGGCTGATCCATTTGTGACTCGTCTCACACCACACAACTATCACACCTGGAAGACACAAATGACATGGCTTCTCATGTCAAGGGGCTTATGGTCATGTTTGGACGAGAATCAACTTATTCTTACACGAGCTTTTGAGGTTCTTCAGCATAGGAACAAAATGGATGAGACCATGGGATTGACTGTATTGAACATTTCATACAATCTACTATTTCACTTGGATGGTTTGGCTACTCCACGAGCTTATTGGCTCAAATTTCAGACTTTGTTTGGCCAAGTGAATGAGTTCTAGGCACTTCAGCTAGATGCAAAGTTGACTTCTTTGACACCTGACAGCTTTCCCACCATTGAGGACTTCTTGATGAAGTTCAAATCTCTGCGTACACTTTTGCAGGGATGTGGGAAAACCAAGACAGATGACGAGTGTATCTTTTTTATACTCTCAAAGTTAAGGGGACAGTATCAGATCTTCTCTTCCACTTTCTACTCCACTATGGATGCCTTGGGTGATAGACACAGGATGCCTTTATTTGAGATATTTTGTGATCGGTTAACCCGTGAATAGTCCAAGATCACTCAAATGGATTCACTTTCAAGTTCATAGTCACAGGCATTGTTTGTCAAGGATACACAAGAGCAAAAGTCAAAGCAGATATCAAATCACTCTTCTACTGGTTCATCATCTTCTAAGAAGGAGAAAAAGAAGACTAAGACTCCTACCTGTTCCTATTGTGGGGAAACGATCTCATGATGAGGCACATTGTTTTTAGAAGAGATTTGATGGCTATGAGAAACAAATTGCAGATTTGCAAGCTGTTCTTCAGAAGAACATTGTTTCTTCTCCATCCTCTTCTACCTCACAGGGGTCTGCCTTTCAGTCTTCTTCCACATCTTCGCCATCTACATCAGATCTTGGAAAGGGTCATGCATTAAAGGCTACCATTGCATCTCTTTCACAGGTTCCTTGGATACTAGATTCAAGTGCTTCTCACCATATGACATCTTCTCAAGATGTCTTCTCTACTCTTGAGTCTTCTCCTATTCCTCATATTCTCATGGGGAATAACACTGCCCTGCCAATCTGCAGGAAAGGTTCAGTTCACATCCAAGATGGTATATTCAATGATGTATTGTATATTCCATCTTTGTCTGCCAACCTTCTCTTGATTTCTCAGATTACACGCAGTGGATCAGGGAAGACAGTTGAGTTCACTGCTGATTCGGTCTTCATTTGAAATCATGTAACAGGAGGTCTTATTGCTATAGGGATAGTTGATCCTTCCACTCATCTCTACACCTTCTCACACTTTTGTCCAACATCTCCATTGTTGGAGCACACTACTTCTCTTTTGTAGGAGCATCATGTGGTGCAATCTGGATACTTGAACCTTCGTATTGTTCCTGAGATCCCTATTTTGACTACCACACCACATCCAGTTGAGGGCTTTTCTCCTCCGCAGGATTGTTCTTTCGCTCTACCTGATCCTCCAGCTTCATTCATTGAGACTCCAGGTGCACCTGTTGTGGATACTACAGCGGACATTCATGACAATGTCATCACACCTGCCTTGGGGATTCCATTTCCAGATCCTCATACTTTTTCCTTTGGGCATCAGCTAGGCTTTCCAATTTCCCCCCTCATTTAGGGGTTCTCTTGTTATGTGCCCTCGTTCCTTCCACATTGGAGTTTCATTGGTTCGATCATTTCTACAGGAGCTCCATCATTCTGAGGAGGCTTTGGTGCCTTTTCTATCTCTCATAGGGGGGCTAATTGTACTTATGGTTTTGCAAGAGTCTCTTGAAACATTTTCGGTGGAAGTTGTCCTTGGGGGGTCTTGTTGAGGCCTTCCTTCATTTTTTTCTGCATGTTTGTACTTACCTGTTTTTGGGGGAGGGTTTTTCCCATGAGGTTTTCCCTCTTTCCCCATTTTTAGAGGTTGCATTTATTTTCATTGTACATAAGTACCTAACATGGTCTTGTTGTCGAAACCCATTCTGCATTTTCATCTTATTTTGGGAGCTTAAGGCATTCCCCTAAGTTGCACTTAAAGGGGGGTGTTAGAGTAAATAATTATTTATTTATTTATTATTTATTCTATTTACTTAAGCTTACTTAGATTAATGCATTTATTTAAGATTTAGTATTTAATAGTTGTAGTGGTTAGTTGTTGACAACACGGGAGTTTGTTCCCTGTCAACCTAATCTTCTAACACTTTCGAGCTTGTTCTACAAACTTCCTTGAGGCCTTTATATTCGGTCTCTCTCTCATTGTAAGATCATCCATTCACATAGCAATTTTATTTTTCCTATTGTGAAATATTTTCTCCTGCTTTGTTTCCTTCAAGCTCTTGCTCCTTAGGTTTCTCTTCGGCAAGTTATTTGCACTGCGGGTGATCTTGGCGACTGTAGAGTTGGATTTCATCAACTCCTACATGCTTCAGTGCCACTGTGGTCTTCCAAACCCTCTGCAAGCTTCATTGCTTGCAAACCAAACAAAAGATTGAAAAGAAAAGAAGAAAAAAAAAAGGAGAAAATATCATGAGAAAAGAGAAAAAACAGTATCAAAGTGAAAATAAAGATAAATTTGGTTCAAGGGTGTGCAATCATCTCTATCGGTGCTATAAAAATTATCATTAAAGGTAGAACCATGACTGTAGTGTCACAATGATAATTTCGTCGGGGCTATAGATGCCTAGCTAGCAGCAGGGCTCTATCCAGGTTGCTTTTGAAGTAAGGATATTATAATAATTAAGTTTAATGGATCTAAAAAATTATCAAATTCTTGATAAGTAGGAGATAATTTCCACAGCTAGTCAAATTGTGATATTGCTATCAGGATTTAACCATGTGATTTTTGAGTCAAACTCATTGACCCATGTTTCATGAGTAGTGATTCAACATGAATCCATCTCTCATGAGAATAAATGGAACACTTAGCACTCATTGGATCTAGGTGATGCTCACAGGGGTGAAGCACTAGGACTTCCCGAGAGGTCACCCATCCCAGTACTACTCCAACTTGAGCGTGCTTAACTATGGAGTTTCCTCCATAGTTAAACCCAAAGCTTGCAACCCCATTTGCAAAACCTTCACCAAGTGTTGTGCCTTATGAACCATTCATTAGAAAGCCCCTTAAGCTCATCAATTGATAAGTAGGAGATAATTTCCACAGCTAGTCAAATTGTGATATTGTTATCAGGTTAACCATGTGATTTTTGAGTCAAACTCATTGACCCATGTTTCATGAGTAGTGATTCAACATGAATCCATCTCTCATGAGAATAAATGGAATACTTAGCACTCATTGGATCTAGGTGATTCTCACAGGGGTGAAGCATCGGGACTTAGCACTCATTGGATCTAGGTGATGCTCACAGTACTGAAATCTCACAAAACTGGGATGTGTGACCTCCCGGGAAGTCCCGGTGCTTCACCCCTGTGAGCATCACCTAGATCCAATGAGTGCTAAGTGTTCCATTTATTCTCATGAGAGATGGATTCATGTTGAATCACTACTCATGAAACATGCGTCAATGAGTTTGACTCAAAAATCATATGGTTAAATCTTGATAGCAATATCACTATCAAGTTCTTGTCGAGCGCGAAATAAATCATTTGCACACATGTGAGTAACTTAAGGTCAGGGTGCTTAGGTTCAACTTGAGAGTTCTTTCCCTTGTTGAGTGCTTGTCCTTAAATAGATCTTCAGATAAGCCATCCTAAGATTTTTGTTCTAAGTTACTTATTTCTTGAAATGTTCAAGAACATTTCTTTGGGTAGATGCTAGATGTTGTGAGGTTCTCACTCTATCGCCCCAAAACTTTGGGGACCCCCTTTTTTTAAATTTTTGGATTGTCCAACAATTTTTTATTTGATTTTTTGAAAAAAATTTAAGCCATGGACACCTTCAGGCCAGTGGGGAGAGGCTTAGCTTATTTTCACCCGGTTCCAACTTGATTTTCCAAAATGACCAATTTCATCCTTAGGCGGGACAAAATTTTCAAAGCAACGCTTGGCAAGATAAAATTGTAAATTTGTACTTAGACAATTTCTTTCGAAAAATTGGATATAATTGTGTAAATTTGGATAATTTTCAAAAAATGAAATTTTGTTAGATTTGAACTTTTTTGCAAAATCTTAAATTTCCCTTTGGTGAAAAAATTAATTTTGTGGAGATGAAGCCAAATTGCAAAATCGATTTGACTCTAGAGGTCATTTTATTTTTGTCAAAAAAACTTAATGGCATAGCAAAATCAATTTGGAAATAAATTGCAAAAAATGGCTTTAATGGGTTAAAATTGCCTTGAAAATTTTTTAGCCTTTAATGAAATTGATAATTTAATATTAAAAAATGGCTTTTAGCTACCCAAAATCTGATTTTAATGACGTATTAATTACTAAATCCTCATTAAATAGAAATATTTAGCATCTCCAAGGCATTATTTAATTTCTTTTTGCAATTTTGGTCTAATTGGCAATTTAAAAAAGTGAATTTCATCATGGCAAAGTTAATTTTGTGCTAAGCATTTAATTGAGGGCTAGTTTTGTGTGCTAATTAATATTTATTTTTGCTCCCAGTGTCCCAGTTGGCCAGCTAGGGAGGATGAGCAAGCAGGGTATAAGAGGAAACTCTTTCCTCTCATTTTCTCATTCCTCACTCTTCCTCTTTGGTGCTTAGGCAATTTTTGACTAAGGGCAGATTTCTTCTTCCTTGGACAATTTTTGCAAGGGCAGATTTCTTCTTCCTTGGACAATTTTTGCAAGCGCAGATTGGTATTTTCCTTGGATGATTTTTTTTGCAAGAGCAAATCTGCACTCTTCTTGCTTGGCGAAATTTGAGGGAGCCAAATTTTGTGGGAGCCGAAATTTGTGGAAGCTGAATTTTGTGGGAGCCAAATTTTGTGGAAGGCGAATTTTGTGGGAGCCAAAATTTGAGGGAGCCAAATTTTGTGGGAGCCGAAATTTGTGGAAGATAAAATTTTGATTTTCAAGAGGGGTTGTGATTTTCTCCTAGAGCTAGGGCCTCAAGATTTGCAAGGGGTTTGAAATTCTCGAAGTCTGACCCTAAATTCCAAAAAGAAGATCCGACTATTGGTAAAAGTAATTTCAAATCATTTAGAGTTGAAAGGGGTCCTTAGGTTGATTTCCTTCTTTCATTCTAGTCTAAGGATTGTCTCTGTTGGTTCTTCTTGCACTCATTGCCCACCACTTTACCATCCCATAATAGGGTGATGAGATGGAGGATTGTAGTGCAAGCAAGAATCCTAAGGGAACAAAGACTAAGAAAGACAAAGAGGATATGATGCCTAAAACAACATTCTTCTCGAAAATGAGGTGAATAATAGATCTGGCTATTGGTAGAGGTGACTTTTAATCATTTAGAGTTGAAAGAGGTCCTTAAGCTGACTTCCTTCTTTCGTTCTAGTCTAAGGATTGTCTCCCTTGGTTCTGCTAGTCTAATTGTCCACTACTGTACCATCCCGAAATAGGGCAATGAGATGGAGGAAGTCAGTACAAGCAAGAATCCTAAGGGGACAAACACTAAGAAAGACAAAGAGGATATGATGCCCAAAACACCTTTCTTCTCGAAAATCAAGCAAATAACCAATACCAATGTTGGTACAGTAAACATGATACAGGTAAAGGCCAGACTAAAGGAAGGACAATCCCCCTTCGCAAAGAACATCTACAAAAGGTGGTTGCACATCACAGCCTAGGCATCGATACTTCCATTATAACCATGATGAGCGACATTGGAGCAGCACCTGATTTTAAAGATATCAGAGAAGAGGACATCAATGAAGCAAAGCTTGGATCTAGATTGGATGAGCTAGGAAAAGTTACTATCAAGAAGAGACATTTGAACACCCTTTCCTCTCTCAATGCTTTTTTTGAATTCACAAGAGTATGAGAAGGATCATGAGAAGACACTACAAGCAGCAAACAGCATGATGAAATCGGCGGAGCTCAAGATAAAGCACACACCTTTTCCTCCTATAGAGGAAGTCAACTAAAGGTTAGCTAGGTTCATTGCCTTAGCTAAAAGAATGAAAGAAAAAAGGGAGAGTCATATTAGAAGATCATTTAATGTAAGCCCAAGTGGCAATTTCTCTTTCTTCTAAAATAGGACAAGTGTCTATTTCTGATTGGACGTCATTTTGGTGCCTTCTCATTGGTTGCCACCTTTACACTTTTTTCATTGGTCCATTGACGAGGTGGCATCTTCTCATTGGCTGATGAGGTGGCATTCCTAATTAAGGTTTTTGGGATTCAATCTGGATCGTCGATTTTGCTTTTGATCTCTACCATTGGTTGTAATTTTGGCATCTATAAAAGGCCATTTAATCTCATTTGTAAGGGGGGGAGAAAATTGTTGCGTAAGATAATGCCAAAATCGCTTTCTTTCTCATTTTTGTGACTTGCATGGTGATTAAGAGCCTTTGGTATTATTGCATGGTTTCTACTTCCAAATAGTTAGAGTAACATTTGTGAGAGTCATGTTGGAGGATTGTTGCCAAGATACTATCAAAATTGTTCTCTATTCGTTGTTGTGACTTGCATGGTGGATATACATGATCATTTTGGTGTATTGCATGGTTCTTCTCATCTCTCTAATTAATTAGAATTTCATTTCATGTTGTTAGAGTAGAAGTAGATGGCTGATTGTATGGTGATGTTAGTGAATGTTTGGTAGGGATCAATACTAGACCACTAGCATCCTAGCGGCTGGTTGGGGAGCCTTGTGTGGTAAACTAGTTTATTTTTCCTTTGAATCATTGCATCTATGAAGATGGGGCCGCTGGTTAGCTTTCATTAAATTCGATGCCCATTCATTTGCTAACCTTTCCATTCATAGAAGTAGGAGTAGAATAGAGAGTAGTTGAAGTAGGATTAGAATGTCGAGTAGTGTGGTAGTCGAACTTCACTCTAGGAAAGTTAGGAAGGTAGGACTCATTAGAACCATTTTTGCCTCCTCGCGCAATCAACATTATCTGGCGCTACATCCTTCACCATCACCATCAACATCACCTAGCACTCCCACAAAATCATCACCATCTAACCAAAAACCCAAGTCATCCTTGAATGAATAGTGTAAGGCCGCCTACGTGATTACCAACAAATCACATCAATAAAACTGAGCGAGTATCCACAAGAGTAAGAAACATTGTAGTTATTCTCATAACCCCATGAGCAATAACTTTTCAAGAGAGGAATTGTATGTTTGATACTCCGTATCAAATATTCAATTACTAATATGTTATGTAAGTGATACAAAACTTGCATCAACACATGTCCCCATCCTCTAAAACATCCCTGTCCCAGAAACTCCGTGGAGCATAGAAATAAACATTAACAAGTAATATTCAGTTTCCTGCACTGGCCCAGACATTGAATTCATCTAGATTTTGGAGGTAGTAAAAAAAATTTGTAAAGTAACTCAAATTTCCTGCTAGTTCTTTCAAACAGGATGGTCTACATGCAATCCATGCTCTCTGATACATAGATTTCAATTCATCCATATGTGCAAATTCTGAATATGTGAGCTCCATATGGCATAGAGTGCTTATATGCCACCCCATTCCATATGTTTGACAGGAGATTCAGGCCAATTTGTGCAATTATTGACAAAATGCTTTAAAGTTTAAAGGGATCAGACTTCTAAACATTAATAATTTTCTCCAGCGACAACAATAGAAACTTAGGCTAACAGCCAATAGCAAATTGTTGTTTTAAAACTTTTTTTAATGAAAAAGTGTACATATTTATTTTAATATTGGCATTGTGAAAAAAGTACACCTTCTCAAAGATGCTGTTGGCTAAGAAGCAAAGATTACATGAGAATCGTAATAAGCAAACCTTCATCACTGTCTTCCAAATGAGGGTCCTATGTACCTCCATTACCGTCTCCAAATAAGAGTGGTGGTGTACGTGATCAATACAATTTTTCAATAATTCTTTTGAATACACCTAAGGCTTTCCATTCTTCACCTTTGTTAACAGTAGCTATAAGCCCCTTATGCACTACAGCATTCCTGATCTTAACCTGACTGTCATCCAGTTTCTTCCCATGATGATACATTCCTTTTGGGCCAGTATGCAGAATTGTAACTAACCAATTTCCCTGTAAAAGAGTATTTCCAATGCCTTCCGGATAAGCACGATTAGACGTCACAAGTAAAACACAAATATTGATGGCAGTCAATGAGGGTTGCATCTCCAGGGATGCCTCTAGGATGCCATTCTCATTCATATGAATTTCACCAACTTCATCAGGACCAATCAGCCCAGTAAACAAATTTGCATTTAGTCTTGATGCTGATTCATCCACTGCCTCCTTTAGTATAATGGTCAACTCTGACGGTAGTCTCTGCAATATTTTTAATTATATTGTTGCAAGTATGTATTCAGAACAATAAACTGAATAATGAATAGTTTAATGAAGTCATATTTCATAGCAGATAACCCAAAAAAAGCAAAGGTAAAACTGTAGCAGTATAATTTTATTATAGATCAAAATAGAATAAAGTGAATTGTCACGGAATTTCTATCTAAATTTCCTTCTATCTCCAGCTCTACGCTTATCCAAAACAGAGCTTTATTATCCTATATACAAGCTATGCCATCCCCCAACTAAAAACCACCAACTTCACTGTAAAGAAAACTGACAACATTCACTAAACAGAACCCACAGAACTGCCCCAAAACAACACTAACTCCACCAAAAAAGAATTACAAAGCAGTAAATAGCACCCATAAAACTGCCACAAAAAAGAGAAGCCTAAAAATAGAAGAAAATGGTATCCTGCTCGAAACTGAATCTAATTTTCCATAAAGGCTAATAACCATCTCGACATAACTAATAGGAACAAGTTAACAACAGCAAAACATTTATTATTAGATTGGTTTTGTAACTCCCAGTGCCAAAGGAGACAAGAATAGAAAACACCAGGTTGAGGCACTTTGTATCATTCTCCCCATATTTAAAAAATAGAAACTTAACCTCCCGGTTCAAAAGTACTGAACTATGTTGACACTGGTATTAGAGTGGACCTAGAAGTTTCATCTTCAAATTATTCTTTTGTAATCCCTTCTCCCTATTCAAGCCACCACTAAGGATTTCACCTCATGTTCTTCTAGGTTAAGTTGCATGGACATGGAGACAGATATACAGTATCAGATACAGATTTGGCCAGTTTTTAGGACTCCAATATGATACAGCTGGATACAAAATTAATAAAAAACAGACATATATTTAACACATTTTTCTAAGTTATTAGAGCAGATTTTCATTACTTCAAAAGGAATATAGACACATAAATGCTACATAAATAATTATAAGTTAATTTAACACTTCACAATATACAAATATAGTAGAGTTGCATTGCAAAATAACCCAAAAAATGGGTCATTGAAATAAAAAACCATTTCTTTTGTCTTTCACATTTAGTGTAGTCTTTGTTTAAAACAAAACAAATAGATGAGGTCTTTCTAAATTAAATATAGGAAGATTTACATCATTTTTAAAAAAAATCAAATTGCCATATCAGACACAGTTGGAAAATCAAGGGTTTTTTGGGCATGCATGGGTACACTATTTAATGTGTATCCAGGCCATATCAGATACATATCCGAATTGTATATGGAGATACACACCCAAGGAGGGATGAAGGAGTTCCCAGATACTCTGCTTCTAGGATTAGAAATCCAGTGCTGCTTCTACCATTCAGTTGGACCAGTAAAGCTAGGCAAAGTCCCCAAAATAGAATCGACAAAATAATCACTATTGTAACTATTAATAGAGTTAAAAATTTCTTCTCATTCCATTCATACAACAAATCATGAATCACACTTCATCTCACTGTTCTCAAATGAGTTAGGCACTCACTTTTGTCTAAATTTTTTATTGCATCCATGAAAGATGTTTTGTAATTCTGCTCATATCCCCACAATCCACTATTCCCTTCAACCCCATTAAATTCAACTAAATTTTCATCAACCTTTTGAGGTTCACCTATAATCTTGTTAGTTGAATCTCACTGCAACTCCACATTAATTTTTGGTTGTATCTGACTCTTCAAATAATTTGTCTCTTTTGCTCCCAATTTATCTTCAAATTCTATCTTGGTTTTACCTAGAATTCATTTTTCTCTTCAACCTTAATTCTAACTTCTAGTATATGAGATAAAGCTACCACTTATAATGTTGCTTCCTCTTTCCATGGTATTAAGAGTTTTTCCTTCCTTCATGCTTAACCTTGTAGGTATTCTCTCTACCTCAGTAGATTATATTCTGCCCATATTCCCAGTGACTACCCAACTAGTGAAATGCATACATTGGCACCATATTACAGAGCACTTCATCTACATATGGACCAGTTTTGAAGGCAGCGAGGCATGATTTTATCAACAAGTAGATGATGACTTTTCTTTAACCAAGAAATCTTAGGGGTTAGCTTTTGGAGCGCAAGCAAACTGTAATTTATCGACTGTTTCTATACTCACTAGATTTTTGGTAGATCCACCATCTATGATCACCTTACACATTTTTCCTAACATTTACGTTTGTTTGGAAGGCACTATTCCTCTTCCAGTCAGATTTGGGGCTTTCTTTCTCCCTAGATAGTAAAGTTCTTCTCAACATTAGGTTCTCTCTTAACTCTTCTTCGGTCACTTTTGTTTGGGGTTCTTCTTGGGCCACCATCACCTTTTGGTGTTTTGTGGGGGCAGTCTGTGGCCATGTATTTTCGTTACAGATAAATCATCTCAATGGCTTCCAAATTCCAAAAGATCGACACCCTCCTCCCTTGCCTCCAAACTCTCCCCCTAATATGAAGTCAACCTTCACACTCTCGGTTTCTTCTAGTTCTTCACTCGTGGTAGGTTTGTAAAGAAACACGTTTCCCTTTATATTTATTTCTATCACCCCATTTACTCACTACATTGTTTTTTCGTGTTCAATTTCTCCTCTATCTTTAAAGCAGGTTTATAAACCTGATCTATACTAGGAACTTTCACTAATGCAGGGTCATTTTGAAGTTGAAACTTTAATCTATCTACATAGTGGGCTGCCACTTGCCCATCACTCTCAAATATATCCATCTAAATTGGAAGCCTCATAAGTTGTTCAATATAAGTCTACTAATTGATCCATTTGTTTAAAATTTTGAAATTCTTTAAGCAATTTTTGTTGGTGATTTGAGGGTAAGAATCAAGCTCTCAAATTTTTTGAGGTTGGGCCAATGTTTAAAATTTTTTTCTTGTCCTTGTCTTCTTCTTTAACATTCCACATTTTTCCACCATTGGAAAATGGGTGAGTATGTTTGAAGGCAGTAACTTTTACTCTTATTGCATCATTTTCATCCATGTCTTCCATCTCAAGACACTCAACTTCTGCAAGGTATATATCAGGGTTGAACTCACTTTAAAATCTGAAATATCCAGCTGTACTTTGGAACTTAATTCAGTCAATGCTTCAATTAGCCTCTCCATAGGGTCTAATACCCTAGCAGCATTGACTTACCTGTTTGGTTCTTCTTTGGACTTGTCCAATTGTAATCTGGTTTCAAGGGCCTCTATCCTTCTAAACACTTTTCTAGTGTTCAGTTGAGGATCTGCATTCCTCCTGCTCCTTTGTTTTCACTCAGATTCCCCTCTAGCAATCGTGGATTGCTCTGATAACAAAAACTGATGCAGATGAAGCCTATTCTACTGCAAATTATCTCTAATAGAAGACTAAGGATTTTCTTACAAATATATATTTATAACTAGAAAAGTAAATAATGAATAGTCATTTTTTATCATAGAGAACCAATAAAAAATAATGTTAAAACTACGGCACCATAATTTTATTATTAAAAAAAACAATATAATAAACTAAGTTACTAGATTCTTCTGCAAATCAGCAGGGTCCAGATCTGAGCCGACCCAAATACGGGTCCAGATATGGTTTGCCCCAAGCTTGAACAGGATCCTGCAAAAACCCTGTGGGTTTGGCAGGGAGAATTAGGGAAACTTTTGTGGACTTAGTGAAGAATTTGAAGACTTTTGATGATACTTGATTAGTAATGGCTGATTGTTAAAGCTGATGTAATTATTTTGAGCTGAAACATTGATATGATGGAGTATTTGGCATTATGCTATGTTATTTGGACTAAAACATTGATATATATGGTGGTCTATTTTGTTATGTTACTTTACTATTAGCATAGTGGTGTATTATGAACTTAATTGCTGCTGCATATATGTATATATATTTTATTCTTTATGTGTTTTGAATGGACAAACCCAAAGTGAACTCAAACCTCCCCAAGAAAATCTAGGTTGAAGCCACAAACCCAAATCATGAACCTGAATCCAAATCCAAACAGAGATTGGCAACGTAGATAATGAGTCATAACAAAATTTATGTGTGTCCAATATCCTTCTATCTCCAGCCCAACACCTACCCAAAAAAGAGCATTATTTTCCTAGACAAAAGATTACTAACGTCCCCACAACAAAGACCACTAACTCCGACATGATAAAAAAATGAACAGCCAACAAATGTCTTCTACAAACTTGCTTAAGAAAAGAAAACAATAAGACTAGAAATAGAAGAAAACGGGACCTACTAAAAACTGAATCTAATTTGTCATAAAGACTCCATCTCACAATATATAATAGAAACAGCAGCAAAAAAACTATTGGTAAATTAGTTTCTAACTGCCAGCACCAGAGGAAACAAGAAATAGCAAATGCCAGGTTGACGCAGTTCACATCACAATATCTCCCATGCTAAACCTAGCATTGCCAGCATATCCTTGAAGGTCCCGAATTGTCATGCTTAGTATGTGGTTCTCAAGCTCTCTACTCTTATCAATATCATTCAAATGTTGATATCTAGATTTATGTTTCCTAGGTTCTTGCAACAATGGGCTCTACTATTGCTCATATTAGAAAACAGAACAAGAATGCTATCCCTTGGGAAGATATGCTAGCGCTTGCCTTTTTTAGAAGTCAATTCTTTGAACACCACCACCTAGATAAAACCTACCAAGCTTCAAAACTAAATCTGTAGTTTTTAAGACTGTGTAACCAAGGAAGCTCAATTTTGTGTTCATTTGCACTTCTTGGAGATAGGATCATTTTTTCCGTCTTTTTCAAGGAACTCGATCGTTAGCTCTCATTTGAATCAAAATGGCTCATGGTTGCCTCACCTCTTTGTCTAACATTGCAAGAGATTTCATGCACCATCATAACATGATCATTCAAGCTCACAAATGTCTTTGATCAATCAAGAAACTCTCAATTCTTGCCTTGACTTGGTGTATTTCAAGGTTTTGGCATTCAGACATGGATTTGTGACTTCCTCCTTACTTTAAGAAAGCTTAAAGATATTCTCTCTATTATGGCTAATGTCAAATGCTCATGGCACTACCAACATTGTACACAAAATGGAAATAAAAATATAGAATTCAGAATCTTTTGTTTTCAAGTTTTTCAATCAATGCTAAACTCCTTACTTTGATCAATCACAGCTGCATTGCAGCCCTGGTTATTAAAGCATTCAATGTATCTGCAAGTGGAGATTGTTCTGAGAATCTGGTTTCATTTATATCTCAATTGTGTAAATTTTACATCTCTTGGAGCATGTGATTATTTATAAAGTTAAAGTTCACATTGACTGAAAAACTTTTAAGCCAAAATACTATTGACTATAATCTCCATCAATTTTCCAGATGTTGGAATCAACCTGAAATTCAAATTTGTGAGGTCCATCTTTTTAAATGTAAGACTTTGGCACATCTCACTGTTAACTGGCATCGCACTTTGAAAATTCAATAATCTTGACTGCCAGAAAGTTTGGTTAATGTAATAGCATTTTGATTGCGATTGTGAGAAGGCATACTAAACATTTCAGATATTACTGTTGTGTCAGAATGTCACATGTATTGGCAGCATAAATATTTACAATGAGACATGATAGATATAACAAAGATATGGTGTATTGGTTGCATTATGGTTAAATTGAGACATCATAGATATTACAAAGATGTTGAAGACGACAATAACTCAATCATCAATCATGTTACTGCCAGATGAAGAGATGGATCATTTTTATTAGATAAAAAGGGATATCGAAAGGGCCATGATCCCTCATACAAGAAAAAGATGAAGCATTCAGCCCAGCAAAACAACAAACAGAAGCAATAGAACAGCAACTACACAACAAAAATCAAGGCAAAACAGAAACTAAAGAGCCCCGACAAAAGACAGGGAGACCCATCAAAAATCAAGGTGGTCTGAATAAATGTTCCAAGGAGCTTTGCTTTACCTCTGAACTAGGGTCCTTCTCCACGAATCTAAATTTCTTGTGACAAAGAAGCATCATAAAATCATTGGCAGGACCTTCCTCCAACTCTTTTGCAGAACTGTTCATAGGGGGTTTCCTTTTGATATCAGCTTTCTAGACCCCCTAAAAGAGGAAAAAGAAGGCTACATAGAAGCAGGGATTTGATCCATCACTTTCCAAATAAAGTGGGGATTCTAACTTTTCCAACAAGTGGAGGCATGTCCACTTTACCACAAGAGCAACAAAAGAACGGGGAGTCCTCAAACTCAATTTGTTGCACCCACTTACCAAATAAAGAGGCTATGGTATGAGAAGGGGGCACCTAATCTTTCTCCACATAAACACAAAATCTAGCAACAACAACTACTTCATAAGTTTGGAGACCTTATCCATAGCACAATATTGATCAAATGGGTTGGCAAGAATCCTAAAAATGTTTTTCATTCTAAAGGTAGCCTTGGCAAATGAATTCAAACAGTGAACATAAGAGTTTACTTTTTGAGGGTTTAAACCAAGATACCAACTTTGAATACAAAGACCATTCATGCCCAAAACACAAAGGCGATCACGGAGAATCCTAAAATAATCCTCCACAAATGTTAAGGAAAATAGAAAGAAACCATTCAACATCGTAGTTACCTTAGTCTGTCTCTAAGCTTACGAATCCAAAGAACCCACCTATGCAACATAGTATGGATATTGGGGCAATCACAACAAAGTATCCAAACAAGAGACCTCCTCAACCAAATCATTGACATGTCAAGAAGAGAATCGGGAAAAAAGAATTTAAAATGACCTTCCTGCATTACCTTGAAGGCTCACTAAAACTAGAATAGAAGGATTGTTTCAAAGAAAACTTTGCAGACAAGGCATCCTTATCAGCTGCATCGCTCACCATAGCACAGGGTTCCTTTAAACACTTAGGGGGAGGAACAAAGCCAGCAGGGATAGAGGAAGAAACCACCATACCTCTAGCTTGAAGAGTAGAGACTTGCTCCAAAGCTAGAGAAGAATGAGCAGCATCCTTAGGACCAGAAATATTCCACTCAACTCTGCCAAGAGAGGAGACAACAACTCTAGAAACAGCCCCCACACTATTTGTCAAAACAGTCTCCAAAAATTTTGAGGTGAAAGGACGAAAAACCACCTTATTTTCCACTACCTCAAACTAAGACCCATTTTCACCCAAAGAAAAAGAGGGAAAAGACCTTGCTGGAATCATTTTCCGTTGAGCCAAAAACTCGAGTTGTCAATGCCCAATACAAATGTTAGATTTAACCCAAGTCATGGGAGGTAGTTAAGCCATGTCACAAGTCCCCAAGGAGGTATTGGAACTTGACACCAAATCAACAATCTCCCACTCAGCACTGACTAAGCCTTCAACAACCACTAAAGGAAGACTCAAACCCTGTGACCCAAGGCTTTGATAACAGCTGTTTGAATCATTTGTCGTTGCACCAAAAGCTCGAACTATCAATACCTAATGCAAAATTAGATTTAATCTAACCCACAAGAGGCGGTTAAGCCATGTCATGAGTCCCCAGGGAGGTGTTGACCACCAAATCAACAGACCTGTCCACTAAATTAAAATTCTAATCGAAGGAAGTATATCCCAAAGAAGGAGAGAGAAACCATTTTTCAAACCAAAAACAATGAGAACCTTTTCTCCATCGATTGCAGAAAATCCATAAAAGGCCTGCACAAGATCTTCTTCTTCATCCTCCTCTTCATCTTCATCAGAATCTCTAACAACTCCATCACTAGAATCCCTAGTTGCATTGGAAAGCATCACCTTGCCCAGTACAATCCTTTGCTAAGAAAAGTAAAAACCAAAGAAAGCACCACAACTCGATCCCCAACCTAACCTACAAACTAAGCTGCCTCTACACCTGAGTAGAAACAATGCTACTTACCCACGAAAGCTCGCTCAAAACACACAAAACAAAGGAATGGCATGGCTGCTAACCCCAAAACAAGTAAAAGGCCTAGCAACTCGCCCCAAGAAAAACACTAGACAAAATTACCAGCACAACCTCTTACCTAGAAAAACTAGAGACGATGCCTCCTATCAAGCCCAAATCATGACTAAAAAAAGAAAGGGAATGCATTGAATTATGTAAGTTTCAAAAGATGTATATTTCTAGTACCCTACAATTTGAATTGTCTAATATTGATGATGTATACATGTTAGATGCACCAAAGAATAATTGAGTTAATAAAGAAGTTGATTAGCCTCTACATCAACCTTCTTTTGTGGCTAAGTTGTTAGCATGAATGCTGATGATACTACATTGGGTGAGTATCTTGAGCATTGGAGAGTATTGATATGTTACATTCATGATTGTGTTTGTCATTGATGTCAACATAGCATGGTTTTTGTAAAGATTGGCTGAGTGGCAGACAGAGATCTTGATAGTACAGACAATGGTTTGATTGTCTGGTCATGCACAATTATGGACATGTAAGACACAGTGTCCTGATGACGTGGTCGAGTGCATAGAGTCTAAGTCGAAGATGTATAGAAGCTGTACCTAATTTAAAGAGAGCAGTTAAGAGACAGAGTATTGGGAAAGCAATTCCTAATGGTTATTTGTTATCTTACATCTGAGATGTAATGAAGAGATGCATAGTAAGGTAGTGACAGAGAATAGTCCGCTAATGACGTCAGCGAGTGCGCAAGCCTTAGTATCACACGTGTGAAGTTTTGTATAGACTGTGATCCAACAATGCTATTGTAATTGTAATCAATTAATTATCTTATTATAATTAATTGGGAAAGCCTCAAGGCCAACTCAAGGAAATATTATAAAGATACAGTATAAAAGAAAGTTGTTTTCCTTGATTGTAAAAAGTATGAAGTGTATTGAGATCGCTGTATGAAGTGCGAAGTGCAAAAAGAAGTAGAGTGCTTACTAAATGCATGTAAGCGATCTGAGGGATTATTAGATGTGAGACTCGAGATCTAGTTATAAGATCTAAAGGAGCAAAGGTCTAGTTGACAAGACAGAGAAAGAGGAAGGAACAATACAGTACCAATTCTATTATTTTGCAAGGAATAATACGAAGATCATTTGGACAGTGGCTTCATTGGTCTTCACCTTGAAGCTATTTGGGCAGTGGGTCTAGCTGTCTTCCACAACTCATAATAGGGTTGGCACAACTCCTAACAGGGACTCATATGTATTGAATGTTGTAACAGACTCCTAACAGGGTCTATCTTCTAACAAGGAACATTTATATTTGACGCAGTGCAAGGTAGGAGAATCCCCAAAGGAGATGTCCTAGCCCCCAGCTATACAACCATGCAACAGAAACACAACAACAAGAAACAATAATGCAAGATCTGATACCAAATTACAATTATATATTCATAAAAAATAACTGATTACATGCAATGTGTCAGGCTATAAGGCCTTCCCGGTTAAGGCCAAATACAAAGCAAGTAATAGTTCTGCAAGATCCCTCAAGATTCAATCCAAACCCTAGCTAGTCCAGATCCACACTTTGGTAGAAATCCCCAAGGAAGATCTCAACTTGTGCTCACAAGCCCACCAAGCAATCTCCTTGTTTTCCAAGCAGCAACTACTAGCTCTTCTCCAAATTCGCTCTTCCAAGCTCCTCTTCTTCTCCACGATGGATGAATAGTCACAATCCTATTGTAAATTGCCTCACATCCGGCGCTGTCCATAGACTCAGGAAAACTCCCTCTCTAGCTACTCCCCACACTCACCCCTCTTCCGAGTGAATGAATAATGACTAAAGACTTCCGCACAACCCTTACTTATACCAATCTAAGCCACAAGTCGGCCCAAAACACAAATTAAATACAAATACATAAATTAAATGCCACAAGTTGGCTAACAATAGCAATTAAATGCCCAAAATCGTTGTCTTAGTAAAATTGCGATATCTCCTAGCTTCGATGGAGTTAGAATTCACGCTTCAAACCATAGGTAGAAATCTAGGCCCTCTTCAATCCTTGAAATTTGCATCCTCTAACTCATTGTGGAAAATTACTTACATGGCCTACAACAGGCACCAAATTCCTACGCCAAGCACCAAATTCCTACGCAATGCCGAGCTCCACAGATCATGCCAAGCAAGCAAAGACCATGTCGAGCTCCAAGACCATGCCGAGTAACCAAAGACCATGTCAAGTTCCATGACCATGCCGACCTCCAAAGATCATGCCGAGCTCCAAGATCATGCCGAGCTCCATAGACCATGTCAAGCTCCAAGACCATGCCGAGCTCCATAGAGCATGTTGAGCTCCCAGAGCATGCTGAGCCCCCAAAGCATGCCGAGAACCAATCCTTCTTCGACCAAGTACCAGTCCAAGCACCCTCCAAAGTAACTACTGAGCCTCCTCCCATGAACTCCAAAGTAGTCACCAAGCAAACCCAAGATGCTCCTACATCAGACTCCCCAAGTAAATAGAAAAGTGTGTCCCACACTTTGATGCCCAAAGAAAGAGTAACAACCACCTTCATCTTCACCAAAGGCTTCCATTCCAATAGGGACAAGAAAACCAATTTGTACATCATCCACATCTGCATCATTCTATCAAATGCCAGAATCTCAACCATCCAATCAACATGCTCACTCTCACGAACAAACTGAACATAATGCTTCAACAGCAAACCTTCATCCACATCAGCAACTAGTGAATCCATACTAGCAGCAATAGACCCCATATCATCAGCAACAAGCTCCACATCAGCAGAACATGTAGATCTCTATCAACACATGCCAAACTCACAACACTAGCAATCTCATTGCTCACAATGAGATGCTCTCCAACACACAACCACGACCAAGTGCTCTGCAATTTCCATGTCAGATCCAACCAACTGATTATGAAAACCAATCTCTATCCCAGCATCAACAAGGTTAGGAATATCTTCAACAACAACCTCTAGCTGCTCTACAAGTTTTGTATCAAACTCCACAATCTAATCAACAAAACCCACCTCTTCCATCTCAACCTTGTTATGCCATCTTCTTTCACGAACAAGTCTCTTAACCAGCCAAAGTTCAAACAACTCTCTTTCAAATCGGTAGACTCCAACTCCACAAATAGCTATGGAATTCCTTCCTCACCCCATCCTTAACTCGATCAGCCAAGCTAGCTTCAAACCGAGCAGACATCTCAGAAAATCGATCAACCAAGCTAGCTTCAAAATGAGAAGACATCTCAGAAAACCTCCTCTCCACCACATCACGGAGATTCGAAATCATCTCAAGGTCCAATCCTCTTAGAGCCATCTTTCAAGATCTTCGTAAACCCTCTGCAACAAATCCTTCCCACTCCTTGTGACAACCTCGAATTGTTTGCAAGTCAGATCACAACCTGCCACCTCGCGTGAACAATCAAGAACCACATCACAAGTCTAGGACCATGGATCTGCAGTCTACAACTCTCTACGATCATGCCTCGACAAGATTAGTCTTCCTTCTTTGTATCCATCGATCCATCTGTAAGCCCTCTGTAATTGCAAGTTAGAACCACAATCTGCCACCTCACAACAAGAGATCTAGGACTCCAAAAAGAAAAACCACCAACAAATCAAGATCAACTCAGATCTACTTCTCCAACCCAAGTCCTGGTGCAAACTGCCTCAACTTCAACAATCTGTCTACACGCTCAAGAACAACCTTTGCTCTAATACCACTTGACGCAGTGCAAAGCAGGAGAATCCCCAAAGGAGATGTCCTAGCCCCCAGCTATACAACCATGCAGCGGAAACACAACAACAAGAAACAATAATGCAAGATCTAATACCAAATTGCAATTATATATTCATAAAATATTATTGATTACATACAATGTGTTGGGTTGTAAGGCCTTCTCAGTTACGACCAAATACAAAGCAAGTAATATTTCTGCAAGATCCCTCAAGATCCAATCCAAACCCTAGCTAGTCCAGATCCACACTCTGGTAGAAACCCCCAAGGAAGATCTCAACTTGTGCTCGCAAGCCCACCAAGCAATCTCCTTGTTTTCCAAGTCGCAGCTACTAGCTCTTCTCCAAATTCGCTCTTCCAAGCTCCTCCTCTTCTCCACAATGGATGAATAATCACAATCCTACTATAAACTGCCTCACATTCGGCACTCTGTCCACAGACTCAAGAAAACTTGCTCTCTAGGTACTCCCCACACTCACTCCTCTTTCGAGTGAATGAATAATGACTAAAGACTTCCCCACAACCCTTAGTTATACCAATCTAAGCCACAAGTCGGCCTAGAACACAAATTAAATACATATACATAAATTAAATGCCACAAGTCGGCCAACAACAGCAATTAAATACCCAAAATCAATGTCTTAGTAAAATTGTGATATCTCCAAGCTCCGATGGAGTTAGAACTCGCGCTTTGAACCATAGGTAGAAATCTAGGCCCTCTTCAATCCCTGAAATTTGTATCCTCTAACTCATTGTGGAAAATTACTTATATGGCTTGCAAAAGGCACCAAATTCCTAAGCAATGTCGAGCTCCACAGATCATGCCAAGCAACCAAAGACCATGCCGAGCTCCCAGAGCATACCAAGCCCCCAAAGCATGTCGAGCACCAATCCTTCTTCGACCAAGTACCAGTCCAAGCACCCTCCAAAGTAACTACTGAGCCTCCTCCCATGAACTCCAAAGTAGTCACCAAGCAAACCCAAGATGCTCCTGCATCAATATTAGTACATCTTGTGGGTACCATCCCCATCGGGGTTTTCCCTCTGATCAAGGGTTTCTCTAATTAACATATTTGGTGTTATTGTGCATGAGTACCTTGTTGTGGTTTCATTTTATATTACTCATATAGTTAAGATTGTTTAAGATTGTTAATTGTGAAAGTAGTTGGATAATTGATTCACCCCACCCCCCCCCCCCCCGCTCTCAATTATATCAGTGGACTATATATTCTAACATAGGTTTCATTCAACATGGTGGGAAATGGTGAGTGACCACAAGTAAGTTGGCCTATGTATCAACCTTCTTTTGTGGCTAGTTTGGGTTCAACATGGTGAGAAATGGAAGAAGTGAGGAGTGATAAAAAGTCAATTTACAATATTAATTAGCCCCATATTAGGCTCCAATAATTTCATAAATACAACATGAAAGGATTTTTTGGCATAGGATTCTCTACTATATTCCCTGTCAATGAAGTGAAACTATTGTTGTTATGCATAAAGAGTATCTCTATACATGACTATACGTTTCCATCTTATGAAGTACTATAATAGCAAGTCTGAGAATTGATGACAATAGAATTGGAAAACCTATTTTTTGAACCCACTAAGCCCAACCATCAGCCCTAGGTACACAAAGAAAACCAACGGAAGAGAACCTCCTCAAGAATTCTTAAAACATTGAAGAAAAACAAGTATACCAAATGCACTCAAGAGACCCTTGACTCCATTGTCCTATTTTCCACGATCTTATATATGAAATATTGGTGCTCAGGGCTAAGGGAGAATGGAGGTTGGTTGATTGAATACAATGTTATGGAGGCAATGATAATGATATAATGATGATAGGATGACAGATATGGATTCTAAAAGATCTCAAGTATGCAAGGGTACAAGTTCTCCAAAAGTTCAAGTATGCAATAGTTGATAAATCTCAAACGTGGGGAGAAAGTCTTGTTTTATAGAAGTCTCATGAAAATCAATGGCTCGGATTAAGTGGTGCTACAAGTATGAACAAAATTGGAGAGTAGGGATAATGTGGAGGATAATGAGGAGTAATGTAGAGAATGTTGTGAATGAAGGAGATTAAGAGGCATTAGGAAATGAGTGGTTGAGATGAAGTTGTAGGTAAAGGATATTGACTTTTTGGTAATATATCACAAGATATATTGATTCTAGACATGTGAAGGTGGAAAAGTCAAATGAAGAAACAAGCACCATGCATCAAAAGCTCAAAATTTGTAAAGTTGATCCATGTAAGTGGAAATGGTTGATGGGATTAGAAAGAAAGGATTAATGAGTTTATGAAATAAACAAAGGTCTTTATTTCATGAATCGGAGAAAATGGAGATGGTAAATGGACAATTAAATAAATGTTAATTTATTTAATTTTAGGATAGTAAATGCTTAGTGAATTAGTGAAATAAATAGGATTATTGATTTAAATAATAGAGGAAGGGGCTAATGAATTATTTAAATCAGTGAAGATATTCATTTAATTAAAAGATGAATTTTACTAATCTCGTGAGGGCATTTTTAGGTGTCTACAAAAGTCACCCTAAACATTGATATTTTTTGTTGAACGTGATGATGATACACCAAAGCCAATCTACAACAATATGGAGAAAATGGTGCACTTGTTACAATTGTAGATTTGCAACAAGATTTATAGCTTCTCAATGACAAATTATATGACCATATGATATGTTTTCAATCTTGATTAAGAGATAAATATTGATTAGCATATCTACAAAAATGAATTGCTAGCCATGATAACACAAGTAGAATGCCTAAATCTTTTTCATAACAATAAATTATAAAGTTGTTACACCCCTTCATCATGACCAATTTATTTTTATTACTGCAATAACTATTTCTTGTGAAGTGTGACAATAGTAGTTGTACCATCCTAAAAAGTTAGCACTTACTTTTTGTTGAAGATTATAGCTGCAATAGAGATCTTTACCTCTAATATTACTATATGTTGAAATTTAGATAATGCCTCTGCATTGCGTGAGCAGCTAGAGAAGAGACTTATGATGATATTTTCATATTGTATCTTTCGTATAATTGAGTAAGCACGATGTGGCATCCAACATGTGCTCTAAGTAAATATCTGATATTTTATTATATAAAGAATCATGTGACATGCGAAGAAACATGTGTTTGGAAATATGAAGAGACTCACATTTGGTAAATGAAGAGACTTTCAGTTATGATATGAAGAGTCTCTCAATTCTATATATATATATATATATATATATAATACATATATGATTTCTCTATGTGATAGCATTGTATTCACTTGAAAGCATTATACTTGGACATTTATTATTTTAATAAAGGAGATATTTTCCTGGTGTGGCTGGGTTTTTCCCTCAAGTTGGAGGGTTTTCCCACGATAATTTGTTGTGTTTTTATGTGCCTTTTTCTTCTTCTTTTGTTTATTGTTGTTTATCTTTATTTCTGGGCTACACATTAACATGGTATAAGAGCTTGGTTAGATGACAGCAATAAAGGAGTCTCTCTTGATCTTTAATTCATACATCTATTCAGATTGCTTGAGTATCTTGTAGGCAATTTGTAAGTGTTGAATTTTTGGTAGCTGCGTGATAGATCTTCCTTAATGCTCTTCATTTTTTTACCTGTGCCTCTTTGTTACTGGTGTGCATCATTCCCCTCCCCGCCATTGGCATGTGAGTCCTCTGACTTGGAAGGATGTTATTATCTTTGAAGAATCCAGTGTTCATTCAAATTTTGGCTGTGTATTGCAAATTCTAAGCATCATGCATGCAAGAAATAATATTTGTATTCGTCTTCCTTTCGTCTTTGACACTTTATTATGTTCAAAATAATTTGTTTGTAGAGTTTTCATTTATGATTTTATGTCACTGTTCATTCTCAGCCAACTTGGAGTTCTCGTATATACTGACTAGATGTATATGCTGCCAAAAACTCGGCCTATCTGTCATTTTTGTATCGTAGCTATTTTTCTTTACTATTAATAATTGTCTGCATGATTCTCCTTTGTCGTTATAATATTATAATTTATGTTTCATATTATTGGTGAAGATTGTTCAAGATGTAACTGAAATGACTTCCTTGGTTCATCAGAATCATTCTTTCATATTGTGGTGCTTCTTCAGTAATCTATCAGTATCCTCCTTTAAAGAGTTACGCATCAGTGTGATCATCTAGGTCGATTTTGAAACAAGGTGAAAAAAGGATTGTATTCTTCAATATGTATATTGAGTTCTGAGGATGTGTGGCAGCTTCATCTCATTCTGAGACATATATTTTGAGTCTAATGAGTTTTTGAGATATAATTCCATACCAATGATGTAAACTTTGATCATTGTTTATCTGTAAATGAGTGGATAATTGAGCCTCTTGTTCCTAACAAATCTTGTACTTCTCTGGAAGTTGCATCATTTTATTCAGTAATTATTCCCTTCAGCTAAAGTTTTATGAACCATCTTCTATGTTCATATTCTCCTTGTGTTCGTGTACTTTGAGTAGTCTACCTCTTCTCATGTACATGCTGGTTCCTTTTTTATGTAAGAAGACTCTTATATTATAATTGGTATTTGATTTTAGGTTTCTATTGATTCAGTAGCCATGCATGCATTTTCTTTTGATTGTCTTCCTCTAAATAGCATCAGTTCTCTTTTCTTCATGTGCTCAGATTTTATTTTATTGGTTACTTCTCTCTTCTTGGCGTCGGTTCATTTCCTTCCAAAGTTATGTCAAATTAAGGAGGTCGTCTATATTTTTTGTATGGAGTCTGGCTATTATTTGGCAGGACAGGTATTGGGCATAATAGAAATTTCATTGGTTAATAATTCTGGGTGGTATTTTTCATTTGTAGTGAGATGTGAAGTATTACTACATGCTGAGCCGTGGATGCTACTTCATTCATCAGTTTGCAGAATTCTAAAAGCAACTGTGTAGATAAGAAACTTAGTCAGTCTTTGTTTATTATTATTATATAATGTTCAAATACATATTTCATTGGTTTTGGTACCATGTGTATCAATAGCCTCTTTTGTGTATAGTGAGAGCCACCTACCCGAGTGTGTGTCGGGAGTTGCTAGTGTTTGTGAGTAGTGAGAGCTGCCTGACTAGGTCTGTATCAGATGTTTCTTGTCTGTTTATGTATTGGGAGTTGGCTATGTGTATAGGATACCAATTTTTGGGGATACTGTATTAGGATCATTACTATTGTAAACATGTTACGATCCTTCTCAAGGAAGATTAGACTACAAAGAGATAAGTATGTTAAGTAACTTGGATCTTTTCTGCAAATGTACTAACATGGCCATTGTAATTGATGTCTTCCAAATGCAGATTTGGATCTCATATGAGACTTGTCCCTATAGTTAATCATCATTAGTTAATAAATAACTATATGTATAACTCACCTTTAAGCATATATGTAATATCAATATACTAACCATATATGTAATATATTATTATATAATAATATATAATGTATAATATATATAATATATTTTATATTACATAAGATATAAGATATTTATCTTAAAGATAATTTACCATCAACGAGGTATCTCATGATAAAATCAATCTGATAGAAGCTACAACCTTAACAACAAAGTCATGTCCCATAGAGACATGACTACACGTGGCCAATGACTACGTAGGGTCATGTCCCTATTTGATCACCGTTGGTGTATAAGCAAACACAATTAGTTTGCTTCTCAATCGACAATCATGTGGTGGCAAAACAATTACATTCAGGAACTCCACAACATAATATTCTCTTCTGATTATAAGAGCTCGATTAGTTAAGTCATATATATATATATATTTTCTTATCAATAATATGAGACATAAAATAATGTTCATATAAATCATGAATACAAATACTCAATGTAATGAGTATATCACTTCGATTGATGCTATACTTCAACACTCCCTCTTAGCAAGGGAGAAGCGACAAAAACGTTTTATGAGATATCAATATCAAGGATATCTATACACAACATATTATCTGACTTTAACACTCTAAAATAGTGACTTGTCAAATAACTACAATCACAATGTTTTTGATAAGAAAAACAGGTTTTACAGGGATCCTGAAACCCAAGAGTTAATACAAATCATAAGGCTGATTATAAGCAACCAAAGCCCAACCACAATCCATACATATCAAAAGGCTGATAATAAGCAACTAAAGCCCAGCCACAGTACTACGGCCAACCAAAAGGCCAAAACAACAGGCAAGCAAAAAGCCAAAAACCAAAAATTATAGAAACTAGACAATCCAAAAGACAGGAAATGAAAAACCTTTGTTACTCCTCCGCCTTTCTTTCCAGCTCCTGCATTGTTTCCGCTGCTTCATAGGCTTTCTAGATCTCCTCAGCCATATGCTCCTGCTTCTTCTGACCCGTCTGATCCAAGTTGCTGAAGGTAATGTCCGTAGTCATGTCCTCATCCATCCTATCTCCGGCTCTGTCCTTTTACTCGTTATCCTCCAGGAAACCCCTGTCTTACAGCTTTCCAGCAAGAGAAGAGATATTTTCATTAAGAGAAGTTAGAATTGAAATCATCTGGTTTGCCAAATTATGATTGTAATTTTCCAGATTCTAAATTCTTTTTTCCACCAATCTGAGGCCATCCCCCTGATCTGTCAGATTTCCATGTTCTAACTTCTTCCCTTGGTATTCCTACTGACCCACTCCTTCTTTGATCTCCTCCAATTCATGGTAGAGCCATTTAATTGACCTGAAATGGTCAATCATACTATTTCTAGCATTATTTATCAAATTCATGCCAATTTCCCTTGCATTATCAGTAATAGCCACCAGAGCCGGATCAATGAGTTCCTCGATCTGGAGCTTTCCCTCTTTACCTTCAAGGATTTGGGGGTTCATGGTTTCTCTCACAATTCCCATTTTTGATGTTCTAACATTAAAAAATTTCCAGGCAATGCGCCTATCCTTTATAACTACCTCTCCACTCTCATCCTCTGTCTTCTCCTTGTTATGTTCTTGAGGAGGGGAAATTGGGGAAAGAGGAATGGTTGTGATTTCCGGCCCAAGATTCATTTTCCCCTCTCGGGGCACGTCCTCCTCCTTAGACCTCCTCTGTTTTTTAGCTACCGGCTCCTCCCTCTTAACATCCTCCTTCTCCTTATTCTCTTTGTCAATATTCATATCATCCCCTTCCTCATTATACTCCTCATCTCCTTGACCAGCAATTTTAAACCCCATCCCCCAGGACTTTTCCTCCACGGAGCTTTAGTTGACGAAGGCAATTTCTTCTCAAAAGCCTTAGCCTTCTTACCAGACGAAGGGTTAGCATCTTCATCCTCCGAATTTATACTCTGAACATCATTCGTGTCAAATGAGAAGTTTGAACTCCCTGTCTCCTCAGATGCTCCAACTGCGTCGGTGGGGGTTTTGCTTCTAGATTGAGCCTTGAAATGCTCGTAAATCAAAAGCAGTAAACCCTCATGCAAGGCCAAATTCGAAGTAGGATTTCTCTTGTGCACAGAAATATTCTTATTCATGGAAGTATATAAATAAAAAGGAAAAGAGACCTTAATCCCATAATGAAAATGATTGAGCAGAACAAAATGATGTGTCCTGACCCTATCAAATCTAGTGTCTAAAGATATATACTCAATAATAGCCCTCAAAACATACCTCCATAGTTTCTTTATCGAATCCATCTAGTAGTATGTTTCGCTCTTGACCAGTTCCTTTTTTTCTTCTATATTTTTTGCAAACTCTTTCACAGCATTTGCAGACACCTTCTTATCTCTGTAAAACTTCAGTCCTTTCGGAATTTTAGTTATATGAGCAATGATGTCCACAGTCACCTGATATGAAACCCCATCAACTTTGACCCTTCCATCTTTCCACAAATTTACCATAAGATCAGTAATCGCAGGGTCATATCCATTGAGCTTGGTTATATATTTGGCAATTCCTCCCTTTTCTAACTTCTCCCACACTTTAGTTCTTTGCTTCCATTTTTTTGCATCGCCTACTGCTTCTTTCCTGCTTCTTTCCCCCACCATCTCTGTAATCTCAGCACTAACTATTCTCATAACCTCCGTCCTCTGAAGCCCTTTCTCAACCCTCTGAATACTTTGATGGAAACCGCTTTGATTTTTGCCACTTTGTCTTTCAATACCACTAAAATGGTACATACAAAATTCGACCCATAAAAAGTGACCTTAATAACATCATCCACCTGTTCCATTCGTATTTACCATTATTGCACTTACTAACACCCATATTCTCATTTATATCCATAATTATCTTTGGATTTCCCCCATACCTCCCTGGATTTTTTCCAATTCAATCACAATGTTATGAACACTATCATAACATATATTATGATCTCTAATTGTCCAAAACAATATCTAGAGTAATCATAATGCTTTCGTTATCAATGACTTCCAGTGTATCTGGAACAAAACTGTCATAATAATAAGCCTATCATTTGCAAGTCACCTTACAAAGATTACCTTCTGTCTATTTGTTATCATGGTGTCCGGAAAAATTTGGCCCAAAGAACCATGATAACAGGTCTACCATTTATAAGATCGTCATCTTATAATGGTTACCTTCTATTTATATATGTCAATGAAAAATTGTCACCTTTCGTTACATACAATCTGTGAAGTAGTAACCACCATGAACCAAGTCAGAGGGTGGTGCAAAGGCTTTCACCTCAATTCTCTCTCATAGAGAAAGATGTATTATAAAGAATTTCACTTAGAACTTCTTATCATAGAGAAGATATCATTCACAAAGGATTGGATCTCAAAATTTCGCCCTCTGAACATCGATCCTAGGAAGTCAGGTGCTCTAGTTACTTCTTCATGAATTCTCTTCACCTAAGGATGCCAATCAAATTCACTCTAAATGATTGTCTGATTTTCTGGTGATAATTCATCACTTCCTCATGATATACATAGGAGTAAGCCCATCAAAATCATGTAGTCACACACATGTATTTCTAGACTCCCTCTAAGTATCAATCTTCTAAGCTCCTATGTTGCCTTCGAAGAAGTGTCATACTCTCTTAATGTAGAAGAATCTCGTAATCCCAATCATCAAAGAAGTTCCAACTTGTTATTTTCATCCATTGAAGCTCCAAACATTCATTAAGCTTAATAGTAGAAGCAAACACAAACTCATCCACAATATGCCAATATCATGATTGAGTATGATTGTGCCACTTGAATGACTCTACAACTCATTTATCAAAGAGAATCTCGTAGATAGTTTAATTAAAGTCACAACTTTCTTAAGATATACACAAGGGGTAAGTCCATTCACATAGTTGCATGAATTTCAGTGCTCTTGACTATTACAATTTATCAATCACTGAAGATTCCATAACAACATTGGTTTACTCCCTCTAAATCAATATGATCAATATCACTGACGGTTGATGAAACCATATCCTCTATCTAGTCCCTTTGACGGATGTGTCAAAATCAACAAATCTTCTAAGCTTCTAAAATAAACTTCTCTTTAACATAATGTTAGACTCTCTCTAAATTAGTCCTCATTTTCCTGCAAGAACATTCTCGAAGGAAAAGATCAAGGCAAATGCTCGTATAGAAAAACAAGTAAGCAAGATATTACAAAGATTAGATAAATAAAATACTCAAGGATAATAAATTCTCATTTGTACATCAATAACTCTTTAATTTGATATTTCATTCTTTTAGACATTAATCTTTATTTCAATATATAAAAATATCCAATTTAAGTATATACATTAACCATATATACATATATTCCATTTTCTATAGATATACTTTAATCGATATTTTTCAACATATTATTATTTTCCTATGGAATCAATATAATATTTCCTAATTGTACCTTAGGATGTATGTATTGTCCATATACCCTTATAAATTTCATGATTGATGTCATTATTCATAATGACTAGCTTTATTTATATACATTTTTCATATAAAGAATTGATTATCACAAATATGTGATATTGCTATCAGGATTTAACTGTGATTTTGAGTCAAAATCATTGACCCATGTTTCATGAGTAGTGATTCAACATGAATCCATCTCTCATGAGAATAAATGGATCACTTAGCACTCATTGGATCTAGGTGATGCTCACAGGGGTGAATCACTACTCATGAAACATGGGTCAATGAGTTTGACTCATTATCAGGCAATTAAATCGTGATAGCAATATCACAATTTGACTTGTGGAAATTATCTCCTACTTATCAATTGATGAGCTTAAGGGGCTTTCTAATGGTTGGTTCATAAGGCACAACACTTGGTGAAGGTTTTGCAAATGGGTTTGCAAGCTTTGGGTTTAACCATGGAGGAAACTTCATAGTTAAGCATGCTCAAGTTAGAGTAGTACTGGGATGGGTGACCTCCTGAGAAGTCCCAATGCTTCACCCCTGTGAGCACCACCTAGATCCAATGAGTGCTAAGTGTTCCATTTATTCTCATGAGCGATGGATTCATGTTGAATCACTCCTCCACCTCAAGTTTATTAAATCATACCTCCTCCCAGTATTAGCACCAAATATGATCTCCTATCATGCAATATGGGTTGAGTGTCTCACGTGGAATCATGGTGTTGTCCCCCCCTTTGGTTCTCTTTATTATTGTTTTCCATGTTTCTACCTTGTCATATGTTATGGTTTGGTTTCCCATTTTAATATTGCTTTTTATTATACTTTTCCTTATTTCTCTGTTATGTGTGCTTATCACTAGAGTGGCCTTTCGTCCTTGTCAATCTGTACTTTTCCTTTCGGCTGTGAGATCCTATTCACCCTGTGGTGAGAGGAAAAGAATGTGAAGATTCTCATCTTGTTCCAACGCAATCAAATCCTTCGTTGCGCAGTGCACATGGACCCGAATCATAGCCAACCAAAGGTCCACTCATGTAGTAAAGGAACACAACAAAATTTCTTTCAAGCCTAACATAGTGAACACACCCATTTGCACATACTACAAACCAACTCCCACGCATATCCTATGGGAAAGACTTGGAGCATCCTTTTTGAATTGTCTTGGCATCCACATCATCTATGTTGGCTTCGTACATCTTTGCTTTACCATGTAAAGTGGCTATATCTACGTCAAATAATGGTCGAACCATTTCTTCCATCTTGCGCTGACCGTAATATTTCATACTTGTCTTTGTATCTAATTAAATAAGTAAATCAATAATATGGTTCCAAGTCAATTAACATAAGTCATGCTACCATAACTTCTCAATGCAACCGGAAACATTATAACCATATTATTATCTATGAAATATGTTTCATCTTCCTTATCATGTGGTAGGTCTGCCTATAATATTAACTTGGCCACTCAACTGATATATTATAGCATTATAACATTAAGGGGATTGATTGAGTTCATGTATGATAGCATCAACATGCTTTGGCGATGAGATATATTACTTCTACGTTGACGAATAATATTTTGACTAACTTTATAATTTCTATACAGTCACATCTTGTGTTATATCCGTTGAATTTGATGACATTATAAACTCTCTTATTACCTTTCTCATATTATCTGTACTTGCAGCCTAGCTCTGATACCATGTTAAGTAACTTGGATCTTTTCTGCAAAGTACTAACATGGCCATTGTAATTGATGTCTTCCAAATGCAGATTTGGATCTCATATAAATATGAGAGGAGACATGTCTCTTGCAGAGACATGTCCCTATAGTTAATCATCATTAGTTAATAAATAACTATATGTATAACTCACCTTTAAGCATATATGTAATATTAATATATTAACCATATATATAATATATTATTATATTATTATATAATAATATATAATGTATATTATATTTAATATATATTATATTATATATATAAGATATAAGATATTTATCTTAAAGATAATTTACCATCAACAAGGTATCTCATGATAAAATCAATCTGACAGAAGCTACAACCTTAACAACAAATTCATGTCCCATAGAGACATGACTCTACATGGCCAAAGACTACGTAAGGTCATGTCCCTATTTGATCACCGTTGGTGTATAAGCAAACACAATTAGTTTTCTTCTCAATCGACAATCATGTGGTGGTAAAACAATTACATTCAGGAACTCCATAACATAATAGTCCCTTCTAATTATAAAAGCCTGATTAGTTAAGTAAAGTCATTGACAAATATATATATATATATATATATCCTTATTGATAATATGAGACATAAAAAAATGTTCATATAAATCATGAATACAAATACTCAATGTAATGAGTATATCACTTCGAATGATGCTATACTTCAAGAAAGTAATCTACAATTACATCTTTGAGTGTTAATCATGAATAGCATATTCCTTTTAGCTTCAATCTCTGTATTTCTCTTCCTAATCTCTCTTGATCACGAGAGAAATCAGGAAGCAATGGGATGATAAGAGATTATATGCAAGAGTCATGCACGCTATACAAATGAACATGGAGAAGTTGCTTGTAGCCATGGGATTGAATTGATGATACACATCTTCATTATGTTACAAGCTAGGGTTTTCACTGCACCAAAAGATCAACCTATCAATGCCCAATACAACCAATAGGCTTATAGAATCCATAGGAGTCAATTTAGCCATGTCATGGACTCTGTGAGGGACGCTAGCGCACTACCAACAAGCCCCCTCCTAGCATCACTTGCCATGGCCTATGTGGATTCGAACCTATGACAAAACTCTGATTCCACTTGTTACAAGATAGGGGTGTCGTTGCACCAAAAAATCAACCTGTCAATGCTCAATACAATCACTAGACATATAGAATCCATAGGAGGCAATTAAGCCATGTCACAAACCCCACGAGGGACATTGGCCCACTACCAACACATGAAAGAGAAAGAAATGATATTTAGAGGGAGATCATTCAGTTTTAAAGGGAGTTTGTATGACAAAAGAAGAATATTCAAGCATGTGTGGCAACGTAACTGCTAAAGTCCCCTGTTTGGTCAAATTGGAATCAGCTATCTTATTGTGGTGATCAAAGAAATCTCTGCTGAGAGAGAATCTCAGTGATTGTTATGCATGTTGCTACTAAGTTCTTTTTTGTGAGAGAAGTTCAAGGTGAAATCCCTTGTTCCACCCTTTTCGAGTAGGTACGATAGATCCACCCTCTGTGAATAGGCATGGTGGAAACGTATTCTTCTATGGGAGAAGTCTAATGTGAAATTCCTCGATCCCTCTGCTAGTAGGCATGGTGAAAATGTGTTCTTCTTTGGGAGAAGTCTGAGTTGAAAGCCCTTGATCCACCCTCTACAAGTAGGCATGGTGGAAATGCATTCTTTCTATGAGAAGCTTGAGATGAAAACCCTTGTTCCACCCTTTGTGACTAGGTATGGTGGATCCACCCTTTGTGAGAGGGTATGGTGGAAGTCATGTGTGTGACTCCATGACTTTAATCTTATGCTTATATGAAGTAACTATGGTGAATAATGTCATGCTGAGATAAAAACCCTTTATTGGGATAATCTAGGATGAGAATTTGTTATTGACATTTTTAAATGAACCTATGTGTACTTTAACCTTATGCATTTATGCTAAGTTGCCAGTCAAATTTTTTTTGGCGCTAGGTTCGGACTCATTTTGGGCTGGTTCATACACTTTTTTTTTTAAATTAAAGATATATACATACATACACACACACACACACACACACACACACACACACACACACACACACATATATATATATATAATAAATTGAAAATGGAAAAATACAAAGCGATAACTTAGCGTTTAATAACAGAACATGTGAAAGCTTCATTATCAAGATTTTTATTGTGGAGTAAGTATTTAATCTTGTTGCAGAATGCACTTTATCAGATCATGGATTTCAACCAGTATTTAATATAAATCGTCAACTTGGCTTTTATCTATAGAGCTTAGCCAATACGGAGCCTACAAATTTATGTGTGTCATTTTCGCTAAGCCTACGTCATTTTTTGCTGAGCTGAGGTAGTTTTTTGTTGAGCCCACTATGTATTCTCAATGTTGTGTATTGAGAATGTGAGTGACATGTAAACTAGGGAAAATAAAAAAATTCAAAACTGCGGGTGAATTTAGGTTTAAAATATCAAAAAGCTATGATAAAAAAACAAAACCCGCATCAGCTCACAAGAGAGTCAGTCCAAATTCGCTGAAAATCAGAGAAACGCATTTCCCACTCGTCCGAATAAATCCAAATTCAGTCAAAGTCACTTAACATTTCACCTGGGTTTTGCGTAGCGCTTTTCAACCGATTTTTCCAATTAAAGAATAAATTTTATACAAATTCAAACCAAATTCAAATGTTGAACGATTCGACTTGCAAATTTGATCATCCACTAGCGAATACGGTGACCTAGCATTTATGAAGTAACTATGGTAAATGAGGTTATGCTGAGATAACAATGTTTTATTGAGATAATCTATGATGAGAATTTGTTATTGACATTTTCGATTGCAGCTATGTGTGCCTGCCATACTAAAGATCTCTCTCTCGCTAAGAGTGAGTGATTATAGCTGTGATAGAGATCTTTACCTCTGATGTTACTATATGTTGAAATTGAGATAATGCCTTTGCATTGCATCAACAGCTAGAGAAGAGACTTACGATGATATTTTCATATTGTATCTTGTTGGTGTTTTTGGACTAACAGATTGCTCTAAACCCAATATCAGGATGCAAAAGATGAAAACAAGCCTAAGGACTAGCTAGGTCCCATAATCAGCAAGATTAATCTCAGCCCTAAACCAACATCAACAAAGAACATTAGACTCTCTACACTTTAGGCTCTGCAAGGCCAAGGTGGGTGCACCTTAGGGATATGACTGTGACTGGTTTATTTTGATTTTCTCTTCAGACACTTACTCACTAATACTTCTTTTTTCAAACCTATCCCTTATAATAGATATTGGTCACAATTTCTTCTTAGATTTGCAACAAACCCCTTGATTACAATAGCTAATTATAACCAAAAGAAAAGCTATCACAAAGAAGTGTTGACTAGCAACTTTAGTTCTTCATTACATAAATGGAAAATTGATTTTGATTGATATATGTATTTTGCAACCATGCAAATCATCAACTTGCAACTGAAATTAATTGATCAGTTCCTTATCCATTGTTATATAAAGTCAAAACCAACAACTTTAGACCTATTTAATTGACTTGAAATTAAATTTGTCAACAGTGAACTCTGGATTTCATTCTTATCATATCCACCGCATATACCCAAAACCCTATCACTTACTAAAAGCGATTACTTAACTCTTTTGAATTAAAAGCAATCAATAAGAGACATACAATTCATTCATATTGCATTAAACTGAAAGAACATTGTTCACTTCAATCCCAAGATCACAGATATACTAGAAAGGAGACAAAACTCATATACAAATCTACGCAGAACTTCCTTTTGTATTAATTTCCTTTGAAAACAAATACAATACTTATATAGACTCAAAATATAACTCAGAATTTGACAACTTGATCATTCATATTCACTGTATCTTCAAGTTTACAAGATTGAATGTATTCATACAATAAACAAACTAGACGGACCGTAAATGACACAAGGCTAAAAATTCTACAAAAACTCTGACCTCTACTCCACATCTTGGAAATCCTTATAAAGGATTGCAACAAGCTTCAAAGGGGAGGACACATGCCAAAACCTTAGTGGAAAAGAAAGGTGGTAGGACATGTACAAAAATTTATAACTAAGACATTCCTTTGCGCTTGATCCAAAAATAGGAAGTAGTTGTAAAGTCATCAAGTGGCTATTTATTTCTAGAGCTTTAACTTTAATTCTTTGTCTTCTACCATCTTCAGCAAGTAAATCCTCAAGTACCTCCTGCAAGCAGAGCTTTAATCCCTCCCACTACTTCCCAAACATAGATCTCTCTTTTGTTGGGCCACTCAATTGATTTAACTTCTTCTAAGTCCTTTGTGGCTTTAGTCCACCTGGCATCTGTTCTAGCTTTTGACTCCACTAAAAATTTATTTAAATCTACTTCAGCTCTGAACAAGGAGTCAATCAAATTGTTGAATGGGGCATCACTATTATCTTAAAAAATTGTTGCAGTAGTCTCCTAAGTTAATATTGCATTGAAGGAATCAAACAACTCCTGCGAATCTCTCAACTTACTGCCAGCATCCAAAATTGATGGAATATACGGCTCAATTCCTTGAGATAAAACTTTCAACTTTCCTTGTATTATTTGCATTTTTCCAATAAAGAAGCCAATAAATTTCTTTGCCATCTCCAGGCCCTGCTTCATTGTAATAATCTTATCAGGCAAATCTGGCTTTTTAGCCATCAACATGATGAGCCTCTCTAAGAATTGAATGTATAGTCTCCAAAGATTGAATGTGGGGGATAGCCATGCAAGAGCCTCATTACAAACCTACTCAACATGTTGTAAAGAAACAAAGAATGTATGGACCTATTGAGAAATATCCTTCAAAGTTTCAATTTTGTGGCCTATCATACATCTAAGGACAGTTGTCCTTACCTCATTACCTTCTTGTGTTGGTGGAGCATCAATGCTCATTCTCCTAGGCTCTATATCCTTTGCCTCTAGCTCATTTTTTTGTGTAGCTATCTCTACTATGACCTTGGATGGTTGTCTTGAATCTCTAGTTCTTTGCCTTGTGTTGCAGTGGTCATTTGTTCTGCATTTGATGGTTGCTTTCTGAGAGATGTAACTTCAACTTCTAACACTTGGACCTTAGCCTCAAGCTCTTCAATTTTCTCTTTATAAACATGGCTCTTCCTAAGCTCATCCTCATATTGCTTCCTAACATCAATGTAGTCATGGAAGGATTTGGCTAACCTTGTTTCAATTTCCTCCACCTTGGTCTCGTTCATGAAGGAAAAGTGTTTTACAGACTTGGAGATCTCTATACTTGAGGTAGCTTGTAATGTCCATACTATCATATTGCCTTGATCTGTGCTCTGCAATCCATAAGTTTGGGCTTGTTTGTTGAAAGAGCCATGCTCCATACTGCAAGAAACTTGGTGTCAATGTTAAAACCAGATCCTCTTTGTAGTTCACAAACAACATATGCCTCATATGAGATGGCATTGTTTTGTCTTCTGATTTGGTCAAGCATAAATGCTAGCTCCAAATCCCAACAAGGCACCAACAACATCCCACTCCTCTACACTAGATCCCTTGCCTCCTCAAGAGTCATTATTTCACTTTCAAGATCATAGGCATTCGGTTTCTCAACCAATTCCTGCTTCTTTTCATCTAATTCACCTAGTTTCATCTTTAACACTAGTTCACTTTGTTTGATTTTGTACAAGAAGCTCTTGAACTCAGCTGATTTGATGAACTCATCATCTTCTATAAATTGTTGGGCTTGGATGATCCTGTCATCCAACCTTGCTGCTGCTAGCTCCAAGTCAGTCGATGCATTCTCAGCTGCAGTGACTCTATCTTGGATATAACTTTGTCTTAAGTCAGCAAAGTACTGACTTTTACCAGGAAAGATCTGCAAAGTTCTCTATTTTACCTTCTCAGGGATGTGCACTACCTTCTGCCTTTTATTCCCTTTGGTGGCCCATGACGCCCCAGCAGGCTCATCTTCTTCAATCTCTAAGGTCACATCAGGTTCAGGGTTGTCTGGGTTCACCCTCTCTTCTTCTCCAAGTGGTTCCTCTGGCATTTGTGCTATAATCTCAGCATGGTTGGTAACCATCTTCCTTATCCTCTGTGGGTAAGGGACATCTAGGTAAAAACCTTACAAATTGGGATGAACTCTCTTCATCTCCCTTTCCACCCTCAACACATCATCAAACTTGGATACTTTGTCAGTTGCCTCTCCCTCAGCAACAATATTGGGAGTGACGTCTTCATGGGGCAACTCCTTTGTGCTTGGTAATACATAATTTATGATCTCCTTGAGGGTGTTCCCCATCCAGTTATTAGGGTCACAAATCCTATATGGGCCAGTTGACAAATTGTAGAGGTGGAGGAAAGAATGAATCTGATCAAGGGATTCTTTTCCAATTTAAAAGTCCCCCACCCTAAAACACCTACACAAGAATGTACCCTTGTGCACCTTTGGTCCCAAGTACTCCCTGTTTGCCATGAATAGCTGCAACATGAATTCAATGATGGCTAGTCTAGGGGGAATGAATTTTGGCAATATATGGGGTGGTTGTGGACAACCATAAACCCTCATTAGGGAAAATGTAGGAAAAAGAAAGATATCTCCCCAATTATGATCTAATCTTTTGTTATTAAGGAGCAAGGCTGGTCTTAAAAGACTCTTCAAAATCTCAAGGGCCCTAAAATAGCCTAGATCTAACATTTTCATTATAACTGTACTGAAATTATTGAAAAATGAAACAAAATCAAAGTAATCATAGGAACTATCCCATACCCATGTCAACAATTGAATTGGCAAGTCTCCATTGGCATTAGAAGTGTGATCAATGAAATCTAGGCTTATGTACCCCATATTCTTGTACAGGATCAGATGCATCAGCAATGAGTAATGATGGAATTAGAAGTTTCCCATATTTCCACTTTGTGCCAATTCAATATTACCCTTCATCTTCTCCAGAGTATACTCAACATAGTCATATTCTCCACCATGGTAGGAGTCTTGCACATCTCTGACAATGATAAATTGGGCTCCATACACCATGTCAGTTCCATCTATGCCAACCACCTTGTGGACACCATACACTGTTTTCACAAAGTGGTTCTTGAACTTGTCCATAGGCATCTTCTTGTCCACCTTCTTGGGGTAGTTACCCACTTGTTTCAGGTCCATGGGAATATGCTGTAACATAGACTTCCTTGTGTAAGCTTTGGTGTTTGTTTCAAACTTCTCTTGCAAGTCAACAAGGTCAACTGGTTTGCTCATAGCACCATCCAATCCAAATGCTTCAATGAAAGAAGCTCGATCCAGTGTGCATAAAACGGTTCCATCCCTCTTTTGGAAAGACTTCATAGCCGGATTGTATGACTTGATTAGGGCCTTTACCAAATCAACGTCTACAAAAACCTCTGGAAAGATAAGTTTCGCCAGATTCTTCTTCCAAGGATTGCAAACAAGGATCTTCTCATCTTGGTTATGGTAAAAATATCTGAACAATTCGTAACGAGTGACTCTAGGGCATGTAGCATATTGACAAAATGAATAAGGGTCTCTGAAGTCATGGTCATTTGCACTAATGGCATTAGAGGATTCTGGGAACAACCTAATCCATTCTTCAACAAACCTATTAGGTTTCTTCTGCTCGGTTTTCCCTCCCTTGGAAGTTGAAGTTTTTGCAACTTCCATGTCTGAAGCTTTTATCTCTTCCACATCTTTATCAGACATCTTTGAGAGTAGACTGAAAATACTGGGAAACCTCTGCAAATAGCTCTGAAAATAATAATCTTCTGACACTGAAAGCTCTGAAACCTCTAATCTCTGCAAATGGTAATGAATTACTAGATTATGGAATGTTTTATGCTAAGCGTACTTTCATCAACCTTCTCTGTGCATGATATTCTACATGCTCAAGCCTTAAATTCAGTGTTGTCTGTCATCTCAGATGGAGAGTCCACATAACTATTCCAGCTCAGAAACTTTTTAACTTTACTCAAATTTCATTGGCCAAGGTCTCTTGTTATTCCAACTCAGGAGAGCAAAGTTCACTTTTTCATGTCAAACTAGGGTTCACGATCTTACAACATACTCTAAAAAGGATCCCTTCATATCATCTTAGGCGGGGAACTTTAGCTCTACGATCTTACGATCATTTGAATTCAAACCCTTTATCGCTCTATCGTAAGCCTTGGAAATGGCCCTTACGATCCTACACTACACCAGTTATTGTGACATCGGAGGTTACCCTTAAGCCTCCTACGATCTTACAAGGCATGGTTTATACACATTGTCGCAGCATCTTATCTTGCTTTTCTTTGCCTTATAATCTTACGATTGTGGTTAACTAGACCTTTTCGTAACTTCGGCAGCCACCCTTACGATGTTACAAGCATAGCTTGGGCATAACATCGTAACTCAACTTTTCCTTCCTTATGACCTCCCGATCACAGTCACTAAATTGTCATTGTAGCATCAAAGGTTACCCTCAACTACTATTACTGACTTATGACCACGACGACAGTTATTCTTTCTTTATCGTAGCCGAGGCAACATCAATTTTCATCTTTACAAACTCACAATCTACACTGCTTCGTAGCTTCGTAAAGCTTTGAACTTGCCCTTGAGATCTCACGATCTACTACTTGTCATAGCATCAGAAGATATGACTTGCCACATGTCTTAAAAACTCATGCAAATGCGCCTGGCCCCACCTTGCTTTATCATCTTACAATCCTCCCTTTATCGTAATTGGACACCCCAAAATTTGCTTCCACGATCCTACGATCATGACCCTTTCGTATCTTCGGAAGTCTTCTTAAAGACCTTCATGATGTCTCGATCTTCCCTTTGTCGTAAGATCAAAACTCAACACATTACCTTTGCACTTCTATGTTCTTGCGATCTAACGATCACTACTTTATCGCATGGTCGAGAGCCTCCGTTTCTGCTTGATCCCACGATCACTAGTTTGTTGTAACATCATACACCTTGGTTTTAAAACCTTTCCATCAAATACCTAAGATGACACGACATGAGGGGAATTGTAAGATTGAGGACGTCATCTTGAATACTTGCGATGCTATGACCATAACATATCTTAAGATTGCACGAGGGGAATTGTAAGATCGAGGACGTCATCTTGAATACTTGCGATGCTATGACCATAACATATCTTAAGATTGAGAGATTCAAACTTTACCCCTACGATCCTTCGCTAATCCTTATATCGAAACATCGAGAGAGAGAGAGATTTTAAGCTTACGACTAGACGTCTAACCCTTGATCGTAAGATTGTATCAAATGATTTCAATGACATACAATCTCCCGCTCAGAATAAAACCTAGGGTAAGGGCAAGAACGATTGCCGATTTTAATGAATTTTTTCATGACAAGGGTAAGGATACGACCTTAGGATAACAAATTATTCCACTAGGGCAAGATTTTCAACACTGGACTAGGGAAAAAATAACCAAGTTAAGGTTCATCTTGGAAACTAATAACAAATAAAGCACAAACCCAAACAATGCAACACAATTCAAGGTAATTTCACAATAATTTTTTAATTTTTTGGCACAGTGAAAATAAGGGCTATCATATCTTTCTTATAATCAAGTGAGCACGATGTGGCATCCAAATGGTGCTAAGTAAATATCTGATATTTTATCATATAAATAATCATGCGACATGTGAAGGGACATGTTTGGAAATATGAAGAGACTTGCATTTGGTAAATGAAGAGACCTTCAATTATAATATGAAGTGTCTCTCAACTCAATATACATATATATATGATTGCTCTGAGTGATAGTATTATATTCAGTTGAAAGCATTGTACTTGGATATTTATTATTTAAATAAAAGATATATTTTTTAGTGTGGTTTGGTTTTTCCCTCAAGTTGGAGAAATTTCCACGATAATTTGTTGCGTCTTTATGTGCCTTTTTGTTCTTCTTTTGTTTATAACTTTATTGTCATTATCTTTATTTTGGGCTAAACATTAACACAATTATGCACCTTTTGGAACCATTTTAGCCTTCCTTAGTGTGTTCCTTTTCTTTTTTGATTGGCAATGGGCGAAGCCTAGATTATTTGTTCTTAAGTTATTATAAAAAAAAATTAGATTAATTATTATTATGTGTTAAATTTGAGTAGATTTGAACTCAAGACCTCCCACATGTGAGGCTCATAATTTACCACTATGCTATAGGCTCTTGCCTCCTCCTTAGTGTGTTTCTTACTAAGGCCTCATATTGCATTTAATTATATACAAAAATTAAATCAAGGTCCTTTTCTTCCTCCAAGCTTGCACAAAAGTCTAAGTTGACTCTAATTTCTACGCTCCATTTCCCATTTATCTACCTATTTCACATTAAAATCACAATTTCTCATTTACCTATTTGTTTTTCTTTGAACCACTTTCACACCCAAGATATCCGATATTTTCTCGATAAGTAGACCTTGTTTGGTATGGGTCCCATAAGTTGACCGTACTAGTATAGGTTGAGGTCGATCTATACCTAAGGTTGTTAATTTGCAGGATTCTGGGGCCCATTTTGGGTTTCTTCATTTTTCTCACCAAATGTTGTCGGCCCTCTCAATTTTGAAGCCCAAAGTTGCTATCAAAGGAGGCATTCTCCCTTTATTTGATCATCCTTCAATTGCTAGACAAGGTCCACACACACAATTCATGAGCATCCACTCTCAAGCAATCAAAGGCAAGCATTCAAAGAGTTCAAGAAAGAAAGCAAATATTCATTGGAGTTCATTCATTCATCCATTAATCCATCCATCAATCATTCAAGTATTTATGCATTTCCTTCCATAGATCTAGCTTGTTTCTTCATTGGAGAGTAAGGAGCTGGCCATCAAAGGAGGAGATCTACATTCATATATTCAAGTCCTCTTCTTCTTCAATCCTACATTGAGGCAAATTACAAGCATCCACTACATGAGGTTTTGTCTTACATGATTTCCTTTTGGGTTTCTGAGTTGAGTCAAAGCTATTTCATCAACATCTTCTTCTTCAATCCTACATGGAGGCAAATTACAAGCATCCACTATATGAGGTTTTGTCTTACATGATTTCCTTTTGGGTTTTTGAGTTGAGTCAAAGCTATTGCATCAACATACTTGATCACATACTAAACACAATTGCATCTACATGGTATGATAAATTCCATTGTTAGATTTAACTTTAATACATGCTAGAATTGCATTTATTTCAATTCAAGGTTAATTCCTAAATGGGGGCTTAACCAAGACAAACCTCCTCCCCTAACATTTTCCTCTTCTCTCTGGTGTGTAGGCATAGGTTCGGAAGAGAGATATAGTTGCAGATCCAAGGATCCATTCAGAAGAACTTTCTAGATCCACTTTCTTTTTTGGATTTTGATATTCTCAGGTATAGGTTGAAGTTGACCTATAACCTACAGTTCAAAAGTATATTTTTAGTTGCAGATCTAGAAAGCCCAATAGAAGATTTACCAAACCCAAAAATCTTTTTGTTTCTGGGGCAGTCAAGTATAGGTCGAAGTCAACCTATACCCAAGTCGGCCTATACCTAGAAGCACAACAAAGAACTACTCATTTCAGATTTGTAAATTGTAGGCTATGAAGTATAGAAATTAGGCCATTCTAGGACTCCGACGGCAAAAAATTGGCCTCAAAATGTTCCTTTTCCACTCATTTTTCAGGTGCACACATTCCTATCTCCTTTCTTTGCATTTACTTTCATAGGTTAGATTCATCTCTTCCATATCATTTATGACTCGTTCTCTTAGGGAAAGGAAGACACCACATTCCAAGATCCTACACTGTGAAGATCATGAATTGGCACCTTACCTTGTGCTTATCCAGTTTCCTTTGCTTCAAAGTTGTGGATCTTCCTACATGTACCTATAATTTGGTGAGTGATCTATCCTAGAATTTCTCACCATTTTATATGTTACAGCAGTTAATGGATTTCAGTTCATTTTGGTTATATTGATTTTCTAATTAGAATACAGATGTATATTTTGTTCTGTCAATGAAAATAATATAAGGAGAAATTGTATATTTATATGTGAAAATTTGGAAATAAATTGCTGATACATATTTATGGTATTAAGATAGCAAGATATTATTTCAATGACGTAGATATCTAATCCATCCATGTTGTGGATGCAAAAGGAGAAGCATCCCACAAGTGAGAAAAGAGTATCATCAGTGTAGGAGCACACAAGCAAACAGTGAAAGTCAGGAATGCCATACAAGCTAGTACCTCGACCACTATCAACTCCTTAGAAATAGACATGTGGTAAGTGGATATCTAGGAGGTCTACTTTTCCTAGGCATAGAGTTTGCTCATTGATTTAGTAAACAACCTGGAAATCATTATTTAATTATAATATGTATATATATATAATTTAATTGTCCCAGGAAGGAGAACCAGACTTCCTAGTATGTATGTGTGTGAGTGTGTGTATATCAATATGACTTATTATTATTTTGTTCACATCTTGCATTCTCATGAAATTAATTTCTGATCATGTAGTGATCAGATGTTAAGTATAGCATGTCTTTTGTTGGGGAGTTCTTGCTGGTGGTGGCAAGAGTAACTCCCTCTTGCCACATCAGCTAGGAATTGCCAGTCTAAGCTAAGAAGCTCGGGTAGGATAAGGGTAGCCCATGTTTTCTTGCAAATTTTAGAAAAAGTAGCATGTGTAGTGATTTTTGTGTGAAACATCATTTGTTTTGTCTTTTGCTACAACTGTTGGTATGACTCTGAGCTAGTCGTTATCACTTGCTGCTCAATTCCTCCTTAATTGTGCATAGAAAGTTCAAAGCAATCGTGTTCTTGCTGCGATTTATCTTCAACTTCAAATGATAGATTTATCAAAGGATGCCTGAAGTAATATTATATTTCTTTTTTGGATGATTATGCAATAATGTGGGCTATGGTTGAGTTGATGTCTTCTTTCGGAGATTTATGTGATCGTCTCTTTATATACATAAAAGATGTGTTTCTGAGTCATGATTGATATACGTATGCACTGCATTTTGATTTTTTAACAAGATAGAATCTCTGCTATCATTATCTATATCATCATGTAATTGCTTCTGAGTTTGCATATGGTTGGGAAATATTTCCTCTGCATCACGACATTGTTATTTATTTGGGGCCTCATTCTGTAGTAGATTAATCTAGAAGCTAAATATTTTTCCTGATTACAAATCTTGTGTAAATTCCTCATACATGTCTTTATGATTTTTACACATCGAAGAAGTAATAACTTATTTCACGCAAAGAAATTGATAATCTATGTGATTGTAATGAATCCAAGTCTTGGTTAGGATAGAATCAACGAGGCTAAGCTTTTACAAAATAATCCTAGTTATGGTGTGCCCTATCAGGTCCCTTTTGGTTTGTTTAATATTTCTCTCTGGAAACCAATCAAGTTTTGTGTATGAACCTGAGCCTGTGGGGTTTAATTTTTTAACCTTTTGGATCTCCTTAAACTTGTAATGGACCAAACCGGTTAAGATATATCCCTGGGATGGGTAGAACATAGACTTTTATAGAGTCTTACCAGCAGAGGTTATTGCCATCAGGATTGAGATATCTGATGTAACGAACCAGGATTTCCATGGGACAACTTTGGTGGTGACATAGACCACACAGGTTATGTGCTTGTACTTTCAAAACCTTGGCCAAGGTGGCACTATGCTACAGGTAGTATATGTCGGTCACTTGAACCAGTAGTTAAATGTCTAGCTAGGAAGGTCACCAGTTAGGCAAGGATGTCTTTAGGATGACTGGTTAAGATGGTTGTGGGATCTACAACAAGCCTTGGATGAAAGAAAATGGAAACCATACTCATGTACTCCTGGGAAGGGTTGGGCTACTTACGCTGGAAGTTGTGTGGCTGACAATTAGTCATAATCAAAGGATCCATGGTTGGGTGGTAAAAGGAACCTGATGATACTCTTTCACCCATGATGGACAAATTTCCAGGAAGGAATAATTGAAAAGATCAGTATGTTCAGGTTCTAATTCTATTAATTTATTTCTGTTAAAGCAATATTTTCTTTTCTTAAAAGAATTTATTCCTGGAAAGTATTTGTGAAAGTAAGTTAATTTCTGCTTCATGTGAACATCAGTTAGTAACTATATTGAAATGTTAACTATAATTCTTTCCATGCTCTTAGGAAAATGAATCTTAGTTGTTAAAGTTACCTTTTCAATAATATTAGCTTTACTTTAATTTTAATTATATAAGTAGGATTCAGTTGTGACAAAAGTGACTTGATATCCATCAACTCAAGCCCCAATAAATTCAAAGAATGCATGTACTGGAGAAACATAAACATAGTTAAAAATTCTCATAATGTTTCAATGTAAATAGAACATCACTACAAAAAAAATTATGATAAAGTCCCTTTGAATCATTTTTGAGTGAAAGAGTTGGGGGAAGGAATTTAGTTAAGATCCATGTGGATGTTAGTATGTTGTGTATGCTATGAAATATTATAATATTTTCCTCTTGCAAAACTCATTTGATAAACATTTGGACATATAGATAAAGGATACACAAAATGTAAATATATTAGATGGAAATAATTGAAGTGAGCTTGCAAAAGTTTAAAAAATCTATAAGAAATTAATTAGTGAATATAATTCATTCAAAAGGCATGACAAAAATATTCATGCGGCATGGTCTATGGAGAAAGATCTTTAATCTAAGTTACTCGGTATGCCCTTAAGGCATCCTCCGCTCATATTGGTTACGTCTGAGTATAGGTTTGCCCAGGGATACACCTAGGCATCTTGGTACACTCATGAGTCAGGTAAGAACTTGAGTGCACCCAGAGGCACTAGGTGACAAAAAGAAAGGAAAAAAGACAAATTTTTACACTCTTTTTAATAGCTAGTGGAATCCCTTGTCATATAAGAAATTTGATTACAAGGAAGGGATCTAGGAGTGGAGACCGAATCAAGAACTTCAACGACTAAATTTGTCACTATTAGTATTAAATGCCAATTGATAAAGATAAATATTAAATATTTAACTATGTTCCCCCAAGTTTCCAGGACGGGGACAGCGGGAGACAGCAGGACGGGTTTCTGGGATGGCAAACTTTTTTGGCAATTTTGGGGATGGGGGGGGAACGACAAACGGGGACGGCTATATATATAGGGAAATTTTAAAATATACACTAAAATTTGCAAATATACATGTCATTCTTATGAAACTAGGCACAAAATTTGTACAAGCTAAAACATTATAGAACCTTAACATACACCATTTGAATGCCATCTAGAAAATAATAACCGATTTTAGTACTTAATTGTCAATATGCATATCGATATGTGAACTAAAATATTTAAATATAAGTTTAGTATTGAACAAGATCATAAAAATCTGGAAATCTAAATATACCCAAAGGCTAGAGGGCTGCCATAAAGTTTCATCATCATGTTCAAGTTCAACATAGAAAACAAAATATAGAAAAATGAAGCTAACTGCTACTAAAGCTCTTGGAAGCAAAAAAATCACCTCCTCTTCTTGCAAAATGAAAACCCCAGCCAGCTGCAACACACTCCAACTTCACAAGAAAAACCAAACAAATGACAAAACAACAATTTAACGTGGTTCTTTTGACCTTTTAGGGCATTTGGAGGGATGGAGCCCACTAGACGACCAAGTAGGGACAGACAAAATAAAAAATTAGTTTTAATTTTTTTTTAAGCTTCACAAAAGACAGGGACGGCCAGTCATCCCCGATACAGTTAGGGGACTTGTGGACATCCCTTTTCTATACCAGAGACAACCAATCATCCCCTTTTTTCTCCCATAAGTCCCCAAGTAATGGGGACGTCCCCTGCATTTTTGGCCTAATTGGGGACAACTAGGGAACGTCCCCTACCCATCCCCCCATCCCTGGGATGTCCCCATCTTAGAAACATGGGCTTTTTGGCCGAGGATGCGTCCTCGAGGTACATAGATATTTAATTATCAATTGACATTTGATATTTAATTTTATCACTACCATTTTGGCATTTGGCTTTGATCAATAATTAAGCATCATAGAACATACTATCAAATGAATTTGGTTTTACAATTCTGTATATTTCTTTATTTTGTGTATATATATATACCCAAGGGCCAAAAATAATGTTTGTACCCATGTGCCCAATTCTAATTCCTGTATGGACAACTTAGTCTCTAAGTAGCAAGTACAATTAGAATTTTGGGTAGTGACCTACTTCTACATAGCACGATTTATTTAATTGTGAATTCAATATCATACCACTATCCACATATTGTTACAAGCTAGGGTTACAGCCACTAGACTTATAGAACACGTGAGGCAGTTAAGCCATGTCACGAATCCCGAAGGGGAACGTTGGCAGTTAGTAAAACAATCCCCCTTCCAACATTACCCGAGGAGAATTGAACTGATAACCAAGCTTTGATACCACTTGTTACAAGCTAGGGTTCTCGTTGCACCAAAAGATCGACTTGTCAATGCCCAATACAACCTCTAGACTTAGAACATAGGAGGCAGTTAAGCCATGTCACAAGTCCCGAAGGGGAACATTGGCAGTTAGTCCAACACATATTGCCTAGATATGTGCTTTAGAAAAAAGACGATGTTTGTCATTATAATGCTCCTTGGTAGCTGCAAAGTGAATCCAAATTGTTCATCAATGAAAATGAACATGAGCTTATTTTGGTAGGAAACAATGAGAGTTAATATGCAAAACCTAGCTACTAGTTATGCATTTTATATGGAGGGAAACAAAAATTGTTGACCTTATCTATTCCTAGTTGTACTCATGCCCAAGAACTAGTCTTGATCCCAGGTTTACAACTCTCCTTCCCTAGGTTAGATCTACATTGACAAAAGTGAGTCATTTGCTTCTAAAATCCAAAACCTAATTTGGGGCCAACTTTACCTTTCTTTATGACAATTGTGTGATGACTCAAGTTACAGAAGCATTTCATTTACCTTGGTGTTGTGCTTAAAGGTGTAACCCTAGTTCATCCTAGGCATCCAATCGTTGCATGATAGACCTAATCCTAGAGCTATCATATTACCATGCCAATGTATTATTAGAGTATCTTAACAGAATATTTACATCTAAGGCATCTCAAATGTTTGAGTGCTGTCCTCAATCTGTCATCTAGTCATTGACTTGGCATTCTTCTTGGCTTGACATAAGGGAAACAATTATCCTTCCTAATTGTAAACTACAAAATACAAGAACCAGCTTTTATGCTAGAACAAACTGAAAACATCAAGGCAAATTAAAAGTGAAACTCTAAAAGTTTGCAGAGACTGGGTCCATAGGTACATACAAATCTGTAAGATGGATCAGATTTGAAGCCACTGAAGTTGTCTAAAATCCATAGATGGCATTATACTTATTCCAAGGACCTGACTGATTTTCACTGATATTTCTGTGCCATATGCAAATCATCTTTTGACATGACACAGCTTTCCAACTAAATACTATTTATGTATTTCCCAAAAGCATTTTATTCTCCCTCTCAATAAGAGTAGAGGGTTGTATATTTTCCTTTTCAACTAGAAATGCTTCAAAAGAAAGCCTTCTGATTATTTATTTAAAAAGGAATTAGTATTGTAGGGAAGCTTGGCAACAAGCAAAATGTCACTAGATTTTAACCAGTGGTAATATTATTTTCCAAATAATTGAGAACTCGTATGAATGATAAGTCCTTTGTGAAACAGAATACTTATATAGACAAAATGATCCCATTACTGATGAGCTCAAGGAAATATTAGAACAGCTTACAATAGGGCTTGCAGAGAAGTGATGAACAGGACTATTTTCTGCAGATGCAGATAATATTTATATGTTTTGGTCTCGCTCGATGTGTGCGATTCTCATCATAGAGATTGCAATTATAATAACTAATTTAGGGACAGGCCTTTGTAATCCTTTATAGTAAAACAAAAATTGGTACTAAATTTTAAACAACAAAATCTACTAAATCATTCAATCAAGCAGTAAAATTCACTGCCACCAACTCTTAGACTCTCAGAGTGAATTAAATATGAGAAAGATATAAGCTTTTGGAACAGAAAATTTCAGAACACTCTTTTCTGGTTAGAGACAGTATCGTTTACCTTCAGTCCACTAATGCAATTCCATACACCTTCATCTCGATTGTGATGCACTTCAATTACCAAACTTTTCAATCCTTCCAACACTTCTATACCTGCAATACTCTGCAGCTGATTACATTCTCTAGTCTTGATGTGCTGGAGACAAGGTAAATGTGCAAGGCTTGGTAACTCTCTTATCCCTTTACAGCGGTCTATTAATAAACTTTCAAGCCCTGTCAGATTAGCCAACCCTGATATTGTTTTCAAATTGCCACAATCGTACAAGCTAAGAAAATTCAGAGTCGCTACCAGCTTTAAGTCCACTTCAGCTAGATTGTACATGCGTGAAAGCTTGAGTGATTCAAGAATGGGACAGATCTCTGTACTGATTAACAACTTTGATAAAGGTAAATTGTCAAAATGTATGGCTTGAAGACTATTCAAGCAGCTGCAGGTACGAGATTTACAGTGAGCTGAATCGTTGCTATTGTTCAGACACAATTCCCCACTTAATGAGACATTCCTCAACACCAATCTTCTAAGACTGTTGAGTTTTCTAAGTGACTGTGAGAAGGGCCTCCCTTCAGTGCTTGTGGTCTTGAAGGATTCATTTATTTGTAGAACTTCCAAATGATTGAGCATTCCTATTAAGTCTGGAAGCCTTTGCAATGAGGGACAATTATTAACCTCCAGTTCTCTCAATTGGAAACTGGCCTAGAATTCACAATATATTTCCAAAAACAAGTTAGTACTTATCAGTAACAATCTTTCCAAAATGACTCTTCTGAAATGTATCTTCTCCAACAGGGTCTAGGTAGCCATCACATAAATTTGCAATTTCTTAATATTGGAAACAGTTAAGTAGGCTGCCCAGTGAATAGCTGATCACATTTTCCAGTGATAAAATATGGTCAGTGATAAACTGTGCAGACCTACTGGTGTTTTCAAATTGATTGAGCGGAGAAAAGAGAGATTCAATTTACAATAAAGAAATATAGCATAACTGGGTATCACTGTGCTGGTTCTTGTTTTGGCTTCCTTGTATCATGCTCCACAATTGTTCTAGAAGACCTTTAACACTAAAGCCATGGAACCTGGATGGAAGAATGGTCCGTAATTGTTCCAAAGGTCTCAGAACACTTAAACCATTCATGCTTTGCAGAGGACTACTCCACAATTGTTCTACAGGTCCATTAACAGTGAACCCATGCAATTGTCGCAGAGGAATCCATAAAGGAATGCTCTTTAATACACCATCAAGCTGAAGCCACAGGAGGGTGTTTGATTTTTCAGCACTGCCACTTAAGTTTCCTTTAAAATATCTAATCCTACAACCCATGGATTTGTCCCAAATTGAATGGAAACACCTGCTATTTGTCTCTTCCAGGAGTTTTCTGAATCCTTTTTCTTCCTGCATGTAAGGATCGACATTAAATTTTTGCTTTGTTTAACAAAACGAAATTGAAATGATTTAGTATTCAAGTTACCTTCTTAGAAGCACACTACATGTTAGATATTTCTGGAAAATCAGCTCAAATCACTTATCCTTGAATACGGACTCAATAGTGAGATCTATCTCAAAGACAGATCATGTATCCTTTATGATAGATCCAGAAGTGATATCTAAAGCTTCTCACACTAATTGTGTTGTCAACTTGGTTACAGAAATTTTTACCAATAATTCTAGCCTCATCTCTTTACAGTGTCAAGCCTTTGCATTCAAGAGTGAGGGGATATTCATTTTGCCACTGAGGAAGACTTGATCCTCCATGAATTATTTCCAAGTCATTCAACTTTGCCAATACACGAAAAGCCACTTGACTATTAATTAATTAATTTTCAAAACATAAACAAAAAATCATACCATAGGTCTAAAACTTTGGTGCTGCCACAGCCGAGGAGGACCCAATTCAACTGCCATTTGTCTTCCTAGATAACGGAGATGGTCATGCATTCTGAATGGAAATTCTAACTCCCACATAGTATGCTTAACCCCATCTTCGAGAAGCTCAACCAGACACTTATCTTGCAGGGTTTGAAGTGCATGCTCAGCACTCCATCCCGACCACTTCCATATTCTAATAGCCACATCCTTATCTCTAGAAGAAGAGAATAACTGAAAATCTCCCTCCGTTCTGAGGAAGAAACATGCAATATCTATGAAAATTTGTTTCTCCTCATTATCTAGACCATCAAAGCTGATCTTGAGCCTTTGCATTATATCCTGAGGAAGGATTTTCCTAATTTTGTTCAATTCTAACTGCCAATAACTCTTATTACTAGCATAAACATGGGCACCCAAAACTTTGAGGGAGAGGGGCAAGCCTCCACAAAATTGAACGAAGCTCTGCACCAAATCCTCGTAGCCAATAGTAGGATATGGTTGATGAAAAGCATGCCAACAAAAGAGCTCATTGGCATGATGTGTATCCATTCCCTTTACATTGTAACAAATATTGATATCTGCGCGTATTAACACCCTCTGGTCACGGGTTGTGACAATGACCAGACTACCAGGACTCACAACAATATTAGTCAAGAGAGCATCTAACTGGTCTGGGTGATCAATATCATCTATGATGATAAGGAAGCGCGAGCTGCTGCATGTGGACAGACGATGTCTGAGATAGTTTGTTCCTTCAATTATATTTGCAAACTTGCGATCCTCATCCAGGAGGTCTTTCAGAAGCTGACTTTGGAGGAGGTGCAATTTACCTTGTTTTGTTGCTTCTCTCACATAATCGAGAAAACATGACGCATTGTAGTCTGAACGCTTAGAATTAAAAAACTCTTTTGCCAGGGTTGTTTTCCCACATCCTCCCAGTCCGAAGATGCCAACCAACTTCCCTTCTTCTTCCTCTGCCTGTCCACAATACCCTTCAAAGTCTTCTACGAGTTCAGTAAGTCCTACTGGATGTTTCGCTACATATAAAGGTTTTCTCTTTTGGATCTCCTTCACGGCAGCAGCCACTATTCTCTGACACAGACTGCTGAAAAAGAGATTGTTATTCCAAGGCAACGCGTGAGGAAAGAGTATAGGAGGTTAAAAAGATATGTTGTATTAGAATGCGCATTTGTGAATCCGTGGTGTATAACACTCGAGAGTAAAGATGGTTTACTCTCGGTAATCCATTCATTCATCTACGGAAAAATCATATTAATTTTGGCAATTGATGAAATTGTTAAACAATACTGAGCTGGGATCCATTTTTTCAGTTGTCGAAGGGGTTGTTTGCAATTTTTTGAAATAGGAAAAATCCAGAAAGCTAGAAAACAATTTTTCAGTCGCATAAAGTGATTGAGCAGTCAATTTTGAAGATCTATGAACTTTGCGATTGATAAGATGGATAACTTTAAAATACCATGTGATTGAAAATATTAAATGGTATGATTCGGGTAAACACATGATATTATACAGTCAAGTCAATTCAGGACAGGGGAAGGCAGATGCGCCTTTATTTTTAAAATGATAAAATTTAAACAAGATAAAATAAATGGAATTTAAAGGCAAGAGCCTAACTTGTGAACCTCTTGTGGGAGGTCTTGGGCACATATAAATAATGAATTACAACAAATAATAATTAATCTAAGCTTCGGCCGTTTACCACCAAAAAAAGTCACGGAAAGCCGGAGGAGCAACCTCAAACAACCCCTCAAACATATTAAATATTAAATACAAGAGAAAACCAGAATAATGGAAAACAAGCGTATCAATCACAGAGCCTTACTAATTAGCCTTAAGGGGGCTGTTATGCAATTCTGAGAACGCTGGACAGTAATTTATTTTAGAAAAATGAAAAATAAAATTAAAATATCATACTTGTTATGCTTTTTGAGTTCAAAACCAGCGAAATGCGACGCAGAGTGGAGAGCTGTTCCCCACTTCTCCAATCTGTCTAGATACCTCCCTTTCCTTTTGTAGTGAGAAAATGCTTTAGCATAGGTTCCCTGATGGATGTGGCGAAGCTCTGAAGGTTCCACTTGGTAAAACACTGGAATAAATAGCGCCTCCGTCTGTTGCAACATTAAGACCAGCTCGTCCAGACACCACTTGGATTCTGCAAATCCTCTGGAAAAGATGGCGATTTGAACGCAAGATGAGCAGATGACATCTTGAATTGTACAAGATAATACACTCGCCGCCTTGTATTTCGCCAGAATCAAGAAATGCTCGGTGCCCGCTATTACGAAGGGACTCGTATATTTGTTTAGCCAGAGTTTCTTTGACATCAGGGCCGCGGTGGCTAATAAATACATCGTACGATTTTGGACATGTAGCTGCCCTTTTCCTTCCAGTTCCTTCGCCGTCTTCATGTGGCACATATTGTTCTTTAGAAGAGGAAGAGGAGGAGGAGGCTGCCATTAGCCGAGGAACAGAGCTCATTGAAGTCAATTTCGAAAATTTAAGATCGTCATTGCAATATAGAGCACGGATTGCACTGTCCTGTGTTAGATTGATTGACTAAGTTGTCTTAGGTCAAGAACGAATCTCCTATAAAGTCTCCTCTGTTTTGGTCAAAACTGTAAATTTAATCATCAAAGAGTGCTGCACATCTGATTTTCAAAGGAGTCTGCAAATTTTGCGTGCTCGACGATCCTGTGCTGATTTTTTTTTTTTTATTGAAACAAAGCAAATTTACAAAGAATAACAGCTACATGAGGTAGCTGGAAGAGAGATACAACATATAAAACAAATCACTACAAAACAACTGGCATTACATTGAAAAGACATGACAAAATACTTTGCAAAGGTCCATATGGCAGTCATTTTGAAGCTGATTCACTTGGTCTTTAAGTTGTTGCTGTATGGCCGACGGATTCCTTTTAGATAAATCTGATATTTGAGACAATAAAAAAGCAACCTGAAAAACTACATCAGAGTATAACATTAAGATGCCTCTTTCCTGCAAATAATTGCCTGAAAAAATAGCACTGCATCTAGTTTTCCAAATATGTCTTAGGATAACTTGCCTAATAGAATCGGCAATAACATCCTTATGAAGGCCAAAACCAAGGAGAGCTTCCTTCCAATTCCATTTATGGTGAAAAATAGCTGAAAAGTTTTTAAAGATAACATTCCATTGCTTTTTCACATAGGGGCAGTCCCAAAATATATGTTTCATATTTTCCGTATACAAACAAAAAGGGCATCGAATTGGTTGCACTGCAATGTATTTTAATTTGTCACCAACAGGTAATTTGTGGTGTAAAACCTTCCAGGCTAGCAATTGTGAATCTGTATCAGCTTTGAATTTCCAAACTTGTGCACTCATATTGATCCATCTCTTCATACTAAATCTGCATTTCCATTTCTGATTGAGACGAGGGAGGATAGACCAATGAGGTAAGGAGCTCAAATATGCTTTCTTAAGTGGAAGATGGTTAAAATGAGATGTAGAGAACCATTTCCAGTCTTTAAAAAAGTTGCATTCTCTTGGAGTGCAGATTTTAATGGACAACTCAAGAGGAACTAATGACTGTACAAATATGATAAACGGCTTGTATTTGTTATCTAGAGAAAATTGGTTTTTAATCTTCAGCAATGAAGCCCACTCAAAAGTACTAAAGTCCCAAATGTCCTTAAAGTTTCTCACACCTTTCTTGAACAAATAAGAGGCATGCTTTGGAAAGCAAATAGCAAGGGGTAAGTTGTGGTATTGAACCAGCTTGTTCCACCAAATGGAAGAAGAAGCAAAGCTGAAACCATGTTGCAAAGAGGAATCATTCCACTGAAGATAACGACAAACATGTTGCCAAGCCTTCCAAATGGATTGCAAGGGAACAGAAGCCTTGATTTTAAAAAAAGGAGCCATGATGATCTTGTCAAGCCAATTGATTGCCTACCATTTTTTATTTGCAACAGCCTGCAACACACGATTACGAACAAGAATTTTCCATGGTTCATCTCCTTTAACAACTCTTAGTATCCATTTTGCAACGAGACACACCCCTTGAGTCTTAGGGTCAATAATTCCCAACCCACCCCTATGCCTTGGTTGAATGCAATGAGACCAAGAAGCACCAATAAATCCATCATTTCCATCCCATTTAGACCAAAGGAATTTTCGAATAAGTTTGTTCAATTCTTCATATTTCCTCTTTGATGGCATCCAACATGAGGAATAGTAAACATGAGAAGCAATGAATATTTTATTTGCAACTTGTATTTTCCCTGCTAAAGATAGGAATCTATAATTCCAATTGAATAATTTCTCTTTAAGTCGATTGAGAAACCACTTCCACATGTCTGAAAGAGAAACTCCAATACCAAATGGAATGCCCAAATATCTAGTGATCTCACCATGCCTAATATGCCTCCATTCCTTAGGAATCCACTCTGGAATCTGCTCAGAATGGGTCATCATAAATTCAGTTTTACTATGGGCCAATTGGGAGCCAGAAACAGCACAATATAATTCCAATATATCCAACACATTATTTAGCTCTGCTTCAGAATTTTGCAAGAACAGCATGCTGTCATCAGCAAAATGAGAGTTAATAACCAACTGATTTTGAGGAATGGAAATCCCTTTGATGAGATTCAAATGGTTCGCACCATGAAGGAGGTATCCCAAGGCATCAGCTGTAAGAACGTATAAGAAGGGTGATAAAGGGCAGCCCTGCCTAATGGATCGTTGTAATTCAAATGGTGTTGTCAAAGAATTATTAATCACAATTTGAGCATTAGCATCCTGGAATTTTAACATGTTTTTGTAATTTAGGTCCAAAGCCCAACCAATGAAGCATTTTAAGAATGAAATCCCAACGAATTCTGTCATAAGCTTTATCAAAGTCTAGCTTAACCAACAATGCATTTTGCCCCGATTGTTGTGCCCATTCAATAGTCTCCCAAGCAAGCATAAGGCTATCCAAAATGAATCTGCCTTTAATAAATCTCGTTTGTTCAGGTCTAGTGATACTTTGAACCACTGGTTTGACCAAGACTAAAAAATCATTCATCAAACATAACTAAAACAAGACTAAAATTTTAAGAAATTACTGAAAGAATGATTATAAAGAATTTTTTTCATAGTATTGTCTATATCTATCCATTCGATGTTTTGGATCATATTGAATGAAGGAATGAATTTAAATGAGATACAGTTATTGAATGTCGTAAGAGTTACAATATTGACATATTTTTATATTTCATTTTGTTTTAACTTTTTTATTATGAATTTTGATTAAGAAGTTTGTTTACTTGATCAATTTTGTTTCTTTAGAATTATTTTTTCAAGAGTTAAATTAGATTGTTAGTGCTCAAAGTTTAATTTACAATATTAACATGTTTTCATATTTATTTGTGAGAGTTTTCTATTATGAATCTTGATCAAAAGTATGTTGACTTGTGAAGTTGAGGTAGGAGCATTTTGGGTCTTTGATCAATCTTGCATCAACAAAAAATATTTTCAGTTTTCTATACGAGTCTGTTGTTTGCGAAGTAGTCATTGTTGCTTTTGTTCTCATGTTATGTGCAGTTGTCATCTTGAGGACCTACCCTTGATCCTTGCCCTGAGTGCGCAGATTCGTATGTTGGATATTTCTCGAGCTCTGTGTCGATCTTTGCAATCCTTTTTCTATTTTTTTCACCTTGCATAATGTGTTGACCCAATTGGCGCAATTTCTATTGCTTATGTGGCATCTTGCGCAATTAGGAACTAAATCCTAACACATGTATGGACCTGTTGTCAAGAGTGCATAGCTTTATATGACCATTTGCGTGGGTTTTTTAAATCCTCCCAAGTATGGTCCTAAATTGTAATTAATGTTTGGCTAGCCAACCTATGGCTTAGCTGGCTATAAAAGGAAATTGATTAGATGTAAAGAAACAAGAAAGATAGTCAGGAAGAATGGTAAGAAGATTAGGAAGGTTGGAAATGGGAGTTAAGGCTCTGATTTTGTGTATTTCTTATTTTGTTTAAGGCCACAATCTAGAAAGCCTCATAGTTGGGCATGTTGTGGTTATTCTATATGTGAAGTGAAATAATTACACCTAGAATATGTTGTATCTGGCCTTGTGTACTACATGGTCTCATTTATAAAATGTGTAGCTTCCATGTGTAGATCTGAGTAGGGGTAGAAGGTTGCAGGTTGAGTTTTTCCCACATGTTGTTGTAGGGTTTTTCAAGCCCCTCCCTACATCAGGTGGTATCAAAGTGAAGTTCTTTCTTGTGGGTTGGATCATGGAGAACCTTATTGGATTGGTTGTAGGATGGCAGATTTGAACTCTAACTTATAACGTATAGAAGGTTACGATCTTGCATGAACTATTGTCAAGATGCTTTGCAATAGAGGAAATGTAGACAATCTTATAATGGACATGTTGAGGCAGATTACAACCAGGTTAGAAACTGTGGAGAAAATGCAGAGAAGAGGTATACATCTTGAAAATGTTATTGATGAAGAAGAGCAGCACCTAATCCTAATCCTGAACCAAAAATTGAACAAGATGAAGAAAGGCTCCTAAGAGTTATGTTTAGGGAAAATGCTAGATCTACTATTGAAGTTGCTTATTATGATGGAAGACTTGAAACTGATGTAGTATTTGATTGGATCTCCAAAATGGAAAAATACTTTGAGTATGAAGGTACTCCAAATAATAAGAAGGTTAAGATAGTAGTCACAAAGTTGAAGGTTTGTGCTTCTCTTTGGTGAGATCATTTATAAACTAAAAGACAGAAAAGGGGAAAAGAAAAATCAAAACATGGATGAAGATGCTAGAAAAGATGAAGAAGAAGTTTCTTCCAACAAACTACCAAGTTAGTTTGTTGAGAAAGATGTGAAATTGAGGCAAAAAGACATGACTGTGAAGGAATATACTGAGGAAATATGTAAATTGGATATCAAATGTAGACATGTAGATCATGAAATTGAAAAAGTGGCTAGATACTTGAATGGCCTGAGGACACCAATTCAAAATGAGTTCAGTTGTGTTAAGATGGATAGTGTAGAAGAAACATATCAATTTTCTTTGGAGACTAAAGAAAGATTGGCAAAGAAATGTGATAAAAGACAAAGAGGAAGAGGTGGCAAATTGAAATGAAAAAGAGGTAGAACATATGGAGAAGGTAATAGATCTAATAGTGCAATACCAAATAAAGGAAATTCAGAATGGAAGGAGGAACCTATTGGCAGAAGAGGTAGCTATACTAGTTACATTAGGAATAATAATGGTGGAAAAAGAGAAGAGAGGTCTTGCTTTAGAGGTACTTGTTACAATTGTGGAGAAGAAGGGCATAGGGCATTTGAGTGTACTAACTTTGGTAAGAATATTGGAGGTAGTAGCAGAAATTCTTTAACTTATGAAGAAGTTGATGAAACACCTAATGAACCTAAAAATGGTGAGAACCTAATGTTGATAAGGATCTTTTGGAATGAAGAAGATGAAAAGGAACCTATTTTAAGGAGAAGTCTGTTCAAAACCAAATGTAAGATAGTTGGGAAATGTTGCAAAGTAATCATTGATAGTGGAAGTTCAAATAATTTGGCATTTGAGGAGTTGGTTAACAAATTGTAGTTGCAGAGATTGAGACATCCTAAGCCTTAGCATGTTGAGGAGTATAAATTACTTGTAAATGAGCAATGTCTTATTAAATTCAAAATTGGAAATTATCATGATGATGTCTTGTGTGATATTATGCCTATGGATTATTGTCATATTCTTTTAGGTAGACCTTGGTAGCATGATAGACAAGCTTTGCATGATGGTAGATTGAACCAATACACTATTTGATTTAGTGGGAAGAAATAAATATTATTTTCTTTAATGGAAAGGTTTGATGAAAGGCATTGTACCACAGTCAGAGTATGCTTGGTTGAAAGCAATAAGTTTGCAAGAGAAATAAAAGAACATAATGTTTGTTATGCTTTGATTCCTAGAAAAACTAAGAAACAAGATGAATTAGAGCATGTGCCATAATTGAACCTTTGTTGACTAAATTTCATGACATCATTTATGATAATGTACCTAATGGTTTACCTCCTATGATAAGCATAAGTTGTTGTATGGATTTGATGTCTAGAGCTAGTTTTCCTAATAAAGCACCACATAGGTTAACTCCTAATGAAAAGATTGAGCTAAATGTTGGAAATAAAATGCAAGGTAGGTGGCTAAGAGGAGGGTGGTGAATCAAGAACCACTTAAACTTTTTCAATTAACCCACTTTTTTAAGTTGTCTAATCTACTTGCATGCAAGAAACATAAAGTAGTAAAGTAACAACAACATAACACAATATTTGGTAACCTAGAAACCCTCCAAGTAGAAGGTAAAATTAGGGTGGGGATGACACCCACAATGCTTCAATACTGTAGTAATAAAGTTGGCCTGTTAAGGCTTATAAATGATCACTTCTAGTGATCTTACTCAGTTAAGAGCAATAAGCACTATTAGATCCACTAAGTTACAAGATTTGGGACTAATGCACCTATTAGGATGAATTAGTGGATTAATCTCTGAAATACAACTCTGATTGTTGATGAAGATCCTTTGAAGTAAACTGATCACCTTACTATGATAGATGAGTCTCTTCCTTTCCATGAAATGCTTGTAACCTTCAAAATCTGCTCTTCCATGTTCGCTAATGTTCTTCAATTACAATTCTTACATATCATTGGATAAACAAAGTACTTCATACCTATATCCATCCAAATAATTCCTTCATAGGTCAGCTACAACATAACTAATTCTAAAAATAATTACAAAGTTGGCTTAGTGTTGTAACTCAGGTCCAATGGCTTACTTGGGCGATGCTAAAGATACTCAAGAAACATTGTCACCTTGGTTAACTCTAGCACTCGATTGATATTAGATGCTCGGTTCATGTTGATCACTCGATAGATACTTCTGACTCAGCTTGCATTGTTCTGCCAGCTTGATTATCACCTTGGAAGAAAATTGCTCTGCTGACTTGGTTCACATTGGAGCTCAGTAAACATTGTCAACTTGGTTGACACTACAACTTGGTGCAAACTATCAACTCGGTTGACACTACAACTTGTTGTGAACTGTCAACTTGGTTGACACTACAACTTTCTACAAGGTTAACTTAGATTGCTTGGTTCCTTTGTGAGCTCGGTTAACACTACATACTAGTAACTCAGTTACTATTGTCTTTTCATTATGACTAAGTGTTTTGACACTAATTGACAATATATCTTTCCATGAGATTACCGATCTCCCCCTTTGGCTTTAGTGGCAAAAACACTTAACATGCATAAGATCTTCAAAACTTCCTCAGTTAAACTCCCCCTTTGAGTATGCTTTGGTCTGTAGCTTGGTTTGCACTAAAGACTCTGCAACTCAGTTTGAACTAAAAACTTTGTTTTTTGCTTTTCAAAATTGTTTTTGTTTTTTTAATTTTCATATATCTTTCCTATTGTACATATTTCCCTTTACATGTATATAAGTTTGTACGTTTACTTTCTCTATATGCTTTCCCCCTTTTTACACCTTCTTTCCCCCTTGTTTTTTTTACCAATGTCAAAATATTTACAAGGTTATACCAAAATGAGAAAGAAAATCATGGTGTACCTTCAAAATTATAGACAAAGTCTTGTCCTAGTTATACTGTAGCACCTCCAAGATGTGTAGATCAATCTGAAGCTCTGTTGATAACTCAAGCATGTGATTTGTAACTAACAAATTCATGTGTTTGACCAATGTCATTGTATGATCCATTATCTTCTACATGGTGTCCATGCATGGAAGTATCATACTTGGTATATCAATCAATGTTGCTCTTATTCTGGCCACTTCCCTTAGTAATTCTAACTAAAGATCTGTCAAAAATATAGTTTTTGCAAAATGAATGGAACTAGAGCTTGGATTGAGTGCCAACTGATTTGTACTATCCTTCATGTCCATCTCAATCTTGACTAGTTTCTCTTTTATTTCCTTGGTAAAGTTAGTGGAATCACTTAACTTTATAAATAAAGATACAAGATTTTTTATTGTAATTTCTAATATGCAAATTAAAATAGATAGTTTTACTTGATCTATTGCTATCTTTTGTGTTATACTTTGTAACACTTTATTCTCAAACTTCCTTTCATCTTTCATAAGGAGTTTATCCTACCTATCAATGTCCTCATTGAAATTGTGTACAATATCAGTTAATTGATCAATGATAGGGGCTTTATCATTTACCTCTATACGTAGAACATCTACAAATATTTCTTTGATGTCTTTCAAAACTTTGCTTTTATCTCTGTCAGCCCTTAGGAGTTGTTTCTTTTCTCGTTTCTTCCATAGCTCTCTTAAGATATCCATTTCCTCAACAAATAGATTGGATTGGTTCGAATTCAAGATTACAATATCCTCATCAAGATCAATGACATCAACTATGTGTTGAAAATAACAATGGGAAAGTAAGTTTGGGGGAGGGCAGGGGGGTGGGGGGGTGAATCAACACCTAAAACTATTTCCTCTAAAACATATCACTAACATCCATCTCATAACTTTAACATATAAACTGAAATAACTTAACATGCATCACATTCATAACATAAAGTAAATAACACATAACACAATAAATTTGGTTACCCCAAAACCATATAATGAGAAGGTAAAACTAGGGTGAGGATGACACTCACATATCTTCACTACTGCAGTTGTAAAGTGTGTCCAATTATGGCTACAATGTGTTTGATCATAATCTATGATCTACCATAGGAAAGGTATGCCCTGTTAAAGGCTCACAAAGACTATTAGGTCTCACCTTGTTAGAGGATTTAAACTTACACTAAAGTAGGCACTCAGTTAAGAGATTTAAAACAACCTGTTAGGACTACTTGTTTAAGAGATTTTCTCTTTATCACCTATTAGAATGATTCAACATTGTGATCTTTTAGTTAGCACCTTTCTACTTGATGTCAAATCTCATCCTTACTATTTAAACCTTGATCCTCCCAATCAAATATGTCTCCTTTGTCCTTTCACTTCTTTAATCTGGTCTTCTCAAATTGATTCTACAATGCATAACTCTATCATAGCCATCTAAACCACCATGAATGCCCTCTAAACTATTAGCATTTGTCTTCTTTCACACTCATCAACTTCTTAGGGTTTAGACTTCTTGAATAAGCAATGGTGGTGATGAATTAGGTAAGAATCATCAGCTGAGGTTAATCCTTATTGTCGCCTAATGCTTCCCTTGATTTGGTTGGTTGCATGTATTATATAGGGATTCGTAATATGGCTCCATACTTATCTTATACAATCATAAAATATGATTATGTCAGCCCAAAAATGGTTTACATAGAATTTTGTACCATTACAAACATCTATGTCATAAATTGTTCACTTGGTATCCAAAGGCTCTAATGCTCAGGCTTCACTGTGCTCTTAACATTATAACTCAACTTCTGAATAGCTCGACACACTCTATTTTCTTGGCACCAAAATCACTCAACACATACTATTTACTTGGCTTTTTCTGTTGGCATGACACCTTAATGACTCGACACGCATTGACTACTCGACACCTACTAGTGCTTGGCACTAACTATCGTATTACTCAACATGTACTATTTGAACAATTATGCTCAAAAATATTTGATCTTTGTTGAATAATGACTAAGTTTTTTGTCACTACGTTGTCAAAACCGATCTGAGATTAAAAATCTCCCCCTTTGACATGAGTGGAAAAAATACTTTGTCATCGTCTATACATTCTTATCTAATGCATAAGTCAGAGACTTCAATTCAAAACTTCAAAATTGCAAAATTTACAAAATTGTTGTCTATCTTCCATACCTTATTACTCCCCCTGAGTAAATGATTCATTTTTGTTTATGTTTCTTCATTCATTACTCTTGCTAAGTAGATATTCTACCTTGATAAATTTCCTTCAAAATTTCATATCCCCCTTTTTTGACATTTATATCATTTGGGTTATACACTTATAGTGTGTTTGTCCAGGATTGGTTTGTGTAGCTCCATAATAATCTTCAATGTTGAATCCCAATTATCACATGTTGCATCTAATGAATGAATCTATATTTCAAGATTAGCAACTAGGTCAACTAAACCTTCATGAGTAGAAAGTTGAGAATCTTTCTTCGTCAAAGTATTTACAAAGGCTAGTTCCTTGTGTAACACTTCCATGTGAGCTATTGACATTGAATGGATATTGATTAGAGTAGATATGATATTGGCATCTTTTGCTTGCAACTCGGCAAGTCTACTCGAGGTCATCAATAACCTCTGAAAGTGTATCTGATTATAACTAGGAGATAGTTTTAAAGTAATACTTATGAGTTGTAGATCTCCTTACAACTGGTCAATAGCCTGTTGATTTTTCTTAGTGGACAAATTGACATTGCATAGCTTTGTGTAAAGAGTGAAAATGTTCTCTAACACCTTTCTCACACTTTCCATTTTGGGTGCAAGATCAACCTGCCTTAGTGTAATAACACTAGATATATTCTCTAAAACCTTTGTATGAAATTTCCTTTCTAACCATTCTAATAATTTGACATTAGAATCTAGGTCTTCATCCTTTATCTTGTCCACAATACTGATAGGTTGCTCTATTATAGGCTTGTCTTAATTTATTTCTGGGAGACTAAAAGAATCAAAAAATATGTCTTTGATCTCATGTAAAACTTTCTTTTTCTTATGCTCCCTCCTTAAGCTCTCTTGCCTCTTTTTTCTTTGTAGGGCATCTTGAAGAATGCTCATTTCTTCAATTGTGATTGTATTCAGATCAAACTTTGGTGACTCAATCACTTCATCTAAATGTATATCCTGAAATGATGTAACTTTAGCACTCTTGGGTGTGCTAGAACTCGGTCTTGATATCCACAATGGTGCAACATGTGTACTCAACCTCTGAAGAGTGTGATTGTTGTGAGGAGATGTAGAAACTGGCAAGATAACTAGAGTTTTTATTTCTATTTTCTCCTCTAGTTTAGTAGTCATCTTCAACTCTTTAGTCTTATCTCTTTCCTTATGGACTTCGCCCTATGATGGTGGAATAGGTATAGGATTTCCTTCCTAACCCTTATACACTTATGTTCCATCCTTCTCAACTTTCACTAGAATTGATAAACCTAAACTGTTTAGGATTGGCATTGATTTATGAATAGGTTGTGATGATGCCTATTTCATCTAAATGATAATTGTTGGCATTGTAGATGGTGTTTGAGTTGTAACACCCTTCTATTCCAAGTTTACACTCTGACCAATTTGAAGATCCTGTGTTTCCTTATCCTTAATCTCTATAGTTGGTGGGGGCACATTTGTTGTTTCTCCCCTCCAAATGCAACTTCTACCTAATGAATTTCATCCACTCTCATCAATATAGGATTACTGCATAAAAGTGTTGCATTGGTAGATTCTTGTAGAATTTTCTTCAATTCATCTCTAGTCAAAGGATTGACATTCTTTGTTGTTTTAGAAGGAACATCCTTAATTCTCACTAAGTCCTACTTGTATACGAGGATTAGTAATGCAAAGAACACTAAATATCAAATTAAAAGTATTCACAAAACTAAATAAATGTAACTTCAAGATAGACTGAGATGAGCTCTCAATTGAGAATATGAGTCATCAATGGGCTCTCTCAATGAGAAGCTCTCTTGTTGAGTTGCTTTGTCTAATTAGATAAGATGTATGCTCGATTCTCCAAAGGCTTCAATGGTGTTCTTGATGGATTTTGGCTTGGGTGAATGGATTTGATAAAAAATGGCTTCTCAAAAATGGCATTATGGCTTTATTTCATGATCAAAATGGCATTACTTTGTTACTATGGGTGATTGTGTTAAAATGGCTTGGGAGAGGATTCCTTAAATAGGCATAGGGCTTGAGGGATCAAGGGCTAGGATGCAAGGATGCGAGAAAGCTTATGGAAGGTTTAGATTGAATGAGAGGAGAGCACATGGATTGTGCTTCTTTACAGCCAATCAAGGAGTGACACATGTCATAGGGTCATTGGTTAGAGCAAGAGGGGTTGAGGGGTTAACAAAGGAGGCTCAAAGCTCATAAAGACCCTCATAATGGTTTGTAAGAGCAATGAATGGGCTTGTAAGAGTCATTTATGGCTTTGTGGGCTTCATAAAGTTTTATGGTTGGGATATTTGTGAGAGAGTTGAGATATTTTGACTTGGGTTGGATTAAGAAAGTCTTAAACTTGACTTAGGAATGTGCAAATGATTAAGGCTTGGATTAGGCTTAGGTCAAGATTAGATTAGGCTTGTTAGAGATGGGCAAGTGGATGGCATTTAATGAGGGTGGGTGAAGGAGGAGATATTTGTTGGCTTTGGCTTGGGTTAGCAAGTCTTAACCCATGTTTAGGGAATGTGACAAGGTTAGGGGGGGATTAGGATTAGGGTCAAAGATAAGGATTGACATCTTCTAAAAGAGTCTAGGCTTTAGATGAGGATGAAGACTTTCTAGAAGAGTCTAGAACTTCCTAGGATGAGGATAAAAAAAGTTTTTTAGAAAATAAATAAAGTTTTATTTATTTCAAGGGTTTGGGTTGAGGAGATATTTATTAAAACATTTTTAATAAACATGAGGATTAATATTTAATCTTAATTAAATATTTTGAGTTGGGATTATGGATAGGAAATGATGGGATTAGCCTTTAATCAAAATTAAAGAAGGATTAGAAGATTTTGGAAGAGGTTAGTGGTCTTAAGGAAATTGGCCAAGTTTTGGGCAAAACATAAATTATTTATTTATTTTGGAATTTTTGGTCAATTTATTAATTAAATAATTAATAAATAAGGAAGAAATGTTTAAATAAGTTTTAAACATTTTTGGGAGGGATTCCTTAATTAAATATTTTTAATTAAGATAAAGGGATTTAATGGCATAAAAAATTAAATAATTAATTAGATAACTAATTAATAAATGATGATGTCATCAGGGACTTTTTTCAAAAAATAAAAATACTTTATTTTCTAAAGGATTTAGGTGTCTACACTACTAACTCTCTTGGTCATCATATGGAGGACTGGCACTCAACAATTATGTATCCTACACATCTTTTTTCTCATCTTTAGTTGTTTCCTCTTTTTTTGTTCCATCAGTACTCTCCACATTACCTTCCTTGATTAGGTTCACCTCTTTTTCTTTCTTTTCCTCATTCTTCTCATGTTCTTGCTCTTCTTGCTCACTTTTCTTTGTAATTGCTTGAGTTGATAACTCATAAATAGATTTCCAAATTGATGTACTTTTGATTACCACATCTTCTATGTTCTTCTTCAAATTATGGAAATCGCTATATTTGGGAGAAATTTTCCCTTTATTCTTCTCCATAGCTTTAGCAATCATTTTTTTATCCAATTCATGCATGACTTGGGCTAGAGTAGTTTCCTTGATTTGTCTCTCAATGGTCAAACTAAATTTCCACTTTTTCTTAGCTCTACCATAAAGACTTTTGGGTAAAGAGTTTGCAATCTCTAGTAGAGTAGTCTTGAAAGTAGCCATCATATCATATATGACCTCTTCAACCTTGTTTTTATCAACACTCCCTAGCTTTTCAAACTCAACACATGTAAAACTTGATAAATCTACATTGTTCTTAATGTTTTCGCACAAGTTGTCAATGTTAGAAGAGGGATTGTGGCTTACCACTTTTTATTGACTCAAGTCATCAAACTATGTCTTCTCCTCATCTAAATCTTTATGAGGTGTGTACTTATTTCTTAATCTCTTGAATGTCTTTGGAGTAGGCTGGCTCAACTTTGTTACAATGTTGGTTCTCTTTCCTTTTGCCTTTGTCACTTCTTTAGCCTGTATAGTGGTTACCCTTGTGCTTACCTAGTTATAGGTACAACCATCTTTTGTTGTAACTTATTCAGAGTCTTCTCAAGTTTCTCCACTATTTGAGTCTCTATTTTCCTTTTTTCCTCCTTCTCCTTAGGTGCTTCCTTGGCTTCTTCTTCCTCAACACCTTTAACATCTTCACCTAGCCCTTGGGTAAGTTTCAATGGTGCTTGGCCCTATTATTATTCTTCATCTTCTTCTTCTTCACCTTCACCTTCACCTTAACCAAATCTCTCCTTTATCTTTTTGACAAGTTTTTTGTTCTTTCTCAAAACTATAGTTATTTTCAAATCAATGGGTATTCTGGATTTGGCTTCATCATAGTTTCCAAAAGATGTAGCATCTTTATCAATTTCTTCTACCAATAATCTTGTGATTGCTGCAAAGACTTCATCCACATTGATCTCATATGGCAAGGGTTTTAACCATCTGACCCTCGGTATTGCTTCTTGCACATATGTATGATTTGCATCAACTAGGAAAGACACATCATTGTAATGTTGTTCTACTAATGATACATAAATCCTCAATCGTTGTTTCATGGATATCTTAAAATCCTCAAAATAACTAGTCATAACTGACTCAAATTTGTCTCCAAGTTTCTCAATAAATTTTGAAATCTACTATATAATTGACATGATGGTCTTCCAAGCAACTTTACCAAAGGTGGAGAATGTGTTTTGCACATAGAAAAATATGCAAACAATCAAAGAACCAAACCTGCAAGATGCACTTTTGGCTTTCCTAATGGCTTCCTAGTGTTCTGATAACTGTTGTAATTGTAACTCGTAAAGGTCATAGGAGTGATCTCTCTTCATAATTCTGTAACCTAAGTCCACTAGCATACGTGAAACATTGTTTAGCCAAATTGATTGAAAGAACTTATGGACAATAAGTCTAACTACAAAGGCAATAATGTGATATGAAATAGTGTTTATTAACATCCCTCTCTTATTCCACATGACACCTGTATTTTTTCCAATCACCTCCTTTGCGTCACTCTGTATGCTCTTCAATTAGTCAAGTGTAGGATACCTTGTTACCCTATGCACAATCCTTTTAGAAATTCTGATTGGTCCACCCTCTAACCACATTTGGTTGTCATGTATATGGCTTAGAATAGTCTAAATCCATTCATTTTTAAACATTTGAAGAAGTTATAGGTCACATGTTAACCCTTTTCACTCAACAATCTTATTCTCTTCTCTCAAAACTCTATTTTCACATAGCTTACTATAAATATCTTTGATCTCCATGTCTCCCACCTCTCCAATCTTTCTAGTATACTGACATCTCACATCCTAGATCATGAGAACATTTGGTGGTATCATATATAGCACACCAGATAGATCTCCCTTGTATGTAATCTTAGGAATTTCTTGGAATGGGGGTTGCCTAACATCATTACTTATCAATTGATCATTGAAAACTTATTTCCCCTCTTTTCTAACATTTGATGAAGAACTAGCTGGCATTTTACTTTCCTAGGGTTTGTGATAAAAGAAATAGTGTAACTTAGCACAAGCTAATTACCTCTTGAATTCATAGAGTGGTGTTGAGTAGTAGTTAGATGTTGTTAGCAAAAACTAGAATCTCCTTTGCAATTCACCTTCATGCTCTTCATGCTCTTTAAACTCTAGTAAGTGCAAATGAGTCACAAATTGACTATATAACCCTTCAAATTTGGCATTATTTGCTCAGTGCTTACATAGATGTAAGCTCAACTATCATAGGATTTTTGACATGCTCGACTAACATAGCAAGTTCGGCTCATACTAGCCTTGACTCCATCACTTGGAAATAACTATAATTTCTTCCATGCTCGGTAACAACATACGAAAAAAAAATCTATATAATAAATCTTACTCTTAACTTCTTTATTGCATCTCTATTCATGCATATTTATTCATTTTAGATCTTAGATATTTGGAATTAATGCACAATATAACTTTTCAAATGCCTGTTCCACACATACCTTATATTGCCTAGTTAGGGGTGATGTGATCACCTAATCCATTGGATGAAGTGACCTCATCTAAACTTTATGTACTACATTCTTCCTTCTTTCTCCATGTCTTGTTTATCAACACCTTTACTTTCTCAACATTCTCTTTACCAGGAGTCATTGCTCAGTGTTGGTGACCTAGTTGGACAATTTCTACTGACATGACTAATCTTGAGACAACTAAAGCATGTAATCTCACTCAACCATCTATTGTAGTTGCCTCTAAAATGTGTCCTTATGCAATTTTTAGGAACATTTCCATATTCTTGACAATAGTAGTAATTGTACCTTGTGTTGTAATCCCAATCATGGGAGTTTCCATTTTGGTGTACCTTTATCTATTTGTTTGATGTCCACTTGGTCTTAGATCTGCATTCATATGCTTTGTTTCCAACTTCTAACAATTGTAACAATATCCTTCAAATCTCTGAGTGCTCATGGTCTTGGTCCTACATTTATTTGTTTGATGTCCTTATTTGTTGCAGTTGTAGCAGTATCTTCTATATTTTTGCTTGGGGTTCTGATTAACAATTTTTCTCCTACAAACATTTGTTGTATGACCCAATTTTCCACAATTATGTTTGTAATTCTTACCTTTATTATTCCTTTTCTCACCACTTCTATATGATTATCCTTTCTCAGTATTAGTGTATCCCAATCCACCAGTACCATTATTAGGTCTTGGTGATTCCATCAATTTCTCAAAGTATTTTATGGCTTCACTTGGTTTGTTGAATCTTTCAATGAATTCCTTTTCCTCTCTTAGTTCATTTTTTAGTGGAACATTATGTGACTTTAGGGTCATGATCTTAATGTTCTTTCCATTAAATTCATGGTTTTCAAGCATCAATTGATTCATTGTATCTGTTTTCATGTTAGCAAGCTTTTGCACATCTGATGTCTTCTCTTCAATTTTGTTAGTCAATATTCTTTTGTCTTCTTCAATCATGACTTTGTCTTCCTCAACTTTCTTTTTCATTTTAGTTGTCTCACATAGAATTATTGATTGTACTTCTTGTTCTATTTTGAGATTTTTGACTTCTTCAGTTAGGACATTATTCTTATCCATCAGATCTACAATTGTTGTATCAAATTCATTTGAGTTTCCATCCTTAAACAATCCAATAGTGTCTTCTTCTTGGTATTGAGTGTCATTTTTTTGAATAGCCAAATTCCCTTCTTCTCTTCAATGAATATTGTGATTCATCTCTTGCCTCCTTAATTTGATGTAGAGGAAGTTATTTCAATATTTTGCTTCTTAATAGTCTTTCCCAACTTGAAGACTTCCATCTTCAAGATCTTACCTCTGAAGTTGTAAAATTTCCTTTCTAGAGAACAAGACTCTTGTACCAATTGTTTCAAATAACAATGGGGAAGTAAGTTCTAGGGAGGGGGGTGCTTTTGCCTCTAAAGCATATCACCAAAATTCATCTCATAACTTTAACATAAAATAATTTAATATGTATCACATCCATAGTATAAAGTAAATAACACATAAACACAATAAAACTGGGGTGGAGATGACACCCACAAATCTTCACTACTATAGTTGTAACGTGTGGCCAAATATACCTACAATGTGTTTGACCATAATCTATGATCTACCCTATGAAAGTTCTACCCTATTAAAGGCTTACAAAGACTGTAAGGTCTCACCTTGTTAGAGGATTTAAATTTACAATAATGTAAACACTCAGTTAAGAGATTTACAAAAGCCTTTTAGGACTACTTAGTTAAGAGATTTTTTTTGTATCATCTATTAGAATGATTCAACATTGTAATCCTTTAGTTAGCACCTTTTTGCTTGATGTTAGATCTCCTCCTTAGTGTTTAAACCTTGATACTCTTGATCAAATATGTCTCCTTTGTCCTTTTAGTTCTTCACTGTATTCTTCTCACATTGATTGTGTAATGCATAACTCTATCATAACCATCTAAACCACCATGGATGCCATCTAAACTCTTAGCATCATCTCATTGCACACTCATTAACTTCTTAGAGTTTATACTTCATAAATAAATGATGGTGGTGATGGATTAGGTAAGAATCAATTTGACTGAGGTTGATTGTACTTGTAGCCTAACACTTCCCTCAATTTGATTAGTTGCATGCATTGTATAAGGATTCATATTATGGCGAGCCATACTTCTAAAATTGTAAAATATGATTATGTCAGTACAAAAATGGATTGCATAGAAGTTTGTGGCATTACAAATATCTATGTCATAAACTGTTCACTCAACATCCAAAAGTTTTAATGCTTAACCTTCACTGTGCCCTTAATGTTGTAACTTAGCTTCTGAATAGTGTGACACACTCTATTTCCTTGACACATAGTATTTACTTGGCTCCCTCTATTGGCTTGGCACCTAAATGACTTGGTACACACTAAATTCTCAGCATCTACTAGTGCTCAACATTAACTATCATATTACTCGACATGTACTATTTGAACAATTATGCTCAACAACCTTTTATCTTTACTGAATAATGACTAAGTGTTTTCTCACTACGTTGTCAAAACCAATATGAAATTAATACTATGTTCCATTTGCCCTCGCTCTTGATTGCTAAAGAAAGAAAGAAAAATTCCACCTATCATTTGAGTCCTTCTACTATTATAGCCCAATTGAGTGTGTGGGATCTTGTTTCTTGGTTGAAATTGGGGGAACTTGTTGCTCGGTAACTTTTTCGATAGAGCTTGGTGAAGGTGAAATAATCTTCACTCCACTTCTTGGTTGACCTATGTTCAACTCAATGGATTTTTACTCAAATGTTTCCTTAGGTGGAGTAGAGGAAAGTGATGCCATGACCTCTACAACAATCTTCATAGCATCAAAATCCTCAATTGTTTGAACCTCTGGAAGAGATTCCTCTTCCTTGATATCAAAAATTATTTTCCACATATTTTTTGTGGACTGCACAACATCTTCTATCTTTTTCTTCTTCACTGTACTCTTCCTCTTCCTCTTCCTCTTCATCTTCCTTTTCTACATCATTACCCTTTCCTTCAGTGATCATGAGAGATGAGTTTGATTTTGCAAGTTTATTTGCAATGCTTTCTAGCCTCTTCTTCCCTCTCTTCAAAATTTTAGGGATCTAAATCTCAAGTGAGATTCTTTTTTTAGATTCATCATATGTCCCAAAATAAGTATCCTTGAGATCCACTAGTTTATTGATGAGAGGCTCAACAATGTCTCTTGTCTCATAAATATTCACCTCATATGATAGAGGTTTAACCCATGCCAACTTTATTACTACAGTAGTGAAGCATTATGAGTCTCATCTCCTCCCTAGTTTTACCTTCTACTTGGAGGATTTCTAGGTTACCAAATATTATGTTATGGTGTTTTTACTTTACTACTTTATGTTTCTTACATGCAAGTAGATTAGATAACTTAATAAAAAAATTTAATTGAAGAAGTTTAAGTGGTTCTTGATTCACCCCCCTAGCCACCTAGCTTGCATTATATTTCCAACAATTGGTATCAAAGCAATAAGGACTATTAGGTCCACCTAGTTAAAGGATTTGGGACTAATGCACCTATTAGGATGAATTAGTGGATTGATCTTTTAAATGTAACTCTAATTGTTGATGAAGATCCTTTGAAGTAAACTGATCACCTTATTGTGATAGATGATTCTCTTCCTTTGCTTGGAATGTTTGTAGCCTTCAAACAATCTACTCTTCCATATTTGTTAATGTTCTTCAACTATAATTCTTACATATCATTGGTTAAACAAAATACTTCATACTTATATCCATCCAAATAATTCCTTCATAGGTCGGCTACAACATAACTAATTCCAAAAACAATTACCAAGTTGAAAACTTGGGTCCAATGGCTTACTCAGGTGATGCTGAAGATACCTAGGCAATACTGTTACCTTGGCTAACTATAGCACTCAACTGATATTGGATGCTTTGTTCATGCTGGTCACTTAGTAGACACTTTTGACTCAGTTTTTATTGTTCTTTTAACTTGATTATCACCTTGGAAAAAAATGGCTCTACTAACTCGGTTCATACTAGAGCTCGATAGACATCGTCAACTCGGTTGAAACTACAACTTGCTGCAAACTATCAACTTGGTTGACACTACAACTCAGTGTGAACTATCAACTTGGGTGACACTACAGCTTTCTACAAGGTTAGCATGGATTTCTTGGTTCCTTTGTGAGCTTGGTTAATATTGCATACTAGTAACTAGGTCACTACTGTCTTTTCATTATGACTAAGTGTTTTGACACTAATTGACAATACATATTACCATGAGATTAACACTAAATAGACAAGTGCAAGAATTTCTTGAGAAGGATCTTATAAGAGAAACTTTGATTCCTTATGCAATACTTATTGTGTTAGTACCTAAGAAGAATGAAGTATGGACAATGTGCTCTTACTCTAGAGATATAAATAAGATAATAGTAAAGTACACATTTTCTTTACCTAGGATGGATGACATAATGGATACTTTGAGTGGAGAAAAATATTTTACAAAGATTGATTTGAAGAGTGGTTATCATCATATTAGAATCAAAGAAGGAGATGAGTGGAAAATTACTTTTTAAGGCTAATGAAGGTTTGTATGAGTGGTTAGTTATGTCCTTTGGTCTAACTAATGCATCTAGTACTTTCATGATACTAATGAATGCAATTTTGAAGAAATTCCTAGGTAAATTTGTGATTGTATATATGGATGATATTTTGATATTTAGTAAAATTAAGGAAGAACATCTTGAACATATCAAAACAGTATTGTAGAAGTTGAAAGAAGGAAAGTCATTGATTAATTTGAAGAAATGTTCATTCATGAAAGAAGATATTGTGTACCTTTTATAATTTTGGCTAATGGACTTGTTGGAGTTTGAAAACATTGGAGGGTTTTCAATTATCCCAATGAGAATATGACATATCCAGGGGCAACTAACTCCCATCTTCAACACATCATTTCAGACACTGGGCCAACTATAAGGCTTGACCCTTCTTCACTTCAGGCTCTGCAAGACCTAGGTAGGTTAACCTTGAGGTTCTGATGAATGGTACTAGTGCATTTAAAACATAAATATGAACCTAATTACTGCAGGTGAAAACCCTGATATCTCCTAATAACTCATGCAATAATAGAGATCTATAGTAACTAAATGCAAATCTATGAATCACATAAGTTGAGTGAGGGTTAATTCTTTTTAGCCCACTACAAGACATGAAAAATTGAATTTATTTCATTAAAATGATTTGTTGGCCTACATATTCAACAAAAGACATATGGTATCTACATTACTCAATCTAAGTTTATCAAGGATTCAAGACTAGTTGGAACACCTATGTCTACTGGACATAAGATTTCCAAAAATGATGATTCCAAAGAGATAGATCAAACCACATACACATCTATAATTAGAAAAATTTAGTATGCAGTACATACTAGGCCTGATATTGCTCTTATAGTTGGTATGGTGGCAAGATTTTCAAATAATCCTTTAAAAAAATGATGGACATAAAGAGAATCATTAGGTATCTAAAGGATAATAAAGATTACGGATTATGGTACAAGAAAGGAGGAAACTTAGATTTGAAAGCCTTCACTGATGCTGATTGGGCAGGAAGTGATGATGACAGGAAGAGCACCAATGGTGGAGCATTCTTTCTTGGTAAAAGGATAGTGTCTTGGACAAGCGATAAGTAGAGATACATCTCCCAGTCTACAAAAGAGGTAGAATATGTTACAATAATAGTCAATTGTTCCAATATTGTTTGGTTCAAACAACTGTTGGAAGGTATGAAGGTAGAAATCAATGATCCAGTGGTTATCTTCTGTGATAACACAAGTGCAATTAATATATCAAAGAATCTTGTGATGCATACCAAGACCAAGCACATTGCACTAAAATATCATTTTCTAATAGAATTGGTGCAAGACAAAGAGGTGACATTTGAATATGTGAATAATTGATGAAGGATGCTCCCCTTAATACCATAAACACATAATAGATATAAAGAAACAACAACAAATGTGAGAAAAAAATACAGACCTCTTATTTGTGCCACAAATAAGGAATTACAAAATTCACAAGTACAATATGCTTTTAAGAATTTTTCTTAGGGAAAAATTCACCCAAGATCAAGGAACTCAAGCACAAGCAGAAAAGTAGACCAAAAAAGTATGATCAAAATATTGATATATATTCCATTCAATGTGAAAGTACACTAGGAGTGCCTATATATAAAGGCCTCTGGAATGCTTCTAGAATGCATAGGAATCAGCAACATGGTAATTTATACAACTAGGCACATGTCCACCAGATGCAGATTATCCTCCATTAAGCACAAGAGTAAGTGCAATGATGAGAGGATAAGCCTACAAAGGTGTAGCACAAAAAATAATCTTGTAGACACCATGTGCTAAAATAGGAGTGTGAATAACTGTGTTGTCTACATGAAAACTCAGTTAATTATGTAAACTCAAGTGTTGTAGACACCATGTGCTAAATTAGAGTTGCTTACTTCTATGTTGTCAACATGAAAACTCATAAAAGTACGCAAAATCCTAAGTGTCTTACCTAAGAAATAATAAAATAAGGCATTAACCTAAGTAAACTTAAGTAAAGTGTAATAAGTAAATACTTATTTATACCAACACTGCCCCTTAAGTGCAACTTAGGGGAATGCACTTAAGCTAACGAAAGCTAGGATGAAATGCATAATGGGTCCCGGCTACTAGGCCATGTTAGGTACCCATGTACATAATTAAATGCAATCTCTTATAAAGTGGAGAAAGAAGGAAAACCTCATGGGAAAAACCCTCCCCCAAAAAGAGAGATGAAAAAACAAGATGCATGGATGGATGGAGTAATCAAGAACCCCCTATTACGACATACATGAAGTATATACAATAAAGAAGTATGATAAGAACAAAATCCCATAAGAGGAAAAAGTCCCCCCCATAAGAGAGAAGAAGGAGAGAGACAAGATAGTCTCACCCCGAATTACAAAGTGTCGATCAATGATAGCTGCTCTGAGGTAGAAGCTAGTCCATGAGTGCTAAATAATGTTCCTCCTCTTTGGAAGAAATAATATAATAGGTACATATGAGATGCTTCCCCTGTGTGTAGAAAGAATCTCTATGATCAATGATGCCTCTGAAACTAGCTCAATTGTCCCTGTGTTGATACTGACTATCACCTTTTCCAAGACTGTTGAAAAGAACGAGTGTAGATCTGGCAAGGATGAATGTAGAGTCTATCCCAAAGAACTAACTATCTCCTCAAATGATAAAGAGACCTCCTACAACTACTATACATAAGGATCCACAATCATATCAACCAGTGAAGATCGATCATGTAGAGAATGGACATGAGGGTCAGAGTGAGCCCTTGCAACAATTGAAGAAGGATCATCATCATCCAAGAGAAGATGTAAATCATCAATGATGTCTCCCAAGTCTACTATGTATGATTCCACAAACAAACCTAAAATATTTACTATGTAGTCATCCCTTGTTGTTGGAGCTAGAAGACAAGGTGCACCGTACTATGTTGGATCTATCACTATGGCAATATATGCATGTGGAATATGCTGATGCCATGACCTCTCACTACAATTCTCAATAGAATCCTACATATCTCAGTCTATTGAATCACTATCACTGGTGTCACTATCATTTTCCACAGTGTATGAAGTGTAGAGAGGATTAGAGGATAAGCTGGGTGAACTTTCCTCAAAGTGTACATCCCTCTCTACAAAGATCTCATGAGTCTCAAGATCCATAAGTCTGTATGCCTTAACACCATCTCCATATTCGATGAAAGTAAAAGGCCTTGGTGGTGGTGCCTTGCATCCCCTAGAAGGTATGTTTGCCCATGTTGGATAACTGAAGACTCTGAAGTGTTTCACAACTCATTTTTTGCCACACCATACCTCAAAATGAGTCTTACCATCTAAGGCATTATGAGGAGACCTATTAAGTATGTGAGTGGCATTGTTAATAGCTTCGATTTCAAGTGTTGGATCAAGAGACTTATCTTGTATCATGCAACTTACCATGGACTTAAGAGTTTGTATCCTTAGTGCTACAACATCTATCTTGTGCAAACTAAATGCTAGTGGATTATGAAGATCAATACCCTTAAGTTTGCAAAAGTCTTTAAGCCTTATGTTCACATATTTGCTTTCATTGTCCATCTGAAGAACCTTGATGGCTTTTCTTGATTACTATTCAACATGACTCTTGAAGGCTTGAAGCTTATCAACCACTTCATTCTTGTGATGAAGAAAGTAGACTCATGTGTAGCATGAAAAGTAATCAATGAAAGTGAGTATATAGTGACCCTGGCTGACTGATGTCACTGCAAAAGGACCTGCTAAAACCATGTGAACCAACTGAAGAATAATTGGTGCTCTTGAAGACTTCTCTTTATCAAACTTCACCTCTAGATGCATATCCACTAAACATTTTGAACATTCACCCTTAGAAAAGTTGATTATATATAGACCTTTGACCATGTTTTTTGAGCAAATTTGTTGAAGATAGCTGACCATACCGCTCATGCCATAATTCGGTTTAAAAATGAGATTGAGTCAACAAGGCATGTGAATGAGACTTAGGCACAAAGTGAGAGAAGGAATAAAGCCTCTTTTTATGATTGACTTTCCCAACTGCAACCAATGAATCATCTTTGAGACTTCACACCATTATTGAATATGGAAGGAACTCAACTTTATTGCCATCTCCAAGGTGAGTGATTTGGTAAATTGAGAGGAGATTATAACTAAGGTTTAAAACATAGAGAACATCTTTGAATTCCCCATTTTCCATCTCCACATGTCCTTTCCCTTTAACTTACATTTTTGTATCATCTCCTACAAAGATGTGTGGTACCTGTGACTACTTCAATGAAGAAAAGTCTTCTTTTGAAGAACCCACATGATATGAGGAACCTATGTCAAGAATCCATTCTGATGAAGAACTTGAACCAACCATAAGTGCTTTCCCTTTTCCCTTTGAAGTGGTTGGAGTTGAGTCCTTGGAAGCATTTGGCACTTGGATTTTGTTCTTCTTGAGTAGGTTTTCCAACTCATCGATTCTCTTAGTCTTCCAATGATGCTTATCATGATTCAGTTTCTTGCAATATACACAAAACAATTTGTCCTTCTTGTCATTGTTTCTTTTCTTGTTGGAAGAACAATTGCCTTGTTATGAGGAGGATTGTTGTGTCTCAAATTGTGATTTTTGCTTCCACTACTTTTTCTTACTATTGTTATAACTTTTTCCACTTTGACTTGATTGGTTCTCATCACTAGCCACCAATGCTTTGGTCTTTGATTACGTGAGAAGTCTCATATCTATCGACTTAGTTTGTTCAAAAATCAACATTTCTACAAAAGCATCAAATGTAGGCTTTTGGAGAGCACTTCTCATGGTGAACCTATGAGTATTATAACTCAAAACAAGGGAGCATATGCTAAAGGTAGCCTCTTTAGGATGTGATGAATTAACCTATCATCCTTTATGGGATTACTGAAATCTTTAAGTAGTGCTCTGAACTCATTGGCTTTGTTGATATAATCTTGAATTGTGTCAAAATTCTTTGGATCCAAGAGAAGTAGGTCATCCTCAATTTGGTACCCCTTTTCCTCATCCACCTCACCATATAATGATTCAAATTTTTCCCAAGCAGGTTTGGCTTCCTTGAAACTGGAAATGTGGAAGAAAAGATCTCTATGTACACAACTCCTAATAATTTCTAAAGCCTGTTGGTCTTTAATTTACCAATCAGAGAGTGTTGTAGCATCAATGGGTTTGGGAATTGTACCATCAACATAAAGATTTAAACCTTTTGGAATTAATCTACTCCATACAATATCTTTCCATGTAGAATAATGGTGCAAAGTTAGAAGTAGACCTTTAGGTGAACCCATGATGTAGAAAATGAAAAGAGTAGATAGAGACACAAAAATACAATACCCCCCACCCCAGAAAAGAAGAAGGTGCTTTTGACACTTTATATGTAGTGCATGTACAATAGGCCACTTGTCAAAATGTACAAAGTGGACTTCTAATTTTTCTATTTATAACTACCTTTTGAGGCTCAAATCTATCACTAAGTACTATAGCTTAGATGTACAACAATTCTGAAAAAGTAATCAAAGCAATACAATGAAGAAAAGACCTTAAGTTTGAAAGTGATATTTTTGTCCATACAACTCTATAATTTGACTATAGATCTAGAAATTAGGCAAAAAATTATGCACTTTCAAAACAAACAGAACCTGAAAATGTGTACAAATGAGCTAGAATGGAGCGTTTCAAGTTGCAAAATGTAGGATTGGACAAGTACAATCACCAAAAAGTGCAATTACTAACAAATTTGTGCACCAAAACCAAAAAAGAATAGCACCACTAAAAATTTTAGGAAATTCTACCCAAAATTAAAAAAATTGTACCTAATTTGGAGTCCAAATGACTGAGTTATGGCCTCCCAAATTTGGACTGTCAAATCAAAACTACATCTAGAGAGGGGTTTGGGTAGAAAATTGTGAGGTTAAATTTGACAGTCAAATAGACATCACAACAATTTAAAAGTGCTTGTAAATGATGGTCAGGGGGTCATCATATTTAATGTTGTGTCTGGCTGGCATCAATGAAAAAAGACCACCTGAGTGATGTGGTAGTATGGATTTCTAACGTGACAGCAGGTATGGACTGTACAGTCTCAACACATGGATGCTAGCATAATTGTATCGCCTGATGACTAGGATTTCTGATTTGGAGACACCATGGCATTTCTGTTGTACAACTAGTGGCGACGTGAATAGGCCATGTATTTGGGTGACTTGATGTCCATTGTGGTAGAGGAGGTGTTTGTGATTGGCCCAATGTTTGCAGCATGGTGACTTGCTAAAGGATGCCAAAAATCTTGGATACAGTGACACTAGAAAAAGATTCATAGGCTGGAAGACTTGTTTAGCGAGGAGTTTTGAATTGGTGCTAGAGAACTTAAATGCCGAGTTGGAAGATTTTTGCAGAAGTCGGGGAGGATTTAACAATAGGTGGCCGATTTAATGCTACATAGTGGAGGATATTCTAGGGCCGACATTTATAATTGCTAGTGGGGGTGGTTGGCTATCAAAAATGTTGACGGTGGGATAAATTTATCCCACATTGACAAAACAAGCACCACTACAGTGTTTAAAATGTAAGAGCTATGGAGGTAAAAGAAACAAAGGCCACCGGTGGTAGGATGAGTTGCTCACCAGTTGTGGGTTAGGGGCCAGTGGCCAGATTTGGAAAAGTCACCCAAAATTTGTGAACTATATGCCCCCTGAATAATAAAGGAATATGCTGCAGTACAAAATGAAATATTCTACGCAGAGTGCAAGGTTGGGGTGTCATTGCCTAGTGCTTGTATAAAAAAATTTCTCTATAGGCCTGAAGGGGAAAAAAAAAATTCTAAAAATTTACATGAAAAAGTAGATGGAAAATGTAGAGAAAAATAAATTTGATCTAAAAATAAAATTGCAAATCTGAATAATAATCATACCCGAAATTGCAAATTGCACCTTTAGGTGTTGGTTTGCAAAAACTTTTTGCCTCAAAATTGACTTTAGCCTAGCATAGGCAAATTTATAGTCAATTTTCACCAAATCGACATTCCAGACGTAATAGTGAGGTCCATTCTTGCTCTAGACACTCCCAATGACTATGATACTCTAGATCTAGGTCAAGGTGGTAAAGCAATAATGGTCTCAAATGGCTATGTGAAGAGAAATTCTCCAAGTTCTGATACCATGTAAGTATTTTCTTTAGATTAAAATTCACCCAAGATCAAGGAACTCAAGCATAAGCACAACAATAGACCAAAAGAGTATGATCAAAATATCAATATGCATTCCATTAAATGTAAAAGTACACTAGGAGTGTCTGTATATAAAGGCCTCTGGAATGCTTCTAGAATGCATAGGAATCAACAACATGATAAGTCATACAACCAAGCACATGTCCATCAGATGTAAATTATCCTCCATTAAGCACATAAGTATTTGTGATGATGAGAGGATAAGCCTACAAAGGTATAGCATGCAAAATAATGTTGTAGACACCATGTGCTAAAATAGGAGTGTGAATAATTGGGTTGTCTACATGACAACTTAGTTAATTATGCAAACTCAAGTTTTGTAGACACCATGTGTTGAATTAGAGTTTCTTACTTCTATGTTGTCAACATGACAACACATAAAGTACATAAACTCCTAGATGTCTCACCTAAGAAATAATAAAATAATGCATAATAATAAAATAGTGCATTAACCTAAGTATACTTAAGTAAAGTGTAATAAGTAAATACCTATTTACACCAACAATGCTAACCCACATGGGTGCCTTCATTACAATAATCTACAAGACAAAGTTGTGCACTACCACCCAAAGTTGTTCTAGACAATGTTTGAGCCTTTCTTAAATATGCAATTTTATGCTACTCGGAAAGATTCTAGATAATGAAACTTAATACCTAGGGCTGAAAAACCCTAAAAATACATATAGATTTGGCCAAATACATCTTTGACAATTATTTTAGATATTTCAGGTAGCCCAACTTTAGAAGGCCATAACTCTCAAGCCGTTGCTCTGAGTGGCTATTATAACCACATTTTGGAAATGCCATCTCTTGATCTATAGGATCAAGACCATGCAAGTGCCCTTTCATTGAGTTTTTGGACCTCATCTAGGTACTCTAAGGCCTCCAATGGTGAGCCTATAGATTTTTCTGTAGTTTTTTGCACCGAAAATTCACAATAACTTCTCTGATACTTATGCTTGAGCAATAGTATTTTTATGGTAGGCTTACAACTCTAAATGAACCTTCTTATAGAAAATGAGAACATTTTGAGCTTGTATGATAAACTTACTAAAAATAGCAAGCTCCCAAGAATAGCAACCCCCATGTCTACTAGTCCTTATCAAAATATAAAAGACTAAAAAGAAAATATTTTTGGGTGATACAAAATTTTTCTTACACCCAGGATTCTCCTACATCAAACAACTAGAGCAAATTAAGTAGTGATCCTGTCATGTCTCAAGTGTTCAGAGGAAAACCAAGATGATGAACCTCCTCCCTTCCTAGCCATGATGAATCCTCTACTGGCCTCCTTTTCCTTTTGACCAAGTATTCCTCATAAGTTTTGTTCCTTGTGCTTTTTCAAACATGATTGCCGAGTATCTCCTCAATCTCCTTTGTGGCTGAACTAACTGTTGGAATACTGCACTACTCTTCTGCAACTTCATCTCCATCACCTCCTTCATAATACTCTATCAAATCTAAAATGCCAAATACTAGTGAAATATTCTACTCAATAGGAAACTCCACTTTATAGGAATTTCAATAATCATGCCTTTTTCACTATCTTGCATGATCCAAACTTCGTCATCTTTAACTTGTTATATTTACCCACTGGAAAATGCTCCTTTCTCAAATGAACCATGACTTCATCTCCAATCTAAAATTCTTTATACCTCCTTTTTACATCTGCCTTAGCCTTGTACTATGTAATCATCTTTATGATGTGTTTCCTCACCTCCTTATTGATGTTCTTCAAATGTTCAACAAATTCTTCTACTTCAACACTACTTATATCTCATTTATCGAACTGCCTCAATTCAAAAGCATTTATGGGACTACTCCCATATACAATCTAGAATGGTGATTTACTAGTATTCCTATTAATAGAATTATTATATGTGAATTTTGCCTATGGTAAAATCAGATCCCATCCTTTTGGCTTGTCTCCAACCAAACATCTCTCTGAGTTTCTCAAACTACGATTCACAACTTCTGTCTGTCCATCAATCTATGGATGATGTGATGAACTAAAATTCTACTCTATCTTTAATTTCTTCCATAATTTATGCTATAAATACCCAACAAATTTGGTATCTCAATTTGAAACTATACTCTTTAGCAGACCATGTAGTCTCACCACTTCTCTGAAAAATAACTTTGCCACAAGAACAACATCACTTGTCTTCTTGCAAGGAATAAAATGTGCCATCTTTGAAAACCTATCAACCACAAAAAAAAATAGAATCATGCCCTTTCTATGTTCTCAAAAATTTAAGAACAAAACCCATGTTGATATCCTCCCACAACTTCTCTAGTATAGGTAATGGTTGATACAACCCTATATTCTACTTCACTTCTTTTGCCATCTAACATACTTTGCAGCTTTGTACAAACTTCTTACATCTTTCTGCAACTATATATAGTAATAATTCTTAGCAACAAAAGCTATGGTTTTATCTCTACCAAAATGCCCAACAAATCCTCCACTATGCTTCTCCTTGACAAGATTCTCTCTCATTGAGCTTCTAGGAATGTACAACTGGCTTCCTTTAAACAACATGCTATCTTGGATCATGAAATCATACCACTTTGTCCTATCAAGTGTAATATGTTATGTATAAAACTTCTAAACTTCACCAAAATTAGGATCATTTGGATACAAAGTATTGAGTTCCTTGAGCCCAACCACCTCTATCTATATTTCTGTCAGCAAAAGTTGTCTTCTACTAAGAGCATCTACAACTTTGTTAGACTTTCCACTTTTGTATTTCAAAAAAAATGTATAACTCTATAAAAAATCAACCCACTTTGAATTCCTTTGGTTTAATTTTCCTTGACTATTCAAATATTGCATAGCTTGATGATTAGTATACAAAACAAACTCCTTAGGAAGAAGATAGTGTCTGCACTTCTTCAATGCTTGAACTATAGCATAAAATTGATGATCATAAATCGAATATTTTATTTTTTCCTCATTCAATTTCTTAGTGAAATAAGAAATAGGTTTATCTTCTTGGCTCATAATAGCTCCTATTATAGTACCATTAGCATCATAGTCTACTTGAAACACCTTAAAATCTGGAAGTACTAAAACTAGCTACCCAGTAATTTTCTATCTCAATAGATTAAAACTCTTATCTTCTCCTATAGTCCACTTAAATTATTTCCTATCCCATCTCATTATATTAGTCAGGGGTCCACAAATACTACTAAAACCTCTTATGAACTTTTTGTAAAAACTAGCAAGTTCATGAAATGATCTTACCTCTATTGCACTCCTTGGAGTAGCTCATTCAAGCATAACCTTCACTTTCTCTGGGTCCATTTTTAACCCTTCTACTAAGACTACAAATCCCAAGTATACTAACTCCTTCTTGACAAAATTGCATTTCTTCATGTTTATCAGCAACTTTTCTTCCCTCAACTTATCAAACATCTTGTGAATATGAATCAAATGCTCCTCCAATGTCTTACTAAAGATCAAAATATCATCTATTTAAACAATGCCAAGCTTACCTAGAAATTCCTTCAATACCTCATTCATGAGCCTCATGAAAGCGTTTGGTGCATTGTTTATCCCAAAAGGCATGACTAACCACTTGTACAATTCTTCTTTTATCTTGAAAGCAGTCTTCCAGTCATCACCTTCTCTAATACGAATATGATGGTACCCACTCTTCAGATCTATCTTTGTGAAATACTTAGCCTCACTCAAATAGTCCATAATATCATCCATCCTTGGCAATGAAAATCTATACTTGATTGATCTTGTTGATAGCATGAGAATCTATGCACATCCTCTATTCTCCATTCTTCTTTGGTATTAGTACGACTAGTACAACACATGGACTCAAACTCTCTCAAATCAACCTCTTTTGCAACAACTCATGAACTTGTCTATTCAACTCTTCACTTTCTACTAATGTCATTCTGTGTGGTGCCTTGTTTGGAAAAGTAGCTCTTGGAATCAAATCCATCCAGTGACTAATCTTCCTCATTGGGGGAAATCCAACGTGTACATTATCTGATACAATATCAAAAAACTCTCCCATCATATCTGCAACTTCTGCAAGAACCTCCTCTACTTCTTCTTTACTATCTTTTGGAATTATAGAAAAACACATATGCTCATTTTTCATACCTTTGAGAAACTCTTTTCTATCAACAAAACATATTCTGGAAGCACTACATACCTTTTCTTCTTTCTCCTTCAATGACTCCAACTTATACTTCACTCCATCCTTGGTTAGAGTGTAAGTATTTGTTCACCCATCATGTACAACATGCCTATAAAACTACATGGCCTACCCAACAACATATGATATATGTCCATAGGTATGATATCACATAGTACCTCATATTGGTAGCTTCTAATCTTGAACTTCATTAAGCACTACTCATTGACCATGACCTTGTGGTCATCTTGCACCCAAGCAATACAATATGGGTGTAGGTGTTTCTATCTCTTCAAATTCAACTTAGTGACCATCATTTCTAACAAGAGGTTATCAGTACTCCCACCATCAATTATCACATCACAAAACTTATCTTCCCATATGCACCTTATGTAAAACAAGCCCTTTCTTTGACCAAGTTCATTCTCACCAGTTAGTAGGACTCTTCTATTAACTAGGACTTCTCCTCTTTCAGTGTCTTTAGAATGTGAGAATTTTGCATCTTCATCAACATGTGCAACTCTAGCCTGGTTTTCTATTCTTCAGTCTATCCTTTCTTGGTGTTTGGTACATTCAAATGCTCTATGCCCTTCTTCTATATAATGAAAACATTTCCCATAGAAGCCTCCTCTTCTAGATCCTTGTCCTTTGCCTCTTCCTCTTTGATCTCTATTGTTCTGATCATGGAGACATTTGGAATTATTTCCCCTCTAGATCTAACTACTATTTCCAGCCTCATCTATTTTCTTTTTTTCATCATTATGACCGCCATAAGATCATCCACTAGATCTTCCACTATGACCTCTTCCACTATTCTTGTTGTCAAATTTCTTGCTCAGTTTCTCCTCAACTCTTAGGGAAAACTGGTATGCCTCCTCATTATTATTCATTCAAACCTAACTCAATTCATCCTAAATGCTTGGCCTTAACCCATTAAGTTAGCGGGCCACTTTCTCCTTATCAGCTTCTACATGGCCGGTTCTAATGAGAACTCGGTAGAACTCTTTGGTATACTCTTGAAAAAAATTCCCATTTGCTTGAACCCTTGCATATTCTTCAACAAATCAAGCTCATAATCCACAAGAATGAATTGTCACTTCAGTTTAGCTATCATTCGATCCCATTTGGTGATTTTTTCCTTTCCCTTTCTATTTCACTCCAACTAAACCTCATGCCACCAGATCTTCACATGTCCCTTCAATTTTTCCTTTACAAACTTGATCCTATCAGGATCATCAATATATTCATACTCAAAGTACTCCTCTAGTTCATTGATCTAATTGATCAGCTCCTCTAGGTTAAGATTTCCCAAAAATGTGGGGACCTCAAACTCAAGTCTTTTTCCAATATTGGATATGGCCCTAAAATGCCTCTCTTTCTCTACATTTAGAACTGATCTACTTTGGCATTTTCTTCTACTTTGTCCTCATCCTCACTTTCATCTCTTATGGGAAGATTCATTCCTCTATGCATTTGTCTTTGGAGGGTTCTAAAACCCTTAGGTGTAACACCTACAACTCTTCCTCCACACTCTCTTCATAGAGGCATTTTGCGCTTTCATTGAAGCCCTAGTGTAAACTACCTCACAATTGACGATCTGTCTACATGGTTAGCCCAAACCATGGTCTTGGTGAAAATTTCCTCACAATTGGCGATTTATCCACACACTCAAGAATTCTAGCTCTGGTACCACCTGATGAAGGATGCTCCCTTGATTACCATAAATACATATTAGAAATAAAGAAGCAATGGAAAATGTGAGAACAAAATATGGACTTCTTATTTACATCACAAATGTGGAATTATATAATTCACAGGTACAATATGCTAACCCACATGGGTTCCTTCATTACAATAATTTGCAAGACCAAGTTGCATACTACCACCCAGAGTTGTTCTAGAAAATGTTCTAGCCTTTCTTAAATAGGTAATTCGATGCCACTCGGGAAGGTTCTAGACAATGAAACTTAATACCTAGTGCCGACAGACCCTAACAATACATATAGTGTCAACCAAATACATCTTTGACAATTATTTTAGATATTTCAGGTAATCCAACTTTGGAAAGCCATAACTCTCGAACCGTTGCTCTGATTAGCTATTATAACCACTTTTTGGAAGTGCTAGCTCTTGATCTACATACTCATAACCATACAAGCGCCCTTTCATTGAGGTTTTGAACTTCATTTGAGTACTCTAAGGCCTCCAATAGTGAGCTTGAAGATATTTCTGCAATTGTTTCTAGTCAAAATATGCAATAACTTCTGCAATACTTATGCTTGAGCAATGAGATTATTATGGTAGGCTTACAAATCTAAAATGAATTTTTTTATAGAAAATAAGAACATTCTGAGCTCATATGAAAAACCTACTAAAAATAGAAAGCTCTTAGAAATAGCAACCCCCTATCTTCTAGTCCTTATCAAAATAGAAAAGACTGAAAAGAAAATATTTTTGGGTGATGTAAGATTTCTATTATACCCAAATGCTCCTACATCAATAGTAAAGAACAAATTGCTAACATATTTACCAAGCCATTACCTAAGGATGCATTTTTCTATCAAAGAGGTAAGCTAGGCGCTATTCCCCTATCTGAAGCTCACTAAATAATATTTAGTCATGCATCAACTGAGTATTCTTGAAGACCAATCAAATTGATGCAATAATGAAAGGGCAGATTTCATATTAATATGTACATCAGGTACATTGAAATTCACTGAATATTGTCTTTGGCATAAGATATTAAAGAGGGAGAAGTTTTTTGTCATATCACAAAATTTTTGTAAAGGGAGAGTTTTCTATATCAAAGAAATTTTTATGAATGTTTGAAGATGTCAAAAAGAAATAGTAAACTTGGAGAGTTTATTGACTAAGGGAGAATCTAAAATTAGAATGAGAGATTGATGTCAAAGGGATTTCATATTGATAGAGGGAGTTCTCATGGATGAGAATTAGAATGAAACTAAGGATATTATCCTTACTTTTATTTGTCTCTAAAATTTCATTGTATTATGACATGTTGTGTTTCTATCAATACGAAAGAGGGAGATTGTTGAAAAAAATTAGTCAATTTTATATTTCCTTTGATGTTACACAAAATGTCATATCTTTTCCAGTCAGTATCTATCGAGCTCACTCAAGCGATGAAGACAATTTCCTATGTTTTTTGAGAATTCTAGTGTTTACCAAGTTTAGAAGATAGTATCTACCAAGTTCACTCGGGCACCAAAGAGAAGTTCACAAAAGTTTATTGTTAACTGAGCTCACTTAGTTACCAAAGAAAGTTTATAAAGTTGCAGTGTTAACATAGTTCACTTGGTTAACATAGGAAAATCATTTTAGAAGTTAGTGTCTATCGAGTAGGGTTAGCTAACAAAGGATTTTCTTGTTTTGGCATATTGAGTTTAATGTATTTGTTTGTTGGTTCTAGATGACTGAAGAGATGTAGAATTATTATTATAACTTTTATTTAAGCCGACTTGACAATGTATATGATATAAGTATAAGGTCAAGTTGAGGATTGAATGTGTGAGAATTTGTGGAAGATAAGAAGATACTTAGAGGAAGCAAATTAGAAGGATACAAAAAATATCCTTGTTGGGATGAAAAGATTAATCCGATCTGGAAGGATAAAGTATTTGAGCTAGAATTGAGACTAAAATCAGCAATAAAGTTGCATAAAAAATCAAGTCATTTCATTGTTACTCTCTAACCATTGTAGTAAATAATAAAATCTCTTAATAAAGTTAGCCTAACAACTATTTGTAAATCCTCTAACAAGATGGAATTTCTAGATTAAAGTGTCTAAAGACCTCTAACAAGGCAACTCCTAGTAGGGTGATTAAATCTTTTAATAGGGTTAAACCTAACAATGTGTTTTGTTACCTTTAACAACGTCAGCTCCTAAGAAGGCCAACTTTAGAAGAGTGAAAAATAGTAACTAGTTGGAATTGGTGGTTTTTCCCAAGTTGGGTTTCCACATTAAATATTGGTGTCACTTGTGTTCATGCTATTTTTTTTATGTATATAAACTAAGTTAATTAAGGTTAGTCATACTTTACATCTAAAGTTCTGCATGTTTAGTATCTACCAAGCAACTATTATTGCAGTGATTGTCGAGTTACAACATATTGATACTGTTAACTGAGTGCTTGTGTGTCAGTCGAGTAATAGTAGTTTCAAAAGAGTTTATGTCTTGTACTGACATCTAAGGGATCTAGGATTTATTTTTGTAGTAATTTACTCACCCATCCTTTCTTATTTACTCCACTTATATTTTGAACCCAACCCACTATAAAGTTAAGGCTACCAAGGACATAAAACTTTGGTAGGAAAGAACACTTAAGGTTGTCTTGTGACCTTGAGGTCCATTACTTGTTACAAAGCAAGGTGTCTCATGATTGGGTGCAAGAGGAGCATTACAAATGGAAGCCTAATCTAAACACTCTAGGTTAGTAACTAACTTATTTGTCTGCTCAACTTCTTGGTACACAGATCAATTGTAGTGGATTATCTAGACCACCCCAAGATTTTACACTCATCATTTGTGTCCTCTTGGTTATGATAATGGCATCTCCATGATAAAGCCAATATCTCTTGTGGGAAACCACTTGGTGTGAGGTGATAGGGCACTTTGTGTGGGCCAAGTTGCTGAGTAATGAACCTTGACTCTTAGGTAGATCTACTTGGTAAGTGTTTTTGAATGTGTTGGACCTATATAAACATTCTTGCAAATCAAACATCCCATTACTATTGGGAGGAATTTTCGTTGATATTACAATTATGTGTTGGAAAGGTTGTTTTGGCTCTTGTCCAATTGTTTGAGACATGAAAATTACTCTTACTATTTGCAAATCATGGTGTTCTTTGATACAAAAAAGGTGCTATACTATTTGCATAGTATTTTGGTCTAAAAACATTCGATGATCAACCTAAAACTTAAGTTTGTTTTTCTTGAAATTTCCTTTTTTGATAGTTCACTATCACTCTATCATAAGTTTGTCGAAGAAATGTTGTACGATGTTATTTTGTTGAAATTGTATCGCCTGACTAATATAAAGATATCAATCGTCTAGCTATAGTCAACTATATCTCCCTCCTTAATGAAGAGTATCGCCTGAACGAAAAGTATTGTCTCACTATTGTCAACTCTATCATACAATACTTTTTTTTGTCTTAATATCGCTTGACTCTCTGAGAAATATTGCCTAGCTTTTTCTATTGTAAAACATAGTTAAAATTGCATCTTAGTTGCTCTAGAGGTGTCATCACTTCATCCTACTTGAATCTTGTAAACAAATTTCATGTTAGGTATTGCTCTAAGTTAAAAAGATGGATTTAGTCTATTAGATGTAAGCTAAAAATGATCAAATGGTCACTTGTCAAAATCTAGTTACCTTTCTATGCTAGCTACCTTCTATCAAGCTTCTTTCTCACTCTCTTGGCTCGAGTCACTAGTGTTTTAAATGCTTGAGCACTCTTGACAAGCCACTCACTTATTCTATTTTTGACAAGTGATCATTGTTGACCCTACATGCTTTAAATCTAAAATGATTCTCTCATCCTATTAAATGAACACGTTCCAATCAGGACTAGGTTCCAAGTTGGTAAAGGTAATCATCCTTCTTTCACCTTCAAACAATTGAAAACTCCAACTAGGCACCCTTGCAAACAAACTTGTGTGGAGGATCTTGTCTCAAATAAACCACAAGAATCTAATATCTACCATAACCCACTCTATAGGTTTAAGAATCCATTCAATACACCCTTTGATACACTTGGGAGTGAAAATAGTGTCCCTCTCACCATGCATCCTAAGGAGATAAAACATCACCTAGAAGAACAAGCACAAGAAAATGAAAGACTCAAAGAGGTCATATACATGGTCACTAGAGAAATATCCTATTATCAAGCTGAGTCTAATGCTCATGCACAAAATGATGAGAATAGGAGAGGCCACTACAAAAATCCATTTGATAACATCCCTCTCGGTGGTAATGATGGAAACAATATGCCTCCTAGGAATCCTAGAGTCAATGCAAGAGCATGCCCATCACTATCTAGATGTTCACAATCACATCATGAAAGTGATGATGAAATTACTAGTGAATACTTGATGAGATTGCAACAAGATGAGGTGGCCAAAAGGATAATTCTCAAAGCCTTGGAACAAAATAGGGACCAATACTTTCAATACATAACAAAAAAGGAATGGAAACTCCCTCAAGGCTTTGATGTTCAAAGGATATTCTAAAAACAATGAACTATTGAAGATAAGATCTTGAGGGAAGAAATGCAAGAACTTGAAAATAAACTTTCACAACTACAAGTTTCTAAGGAAAAACCCAAAACATCCTTTGTTGAATTGATATGTGCTCTTCCTTTTGATAGGAGTGTTTGCATGCTTTCATTTCCTAGGGATATAGAGTTTCCAAAATATGATAAACATGATAGAAATGGTGATCCTCATGATCATGTGAGACAAGTCTACACACTCAATATAGATTTCATGCATGAAGACATGTTCCTAATGAAGTTGTTTCCTAGGAGCCTAAGAGACCAAGCCATGGAATAGATCACAAAACTATTGCCTCCTCTGAAAACATTCAATGAACTTGCACACCGCTTCATCCAGAAGTATTCTTACAAAATTGAACATCCCATTACTATGTTTGATTTTTGTAACATTAAACAAAAATAAGGTGAATCCTTTGTGATGTATCTCTAGCAATGGAGATCTTTATATTCTAGGTACCCCTAACAAATTCCTAAGACTAAGAAGATTGAAATTTTTTTCGACACACTTGTACTGGAACTCTACTTCCACCTTAGAAAATAACTATTCACATCCTTCAATGCCATGGTTAAACACACAAACCATATTAAGGATGTTGCTATTAGAAAACATGACATTCCCTTGAATAAAGACATAAATGGCAATAAGAAAGGTAAAGATAAGAACAATCCTTGGAATAAGAAAAAATGCATTGTCAATGATGGAGTCATAGATACTCTTAAGACCAAGGAGTCTTCCTTTAACTTGTCCAATGCTATTTATGTTGTGAAACAACAAGAGACTTCAATGTCTCAAACATTTAATAAAAATAAAAAAATCTCAGCCAAGATGTGTCTAAACACCTATGGTAGAACCTTATAAAGTTGTCTTGAAGACACTACTTGCAAACAAACTGCTCATGCTTCCAAAAAACTCTCAACCCTATGACCCACCCATCAGACCTACTTGGAGGAGATAAGACCATGTTTGTAGTTATCATAGGAGAAAATGCCATAACACTAAACATTGATTCAAGATCAAAGATGTTACCCAAGATCTCATTGATATTGGAAAAGTCATAATGGATGGCTTAGTCAAAAACTCTAATTACAAAGCCTTCAAAATAGTGATTACAAGAATATGAAAAAGGGGAATCATCTAACGCTAACAAGAAAAATCATGACACAAAGATCAACTACACATACACAGACACTAATGACATCATTAACATGATAGAACCTATTAAATATATTTGCATGATGGGTCCTAAGTTTGTTAAGGAACAAAATTACAATACAAATGATGAAAGACCTAAGGTAGTCCTCAAAATGTGCAATGCTTCACAAAAATATAGGAACACTCAACATAAGGTAGTTCTTTGAGTGGAAAAATCTTCCTCCTCATATGGTAAGATGCTTAATGTTGTTACTAGGGGGAAATCAAAAGTTGTCCTTAGAGTTGAAAATTATCCTAAGAATGCCTCATCATCCAAACGAGTAGCTATCACTACTATATCTAGCTATGACCTTGTCAATTAGTTACAAAGAACCTTGACACAAATGTCCATCTTTGAATTGTTAGAGCCATCTCCTTTAAACAAGGATATTATTGAAAAGGCCTTACACTCAGCCAACATCCCCATAGATAGTGGCACAGAGTGGTTCCAAGCTATAGTGAATCATATTTCTTCACCACATTACCTCACTTTCTCCAAAGAAGATGAAAAATCCCTCAATCATCCCCATAATCTAGCCCAACACATAGAATTCCAAATATTTTGTACTCGCATTCATTGAGTCTTGATAGATAATTATAAAGGGTTAAACATTATCTCTTTCAATGTTATTCAACATCTAAACATGTCCAAATTTTCTATCAGCCCTAGACAAAAGATCACCACCAAATCCTATGATGAGGTTGAAAGGACTTCTAAAGGTCTTATTGTGCTACCAATTCATTGGTCCTATTGAAAAATATGTGGTTTTACAAGTTCTAGAAATCCCACTAGAATATAATTTATTTCTTAGAAGACCTTGGATTCATGACATGTAGGAAGTACCATCTACATAGCACCAATGTATAAAGTTTTTCTTTAATGGTACTGAAATAGTCATTCTTGGAGACAATTCTATGTCTATCAATACACTATTTTCTATTGACGCACTTGTCCCTCACAATCACTCTTCTCGTGAGATTAAACCATCCCTAAAAGAGTGTGAACAAAAATTGAAAATGATGAACCTAGGTATGGATGAGTACACTCTAGATTATATTGCTTCTCTATTAGTTCCTCCTCAATCTTATGGGAAACCTTCTACAAAATCAAAGCCCTCAACTTCCTCTATGACCATTTTTGGCACTTTTTTTCAATACTCAATTACCCTAGAAGTAGAAAAAGAAGACCAAGCTATTAGAGATTGGATATATAGGGAAGAGGAAGATGTGGAGGAAGTCACGATCACCACTCCTATCTCTTCTAAGAATTGTGGAAAAAAAATTTAAATTTCTAAAAAACATGGGCTATCAAGGCCACGTGCCCTTAACTGGTAATAAATAAGCTCTCATAGAAACCTTAAGTCATATTGAGGATCACAAAACTAGATAAATTGTGTGCCTAGGCTTTGTGATAAAAGATGAATTACCTAGATTTGATAGAAGAGCTCCCATTTTTGTTGAATCAGAGGATGATGAACCATCCTTTACCACAAATATTCTACAAGAAGAGGATTTTATGCCTCCTACTTCTCTCCTTTGGGGAGAATAACTTATGGTTACCTCTAATGACACTAAAGCTTCTACCTCCAAAAAATTCCAATTAGATGAATTTGATCATGAAGATCTAAATAGAGGAAGGACAAGAGAGAACATTGCTTGCTTGATTGCTAGGAACCAGAGTATAGATTTTGCTAAGTATGAATGGGAAAATCTCTAAAATAAATCTTGTGAATTAGAAGTGGATGTCATCCATGCCTATGCTACCCAAATAAATGTGGTCAAAGAGTCTAGTTTAGGGCCTTACGAGTTTGGTTCACAAACTGCTTTACTGGATTACACTAATCCCTCCATGCCTATTCTTGGTCTAGATTCTTTCAATAATTTCACTATAGGCTCAAATTTTAATGTCACTAGAGATGAATCCTACCATTCAACAATCTTTAAGCTTCTATGTCCCTCTCATTAATCTATCCTTATCTAATAGATTGGTCTACTTATACACCTAAACTACCATCTTTCCAAAATTACTATGAGATCATTTGTTACTACAATGTTATCAAACTCGTGATATCTTCCACTAGTGAACCAACAGTTAACATGATAGAAAGAGATATCAAGTATATCATTCATAAAATAAAAAGGAAAAATAAGTGGTCAAGTGGCGAAAACCACTTTGTGGTTGTATTTGAACCTGAAAAAACTAAAAAGTAAAAATGTATCTAAAGGTGACAACCTCCTTGAGCCGCCTTCAAATAAGGTACTTGGTAGTCTACAAGCTATTTCCAAGATAGATCTTTAGTTCTCATCAAACCCACACAACCTATCAACTTGGGTACAAAAGAGTCTCCTGAAACTATTCATGTGGCCCAATCTTTATCAATTCAAGAAAAGGAGAACTTTACTAATTTATTTCAATAGAATAAAATCAAATTTGCCTGGACTTACTTAGATATGCCTAGTCTTGACACTAATTTAATTATGCATCATCTATCTATTTCTCCTAGTGTTAAGCCTTTAAATAGAAGTTGAGAAAAAAGGATCCACATGTGGCTCTTTTGGTCAAGGCAAAACTAGAAAAACTCCTAAATGCAAACTTTATTAGAGCTATTGATTATGCAGAATGGATCTCCAATATTATACCTATGTCTAAACATGATAAGTCCATTCAAGTGTGCACTAATTTTAGAGTCTTAAACAAAGCATTTCCTAAGAATGGTTTTCCACTACCTAACATAGACATGATAGTGGACATGACTGTGGTTTATGAGATGTAATCTTTAATGGATGTCTTCTTTGGGTACAATAAAAAAAAAATTGCCTCTAGCTCAATCAAGAAAAAATAGGTTTTAAATGTGCATGGAGCACCTTTTCTTGGAATATCATGCCCTTTGGGCTCAAAAATGTAGGACCTACCTATCAATGAGCCACAACCACCATATTCTATGATATGATGCACGGAAGACTATGTTGATGACAAATTGGCCAAATATAAACAAAGAAATACACATCTTGATGACCTTAGTTTGATATTGGATCATATGGAACAATTTCACCTTAGGCTAACTCCCAAAATGTGTGCCTTTGGTTTTACATCAAGAAAATTGTTAGGCTACATCATATTAGCAAAATGCATTGAAGTTGATCCTAAAAGGTGCAATCCATCATGGAAATGGATCCTCTTAGAGATATTAGTCAATTAAGAAGTCTTCAGGGACATCTACAATCCATTAGAGGTTCATTTCTCAGCTAGCTGATAAAGCTCAATCTTTCAATAAGAACTTGCATAAAGTCTCTACATCTATTTGGAATGAATATTGTCAACAAAGCCCAGATCAGATCAAAGGGTATTTGGCTAAACCTCCAGTATTAATGCCACCTATTCTAGGAAAACCTTTCATTTTATACATCTTGGCTACAAATTTTTCCTTAGGAGCACTCTTAGCACAAAGTGATGAAATTGGAAAATAGCATGCTATTTACTACATCAGTCACACTTTAGTGGCCTATGAGATGAACTATAACAATATTGAGAGGGCTTTCCTTATAGTTGTAATGCCTTTCCCATTTGAATTTTGTAAGTCATTGTAATGGATGCAACTTTGTTGATCTCTCCTTAAGAAGGGATCATGATTTTGACCATGAGTGGTCTACACTGTTGAGGTGATTGGATTTATGTTTATGTATCAGTTGCTTTCATTATGCTTATGGCTGAATTATGAGATTATGATGTGATTTATGGTTCATTGAGGTTTGTGCTAGTGGTTACTAGGATCAATGTGGTATCATGAGGTTGTTTCGTGATTACCCTGAGATGTGTGCAGAGATTGCACTACATACTATTACCATGCTACACTGGACTAGGTTCCTGTAGCAGTGGTTAGTCATGTTTATGACTATGTTCACTTATGTGTTTTACGTGTCTTTTTAATGTTGTGTAAACAACCATTATTAAATGCTTAAATAGTTAGAAATGGATTGTCCATGTTGGATTCATTGGTTATGTGCTATGGATATCTACTTATGTTATGTTTTACATGTGAGATGCCCTGAGGGTCAGATGTTATACTTGGATTTTAGCATCATACATGTTAGACTACTATGTTGCTCAGTTGATCATGTTTGCATGATGATGCCATTTTGAGATGAAAATGTGTTTTATGATGCTATCTAATTATCTAGTATTTGGACATATCTCTGATTATGTTATGTGATGGATTTAATGCTATGATTGTTTACTTCATTCCTGCATTGTTATGCTTTATGCAAATGTGAGTGATGTGAATAGATTATTTTGATATAATTAAATAAATGGTTAAATTAGGTGATTTAATGCATTTATTACTTTGGCTATGTTCTTATATGCAATTGTACTTGATTGTGTTGTTTAGTGTGCAAGATTTATATCCTTGTCAATGACACATGGAGTTAGTGATTCAACCATTCATATTTTACCAATGTCATCCCTGTTTGGTCAATGTATCCTTATTTTAATTGATTAATTAATCCTTTCAATGGTTATTAAATCCAAACTCATTTGCATTATGTGATTAGACCAGTGAGTGTGTTTGTGCATTTAGAGTTTCACATTGCTGCGAAATTGTTAAGGAAATTTCTGTGTTTTTGGGATTTTTAATTGATTTATTCTAATTTTTGGTAGATTTTCCATAGATGAATTCCTATTACTAGGAATAGCTTTTTTTTATTTGGGTCGATTCAGGGTTTAACTAGGTTGGCTAGTTATTTTTCCTAATTGATTATTCACTCAACAAGTGAATAAGTATCTAAAAAGCAAAATAATTCCTCACTTCTCACTTTCGAATTAGAAAGTTAGAAAGTAAAACCCAAAATCCTTTTCATAAGGATTTACTATTTTGTTTTTTGTGGGAGCTATGGGCATGAGATCGTCACAAGGTTGGGCTTGTTGGATCCAACTCAGGGAGACCTTGGATTGCTGTAATTTTTGGCCACTTCTGTGGGCTTTTTATTTTTTGGTTTAGATTGCCATTTTGCCCTTTTGGCTATGAGGTAGGGCTCTCCCATTTTATTATTTTTTCTCCATTGTTGCTTCTATTTTTGGTAGCCATTTGGCTGGAGGTTGAGAACTAGTGTTCCCCTCCGCTTCTGTTTGCTGGTTCTGCCTAGTTAGTTGGGTATGAGCATTTCCCTATTTTTTGGGATAAGGGTTTTGGGTTTTGGATTGTTATGCTGGTTGTTTTACAGTGTTTGAACTTATTTATTTTTGGATTTTTTGGGTTTTCGTACCTAATGGCCAAATTAGTTTAATTTTGAAGCTTTCCAAAATTTGGGGTTTTTACCTCATTTTGCGTGCCACCCTATTTTCTCTAGTTTTCTCAACACGAGTTGGGTCGTGGACCTAGATTATCTATTTGAATATCAATTAGACCTTTTTTGCACTTTTGTGTTTGCATTGGGATGTGTATCGCATTTGTACTCTTGACTTTATGTTCAGTTGAGTGATTTTATACCTGGTGTTATTATTTCTTTTAGACCTTTGTTTTGTTTTGTGGACACTAGGATTTGTGTGGAATCCATACTCCCGGATTGAGGCCAATTGAGTGAGTTCATGATGTTTGGTCTTGTTGCATCATTGGGATTTGTGTAGAATCCGTACTCCTAGATTGAGGCCAGTTGAGTGATTTCATGATGTATGGTTTTATTGGCTTTGGGATTCATTTAGAATCCATCCTCCTGAGTTATTTTTGGTTGAGTGATCTTTTGCATTGTGTTCTAATCTTTTCATTGTATTATTATCTTTGTGATGGTGGTGAGCTACACACAAGTATGTGCACATACATTTGTCGAGTGACTTGCGAGGCCTAAACTTTTGTGGTACTTCTAGAAGTTATGATCATTGGGATTGGGATGGGAGTAGGCATGCCCATGAGCACTTGTCATAGGATGAGCATGGGTAGGGTAGGGTAGCATATAGAGGGGGCTTCTATCTCATAGCTTAACGATCATGAGGCAATAGGTATGGCAGAGGGAGTTTTAAATAAGTGATAACTAAATAAAAAGTGTGAGTGGTAATAAAACTTAAAATAATAAAATGTATGTGTGAGAGCCTTTCCATTGAGGGATGTTGTATCCACATGATCCGAGATTGGGCTTGTTGATGCCAAGTGACTCTCCATGATGTTAGCCTCTACTTAGTAGCCTTTTTAGTGTCTGACTAGGACCTATACTACTTGCATTGTCTTAGGTTCTTGGTTACAACCATCATACTATCCGACATGAGTGTTAGCCATGGATATTTGTTTTGTGTGCATTTGTGGTTGGATCATTATCTCCATCAACATGATAGGTGTGGACCTGTAGGTACCACGTGGTTGGGAGGCATAGCTACCTATACCACTACTAGGGATTGGTGTAAAAAGATGGTCTTTTGTCCTAGTGTGACCATTGTTGGATGTTTTCACTTGATGCTTTGGGTTTTGGAGTATGCTTTCTTGTGATTTATGCTTTCATTGGAATGCTTGGATATCATGTTTAGATGATATTAGTTTATTTGATGCATTTCCATATTATGATGTTTAACATATGACTAGATGATGTGAATTGTTGTATTGGATTATCTATTGCTTATTGCATTAGCATGTTAGGTTTCCTTATTATGATGATTAGCATGCGATAGGTGATGTTATCTACTTGTAGGATTATCTTATGCTTTACTACTAGCATGTTAGATTATCTTATATTGTAGCATGTTTTAGAAGTGACATCCCTATTATGATAGTACTGATGATTTGATTGGTGGCTTAGGATGTTGCACTCATGGGATGGCTAGGATCCATGATGGTCTTATGATGCTATTGATAGTTGGGAGGGACTGCATACTTAGTTTGGTTTTTCAGTCATTGTGATGTTATTTCTATACATTACAATGTTACTTCTTTTCACTATGATGTTGCTTTCAATATGTTCTGTATTGCTATGGTTTAGAGGGATAGATGTTCTTCTTGATATTTATGCACTCGAGCGTTCATTCCCCAATTTATATAGATTTGGCACCCTCTAGTGTGGAGGAAATTATTTTCCTAAGTTGTTTTCCTTAAGTGTTTTGGCTTGCTAATGTGTTTCTTCATGTGAAATTGTACTTGTTCACATGAGAATGTGAAAGTTTGCACAGTTCATGGTACTTCTTCATGCAATAATGTACTTCCTCACATAGGGAAGTAAAGGCTCATGTGGTGTGGTGTGAATCCTTGTGTAGTTCGGTGTGAATCCTCACATAGAGTCATGCACATCCTCACACCGAGAAATGCATTTTCTTGCATGCAGTGATGCAAAGTCTTGCGTGAGACTTGAGACCAGTGCACTTCCTCATGTGAGAAACAAGGAGTAGTTAGGCTTGGCCAAGGAAGTTTTGAAAGTTGGTTTTGGAAACCTTATTTAATTTCACATCTTTCTAGTTCAAAATAGTCTTTCTAAGGGGTTTAAAATATATCATTTAAGTTGACGTATATTTAATTCTTTATACTAAAGATATATTTTAGTATATGTGATGAATCTTTTGAGATAGGTTTCAAACCTCTTCAAGATAAGATAAAGATTCTAGGAAATTTTAGGGCTTTAGGATTTTAGACAACCAAATTTCAAGTTTCTACATTTATACCCCAACATGGTGTTTTTTTTTATGAGTGGTCATTTCTTTGGGTCCTCATCAAATGCATGTTCATTGTTGGCCTCTGGTTGCCAGTGTCTATTTGGTAGTGGCATTCAAAGATTTGTTGGTTGTCAGGATTGTGGCAAAGTCTTTTGTTGTGATCTTGTGATCCTTGTATGATGTTTTCATGTGCATTCATCCTTGTAAAAAAAAAATCTTGGCTTGAATCGAATCCTTGTTCCAAGGATCTCTAGGCTGGGCATTACAGTAGTGGTATTTATCTCCCAAAATCTTAGACACTACATGTTGTCTCAAATAGTGCATCTCATTGCAAAAATAGATCCCCTCAAATATCCATTAAGTAAAGCTGTGCTTATTAGCCATCTAGCTTAATGCATGATGATTATTTCCAAATTTTACATCTAGTACATCAAACACAAAGCTATCAAGGGGCAAGTGATTGCTAATTAGCTTGCTAGTTTTCCATTCCAAGACACAAATCCTATGTAGCTTGAATTTCTTGATGCTTCCATCATGTATGTCATTGAAAGAACCTAGAAGATCTTCTTTGATGGTTTTCACACCCAGGATGGGGTTGGTTCAAGCATTCTATTTATAACACCTCATGGTTACACAATCCTTAAGTCCTAAAATCTCCTATTTCTATGCACTAATAATATAGTATAGTATGAGGCCTTAACAAATGAGATTAAAATGGCTTTGGAATGGAGGATCATAGAACTACATATCTATGAAGATTCCCAACTTGTCATAAACCAAGTAAATAATGATTATCAAACCAAAGATGAAAAATTGGTACCCTATAAGAAATTTATTGACCCTCTACGAAATTATTTCACATTTATGACATTTCAATAAATTCCTAGAGCATAAAATAAGCCTATAGATGCTATGGGAACCCTAGCATCTATTCTTCAATTACAAGAACATGAATCATGTTTTGAGTTCCTAGTGGAAGAATTATATCACCTGACATATGACTCCTCCAACAATCATGTGATCTACATTGTTGTCAGTCATGACTTCTCATATTACTCCATCTTTTTCTCCTACTTGTTCGACTAGGTCATTCTTGAAAATCACACACAAAATAAAAAATGCCAACTCTTTCACAATGCCTCACACTAAACCCTGGTCTTTGGTGACTTTTATAGGAAGGTTCTAGATGGAACACTCCTTAGATGTCTAAAACTAGAAGAGTCTTAAAAGGTATTAGCCAAATTCCATGATGATATTTGCAGGCCACACTCCAGTAGCCTTGCACTTGCTTAGAAGCTACTTAGGAAAAGATATTGTTGGCCAACCATGCAAGCTGGCATTGTTTGATATGATAAATCTTGTAAGAAATTTCAACTTGACAGTAACCTGATTCATGCTCCAAGACATGAGCTCATAGCTTCTATTACATATTGGCTATTTCAGTAGTGGGCCTTTGACTTGGTAGGAAAGATTCATACAAGTTCATCTAGTGGTCAAAAGTTTATTATTATAGTGACTAAATACTTTGAAAAATGGGTTCAATCTATACCCTTATCTTCTCCTACAAGAAAACATGTTACCTTATTCATTCTCAACCACATTACTTGTCACTATGGCATCCCATCCTCTATCATTACTAATAATGGATGATAGTTTAAAAACAAGGACCTTAAACATCTCTACAAGAAACTCAAGATCAAACAACACTAATCCTCAATCTACTATCCCAAGGGAATGACCAAAATGAGGTCTCTAATAAGACATTACTCAAAATCATACACCAAACGGTGCACAAATTAGGTAAATATTGGCACCTACAATTCAATCTAGCACTATGGGCCTACAGGACCACCATCCATACTCCTACAGGGGTTACACATTTTTCTTTAGTCAATGGTTCTAATGTTGTGTTACCCCCTTAGAAGTCAATATTCTCTCACTACAAGTCTCCCTACATGGATTGATAACTGATGAAGATCTTAGGGCTTTGAGGATACAAGAGCTAGAAACCCTTAATGAGAATCATAAGTATGCTTTTGATCACATGAGGGCATATCAAAAATAGATGTTTACTACCTACAATAAAAAGGTTCACCCTCCCAAGTGCGTAAGCTTGTGCTTCAAGAAAATCCCAAAAAATCAACAAAATAGAGAGCAAAAAGAAAAATTTGAGCCTAACTAGTTGGGTCCTTACATTGTCACAACAACATTTATATTTGGTGCATATAAGACTTATACTGTTGAAGGGGAAGAACTTGTTGAACCTTTCAACATTCTACATCTAATGAAATTTTATTCTTAAGGCTCACAACTTAGCTATCTATATATATTTATTGATCCTGAAAAAATCTTAAAAATTAGAAAATGTCGTGAAAAAATGATCATCTAAGTGAAAACCTAGCAATAGGCACTTTGATGTATCACCAAAAGAAAATCAAAATTTCAAAAACTACAAACATAAAAAAAAAATTTGCCGAGTGTTAAAAACCTAGAAATAGACACTACTTGATACCCTTGCATCTATGTCTATCAATCACACTCATTCTCTCCATAACACATTTCCTA